>CM019122.1:35970441-37237107 GCA_009720345.1 Fragaria iinumae | reverse complement strand
GGAAACGTAGGTTCTTCCTTTTAGGGTTATGATTGGATTGTTCTTTTGTGCTGGGAATGTAACAATATTTCACATTTGTATGACTGCGGTATAGTTATCAGTCAGGAGTTGGGCAGTGCCAGTCTGCCAGTGCCATCAAAACCCAAGAGAGAACCTGTAAAGCTGCAAGTCTGCAACATTAGATTCCATCACATGTACAGTACAGATAACACCAAATAACACAAGTAGGGAACGATGACCCATCATCAAATCATGTCTCTCTCGTCTGTATCTAATTCTTATTTGATTTGGCATATTATGAGGGCACCAAATTAATATTAAGAAGAGGCTCTTTTGGCAGTGGCAGGAATGTGCTACCTCGTAATTTTTGTCTTTACGATTTGTTAATTGGAAAAGTGTGTAGATATAGGGAAGATAGCGAGACCTGGGTTTGGCTGTTGGTCTCAGAAGGCTTAAGAATGTAAGATGATGTTCGATAGAGACCGGGATCAAACTCACTTCGCCCTATCCAATAGTGATAGGGGGCTTATTTCAGGCAAGAAAGCACAGCAAAAAAATAAAGTTAACATGGGCCCAATGACAAAGTCCATGCCCAAGCCACATCAAGCTCACGTCTTATGATCACTCAAAAATCTCGATCTCTCTTATGTAAACTATGAACTGTCTCCAATAGAGCACGCCCAGAATTTGTTTTTTTAGCTGTATCTGATTATTCTGAAGCAAAATCCAACTCGAACAGACTAGCTATATATAGTTATATACATCAGTTAAATAGAACAAAACAGAGTAGTTGAATCAGAGCGCTGCAGTTGGGCTTGTCTGCTAGCTTTCTGGTCAAAACAATGGTAATGCAGCTCACTACTGCATACTATTTGTTACTTTAATTAGGCAGTTGGATTCTGTGTTTCCAACTCAAACATATTACCACATACATCGATAATTAAGAGTTAAATTCCAAAAATCTGGAATGTATAATAAGTTGCAGCTTGGTTCATTGCGAATTCGAATGTTTGTCAGTACCTCTAGAAAGTTCAGTGAAATTAAGCAGTTGCAGTACTTGTAATTTCAATTTGCAAACGGATTTGTGGTTTTGGTTCGTGGATTGGTATAGCTAGGCTGCTCTCTCTTTTGAATACAAAGGCTTCTTAGTAAATTGTTACCCGAATGCGAATTAAGGCGTGCAACACAAACTTTAGAATTAAAATGCACATGAAAATTTGTATCAGAAACACAACATATCATGGAATGATCATCCTGAAGAATCTTCCTTGCTTAAAAGCTTAAAAGGCGAGAAACAAAATCATCATGATACCAAATCCCAGAGTGAGACCGCCTTTGTTAAGTGATGAAGCAGCTGATGGTTCTGAGGAAGCCCCGGTTCGAGAGATGGAAGTGGGAGATTCAGTTGCAGGGATAGTAACAGCGGTTGGCGTAGGACTGAAGGCAAGTTCTGGTGAATGTGCAGGTGAGGGTGAGGCAGCAGAAGTGTCTGGAGCAAGAGAGGAGGCCAAAGGAGTGTCCGAGGAAGGCGGTGGAGTAGCCGAAGGAGATCCCTGTGGAGCGAGGTTCACGGCTGGAGAAGCTGTTGGTGGAGGGGCAGAAGTAGTTGCAGGACTAGTGCCAACTTCAAGCTTCATTCCCTGGCTACAATGTCCGATTGTTCCACAAATGAAGTATCTCTTCCCTGCAGAAGAGAGAGGGATAGTAGTGCTGCCACCACTGTAAGCCTGAATTGAGTTGCTTCCTTGGCAAGAATCATAGTCTGCCTTTGATACCTCAAGCACATTATGGCTAGGCGAGTATTGAAAATCTGCGTCCAACGCCACCAAGTCAGAAATATTTTTTCTTAATTTCTTGTAGAATGTTTTTTCCAATGATATTGGATGATTGATTACACTATTGTACAGTTTTATCTGGAAAATCAAAATTCGAGGAAACATCACTAAAAATATGTTATGTTGTTAGACCGTCATTTATTATGTATGTATGTGGTAGAAGATAACTTACTTAGATTATCTCCGACTAAGAATGTTTGCAACGAAGCCCATGTTTGCAGGTCGGTAGATGCATCCCACCCGCCATTTGGACCACCAACTGTGTAAGTCGCTGCCGCGGCCAATTCAACCAGCACATTCATCATAACAAAGCTCATCAATATTGTCCTTGTAGGCACAGCCATATTTTCCTTCAATTAGTGAAACAAAATGAGGGGAGGAAATCAGAATGAACAATGCAGACTGAGCCACAAAGATGTAACTTATAAGTAGGTTGAACAGGAACATATATGATATATATAGAGAAGAACTAGGGACTTTACAGAGTGATGATAATACTAGTTTATGGTTTAGTTGTTTGAGTTGGTTGATCAGTATCATGGCAGGTTGTTTGATCATGGATTTGTTGGAGGAATTACTTGAAGCGCATACACTAAACGCATGTTATATAGTTAATTAGTGTTCATCATCTTCTTAATTTTGTAAACGATTAAGTACCAAGCATACTGTGGCGAGGAACTAAGTAGTATATTATTGGATCATAAACAAGAGGAGGTAGAATGGTCCAAAAGGGAGTGGTTCATGATCGACAAGCATGTGAAAGCAGAGGGTCACTTATTGTTCATGTCTAGTAGGTGAATGTATATACCTAATCTGATAAGCTAACCCACGTCTGGAAGGATTATTTGTATGTGAGTGTGTATATTTTGTGTAAAGCAAGAGGCAAAGAAACTATGGAACTGTTATGGAAGTGCAGGCACAACCGAGACTCCAAACTGCAGTTGACTCTTAGAACCTCATGCATGTTAGTTTGTTAATTTCTGTACACACTTATACTTGGCTTCAGCACCAAAAAGTTTCTTCGAATTTGTCCTCAATGTTTTATTACAGGGAGCTGAAATTTCCACCACCTTATTTCAAACCACACTCCTTAGTCATCGAAATTCCCAATTTACCCTCAACTTATTTATCATCTCCCTCGTGTATTCTTCTCTCTTAACTGTGTTCCTTTTCCATGTTGCACAATTGCATTCTCGACTAAAACCTCAGTAGGACAACGGCATCTCAATTAAGGGGTGTAGGCGTCGACCAAGAGAGAGTTCTCTCATTGCTCCTAGAACCTCTTGTCTCGGCAACGGCAAAATGGTGTAGCTCTCTCAAGTCTTCGAGAAGATCAGTTTGTCGCTCTGCCGTAATTCGATTCCTAGAGGCTTGATTACATGCTTGAGCTTCGATTCCCTATTCAATTGGAGGAGCCGACTGTAGGGACCAAGATTCTAGAGGCGGAGGATTTCTCAAGGGCCATGGCTTTTGCTCTTTGACGGCGGTGCATGAGGTTGGACGTATGGATGAAGAATTGAAGTCATCTTCCTCGTATAGAAAACCATGCTTCCATGAAAAACCATCTCAAACTCCCTCATTGTCAACCTGACTCCATCAATTACTTCTCTGATCCTATATCGCTAAGATCCCAGTTTACAAGAGCCCACTATTGGCAGGTTCATCCTCTAGAAATGAAAGAAATTAAAGTGTAGTTGTAAGGGGTGGTAACGGAAATAAAAATATTAAAATACAAATAGGGGTGTGGTTTGCAAAAAAGGGTCCGTAAATTTCAGCTCCATTATTATATTAAAGTTGTTTGAAAAAGAAAAAAAAAACAGAGGAATTTTTCTGAAACAAAGTTATGGTGGGTGGACTGAGCAATGATTTCATGAAGAACATTGGGCGTGGTAAAGTTCAACAAGAGAGGCATGGTAATTTCAAGAAGAAGTTGGACGCGGTAAACTTTCTCGTTGATGCTCTTATAAATCTTGGTCATTCAACGATTATTGATGACCGGGTTTTAGTGACTTTCTCTTTCAGTGTTACCTGCTTTTAACTATGATTAACTTCCATAACCTAAGTTGTCCTAGGAGGTTTTCTTTCTTTCTTATTTAAAGAACATGGTATTTATCTATTAAATGAAGGTAATTCATTCAAAGAAAATTTTACAGATAGATTGTAAAAATAAAATCAATGCCATAATATCATGCATGGGCCTATCTTCTAGTGTCTGATAAGAGAGCTATGAACTCGATCTCCGGTATACCATAAGACTGAAAAATTGGCCATAGCGATCATGGAGACTCTAAAACCGATACGGTGCCAACAAATTAAAGATGGTAGATACCAACCGGCTAATGAGTGAATACATGTGCACAAATAAAGTCCGCCTCCTAGTGAGTGAATACATGTGATTATTTATTAAGTGAAACCCGACATTGTCATTAACTTTCTACAGAGTACGTACATGATATTGCTGAGTTTCTATCGGATTCTAGCTTGTATGATTGAAGAGCGGAGTCGAGCTAGCCAGTCGTTCATCTTTGCCATCAGTACTAATCAATACATTTCTGGCATAAGAGACTAAAATAGCTAGTTATTGCGGACTGGCATTGGGCTATCAGGCTTTGAGCGATAATAATGTACATGTGGTTGCGTGCCCTAATGCTCACAGTGTAAATTAGGTGATGAATATCTTCACGATATTTATTTTGGTTCTTGATTGGGTATGGTCGCTGGAGATTGAGATCGATGAGTGTGATCTACAGATATCTCTTGACAGATGAAACCAGAACAGAAAGAAAAAAAAAACTCAATGCGAGCTTACTGAATCCATGAGAAAGATAAACTCTAGGTCTCTAGCTAAAATCTTTATTACTTTGCAGGTTTCCACTTAACTCGTCATTTATTTTTTCATTTACTTTAAGAAAGTGCAAAACTACAACGCGTACTAAACCTCTAGGAACTCTTATTTCCAACTGATGGAAACGCAACGCTGGGGTAATAGATAGGGAAAGACAGTAAAACAATACTCACCGAGAGAAATATTGATAAAATCATATTAAACCTATATCGTTCAACACAGTTACACAGGAACAAATTAAAAGCAATGTTGTAATACAGAAAAATAGATATATGTAGTACTCGATCAATGATTAAGTTTCCCTTGAATCATTTCACTTTGGTTTCGAACCTTCCCTCCTGCTCCATGCTACTGACTTTGTTTGATAAAGCTTTTCGGTTTTTCTGAAGCTCAGTCGGGAGCTTAACGTCAGTTGCCAAACCAACCATTTCAAGAAACCTTATCAAATACCAAGTAATATCGATTTGCCACCATTCGAAACCTTGTCGAGCTGAGTACTCAAAAGCATGGTGATTATTATGCCAACCTTCTCCATGAGCTAGCAATCCAAACAACCTAAACAACACAATTTCATTAGATTTCATTACATGTAGAGAACCTATATACGATTTGTAATCATATCAAGTGCGTATACCAGTTGTTTTTGGACAAATCACCAGTATCCCATACTTGGTTTCCCCATATGTGGCAGATCGAATTTATCGAAAATGTTATATGGAGAACAAATATTGTTCTCACAGCCTACAAATAATCAAAACAATTAAACATAGTTACGGGTTTGTTAAATAGAAATTAAGGACTATGCATTTAGATATTAGCAAATGTATATAAAAGAAGTTTAATTACCAGTGCCCAAACTAAATAAGGCATTCCTCCTATGCGATAGAGCACAACTCCACAAGCAATATAATGATAAGGGTAAGTGTAATGAAGAAACTTATAGAAGCTTTGTTTCCTCAAATCTCCAACATTGTATAGTTTTCCATCATACTGCACAATTTCAAATTTAATTAACAATAAGTACGTGTTAATTCAACAAAAAAATTATGCATGTAATTAATCAAGTGAGGAGAACATGAGATTTCTACGTACACTCCCAAAACGTTTACGAAAATCAAAAATCCAGCCAATATGACTAAACCAGAAACCCTTAAGAGGAGTATGAGGGTCACTCGGTGTGTCTGTAAACTGGTGATGACTCCTGTGAGAGCTAACCCAATCTAATGGACTTCCCTGTAATATAAACACCAAAAACCAACTTCAAAACTTTGTAATGAAGATTGTAGTAACTAAAAGTGAAATGAATGAAAGCTAGAGAATATATGATGAACCTGAAGTGAATGAACGGCACAATAGGCGAAGAAGTATTCCAGCCATTTGGGAAGCTTGAAGCTTTTGTGGGCGAGATTTCTATGGAAAGATAGAGTTACTCCCACACCGGTGACATAGTAGAGTGCTACACCCAACCAAAACGCAGACCAGGTGAAGTAAAATGGCGCCAGAAGAGCAATGAGATGAACAACAGAAAGGGTGATGACACTAGCGATGTCGACGCCATTCCATTGCCTCCCCAGAAAATATACCGGCTTCTGCACCACCCAAAGAAGCCTTGCCATTTTCTTCAAGCTAAGCTTATATTGTCAAAGCTGCTTTGCTAGCTTCTCTCTTCTGTAGTTGTGTGTAGAAGTATCAGTGTTTGCACATATATATATATATACACAAATACAATATACATATGAAGGTGGAAGCTAGTTATGGGAGTTGCTTGTTAGATTGAGAGCATTTACTTCCTCATGTTCTGCAGGCAACCTACCGATGTACCGATGCAATAACTATGCCTGGCTATTTACCTGAAGGCAAATACTTGTGTCTTAAGGTATGGATACCTTAATCACATGGTCTTAATGTATGGATACCTTTGTAGACATATAAAATTTAACGATAATAATAGTCGTTGAATAATCCAAGCAAATACGTGGCTCGTGAGTCAACAAAATTGGAAAGCCGTCGGAAATAACACGTGGCAACGTGGAAATGATCGGCCGACAACAAAACCTTAAATCCCGATTGAAATCAATTATCAAGTGTCGATTGATGATATGACTTCGCCAGGTGAACAAGGCTTCGCGAGGAAAAAAAAAATAGACTTCGCTAGGCGAACAAGACTTCGCTAGGCAAAATAGACTTCGCCAGGCAAAATAGACTTCGCGAGGCGAAATAGACTTCGCCAGGCAAAATAGACTTCGCGAGGCGAACTTGACTTCGCGAGGCGAACTTGACTTCGCGAGGCGAACTTGACTTCGCGGGGCGAACTGGACTTCGCGTAGAAGTAAACAAAGGCGAGGCGAGATAGTTCTGCGCGCGTAGATTTACGTGATGGCGAGGCGAGATGGCTCCGCGCGCGTAGATTTACATAAAGGCGAGACGAGATGGCTCCGCGCACGTAGATTTACGTGAAGGCGAGGCGAGATGGCTCCGCGCGCGTAGGTTTACATGAAGGCGAGGCGAGATGGCTCCGCGCGCGTAGGTTTACGTGAAGGCGAGGCGAGATGGCTCCGCGCGCGTAGATTTACGTGAAGGCGAGGCGAGATGGCTCCGCGCGCGTAGATTTACATGAAGGTGAGGCGAGATGGCTCTGCGCGCATAGGTTTACGTGAAGGCCAGGCGAGATGGCTCCGCGCGCGTAGATTTACATGAAGGTGAGGCGAGATGGCTCTGCGCGCGTAGGTTTACGTGAAGGCGAGGCGAGATGGCTCCGCGCGCGTAGATTAACATAAAGGCAAGGCGAGATGGCCCCGCGTAAGGGGGAACCTCACGAAGGAGCTAGACGAGAGAGTTCGCATGCATGCGGGGATGTACGTCCAAGATAAGTCGTCCGCGAAGTGAGACCAGAAATCACCAGTTGCTTGGAAATCAAGGTGCCTCGCGAGATACCTTCCATATCCGCGGGATGACTCGCCCCTTACTAAGGATCTTGATCAAAACGAGACATTTAATCCAGAGTGATCTGGGCATATCTAAATCTTAAGATTTAATTGATTTGATTATGTTGAAATCGGCAAGTAAATCAATCAGTCAAGATTCATTGATTCGATTAAGGAAATATTATTGATTCAGAATCTTCATTACATGCCTTAAGTGGAGGCATGCTAACACTATAAATACCCCCTCTCATACCAAGAGGAAGGAGCATAAACAAGGCAGCGAACTAGAGAGAGAGAAATCCCTCTACGAGCTCAGAAGTCTCCCCTAAACCCTTGAAGAACTATCAAGCTCCCTAAATAGCCAGTTCTTCACCAAATCCAAATCCAAAACCCTTGAAGAACTATCAAGCTCCCTAAACAGTCAGTTCTTCACTAAACCCAAATCCAAATCCCAAATACTCGTTACGTGATCTGTCATGCCCCGACCCTTAATTTTTACCTTAATTACTAGCATGGAGGTAATAAGAGTTTTTACCGTTTTCGTCACTAAGTGTATAATTTAATTAGTCTCCAGGGTGGTGTTGGGGAATGAATATTTCGAAAGAATTATTCGTATGAGAAAAATATGACGACGGTAAAAATGGTAAATTTTGGCTAGTAAAAGGTAATTTTTATTGGGGTATTATTTTTGGGGTGTTAAATTTTGGTTTGGGTATAAGTGGTGTTGGACCGGGCCTTTATTTTGGGTCCAAGCCCGTTTTTCTTTTTCTCTCTTTTCTCTCTCTCTCTCTCTCGCTCCCGCACCCGAGCTCTTCTCCCTGTCAGATTTTTCCGACCGCCATTCGCCGCCGTCCGGCCGCCCCAGACCGCTGCACCGGTCCCAAACGATCGATCTCCGACCCAGTTGCAGTTCTAGACCGGTGGCAGCCTCCCTAGCGCCGCCGTGAAGGAGGAATCAACGCCGAAAGCCCTGACTGCCGAAAGCTATTTTTCGCCGGAACTCCTTCCTCCGGCCGCCAAAGCTGGCGAGCCTTGGCTCAAAAGGAAGCCCTCCTCCCGTGCTTCAATCCCTCCAAAGGGCTCCCTCCATCTTGAGCTAGGTAAGGAGAAATCGGTATTTGAAATTCTAGGGCTTTATTTTGTGTTTGAGTTCGATTGACTTGGTTAAGCTTAGAATTGGAGTTTGTGGTAGTTAGGAATGTTGTAGAGGAGGTTGAGAGGAAGATGCTGCCAAATTTTGGTGAGCATCGGAGGTCGCCGGAGTTGGTCGCCGGCCGCCGCCGAGAAAATGTTTTTGGTGGAGAATTTTATGAGGAGTTTAATGGAATGAGTTTTAGAATTTTTGGAGGAGTTTTGGATAGGTTTTGGAATTTGTTAAGTTTGGTATTTTTGGCGGATTAATAAGTTAAAATCCGGCCATTAGATTATTTTTATGATTAGGACGTTGGAAGGTGATTTTGAGGATGCTGGTATTTATGGAGATTTATGGTTGGCAGTGAAGTTAAGATTTAGGACGATAGGCATGGTTGAGCGCGGGAAGCTCATTTTTAATTATGCCTATTTTCTTTAAACGTTGGGATTTTATTTCAGGAATTATTTATGTTTTGGAACAGAACGCGAGGAGGCTCGAGCAGATGAGACCTCCGACCGACGTCAGGCTTAGGCCTAAGTTGTGAGTGGACCTTTGTTTTTAAATAACGTTTTTTGTTGAATAATTTCTTTTGTTGGAATTTATCATGAATTGAGAATTTCGGTGTCTTTACTCATTTATTGACGTTTATGAGAATAGTATGTATATGAGAGAACGCTAGCTAGCAATACGTGATTTCCCCCCATAATGAGGAAAAATGCCATTATGGGGTGACATGAGCATTAGACGCAAACGTCGTAGCCCTGTACGACTTTCTACTTTTCGAGTTCATTCTATGTTTTTAGATTCATTCATAGAATTCGTACAAGGAGTAAGCACGTATTTATACCACTCAGTCGTTTCCCCCATACTGAGGAAAAATGTCATTATGGGGTGACGTGCGCGTTAGACGCGAGCGTAGTAGCCTGGTATGACTATCTACTTTCAAGCTTATTCATAGATAGCATACATGGAGTAGACGGGTGTTAATACATACTGATATAATTATATAATTTTAGCCTGAGAAGCTGTATTTGTTTAAGTTTTGGAGACTAGCCGGAACTAGTCGTGTCATTGAAAGTTTTCTTGGGGAAATATTATTTTGTTGACGAGATTACTTTTGTCCACTCACCCTGACGTAATTAAATATTTTCCCCTGGGCTTTTCCTTCGTTTTTAATTGCCCAGTCTGCAGAGTTCGGGTGGGGTCTAGAAGGAGGCGACGAGGCATAGTCACCCACATTTCCACTACTGTTCGCCAGTAGGTTATCTGTTTAACCCACTAGGATTTTCTTCAGCTTCCGTTGTCTTTCTTGTAGTAGCTCTGATTATTTTTGGAAAAATAATTGTGTATTATTTTTATTCGGTTATTTGGATTGAGTTGAAGATTAATATTTTGGTTAAGAGGATGTTCTATATTTTTTTTCCGGGTTAGGGTTGTCCATTTTCAAGGAAGGTTTGCCGAGTCCTTCGGTAAATTTCCTTTGGAGGTGGTCCCCGCAGGACTTACCTCGCGTTTCAGGGTGAAATTCGGGGTGGGTCTTGACAGTTGGTATCAGAGCTCTAGGTTTCATTCCTGCCTCCATAATACTATTATATTTGCCTAAGAAGCACGTAGTTCCTATTGTTTTGGCCACGATCCTCAGCCCGCGGAGCAGAGGTTTCTAGCGAACAAAGAGGGAGGGTGAGTGTTGCGGGCGTGCCACCTCGCGGACGAGGAAAGAGTTTGATGGGGCTGCGCTTGACTTCTTGATCAGGCAAAGGGAGATTACAGGTGCCACCTTGTAGGAGGATTTACGAGCACAAGCGAATCGATACTCACGGCGGCGCGAGCAGAGCAATTACAGGGAGTTCAGAGAGAAGCGGGGATGCAGAGTCCGGAGAGCTCTGGAGAAAGACCTAGGCGGCGGCGCTTAGGGTTAGGTTTTCGAGGAAGGCTCGAAGGGTAACTGGGTTTCAGTTGTATTGTGTTTGTTGTTTGTATTGATTTGAGAGTTGTTCTTTGATTGTTGTTTAAGAGAGTATATATAGTGGTTCGCTCCCCAGCGGAAGGAAGTTAACTTCGAATCCGAGTAGGGCTCTGAAACCCTAATCGACAAGGACACGGTTTATTCCATGCAGACCAACTGATTGGTGACACCTGCCCAGTTCGCACACTTCATTCCGCGCATAGGGCATTGCTTCTGCGCTGCCAACTATAGACTCCTATGCGAATTAGAATTCATCCCGCGGGCTGTCACAGGATGCTATCTCGTGTGCTCCTGAAGCTCGCTTCCATTTCGCAGGCTATTGCAGCTCGCGAGCCTTAAAAGTGCTTTTTATATTTAATGGGCCACAGAGGTTGGCCCGAAGCATGTCAAAGACTTGTAAAAATCTTCAAAGTTTGTCGTGGTGCGCGCGGACTCCGCATGTCGCTTCCTCGCGAAGTCTTCTACGCGAGCCAGTTCGCCAGCTCGCCTACGCGGAGAGCCAATCTCGCCTCGCCTCGCGGAGTGTTGAATAGTAATTCCGCGCGAAGTCATTCCGTGCGCGAGCTAAGTGTTCCGCGCAAACTGCGTAGTCCGCCTATGTCCATTCCGCTTAAAGGCTAAGGGAAGTCCAGTTCGCCTCGAGCTAAGTGAAGTCTAACTTGGCTCGCGTGCGTTCATTGCCTACGCGGACTATCACTTGTACATTTAGAGAAACTCCATCTCGCCGGTATGACATGGTCCAAGAAATAATTAATATTTACATAGACATTTACTGTCCAGTAAAATATTAATTTAGGCGTAAACACCTATAGAGTGGTGATCCGACCGCGGCGGATTCACTAGCATTTTATGCTTTGGATGCTATGTGTTATTGGGTATATGTGATAGTTCTGCTAGTCTTATTTTTAGACTACTAAATATCTCCTTCCTCAGGTACTATGCCTCCTAGACGCCGACCCCGTGTGGCTACCTCGACCAACGCGAATGAGGGTGATGAGGTCAGAGGATTAGTTGATTCCATTGGGAGTATGCTGAGGGGTGTTTTAGACAGGGTTCAGCACCCACGGTCTGTGAGGAAGAAAGATGTCTTCGATGCTGGGGCAATTGAGTTCAAGGGTGCCAAGGGACCCCTTGATGCATACACGTGGGTAGACAAGATGGAAAAGGCTTTTGAGAGCACTGATATACCGGAAGAAAAGAAAGTGAAGATGGCAGTGACTTTTCTGGATGACTCTGCGCATCATTGGTGGACTCTCGCTAGCAGAAATAATGGTGGTGCTCAGGACATGACTTGGGAGCAGTTTAAGACGCTCTTCTTAGGTCAGTATTTCAGTCATGCTCATCGTATCAGGATCCAGTCGGATTTTCTGAACATGAAGAAGATGGATGATGAGGGTGTCATCGAGTTTGAGCAGAGGTTCACTACCTTGAGCTACCATGTGTCATATTTGGTTCCCGACGAGAGGACTAGGATTGACATGTTCATTGGAGCACTTGGCGGAGTGTACGCCGAGAAGATGACTGGTGTTATTTACCCAACCTTTCTTGATGCGGTTACTGCAGCCATGGCCATCGAGACCAGGAGAACTTATAGTGCACGGCCCCGAGATTTCGGTGGTCCCAGCCAGGGTCCATCGAAGAAGGCCGCTTCATCATCCGCTTTGGGATCTTCAGCGGGTAGTAGCAGTAGTGAAGGATCAGGTTCTGGATCTCAGAGTAGATTTAGAGGACATTACCGGAGACCTTTCAGGAGCTAGTTGGGTAGGCAGCAGACCGGTCAGTATAATGCTGGTGGTAGTTCCCAAGGGGGATCATCTGGTGGTCATACGTTTTCTTTTGGTCAGCAGCAGTCATCTGGATGTTTTGAGTGTGGTGGTCTGGATCATTTCAGGAGAGACCGTCATTTGTTGGCACAGAGGACCGCCCCTACTCAGCCAGTCGGTCAGTCTTTAGCTAGAGGTTCCAGTGGTGGTTCTCACGGTGTTTCAGCAGCCAGGGGTGGCTCTCAGCAGAGTGGTGGTCAGCGTGGACGTCCCATGACTCGCGCTAGACTTCACGCTATGACCCAGCAGGAGGGTCGTACTTCTCCAGATGTCATCATTGGTACGTTATTAATTTTTGGTCAGCCAGCATTTACTTTAATTGACCCTGGAGCTACGCATTCATTTATGTCTAGTAGATTCGCCTTCCATGTCAATGTGCCATCATCGTCTCTTCCAGGCGAGTGGCATGTATCTCTTCCCTCTGGTGAGGTGATGAGAATAGATTGGGTGTTTAGTGGTTGTGAAGTGCTAGTAGAGGGATTAAATTTCAAGGCCGATTTAATTCCTCTAAATATTGTGGAGTTTGATGTGATTTTGGGGATGGACTTTTTGGAGACTTACAGAGCTATGGTAGATTGTTTCCGGAAAGAAGTGGTACTTCGGAGTCCAGATGGATTTGAGGTTGTTTTTCAGGGGGAAAGAGATGTGATTTCGAGCTGCCTGATATCAGCTGTGGCCGCCAGGAAATTGTTAAATAAAGGCTGTTAGGCATTCCTAGCTCATGTTGTGGATACAAGAATAGGAGTGTTGGAAGTAGGGGATATTCCTGTAGTAAGAGAGTTTCCGGATGTGTTTCCTGAGGAGTTACCTGGTTTGCCTCCTGTAAGGGAGATAGATTTTTCTATCGAGTTACTTCCTGGAACTAGACCTATCTCTTAGACACCTTACAGAATGACTCAAGCGGAGTTAAAGGAGTTGAAGACTCAATTGCAGGAGTTGGTAGACAAGGGTTTTATTCGGCCTAGCATGTCTCCATGGGGTGCCCCGGTTTTGTTTGTCAAGAAGAAAGATGGCACCATGAGACTATGCATTGATTATAGGAAGCTTAATCAGGTCACAGTGAAGAATAAGTATCTGTTGCCGCGCATTGATGATTTGTTTGATCAGTTGAGGGGTGCTTCTGTTTTCTCAAAGATTGATTTGAGATCTAGTTATCATTAGTTGCGGATCCGGGAGAGTGACGTAGTCAAGACTGCCTTTCGATCACGGTATGGTCATTATGAGTTTGTGGTGATGCCTTTTGGACTTACTAATGCACCTGCGGCGTTAATGGATCTCATGAATAGGGTATTTAGTCCATATCTTGATCGGTTCGTGATCGTATTCATAGATGATATTTTGGTATACTCAAAAAGTGAGAAGGAGCATGCCAAACATCTAAGATTGATATTGCGGACTTTGAGAAATGCTCAGTTGTTTGCCAAGTTCAGCAAGTGTGAATTTTGGCTGGATAAAGTGGGATTCTTGGGTCATGTAGTTTCAGCGGAAGGTGTTAGTGTGGATCCCCAGAAAGTGGAAGCAGTGTCCAGTTGGAGAAGACCCGCATCTGTGACGGAGATTCGTAGTTTCTTGGGGTTAGCAGGTTATTATCGGCGATTTGTGCAAGACTTTTTAAGGATTGCAGCTCCACTAACAAGGTTGACCAGGAAGGGAGTCAAGTTTGAATGGTCAGATCAGTGTGAGCAAAGTTTTCAAGAATTAAAGAATCGCTTGACTAGTGCTCCTGTGTTGGCGCTTCCGGATGATAGTGGGGAGTATGTAGTTTATTGTGATGCTTCTAGACGAGGTCTAGGCGGGGTGTTGATGCAGCATGATCGAGTGATTGCCTACGCTTCTAGGCAACTGAAGCCGCATGAGGTGAATTATCCCACCCATGATTTAGAGCTTGCAGCAGTAGTTTTTACTCTCAAGTTGTGGAGACACTATCTTTATGGAGCCAAGTGTCAGATTTTTACCGATCACAAGAGTCTTCGGTATGTGTTCACTCAAAGGGAGTTAAATATGAGGCAAAGAAAGTAGATGGAGTTGATCAATGACTACGACTGCACTATTGAGTATCATCCTGGAAAAGCTAATGTGGTAGCTGATGCTCTTAGTCGAAATCCCACTATATCTTTGTCTCACCTAAGGATGGTTCGAGTTCCACTTCTTTGTGAGTTGCGAGCTACATGGGTGGATTTGACGGTGGATGAAGTAGGTGCCTTGGTAGCTAGTTTCCATGTGAGGCCAGTTTTGGTGGATAAAGTGCGTGAGGTGCAGTATAATGATCCTTCCATAGCTCAGTTGATGGAAAGAGCAGCGAATGGAGCAGCCGTCGATTTTTCGGTAAGAAGAGATGGAACCTTGTTGTTCAAAAATAGGCTTTGTGTTCCAAAGAGGAATGAAGAGTTAAAGAAAGAGATTTTGGAGGAAGCTCATAGTTCTGCATATGCTGCTCATCCAGGTAGTACAAAAATGTATCGGACCTTAAAGGATTATTATTGGTGGCCAAACATGAAGAGGGAAATTGCAGCTTTTGTGAGTAGGTGTCTGATTTGTCAGCAGGTGAAGGCTGAAAGGCAGAAACCTTCAGGATTGCTTGAGCCGTTACCGATTCCAGTGTGGAAGTAGGACCACATCACCATGGATTTTGTTTCAGTTTACCTCGTACCCGTGAAGGGCATGACGGAGTTTGGGTGATTGTGGATAGACTCACTAAATCTGCACATTTCTTGCCGGTAGGAAAGAAGTATACACTGGATAAATTGGCTAAGCTGTATGTGAATGAGATCGTGAGACTTCATGGCGTACCTGAATCCATAGTGTCAGATCGGGATCCTAGATTTGCTTCGAAATTCTGGGGAGCTCTTCAGGCAGCATTAGGTACCCGACTACACTTCAGCACTGCTTTTCATCCTCAGACTGATGGACAATCAGAGAGGACTATCCAGACTTTGGAGGATATGTTGAGATCATGTGCTTTGCAGTTTAGAAGGAGTTGGGATAAGAACCTATCTTTGATGGAGTTTGCTTATAACAACAGCTTCCATTCGAGTATTGGCATGGCACCGTTTGAGGCACTGTATGGGAAACAGTGTCGTACACCTTTATGTTGGAATGAAGTCGGAGAAAGAGAACTTTGTGGTCCTGAGATTATCCATGACACAAATGAGAAGATCAAGGTGGTTAGAGAAAGACTCAAGGCCGCTCAGAGTAGGCAAAAGAGTTATGCAGATGTCCGCAGGAAGGACCTTGAGTTCCAAGTGGGTGATTGGGTGTTCTTGAAACTATCTCCTTGGAAAGGGGTAGTACGTTTCGGTAAGCGTGAGAAGCTTAGTCCGAGGTATATTGGGCCTTATGAGATAATAGAGCGAGTTGGCTCTCTGGTCTATCGGTTAGTGTTGCCTCCAGAGTTGTCCAAGATACATAATGTGTTTCATGTATCCATGCTTCGCAAGTATATTGCCGATCCTTCTCATCTGCTTGAAGAGCAGCCGATTAGTTTGCAGAAGGATTTGTCCTATGAAGAGGAGTCAGTTCAGATTCTTGACCGAAAGGAGCAAGTGCTTAGGAACAAGACAATTCCGCTCGTCAAAGTGCTTTGGAGAAGCCATCAAGTTGAGGAAGCTACTTGGGAATCGGAGGAGCAAATGAGACAACAGTATCCCTGTCTCTTTGAGTAGCATGTTTGTAAATTTCGAGGACGAAATTTTTATAAGGAGGGGAGAATTGTCACGCCCCGACCCTTAATTTTTACCTTAATTACTAGCATGGAGGTAATAAGAGTTTTTACCGTTTTTGTCACTAAGTGTATAATTTAATTAGTCTCCAGAGTGGTGTTGGGGGATGAATATTTCGAAAGAATTATTCGTATGAGAAAAATATGACGACGGTAAAAATGGTAAATTTTGGCTAGTAAAAGGTAATTTTTATTGGGGTATTATTTTTGGGGTGTTAAATTTTGGTTTGGGTATAAGTGGTGTTGGACCGGGCCTTTATTTTGGGTCCAAGCCCGTTTTTCTTTTTCTCTCTTTTCTCTCTCTCTCTCTCTCTCTCCCGCTCCCGCACCCGAGCTCCTCTCCCTGTCAGATTTTTCCGACCGCCGTTCACCGTCGTCCGGCCGCCCCAGACTGCCGCACCGGTCCCAAACGATCGGTCTCCGACCCAGCTGTAGTTCTAGACCGGTGGCAGCCTCCCTAGCGCCGCCGTGAAGGAGGAATCAACACTGAAAGCCCCGACTGCCGAAAGCTATTTTTCGCCGGAACTCCTTCCTCCGGCCGCCAAAGCTGGCGAGCCTTGGCTCAAAAGGAAGCCCTCCTCCCGTGCTTCAATCCCTCCAAAGGGCTCCCTCCATCTTGAGCTAGGTAAGGAGAAATCGGTATTTGAAATTCTAGGGCTTTATTTTGTGTTTGCGTTCGATTGACTTGGTTAGGCTTAGAATTGGAGTTTGTGGTAGTTAGGAATGTTGTAGAGGAGGTTGAGAGGAAGATGCTGCCAAATTTTGGTGAGCATCGGAGGTCGCCGGAGTTGGTCGCCGGCTGCCGCCGAGAAAATGTTTTTGGTGGAGAATTTTATGAGGAGTTTAATGGAATGAGTTTTAGAATTTTTGGAGGAGTTTTGGATAGGTTTTGGAATTTGTTAAGTTTGGTATTTTTGGCGGATTAATAAGTTAAAATTCGGCCATTGGATTAGTTTTATGATTAGGACGTTGGAAGGTGATTTTGAGGATGCCGGTATTTATGGAGATTTATGGTTGATAGTTAAGTTAAGATTTAGGACGATAGGCATGGTTGAGCGCGGGAAGCTCATTTTTAATTATGCCTATTTTCTTTAAACGTTAGGATTTTATTTGAGGAATTATTTATGTTTTGGAACAGGACGCGAGGAGGCTCGAGCAGAGGAGACCTCCGACCGACGTCAGGCTTAGGCCTAAGTTGTGAGTGGACCTTTGTTTTTAAATAACGTTTTTTGTTGAATAATTTCTTTTGTTGGAATTTATCTTGAATTGAGAATTTCGGTGTCTTTACTCATTTATTGACGTTTATTAGAATAGTATGTATATGAGAGAACGCTAGGTAGCAATACGTGATTTCCCCCCATAATGAGGAAAAATGCCATTATGGGGTGACGTGAGCGTTAGACGCAAGCGTCGTAGCCCTGTACGACTTTCTACTTTTCGAGTTCATTCTATGTTTTTAGATTCATTCATAGAATTCGTACAAGGAGTAAGCACGTATTTATACCACTCGGTCGTTTCCCCCATACTGAGGAAAAATGCCATTATGGGGTGACGTGCGCGTTAGACGCAAGCGTAGTAGCCTGGTATGACTATCTACTTTCAAGCTTATTCATAGATAGCATACATGAAGTAGACGGGTGTTAATACATACTGATATAATTATATAATTTTAGCCTGAGAGGTTGTATTTGTTTAAGTTTTGGAGACTAGCCGGAACTAGTCGTGTCATTGAAAGTTTTCTTGGGGAAATATTATTTTGTTGACGAGATTACTTTTGTCCACTCACCCTGACGTAATTAAATATTTTCCCCTGGGCTTTTCCTTCATTTTTAATTGCCCAGTCTGTAGAGTTCGGGTGGGGTCTAGAAGGAGGCGACGAGGCATAGTCACCCACATTTCCACTACTGTTCGCCAGTAGGTTATCTATTTAACCCACTAGGATTTTCTTCAGCTTCCGTTGTCTTTCTTGTAGTAGCTCTGAATACTTTCGGAAAAATAATTGTGTATTATTTTTATTCGGTTATTTGGATTGAGTTGAAGATTGATATTTTGGTTAAGAGGGTGTTCTACATTTTTCCGGGTTATGGTTGTCCATTTTCAAGGGAGGTTTGCCGAGTCCTTCGGTAAATTTCCTTTGGAGGTGGTCCCCGCAGGACTTACCTCGGGTTTCAGGGTGAAATTCGGGGTGGGTCTTGACATGATCAATCCGCGTAAACCCTTAAGAACAAGTGTTTGTCACCCTTGAGTTAAAACTATATTCGTAGATAGAATCAGAGTAGTTCACAAATATTGTAACTCGCATTCGCATTGATTAAATTAAATTATTCTTTGTACACGTGTTGTTATGTTATTTGTTGCAGATATTTTCGTGTTTACAACCTTAACCACATGGTTGCTTGTGATTGGTCCAACTAGATTAATGACGACCTGCTACCTGCTTGACTAGTCATCCAATTTAAATCTCAAACTAACTCTCACTCTCTCACTAACGGTATTATTTTTGTCTCTCTCTAACAATTTAACTCTCTCTCTCTCTCTCTCTCTCTCTCTCTCTCTCTCTCTCTCATCTCATCGATATGTCATTTTCTTCTCAAAATCGATCTCGTTGCAAAAAACTAATTCCTCTTGTATGCTCTGTCTTCTCACTCCTCTCACATAGTAGGTGAATATTGTAATTCAATTCAGTTCAAAGTCTACTAGTATCATGAGTTAAGTCTACCAATAACATGAGCAAACTGACATACAAAAGTATAATTTCTGGAAAATTGTTCTTCATAAGATGCAAAGTCTACTAGTACCATGAGTTAAGTCTACCAGTAACATGAGCTAACTAGCATACAAAAATAGACTTTCTGAAAAATTGTTCACTTCTAATGTTGGTCACTAGTCATCAATCACCTTATTGACTACGTTGTCTAACTTATTTTCTTTTCTGCCTGCGTTTTGCACTATTCACTCAATAGCAACAAACATGACTTGAAACAGACGAAATACACACTCATGGTAGCGTTTAGTGAATTTTCAAACATTAACTATATGCAGTGTTCTAAAACAAGGCCGCCTAGACGGATTTTAGACGTTTTAAGTCTACCCTTCATCCTGAAAGCGCCAGTGAATTTTCAAACCTTACTTGTACCAGGTTTTAAATTGTATAATTTGTCGATTCACCACTTTAAAATAACTTAAAGCTGGCAAAAAAGTTAGCTAGATGTGTTGGAAACTTTAAATTGAGTATGCTCATGTTCGATCCATAATTTTTAACACTAGTAGTCGAATTTCTTCTCAATCCTCCGATCTCCTTGATTACACCTTGGACAAAGTTGGATGACATCTTTTACATAGTATCGACACGGCTTGTACACCGCAAATAAAATAATATATTTATGTATTTTTAATACATAAAAAATATACTAAAATATGAAATAAGTTCATTGCATTGCCAAAATTATGTTCTAAATTCAAACTTTTTTTTTTCTTTCTTTTTTGTCTGAATTCAATCCATTGCATAAGCATATTAAAATAACATTAAAGAGAATCAAATGGAAGTTATTAAAGAGAATCAAATGACCAGTTCCGATATAGGTTGTAAAAAAAATTAGGCATCAACTTAGTAACACAACAACTCTCTAACACCTAATAGACAAGAAAATTTCAATCATTCCATAATCCATCTAAACCTCTATATATATTAAAAATTGATGATGTGGTGTATTAAAGGTTGAGGTGGCGTGTCGGTCAACGTGTCGTGACGTGTCAGAAAAGTCAACATTTTCCGACACGACACGTGACACTCTAGGGGTGTGAAGTATCCGTGCAACATAGTTTTTAACTATGATTTTCATATCTTAAGTTGTCCTAGGACTCTAGGAGGCTTTCTTTGTAATTTATATGGTATTTTTCTTATATATTAACTGAATATAATTTATTTAAAGAAAATTTAATTTACTAGCAGAATGTAACAATAAAATCAATGGTATACCATCATATATATATGAACCTATCTTCTAGTGTCGGATAAGGGAGCTATGAACTCTCCAGTACGTATGAGACTGGAAAATTGGTCATAGCAATCATGGAGACTCTAAAACCGACACAATGCCAATAACACGGTAAAATAACGCCGGTATACCAAACGGCTAATGGCTACAGACCCGCGAAGGATGTACATGCATGTGCACAAATATTCAACTCTGCCTCCTGATGAGTGTATGTGAATCCACGTGATTATTTAATTAAAAACGACATTATTAATTATCACCGGTGCATTATGATTAACTTTCTACAGAGTACATGATCCATGTTGATGGGTTTCTATTGGATTCTTGTATGATTGAAGAGCGGAGTTCAGCTAGTCATTCATTTTTGACAACACCAATCGATACATTTCTAGCATAAGAAACTTAATAGCTAGTTACCGCGGACTGGGGCTATCAGGCTTTGAGCAATAATAATGTACATGTAGTTGCGTGCATGCTCACAGTGTTAATTAGGTGACTATATATCACGACATTTATTTTGGTACTTGATTGGGTATGGTATGTCTGATGGATCCGAAGGACATAGAAGAATGAAGATACCCGGAGTGATGCAACCCTTAAGCAGCGGTAACTCTAGATTACTTAGAAGATGTCTGGTTACTAGGTAGCTGGAATTGACTTGAATGAGTTTGATCAGAAAAAAAAAAAAATCAATGCGAGCTTACTGAATCCATGAGAAAGATAAACTCGATCTTATATTGATAAAATCATGTTGAACTTATATGGTTCAACACAGAAACAAAAGCAATGTTGTAATACAGAAAATAGATATATGTAGTACTCATACACGCTTAGGTCTCCCTAGAATCATTTCACTTTGGTTTCGAACCTTCCCTCCTGCTCCATGCTACTGACTTTGTTTGATAAAGCTTTTCGGTTTTTCTGAAGCTCAGTCGGGAGCTTAACGTCAGTTGCCAAACCAACCATTTCAAGAAACCTTATCAAATACCAAGTAATATCGATTTGCCACCATTCGAAACCTTGTCGAGCTGAGTACTCAAAAGCATGGTGATTATTATGCCAACCTTCTCCATGAGCTAGCAATCCAAACAACCTAAACAACACAATTTCATTAGATTTCATTACATGTAGAGAACCTATATACGATTTGTAATCATATCAAGTGCGTATACCAGTTGTTTTTGGACAAATCACCAGTATCCCATACTTGGTTTCCCCATATGTGGCAGATCGAATTTATCGAAAATGTTATATGGAGAACAAATATTGTTCTCACAGCCTACAAATAATCAAAACAATTAAACATAGTTACGGGTTTGTTAAATAGAAATTAAGGACTATGCATTTAGATATTAGCAAATGTATATAAAAGAAGTTTAATTACCAGTGCCCAAACTAAATAAGGCATTCCTCCTATGCGATAGAGCACAACTCCACAAGCAATATAATGATAAGGGTAAGTGTAATGAAGAAACTTATAGAAGCTTTGTTTCCTCAAATCTCCAACATTGTATAGTTTTCCATCATACTGCACAATTTCAAATTTAATTAACAATAAGTACGTGTTAATTCAACAAAAAAATTATGCATGTAATTAATCAAGTGAGGAGAACATGAGATTTCTACGTACACTCCCAAAACGTTTACGAAAATCAAAAATCCAGCCAATATGACTAAACCAGAAACCCTTAAGAGGAGTATGAGGGTCACTCGGTGTGTCTGTAAACTGGTGATGACTCCTGTGAGAGCTAACCCAATCTAATGGACTTCCCTGTAATATAAACACCAAAAACCAACTTCAAAACTTTGTAATGAAGATTGTAGTAATTAAAAGTGAGAAGAATGAAAGCTAGAGAATATATGATGAACCTGAAGTGAATGAACGGCACAATAGGCGAAGAAGTATTCCAGCCATTTGGGAAGCTTGAAGCTTTTGTGGGCGAGATTTCTATGGAAAGATAGAGTTACTCCCACACCGGTGACATAGTAGAGTGCTACACCCAACCAAAACGCAGACCAGGTGAAGTAAAATGGCGCCAGAAGAGCAATGAGATGAACAACAGAAAGGGTGATGAAACTAGCGATGTCGACGCCATTCCATTGCCTCCCCAGAAAATATACCGGCTTCTGCACCACCCAACGTAGCCTTGCCATCTTCTTTAAGCTGAGCTTATATTATCAAAGCTGCTTTGCCAGCTTCTCTCTTCTGTAGTTGTGTGTAGAAGTATCAGTGTTTGCACATATATATACACAAATACAATATACATATGAAGGTGAAAGCTAGTTATGGGAGTTGCTTGTTAGATTGAGATATTGGACTTGCATTTACTTCCTCATGTTCTGCAGGCAACCTACCGATGTACCGATGCAATAACTATGCCTGGCTATTTACCTGAAAGAAGTAAGTTTATTTTGACATAATGTAGTCGAAACCATCATTTTTCTTAGGCATGGATTCATTTCTTTCTTTGTTTGTTATTAGTTATACAAAACTAGCTGATCATCATTGATTCTTTTCTGGCAATGGCCTTGTTTTCTTCTTCTCCATACGGTGCACCTGTGGTTGTGTAGGTGAGGAAAGCATGGGTGCATGTACGTCATTGATCGATCTTTCCATCTGTATTACTACTATATATGGTCCTTTCGTATAAACTTTTCTCTTGGGTTGAATACAGAGACATGCAGCGACGACGAAAATGGAAACCTTATTAACTATGTGTTTTGTTAGTCAATAATATCGGGCAACCTCCCCAGATGCAAAAAGAAAACCTAAGCAGTAATTTTTTGAACTACAGCAATATTTTGGCCGGTCCCCAAAACCATTAATATGTCAGACTTTAGTTAAATATATGGTTGGTAGTTGGTCGATACAGATCGGTAATGGATCATAGAGTCTCAGGAGTTGCAGTCTGCTAGCTACAGAGTATCGATGTACAGAGAGATCTGCATAAGAAGTATACAGTGAAGGAACTGGAAGCAGAGTGGGATATTCAAATGCACCACCATTGGTGTTGGCAAAAATTGCCTCTCAAATTGGTTGGGCAGCCGATTGGTATCTGAAAAACCAATATGCAGTACTATTACCAGCTAAAAGCCTAAATTTAGGAATATGCACTAATATTATCCAAAAAAAAAAAAAAAAAACTAATGTTACTAGCTAGGCTGGGGTGTCATTTGATCAAACCTATAACATAAGTAAGTATTTGAATTTTGTTCATTTGATTTTATTGCACTTATTTCAAAGGTTTATACTAGCTAGCTTGTTCGTCTTCATCGCAGTAGTAAATGGGCAAAACTGTTTCGGACTTGCAATTGGTTAGGTACTATATAAGATCTTTGGTGGAACCCAAAATATAATTGGTTCCCAGTTACAGTACTATCAGCAATTCAGCATGTATTAAATAATGATACTATATTCCCAACATGGATGATCGATCAGTTTTTACTAGAGTTGAGGACTTGAGGGCTTATATATGCACTCTATCCACACTCGCAAATTAAAGCCACTAATTAGAGCTAGCCTTTGGTAAACTGATGCATATTAATTTGACCTTCTATATAGCTAGCTAGGTTAAATTGATTACTCCAAGTATGCTTCAGTTTGGACAGTTCGTTCCCGATCACTGTTAGTTTGGAATATTTCACCGCAAGATCAATGGAGGACTTATTTCTTACCGATCCAGCAATGGAAGAACCTGCAAACTCCACCTTCCAGAATTACGTACTTAATTTGACATATATATTGGATTAATATACAATAGACTTTGAGACAAGCGTGCAGAGTCATAGTAAATGTAGTTTGCTGAGAGCTAGCCTGAGACACATATAAAGTCACATCATGTAGACCTTCACAAAACAGAAACATTGATTACAAAAACTATTTTGCGTGTCATATATATATACTATTTTTGAGACAATGTCATGTGATATTAGGCTTTGTGATCAGGGATTCGGAAAGCAACTGTTGCAGCAGTGTCAAAGATCATTGCAAGATCGATCCACAGTACAAACAACAGGACTACTGCACTCAGAGAGGAGTCTCCTTGCTCAAGAAAAAGATTTCAAACAATATATTCAAAGATAAATTGATGCTATATATTACTGGGAATATTAAGCTCTCCATGGAGAATTTCCCAGACTATTGAAGACATAAAACTCTTGCAAAGAAATTTGAGACGATTATCTTCAAATCAAGCTGCTTGATAAGTTAGGAATAGCCAATAGGTTGTCCTAAAGGCACCTGCTTGATTAGAAAAATGTCATGTGATTTGTTTTAAAGAAAATAAATTATTCGTATTAGATCATAATAAGTGGTAATGATTTAACTACTTGGTGTGATAAAGTTGGTCGAGTTGTCTAGTATAAAACACTCATGTCTAGAGTTCGAGTCTCAACTCCTATTAGTTTGTACATGGTCAACAGGTTTGAAGGACCTTTGTGTTCGTGCGTCTGCAGCAGGATATTTGTCTGGTTTTGCTCGGATACTCTTGTTGACCTCGATCCAAATACTGAACCGAGATGACTTGCTACTTCATTTTAAAGCAATTAATCAACAATCAAGGTTATATTACACATGTAAATTATATTAGCCCGAACCACCACATGTAAAATGGTTTAAAATAATTTCTCACGTCACTAACTGGGTGCTGAAATTTACACACATTTTTTTGTCTTATGGAACTGCCATTTGGTTAAATTTTCATAAATCCTGAAATGCCCATCTGTTTATATAAGTGTACAGCTAAAGAAATAAAGAAAAGAAGGGTAAAAGAGTGATTTAAGAGGATAAGACAGTTTAACAGTTTAACTTTGCTTAAAAAACTGTTAGGCAGTTACTACTCTCTCCCACGTTTACTAGACTTTCAGAAGACGTTCTCGCCTAGGAAGTGATACGTTAAACAACAGCAGTAGCTTCATCAACGTTCAGGAGCGGTTACTACTACTAACCATACTAAGGCAATTCGTGCAAAAGAATATAGGTGATCGTTGATCAACGCTTAAAAGAGAAGTTGGAGAAGTAGAGAAAAATCACAGATACGTGTATGCTTATGCAAGTTGAACCAGAATAAAGGATTTTGTGTTTTCTGTTGTTGCAGGTATCTGATCAATTTTGGTGCCAGGTAAACCCTGTGTTCTCCATTAAACTAATTTGGACTTGAACATTAATCTTGCACAAGTGCTCTTTGCGAAGAGGAATTGGGAGAAAAAGAATGATAATTTGAAGGCAAAGTTGGAAGAGATACGTGTATTGTGATTTGCTTAGGCACATTGGTTTTGATATTTGTTCAGCCATGAAGCTGATTCCTTTTGTCTAATATGAAGGTTTGTGTTTCACTTTGCACAACGGTATAGTATTTGGCTTTTTCAAATTTCTTTATTTACTATTTAGTAAGTTATTCAGGTATAAAGGTTCTTGGTTTTTGGTTCTTCAAGTGCTTTTACTTATTACAACGGAGGGAGGGAACATAGAATTTGAAGACCAAATAAAATGAAGAAGAAAAGGAAGAACAACCACAAAGTGATGGTCCCTTCTTTTCAATTCCTTCAATTTGAGTATGTCATTTTTAGTATCTTGGTTAAGTAGTTTTTCTTTTCAAATATCAATTCGCGTTCGATAGTCGAACAAACCCTCTCCCATTCTTCACTTTCATGCACATATAAGGCACTGATACTGTTTTTTTTTTTTTTTTTTTCTTTTTTTAACAATATCAGTTTATTCAGTTTTTTAATTTCATGAAATGCAGTCACCTGATCAAAAGGTTTCGATTCATATAGGTTGTTATGACTATGACAACTACCGCATTTGAGGTAGGAAGTTTTTCCCTTTTTGTTTTGTTTTTTCTATTTCTTTTTTGCGTCTGATCAATATTGGAACTGCAATACTGATATATATTCCTTAGTTTGGTCATCAAGTTTACTATTTTTACAGGTTCATTGTTGCAATGAAAACAAATAATTAAAACTCCTTCATTTCAACACTACTCTTGACAGAATCTCCCTGTTTCTTCCTTCTTCATCTTCTGGCATGGAGGTATACCATATATTCAATGATCAAAATATATTCCATTTCTTTCTTCTCAAGTTTTCTGATATATTGTTTGTGGAAAATTGATGTGTTTATGATTATCTCAGATGGTTCATCAAACAAAGAAGATCATGGAAGAAGGCATAAAAACAAGAAACTAGGTGGAAGTGTGACAAGTACTTTTTATCTTCTGTTGTGGATTTAGAAACACACGTTTCATCTAAGTTTACTTATTGGGAGCTTGATTTCATGTTTTTATGGTACAATGAATGTATTGGCATGGCAAGTCAGCTTTGAATGATCTTCTTTTCCGGAATTGGGAGCTTGATTTCATGTTTTTTATGGTATGATTATGTAATGACCGCCGGGCAAGCTTTTTTTCAATGTTCTTTCTTTTTTTTTTTTTTTTTTTTCGAGGAGCAATGTTCTTCGTATCAACATACGTACATATTAAGCAAAAGGCATATCAAAGTATATTACGCTTTTCTCTAAGTTGTCTTATTTAAATTCTTTGGAAACTAGACTATATTTATACCCAGTTGTCGTCTATTTCCATAACTATTTAATCAAAAGGCATATCAAAGTATGTAGTAGATTACTTGGCCTTTTAAACAAGCGTGAGCGAGGCATATGCACCAAAAGAGTGGAGACTTTGTATATGATTAATGTCATAAACGAAAAATATTTAAACGCACCGCAAATGCTAGTAGTTATATAAAAAGAGATATATTATACACACACATATATATAAATATATATATATATATATATATATATATATATATATAGTTCAATTCAATTGATATATAACTATAATCAACATAATGTATTATCCATGCCTTTATTAAAACAATCAATTTCACCTCTTAAATTAGATAAGAGAAAGGAAAAATGAAATTGATTTTTAATAGGGGCATTTCAGCCATTTTGCTATTTTAGCAACTTAACGGTTTCTTTTGACGGTCAACTGACGGAAAGGGTAAAACTGTCGAGAATAAAGAGTATAGGGGTATACCAGTTTAATTTAAAAACTAAGGAACATAACTGTTTTTAGGTGCAAAGTATAAGATGTCACAAGTATTTCCTCATATATATATATATATGACAAATCGTGTATATTTATACAGATATATTATTAAATAAATACGACAAATCGTGTATATTTATACAGATTGACAATAGTTTATGAACAAGTTGTGTAAGATCTCGATCGGTGAGAAGAGATATGGATGATACATTATTTTAAGAAACTTCGCCAAAAACCATATAAAGAGAGATTTTTTTTTTTTGAGAAGATATATATATATATATATATATATATATATATATATATATATATATATTTATATATTGATGGGGTGCCTATGGTGATCTGCTTCTTAAGTTATCTCACATGTTTTCCGACCTAGAATCTCTCAAAACCCGGATATTGCTTCCCTTGCTTGGTAATTTCTCTACATTAGAACATGTAGTTCAAGTCAGATTGCTTGAATTCAGCGTTTGTGGTTCCTTGAAATCTCCATCCAATATAAGACTAGACTGGCGTGTCAAAAAATTCATAGGATTAATTAGAGAATATGAACTTTCCTGGTAATACTTATGATACAGTAAAATTAGAATACCTGTAAATTGTGATACACTTCTTGCAGTAAAAGTTAAGTATAAAGAATTTTTACTACTAAGATCTAATGCATGTGTATCAGTTCTTCATCTTTGCATTCTCTGATTGCAATGTCCATCACCTTCCCACCAGTAGAAGGTAATATGTCACAACAATGCCTTCTTGGAGCCTGCAACTGATTAGTGATCAAGAAAAGATGGAATTAGTATATTGTATAAGCATCTTCAAAAAAATAACAGTGCATGTTGCAAGTAATACCTGCTTGATGTCAAGGTCCAGCTTATGTGACAGCACTCTGACCTCCTCAAGCTTCCTGGGGGAAGCCACGTCATAGGAGCAATTTGCATAAGACTTCTTATAGATGCTCATGATTCCATCCTCTCTCGATGACACATGATCAACAAAGAACACAACCGGTCTGCGACAAGGATCAGGGTGCTGTTCGATTGTATTGAAGGTATAAACTCCGGACAATACAGGTCCCTTTTTCCACTGCTTGAATGTCTCTTGCACCGGGAGGACGTCAGGCAGAAGCATATGGTTTCCGTATATCTGAACAGCATAACCCCATGACACTGAAACTGTCCATGAAAACCATCTATCGTAGCAAACCGTCTTCTGTAGAATCCTCTGAGAATCAACATTCACTGCTTTGAGTAAATGCTGCAGAGCTTGCATGGTTGTCATGTTGGGGAAGATAGGGTCTGTGTGCTCAAGATGATGCAGAGATACCAAGGGTGATAATGGATGCGAAGCCAAAACGCCAAACGTATCACCCCGAAGATCATTCTGTCAATTTCAATTACAGAAACCAACTGAGAAGCTAAAAGATTATTAAACTGAAATTGCTAAGATGTGACTCACAAGTTTAGGAGCTAAGAAAGTGGTACCTGATGAAAACCAGGATCATGAGTTAAGCCAACGCCAAGCTCAGCCAAGCAAGATGAAATCCTTGAGTCACTTCCATAGAGATGGGGGTATCTTTCTATACATGTATCAAACACCTTAGCCAATGCTTTCGCCAGAGGGGAACTTATAGCAAAACCTGCACCACCAAAAGCCATTCCAAATCCGAAAACTCTGTTCTGCTCATAGATCTCCGAGTTGGCGCCAATATAGTACCAGAGCTCATGATCATACTTGGAAAGAGTCTTCACTAAATTCTCCGGGAAGAAAACCGTGTCATCATCTCCGAAAACATACCATCGCACATTGGAGTGGTTGAGTGCCACAGTCTCGGAAACAACTCGTGCCACGCGAATTGCAGACCGGAGACCATTTCTATACGTGTAACGAAATCCGGAAGTGTCCCCAGAGATGCATACCGGAGGAAGAGAAGTATCATTGGTATGGTTTTGATGATCACGTGGAAGGCTTTCGAGAAACACACACCCCCTCATGGAATGGCCCTTCCACCAGAGCCTAACATACTCCTTCCTCTGAGTCGTCCACGATTTCTGGTTCGAAGCAATTCCAAACACAACATGTTCAAGAGACGTAGAAGTTGCCGCATACGCATCATGGCACAAATTATACGGAAGCTTGGAGCTTGTGAACACCAGGAAGAATGATATGAAAAGAAAGAGCGTGCAGACAGAAGATGAGATAATATAGAGGTTTATCAACCGAGAAGAAACTTGGGCTTTGGTGGGTGACTGAATAAGCTGCATTTTAAGGATCAAAATTGTGAAGAAAAAAGAGAAATCAAACAGATTTGGAGAGACTGTTGATCGCTACCATAAATAATAGGTGTAAATTGTAGTCAGTGCATATGACCAAAGTGTTAGGCACCGCAATCAATGGCATGACATAGCTGCAAACTTTGACATGAGGTTGGTCCTCGTACACTCAAAGAGAGTCCATCCTCTTGCCAACCCCGTTAATCTAGTTGAGTTGCACCTACGTCTGATTCAAGTCTAAGTCCGCAAATTGATAGCAAATGACTCATGAATTGTGGAGGAAACACATCAATGAAATGAGGACGGGGCTATGTATCTATTATCTATATAACTCTTCGTCGTCGGTGTAATTTAATGGTTAGGACATGAGAGTTTCATGCAAAGATCATATGGTTTGTGTTCATATAGCGCGTGAAAAACGCAGCAACATCAGCACAAAGCATAATCACTTGTAACGGGGGCTAAGCAATAAAGATGAGTCTAAAACTGTTGCTTAAGCAACGTTTCCTGTTTATGGTAACCATTATTATGCCTAACCCACAATTATCACATGTTTACTTAACATCCCAACGTAGATGTTAAATTTCACATCAAGATCTGGATACCAGATCCATGGATATAGCTATTAGCTAATAGAACCTTGAGCATAGCGGTAAAAGTACTTAAGAAAATGAGATGAAGCAAGCGATACCAGCGAGAGTTGCTTAGATCCGCAAAAGTCAGATACACCACACCATCTAAGTCGGATCTGCATAGATACTTGGAAAACTCGAAAGCTGGGTTACTTGCAGATTCCAAAGAATAAAGAAGCGTATGCATACATGATATATGTAATGAATTGTTGCACATGTCAGGCGTATGCAAAAAGGAAACAGGGAGGGAGGAGGCAGACCATGGAGGTTAGAATCTTGGAATAGAGGACTGGAGGGCCCCTAGGATAACCTTCCAAGATCGCCTCTCCGAAGTCGACCATTTAACATCAATGGCATCATCATTGAAATGCAATGCACAACAAACTGAAGACTGTAATCACAGTAAGCTCTCAAAAAAATCCTTACTTTGCATAAGCTCCTTCGACAATAATAGACGTGGTGAAATGTAGCATTACAACGTGAATACATATCTATAACTTCATTAGTCAATATCAAATCTTACATTTCCATATTTACTTGGGTAGTTGGGTTAATCTCCATCCCATAGCAGAATAGGCGGTTGGCATTTTTGTTCCTTTTTTCTCTGTTCATGAAATTTCCAAGATAATGGCTGCCAGAAAGTGGAAAATTTAAGAGTGAACCTCATCAGACATCAAAGTACAACTGGGCTGCAGATTCTCATAGTAGCTTCCTTTTGACAAGAGACTCCAACACATTTAGCGTTATTCTTTTCACAGAACTCATTCAAATACATGAATTTTCCTCTTTTGTTCCATGTGTTGATTTGAGGGAAAATGGTTATCTGACTTATATCCCAGCATATTGTCTTCCTCCTGACAACAGAAAAAGTAACTTCAGCTGTGTACAGATTACTAAATGTTTCATTTCACAACAAACTTTAGGAATCTCGATCACTAAAAACTGATAACTAATGTCAAAGAACCAAATAACAAATAATGAACTTGGAAAATGATAAAAATTTAACTTCCTCATTGTTTCCTATAGAATTCTATGATCAAAGCTGTGATCTTTAATAGCATCAATAAAAAAAAAAAAAAGATTATAGCTATGAAACTTTTAGTTACCACCATGCAGATTTGCAATAAAATGGATTTGGCACGAAAAACATGGGAAAAACCAGTTCATACAGACTGCATTGAAGTTTATATTCCCAATCCTCCCGAAAACACTTTTCAATATAACATTTATAAACAAGATATGAATAAAAAAAGTACCTTCAGAGGATTCCACAGTAAACCAAAATTGGTTCAAATTCTCTGAATTCTGCATGTACCTGTGTTCTCAGGGCAACCATTCCAAAGGATGGACTCTAGATATTCATGGATATAAGTTCATCATCTCTGCACCGTCTGATAATGATAGTCATTGAATCATTAAAAGACGGTTCCAAAATGTTGCAGCACTGACGACGTGGAGCCTTCATCTGGATTGAGAGGGGTTGACATCAGTTAAGTGAACACTAAATCAACCCAATCACACATGTTACAAGTTTCAAATGTGTACTATCCATAAAGTAATACCTCTTCAACATCAAGCTCTAGCTTCTGTGAAATAACTCTGATATGTTTCAGTTTCTTTATTGCATTTTCTTTGGAACAGTTTTCCACATTGTGCCTGGTGTAGTTGCTCCAGATGCCGTGGTTATTTGAGACGACGCTTTCCAAATAAAAGATAGAGGGTCTTTTACATGTATCTCTAGGATAATCTCTCATTTTGAACATGTACTGACTTGCCTCAATACTACGGCTCCTTCTCCATGGCATAAAGGTTTTCTGCAGTGAAAGAAGATCTGGAAGAAGCTCATTGCCATCATACACCTGAATGGCATAGCCCCATGCAACTGAAACGGTCAAAGAATGTGTACGGTCATAGCATACAGTTTGCTGCACTATCCTGGCAGGATCAGCCTTCACAGCTTTAAAAAGATGTTCCAGAGCTTGAGTGTTGTTCATGTTAGGGAAGATCGGATCTGCAGCATCCAAATGATGAAGCGAAACCAAAGGTGACAATGGATGTGCAGATAGCATTCCAAACAAATTACCCCGCATATCAACCTGAAACAAGCTCATAATTGTTTCTAATAAGTAACGAGACTCCAACAAAAGCTACATCACGATACAAAAACAGCTGTATGTTGAATTACTTCATGCATTGTCTACAATAACTAAATCAGGCCAACTGTTTTGCATAAGAATTTGGGAAGACTGCACAAAATATACAGACTTGTTCTGGGTTCAGTAACTAAACTTAGTAATCTTCCAGCTAACACTTATTACACCAATACAAATTACAGAATCTTAGAAGCCTCTACCAAGAGCTTTCCTCCTATAATCCACCTGGTGCAGGTTAGCATCCCCACAGCACACAAAAAATCATAGCCGAATAGGACCAAATCCAATTCCCTTTTCCCGCCTCAAAAGGCAAGTTGTACAAAGTCCAAAGCCATTCTTTACTTCTTGAACACACTAAAAAAAACATCTCTAAACGCAATAGCCATCCGATAATTCAACCTAAAACTTCTTCTTTTGTTATGAGATTAAACAAAACCTTACCAAGCAAACAGAATCAAGCATCCTAACTATAACTTAAAACCAGTAACCAATTAAAAAGTACTAATCAAATTTATTAACAAAATCTACCTATTAAGGAAAACCACATTTCTAATTAAACTATAATACAGCTAATTACTTAACACAAAATTAATCACATACCTGATGAAAACCAGGTTCATGAGTCAACCCAACGCCGAGCTCAGCCACGCACGAAAAAACGCGGGAATCACTCCCATACAAATGACCATACCTCATCAAGCACGAGTCGAAAACCCTAGCCAAAACCTTAGCCAGCGAATGGCTAATCGCAAATCCGCCGCCGCCGAACGCCATGTCGAAGCCGTACTTGACATTCTGCATGTAGCTCTCGGAGTTGCTCCCGATGTAGAACCACCGATCGTGATCGTACTTCGCCAGCGTCTGCACCAAATTGTCGACGAAGAACACCGTGTCGTCGTCGCCGAACACGTACCACCGCACCTCCGCCTCGCCGCGGTCGACAATCTCCTTCACCACGCGCGCCACTCGGATCGCGGACCGCAGCCCGCCGCCGCCGACGGTGTACGGGAACCTGGACGTGTCGCCGGAGACAATCACCGGCACGGCGCCGTCGTCCTCACCGGGATCGGCGGCGCGGTCGAGGAAGGCGAAGGCGCGGGTGGAGGAGGCCTGGGAGTGCCAGAGGCGGAGGTAGTGCTCGCGGCGGGGCCAGGAGCGAGAGGATGACGCGATGGCGAAGAGGAGGTGGCGGCGCGTGGTGGTGGAGGAGGAAGAAGAGCGGCGCGTGAGGTGGAGATCAGGCACGTGGAGGGAGAAGAGGAGGTAGAGGTTGAAGAAGAGAGAGAAGGCTAAGAGGAGAGCCTTGAGGCGGGAGGGAGTTAGAGCTTTGGGCATTACGAAAAGGAGAGAAAGCCAGAGGTATCAGAGTCGAATCGCTTTGATGAAAGAATTGAACTTTCTTTTGGTTTTTTGGTACATCAAAAAATTGGAGGCAAAAAAGATTCAACCTTTTTTGGAGGGAGAGAGGTGTAGTGTTGATGAAGACGATGAAGATCTTCAGGTATGCAACTACAACTGCGCAGAAGGAGACTTGTACCATTTACCGGGTCCGATCCCAGGCCCATTAATTTTATGGGCCTGAGCCCAACATACGATATACAGCCCAATATCCACCGACGTGTTGCTCTATAAATTCTACTTCGCAGAAAGTTGGTCGTTCATACAAATATCAAGAGGTTGTGGTATGGAGGCTTTGGAAGCACAAGAGAAGCCGAGACCTACGTTTGAGCTATCTGGGAAACTTTCTGCAGAAGCCAATAGATTCAATGGTGTAACGCTGTTATATTCGGAGCCGGCGGAAGGACGACGGCCTTATGTGAAGTCAAGGGTGGTGAAGAGGTTAACAGACCCGTTGAGATATATAGGAAGAGCTGTTACCTTTTCGGAAGGGAAAGGAGGGTGGCGGACGTCCCTATAGATCACCCTTCCTGCAGCAAGCAACATGCCGTTATACAATTTCGACAAGTAGAAGAGGAGGGAGCTGATGGTACATTGTTGAAGGAAGTAAAGCCTTACATCGTGGATCTTGGAAGCACAAATAAGACTTTTGTTAATGGTGTTGCAATTGAACCTCACCGATATTATGAACTTGTGGAAAAAGATATGATTAAGTTTGGGAATAGTAGTCGAGAGTATGTGCTTCTGCACGAGAATTCAGTAGATTGATTGATAGAGTACAACGCATTCACATATCTGAGACATTCTTACCAGCTGCGTGTAAGAACATTTCATTAGGACTGCCATCAAAGATACTACATGTTGCTCTAGTTTTTTTTCTTTGAATGTTGGAAACAAATCCCCTTAGAGTAGTGAAATTAATCTGTCTTGTGATTTTATTACATTCAGAATTTCTAGCTAGAGCTACATATTGGTTCAATCAAGTTCTAAGTAATTCAAATCCAGGTTGAACCAATCTCCTTTAAAAAAAAAAATCTAGAGCATGATAAAAAGAATTGGTAAGTTCAAACCTTACTCAAATGCTTTGGTTGTGCTTGTTTTCTTTTTTTTTTTTAAGGAAAAAATATCTAAATTATATGGGACTGATCCATAGCATACAAGATTATAATCAAAATTATAATCAGAATATCATCTATTATTAGATCTAATAAAAAATAATAGTTTAGATTAGTCATGAAACTAATTTTTTTTTTCTTTTCTTGTCTTTTTCTTTAATTCAATTTATGAAATCTATCTAAATAAAAATTCATGATTACAATTCTCTATTTGGAATATAATTAAGAGGAAATAATTTGTATCCTAATTTGTTTCCTATTGAAACTCATTTACTAGAGAGGAAAGAAAACAAATTAAGTCTCATATATACATGCTTATTTCAGCTTCTTGTTTTTTTTTTTTGTTTTTTTTTTATCAAAAGCTTATGGTTGTTCATAGCACAAAATGATCTTAGTATTTCCATACATAATTTGATCATAAGTTTTTCAACGTGTTATGACAGACATCATCTGGATAATTTTTTTTTGTTTGAAGAAGAAGAAGAGGTAGATGATAATGGTATGAGTAATTATATTAACACATCCTTTTTTTATTAATACACACCTCAATAAATTTTTTGGGTCATTTTCCTCCAATTTCCCCTCTTTTGTCCTTCTATTATTCTTTTTCTCCTCTTTCTACCCTGACTTGTCTATTGATCAAACTTTCTGCCTTCTCTTATGTTTGAAGATCATGTATAAGAAGTACTGAACATGTAAATTCAAATAATTTGAAAAAAAAAAATATATCATACTACATCCAAATCTCCAATTTTCATACTCTTTCTTCATTAGTTGCTTTACACAATTGAGATAAGTCATAAGTCAGATAACAATTGAAGATATGAATCACTAAATGAGTTCATAACATATATGGTTGTCATTTGAAAAGCTCCCACTTGAACTGAAAGACAAGATCACCTAGTTTGCAGCAAATGCTTTGGTGATGTTTCAAGTTTTGCTGGAATAATTTGATGGATGAGTTAAATCCTTAATTAATTTGATGAGTAAATCGATAAAAAGATTACATAGAAGATCAAATAAAGATGTTTTGAATAGATTTTCCAAAACTTGAACTGAGAGAGACTTGAAGGAGGGAGGTTTTTTTTTTCTCATCTTTCATTTTTAAAAGACAATAAAAGGGTAGAAGAGGAATTTCAAATTATACAAAAATGTGGTGTGTGTATTAAGCAAATTAAGATATATTAATAAAATTTCTCTAAGGGTATTTTTTAGTAAATGAGTTTCAAATCAAATGGAAATCATTACCTTATGGTTAATTGTATTCCAAAATGAGAGTATAGGTAATCATCAATTTTTATTATGTTTATAATAGATAGATTTCATTAATTGATTTAAAGAAAAATAAAAGAACATAAATGTTTTTAGTTTTTATGATTAATCTCAACCGTTAGTTGTTATTAGATCTAATGGTTAATATTCTGGTTATAATTTTAATTATAATCTTGTATGCTACGGATCCGCTCCCATATTATATAATCTAATAATAAAACCAGCGATTACAGTAAACAAGAACCGAAAAGGGTTCAACCGTAACCTAACCAAATCAAGAAGTCTCGATACATCATCACAATCAACCTCAAGAAGAAACAACCTTTTTAAACACTATATGCCAAAACTACCAGCATAAATGCATAAGTAACCTCCCCATTACATTGACAAGAAGAATTAATCGACGTTATAATAGTCCCTTGATACAAAACTATATGTCACACCCCAATTTTCGAATGATAAATTTTCAAAAATTTGGGCGTGATATAACTCAAAATCTTAAAATCCCAAAACCTGCTTAACAACTTCCAAACTAACAACAATACTGGAAGTGTACAAGTCAACAAACTCGTAATTCGAGTTAAACATTAAACCTACTTAATTACATTAACTTTAAAAGTCTAAAAATAATTAAGTCGCTCACATGAGCTTAAAACAACAGTCATAACACAATAACATAAAGTGCATAGAAACTACAATCCTGTCACTATGCCTTCGCCTCAACCCTGCTGATCAACACCTGCAGGTCTAACCCCTACACCAGGAAATGATGCACCAGGTTTAATCTTAAAATCTCAAAACCTGCTTAACAACTTCCAAACTAACAACAATACTGGAAGTGTACAAGTCAACAAACTCGTAATTCGAGTTAAACATTAAACTTACTTAATTACATTAACTTTAAAAGTCTAAAAATAATTAAGTCGCTCTGATAAGACGTATTTGCACATGCATCAATTAACCCTGTCAACAAATCAATCGTAGTATAAAGCAAGCATGGATCGTTCTAAACCGGGGATCCAACTACAGGGTAGATCCATCTAATCTAATGTAAATGTCGAAATAAGCATAAAGGGTTTAAGGTTTTATAATTTCGGAACAACATTAATAATAAATCCTAAATTACTTCTATACATATATACATGTGATCAACCAACAATCATGCAAACTCAACCAAACAACCATGTAAGAATAAAGAAGACAATCTCTAATCTCATTTAAGTCTACACCGTGAGCAAATATACAACCTACATTTGATATGCACATAAGTTCCTACGTGGTTCCTATGACATAGACCAACTTAGAATTAGACTACGGGTTTCATTCAACATCGCGACACAACAAGCTCGGCTACGTGCTCTACTTATAGGTCACACACATAAACTAATCATGCAATTACGTATCACATAAAGAATCGATGTGTTTAAGCACAAGTCCAAATCAAACATAGGTAGAAAATCGATGAAAAACAAAGACAATGCAACTTATCAACTACGTGTATCAAAGTCGAACTTTGGATGATTAACACATGCAATATCAACTACTTGTATCAACTTCACATGATAATGTAATATAGCACCGAAAATCTTAAAGTATTTAGACATTAAACTCACGGCATAATACCTAAAATCATTGATTAAAAATTGAAAACTTTAATTCAAAACATGGTTCAAAAGTACTTCTATCTCATAGACAAAAATCGAAGTATACTTAAGCAAAAACTTAAAACAAACATAAACGAAAACAAACACATAGCAATCCGAAAATAGAAGACGGAATTCACTCTCAAAATATCCCTACGTGTTCTATTCTTCGAGTGAGCGGAGTCCTAGGCTACGTGCTTTGGACAAATGCTGAAGGTGGGATCGGATTGTGGTATTTGGAGGTTGATGGAGTTTCGGCAAAGGCTTTGGTGTTATTTGCACGGGTTGATGATCCCCTTCTGTCCTTGAAGTCGTGCTTTATATAGAGGAAAAACCCTAGAGAAGTCGGCCACAAAGCCTAAACCAAGTTGGTTTAGGATTCCTAGTTCTTCTCAATTTCGGCAGAATGACCTCCGTCTGAAGATTACGTCATAACTTCCTCTAGAAAATAGATATTGAGATGATTCCAAGTGATTTGGAAACTAGACTCCCGTAGCTTTCTATCTATATATGGCACGTTTTCTGATTCATTGTGAGCTGTCCTGGAGAGTCCGTTGAAGTTGGAAGACGTGCACAGGAATTCTCCCGATTTGATCCGGATTCTGCTGAATTTAAATCTTCTTCTCCATATTGGACTTGGTTTGGGCCTCTCCTTCATGGACTCGGCTTCGAGGAAAGATGGAATCCTGATTAAGACATGAATCCTGAGTAAACAAGGATTTCAAATACTTAGCACAATTTTAACACCAAATTCTTCAATTCCGAAATTACTGTGTTTTAACACTCAAACCTACATATTTCTACTTTAAGCAATTATTCTACACTAAACACAAATATAAAGCTAAATCAACTAAATAAGAGTTAACAAAGGGAAAATAAAGGGTATAAACATATTAAGAACGTCACACTTTGTGCTCCTATCAACAACCCCACACTTAACCTTTGCTAGTCCCTTAGCAAACCACTAAAACAAAAACAACACAACTAATATCGAAAATACTACAATGACTCAATCTAATGCCTTCAACGAAATTGTCTCAGAGGCCTTCAAAATCATAGCATCGAGAATAGCACAAGTATCGAAATTGAAAGGTGAATTCAATGGTTAATAAACATGAGATTTCGATATAACAAGTAAGGCATGGCAGAAACAAAGGTGAAATTAAGCTCGACATGTTCCAAACAAGTTCAAATTCAACTCACAAAGGATATGCACTCCGAATTTTTTTCTCTCAAGAACATGGCATATGCTTAAAAGCTTTTCACACACAAGAGTTAAAAAGAACATAATGAATTCAAAAACCTCATGAAAGATACCAATCATATGCACAAATGAACCACAACCATAAGCTTACTCATGAAACAAACTCCACAGATCAAAGTTTACTTATCTTAAGAATCATGCGGATCTTTTAGAAAATAGGTTGGCTAGGCTCGGCGTGGAAGAATTTTCAAAGTAAAGGAATCACAAAGGTCATCCTCAAGACTTAGCAGAGCAAGAACATCCACCTTATGTCACCATACACCATCAAGGGCCAAATATCATCATGTTGGACCCATCCTTCACTTTAAACATTGTGAAAACGAACAAAGGCTAAAGTATAACATATTGAGCCTTCAACAAACAAATCACAACTCCAAATTCACAAAAACTTCATCTAGGCCGAGACACTTCTTCTCAATTCGAAACTTTTTTTTTTTTTTTTTTTAAATTCTCTCGGATCATGCTTATTTCTTCTCTTTTTTTTTTTTTTTTTTTTTTTTTTTTTTATATATCCGAGAGCAATTTTTTTTTGTTTTTTGTTTTTTTTCTTTTTCTTTTGTATATCGGCAACAAACTTCTTAGAACAACCCCACACTTGTATTGAATCATCACCTCAAATCACCAATCAAAGATAGCTCTGCCAAGCTCGAGACAAGGTAGAGGAATTCTATACTAGGCAAGGGATAATTTAGGTGAACAAGAAAAGCATAACGTAGGCTCTAGGGGGTTTAGACTAAGGGGTCCCAAACAGGGCTCAAAATAGGGATATATGGCTATTTAGATAAAGTGGTGATAGTCCTAAGAAAGATCCACAAGCCTATTCAAAATCAAAGCAAGTTATGATAAAAGTTTTGAAAGTTTCATAAGTAAGTTCTAGCAATCTCTAGTTCATTAAATCTATGGCATATAAATCGATCAAGTAGTGTATAATGAGGTCATATATATCAAAGAATAGATAGAGTAAACTCTCCAAAGAAAAGGCACATATATATGGCTCGAAAATCTCACAAAGGTTATATGAAATCAAACAAGTAAGGAACATGCTCATTCTGTACCTAAGTTTCAATGATCCTCATCTACTACAAGTTCGTACAATTTCAACATATCTATTAACCATCAAATAACATATAAGCTCAAATATTCGAAATCATGCTCATCTCAATAACTAATCAATCAAAGATCGTATATTCATCCTAGACACGTTAGAAGGCACCTAAGACTCAACAAAATAAAAGCAAAACACAAAATAAAGAAACAAAGTTCATCTAAGAATCGGCAAAATTTAAAATTTAACCAAAAAAATTAAAATCAAATCAAATCAAAGCATAGCAAATCAACGAGTAATGACATCCCACCCCACACTTAAAATCAACATTGTCCTCAATGTAAGAAAACTAAGAGCAATTCGAAGAGAAAAGAGGAGGGATAAAGAAATTTGCAAACTCTCGTTGATGGCTCCTTCTATGGGTTGCCTCCCATGCAGCGCTTAAGTGTTTATAGTCCTTTAGCCTAGACTATCATCTCCTCTTGCTCATGCCGTAGCATCTAGGAGAGAGACTTCCTCCACCGTTTGGTTCACCATGTTCTCCATGTAAGGCTTTAATCGATGACCATTAACTTGAAATTCAGCTCCTTTGACCATGCTTCTAATCATGACTGCACCAGAAGGAAAGACATTAGTGATAACAAAAGGTCCTATCCACCTAGAACGTAGCTTGCCTGGAAACAACCTAAGTCTAGAATTAAATAAGAGAACTTTCTGGCCAATAACAAAGTCTTTCTTTCGAATCATCCTGTCATGGAACGCCTTGGTTTTCTCTTTGTAGATCACGGCAGAATCATAAGCTTCATTCCTGATTTCTTCAAGTTCACACAACTGCAATTTCCTGTGTAATCCGGCCTCATCAATATCCATATTAAAAGTCCGAACCGCCCACCAAGCTCGATGTTCCAACTCCACAGGCAAGTGGCAAGCTTTGCCGTACACCATACGAAACGGTGACATCCCCAAGGGATTTTTGAATGCAGTCCGATATGCCCATAGTGCATCATCAAGTCGTTGGCTCCAATCCTTGCGTGATGGCTTCACACTCTTTTCCAATATCCGCTTGATCTCTCGGTTACTAAGCTCCACTTGCCCACTTGTCTGGGGGTGATAAGGTGTAGCCACCTTATGCTTGATTCCATACTTCTTCATTAGAGCTTCAATTGTCCGATTGCAAAAGTGGAAACCTCCATCACTTATAACAAATTTCGGCATTCCAAACCTGGAGAAAATATTAGAGCGTAGGAAATCTGCAACAACTCGAGAATCATTAGTCCGGGTGGCTTTTGCTTCCACCCATTTAGAAACATAATCCACACATACGAGAATGTATAAATTTCCCTGAGAATTCGGAAAAGGCCCCATGAAATCAATACCCCAACAATCAAATATTTCAACATGTATAATAGGTTGCATAGGCATCTCATCCCTAGGTCCTAAATTCCCTGTCCTTTGACATCTATCACATGAAGCACAATACATATAAGCATCTCGAAAAATAGTAGGCCAAAAGAATCCACATTCTAAAACTTTTAAAGCAGTCCTACGAGAACCAAAGTGGCCTCCACAAATTTGATCATGGCAAAAACTAAGAATAGACCTATGCTCATTCTCCGGGACACACCTCCTAATAACTTGATCAACACAATGTTTCCATAAATAAGGTTCATCCCACACATAATGTCTAGCTAATGCCTTAAGTCTATTTCTAGCATGATAGGACATAGAATTCGGAAATTGCTTTGTAACAAGATAATTCACAATATCGGCATACCAAGGCTCACTTACCTCACTTACCTTGCTTACCTTGAAGAGTTGCTCGTCCGGGAAGCATTCTTGGATGGCCACGGGATCCGAGTCACGCACCAATCGGCTAAGGTGGTCGGCAACAACATTGTCCGATCCCTTTTTGTCCTTGATTTCCAAATCGAACTCTTGGAGAAGCAATATCCACCTAATCAATCTCGGCTTGGCATCCTTCTTTGTCAACAAATACTTCAAAGCCGCATGGTCAGTATAAACAATAACTTTAGATTGAAGTAAGTAAGAACGAAACTTATCCAAAGCAAAGATCACGGCAAGAAGTTCTTTCTCGGTGGTGGTGTAGTTTTGTTGCGCATCATTGAGCGTCCGAGAGGCATAATAAATGGCATACGGCTTCTTGTCTCTTCTCTGTCCGAGCACAGCCCCCACGGCATAGTCTGAGGCGTCACACATCAACTCGAAGGGCAAGGACCAATCCGGTGGCGCCATGATTGGTGCCGATGTCAACATGGTCTTCAACCGCTCAAAAGCTTCCTTGCATTCGGCATCAAAGTGGAAGGGCACATCCTTTTGCAACAAGGAACTCAAAGGTCGAGCTATCTTGGAGAAATCTTTGATAAATCGACGATAAAAACCTGCATGTCCAAGAAAGCTTCGAACATCCCTCACACTTGTGGGGATGGGTAAGTGACGCACAATATCTATCTTAGATTTATCAACTTCAATACCCCTATTACTAACAATATGACCGAGCACTATACCCTGATTAACCATGAAGTGACATTTTTCCCAATTAAGCACAAGATTAGTTTCCTCACATCTCCTAAGCACAAATTCTACATTTTCTAAGCATGTATCGAAATCTTCACCATAAACAGAAAAATCATCCATAAAGACTTCAATCTTAGAACCTATGAATTCAGAAAATATGTGGTACATGCATCTTTGAAACGTACCTGGAGCATTGCATAAGCCAAAAGGCATGCGGCGGTAGGCAAAAGTGCCAAAGGGACATGTGAAAGTTGTCTTCTCTTGATCCTCTTCCGCAACACTTATTTGATTGTAACCACTATAACCGTCAAGAAAACAATAGAAGGAATGGCCGGCTAACCTCTCAAGCATTTGATCAATGAATGGTAATGGCATGTGATCCTTCCTTGTTGTTGCATTGAGCCTCCGATAATCGATACACACTCGGTGGCCGGTTACGGTCCTTTGCGGCACAAGCTCGTTTTCATCATTCTTCACCACCGTGATTCCACTCTTTTTTGGCACAACTTGAACCGGTGAAATCCATCTTGAATCCGAAATTGGGTAGATGACTCCACAATCGAGCAACTTTGTCACCTCATCCTTCACAACTTGCATCATAGGTGGATGAAGACGTCGTTGACCCTCCTTGGTCGGCTTTGCTCCATCTTCAAGCAAAATTCGGTGAACACACATTGTAGGGCTAATTCCCTTGATGTCGGCTAAGGTCCACCCTATGGCCGTCTTGTGTCTTTTCAAAACTTCGATCAATCTCTCCTCTTGCTCCTTCTCTAGTGATGATGATATGATAACCGGCAATGTTTCATTCTCTCCCAAATACACATACTTCAAATGTTCCGGAAGAACCTTGAGATCTAATTTTGGAGCTTGGACAATGGAAGGAAGAAACTTGTTAGATGGAAAGAGAATTGGACTAGGGGAGGAGTAGCATACCTCGGCAGCCACCTCAAGTGACTGCACGGTTGCAAATAAGGGCGGAGACACGGCCTCGGCAGAAACTGCAATTTTGTTCCCCATGGCATCAAATCCGATTCCTTTTGCCAAGGTGAGTGCCAAGGTGTCTTGAGCTATTGTCTCCACATATTCATCTGCAAGAGCATCCACAACATCAATAGAAAAAGAATCTCGAAAAAGTTCAGGAAGAGGATACCTCATTGCATCAAAAATATTGTAACTAATGATGTCTCCATCTATTTCAAAAGTTAGTTCCCCTGAGTAGACATCAATTTTGGTCCTGGCGGTTCTCATGAATGGTCTTCCCAACAGAATGGGAATTTCTTTGTCATCTGCATCCGCCGGTTCCATGTCAATGACATAGAAATCTGCAGGAAATGTTAAACTTGCAACCTGCACTAAAACATCCTCAACATATCCCAGAGGGATCTTGTTGGAGCGGTCAGCCAATCTAATGATAATGTTATCCTTTTTCAACTCACCTAGACCTAAATCCGCATAAAGATAAGAAGGCATAACATTAATCGAAGCACCTAGATCTAACATGATTTTATCAAAACTATGAGTACCAATGGTGCATGGAATCGAAAAACTCCCTGGATCCTTGAGCTTAGGTGGTAGTTTCCTTTGAAAAACCGCAGAGATGGTTTCATTCATTACCGCTACATCCTTCTCTCGTGGTAGCCTCTTGTTGGTGCACAACTCTTTCAAGAATTTCGCATACTTTGGATTTTGTTGAATACACTCAAGCAATGGCATGTTTACTTCCACCTTCTTGAATAACTCAATCATTGCATGATCAGCTTCATCGTGCTTTGATTTAGCAAACCTGTTGGGGAAAGGGGCACGAGCATGGACATTAGTAGAAACTAAACCACTAGAGCTAGAAGACTTACCTTTCTCAAGCACGGCTTGAGTGGATTTCGGATCAGCAGGGACTGCAAGAGGCACGGCCTCTTGCACCTTCTTCTTGTCGGCAGGAACTGCCGCATGGTCATTCTTTCTCTCGGACTGAGGCACGGCCTCTTTGTCCGGCTGCTTCTCGGCATAGACCTCTTCAATATCTTCGTCATCTTGTAAACAGACATTCTCGGCCTCACCTTCCTTAGAAGGCTCCGACTTCTTCAACAAAGGCTCCTCAAAAATTCGACCACTCCTAGTTGTAACGATCTTGAATTGTCCGGCATTCGGGTTTGGCAAGGTTTGGCTCGGCAACTTACCACTTTCATGGATTTTACCCATGAAATCGATAACCTGTCCCATCTGCTTCTTGAGCTCCGTGATCTCTTTAGCATTAGTCTGTTGACCTGTCACTAAAGCTTGAGTTGCAGATGTTAAGTTCTGGTGCCCTTGAGCAAGGGACTTCAAGATTTCATCATAGTTAGGAGTAGAAGAACTAGCATTATTATTTGAACCTTGAACATTGGCATTATTAGGCACGAAATTAGAAGAGTTAGGGACAAAACCTTGAGGTACCTGAGGCCTCACAAACAAACCTGAAGGACGAGGTCCTTGACCTTGCATATTGGCCGGTTGAGCATTGTTGTTACTCCACCGAAAATTCGGATGATCTCTAATTCCAGGATTGTAAGTGTTCGAATATGGGTCATAACGTTGCTTCTGTTGTCCCATAAAGTTCAACTCCTCCTCACTCAAAGCACTATTCGGACATGAATCTGTAGAGTGATCCGAAAGTGAGCAAATTCCACAAGCTTGGTTGCCAAGGTTCGAACCATTGAAAGCCTTGACCAAGACATCAAGCTTCCTATCCAACGTGATCATTTGATTCCGAGCTTCAATGTCATAGACACCACCACGGCCTCCTGCCGACTTCCTTGAGTTCTTAGTGCTGAATTGACGATTGTTATCCGCCAAGTCCTCAATCAAGTTATATGCTTGCCGTCCGGTCTTGTTCATAAATGTGCATCCACATGCAGAGTCCACCATACCCTTGTTGGTGTTGTCAAGTCCCTCATAAAAAGCTTGAACTAACTCGTCCAAAGAAATTCCATGATGAGGGCACTTCCTCTGAAGTTCCTGAAACTCTTCCCATGCCTCATAGAGAGTGTCACCATCCTTTTGAGTGAAGTTCTGAATCTCCCTCCTTAGCTTCTTCGTGAGTTGCGCAGGGAAGAATTGTTTCAAGAACTTCGAGGTCATCTCATTCCAATTGGTGATGATTCCTGCAGGCAAAGAATACAACCAACGCTTAGCATCATCTTTAAGAGTAAAAGGAAATAAAAGCAGTTTTAGGCCTTCTGGAGTAAGATGATTGATGGATTGCAATCTGCAGATATCGAGAGACTCTCTAAGGTGAACATTAGGGTCCTCCATTGGTGATCCCGAGTACTTAGGCAATTGCCCAAGTAACTGAACTGGTATGGAGAAGTTGGCTTCATTAGGCACAGTGAAAACGATGCATGAAGGTGATTCCGGGGCTGTGGGAACGAAAGCAGATTTGAGTGGTGAGTCGGTCATGTCGATGTCGGCCTTGTCTTCCTCACAATCAATTTCGGAATCGGATGAAGATGAAGATTCGGAATGGATCCGAAATGGAGAAGGAGGGTCTTGCTCTTCAAATTTCAAAGGTCCAACCGTGCTACTTGATGCTTCTTTTTGCTTCTTTCTTTGGTTTTTATAAGCACGGTCAATCTCGGGATTTAATGGAACAAGAGCTCCTTGTGATGACGAACGAGTGAGTCGTGGTTGCATGCACGTCTAGTACCTGAAAAACCAATCGGCCAAGATCAAGTTAGTGTGCATGAGTATAAAACGAAATCACAAGCAATAAACTAGATTAAGCAAAGGAAAACAAAACAAATTCGAAAATCTAGAGAAAAATTTCGAAATAAATTAAATACAAAAATCATACATGGCACCAATCTTTTAAGATTACAAATTCATACAAGCTTATTTTCGAGTCGCTACTAAAACACTTAAATAAATAATGATTCTAGATGGTAAGACACGGTGGACGTGCGGCCTGGATATTGATGTTTCGATCACAAGCTTGAAGCGTTGTTTCTAAATGTCAATAGCTCAATCCAGAGATAGTGAACATGGTAGGACTCGTTTAGTGAGCAATGAGAACTCCATCACCGAGATGTATGTCCTCAAGGCTCTTGAGATCCAATTTTGGTCCCATGCACCAGAGTAATAGAAGGAGCGTACCAATGTACTCAGCTAGCAACAAACTTATGAACCAAACATGACTCCAAGTGTTAATAAAAGCCGCCCACAACCTCATGCAAACCCGAGGGTAAACAAGAAGGGTTAAGGCTAGAATTAACAAAAGGGATCCTACCTATTCCTGTGTAGTACAACCTACAACATTATTCATACAAGTATTAAAGTAGAAAGACAAAAATAAAACACAGTTACATCATATACAAATTTATGGTTTAACTTTACAAATATAAACATATAGACATATATACAATGCAAATTTTGACAATTAAAAAGATCGAGGATCCCGAAGGATCCCCGGCAACGGCGCCATTTGATAAGACGTATTTGCACACGCATCAATTAACCCTGTCAACAAATCAATCGTAGTATAAAGCAAGCAGGGATCGTTCTAAACCGGGGATCCAACTACAGGGTAGATCCATCTAATCTAATGTAAATGTCGAAATAAGCATAAAGGGTTTAAGGTTTTATAATTTCGGAACAACATTAATAATAAATCCTAAATTACTTCTATACATATATACATGTGATCAACCAACAATCATGCAAACTCAACCAAACAACCATGTAAGAATAAAGAAGACAATCTCTAATCTCATTTAAGTCTACACCGTGAGCAAATATACAACCTAAATTTGATATGCACATAAGTTCCTACGTGGTTCCTATGACATAGACCAACTTAGAATTAGACTACGGGTTTCATTCAACATCGCGACACAACAAGCTCGGCTACGTGCTCTACTTATAGGTCACACACATAAACTAATCATGCAATTACGTATCACATAAAGAATCGATGTGTTTAAGCACAAGTCCAAATCAAACATAGGTAGAAAATCGATGAAAAACAAAGACAATGCAACTTATCAACTACGTGTATCAAAGTCGAACTTTGGATGATTAACACATGCAATATCAACTACTTGTATCAACTTCACATGATAATGTAATATAGCACCGAAAATCTTAAAGTATTTAGACATTAAACTCACGGCATAATACCTAAAATTATTGATTAAAAATTGAAAACTTTAATTCAAAACATGGTTCAAAAGTACTTCTATCTCATAGACAAGAATCGAAGTATACTTAAGCAAAAACTTAAAACAAACATAAACGAAAACAAACACATAGCAATCCGAAAATAGAAGACGGAATTCACTCTCAAAATATCCCTACGTGTTCTATTCTTCGAGTGAGCGGAGTCCTAGGCTACGTGCTTTGGACAAATGCTGAAGGTGGGATCGGATTGTGGTATTTGGAGGTTGATGGAGTTTCGGCAAAGGCTTTGGTGTTATTTGCACGGGTTGATGATCCCCTTCTGTCCTTGAAGTCGTGCTTTATATAGAGGAAAAACCCTAGAGAAGTCGGCCACAAAGCCTAAACCAAGTTGGTTTAGGATTCCTAGTTCTTCTCAATTTCGGCAGAATGACCTCCGTCTGAAGATTACGTCATAACTTCCTCTAGAAAATAGATATTGAGATGATTCCAAGTGATTTGGAAACTAGACTCCCGTAGCTTTCTATCTATATATGGCACGTTTTCTGATTCATTGTGAGCTGTCCTGGAGAGTCCGTTGAAGTTGGAAGACGTGCACAGGAATTCTCCCGATTTGATCCGGATTCTGCTGAATTTAAATCTTCTTCTCCATATTGGACTTGGTTTGGGCCTCTCCTTCATGGACTCGGCTTCGAGGAAAGATGGAATCCTGATTAAGACATGAATCCTGAGTAAACAAGGATTTCAAATACTTAGCACAATTTTAACACCAAATTCTTCAATTCCGAAATTACTGTGTTTTAACACTCAAACCTACATATTTCTACTTTAAGCAATTATTCTACACTAAACACAAATATAAAGCTAAATCAACTAAATAAGAGTTAACAAAGGGAAAATAAAGGGTATAAACATATTAAGAACGTCACACTTTGTGCTCCTATCACGCTCACATGAGCTTAAAACAACAGTCATAACACAATAACATAAAGTGCATAGAAACTACAATCCTGTCACTATGCCTTCGCCTCAACCCTGCTGATCAACACCTGCAGGTCTAACCCCTACACCAGGAAATGGTGCACCAGGTTTAATCTTAAAATCTCAAAACCTGCTTAACAACTTCCAAACTAACAACAATACTGGAAGTGTACAAGTCAACAAACTCGTAATTCGAGTTAAACATTAAACCTATTTAATTACATTAACTTCAAAAGTCTAAAAATAATTAAGTCGCTCACATGAGCTTAAAACAACAGTCATAACACAATAACATAAAGTGCATAGAAACTACAATCCTGCCACTATGCCTTCGCCTCAACCCTGCTGATCAACATCTGCAGGTCTAACTCCTACACCAGGAAATGGTGCACCAGGTTGTAAACAACAAACCCGGTAAGCTAAAAGGCCCGTATGAGTAAATCCCAAAATAACTAAATACTTCTACCAACAAAGTAAAACACATGAACAAAAGATAAAATTGATAATTCATGCATTACCAACTTAGTTCAGGAATCACCAAAAAGCAAGATAATTCAAAAGAAATAGTTAAGGAAACACAACATATCACAATCACTCAAATCATAAATGAAATCCTACAAAAAACGTAGTTAAGGAATTCCACTAAAAATCATACAATTAAGATTAAAGAATCTCCTGCGAACAAGCATAGTTCAGGAGATACTCAAAGCAAGGAATTTAAATGACAACACATAAGAACATCACACAATCATTTATTTACTCTTACTTATGAGTTCGTCAACACTTAGTCATCCCCCATGAAGTACCAACAGACATACTAGAGCTCTATACTGATCGTAACCAATCACCCGACCAAGGCTTGGTTCCCGGTCCACCACGAATGCTCCTAATCTAATACACATAATCACCACTAAGGCACACACATTCACAACTAATGCAATACAATCACCATTAAGGCACCATTCAACAACGAATGCACACAATCACCACTCGGGCACACATTTACAACTAAGACACATTATCAACACCAAGGCACCAATTCACAACAAAAGCACACATTCACCACTAAGGCACCAACATGAACAAAAGTCCATTTGAAAGATTATATTTTTAAAAGATAAAAACTTGTTTTCACTTACCATGAGCCGTTGACGATCAAACTCATATATTTTAAAACAAACAAAAGATAAACATAATTTTTTAAAATCAAAACATCATCGTCATCATTTAATCATCATCATATAATCACCAACATTTTCATCAACATTATCATCACTAAAATCATCATTTAATCATCATCATATAATCATCATAACCACCATAAGTGAAAAGGTCACAAAGTGAACCTTGGTGAGATTTTACTCACCTCAAAAATCCCGCTGCGTCTTCAACAAAACACAAGAACCAATCCCAACCTCACTTCACAAGTCACCTAAAATTACACAAATAATAACTTTAATAACCACTTAAATAAAAGAACAAAGCATCCATAACAAGCCTAAATCCAAGATTTGCCCAAAAAGGGGCAACATTCTTCCGAGACCTCCCAAGGTCATAGGAATCCTCAACCAACCTATTGAAAAAGGTTAACAAGATTTTCAAAGCTCAAACACCAAGGCTTAACAACCTCTCACGATTCTCAACTTAGTCTTAAACCTAGGATGCAAAACTTGATCAAACATAACCTCATGACATGTCAATGTGCTCGTATCGACAAGCACAAGCTAACAGTTACTCCTAACCTCCCAACCCCTGCCGGACGCGCCGCCACACGCCACCACAGCAGGCGGCGAATGGGCCCCACTCGCCACCCAAAACGTCCGAATTTGGGCAAACTCAAAACATCAAACTTGTAGATTGCAGAGAGGGAAGCATCTTTTATACCTGAGGTTTCACCCCAATCGGCCGGAAAACGCCGGAAAACTCGTCGGGAAGTTGGAATCCGCCACAACCACTCTCCGCCGTGAATCAAGCTTCAAGACTACCCAGAGACAAACCAGGACGCCAAGGGGCTTCTATCCCGACCGTTTCCAAGCCACGTCGCCGCCGTCGGAGGCGAGAATCCCAACCGGTCTCCTAGCCGAACTTCCTAGCTTCGGGTCACCACTTCAGGGTCGAATCGGCGTGAACCAGCTAGAGAGGGACGAAGGCAAGGAGAAGAGGAAGCGATTCGGGCCGGTGGCGCGGTCAGGCGACGTCGGACGGCGCTGGAAAGTCCGGGTCGAGTTGCCGGGTCCGGGTCGGGTCGGCTGGGAATTTTGGATACTAAAGGTATCGCGAGAGAGAGAAGAATGGTTTCCCGGAAAAGAAAAGGAACTCTACACTTTTCTTATTTAACCCAAAAATCTCGTAAAGCCACGAACTTCTGCTGACCATAACTTTCCCATACGAAGTCTGTTTTACGCGTGTCAGGTGTCTACGAACTCGTATCGTCGTGCTCTACAACTTTCGTGAAGGAAGTTTCTCGAGAAACCCAACAGATTAAAAAGTCAACTCTTGACCCTTCAAAACCATAATACCGCTTCGGTAAATTATGCAACCGAACTCTTCCGCTCTTCCTTTGAATCTTAGAACACACTAACTTCTAACTCAAAAATTCCCAAATAATATTATAAACTAATATTAAATTTCCGGGGTATTACACTATAACCATGGCATACCCAATGTATCAGGTACCACCCCGAATTTCACCTTGAAACCCGAGGTAAGTCCTGCGGGTTCCACCTCCAAGGAAAATTTACCGAAAATTCGGCATAATCTACCTTGAAAATGGACAACCCTTACCTGAAAAATTCTAGATAAACACTTCTATGATCAATCAACCATCATCAACTCCTGGAGCATTCCTGCTCCCCAAGTTCATCACGTCTCCCAATATAACAATTTCTCATCTAAAATAATTCCACAACCAACAACAGACAATCAATAATTTAGTATTGGACTTTCAGAGCATATCTAAAGATGAACGAAAAACAATGAATAAAGAATGAGCGGAAGCAGCCTCTGACTATACTTCGACTCCATGTACGCTCGATCTCAAGTACACTTAGCCTGCAAACTGGGCAATTTAAACCAAAGGGCACATGGGAAAGTAATTTAAAAACGTCAGAATGAGTGGACAAAAATAAATTAAATAGTTTAACAAATAAATAACTTGTATATTTTCCCACGTTTCAACTCTTAAAACTTAACAACAAACAACTTTGATAATCTCAATAACTTTAAATCCAGAATACCATAAAAATAGACAAACCATTCCCGCTAGTTAATCAAATATAGAAATCTCGTAAGAAGAGATAAACCAGCCCCGCTGGTTAATCAAATACATAACTGAGAAGAATAAAATAAAGGGAAGAGTTATCATCATGTAAAAGGGAGCCTCCCAGGCTCAGGGCGATGCCTCCCAGGCTATAATAGCGTCCCACGCTAAGCGCTCTACTCACCTATAGTGAGGACCGCTAATAATGGCTAGCTAACAAATAAATATATATAAATACCGATCGGTTGCCTCCTAGGCTATAATAACGTCTCACGCTAAGCGCTCTACTCACCTATGGTGAGGACCGCTAATAATGGTTAGCTAGCAATAATCAATATAAGCGACCATATATTATGGTGACTAAAAACATACGAAACACTTAAATCCATTAAACTTCCTCAAGATCATACGAATGGTACGGTTCCCAACCGTACTTGAAAATCATCATAAGAAATTATATTAAAACTCAATGACGTGTCTCACACGTCAAAATATTCTCAAAACCATAATTATAAACGAGATTTAATTATCAAATATAAATTATAAATAATTTCATAATCCGAAAATACTCGCTAAAAATATTCTCAATGTCAATATCGATAGTCCACAAGTAAACGAGAATGTTATAAATAGAGAACTATCGAAAATCTGATTTTCGATAATCTTTTGTAAATCTCACAGCCATCAAAATAAAACCGATAATAATTAAATCCGGAATCATAAAGAATATCCAAACTCAAATACCAACTTTAACACCCGAGCTCAAATCCATAAATCATGACCAACACTTAAACAATGCTTCAAACTCAAATAAATTTAAGACCATATCATAAACTAAAATTATAATGTAAGCTCGGAAAATAAATTGATATCTTATAAAATTTTGCATGCATATTTATTAAAATCAAAGTGTCCACTCACAAATTTAGGCATAAGCCCGACGATAACTGCATTGCCACTCAAGCGAGGTTCCCTTCGTATTCTGGCATAATAAATATGCTTAGAACCAAACTTCAATTCCGGAAAATAAATACTTAAATATAAACACCAAAACTCTTCCGCTTAACCCACTACCCTTACTAGGGTTAAGCTTATCGGATTTACACCAAACTCCACCACAACCTTAATTCATCAATTCTAACATTCTAGAATAAATACCAAGGAAATCCAATGGCCGGATTTTCATTCTAACAACCTTCAACCTTCTCAATCTTTGAAAAATTACAAACCTAACCAAAACTCCTCCAAAAATTTCAAACTTCACATCATTAGACTCCCCTTAAAATAACACATTTAAAACTCTGAAAAACCCCCTAACAGCGGCAATGGCCGACTCCAGCGACCTCTAATGCCTACCAAATTTTTAACACAATAATCCTCTCAACCCTCACAACAACTTCCTTAACTAGCACTAAATCCAATTCTAAGTCTAACTAGGGTAATCGGACCAAAATAGAGAAATAAGCCCTAGAACTTCAATTATACATTCCTCCTTACCAAGATCGAATTGAGTCGATTCCTTTTGAGAGATTACTAACCTTGATGAGAGCTACAAGATGAGCTAAGAATCACTGGCTATGGTGGCCGGAGGAGCGAGCTCTGGTGAAGGAACAGTCGGCGTCTCGGACGGGATTTCTCTCGATCGGTGGCGTGGCAGGCTTGCTCTCCTACCCAGGAGGAAAGAGGTGGCGACGGGGGTTCAAATGGGACTGATCCGGCGGTCTGTGGTGGCTGGACGGCAGTGGACGAGGGCAAAGCGTTTCCGGCAGGAAGAGAAAAAGTGAAAAATCGGGAAGGAGAAGAGAGAATAGGTTGGGCCTTCCCTTTTTCCCAAACTGGTTCATCACTTAAACCCCAAAAATAAAGCCTACTAAAAATTTACCTCATTTTACCAACTCAAAAATTACCTTTTTATCTGGTAACTTTTTCATGCTAACTCTGATTTTAACGTATAGCATGTTTACGAATTCGTATTAATGTCCTCTACGACTTCCTTAAAGAAATTTTTCCAAAATAATTTTCCTACAAAAAGTCAACTCTAGGGTCCTTAACGGTAAACGGTTACTTCACACGGTAAAAGATCAAAATTAAATAACCGTAAAATAACTTAAGAACTGGGGCGTGACACAATGACACGACCCCGACACCAACTTACCAAAACCCTAAATCCTCGCTCAAAGAGGAGGGACGAATAAACCACTAAACCAAAACAAAAAAAACTCATCAATTGGACCTGGGCCCAAATAGAATCCATGCCTAACATCCAGCCCGTTGGATTTAGAGATCGAGCCACCCAGGTAAACACTGCCTAGACGCGACCACCTACAACGAAGCTCTGACCACCGCGCCGCCACCAATCCCGCAGCCACCAGAAGAGATCCACCGCCTTTGCTTACTTTAACTTGCACTGAAGCCAACCCTTTCCTTCCAACAACTGCTTCCATGATCATGACAAATGGATCTAACTCAGATCGGGAAACCTGATCCAGCAGACCACCATCGCCATGACCTCGCCTCTGTTCCACATTGCCGCCCAGCGCTCCACCACCCCTCCCCTCTGAATCAACTAGCATATCACAACAGCACAACGACGACGAAGCAGCGACTTCTCGGCGAACCCTCTGAAATAGCACGAATCTCCTCTTCCACCGCCATCAACCTAGGAAGCTTGGTCACCAACCAAACCATCAGCAGATCCCGTCTGACGACGATGTCATCATACGTGCCGTCGGACGAAGGGAAGATATTTTTTTTAGGGTTTACAGAGAACTCTGGGTTTTGTGGAGCGACTAGTACTCATGAGATTCATGTTTCTTGAATTATTTAGGTTGTGCTTGTCTAAATTAGACCATCTCCAACCTTTGGTCTAAAACCTATAATAGGTTTAAGATTTATAAAATCTCATCTCCAACCCACTATCTAAGTTGAGCTAAAATAAGATTTACCTAAAATGTGTCTTATTTTGACTCAACTAAATATAATCAAACATATAATATATGAGGAAGAATGGGTATGGGCCAGTGTCAGATTTTATTAATATAAAATAGTTATGTATGTTATAATATAATTAAACATTTGGATGGAGTAATTAAATGATGATATAAAATGATTACATAAGTTTGGGTTCTACCTTTATGGTTTGGAGATGCAAAACCTATATGAATATTATAGGTTTGGGTAACCTAAAATTTAGATATAGGTTTAGGTTTTAGACCAATTATTAGAGATGCCCTTAAGATATTTGAAAAATGATTTGATTGAGGTACTCTGATCGATGACATAATTGAAATACAAAGGTCTCTATTTTTATTTTTTTTTGTATTATTATTCTTTTATATGATTTTTTAGTTTATTGTATAAAGTTACGAATAGTAGTGTTCACTTGTTCGGTAATTGACCAAATTAATTATGATCAATCACATTTAGATTTACATCCACAGGTGGATAATAAAACAATTAAACTTTATGATAAGACTCCTTACTCTTAGGTTTACATCAAAGTGTGATTGAGCATTGTTTACTTGATCAGTTGATAACCAGGTGAACATCTTTGAACTTATAAGACCAAAACTATCATAGGTGGTCTAGTTGGTAAAAGTCTTGGTGTACGACCTCCATATATAGGTTCGAGTCCCGCCGATGCTAATTGGAGTTAAATCTCAATTTATTCTTGGTGGATAGGGAGAGGAAGAGCGTTCTGACATGACTCTTCGACACAGATTAGTCTCCGGGTTCAGAAAACTTTTCAGGATACCATCGTTAATATTTAACAAAAAAAAAAAAAAAAAAAAATCCTTACAAGACCAGACTGCCAACTGTGGTGCGAACAATAATTCAATTGAGGTTAGATCTTTTCCCGTTCATGCATTACCTTTTATTATCACAATAATCACAGATTCTTCGAATGGAATATACTTGGAAACATAGCATCACATATAACAAGAGCTTGAAGCCTTCAGTTTGAGCCATACATGTGGAGCAATGTGTCAACGCTAAAACAATAAGCGGGAGCCAAAACACATTTCGTCCATGAACTACGGGATCCAAATTAACAAGGATATCATTATCAAGTTGTTCTAAATGCATACAACTCTGTCACAATATTGGTAGGTCCTTAATGCAAGGGCTTTAATTCTAGACCATACAATTAGCTTTGCTCCTTTAGGTTACTGAATTGACTGGGTAACCACTCAGCAACAAAGTCATGGTTCATAACCTTCTAGCCAAGCGTCTCTCATAAGCTTCATATGTTAAACCATGTTTTAGTGGTTTCTATTTGCCAAAACTAGTGGTTCTCTGCTTAATTATTTTGCAGCCCCCTATTTTACAATTAGCTATCTTATGGTTCCCCTTTGAAGACTCTTTAGTCCAAGCTTTTCTGCATCACAAGTTTAACACTTGTTTAAGCTTTGATATTTTGGGAAGGAAACAAGGTGAATATTTAAGAAAAGAAATACAATGACTCGTGTGTCATGTAGTGGCTTAGATGTCATTGCATTCAAAACTTTTGAAAATTCTAGGACAGAATTCGTCTTCATGAACTGCATATATATATTTGCTGTGTGTGTTGACATATCCCAGAGAGCCAAAACCATTGCTTATAAATAACTGGTTTTCTGTACTAACTTCTTGGCCCTTCTGATCTATTTGATCATATTGAGCTTCTAAAATGTGTAGAGGTGTAGAAGAAGAGGCCATTTCAGTTAAAGCTTCAAAAGGGTTTGTTATTTCTTGTGAGCTTTGCAGTTCAAGGGCTTGGTTGTATTGCCCTGCAGATGATGCATATCTGTGTAGGAAATGCGACCAATCTGTTCATGGGGCTAATTGTTTGGCTCTCCGGCATGTCAGATGCCTGCTCTGCAAGACCTGTCAGAATCTTACTGAGAGATATGTGATTGGAATATCAGCCGAGGTGCGACTTCCGACGATTCTGAGATGGGTAGAGAGAAGCCAGCAGCTGTTGCGTATCAGTAGTTCAGAACCAATGCCAAAAGAAACTGCTCAATAACATTTAAAATGTCTTTTCTTATACTTTGATTTTGATATATATGATTTAAGTTTCTTTTTTGTGATTTCCTGTTACCGGATTTTGTATTCTACATGATTATAGAGAACCTGTGAAGATGGAGGATTGAAGGGGGAAGTCGAAAATGTCATTTTTGTAACAGTTTCATTTCTATACAATCTCCCTGCAGTTGTTTAACCAAATTGTCCAAACACACACACACACACACACACACAGTTCTCTTCTAAAGTGGAACACCGCTTTGAAATTAAAGTGTGGTACTCCTCATTTCGCTCACTTTTAGGTCACATTTTCACATCTATACCGTTCAGTGTCTAAAACGTAGTGTGTAGATGATTCCTGTAAAGTTTCATCTAATTTAAAGATCATTTTGGTACCGAATTAGATTAAATGAATCAAATGATCAAAATCTGCCCAAATGGAACTGTTCCTGTAAATATCAATTACGGAAGCTCAAATGATTTTCAAATTGGATGAAACTTTGCATGAATGATCTACATACTATGTTCTAGACACTGAACGGTGAAGATATGAAAATATGATCTAAAAGTGAGCGAAATGAGGAGTACCACAATTAAATTTCAAAGCGGTGTCCCACTATGAAGGGAAGTGTATATCACAATGATAAGTGTAAGCTTAGTGATCCAGAGGCCACCCAAAAGATAGAAACAATGCCGATCAAATTAAATTGCTACAAAATTATAGCCAGAGAAGATTACCAAACACAAGTACGTACGGTCCAATATATTGGTGATATATAATTGGTAATTCAATTAGTATATACTTCAATTAGTGGTGATAACAACAAGCCACGGATCGAAATCCTACCATATCGATGATTCTATCACTTGATTCACTTCCACATAATTTGTTGCTTAATTAGATTAGATGAATTGGTAACTAGCTTCGATGTACGACAATCAACATAATTCTGAGCGAGGGTCATGCATACACTACCACAAATGTGGGCATCATATACCATTTTCTATGCACTAACAGTATAATAGTGACATAACCCAAAAAATAATGATAGAACCCAAAGGATTTCTCCCCAATCCTTGTAACGGTGTCTTTATAATTAATTTTGATTTATTTTTTAACCAATAAGAGCAAAAATCACAACTGTTTGACTGTCACCAATATTGTTTAAAGTTATAAAATTATACTTTTATGAGTTTATCTCTTTTTGTCTGTGGTGCATAAGGAAGTTCCTCTCTCTCTCTCTCTCTCTCTCTCTCTCTCTCTCTCTCTCTCTCTCTCTCTCTCTCTCTCTCTCTCTCTCTCTCTCTCTCTCTCTCTCTCTCTCTCTCTCTCTCTCTCTCTCTCTCTCTCTCTCTCTCAGCTACCGCAGCTCAACAAGCCTCCAAATTACTCTGTCTGTTTTCGGCCATACGCCGATCTAATCCAACTTTGTGTCCTCGTCGGCGCTGCAGGTAATGAAAATCCTAAATCCCAATCTCACTTCATTGATTGGTTTTCGATATCATCTTTCAGCGTAGTATGAAGATTGATCGATTGAAAATTTTGCAGATCACCATGGGCTGTGAAAGATTAAGTGGTGCTCCGACCCGATGAATGGAAAGAGGAACAAGTCAGTGTATCTCTCTATCTGCTTCGTTTTTACCTCTGTAATGAAGTTGTTATATTTAATTGATTTGGTATATTGTGCTTTTCTTTTCTTGTGCATCATAATTTCTTGATTTTAGTTTTAGAGGCTCTTGCATGCATTCTTTCTCCACCGCAGAACTTGAATTTTGGGGTTAATTTTTTAGGGTTGGAATGAAGCTTATCACACTGGTCAAAAGAACAGAAAAGGAATGGACATTTTCATGATCTTTAGGATAATGAAAGGTGGAAGGTGATATAATTTAATTGATGAAAATTCTTTTTTGATGAAATTTTATAACTGCTGACTATATAATAGTTAATTTGGGTGCTTATTCTTGATACTGTTGTTTCAGAAATGACAATGTCGAGAATTATTAGATAGAAGATGTTTACCTGGTGAGTTCAGTTCTCTGAGATGTTTATTCACTTTGAATACTTTGTAATGTTCATGAGGTTTAAGTAAGGACTCTACTAATAACTTGATTATTATTAGTTTGATGTGGTATGAAAGGAGTTCATGTATCAATAAGAAAAAAAGGAGTTCATATAGACACTAATGTTTAATTGTCAGTATGTCTGCACATTTAACTTGTAGATATGTCTTTTGTATCAATCTTAAATGTGACTATGTATATTCTTGATGGGAAATCAATTTTATGAACTCTTCAATCAAATGCAGTTTCTTTGGAGTTTTATATTCTTTACACCAAATAGAGAATTACTGCATAACCAGCTTCTTCCAGCTTTTGTGGTCTGTTATATTAAGTAGCTTACATCACTGTTTTTGGGTGATGAGATGAATATGATAGTCAAACTTCATATTATTGTTAGTTTATGTCTGCTTTTGGTACTAACGTACTCCGAAAACTTAATTTTTAGGGGAGGAAATTCTTGAGATTAATAATCCAATTAGTCCTTTTTGTATTAAGGTACTATGAAGACTTATTTTTTTTGTTTCATGTTCTTGCTTCATTATTCATAAATTATATGAGATGACTTTAGCATTTGTTGTCGTAGAAGTGGGCTTTTACATTCATACTTTTAGACTTTAAACAAGAGTCTTTTGATTCCTAATTGCAGATTTCTAATAACTATCGAGGGGAAGGTGTTTTTTATTTATATTTTGATCTTCAAGTGAATGAATGAAACAAGAGATAATAGTTGTCAGACTCCTCTTACCATATGAATTTTGTGGTTAACATGGTTAAGTGCTCTCTATCGAATGAATAGACAAAAGAATATGCGTATTGTGAACCTCTTATGTGTCAATTTCAACTGGTAAAGTTGAAGCATTTTTACATGGTTTAGAACATGTATAAATAATGTTTAGGGCTTCCATTATTGTGTATTAAGGCTAGTATGTTGTCTGTGTTATAGGAAGCGCCTCATATAGTCAAGTCTTACTATGACAAAAGAATAGTTGGATGCCCTGGTGGTGTTGAAGGAGGTAAACTTTACCTACATATTTATCTTCCCTCCTTATCAGTTCTTAATTTGTATACAATTGTCCTTGATTCATATCAATCTATTTGAACTTCTTAAAATTCTTAACTGACTGGTCATATACAGTTTTTTTGTAGGGTGTTCATTCTGAAACAGAAAGCTGCAAGACCGTATGAATCAGTAATTGAATATGCATCATCTATAAAAGTGGGCTGATACTACCATTACTATATATGATACTACCATTCCTTGGGAATTTAATTCATAGTACTTTATTGTTCACTATAACCTCGTTTCTAGCTTCAAATTTTACCTTTTATGTGTCAACTATGCCGATAAATGCTTAATTTACGAACTTGAACCATGTTTTACTATAATAAATGTGAATGATAATTGTTTCTTCTAAGGTTCTTACCCAAAAGAAATTTTATTGTATGTTTTCTGGCCAACTTATCCAAAGTGTGTTTTTCTGCTTGCAGGAAAAGATGCGGACTTTGTACACTATACTTGCATTTTAATTAGTGATGGAAGAAGAGAGAGGAAAGGATTATCTTGTATTATGAACTAAGGTATGTGATACATAACATGTAGGGAGCTTTTATATAAACTTGTTCATCAAGTTGATATTTTTATGAAGTCAGGGGTTATGAACATGTTGATAGTTTATGAGCTTCAAGTTGATATTTTTACAAAGTCACGGGTTATGAACATGTTGATAGTGTATGAGCTTCAAGTTGATTTTATTTCCACTGGATACATTGATTTTATTTCCACAACATACATATCATCTGTTATATGAAAGAAATAAAATTTTGAGGAGTGATTTATAGCCAAGTAATCTTTGCCCATGTTGTTGCTTTGCAGGAGATACTAGAGACGAGATAGGAGAGATGAAAGAAAGCGGTTTTGAATTTAAAGAAGTTGGTTTTGAAGATGTTTTTGCTGAATATGTAGGACCCATAGAGTTTTATAGCTGAATATTTTATTTATTTATTAATTCAATGAAGTCACCAAAGATTGAATTTGTGAGTATATATGTAGTTACCAAAAAGATGATAGTGTGTTGTTGGGAAAAGCCACGGCAGCAATGCAAACTAATCTCATAATAGTGGCTAGGGCCGTGCCTATATGGATCCACACCAATTATTAGTTTCTATTGGTTCAATGCACACCATTAGTGATGATGTTTATTGCCCACATTTCTGGTAGTGATAATTTGTCATGTACGTACTGTTTTGAAGCTTCTGGCAAGAGGAAACGTACAAGGCTCGCGCATCTGCCAAGAGGAACTGATCGATGTACGCGCGAGAGAATGTTTACGATCACTCAATGTGTGCTGCTATAGATTGATGGGCGAGAAAGCAGTCGAAAGGGAACGAAATAGTACGTAAGCTCGAACTGCCCCCTTGAGAACTTATGCAACAAAAATTTGAGTAGGAAATAAAAAGCGGAAGTTCTGCATAGAAATCCTAGCATAGACAACGTTAAAGGACTGCAAGATATTATTGAAAAATGAAACTAGAAGGAGAACAGTGAGGACTAGCCCAAATACTGGGTGACCTAACATGCAATCTGGCCTAAAACTTGAAGAAATAAGGTCCATCTCTTTTTATTAACCTCCTAAACAAATCGATCGAAGAGTACTGTTCCACAGAGCACCACTGGATTTTGTATGCCATCTATTATATGGCACTTATTGATTCGATGCCTTTTCTGTATGTATACGAAGCATGCATGAAAAAGCATTGAACAGCTTTTATTTCCAGTACAAGAAAAACATGCTGGCGGACTCTAGCTTATCCAAATGATCAGGCCTCGTCTTGCAGCTAAAGGAATTGAGATGGATAGAAAGACTTAGTTTGGTGACTCGTTTAGATAATCAGAAGCTCCTTCTCGTAAGAGGATCGTAATCATATTCTTCACCGGATTTTACGAATCTTCCCTTGACTCGTTTTCTGGTATCAGCTCTAGCCTTTCTAGAGGCATATCTTATTTGTTTACCGAACCTACACGAAGAACATAAAAGTTTCTCTTACAAGTAAAAGTGAGTACGTCTACGTGTGCATATAAGCAAACATATTATTTCATCCTTCAACCCTAGAATGCTGTTATTTTGGCCATAAGCACAATATCGGCACCAAAATAGTACCAACCAGAAGATGCAACACTGAAAATTTAGGGTTTTAGTTTAGAGACATACGTGCGAGTTTTCTTTTTTTCCTCATATCTCATCTTAGCTTTGTCCCTTGCTCGTGGACTGCCGGCCTCCAAAGTAGAGTCCCAAGGTTCTGCTGATAGAAAGACGGGCGACAATCCGCAATCTTGATAATCTGGATGAGTTGTATCTCTTGTGATGCTGGATAGTGGTAGTGATATATTTGAATGAACTTGACCAGTAGGATTAAGTAATCCCTCCAGATTGATGTTCCTGCTGCAACTAGGATTCATGAGCAAACCAGCATTCATCACCGGCGGCATCACACTATCACAGGACGACTGAAATCCCAGGGTACAGTCTTGTTGTCTTGATGGTGATGCCTGTAAACAGACACACAAGGCTCATGTAATTATAAAAGATGATCACTTAATTGATTTGATGAGAGACTCAGAAAGAACACTAAGCTAGGTATGAAAGGACCTGTTGTATAGCATTGTCACAGTGAGGACCATTAGACTCGGTGACTGATAAATTTTTCTGGTCCATTAATAGACAATCAAACTCTCCATCCTCAAACGGGTATCTGGAAGGACCTTGGGAGCAACTAAATAGCTCATCATCATTTTCCACGTCTAATTGAACATCATCCAAGTTGAGACCTTCACATAGATCATTGCCATCCTGAATTCCTAGATCTTTAAGATTTGAAGAACCCTGTAGCTATTATATTAAGAAACAACAATGCATGCATCAATTAGGCTTTGCTAACGAAGCAAAAGCATACTAGCTAGTATGAAATTTACCTTTGGCAGCTGGCTCGACTCCTGAGGCAAGAATGGTACCGGTGTTTGATCTTTGCATTGTGGCTGGATGCAGTTCGGATTTGATGGAATCACAGTAGATGTGGCCATCCAAGGCTCAAAATCGGGAGTACAATTAGAGTCTGCTAGTACTTCATTCAACTTATTGCCTGCACTCACTACTCCAAACGAAGATGCCTCACTATCTCTACAGCTACTAATGCAATTTTTCTCATTCTTTGACACCATAGTACCCCCAAGCGACTCCCAACCACTGCCACCAAAACCACCAGAAGCTGAACCGCCTTCAAGGACCGCAGACCATATTCTAGAAATCTCAGACAAAGACGGACAACCTGTATAGAAACTTATTGCTTGGTTCCGGTGCGCCATTCCTGTAACCCCATTATTGTGACTCCACTCGCAACTTTGGCACAAGGACACGTTCACATCTAGGCATCGTACTGTTGCAGGCTGATCATTGCACTTTTCACATAGAAACCAACGTGCGTGCCTCCGCGCTAAGGCATTGGCTGAGTGTACACATCCATCACAGTTCAAGCAAAGGCGAGCCATATCTGATTTGCAGTAAACAATTGCACTCACCCGCCAACATAACTCACATGGCCTCATACTCAGATATTTGAATTTCTTTTCTAATCCTCCTCTAACTAAATCACTAGGTACTAATTAAATTAGTACCTATTAAACCTTAACTAGGGTAATCTAACGTCTGACTGATAGATGATAAACAAGATAAACAAAACTGGCTGGTAGTTGATAAAGAAAATGAATAAAACTGACTGATAGTTCATGGCGGGAATTCTTCGGCTTATTCTTCCTCCAACCCCCACAAACTGTCTGATCCGAAAACACCGATTTAGAACAACAAGGCAAAAGAAGATATATATCAGCATCTCAGATCAATCAGCAAGATCCCATTACACACACATTAAGTGGTCATAAGCTCCTTAATTAATCAAGAGTCAAGACAATGATTTGATAAAGATCTAATAGCAGTGAGAAGAATTACACTTACCACCTACCGAATTCCCGCCAAACTAGTCGAAAGTAAGTTCAGCCAAGATCAAGAAACATAGATCCCATTATTGAGTTGAAAAAAGGGCAAATAATGTTTCGATCGGAGCAGGCAATTGTTTTGACAGAAACCAAGCTAGCAAGTTAGGGCACGATGGAGAGAGATGAAGGTGGTGCAGTAAGAACACTAGGCTAGCAAGTTAGGGCACGATGGAGAGAGATGAAGGTGGTGCAGTAAGAACTCAGAGTGGCTTCATGTGTGTCAAAACACATGACGTTACTCCGTAAGGTTGGGCACCTGGTTATTTATTCACCGTTTACCCTATTTTTTCTGGATGTTCGTTTACCCGAGGGGCGAGTTTTTCACGGAGTTAAGTCACCGTCGGATTGCTGGGTCAGTGTAGCCCCGGATACAAAGATCACAGTTGACAGTAATTTCTGCGAGCTATCGACTTTGTGGTGAAGAGGGACTGACGTGGAGCTCTCAAACTGATTTTTCATATTTTTAAGGCATTTTTACCTAGATGCACGTCTCAGTTTCCATAAAAGGAAGAACAACCATGCATTATTTTCGTAATCTAATACTCCCATAAGACTCCGTATATATCTCTGAAAAAAAAAATGGTGTACGGTTCCGTACATTTATCTCTCAAAGAACATAAACGTCAAAAACGACCTCATACATTAATTTGTTCTTAGAGATAAACATTTCATTCTTATCATCTTATCCAACTATATATATTGTTGCAATGTTGCAGCATTTCGTCAACGTTTCTATCTTTTTTCCTTGATTAAAAAAGAATATGTCCTGTAATACGTACTTGTGCTAATCGTCATTGGATCAATACGTATTACAGGGTAGATACGTAGCATCTCGGACTATTATTGGACTGAAGAATTACCGTTTATAAGTTAACAGTAAACATCTCATTCTTATCATAGTCTCCCTCTTCTATTATCGTAAGAACTATAGTCTAATGTTTAACTCTTTTTCTTCAAAATAAATATTGGAATTTATCCTATAATATTTGTGCTAATCAATTATGCCTCTCTTATATCAATTGATCAATTCCATTTGTTTTTACCACGCCACCCTATTGATGATATAATTTTTTGGCTAGCATGTATTTGTAGAATAAGGTGTGGAAAAACTGGTACTGCAGTCAGTATAGCTAGCTAGCTGAACCACCCAGACCAGCTTCATTCATCAAGCAACACAGCATGGCCCTAGTATTTAGATTCATCACCTTATCTCAATCTTCTGTAAGCAATGTACATGAACACAAACTAAGCATTGCTTAGGTATAAGATATGGACATATGGTCTAGATTTTAATAAGCGCAATGAAAAATACATGAATGTGTGGAGCCTTGGATGTACACACACAAAAAGAGTTCTCACCCAAAGAATCACAATTCGATCAGGTTAAGTGGGTGCATTGGAAGCTCATGCATGGTGAGGACCATATTTAGAGCAACCCAACAGCTTCTTCCCCATATTCTTGGTTTTCTTAATTTTGGAAAGATTTTGGTTGTTTTACTCCAACAAATTCCCTAAAATTTTCTCTAAAATGAGGAATTTGATGAGAGAGTATTAATTAGTTATGTACTCTGATGTAAACTTTACCTCTATATAAAGAGGCTAATGAGAATGAATGAGAAAACTTTTACCTCCTCCCAACTATTTTCCCAATGTCTTCTCTCTATCTTTTCTCTAATTTATAACAATAATGTAATAATTTTTTGTATAGCACTAGAAAATGCATAATACAAGCTACTTTATATTGTATTGTGAAACCTGTTTTTATGGCTAGTTTGGTTTTGCTATGACTTTAAAAAAACAGATGTTGCTGTACTGCGAAAATAATTAGCTGTTGCTGAATTAAAAACAGTTTTGTGTTTGGTAAATATTAGTTTTAAAAGTGTCGTCAAGATAAAATTTATTAATTTCTAGTGGTATTAGTGACAACTGTTTTTAAAAGTAACATTCAGGTTGCTTCTAAAAGCTGCTCCATTTAAAAGCAACTACCAGTAACCTGTAATTTTTTTTAAAAAACCTAGTTTTCTTTCATTTATCAAACATTATAAAATCTAAAAGTTCGGAGAGAAGCTGATTTTTTTTAAAAAGCGAAGCTATACCAAACTAAGTCTTAATCAAGCACCACATCTAAATTCCATACAATCTGTCAAGACCCACCCAGAATTTCACCCTGAAACCCGAAGTAAGTCTTGCGGGGTCCATCTCCAAGAAAAATTTACTGAAGCACTCAGTAAACCTCCCTTGAAAATGGACAACTCTAACTCGGAAAATTCAAGAATTTACCCTCCTAGACGAATCAACTAACTTCCAATTCAACCCATAAATATCCAAATAATATAACATAAATCTTAGCACACCACCATTAAAATATTCGCTAACCCCAAAGGTAGTCAGAGTTACTAAAGAAAACCAGAGGAAACAAGAAAATACTTTGGTAGGTTTAACAGGTAACCTACCGGTGAAGAGTGGTGGAGAAGTGAGTAACTATGCCTCACCTTCTACTACTGCCAACCTGAACTCTGCAGATTGGGCATTTTTAAAACGAATGGCTCAGGGGAAAACATTTGAAAAACGTTAGAGTGAGTGGACAAAATAAAAGAAGAAAAATATCGAAAGTAATAACAAAGTTTATGCTTTCCCAATTTAAATTTCAAATAAATTCAAATACATGCCTCAAGCGATAAATCTTTTATCTCAAAAATATATATCAATATATGTATGTATTTATACACGTCCATACTCCCTATATAATTATTTTATAGATTTAAAATAATTTATATATGGCTACTACGCTTGCGTCACGCCTTAATGCGGTGCTACACTACGCCAAGGTGGACGGACGAGTGTATAAATATGTGCCCATACCCCATATATGAATTAAACACTCATACATGGCTACTACGCTTGCGTCTAACGCTCACGTCACACCATAATACGGTTATATACTACACCATTAAGGTGGACAGACACATATGGCTAGCTAGCATTTATATACATACTCTCCTCATATAAATATTTATAATTTACCGAAAAATCCCCTTTTCGGTAATTCTTCAAAATAAATAAAATCAACAAAATAAAATGATCTCAAATGCTCCAACAAAAGAAATTGTTCGACCCAGAACCATAACATGCATATAATTTAAAATAAACGTCCACTCACAAATTAGTTCTAAGCCTGATGTCGGTCCGAGGTCTCCTCAGCTTGAGCCTCCTCGCGTCCTGTTTTAAATACATAGATTAATCCCCAACTATAGACCAACGCTTAATCGCTTATACAAAAATAGGCAAAATTAAATGTGGGCCTTATCTACTCTCATCCTTGCCCAACTTCGCCAATCTTAAAAATCGATACGGTCCAAACTTCACCACAAATACCGGCGGCCTTAAACCAACATTCTACGGCCAAAACAACAATAATCTAATGGCCGGATTCTATCCAAATTAATGGCCAAAATATCAAACTTTGAAAAATCTCAAACCTATCCAAAATTCCTCCAAAAATTCACATCATTAAACTCCCCTTAATATTACACATCTAAAACCATAACAATCCTCCTAACAGCAACGACCGATTCCGGCGACCTCCAATGCCTACCAAAATTTAGCACAACATTCCTCTCAACATGCACAACAACTTCCCTAACTAGCACAAACACTAATTCCAAGCCTAGATAGGGTAATCGAACCAAAACATAAAAATTGAGCCCTAGAATTTCAACTCACCGATTCTCCTTACCAAGCTCAAGAGGGAGCTAATCCTTTGGAGGGATTGCTACACGGAAGGAGGGCTTTCAAACGGCTTTTCTCCCTCACGACGGGGCTTTCGAGCGGCTTTTCTCCCTCACGGCGGCACTAGAGCGGCTCCCACCGGTCCAGGAAGAGAGCTGGGTTGAAGGCCGACCGATTGGGACCGGTGCGGCGGTCTGCGGTGGCTAGACGACGGCGGACAGGCGCGGGAGACGTCCGGTAGGGAGAGAGAGAGGGAGAAAGTCGGGAGGGAGGAGAGAGAGAGAGAGAGAGAGAGAGAGAGAGAGAGAGAGAGAGAGAGAGAGAGAGAGAGAGAGAGAGAGAGAGAGAGAAAATGTGTTGGGCTTTTTCCCCAAACGGTCCAACACTACCAAATAAAGCCCAATTCCAAAAATTAACACCCCAAAAATAATACCATAAATAAACTTACCTTTTTACTAGCTAAAATTTACCATTTTTACCTTCGTCACAATTTTTCTCCTACGAATAATTTCTCCGAAATATTCGTCCCTCAACACTCCTCTAGGGACTTTTAAACTACAAACTCATTTACGAAGACGGTAAAACTATTATTAAGTCCAAGCCAGTAAATAAGGTACAAATTTAAGAGTCGGGATGTGACACAATCACATAAATAACCTCATGTTCGAAAACTCATAAGATTACCCTCCACCATTTATAGGTAAATGAGTTTGGGGTTTTGTAGTTTATTTCGAGACATATTATATTAAGATTTAACTCGAAACAATGTTAGTAAGACTTGAACCCGGACGTAGGGTTTCCACACATGACTCTTTTGGACTCGAGTTCGACCATATTGTATAAAATCGTCAAATAACTTTCAAGAAGGTAGTTATCCTATAGATGTTGTATTCATGCTCCCATGGTTGCTGGCTGGTTATGTTGATTGTTTTCATGAATCTCGTCTTTGTCTTTTGTCTTGCAAGCATGCTTAGCAGCTTGTAAATCACCTTGTATTTGCTTGGAATTTTGGCAGATATAGAAGAAATAAAATTAGAAAATTGTGTCGTGTTCAAAGAAACGCATCTCTTTCGAGTTATGATCCTTCTCATTTTCATGGTCCGTTCACAAAACTGGTAATAAAAACACGTTCTGACTATGAAACCAAAACCAGACCGAATCCCCAAACTATCCCTTGATTTTCTTAAATTTTCAAAACAGGGTCTCTTTGTATTTTTTCCATTTTACGTCTTCTTATTTCTCTGCTTCGTTCTCACTCAAAACCTTTTGGCACCAGATCAGATTACAGAGACAGATCCAGCGAACCCCTCAAAGGTTCGCATTGCGAGGTATGTTTATTTATTCATAAACCCATTAATTTATTTTCAGCTTTTAATTCCATTTGGATCTGATCCATATTGATATATCTATTCCCACCAAGTCTCTCTGTGATTGTTCATATTGCACGTTTCTGATTTCTCTTGAGTTCTTGTGAATTGGAATCGAGTGGTGTTTCTGGGTTCTTTTTGGAATTGGGTTTTTGAATTTTTAATGTTGTGATAAGGAAGTGATTTGGAGATTTTGGTAGACATTTGAGGTGGTCTTCATAATTCGCATTCGGATTACTCTTCTTTGTTGTTGCATCTAATCCAATGTTGAATTGGGTGCTTGTTTTTTCCATAAAGAAACGTTTTTTTTCCCATAAGCTGAATCACTTTCGGTCAAAGCTATGCATTGTTGAAATTGTAACCATCTCTATGCATCATATGATCATCATTGAGAAAAGTAGTCTATTTGATGCATCAATGTCCCAAGTTTTTAAGGCAATGGTTTAGTCGAAATTTTTTGTGCTTTATAAGGATGTATTAATTTTTGTGTGATTTGATGCAGGTTCTTAGCTGGGTAAGGGGGGAAGATAGACTTCCTAATTGCTAGGCTTATCTATGTTTGGAGGTCTTGCGACAGCTCCTTCCAATAGTCCGCACTTAAGAAAGTCGGGTAGCAGACCTGTTGTCTCTGATCTGGGTACAATTATGTTTTTTAGTTAGTTTGTGAATTATGGCTACTGATTATATGTATTTACCTTGTTCTTTTTTCTTGTTCCTTGGGACATCTTTATAGTTATAGAAACAATCTTTCAGGTAAAAGTGAACTTGAGAATGGTGCTGAGGAGGGTTTTGTGCATCTAATAGAGGGAGACGATCTGAAGGGTATAAGCACACCGTTGAGTATGAAGGGTGTAACCACACCATTGAGTACAGTTGCAATAATGCCATCTCCGACTTTTCTGTGGAGATTCAAGGTTCATTTGTTGTCTTATTCTTTCTGCTAAGTTTACTGTATTAAAGGATTTTGAGATAGATGGAATGGATCACCAAAGTTTGATTCGGGTGCAAGTGATCCTTCATTCTCTTGTTTTCAAAGTATTTATTATATGAAATTGTCATGGTTAGTACATCACAGGTCACAGTACGTTAGCACACAGATATTCTTGTACGGTCACTTGTCTATTTCTCTGCTTTCTTTTGCAGTTTCTAATTTAGTTTTATATACAGGTCCTGCTGTTCTTCGCTTGGGGTTTCATTTGTTGCAAGGTCAGTTATACATATTTCACTATCCCGTGGCTGGATTTCGGATTTACTAGTGATGAGAGCCAAAAGTATATATATTTTGATCAGGCTGCAAGGTCTCTGACGAAAAACTTGTAAACTTGCAGATTGGATGGGATTCTGTCATGAGAATGAGTGTGGACTTGCGAGATTTATTTTTATACGAGGCATTTTTGTACTACAATCCTCTTCTTCTTGTGGTTAGTTATGGTTTCTTATCCGGAATTTACTATCCCATGGTACTATGAATACTTTCTCCTTGTATTGATATATTGCCCTCTGGTTTTTCTGTGTGCAGACTATGATGGTTTGGTTTTGGGGAATTAATCTATGGGTTTTCGCACAGTCCAGTATTAGTTATCCTAAAGTTTTCGATCTTGATCAAAATCATTTGACCCACAGAGAAATATGGAAGGTACCAACTTTTATAGGCAGTTATCATGAACTCATTTCTGTAATTCTTTATTTTCTGATGCTCTTGTCCTATTGCACACTTATATTTAGTCTATACACTAAATGGTTTATTCTGCTTAGTTCTTCACTGTTTTCTGGTAGGCCAAATTATCTTTTTCATTTGTTTAAGTATCCAAATGTATATTGGCATTTGATTATTTTCAGTGAAGAAGTGTAGTAACTGGTAGTTTCATTAAGGGGTGCCTTCTGAATATTTCTTTCACCATGATGTTCAAAGAGTGCTTACTTCAAGTATATCATAAATCTAAAGCTATTGCTTTTTAGTTTATTTTGTATGGTAGTCATCATTAAAAATAAAAAGAAAAATCTTGAAATAGTTGTAAATTTCTTCAACACTTCAATGGAAGTTATATGTCAAGCTGTCATACTTTAGTGATAACCTCGAGCAAACTGGTAGGCAATAAATAAAGATTGCAAGCTTCTTCTATAGAAGCTGTTCTTCAATAATTCTCGCATATTATGGATTTTAATCCTTCTACCTCCTGTTTCAATACTCTTACTTTCCATAATTATTTTTGCAGTGTGCCACATGGATGACCATTGTTGTGCCGACAAGCATGACAGCGTATCTTTATCTCTACTCACATGGAGAAGTGTCTCTGGCTGCATCACAACCAGTGTAATAGATGCTTCCAGTCTGAAAAATTCACCATTATGTTGTTTATTTATGTACTTTTCTGAATTAGTATGATTGAAAAAAACTTACTCTATTTTTGTTTAATGACGAATACCAATCCTCATTTAAATATTCCTTGCTGAAATGAACAGTGCATGTAGTATCGTATTAAATGTTTATAGCTTCATGCTATGATTTACAGATCAGCTTTTATCAGTCACACTATTAACGGCCATTTCTTCTCTCCTTTAATAATGTATCAAAACTGTGCTGACTTGTATTACATTCTTCTCCAGGTACTATTATATGCTGCAGTTGCAATGATTTTGATCTTCCCTTTTGATATCTTCTATCTGTCATCTCGATTTTACTTTTTAAGGACTCTTTGGCGTATAGTTCTCCCTTTGCAGGCAAGTTTGTCTTAAGTTCTCATCACTATAATTTTACACATGGACAGCAGTGCAGTAACAAATCATTCATAAATGCTCAGATCCTGTTGAATGAAATTTGTCTGTTCTGAAGTCATTCTATTAATTTCTTTTTGTATATACTATGTTTCCTTACAGCTTGTTTTTGTCTGTTGAGTACAGGCAATAACCTTTTCTGACTTTTTCCTGGCCGATATTCTTACCTCCATGTCCAAGGTATGCCCCCTTTTAATGTGTGTGTGTGTATATATATATATATCTCTCTGTATTGTAATTATCTTATGTCCCTTGATCACTCTCTCTCTCTCTCTCTCTCTCTCTCTCTCTCTCTCTCTCTCTCTCTCTCTCTCTCTCTCTCTCTCTCTCTCTCTCTCTCTCTCTATTGTAATTATCTTATGTCCCTTGATATCTAATCTTTCCATTGTGAAGGTCATTTCACATGTGGTAAGATCTGATATTATTTATTGTCTATATTTATAATGAGCAATAACAAACTAGGTACTTAACATGTGATATTTTTCTACCTATATAGCATACTGTTATTAGTCAGAATAAGGTTAACATTTCAGGAGGGTAGAATCAAGAAATAATATTGTGTCTGATGAGATCTCTAATTGCCACTACTTCTGCCGATTCCTTATGTGATTTTCAGGTGCTTTCAGATTTGGAGCGATCAGTTTGTCGAATGCTCCATCGACAGGTTAGAATTCCACTTTTGAGCTGGTTCTTATATGATTTCTTTGTCCCCCTTATTTTGTGATCTATTGATGAAAACCAAACACTCTTTTCATAGAATTTATAAGATTTTAAAATGCCTTTCTAGTCAGTAGGTAGGAGGAAAATGTATCTTACGCTGAATACCTGTAAAAGGTAGACAGACTAATGCAGGAATTGCATCAAGAAAACAAGTTTCTTTCTCTTGGATTTTGAGAAATCTGTGTCATGAAAAGATTCAATCTCGTGCCATGTGTAATATAAAAGTCAGTAAAGATAAGTCTCCTTGGTTTAGTCAGTCACTCAGTCGTATGTCAAAAAAGTGATGAGGAGCATTATGTGTCAGGACACATTTTTTTCTCAAGTCTTATGTATCAACTTGTAATATATATTTATCTTCAAAATTATGTCTTTCGGTTGTTCAATTAAGTGGTTTTGTGGTGGTTACTCTTCTTCAGAATCACTCCAGCTCTTTTCTTTTGTCAAAGCTGGTAATACTTTCTTCCTTTCTGTTGAGATAACTTTGAGAGTATTGCAGGTTGCCACTATTGCATGGTTTGAAGCTGATTCAGTTTGTGGCAGTCACTCTGTTGCAATCCCTTTGGTTCTTGTGTTGCCTTATCTTTTTCGTTTGTTCCAATGCCTTCGACAATACAAGGATACTGGAGAGAAAACAACCCTTCTGAATGGTATGCTGGCATGGTCATTCTTCTTTGTTCCATGTTCCTACAAGGGTTTCTCTGTAGCTTCAATTTGTTACCACCATTTGTTTGATCATAGTTTCTTCTCCTTACCCTAACCAAATCATCAATGCTTTGGAAATTCGGAGAATTTGGGTGGCATGTCTATGTAAAATGGAATTTTAAATTGTAAAACTTATTTAATAGTGTTAATACTTAAACAATTATGAAAGATATCTAAACTTTTTGCTCACTTTGCCCCTACTTTTGTCATTCATTGCTCAATTAATTTTTGCGGTACATTATTGCTTTGTTGATGGATATGCCGCGACATTAGACATTACAGTATTGATTTTTCTACTCTCTGGTTACAGCTTTAAAGTATTCGACTGCAGTACCTGTGATTTTTCTCTCAGCCCTTAAATATCACATCTTCCCAGAGAAGTGGACCAACTTCTATAGGCCCCTTTGGCTTCTCTCGGCCATTTTGAACTCTTTGTACTCGTTTTATTGGGATGTGACTAGAGATTGGGACTTGAGGTATGTGAAATCTTTACCATTACATATAATATTAATAGTAATAATTGTGGAACTTGTTTTGTTGATGATGAAATTTCACTTTGTTTTTAAATATTTAGTAAGGGTGAATAATTTTCAGGATCCATAAGTGAAATTTAATTTGTGAGCTATCAATGATGCCTTTACATGCCCATTGTGGTGCTTATGATTCTACTAATACAATTACTCGGAAAGTTCTCTGTAAACGAATGAAACCATATGGTTTTCCAGAGCATTTTAAGAACACAGATGATTCATGCTTAGAACTTGTTGCATCTGCAAAATTATTTTATCATGTATCTAAATATGTTATTCTCTTTTCTCAGTGGTTTCACTCGGATTTTCAAGTTCAACAAACCACATACCTTATCAAACCTCATACATGGACGTAAATGGGTAAGTATGCCAGGTTCTGTGAGTTGAGTAACACCTTCACCCTGTCATTCGGTGGGTTTTAACACCTTCACTGAGGCTTGGGCCCTCTACAACACTTTCTTGCAAACCAAATGACTTAACCTATCCTCAGAACATGTTTCAAGTACTCAGTTATTGAATTGGCCTCTACTGACTGGTCTAACCTGACCAGCCTATATCATTAATCTTGAATCTTGATATTGGTGTTTTGCGAAATGTAATGCAGGTTTACTTCTGGGTGATAACTAGCAACTTAATACTGCGTTGTACATGGACGTATAAGCTGTCTGCCCATCTTCGGCACAATTATCTTACTGTATTTGCAATCACTGCCTTGGAGATTTTCCGCCGCTTTCAATGGGTTTTCTTCCGAGTAGAAAACGAGTGGATCAAGATGAGCTCGAAATCTAACATTCAGCTTTCCATGAGTGACATCCCAACTGAGGAAGACCGGTTACTTAATTCTAATGGCCACAATGTATAGACCCTTCATCAGTTATGTCTTCCGAGCTTCATCAATATGGTAGATTTGTATAATTTTTTGCCCTACACAGGGATCGTCGGCTACTTTCAAAAATTGCAATTTAAATGAACAACGAGAAATATTTCTTGTTCATAGAAAGATTAGGTTCAAGATTTAAACTTAAACATCAAGGAGATAATATATACCCTCATTTTCTAAGACGGTCGTTATATAATGATGATGATAATTCCCCATCACTGTTGGATTATTCCTTTGTATTATGTTACAATCTGTTCTGGTAGTTGTGCTGAAGAATTTCCACCACTTATTTCATGCAATTGGTGATGACCAAACAAAATCCATCTTCCAGTTCCCTCAAATCTGTGGGTTTCAAATCAAAATCACTTGGCTCCAGTTCACTCCCGGACCCTGTGTTTATCAAAACACCACCTTTCGATGGCTCCAGTGACCTAAATTGTATGGGCACGCACACGTGTCAAAAACCAGTTCGTGACTGCTCAGCCCCCCAACCCAGTTGGTATGCAAACATGAAACATGTAACACCATCTTCTGTCTTGACTCTTGGCCACCCAAAATTCTTCATCACTCCCCCACAGAAGAACCCCATCACCAGAATGCCCTAAATGTTATCCGCCGGTGAGTTCACCAATCACCTTAGCCGGCCGGAGCCGAGCATTCCGAGAGTGCTGACCATACTATCTTTTGTACTAGAGAAGCTAGTAGCTCGAAATAATAGTCTAGTAGACGACCTGACCCAACCACTGGATGCTCTGAGCTGCGGCTCGGCTGCCATCGGAAAGAGGTTGAACCCGTTTCACGGCGTGAGGGCTCCGAGTATAAGCATCCCTAAGTACTTGGAGAGGCTGTACAAGTACACAGATTGTAGCCCTTCATGTTTTGTGGTAGGGTATGTGTATATTGACAGACTGGTGCATAAACACCCTGACTCGCTTGTGTTGTCCTTGAACGTACATAGGTTGCTGGTTACAAGCATCATGGTTGCTTCTAAGATGCTAGATGATGTGTAAGTACCTCTCCCTTGTCTTTCTGAATTGGTAGCTTAGAGCCTTAGATGATGTTTATTGCTCAATGATATGTTAATAAACCCAGGTTTTGTTTCATTGTAACGAGTATACTTCCATTTGATTGAACCAATTATATTTTGGGATTCTCTAGTTTGACCTCTTCCTTTGAGATATCTTTGAATTGGAAATACCAACTAAGAGAGGATATGAACATTGATGGATATTATTACTATGCTCCACACTGCATAGATTTACCAAGCAAAGTGATACACATTTTGATTATGTTTGTTCTCTGGTTACAAAAATGGGATATGCAGGCATTACAACAATGCATTTTATGCCAAGGTTGGGGGAGTAAGCAATGCCGAATTGAACAGACTAGAAGTGGAGTTCCTTTTCCTGCTGGATTTTGGAGTCACAGTCAGCTCCAGAGTCTTTGAGAGCTATTGCTTTCACTTGGAAAAGGAAATGATGCTGAATGGGGCATGCCAAACAATTGAAAGGGCTTTAGTACTCCCCATTACAGATGTGGCTGATGTGCCTGAAATTTCTGAAAACACGCAGAGTTCCTCATCGGAATCTAAGAATCATGGTTAACTCTAATTTTCTCCTTCATATATAGCTAGTCATATCCTTTATGCAACAGTAAACTTCCAATTGAGTATCATCAAAAGGAATTGATTCTTGACGTACATGTTGAATATGAGTGCATATGAGAAAATGCGCAAACAATATTTGAAGTCCCACATTCAGATTTCAGTTTCATCCGGCACAATTGTACAAGGAAAACCTTGGTTCTTTGGCTATTTGATAAGAATACGAACTTGTTCTTAAATACCAACAGTTCTCTTACAATCAAAATGTTGGTGGTTTAGACTTTGAGGCAATAGGAGGTCATGATTAACAAAAGGATTAATTTCAGGTTTGAGGTTAACATCATTTTAGTTCTCATATTTTTAATTTTGAAAATTTACCCCTTGTAGTTTTTAATTTTCATAAATCAGACTCAATTGCTGAAATTCTGCCCAACTTAGGCGTTAAATGATAGCATGAAATCTTAGAAAATGAGTCTTAAAATGCGATTTTTATTGTTATATGACTATTTTAGCCTTTAAAGTGAGTTATAAAGTCAAAATTAACGTTCAAATTAGACAAAATTTCAGCAATTGGACATGATTTAATGAAAATTAAAAACTTTAAGGGGTAAATTTTCAAAATTAAAATAACATAGATTAAAATGAAGTTAACCCCAAACTTCAAGAGCTAAAATGAAGTTTTAGGAGGCCATGATTTCCGTAGGTTCCAACAACATAGCTCATATTAACAGGGATTTAAAATTGACTTCAGGCTAACTCAAGTGTTGGATCTACCACCTGCTCTTGTTGATGGAAGCATAAGGAGGTGTAGACCAGTTTTATGGTCTTTCGAAAGTTGTCTCATAGCTGCATCGAGACACTTCTTCTTAGTTCTTACATGATCTGCTAAAGAAAGTCTGTTACAACTTTCAACTATATATCTTAAATAATTGAGTAGTTGTTTGAATTTTAGGTATTTTTTATATAAAAGATCATACGGTGGCTTTAAAGACAATTTGTATCTAAAGATATCCACTGGCTAGAACAATTGATTTTGCAACCAATTAGACCTCATAATCTTATTTCCTGCCAAATCTTGATAATTTGTTATAGTATCTGGCATGTTAAAAATAAACTTATTTTCAGACAACTTCATAAAATTCCACTACAAATTTTCTATACCATTGCCACTTTAGTTGCTGATTATTGTGATAATAGTTCGTTTAATTTACATTCTAAACCTTATTCTTCTTAAATTATCAAATGACATTCCCCTCCGGAAGCTAAGCTTTGATGGTTCTGTCCTATCAATCCAAGATGATCAAGGTTGTCCTTTAGTTGCTTCCACTAAATGTTTAGTGAAAGCAAATATCCTTCTCGCTGAAGCGTTGAGTTTAAAAGCTGGTCTCCTTGCTGCCTTTCTACATGGTTATACCATAATTCAAGTCGAGAGTGACTCTAAGATACTTATTGATTCTATTAATAATTGCATCAAAACGCCTTGGCGTATCTAAACTGTTATATATGATATTAGATACCTTGCCACACATTTTACTTCCATCATTTTTACTCATATTTGGTGTGAAACAAATTTTATTATAAATTTAATAGCAGATATACTCTTGTTGTTGGCTGGCAGAATAGTCTCTCTTTATCCTTAGTGAATGCTTTCAACGACTTTCATGGTTTAAGCTGTATTAGAGGTTTTCATTATAATTTTTGTTTTTTGTTTTGTTTGTATTGTTTTCTTCATCGGAAAAAAAAAATCTAAAGATATGTACTAAGAGTTATGTCTTCCCTCGGTCATCAAAACTAGTTTGGGTTCTAACTTCAATCAACTTTGATGAGTTTTGAACATGACATCGAGGTTTTACACCTCTTACCAACTCAACCATATATACAGTTGGTGAATGATTGTTCGAAGTTTCAATAAAAAATTGTTTTACCAATTTATGAACTTCTCGACAAACTACTCATATTAAAAATTTCAAGATCCGCACCAAGTAAACCGTTTAGGATTAAGTGCGGTTCGAGATTTAATTCAATGCTATTTGTTAGCTTTTGGTAGACATATAAAAAAAAAATTAAAAAAAACTCACCATAGAGAAATTAAATTTTGATTTGTTGGTCCGAGAAGAAAATAAGTTAAAAAGAGAAAAGAAAATTTAGAATTTGCTTTTGGCATCAAACTCCCTGCATCGGGGTTCGTTGACAAAAAGCACTTATTGTTGTCTGTGGAAATTGCAGAGATAGAGATCTTGAGATGGTGAAGAAGCTTTAGCTCCTGAGCTAACTAGTATTTAAAGCTTTGACCTTTGCCGGATTAGAATCAGTTTCCTAAAAGAAGAAGAAGAAGAAGAAGAAGAAGAAGAAGACTTGGAGGAGGAGGAGGAGATATGGCGGATGCTTCAAAAGACGAGCTTCTCCAACTCATCAAGCGCTTCGGCACTTATCTCACTGTCAAGATGTCCTCTTTATTCTCGATCTCCTCCCAAAACTTGGTAATTTCCCCTTCCATTCCCAGATCTGATTAACCCAAAAAGATTGTTCCTTTCTGCAAATTCAGGCTCAATTTTCAATATGAAACCTTTGTGCAAATTTGATTCCACTAAGATAGGTTTATCAACACAAACCAATTGTAGATGACTATTGCGAAGAGAAACTCATTAATTTAGTGAAGAAATTCAATTTTATGATCCTAATGAATTTAGTGAATTCGTGAGGTTTGTTAGCATCTTTGTTTGGGGGTATGAATTGAATGTCACAATGGTGATGTTGGAGTTGTGTGACTGAGAGAACTTTTTTTTTTTTTTTTTTTTGAATGGTGTCAGAATACGCGTTCTATTGGGGCAATTGCTGGCTTTGCGGTTGCGATAGTTTTTACCTGGAGGCTTTTTAGAACTCCTGCTGGACCCCGAAGAAGGCAGCCAAAGCGCCAGGCACCGGCATCCAGTAGTTCTGAGGTCAATTCGTCTTCTAATTCTACGTTGACGACTAGGGGAGTTTCGTTGTCAGAAGATACAAGAGCACAGAATGTTGTTGATGAGTTCTTTCAGCCGGTAAAGGTAACTGTTATATGTCTGACACATGGATTTGTGCTCCATTTTGTATCCAAATGGGTTGTACTGAATTATTTCCTGTGATTTGCAGCCAACCTTGGGGCAGATAGTTAGACAGAAACTGAGTGAAGGAAGAAAGGTACTTTGTTCAGAGCTCGCGTGTCAGCTTATATTGATTCTCTTAACTTCTCACTGCATGCTGTGTAAAATTCACTGGGAGTCGCTATATCAGAACTTAAGTCTTTAATTTTTCAAAGATTTGTGTTGTTTACTCGAACTGATATTCGATACTGTGCAGGTGACTTGTCGTTTACTTGGAGTGATCCTGGAGGAAAGTACCCCAGAGGAACTTCAGGTAGTCTGATTCCTTTCCAGTAAATTTATTGATTTAACTTGTAATGAAGAGATGTTAATGGTTTTCTTTTATGCTTTTATCCTGGCAGAAACAAGTGACGGTGAAGTACTCAGTGCTAGAAGTACTCTTGGAGATCACAAAATATTGCGATCTGTATCTAATGGAAAAAGTTCTGGATGATGAAACTGAAGTATGTGAGAGCCTCTATGCATCAACCATGTTGTTCTTGGTTTGTTACTTTGAATGGAATATAACAAGTTTTCATGCATGTTAGTCGGGCTAATTTCTTTGCTCATCTTTGTATGCTATGCTTGTTAACCACTTGGAGTTCCTAGCCCTTTAAAGCTATTTTCTTAAGCAGTGACATGTTGGTATTCAACATGACAATTGATCTCGTTGGATGCTGTACTCCGTGCTTAAAGTGTTTTCTTGATTTGGCATGTTTGATCAGTAATCAAAATACTTTTATGGACATACTGGCATAGTTGGACGGGGTGGGTGATACTTTGTTGTGTTTACATGCTAACTACTCAGGTTATGTCTTAGTGGGTGTTATCTTGACACCAGCATCAGTATGCTAAATATTAGTGCTAAATAATGTGCTCATTTTCTAATGTTCAAATGTGACTTGTGAAGGTGTTTTCTGTTGTGCTCTACATGTCTATCGCTCATTTATGATATTATTATAATTGATGATTGATATACCTTTTCAGAACAAGGTTCTGTCGGCTTTGGAAGATGCTGGGGTTTTCACATCTGGGGGTTTGGTCAAAGACAAGGTAACTAACTATATGTGTTGATAGCATTATTTAACTTTTTAAGAATCCTTCAAATATTTCACAATCCTATTAGCTTGTTTGTTGGTTTGTGATATAAGCACATACAGTCGCTATTGGCATTCTCCTTTGAAAAATAATGATTTTGTGCTTTCACTTTGAAGAATTATAGTAACAGAGCTTAGTAGCCTACCAGGCAAATCATGAAATTTTGCTGTTGTTTTGGACTCTTGAGAATTTCCATACAGCTTGACTGAAGGGGATAGTGGAATGGACCAGTACTTAACTTGGATCTCGATTTATCATATGGGTTGAAAGAGATGTAACAGGATTGGTATTTTCTGAAAATTCGGGGCTCATCCCAAGTGAGATATTCTGGGAACGGCCCAATAATGTTAAACGAGAAATTGTCTGGGGATTGATTTTTGGCCTGGAGAAATGCCAATAGCATGTTAGACTTGATTGAATTTTGGGTCAGCCTAGACTAAATAGAGCTAGATAAGTTGAAGAGAAGTATCAATTTTCCAGTATGCTTTGCAATAATTTTGTTCGGCATATTCAAGATGTGCTATTTTATGGTTTACATAAATTTCTTAATCAAGTATCAATTTATATGTGCTGTTATAAGTAGAAATAAGCTCACCATGACTAGGCCTAAATGGTTCACTGAACAGTGTGACTTGCTCTCACTACCTGATAAAGTTTAGAGTTTCCAAATATATTCTTATATTCCTCACTTCAAAAATCTTGTGATGCAACTGTGCAGGTTCTGTTCTGCAGCACAGAGAATGGACGCACATCCTTTGTCCGGCAGTTGGAACCAGATTGGCATATCGACACAAATCCTGAGATCATCTTTCAATTATCTGTATATTCCTGATACTTTGTCTTGTTATTTCCTTAAACTACTATATTCTGATTTATATGCTCAGTTTCATGCCTGTCATCTAAGTTCATTTGTTGGTTACAGAGGTTTATCAAGTATCAGCTTCACATCTCTCCTACTAGATCTGAACGGGCTGCTTCCAATGTGTTTAACTCCCCATCCTTGGAACTGTTCTTTGGATGCGTTTGATGCTTAAAGAGACAATGATACAAAACAGAAATCTTTAGGTTTCTATTAGGGTTCTTTCCCCCTATATTGGGTTTATGTATTTCATACTTTAAGCTGCAGCTCATTAAAGCTCGGTGTTCTCTTTTCTTCTTGTTGTACTGCTGTTCGGTTATTGGTAGTGAGTAGTTAGACGGTAGACCTGCTCTGTATAACAACACTGTTTCAAGGTATGATCTTCATTTGAGATTTGTGTAATAGATTGGATGAAATCCAAGTTCCAACCGGAAATTTTATATAAGGGTTGATCGTTGATGTATGTAATCTGTCTTTAGTTAAACGGCATGCCACCATGGATTCTAATTTGATTGTTCACACTAATTGCTCCATGCCCAAAGTTTGAAATGTTCATGCCTTGCCTTGCAAAGTTCCTTGATGCTCCATGAATTCTGATTTTATTTTTCCAGTTTCACATCCATGTCCATAGTTCAGTAATGATGGAATCCGACATGCGAGCTTACAGCAACTCCAACAGCTCTTAAGAAAAAATTTGAAGAATTTAAGGAATGATGATGAAATTTTAAAAATAAGGAATGATGATTGACTAATATCATTTTTAGCGTAACAAAATTTACCTTTTGGGTTGAACTTGTGACTTGTGTAGAAGCAAAAACAATTGCAAGTCCACCGCTTTGGCCGCCATTCGAGTTGTGAAATGGAGAGCGAGTGCCCAATCGACGCGGAGCTCCGCCGCGAAATCTCAGCCCTTCTGGAAGCTCCTCCACCTGCCCAAGTAGAACACTACTTAAACCAACTCATCCAAACCCGACAATGCCACGCCATCACTGTCAAACACAACGGCCACCTCGGCAAAGGTGAACAACCACAACCCAACTCAACTCACTTCAAAGCCTCTTTCATTGTCAGTTCAAATTCTGAGTCTTGTCCCTTTTTGGTCTCAGGTGTTTACGCTGTGTCGGACTTGGAAGGAGTCGAGCTTGTCCTCAAGGACCAAATGCTCGTGGGGCATCAGCATTATTCTAACAAGGTACGCGTGTTGTTTGTTTTCGAGTTTATCAAAGTTGTCTTGAACTCTTGATTGAGTTTGGCTTGGTTTTTGTTGTGTTTGCAGATTGAGTGTTTAGTTTGCAGCTTCTGTTTCCGGTTTGTTGGGTCTGTTGAGCAGCAAATCGGGAGGAGGCTTTATCTTCAAGAACTGGGAGTTTCTTCCAATTGTTGTCCTCAATCTGATGAGGAAGAAGAAGAGGAGTTGGGGCAATGTGGTTCAAGCAGTTCAGCTTACAAAGATAAGGTTCCACTTCCTAAAGGACTTGCAGAGGCTTTGATGAATGGTGAACTCAAGCTGCCGTATTCGGATAAGTTTTCGATGCCTCAGGCTGTTTCATGCCCTGGGGGCTGTGGAGAAACTTATTACTGCAGGTGGGGTAAAGCCAAGTTTTGATTTTTGATTGATTGCGTTATGTTGGTATGGGAATAATAAGTGACTTGTTAATTGTCGCCAATGTGTAGCAAATTATGTGCAGAGTCGGATTGGAATTCATCGCATTGCTTGCTTTGCACCGGGGAGAGGTCAGAGGCGGTGAGCAGGGAGGCACTTGTGAAGTTTATACAGCATGCCAATGGTAATATAAGTTTGTAGGTTATGTAATACATATATTCTCTACCTTCTTAGCTCTCTAGTCTCTATATCGGATTCTAACTCTATCCTCTTTTTATTGTTTTTTTCTTGTTTTGTCAGAAACCAATGATATATTCCTCCTCGCTGCGAAGGTATGTTGATTCTTTTAAGTTACCTCCAATTACACTCTTGTACTCTTTTTCGCGATTGCGCTCATATAATTTTTCAGTCAGGAACATGAAATTTTCCTTGACTTGGTTTTGTTATTGTCTTCCGTCAATTTAAGTACTTCTAGCAGCCTATGTGATTTGATACTTGCAGACTATAGTCTCATTTTATCCTTAATGCACTCATGAATAGACAGTTTGATAATATATGGGTTTATGACTTATGAGCATTACCATGCTGTTGTACAATTCAAATAATGTGAAAACAACCTCGGTTTCTTTTCAGGCAGTGGCTTCCACCATTTTAAACTATAGGAAGTTGAAATTAACTCGTTCTGAAGGAGACAATAAGCCTAATGTTTCAGGGAGTCCATATCTATCCTTACTCTTAGAAGCATGGAAGCCAATATCGGTGGGACACAAGAGAAGGTGATAATTTACTATATAGCAGGTGTATTTGATCTTCAATTTTTCCCTTCTTTGTGTTCGCTCACACAGGTCTTTTGCTTTTCCCCCCACATTGTATTTGATTAGGTGGTGGGACTGCATTGCATTGCCCATTGACGTCGAATCTTCTGATGAAGCTGCATTTAGGATGCAAATAAGAGAGCTGGCATTCACGGTAATACCTTCTTGTCTAGATCGTTTTAGATACTTCAGCTGTTTTTAGCATTTTATCCAATTACTGTATCCCGGATCATGCTAATAGTTTATATCTTTCTTTTCTTTTATTGGTCATTTTCAGTCACTACAGCTCCTAAAAGCAGCCATCTATGATGAGGAATGTAAACCAAGTATCCTTCCCTGATTAGAACTTGTTGCATCTTGACTTATTGGAATCATGCTTCAATACTTTTTGCTGTTTATATATTTGGACTCCTTTACTCTTCACCAGTATTCTCCCTTGAAATTTATGGACATATAATTGGCATGTTTGAGTTGAATAATCTGTAAGTCTCACCTTTTCAAGGCTTCCTGTAGTATTTCCGTTTATACACCGTGTTAAATGCATGTATAATTTTCTGAGGCATTGAACTCAAACTTCTTTGCTTTCTTATGTTTCAGAGATTTGGTTGTAGCATCTCCCGTGGAAGATTACTTTTTATACATCGATGATCTTCCAGATCCTGAAAAGGTTAGAATTCACACTCTTTCTCCAACATATTATCAAGTTGAATGTTCTAATATCATATCCCTGTATTTCATGACAGAAAGAAGCTGAGGAGATTACACGACCATTTTTGGATGCTCTTGGTGATGACTATTCAGTTTGTTGCCAAGGTATGATGTCATTTTGCAGTTCCTTTTCTATTAAATCGTCAAAGTACTTTGATTTGCTCTCTAGTAATTCTTCAAAGCTATCCTCTCTTGTTCTGTTAGGCACTGCATTTTATCCTCTACAGAGTTGTATGAATCATTCTTGTACACCTAATGCCAAAGCATTCAAAAGAGAGGAGGTATATAAAGTTCACATTGTATTTGCTGGATCTGTAGTCTAGAATCATAGTGATTTGAGATTATTTAGAGAAAAAGCCCATGGGCATCTTTCAATAGCACTCCCTTCTCACTTTTCTGCTTATTCTCCATAATCAGGACAGAGATGGTCAAGCAACAATAATTGCACTAAAAGCAATTTCCAAGGGAGAGGAGGTAAAACTGAAAGTTCAATTTGATTCTTGCTCTGAGGTCTCAATAATTGATCACTTGGTGATCACTCATTTATTTTGATGTTCTTTCAGGTTACTATTTCTTATGTGGATGAGGACATTCCTTTCGAGGAGAGACAGGCATTACTTGCAGATTACGGTTTTAGATGCAGGTGTCCAAGATGCTCAGAAGAACAATAACCAATGAGAGGGGCATTTCTTTTTTGTGACTTTTGAATCTTGCAAAGAATACCAACATTACTACAGATAGCTCATGAAGTTCATTGCTTGTATGAGTCACTTCAGTTCCATGATAATTTTCCTTTTATTGGAGAGGGTGTCCTATCATGTTTGAGACCAAAAGCACTCAATTTTGCAGCCACTTCGATAAAATTATACCCGCAGTTTAATGCTAGTTGAAGCTGTTGCTATGGATCATGGATGAATATTAATTGAAAATACACAGGACAGGTAATGCGAGTAAGACAGGAAAAAAATGGAAGTTCTATAATGTAACTATGAGAACAAAGTGAAATACATAATAGTAGGTATGACCAACGGAAGGAAAGAAAGGGAAAATTGCTGTGCGCATTCTCAGCCCAAAAAACAAGCACACCATCTGTATTAAGTACCGCACATTCACTAATCTCTCCTTCCAGTATCTCCAAACAAAGAGATTAATCATGTTAGTCATCTCCTACTCGACTCCATCCACAAACAAGGAGAGTAATCATCTTGCTGCTCATCTCCTACTCAACTCCATCCACAATATTTACAATCTCGTCATCGCCCTCATGCTGCAAAGTTAAACTAAGTTAGAAACCAAATAATATTTGACAAAAGAAAAGGTGCAGGATACATTAATGTTGTTTAAAAGGAAAAGTTGCAGGATTATGAAATTATATACTCAGCAATACACAATCTACTTTCCAGCAGTAATGATCATCGACTGAAAAGTACTGACCTGTGAAAAGTTCTTTGGAGGGAATGGGGGAGGTGGAGGAAGTGGAAGTGGAAATATCCCGCTCTCATATGTAGGTTCCCCCTCGATTCTTCTAGAAGCAATATCAACATTCTCAAGTTTACCGTCCAGTTCAATGTCAATTTCAGTATCCACTGCATGAGCTGCCATGCTGGTTGAGGGTACTGCAGGTCCTGACTCCGAATTCTTTGACTGCACATTAGCAAGGATAATAACAGAAGTGTATTAGTTAGTACGTATATGCAACCTTTATGTAATGATAGAACTTAGCCCAATGCATAAAGAGAAGACAAATATTGGAGGCGATTCACACAAGACCCTTAACATGAGATGAACTTGTCCATGTCCACAATCTAATAATCATGTCTAAAATTTTTAAGAGTATGCTCTCCCATGTCACATTTGGAGTTAAATATATAGCTGCTGGTTTCACCTACTAAAAATTATTGAAAAACACACCACATCAGCATAGACGACACTAGGCGAAGCAGCCTTCCTCCTGTCAAGCTTGCTGTCCTTTGCTAAGAGCCTTGGACTCCCAATTCCGTTGTTCATTGCATCATTTCCATTCACAAAATTTGATTGAGCAGGGTTTATGTTCCACCGAGAGAGCCTCTGTGGCCTTCTTGTTGAATGAGCTGGTATGTACCACTAAATATTAGCAAGAAGAAAATAAACCACATATATGCTAATCTTGAGGGAAACAACTCCATCAACATAGTTCAAACATCGAATGAGGATGCATATGAATTTTGAAGAATACTTAACAAGTTAGAATATCAGTAAATTAGCAAAAACTAAATCACTTCAAAACTCAGGTATACAAGTTTAAATACTGTCAAATAGCAAAATTAACAAGTACATCCAAACAGAGTACTTTATGTACAAATTCTGCTTTCAACTGAAAAATACATGCAGCAAAGGAAAGGAAAAATCAGCCTCTATGCACTGCCAAGGCTACTGGTCTTTGGAAACTTAAGCCTTGAAACAATGAGATGAAATTTTACTCCATAAAAGCCACTAAACTTATACAGATGGTCTTGTTAAATAGCTTACCAGATTTTGGTTCTTGGGCAGGATCCCTATTTAAATCGATCCTTTTCTTGATAGGAGAAACATCAATCATCCGCTTCTTATGTAAGGTGGCTGGAAAATCAGTCTCCCTATCGCTGACAATATTAATGCTTGCATCCTCTTCATTGGCATCAGTTACATAAGTATCCAAACCAAGCTGATCTCCCAACTTATTTAGTCGGACCTGTGATCTACAGATTTTCAAGAAAAAAGAATTCACATTTGCAAGCTCTTTTAAAAGTCTGATAATTTCAGAATGCAAAAGCAACCAGAGATAGTTATAACCATATTAAAGAGCTTGCCTTTTAAGTTGGTCTTGTATCCTTGAATGATGAGAATGTGCTTTTACAAACTTCTTAACTTTATGGGAGATCCTGCATGTTTCAAATCCAGAGAGAAGAGGAAGAAGAGCCGTTCAGTGATTATAAACCCCAGTGGCATTCTCTTGTAGAGGGGACATCAAAAATCCATTACAGTATATGAATTACCTCTTACATTCCTCTTTTTCTTTGTATAATTGGGCCTCAAGCTCTTGAATTTTTGAAGTAAGACTGTCCACTTCTTGAGACCTCTCTCCCAGGTAGACCTGCAGTAGCAAAAATATAGGCAGAAATTGCGCTAGATTCAGGGACAAAAGCAAAAGAAAATAGGAGAACTTTCAACAATACAGATTTTTTTCCCCTCTGTACTGACAATTGTAGAAGTTATGCACGGTGGAGATATAGACCTCAAACAAAAAAATGACCAAAACCTTGTCAAAAGTATTTCATGATGTATCATTTTGACCAATTTTTTTTCTCTTTTGAAGCATATAGACTAACAATGTACAAGATAAGTTGCCAAAAGAATATTCCTGTGAATTATCATTTTGAACATTCTTTTGAAGCATGTTGACTTTTATAAAAACATAAATCAATTAGCAAAAGCACACACTGGTATTAACTATTGAGCAATATATGTTCAAATAATTGAAACTGACCTCTAATTGAGATCTGCGTTGCTCAACCATTTTGAGCTCTGACTGTACTACCTGTAACTGCATCATTTCAAAGAAGAAAATGCAAATGATAAGTATCAACTGAAATTGGAGAAGACTAGTGGATGAACTTATGATGTAAACTATTGATACAATATTGTACCTGCTTTTGAAAAACACTTCTGGCTTCTTTAGCTTCATCTTCAGGCTCATTTGGAGTTCTCAAACTTCCAGAATAATCACTGTGATCATCCAGGTGCTGTCTCTTCCTTCTCTTACTATCACAAAAAATACATACAGATAGATTAAGTGAACAAAATGATGAGGCAACTCTAAAGTGAAAGAAAAAACTTTCTTCCTATGTACAGAAAAGTAGAAGGGTGAGTGCCCACTATTCACTTGATTTACACCCAACATCACCACTAACCTCCCAATTCATAAATATAGTTAGGAGAACTAGTAGCCATCATGCCTAAACAATATTCTAGTACTATGTTCAGATAGTTAGTTAGTATAGTCAACTATGTGCCCTCTCTCTCTCTCTCTCAGAATCACCCTTTCCTTCCTCCTACTTAATACAACATCCTTTCCTTTTCTCTCACTTTTCCTCTGATTCACAAGGCAAGAATTTATAGAACTAGTAGCCGTCATGCCTAAACAATATTCTAGTACTATGTTCAGATAGTTAGTTAGTATAGTCAACTATGTGCTCTCTCTCTCTCACAATCAGAATCACCTTTTCCTTCCTCCTTGTTAATACAACACCCTTTCCTTTTCTCTCACTTTTCCTCTGATTCACAAGGCAAGAATTTATAGAAACTGAAACCAGTCATAACCAGAGAGGAGAATATTGCAGAACGGAAAATCACCTTTCTTTTTCGAGGGACCTGGATGGACTATATTCTGTTGTTTCAGTTCCACCAATAGAAATATAAGCAAGACAAAACAAAGAGGAAAAATTCAGCTGGTATTTAGAAATAGAAGTCAATTACTAGATTACTGACTCAAAAGGTTGCATTCACCCTTGAATGGGTTAACCAAAAATGATCACACTTAACCAAACATAAGAAGAACATATCTAAATCCAAATAACTTCCTTAACATGGCACAACCGAACTCTGCTCATATGTAACCAAATATGAAAGAAAGATAAAGTCCTGACCACGAAGTGTATGTCGGCCTCTGGCATCTCTTGCTGGTGAATACCCTCGCTTTGGAGAATAGCTTCTGTCAATTTTCTCCCTCAAGTCACTAACTCCAGAGTCCCACCTACCTGCAATGAGGTAGACAATATCTTTCAGTAAAGCAGGTCTAACAGTTATTGGTTCCACTATCAGAAGAAACAAAGAGACCTCCCCTGATGATAGTAGGCAAGCTTACCATTTATGAATAACATGGTATCATAATAATGAACAATAATGTTGCATCCTTGCCAGTTTCAAAGGGGCGATAGTAACTACTGCTCTCATATGAGAAATAGATTTTGTAGCTTATGCCATTGAGATAACCATATTATCACAGAAGCATTTGATATAAGAGAATTGGCATAACCGGCTTCAGGTTGACAGAGAAGAATAAGAAGCAATCAGAAAGGCCAGAAGATTCTCAGGTTTCCATACATACAAGGGTAAGAGACATAATCATCTGAATCACATGTAATAATAGTTTCTGACAATAACTCTCCCCAACAATAGCATTCTTCTTCTTCTTCTTCATGATATGATTCAATTAGACAAACCAAGAGAACACCATGATCTCTGTAAATCCCACAAAACGCAGAAGTGGCAGATACGGGGGATAGAAACTTTGGATAGTTGCCAAAACTAGATATGGTCTTAAGGCATTAGAAGACATATTCCGGAACTAACTAATCTCGATCCAGCCAAACACATCAAAGATGCATTAGCTCACCCGAGCGATACAGGCCATAACATAATGACCGGGCACATCCATCCTGAAAATCAATACAATGACAGTCGGTATGAACTCCGAAAGATTTGAACTCGACAATAACCGCAGCTGACAAGGCAATACGTCAACAGAGCTTCTGATAGCAGCAGCTCTAAACCACTGAATCACTAAAGCAGCTACCTTTGTGGGCATGAACCATAACTTATATAGCTCATATGTGGTAGTGGTCCCATTCGCTCCACCAGATAGATGAAATCATAACCAAATTGCAGAACCATCATAGTTTCAGCAAAGCGAGAAAGGACCACATTAGATGATCATAACAATGTGACCACAATATGAACATGCAGAAACAAAGCGCATTGTATCTCTAGATTAAAATCCATGACTTATCCCAAACAAACAAAAATGCCTTTCAACTAGCTTCAAAATTCCGTTAACATGTCAAAACCATTATCACAGTTTAATCCCTTCCGAAATCTCACACTTAACACAATATCAAATAAACATTCTTTAGTCTTCCGATATCGGAAAAAGAACACACATAAGAGGAGGCAAAGAAGCAGCAAAATGTACCGTGAGACGAGCCTTCAAAACCGCGTAGCTCAACCTCGCCATGAGCAAAAGAGCAGCTCTGCCGCGAACACCGCCCTCTCTCATACAAAACGCACAGCTTCGTCTTGAACAGCTTCCTCTGCTCCGCCATCCTCCAATCTTTCCAAAACAAAAGCCCAAAAGTCTTCTTCGTCTTCCCCTTCAATCCCAGATACAGAGAATATGTGAAAAATAATTAATATATAGAATTATAACCGTGGGTTATGAGCCGTACACGTGTCACGTCAACTATATAAAAGGGTCAAGATCGAGAAATGGGCTTGAATCGCTGGACTCGACTCTACCGAAACGCCTCGGCTTTTGCTCCTCGATCGCGAAACGCACAACTCTCGATGGACCCGGAGCCGGCCGTGCCCGACCCGAATTCCGGTGAGGATTTCGTCCACGTGGAGAATTCCCTGTCGGATAGCTTGTCTGAGAGCATCGTCAACGTGGAGAGGGAGGAGGAGGAGAACGACGATGTTTCGAACAGCGTCGTCGCGGAGGAGGATTTTGACGACCGGAGGACGACGGTCCTCCCGGAGGAGCTGTCCCGGAGCGTGATGGTGCTGACGTGTGCGTCCACCGCCGAGAGCGGCGTCTGCGACGTCCACCTCGTCGGAACGGCTCACGTTTCGGTGGTAATTTTGCGAAACTCTGGTCTGATTATTCGGTGGTAACTGAATTCGGAATTGTCTGTAAATTTTGAAGCTCTGGTGGTGTTTGGTGTGTAGGAATCATGCAGAGAAGTTGAACAAGTAATAAGATATTTGAAACCGGAGGTGATTATTTGAGTTGGTTTCGTTGTTTGAATTGTTTATTTGATATCGATTAGATCAAGTTTGAGTAGAATTTTCGGGTTTTCAGGTTGTTTTCTTGGAGTTATGCTCCAGCAGAGTAGCTGTACTTAGTCCTCAGAACTTGAAGGTCTGTACTTTTTTCTTCAGGTTCATAGTTTGTTCGAATTCGGTCGGAATAGATTTTGAAAGTGATCGGCCATTGTTTGGACACGTTGATGAGTGTTGCGGTTGCATATGTGAACTGACATTAGTTTTTCAGGTTCCTACAGTGGGAGAAATGATAGATATGTGGAAGAAGAATCACAACGCCTTTGGAATTCTGTACGGCTGGTTCCTTGCCAAGGTGTGTTATTTTTATCCATGATTCGACCAGAGCTTTCCTGTTTGATCCGATAATGGCATCAATCTGTGGTATTTTTATTTGCCTTGTAATTTAGTGTCGGTTTCTCTAGGTTGCAAGTAAGCTTGAGGTGTTTCCTGGTGCTGAGTTTCGCGTAGGATATGATGAAGCAATGAAGTATGGGGGTAAGGTGGTACTTGGTGATCGTCCAGTGCAGGTAAAATTCAATAGGATAATTATCAATTGCAGCCCACCCTTTCCACTGGCGGTAGGGTGATAAGATGATTATAAAGGACTACTATGACATGATTTTACCATTTACTGAACCAGATCACTTTGCGAAGGACATGGGCGAAAATGCCACTTTGGCATAAGATAAAACTTATTTACTCTATACTTTTTCAAGCGGTCTTTTTACCAGATCCTGAAGAACTTAATAAAATGGTATGCATCTCTTCTTTGGTCTGCATAAATATTTACTCCATTTGGTAGAAGAAATTAGTTATTTAGTCTTCTGATTACTGATTTACTGATATGATTTGATTTATATTCAGCTAAAAGATATGGATGATGTTGACATGCTGACTCTTGTCATTCAAGAGATGAGTAAGGAGTTCCCAACTCTAATGGAAACGCTTGTACATGAACGAGATCAGTAAGTTCTTTTGTGACTTCATAGGTTCTGACAAATTAATACTAATTCAAAAGATGAAGCACCACATTAAAGTACTAATACCCTAGATAACTATTTACGGTTGGGATTTGTATGTGTGCAGAGCACTATGCTTGAATGATGTGTTACAGAACCTTATTTTCTACTGCATTTTCATAAATTGTTTTCATAAATTCTGAGTTTCTTATCTTTTATGTTTTTGAATATTCAGGTACATGTCGTCCACATTACTAAGAATTGCCCAGGAGCATAATTCAGTAGTAGCAGTTGTAGGGAAGGGACACCTCCAAGGAATTAAAAAGCACTGGGAGCAGCCTGTTGTGGTACGTTAATCATTTCTTAGTAAATTCTGTACATTGTTACTTATCTGATCACAATTGTAGCTGTAAAAACAGCCCCTGCACACCAAATAACATCTTCCATTTCGACTTCCTACCCTTTGATAGCATCTTTGCTTTGCTTTCATTAGTGAATTCTTATCATGTTTCATAAAAGATACATCTTCCATTTCGACTTCCTACCCTTCGATAGCATCTTTGCTTTGCTTTCATTAGTGAATTCTTATCATGTTTCATAAAAGATAGATCAACATAGGTTGGCTAATTTTTGATCAAGTCTTTTTGTTTTGCTTTGTACTGCAGGTGACAGATCTTATGGGAATTCCTTCACAAAAGACAGGTTTTTCTACGGTCAAAGTTCTCAAGTCTTGTGGTGTTGTGGTTGCTGGGGCAGCCATAATATCAGGAATATATCTTGCATCAAAGAAATGAGCTCAGAGTTATGTAGCTATTTGGCAAAAGTGACAGTTCATGATCTGAATGAGGATGCTAGATTGCTAGAGGCTAAGTAGTGTATAACATTTGGTTATTTATTCTATAGTACTTAATATTGAGTGCATCACAAGTATCCTAGGAAAATCATCTCGATGAACAGTTACTAGGTGTTGGAAGTTTTCATCTTCAGTTAGTTCGGAACTTTGAATCCATTTTACAATCAAAACTTAGAAATACAATTTTCTTTTTGTTGTGTTACTCTCATGCCATTCTAACCTCCTAGCAAAACTCCTGGGACTTGCTGCCATGTACACGCACTTTGGCGCATAGAGTTCTATTTGAATTCCATCTCCCTTCACACAAAATTGTCCTACATTTCTATTTGTATCTCTCATTCTCAAAAACTGTCGAATGTCTTAACTGCACCCAGATGTATACTCTTCATCTGGTTCTGCAGCGGACCATGTTTCGTGTTTCCATGATTCAAACTTTACCGGAACCTTTGAGGTAAAGTAGATGGAGATAGAGATGCTTTCGGGTCGGTTACTGTAATTTTCTGGATGTAAGAACGTGTCCATGTCCAGAAGAAATGAAGAATAGGACAATTAACAATCCAATGAATACGGTGTGAGGTAGAAGAGCGAAGTAGCATGAACCGCTGTTTGCAGTAGTACGAACTCCGCAGAAACATCTTGACGCAACAAGGCAGAATCAGGAACCAAGTAGATGGCCATCTGATCGCACACAGCTTAGAGGCAAGAAACACGTTTGCTTACTTGGAATTAAATAATTATGAATCGAATACGAGTAGAATAGGAGACGAGTGGAATGAGAGAAGAAATGAATCAACATTGATTCTGGATGATTGATTCCTAACCTATCTCTCATTTTTTATCAAATCCTTGAGTATTCAGGAATTGTTTTCTACATACACCATCACCTGTTAATAAACACATATAGGTACTTTAACCCCGAATCATTCTGATTCATTTGTATGTTTGTATATGAATTTGATTGTCCTTAATCATTTCATTACATTCCAAGTAAACTTGCTAGCGTAGCTAAGGTATCATAATTTTTAAGTTTTTTTTGTGTGTGTGTGTGTCGGTATATGCTAAGACATTTGTTAGATACTTACATTTATCTAGCAAGATCCTTAAACATATTCTTGTTGGCACGGGAAAAATACAAAAAGGGTTCTTCAAATCTGATATAAGACATAACAACTTCCGTAATAAGCAAGTCCACCATTTCTATTCTTTCTTAGAAATCATGGCTTATTGAAAAGGAAAGCTGAAAATGAAAGAAAAGCAAAGAAATGAACCACATAAGTTTTTTGAGGCTACATATTGTCATATTGTCATAATAATGGTTGATTGTTGGTTGAGAGAAACTTTTTTTTTTTTTTTTTTAAAGAGGGTAATCAACCCCTTATTTTATTAAAAGTTATAAAGGTAACACAAACAAGGAAGGAGATAAAAACCTGACCTCATGTATCATACAATTCGCTAACTAGAGATGATAAACAAATGCTCAATCTTGCATCATTCTTACGAAGAAAATTGTTTGGCAAATATTGGCTGTTTCTTCATATATTTCAAACAAGTAAAGAGACCTAGCAATCCCAGAAACCTATAATTCTCCGTGTTTCCAAGGGAACTAAACAATATTACATAATTCAGGAGTCAGAAATAAAGCCAGTAATGAATTATTATCCTCAAATATCGAAAGACTACAGCGATCGATGGAAGAAAACAATGCATATAGGAAAACGAAGGTTTCATCGATCAAGTCGCCATTGCGTAAAAGAATTCATCGAAACTCCAGAGTGTGGCAAAAAATATCCAACCAACAATTTGTTATTTCTCGTACCCAAACCTGCAATTTCAAACAATTTCACCATAATACCTCAACCAACATTCACAATAGCCACCAACAAACATCCCAAACACACTCCCGTCTTCATAACACGACATATCCAACAAAACGTCGTGATGACCAAAGTGCATACTGGTTAGATGAAAGATCAGTCGTGATCAGACATCTGCACGTGGGATAAGAATATCGAATCTGATGATATTCCGAGTACTGAATAAACAACGTAAGAAATTTATAGCTGATGGATCGAAACTGTCAGCTCATGACAGGCGAGTGATATTGCCAACCATTCCGACGTACGCGCGATATGAAGCGTGAGATAGCATATCGCCAAACGATTCAAAGAATTTATGATATCGCATCTCTACTACTCCAGGACGAGTAACACCTGGAGGAGATCCACCCATTGAAAAAAATCCGAGAGCAATAACGCTCAATCAGATCCACATAACAAATTACATACGGCCAATACTTGCCGAAAGATTCATAAAATACCACTATATTTGAATTAAACAATTCGAAAGAAACCACGTGATCGATGATATAATCATCAAGGTCCAAAGGTGATCGACACCAAAATTCCACCCAAATCGGGAAACATTTCGTGAATGCGCAACATCGCAAGGCCGCAAACATATCGCTCGGCATGAATCTCAGTTAGCGCAAGAAAAATTTCAGCGAAAATCGAAAATCGTTCGTGAAAACGTAACATCGAGAACAGCTACCACATTACTCGGCATAAAACGCATTTAGCATAAGGAACGTGTCTGCATAAGATCGTAAATTGTCCGGCTGAAGATCCATCCATGTCGGGGAAGACGTGACTACCAATTCTCCGCCAGTTAGTAAGGCACATCTCGATCAGCGCGTTCGATTATCCGTAATAAACTCAATCGCTCAAAATCGTGACGTCAGAAATTCTCACTAACTCGTGTTAAGAAAAAATTCCGTACATAACCCATCTCAGAATCATAAACATACAACTACCCCTCTAAAGACACTTTTACCTTGGAAATAGATCGAGGTCGGCGCACGCGAAGCATAGCGGTAGGGCAGACTGACTCACAGGCTAGGATTTGTACTTAGTCGCATTCGCTACGTATTCGACGATGATCAACACCGTGAGTTAACGATGGGGATCCGCTGCAGTCGGGCCATCACTCCGAAAGTGTTGAGCATAATCGAACGCGACAACGAACGAAACTAAGTACGGTCTACAGAACCTAACTACCCGGTGCTATGATACCAACTGAGACGCCCCGACCCAGATTAAACCCCTAAACCGGGACGGGGTCCCACATGACTACTAAAATATTACGTAAACTGGAATAGGAACATAAACATAAGTCGAAGCGAGGAAAAACGCTCAACGACCGACATAAACATGAATAAAATAAAACCCTCGGAGTAGCTAGACAATCTAACTAGCTAACAACAACAGCTACTAACACTTAAAGATCCTAAGATGGACACCGATATGCCTAGATTCGCGTGCGCTCCGACCTCCGACCTCCGTGGATAACCTGAAAACCTGGGCAATTGAAACCGAAGGACCCAGGGGAAAGACACATAAACATAAAGAAAAACGTTAGAGTAAGTGGACGAAAAATAAAGGTTTAAAACATATATAAGTTTGTGCCTTAACCTAGTATATATACATGAAAACATAAGCGAGTCGAAATCCTAAAAACCATAAATCGTGTGGAGGCTGTCCAAACGTATCCGTAGCCGGGTCTAGGACGTGCGGTGTTCCGCCGGTGGTCACCTACGGGGATCAGCCGAGGGCCAAATATATGCATCGATGCCATAACTGACTCATATCGTGCTCATAAATCATAAAACATACGTATATATATATATATATGCCTCCGTGCCTCGTAAATCGTAATCATAAATCGTAAATCGTAACTCGTAAATCATGAGCATAAATCATATATCATAAATCGTAATCATAGCTCATGTATCGTGATCATAAAACGTAAAACGTAAATCATAATTCATAATTGCTCATACTGCATATACATATAGCTATATACGTGTGTGTGTCTATATATATATATATATTCATTCGTAAATCAAATCGTAAACGTGAAATGGACTTGCTACTTATCAGTGAAAAGCAAAGGTGTCCACTCACCTGGATATCCAGAGCTCGGCTCGCAATTCCGTAATCGTACCCGGCGCTCCTAAAGCAAGCCGAAATTAAAAATCTAATTAATACGAGCTTAAATGAGACAATACGACAATCGATAATCCTAGGACCTCACATCTTACGGAAATTCACGACTATCATCAAAATCCTTATAATGACAACATTACCTGATACATCGATCAATTAACGAAATCGACGGATCGCGCCTCGATATGGATTACTGAGGTCCAACATTTGCGTCTCCAAATAATGTATCGCGATCCGACACGTCACGCACATTCGTGCCGGCGTGCGGAGTCGCGCCGATACCTGAAATTATGTACGCGCGTTAGAAAACGTCCTAAACGATATCGGAATTTAACGAAATTTGCGCGAAAACGTCGAGGAAGACTTCCCGGAGTTTCTGGAAATTTTGGTCGCCGGAGCTCCGCCGCGGCCGGCAGCGGCCAGTGGCCGGAACGATTTATTTTCCGACGAGCAACCTACCACAAGGTAGATCAAGACCTGCACAACAACATTAACAAAGGTAATCACCACAAAAGATCACCGGAAATAGCTTAATTTCAGCTCGACAGAAAGTGGAATTCGCCGGAAAACTCTCCCACTCCGAGCTCCCTCCTCCGACCGAGTTGGACAGTGAGATTTGTCCCAAAAGATCCCTGGGATGAAGGGGAGTAAAACCCCCAACAATTCATGGCTGAAACCACCGTGAAAGTCGTTGGAGCCATAGGCCGATTCGGGTAGAAATCGCGCCGGAAAACCACTCATGAATAGAGGAAGGGAAGGGCTTGCTTGTGGGTGGGAGGAGAGGCCGAGGAAGCCTGCCGGAAAGGAACCCGCCGCCGGCAGGAGAGAGAGAGAGAGAGGGAAACGAAACGGGTCAAACCCAATCCATCCACAGTGGGCTTTTAGCCCAGACCAAAATACCCAATTACCAAAATAGATGGACGGCCCAGATTTGAGCTCATCTGATATCAACGGTTGAGATCAAGCCACCAGAAAAATAGGTTTTATTTTTAATCCAAAACTCAGAAACTTCCATAATTTATAACGATTGGCTCGTAACTCCAAAAAATCCGATAAAAATACGTACACGCTCGCGTTAATATTCTCCACAACTTCCGTGAAGAAACCCAATCCAAATTCATTAATAACAAAAAGTCGATTTCCAATTTGCGACTATTCGCGATAAACGCGAAACAAAGTGATTAGACCGCTAATCACCCGACTAATGATAGTTTAGTCGCTAATTTGGGTTCGGGTCGTCACATCCATCATTGTACGTGTCACTCAATGGCAGTTTCGGTCGAGCATGGCTATGCATCTCGTTGTGAGTTGGCGGCGAAGGCGCTATGAGATTTCAGTTTCTGTCGTCATTCAGTTATCAATCCAAACATTTACTCGAGTGATGTAGAGTACGCGATGATGTTTTCAAGAACGACTCTTGATGTATTATCATTGATTAAGTGCGGTCGGGCCCGGTGAGATGGACGGTGAGATGGCCGGGTGCCACGCACCCGGGTGCGCTATATAATTTTCGCTTGGAGAGGTAATTAATAAGATTAATTGCTGGTCCTTGTGCAATTTACAGTTGGCGTTTTCAGAATGTAATCAAGTATCTATACTTTACATATTCAATTTGGTTTGATTGTAGTGCCATTAAAATTTTCAAAGCTCAAAGTTACAAGAAACCAGCAGTCAGGAAAAGTCGTTTTTGGAAGAATCTGCCGGTACGTATGTCTCTCCATACTAGTGTGAATGTTATAGTTCAATTCAGTATATGTATGTAGTATTTATGTTCTCACTTGGCAGGGGATCCCTAAACAAAATGGAAGTATGACGTGCGGCGTGTGGATTATGCGCTACATGAAGGATATTATTGAGGATACGAACCTGGAATTTGTTGGGAATGTATTTAAAAAATTCTGTCTTTAGTCATGTATATAGCTCACATGGATAAGTTACTGCATGCATATATAGCTCACATGGATAAGTTGTAGTATTGTACTTCTGTGTATATTAGGTTCAATGCATATCAAAACTTTTGGCCTACTGTAATTTTACAAAGTATGTTCAATCTATGGTCTTGTTGTGGATGTAGCATTTAAGATTTTTCTCATGGACATGATATAAAACCTGTAATGCTGTGTTTGTGGGGATTTTATTTGATTAGGTTTTTCCCGTATGTATTTCAGGTTTGTGTTACATGTTTCTGATTGAAGATTTTGGAATAAAAACATGATGCATTATTGTGCCTTGTGTGTTTATTTGATTGATTTGTTTTAACTTATGTGTGCTTTATTTTTGTCATACAATAATTTGCAGTGGGAAAAGTCTATGAGACCTGCTCTTGAGTACTCAATCCAGGAGATTGATGAAGTCAGGGAGGAGTGGGCAACCTATGTCAAGCAGTTTGTATAAGTAGTGATCGATATGGTTCTTTTTTGCAATGAATAAAACTTTGAAAAGTTAACCAGTAGCTAGCTAGCTAGGTAGTAGCTATAAGTAAGGATCTGGTCTATTTTTGTGTAATGTATGATCAATGCATGCACTGGTAGTTTTTTGAGCATTATCGATCATATGTTGGTTGGCCAGTTATGCTCAAATAGCAAGTTAATTCTCCTATGGAATATTGTAGTTGGAATATATATGCACGGCATGATATGACTATATATATATATATATAGATGTGTATTCAATTTCCAGATTTTTAGAGGTTTTGCATGGTTTCTAGAATTTATGCACCGTTGAAATGGTCATTTTTGAAGCTTTTGCAATATTTCCAGATTTTGTGCCCAAAACACTGTTCAATTGGTCAAAAACCAACGCCCAAAATAAAAAGTATCTGTCGTCTCTACAAGTACATAAAATTATGCAGACGTCAGATGCATAGACAAAATTACCAAAATTTACCTCCAAATAACGACATATTATCTGTCGTTATAAATATCCTCTTACGACAGATCCTAAGAGTCGTCTAACAATTTTATTATACGACAGAAACATCAGTCGTCTAATTGACGCTAAAGACGACAGATTTGTTAACGTCGTCTGAAGGCATTTCATACAGACGACAGCGTCACATACGACATATGCGAACATGTTCAGACGACACCGACGTAAGAGTCGTCTGAAGCACTTTTTCACGTAGTGAATGAAGGTTAAAGTGGAGAACAAAATGAGTGTCAAGGCGACTGATGATTATCTGGAGTTGACTGCTTCGATGGTACTCCCCGGCCATCGCCTTCCAACCACTCATCGTAAGGTCCGACATATCTTGAAAGATATTGGCCTTACTTACATCAAAATTCATGCATGCAGATACGATTGTGTTCTTTTTTGGGGTACAGATCATGAAGGGAATGATATTGAAGACCGTGATGAATATCCGGTATGTCACACGGATAGGTATAAGTTAACTCCTGCCGAGAATAAAAAAGCTGTGAAGATACTTCGGTATTTCCCGCTGAAGGATAGGCTTGAACGGTTGTACATGTCTGCACACACGGCAAAAGCTATGAGATGGCACGCTGAGAGCGATTTGCCCAACGACGATACCCTTTTACACCCTGCTGACGGAGAGGCTTGGAAGCACATAGATAGAGAGTTTCCTTTGTTTGCTTCTGAGGTCCGAAATGTCAGGCTCGGCCTCTCGTCTGACGGATTCAACCCATTTGGTAACATGAGTCCAATATAGTATATGGCCTGTTATTTTGGTACCCTACAACCTTCCTCCAGGGATGTGCATGAAGAAGGAATACAATATGCTGACTCTTTTAATTCTAGGGTCGGGTTATCCAGGAAAGTGTCTGGATGTGTATATGATACCCTTGATTGAGGAGCTTAAGTACCTAGATGAAGTTGGACATCCCATATATGACAAGTACAATCACGAGATGTTTCAGATGCACGCTATGCTTGTTGGAACTATTAGTGATTTTCCCGCACGCAGGATGCTGTCAGGTAACGTTGTAAAAGGATACAGGGCTTGTCCAGAGTGCCTGACTGATGAGTGTGGGAGACTTCATTGCAGGAAGATAGTCCGGATGCGTCACCGTTTTTGGCTTGGACTTGAACATCCATGGCGGGCAGATGACAAGGCATTTGATGGGACTGTGAAAATGGATGTTCAACCGAGGAGATGGACAGGAGATGATATCTTGGAAGTACTGAATGAATATGATTTTGGGCAGCTAAGCAATCATCCCAATATATTGACGACAATAGCTGATAGACCCGATATGTATAAATTTTAGACACATAAAAGCATATTCTGGGAACTCTGCTACTGGAGTAAGTTGATGATCTGACACTACCTCGATGTAATGCAGATAGAAAAAAATGTGTGCGAAAGTGTGGTTGGCACAGTGCTAAATTGGGAGGGAAAAACTAAAGACGGCCCAAAGGCACGCATTGATCTAAAAAGAATGGGTATAAGAAAACATTTATGGTTGAAAGAAGGGAAGAAAAAAATGCCTCAAGCTCCTTACACCGTGAAGCCTGAGCAGAAGAATCAAATTTTTAGTTGGCTGAGTCGTGTTAAGTATCCATCCGGTTATGCAGGAAATATAGGTAGGTGTGTAAACTTCCGTGACGATAAGATGTACGGATTAAAGTCTCTTCCCGGTATTTATTAGATCTTATCTTCCCCGTCAAGTGGTGGAGCCGTTAGTGGCGTTGTCACGCTTCTTACAGAAGTTATGCACAAGAGAAGTGAAAAAAAGGAGATCATTTTTATCATGCTGCAAATTTGAGAACATATTTTTTTTGACATCGTGCCTCACCTAATGATACATCTTCCTGAACAATTGTTGCTTATGGGGGGGGGGGTACAAATTTATTGTCCAATAATAATAACACTTTGCTTCTTGCATAGGCAACTTGGGGTCTACAAAGACTATGTCGCTAATAAATCTGCACAAGAAGGTTGCATAGCTGAAGCATATCTTGCGCACGAGTGTGTAATGTACACCAAGTTGTATCTGGGAGCCTTGGAGGACCCTCCGCAACATATGCCGGTAGATGAACCATAGTTCAATCTGTCTATCCTCTCGCATGATGTTGAAGTTTATGGTCAATTGCCAAACTCGTACCTGTTGGAACCATATGAGCTAGTCATTGCCCACTGGTGGGTACTGATTAACTATCCAGAAGTTCAATACTGGAAAGACATCCATCTTAACTGTAATGAGGTTGCCGGTGATCTTCAGTACCACAACAGCGAGTTTGCAAACTATTTTGGCGGCTGGGTACGTACATTTACTGGTATTACTGGAATAACTTTTCGTATAAAACTCGTAATTGTTGTGATTTTCCATTTTCAGATGAACCATATACAATATGATTGTCACCCTAATTGGTCGCACAAATTAAGGCTTTTGGCGATGAAACCGATAACCTCAAGAGTTTATCCGATGTGTACGGTTAATGGCGTTCAATTTATTTGTGAACATAGAGACGCGAGAAGGAGAACACAGAATTCTGGGGTGATGGTGCATGGTGGTCATAATGGGGTTGATTATTATGGTGTTCTCCATTCGGTGGTGGAACTAATTTATGGGGAAGGTTTGACAGTGCACTTGTTTAAGTGTAGGTGGTTTGATACCGATGATCGGAACACAAACACCGATGCTTATGGAGTTTTTTCCGTGAATACCGCTCCAAGCTGGTATGAAAATGATCCGTTTGTCTTTGCCACAACGGTAAAACAAGTGTTTTATTTATATGATCTCCTGCACAGAGACGCATGGAAAGTAGTCAACCATGTGGTTCAAAGAAACATTTATAGTGCTGCTACACTTAGAGTGTGCGGAGATGATGAAAAAGATAGTGCTTACCAAGAGCCGAATGCCATCGGTTTTCTTGATTCCTCAACAATTCGTGTTAATAATGTTAGGCCTGGCCGTGTGGTTCGAATTCGTGACGATGAAGGGTTCTTTCGACCCGTCGAAGAAAACTCTCTGTAAATTGGGTATGTGTAGACTTTAGCCGACGACATTCTTAATATATGTCGTCGGCTAAAGTTCGGCGACTTTAGCTGACGACATTCAATGACTTTAGCCGACGACTTTTTTAAGTCGTCAGCTAAAGTCTCTTTTTAAACTGCCATGCCCCAGCAGCCCGACATTTTCCTTATGCTCCGTCTCATTTCCGCCGCTGCCGCCTCTCTTCGCCTCCAATCAGTTTTCAGGCTACCTTAAACTCTCCCTATACAAGCTTAATCAGGTAAAACTTCGAAATCTTCGATTAGAATTAGAAATTTCAAAATTTAGGGTTTTGTAAAAAAATTGGATTGTTGATATTGGGTATATATGAATTGAGTTTAGGGTTAATATTGATTGAGTATTGTTGAATTGATTGAGATTGGGTATATTATTGGATTGGGTATTGTTGAATTGATTGAGATTATGTATTATTGAATTGATTGAGATTGGGTAATATTGAATTGTTGAGATTGGGTATTATTGAATTGTTGAGATTGGGTATTATTGGATTGTTGATATTGAGTATTATTGAATTGAATCGAATTGGATTTTTGATATTGTGTTTTATTGAATTGAATTGCTAAAAATTGAATTGAGTTTAGGGTTAATATATTGATGAGTTGAAATGCTAAAAATTGGGAAGTTGCAATTTAGGGTTAATATCCAGGGAATCATGAATTTCTTTAAGAAAAAGAATGGGTCGAAAGGTCAAGGGTCAAGTGGCGACAGTAATGAAGCCACATCTACCCAGAACCACCCCCAGGCAACCTTTCAAGGACCGATAAACACCCGACGTGCTCAACTCCTAGAGCAGCCACTACAACAGGGCTTAGTGACTCGCCAGAGACCACAGAGCACGAGACAACTCTGGCAAGAGGACGCCTCCACCGTACCCTCCGGCTACTGCTCCTTCGGACTCTCCGGCTGGTGGATCAAGATCGTCATCGGGAGTCCAAATGCCTCCACCGCACTTGTTCTTGCCCGATGTGATACCTGCCCTTCCGAGCACCGATGAGCGGGGAGTGCCTATTCTAGGCCCAATCGGTTATACTTCACCGCAACAAGCACAGTATGTACCATTCGATACACCTCTTGTCAATGCGAGGGTATCAAACACATCAGCGTCTGGATCAGGTAATTAATTAATTAATTAATTACGTAATATGTAATTATATATTACAATATTGTCTGCATGTTTTAATTTGTTGTCATTATTTTATGAACAGACACGACCGACAACAGGAAAAAGACGCGAGGCCCTGTCACTGGGAAGGGTCTTGAAAGGAATGTCTTGATTAGCGGGAGAATTTTAATTGAGACCACAGCCGATGGAGAGGTGAAGTTGGGCGCACGGACTAGGATCTACAACAGGCAAGTAGGGGGTATAATCCGGGACAGGGTCCCACTTCTATGGGGAGAGTGGTCATCGGTGCCCCAAACATCTAATTTATGGTTGATTTGTAATTTATTTTGCAAAATATATTTAATCGCTAATATTATTTTTTAATTAATACATATATGTTTTTCACTTTTAGGCGATTTCTGGAATAAATGCTGCAAATCGGGGCCGTAACACCTATAATCATCATGCCGGCTCCAAACCATTTGCACGTTGGATGGAGGAGGCTTCCCAACAACCAGACGTCAACCCGTACGTGTATCCTCAGTCCGCCGACAATATTGTATGTTAGTTGCTTAAAACATTACTTATCATAAATGCTTAATTTTATACGTTTGCTAATATATATATTTTTTGTTTGTCAATTAGGCGAGAGTGAGGGAAGGAGCCGAGGTGGTGTCGACTCAGATTGCGAGGGAGCAATGGCCTGACACACCGGATGAGGACCTCCCCCAAGCAATCTCTCAGATTGATCAATCTGATGTGACGGTGGGGGCGAGGATCATGGGACAAGCTATTCCGGAGCGCGGGAACCATTTCTAATTTAGGGGTCTAGGCCAGCAAGGCGATGGGGTCTTGAAGAACACTCCTGGTTTCTCTCTTACGTCCTCTGCTTCAAAGGCCTCTCAACTGCAAGAGCAGCTTGATAGGCAGGCCCAGGAGCATCGATCACAGTTGGAAGAGATGCGTTTGCGTTAAGAGGCCCAGGCACGTGAATACGTCGCCGCCCAACAGGCATACGCCGCGTCCCAACAGGCTCAGATGACTTCCTGGTTTGAGGCGTTCTCGGCACATCAACAAGTGCATAGACTGCTGCCACCACTTCCCTTGCCACCTTTACCTTTCCAATTCCCTACTGCTACGCCTCCTGAGGAGCAGCAGCAAGATGATGGTAGTACTCCATCGTATGTGCGGAACATTGATTTAGATGATAATTAATTTTGCAATTGATGTATTGGTTCAAATGTAGAACTTGAGTTTCAGACATTTCGAAAGTGTATGAAATTGCTTTTTGATTACATATTATGTGTTGTTCATTATTGTAAAAATTAAATTGTCAAATTGGCAGGTTCCGGGAATAGAAAACCTGAATCTGTAATTTTTTTTTTCAAATACCAGCAGACTTTAGCCGACGACATTCAAACTATAGACGACGATAGTTACCTAAGTCGTTGGCTAAAGTTTAGACTTTAGCTGACGACTTGTATTAATAATCGTCGGCTAAAGTTAGCCGACGACATTTATTCGTGGGCTAAAGTTCCAACTTTAGCCAACGAGAGTACTTTGTCGGCTAAAGTTCCGAACTTTAGCTGACAACGTTTAATTACCGTCGTCGGCTAAAGTATGGCCGACGGCTTTTAGCCGACGACACTTTAGCCGACAAAAGGTCGTCGGCTATAACTTTAGCCGACGAAATTATTTAACAGGCCGACGAACGGTGTTCGTCGGCTAAAGTGTATATTCTGGTAGTGAAAATGTCTACTCACCTGGATCGCCAGAGATCGGCTCGCAATTGAGATTAGAATCTAATGCAAGCCGAAGATTAGAATATAATCATTAAGCGTTTAATTGAGAAAATATGATAACCGATAAGTGTAGGATTGCACAACCTACGGAAATTCACGACTAACGTCCAATTATGAAAAACGACATCGTTACCTGACTTGGTCGACCTATTACGAAAAACGACATCGTTACCTGACTTGGTCGACCTATTATGTATCGAGTGTAGTCGCGAGGAGGAGAGAGAGAGAGAGAGAAACGGACCGGAAACTAAAGAAAAATTGGAGGCCCGATCCAAAAATATCCCACAATACATATCATACGGACGACCCATATTGATTCTGGTGATGATCGTACGGTCCACAACATTTGATAATATAATCTCAATTTAATCACTTTTATCTCGAAACTTCCAAAATTCGTAGAATTTAGCTCGATCCTCCGACAAATCTAATGAACATGCCCAAAGACTCGAAATAATATTCCCTACGACTTTCGTGAAGAAAACGAATCCAAATTCACTATTCACAAAAAGTCAATTTTCAACTTACGACTAATCGCGACTATTCACTAATTTGGATTCGGGTCGTTACAATGCCATCAAGGCCACCAATAAGACATGTGATACCAACTCATATCTATGGAAATTTCGATATTTAGGAAGTTCTAAAGCCTAAATATTGATATAACACTTGATAACCACTTGTGTCAAAGAAAAAAGTATTACTTGACAATTTTTGGAGCGTAAGAAATCAACATCCACAAATGAACATAGCAATTGAGAAATTGGTAAGAGTATTAGAGAATGAATGTACATAATATAATCAAATAATGGCAAATCTCAATATGCAACTCCAGCCTTTACAATAAAATTATGCTCGAATATGTGTTGAGTGTGATACAGCATTAGGCAGATTTACTATTTAAGAGCAACTTCATGAAAGATTGATTAGTCTACATAGCAACTTGTGTCTTAATTATGCAGCACATCATGAACAATTAAAGCTTGAGAGAAACAGAGCAGTAGATGAACACTTCCTTCAAAATTGGGCACATATTCTCTGCGTGTTCTTACAATAGAGCTATTTCCGTGGTCATGAAGCAAAAGTATTTTGTCTATACTAACAATCAAAACTTATTTCTTTTCAATGAGCAATTCAGAGGTTTCTCTTTAACATAAGAGAGAATCTTCAACCTGGAATGAGCATTATTAGCAAAGCAGAGCAATGCCATTCTGATGAAAAAGTTGAGGTATTAAATTTTTCTAGCAAACATGGACATGACAATCTATCAAGAATTACATTTTGAGCATGAATGAGCAATTTATCCTCTTACTCCAGGACTTGTTAGAAAATAGTTTTTTAGTTCATCTTAACATGAGCAGGAACAATCATATAGAGTCATTCGAGCAACCGTAGAGAGAGCATAGTACATTACTTTGAAATCCTAGAAGACAGTCTTTTGTTGAACATTAATAGCATTCCACTAGCAAGATTCAACACTAGTTTGAGCCATGATCCAGTCCAACATAACATTATCATGGAGCAAACTATCTATGTTCCTGGACCAGCAAGACCAAATGTCACTAGAATACTGAATTCTAAAGATATTAAGAGGTATAGAGGAGCACAAATAGCCTATCATGAACTCTGGGATGATACACATATCAACCTGGTCAAACAAACAAAAGAATACAGTCTTTACTCAGCAAAAATAGCCAGAAGATTGAAAAATGATTATGCTACACTCCGCATGAGCTTATACACCTAAGTTGCTTACAAACAATTTCGAGCACAAGAAACAACAAAGATAACAATACTCCAAGGTGATGAATATGAAGATGAAGTCAATCACTGGCTAAACGTATCCAATATCGAACTGATTTCTTTGATCCTGAGCTACACAACATAGAAAATATGATGGAAGGATAAGTTCTCAGATAATGAGATAGCACATGCAACAAGAGCATGAAGACGAAGTTTCAATTCATTAACCGGAAGACTGTCAATGATTTCACTTTAAACTTAAAGTTTATGTATATTATAATAAGATTATTAAAATCTTTTCACGGTAAAAAATGACCTAAAAATGAAGACATCTCCTAAAATGACCTTATTTGAGATATGATCATTGGTTTTTATACCGGTATGAAATTGGTATATGAAAAGTTGATGGACCTCAACCGACAAATAATGCACAGTATAACAAGTAAAAAGCAAATATTTAGTGTAGGAAGCTAGGTTTGTGAACTTGTGGTGTTTGTGAACTTGTTGTGTTTGTGAACTTCATTGTGAACTTGTGGTGTTTTGTGAACTTCATTGTGATAAGATTAGAACTTGTGTCATGTCGTGTCATGTCACCCATCATAAAAGATTGCATGTGCAAAGTAATCCTTTAGTTACATTGGGCAGTTTGGCGTGGTGGTGAGAAGAGTTTTCGTGGCTAAATTGTCAAGTTTGTTATAAAACACAAGTAAAAGAGATTTAAGAAAGGAGAGAAACAACCAAGAGAATGAGAGAATGTGTATCTTATTGAGTTGAGAACTCTCTCTTATATAGAGATGAGGTCATGATGCAAATTACAATAACAACCTTAGTCGGCTAATTACAAGAATGCCCACTAACTAATAACTATTTACAACACTCCCCCTTGGGTTTTCTCTGTCATTAGCTTCCTCTGATATGTGCTTCAGTGTTGCCTCGTCAAAACCTTGCCAGGTAATAAAAACCCTATGGGACAAAAACAATTCTGGTCGAAGGAGAAAAGAGTACAACGTGCACGTAGCGGTGGTAGTCAGAACCCTTAATTTCGGTGAAGTGGTTTAGTCTGAATCATAAGATGTGAGTCCGTGGGAGATAGATGCATAATAGTTGCTACACCAAAAACCTTGCCCGGTAAACCCAGTGGGACAAACCCGTGGTCGAAGGAAAAAGATAAGCAAATGCATATATTTCAAATAAATGCATCTTCAAGATGAAGTATGAGTAGGGTGACCAATTTAATGTGTGCCTCGTTAAAACCTTGCCAGGTAACAAAACCCAGTGGGACAAAATAACCCTGGACGAAGGACAAAATAGTACATAATGGTCAAGAGTATGCTTCAGGATACTCCCCCTGAAAACTACACACTACGTAAAACTGCTACATTGATCATGCTTCTTCAATAACTTAATAGTCAACATGACTTAAAAAAGTTTTTGTTTCATATACCTCTAAGATTATTGTATTCCCTATAGTAAAGACATAACTAGTCGGGAATAAGCCTTGTGTCGGTCTACATAACTCATGTCACCATATTTAACAAGGCAAACATCATTCCAAGGATCATAGACGGTTGATCCATTCCATGATGCCTAGGGATATAATGAGCCATTTTCCGTCATACATTTAAAGTAATGGAAAATTGTCTTTTATGCCATTTCCGGAGGCGGCGTGTAGGCGCAGAGCTATATCTAGCTAACAAATTCACATCGGGTGAGATGTCTGATCTACGACATTTAGCCAAGTACAATAATGCGCCTATTGTACTTAGATATGAGTCTTCTGGTCCCAATATCTCTTCGTTATCATTTGCACGATGATACGAGTCTCACTAGATTTCAGACGATTATGAGTGAGCTTGAAGACTTTACTTTATCCTCATTAAAGCATCTTAACATCTTCTAGATGTAATTTGATTGATGAACCAAAATTCCATTTGCACGACTCCAAGTCGAGAAAATGATTTGGTCTCCGAAAGTCTTTCATCACAAACTCCGACTTCAGGTGTTTTGTGGTTTTCTTGATCTCTTCAAGAGTATCAATCAAATTCATGCTATTGACGTAGATCACCACAAATTGCAAACCCGAAGTTTGTTTTCTTAATAAACACGCATGGGCATTGTCCATTGTTCATATATCCCATCCCAAGAAAATATTCACTTAGACGGTTATATCAACTCCTAAAGTGAACTACTCTAGCAAATGAAGAGCATGTTCTGTGGTCTAGAACTATTTGCATTGGGTAACAGAATTCCTTCAGGAAACTTCATGTATATCTCTATATTCAGATCCCCATAGAGATAAGTTGTTACCACATTCATAGGCTGCTTATTCAGTTATTCGGAAACTACCAAACTGATAAGGTAGTGGAACGTTATGACGTCCATTACGGGAAAGTATGTCTCCTCGTAATCAATCACATGGCGTTTGAGAAAATCTTTGCGCCACTAAACAAGACTTATATCACAATATAGGTTTAACATGGGTAGGTGTGGGAACAACAGGCCCATAACACCTTTCTCTTAGTTAAGGAATCTGATTTGACCTGGATTGTTTCTTTCCTTTTTAGCCAGTCGTCTCTTCGTTGAGATCTATCAACGAAGCAAGGTTCGACATCATCGCTCATTATAATTTAGGTGGCCACCGCAAATACAAATATATCATCGATGAAATCTCATTTCGATTCAATATCTCACTAAGTTTACCGAGATTTTCTATTCTCGGGAGTGGGTTTAAATGTTGGAGCGTCCCCCAACTTCATCTCTTCTAGGACGAACCCATAATCCGGATTAATCTTGTGAGTTGAATTGGTTTGAGATTGCGATGGCAAGAAGATTCATTTGTGCCAAGTTTATCTACTATTTGTGCCCCAAAATAAGCTTGGCTAGGCAGAGCATCCAGACCAATGAAACCACCAACATGTTTCCTGCCTTTCAAATAAACCAGCTCTACTCCAAATCTCTTGAGCATAAGGACATTGTACAAAGAGATGCAGATTATCTTCCATAAGGTGATCACAAAAAATTTCAGCCCATGTCACCAATGCCTGTACTCAAGCTAGCTCTAGTGGGTAGTATATTAGCCAAAATTGTTCATACATGGAGAGCACTACTCTATGTGTCATTACATACTCATAATAATTATCGATATAAACGAAAACATAATTGAGAATTAATTGAATAAAACTGACGCGATTTGAATTTGGTAACCGACAGTTAATATATGACATAAATTACTAAATAAATATCATTTATGCAACGGTTAAGTACCAAAGGCAATGAGTTCAAATCTCATTAATGCTTCTAGCATTACACATAAGTATTAAATTGGATAAATGCTTCTGGCATAACATTTATGTAATAATCACGTAATTAAACCCTAATGCTTCAAGCACAATTTATGGGGTTATAAATGTGTAATTGCTTCTGGCATTATACCCTCATAAACGTCAAATTGAAATGAATATGATTCTAATTCGTAATTAACATTAAATTAGGATCTGACATAAAGTCAATAGTAAATATCATTTATGTAGCGGTTATGGGTTTAAATCTCATTAAACCCAAAATTAGGATCTGGCATAACGTTTATATAATAATTACGTAATTAAACCAAAAATTCATGCTTCTAGCATAATGAATTATAATAACAATTATTCAAATTGACGTAACTGAATATTAAATTCATAACGTTTCTATCATAATTTGCACAATAATTTGGCCCATAATGCTTGTAGCATAATGTGGGTTGTAAATTGGTAAATGCTTCTGACATTAATTACATACCCTTAAATGACATTGAATTTGACACGATTCAAATCAGTAACTGACACAATGTAGATGTTAATTTATACGTAAATAACATCATCAGTGTTATGCGTCATTATTCAAATGATGTTACATTTCTAAACGGATTTTATTCAAACTCTATTAAGAGCAATATTAATTCATTTGTATTATTAAATGCTTCAGGCATAAATATTCCATATATGTAACGTCTAGCATAAATGACCAAATTAATGGTTATGAGCGTTACTTCTGGAACGCATGCATATACTTGAATTTGACAGTGATCTTGAATTTAATACATGTACTTGTTGATCCATGCGCCTTTTGGTTTGCACTACTAGGCAGGTGGCTGTGGCTAATTACGAAGGCTACTGGTCGTTCAATGATTTTCAATGCCGATTTTTCTTTCCAAAATCAAAACATGAACAGATGAAATTTTCTATTTGCTACACAAATTAATAAGCATATATATACAAATTTCGAAAGGATAAACGAAATATGGTTCATGCTTCATGGTGATTTGTTCGTCATATAATCAAGGTTAGCAAATATGAATTGGAATTAAGATAAGAAAACGTTACTCATTGCAGAACGGATAATCTCCACCTTTTATGTGTAGAACTGATATGGCCATTTGTGGAGATTCTCAGCCAATACAAGAACTTGGTTAAATGATCATCCTCATATGGTTGATCATCGATTTCAGAACTTTCCATGTCAACGTAGAGCGAATCGATGAATCAAATTAAAAGATCATCCTTTGCTTCTAGAGCTTCACATGCAACATAAAACAAGATGATGTTAGAACTATTCGTGCTGATAACGTGTTGTAAAACACAAGTAAAAGAGATTTAAGAAAGGAGAGAAACAACCAAGAGAATGAGAGAATGTGTATTCTTATTGAGTTGAGAACTCTCTCTTATATAGAGATGAGGTCATGATGCAAATTACAATAACAACCTTAGTCGGCTAATTACAAGAATGTCCACTAACTAATAACTATTTACAACAAAGTTAAGTTTATCAATGTATTTGGCAAAGTTAAGTTGAGTAGCTTATTTTTACAATATACGATTTTCAAGAGAGATTATGGAAGTTGCACTTGGGCAACTATGAGAAGCTGCTATGACTCAACCAAATATCCAATAAGTGCTTACTCTTTCATTGATCAAGTTGTCAGGGCCGTTGTAACCGAGGCCAATATATTTTCCTCGTTTAAACCAACTTCTTCCTCATTTTTCCTTATGAAGCATATTAGAATTTTCATTGTGCTAATTAAACTAACAAAAGAAAATATATCACTTGTAATACCCTAGATTTTCATTTTACTTTCCTTGTGTTATTCCCATATTTAATGAAGGATTATTTATGGAAATTCTTTAGTTTGTGCGAAGTTGAAGTTTCGGAAGTATTTTTAAGGTAGTTTGACTTTTAAGAGGCCCAAAAGTTGACTTTATTTTCCGTAAGTTATCTTCGAAAACTTCCTTCATGAAAGTTGTAGAGCTCGTCGATACGAGTTCGTAGACATGCGGCACGCCCAAAACGGAGGTAGTATGAGGAAGTTATGATCAGAGGAAGTTAGTTTTCGGGTTTAGAAACTGTATAATTAGAAAAATATGGGGGAGTTATTTTTGGAAACCTAGAATTTCAGAAATCAGCTTTTTCTCTCTCCTCTCTCCCGAGCTCCCCCGACCTCCCTCTTCCCAAGCCGATTTCTCCCTCCTCCGGCCACCAAACCGGTCGCCACCGGTCCCGTTCGGTCCGCACGGACCTCCTATCCATTTCTGGAGCAGTCCCGCCCGCCGTCGCGCCGCCTGGAAGCCGCCACGGAGCGGCGGAGCTGCTGCGGTATCGCCGGAAAACTGGCGATTTCGGCGGCGTTTCGGGCGAGAGTTAGGTGAGTCTTGCTCCTTTCCTTCCTCTAGTGATGTTTATACGTGTTTGGTGATCTGAAAACCAAGTTTTGGTACCGGTTTTGCAGCTTTTGTTTTTGATTTCGTTTTGAAGTTTCGGGGCATTTTCCAGCCGATCCCGGCCGAACCAGTCAAAACTCCAGGTATTAAAGTTGTTCACCATACTTCAATCTACAAGTTTCATGTTGTGAGTTTCTCCTAATTCGGAAGTTTTGGGGTGACGCGTGGGGCTCACTCGCCGCCGCTTGTGGCGGCGCGTCCGGCTGATTTGTGGCCTTAGTTTCCTGTGGTTAGCTAGTCCTTGCTGCTGTGATCATGTTAGGAGGTAGTTTGGCTAAGTTTTGAGCAAGGTTTGCATGTTAGGACTTAGGTTTATTTGTTTTAGCTTGGTTGAGTTTGAGTTTAGGTTTTGAAGATTTGAGGCAGCTTAATTGTGTCGTTGAGTTCAATGACTTTGGGAAATTGTTCTCCCTTGAGCTAAGGGTTAGTTTAAGGGTATTGTGTTATCCTTTAGTATTTTGGTTTCTAAGGTTTTTAATTGTGCGATTTTAGGTGAATTGTGATTTTGTGTTGGCTTGCCTTCATTGTGTTGGGGGCTTCGCAGCGGGATTTCAAGGTGAGTAAATCCCACCAAGGTTCACTTTTGAACCAAATTGTATTATGGTCATGTGATGATGATAATGATTATGATGTTAAAATTAATATTATGCTATTAATTGTTTAAAAATAAATGAGCTTGATCGTCAACGGCTCATAATGTGATCATAATGTTATTGATTTATTGATAAGTTGTTCTTATGAAATAATATATATTGTTCATATAATTATATCCTTGTGAAGGATATAATCATATGATGTTATCTTGTGATTGTTGGATAAATAGCCAAACCGGGTTCCAAGCCTTTAATCGGGTGATTGGTTGCGGTTCTGATGCTATTTATTATTTTGTGTTTTGATATTGGACAGTCAAACCGGGTTCCAAGTCTTTGGCCGGGTGATTGGTTGCGGTTAGGAATAGAGCTCTAGTCCGTCTGTCAGTGTACGTCATGGGGAATACCTTATCGTATCTGGGTCCCATGGGTACACAATTGTGTTGTTGTAGGTCATGAGGGGTATTTCATCAATACCTGGGACTCATGGGTACATGTTATTTGAAAGAGTGTTGGAATTTTGGTTTTAATTATTGATTAAATCTCTTTTGTGAAATGTTGGATGTGATGATGTTGTGTTATTTTTGAGTTTACTCATACGAGCTTTTTAGCTTACCGGGTTTGTTATTTTACAATCCCGGTGCACCAATTATTGGTGTAGGGGTTAGACCTGCAGGTGAGGATCAGCAGGGTTGAGGTGGAGACTTAGTGCCAGGATTCTTTTTGGCTTTTGGTGTACTCTGAATAGTTTTGTAAATCGGGTAGATAATATTAAGCTCATGAGATTGTTCTCATGTTCTTGTATTTCAAGTTTATGTAAATAAGAAAGTGTAATATTTAACTCAGTGATGGGTTGTATGATATTACTTTTCCGCTATCGAGTTCTAGTTATTTGGTTTTGTTATTGAAACAGGTTGGGATATTTATATTTAAGTTAGATCATGCCACAATTTTTGAAAATTTATCTTTCGAAAATTGGGGTGTGACATCACTGCTATTGTATATATGTGACCTGTGGCTTAAATAAATATTTTTTGAACGATCTCATAGATAGTATACTATATAGTATATGATCAAACTTGAAATTTATCAGTTGGTAAATCATATAAATGAGCCAACGTAATATCGTATGTGATTTTATACTCTTTTTGGTCATTACTCAACACTTTTATATTAAAGTTTACCAAACATTTATGTGTACTTACACCACTTTTAAAAAAAGAAATTATCAAATACCAATCAACTTATTCTCACAACTTATTATTCTTACAGCACCACCATAGCTGTTTATTTTAACAGCACAACTACGCCAAACTAGACCCGTGACAAATTGAAACATGGTATATATTGAAGGAAACACACAACAGTAGATTAATTTCATTTATAAAATACAAAAGGTGGGTACATGGCAAGCTTTTTATTGCTATCTAGCAAGAGCATGTGATCGACTGACCTGCAAAGCAAGGCAACGACATATATGCCTGCAAATTATTAAAACATCACCAACCAATGCAAAGATAATAGCATATGAAAAAGACACGCACGTACGTAAACATGGGTGGAACCACGAGGAAGAAGAAGCTTAATTAGCCAACAGGATCCGAAGATGACACTATTCGAGAACTCGTGGGAACAATTGGATATTCCCGTGGCTCACTTTTTGATGATCCTATTGGTTCTTCTGTGACCCTGTAGAAAATGTCATGGTTATTGACTCCAATAGCAATGCCATCGTGCTTTTCTAAGCGTCTTGTCACTCCGGTTAACAGAATGTCCTCCTGAGTGTAGGAGAAGGGAATGTCATACGAGCCTAGTGACTCCCACCTGGTCACAGAGACTTTAGTCCATGGCTTCGCAGTGATATCTATCGTATCCTCCTTGCTCACTTCCGTAGTACGCTCTGAACCCATCTCATACGCTGCTGTAAACTCCCATGAAGTCGTGACCGATCCCTCGGAGAATAGTGGAACCTTTGCTGTGAGAGTGGCCGACACGCCATAGCTGAAGGAGAATTGAGCGTTCCAATTAGTAGTCACGGTCTCAGTATATGTGAAGGTGCGGCTAAAACTCTGTTCTGAAGAGGTTTCGTTGAACATGGTTTGTGTCGACATGTCACTTGGGTGCCCCAACAGAAGCCTCGCAGCACTTGTGTTGTATCTGACATTGTAAATCTTCCTGGACCTTACAGCCTCCTCCACCACAAACTCTACCTCCGGGACGAGTGTACGGCTCTGGTAAGCTAGGAGTTGACTGGCCGGGACTCGCACGACGTACCACGGCGGCGACGCTGCAGGCATAGAACTCAGGGAGATCTTATTATCGTCGCCGTTAGATGGTAGGCTCTGTACTTTGAAGAGGCCGTCGGTCCATCGATGATCGGGTGACAAGTTGAGCTCGTGTGAAGCTGTGTCGGCGATAATAAACGAGTCCAAAGGACCTTCTCGATGCGACCTCCAGCATCTGTCGTTGGCGAGGCTCCGAATGCGAATGGATCCATGAAAATCGGCCGGCGGTAAGATCTCGTGCATGGCATTCACGTCCAATGCGTCACCAGCGGTTCCGCACGTCAAGTATGGATCACTACCGTTGGTGACTAGCCGAACATAGTTGTCGTTGTCTGCTTTGAACACGACGAATTGAGGGAGTTTGAGTGCGAGAAAGGACGATATGTCGTGCACAAAGAAATTGGTTCCGGTGAAATCAGGAGGGGCGACCTCGAGGACTCGATCCGGAATCGGAGAACGCAGTCTGCGTCCGATGTTGACGTGCGTGAACCGGACACGTTGGAGACCTCCGGAAGGATTTGACATAGTGAGCTCGAACATGGTGCATGACCATGATGATTGGTCCTCCACTGGTTCGTCCGCCACCGCAGAGACTCGGTGATCATCTTCACTCCGGATGGCCAAGTATTTGTTGTTGTAGCAACATCTTATGTGCACTCGTCCATTGCCGGCGTTGACTAGTTCCAGCTTAGTTAAGGCACTCAGAAACTCGTATCCTTGATTTATGAAGAGCCCGTTACCAGCCTCGTCGTCGTGCACGTACTCCAGGTAGCGGCGGTCATTTTGTCCACTGCTCGACAGCGAAAAGTATCTGGGGATTGAGCTTTCTGCTGCCATATCTGCTCCAAGATGTGAGAATTAATTGCTCGAGTCGATTCGATTCGATTGAAGATGTGCTAGCTTCACCCCTATATATACAAAAACTAGTCTAGCTTGCTTGTAGCTAGGTTCCAGGATGTTCCAAGTTTTGGAAAGATTTCCACCGGCCATCACTTATTGGATACATGGACCACGTACTGGCTATTAGTAAAGTTTCGCATCAATCAGCGTTTTGTAATTAAAAAAAATTACAAAAACTTATCTGATGCATATGGACTGTTTTTTCTCATAAGGTAGAGGTTGAGGCCTGAGAGTACGGTAGATTGGAAGCTGAGATATTGTGGTGGAGAGAGTTCGTGTTGGCTGGGAGGTTGAATCATTTGAATGTGATAGTATACTTTTGCTATATTTCAACCTCAAATTATTGTGATCACTTATTGGATGCATGGACCACGTACTTTGGCTGTTTGTAAAGTTTCACATCAATGACAGCGTTTTAGTTAGCAAAAAGAAAAAATGTTTCACACGTTTTTATGGTGCAAGATGGATCGATCTTTGTTTTCTTTCTTCACATACAAAAAATATATTTGGAATATTTTTACTCATAAAAAAAATGTATTTCACTCCTTGAGATTTCAACACTTCGTGTACACAAAAGAGTATTTAACTCATATTTCTCGTGGAAAACCTTAGCAGATTTCTCGTTATATTATGAATATATTAGTTTAAGATTGCTAGCAAATTTGTCACATTTTTACGTGACATTTATGGATCATGAGCGTGTTATGGTAATGTCATCATCCGGCCCCATATAGTTTGTTTTAAAAAGGGGGAGATGTTCATTTTGAAGAAGTCTCGAAGTTTGTAGCATTGTGTTTAATGGACGTGAATGATAACATTGTATTCTTTTTCCTTCCAAATTTGTTTTTATCCCAAATAATTTTTATTACTTGACAATATTTTGATGAGGCAGCATCATGTGTCATACCTCAAAGAATTCAACACTCCGTGCTCACAAAAGAGTACCTTGTTTATTTCCTCTGTGTATGTTTGTAGTAGGTCGTCACCATACAACAACTTCCCTACTAATCAATATATCCTTTTATTTGGAGAGAAATAACAAAGACAATGCTATTTATCTAGACACCAAAGTTGAAGTTCAAGATCTGTCTCAAAACATCAATGAAGCTTGACTGACAACAAAAGTTCCATATTCGGAAGTAACTGAGGGTGATGGAAGGTAAGAACTTTGTACAATCCAACAAATCAGACATCATTTACATCAACTCAGAATCTGTATTCAGGTGACCTGGCTTGACTTACTCATTTTCACTGTAATTGGCCTCCTCACTACATCCTGCCAAATATTCTCTGTAGGAATAATAGTGATATTAAACTAAATAAATTACGAGACTATTAATTAATTAATTAATTAATTAGTAAATACATAACATTGTAAAGAACAATGTATGGAAATTCGTTACCGATTGGTTGAAGGTTGAAGATGAAGAACTAAGTTGAGTCACGTGTATCACACGCTTTCCTTAAGAACTTTCACGCCGCCCACAGGCTTGTATTACGCTGTTCTCCCAGGCTAAAACAACTTCTGAGTTTTGTATCGCAACATGAACCCCTTGACGAACTAGAAATAACATTTGTCTATCACCGAAAAGAGGGAGAGAGAGAATTGATCAGAAGAGGAAGATTGTTACTTTCTGATGGTGTGTGGAATGAGGAGGATGATGCCTATATTTATACATGGAGGAATGAGGAGGAACATCAATGTCGGCAAACAAAAGGTTTTTCGGTTTTGCACAATTAACCAACCAAATTAAATTTCGGTAATAAGTTTATAACTGAAATTGTGAAAGGCCAAAGGTTTTGTAACCAAAAGAATGTGGAAAACCAAATAGTAAACTACAGTTTACTTACTAATCAAATTTTAACTTACAAATACATTCTTTAGACAATATCTTACACATTTAAGGACATATATTAACAAATTAGGACAAACCAATATTATCATGTCATCTGTCATTACCTATTTTACTCAAATACCCTTCTTCCCCGTCCATGAGACTAGCCGAAAAAATCAAAAATCTCAGTCCCAGAACTAACGTATCGACCGTCTCTCTCGTTTTCTCTCTTCTCTGTGACGAACAGTGACACTGGAGACATTCGCCGGAGGAATTTCGTCGTTTTGCTCACCGGAAAGCTCAGCAGAGAGTCCGATCAGGCGTTGATCAATTGTGGAGTTCAGTCGTTTAGTCAGATCATCTCTCTTCGTCAGCATCAGTTCTCTTCTGGTTTGTCGAAGCGATCTATTCTTCTCTAAGATAATCGAATTTTCAGGTTAGATTTTTGCTTATTCGTGTCGTTTTATGCTTTAATTTCATGTTTTGATCGCAATTTGATGCTTGTGTTTTGTTTTGATCATAGTTTATATGATCTCTTGTGGAATTCGTCTAGTTATTGTTTATTTTTGGTTCGTTTTGAATTTTGAACTACTTTTTGGTTGAAAATCATAATCGTAGTATAGCAGTAGCATGTTTCTGATTATAGGTTAGAACAGTAGAATAGCAGCAGAGGAAGTATCAGTAGTTTGTTTATGTAGTTTTTGACTATAAGGAACTAGTGGCATAGTATCATAGTAGTAGCATAGAACTAATAACATAGTAGCATACTGAAAAGAACTAGTTTATGCTGAATTCATAATAGAGCAGTAGCATAACAGATGTATGTATTAACAATGTAGCATAACAGTAGCATACCAAATATGTATTAACAGATTTTGGTCTGTGGATAAATTGTAGCATAACAGATGAACACAGAAGCAGATATGTTTATGCAGATACAATATAAACACAATAGCAGATATGTTTATTAACAATTTCATAACATATATGTTTCAGTTTTTGTATTTGTGGATAAATTGTAGCATAACAGTAGCAGGTTTTGGTTTTTTGTGCTTATGTTATGTATTAACACAGTAGCAGATACAATATAATGGTAGCTTTATTAACAGATTTTCTAATTGTGTTATGTAGTATGACAAAGCCTATATATGGAAGATTTACTTATGGCACAGAGACCATTCTTTTACCATTGTGTTCAGGCACCACCTATGAAGAGTTGCTTGCAAAAGTTTCCTCAAGATTTCAGTATCTTGGTGGTCGATTTATTTTTAGATATGCACTCACTGATTGTTCCAACTGTCATTTAGAATGTGATGATGACATTTCTGTCATGTTGGATATCTTTCCTATGTTGAACTCTCCCTTCATAGATATATTTGTTCTGGATATTGGATGTAGCTCTAAGAGTTGTATTGATGAGGAAATTCATGTTGCTGTGATTCCTGCTACTACTGTACCTAATGCTTCTGAGGATGTCCCTCTACATGTTGCTAAAGCTAATCTGAGTAGCGATGATTCCAACTACGAGGATGTTGATAATATGGTCATTGGAAATTTCGTTAGTAACAAGTCCAAGAGGAAGTATATGTCTAGTGAATGGAGCGAGTATATCAACAAAATTGGTCAAGTTTTTGTTGGTGGTGCCATAGAATTTCGGCAGAAGTTGTGCAAGTTTGCAATAGAGAAGGGTTTTCTATTTGATTATGCCAAAAACGACAACTTAAGGGTCAATGCTACTTGTTCGAAAAAGGAATCTAAGAAGTGTGAATGGTACATTTATGCTTCCATAGAAAGGGCTAGCGGCTTCTTTGTTATTAGAAAGTTGGTGAATACTCATTCTTGTCTTGGTATCGTGAGGCATGAAAAGCATAAGAAGCTAGGATCTAAAGTGATTTCCAGTATCATTGTTGATAAAATGAAATTTGATCCTTTGATTAAGCCGACAAATATTGTTAAGAATTTTAAGGAAGAATATGGTTTGGTCATTCCATATTACATGGCATATAGGGGCAAGGGTTCTGCTAATGATCTTGTCAATGGTAGTGAAGCTCTTGGGTATGCTCTATTGCCTTGGTACATTGATGCATTGAAGAGGAGTAACCCTGATTCATACTGCATTCTTGACTCTATTGAAGGTCGTTTTCGACGATTGTTCATTTGTTATGGTGCTTGCCTAAAGGGTTTCCAATATTGTCAACTGATGCTATTTCTAGACGAGACTTTTATTAAAAACAAGTACAAGGGTGTCTTGTTAAGTGCTTGTGCTAAAACAGGGAATAAAGGTATGCAAATTTTTTCTGAAGTTTACTTTTGTTATTTCGATTTTTTTTTTTGTCTAGGTAGTAGCAGGATTGGTATACCATGATTCATTGTGTTTTTTTATTGTAAATCCATGTGGACTTCATAGCAGCAGCCTTTTTTGTTGTGATTTTCACCCGATTATGTTCTGCATGTTGTTTATCTTTATGCCAGTAGCAGTATCATTTTATAGCAGTAGCTGCTATTTTGATCCTATTTGTTATCTTATTTATATCTTGTTTTTTGTTTTTGTTATTTTAGAAATATTCCAATTTGCCTTTGCGGTTGTTGACGCTGAAACCAAAGAGAATTGGAACTGGTTTATGGAGCATTTAGCAATCATTCTGATGACTGACTATCGCAATATTGTGTTCATGTCTGATCGTGGACGTGGTCTTTTGGATGGTGTGAAAGAGGTTTTTCCAAATGCACCCCACTCTTTCTTTATTAAGCATTTGAAGGACAACTTGAGTGGTAGGTATCCAAGTTCTTTTGGTTCTACTTATAAGAAACACATTGTCAAATTGTTTCAGAAATGTGCGTATGCTAGGACTGTGGACATCTTTAATGAAAAAATGGAAGAGTTCAAGAAAGAAAGTCGTAATCAGGCTGAGTCCTTTCTTGAACAGTTGGCACCAGAAAACTATGCTATTGCTTGTTTCCCTGCCAAAAGAGATGGTGAAATGAACTCTTTGGCAGAAAGCAACAATAAGATGCTCATTGATGAGAGATGCATGTCGCTGCCCCAGTTGCTTGAAGGCATTTGTGTCAAGACTATGAATAAGTTTCATGAAAGGAAGGTCGAATCTTCTACTTGGAGGTCTGTGTTGTGTCCTAAGCTTGAGAAAAAGTTGTCGAAAAGGTTGGAAACTGGGAGGAACTGGAGAGTCAGTCAATCTAGCGTTGATGTTTTTGAAGTGTGCACAGAGGATAGCAATGACGTGGTGAACTTGGCTGAGATGGAGTGTTCTTGTGGTTAGTGGCAGTTTCGGTGCTTCCCTTGTTCTCATGCAGTTCAAGTGATGCAGAAGGCAAATCGCCTACCTTACCATTACATTGAAGATTACTGGAAGACTTCATTTTATAGAAGTGCACATGACCAAGCTATTATTCCAGTCCCGGATCGTGATAAGCCTAATCCTAGCAGTTTTGGTGATTCTGCTTTGCAGCCTCCCATTACTCGAAAACCTCCTGGAAGACCAAAGACAAGGAGGATCAGGTCTTTTGGTGAAGAGGCAACACCAATGCAATGCCAACGCTGTCATCAACTTGGCCACCACAACAGCAGGTCATGCACTGCAGCTATATGAGCAGGGGCATATGTAGGGAAATTGAGAATGTTAGGGAAAAATTGGTCATGGATCAATGTTTTTAAGCAGTAGCACATTTTGACAGTAGCAATTTTAACTTTAGTAGATGTTATTGCATTGATGTAGCAAATTACAGTTTTTCAGATTTTACAGGAAAATGTTTGTATTTCAGCTACTTATTCTCTGCTAGCAGCAACTATATAGTACTTCTATATGAATTTAGTTTGATTTTGCCTCTTCTTTTTTGTGCCAAATCCCCTTGCTTTTTCATAGAAAGAGGCCGTGCACAGTCTTTGGCTCTCCTGAGAATGATTACCAATTACCAATTTAGCAAAGTAGTTTGTTGGCTTTATTTTTGGAATGCATATTGCCTCTAAAACCTATCAGCAACATTAATGCCTGTCAGAGAGCACAAAACATTCAATTATGATATACCAAGAGCTACATGACGCAAGATAACTTGTTCAAACTCCCAACTCAGTAGCATAGTAGCATACTGAAAAGAACTAGTTTAAGTTGAATTCATAAACTGTGTCAGAGCAGTAGCATGTTTTTACAGTTCATCCAAACAAGGTTATGAAGCAATGCTTAAACAGAAACCTAGACCGCTATCTATCCTAATGCAATATCAACATTTTCATTTTCCATTCCTTGGTTTTTTCGAGAGTCTCTGCACCTCGTAATCTTCCAGTTTCTTCTCTCTTCGGTCCCTTCTTTCTTTGATCCTCTTGACTATTGAACGCGTCCTTGGGGAAGTAGCAGGTTGAGCTTCATTTTCAACTTTGCCCTTTTCTGTGGCGTTTGTTGTGGCAGTTTCAGCTACTTTGTCATCTTTTGCAGCTTCACCCTTCTCAGCTTCTTGTGCAGTTGCACATTCTGAGCAAGAACCACATTTGGAACGACAAAATTCCTTCTAAGCAAGAAAATTGCATATTCATTAGACAAATCAAATTACGTCTCAAAATTTTAAATTCTCAATGAGCACATAACAACAAAGTAAATCAAGACAAAGGAAATCACCTCAGTAGCAACCTTAGCCACACTCTCTTCAGCTTCTAGAGCAACAATTTTTTCACTCCCAGCTCCACCTTTTTCACCCTCAATGTCTTTCTCACTCCCAGCACCCTCTAAACCCTTTTGCAGTAGCCAAAGTTGTCTGCACTTTATCTTTAACTTTTTAATATGTTCTTCCTTCTTCTTCAGCTTTGCCTTCAACTTCTTGTATTTTTTGGTCACTTCTTCTTTTTCTTCACAAAGACGTTCTATGTAATCGGAATTCCTTTTGCAGGAGGTGCAGGTGTCTATTGCAGATCCATTATGTCGGTAACGTCTTCTTTTTTGCTCCACATTGTTAACATCTTCATCTTCACTGCTTTGATACCCAATTCCGTTATATATCAGGGCCTCCTTTTCTATTTGTTTTACCCACTGTTCAAGTTCTTCCGGAGTACTCATTTTCTTATGTTTCATTTTCTTCGAAAATACCTCAGTTTCTCCATCCCTATCCTGATAGAAAAACTTCCTCAGGATTCTTTCTGTCTCTGCGGCATTTTGTTCATAGATTGCATCCTCAAACTCATCTACATTTCCTTTAGCTCCTCCTCCATTCTCAAAGTTAAATTCAACTATTTCCTTACCATTTCCATCCACTTTGGCATGTTGATTCTCTATTTCCTATGTGCATACCCAATCTTCTAATGTCAAGTATTTAGTTTCCTCTTGAACTTGTTCAGTAGCACCCTCTTGAAATAGTATAATAACACCCTCTTGAACTTGTTCAGTAGCTTTCTCCATAAATTGGTCGGCAACATCCTCTTGAACTTCTTCAGCAGCATCCTCTTGAACTTGTTCAGTAGAACCCTCTTGAACTTGTTCAGTAACTATCTCATAAAATGGTCGTCAACATCCTCTTGAACTTCTTCAGCAGCATCCTTCTTTTTGTTTTTGTTTGATTTCTTTGCAGTGACTTTGGCTTTCTTTTCGATCTTGTTTCTTCTCACCGCAACACCTACTTTCTCTTTCTGAACTTCCATCTTTCTTTTCTTGGGTTGAATCTTCAACTGAGTGTCCTCGAAGTCATCATCACTGTTTTTTTTGGCTGCATAAATGTTTCTTCTTTTTTCTACAACTGCATTATCAATCTGCAATTCAATTTTAGTCAATTTAGTTAGTAAGATATTGCACAGTAGCAAAAGATACATAAGCACATTTACAGTAACATATTCTTACTTCTATTTCTTCAACTTTCATTTTCTCTAGTTTTTTCGTGAATTCCGGTAGATTCCATTTTGCACACCCTGGTATCATCTCTTCTCTGCCGTCAATCTCTATAAGTAATGCACTTCTCTCGCATATCCAGTACTAAAACAAAACCAAAGAGATATAAGTAACACACAGAAAAACAAAAAATGAATTGCATAGTAGCAGTAGCAGTAGTGAAGTTACCGGAATTAGTGTCGTACACCCACTGATTTGAATTGCTTGTCCCTTCTTGGCAGTATTCAAACAGAAAAGAAGGTAGTCTCTCACACCTTTCGCCCAGTTATACTTGTTCATGGTTTCTATATCTGCTATGCACTTAACGAAGCTCCATCCTAATTTCGATCCAGCGCTTGCAAACAATTGTGTGATGAATAGATGCAGTATCATTAATATTGCAATATTCTCTATCTGTTCCGGAGAGTCTTCATTGTCTAGCTCAGCATCAATACAACTCATTATCTTTCCTCTTTCAATCCTTTTTTCTTCGGCAAAAAATCTTTGAATTATCAGTTGGCTTCCTTGAACCATCTTTTGGGTTAGGCACTGTGAGGCCTGACATAGGCAATCCCAAAATGTAATGCACATCAGACACTGATATTTCAGCCAAATGTTTCCCAAACCTGAACTTCTTCAAAGACGTGTCATAGCATTGAACTATTCTATGCACATGTTTATCTGACTTTTCAGCTGTCGCCTTTTTCATCAATCCCTTATCATATAGTTCAATTAGGTTCCAAAATGACGTCTTCTTCAACACTTCTCTCAATAGCCTTCTTTCTTTGGTTTTCAGCTTCCCATATATCTTAAAAACCAAGTCTTGGAAAGCAGTCATATTGCACTTGATTGTTCTTTTTCAAAACATGCAGGAGTTTTGATTCTCTTTAGTCCTTTTCGCACATGCAGACAGTAGCATATTCATATTCTCACATTCCAATACACACAAACATTCCAAGTAAATGTAGCAGCAACTAAAAATTAAATCAACAGACCGCACATTCATAACAACAAACACTTGCTCAAACAGTAGCATAGTAGTAGATAAAACTAATATGAATGACAAATCTAAAAGATGCAAGGAGGCAAAAATGAAAACGACACAAGACATAAACAAAAGGTTGTACACAGGATCACAAAAACTGAATGAATGCAAAGAGGGCATCATGAAGACATGCATAGACTCAAGAAGAACAAAGTAGAAGAAAATAGCAAGAGAGCATAGAGCATAGAGCATAATTTAGGATGAATTCATAATAAAGAGTAGTAGCATAACAAATTTTGCGCTTATGTATGTACTAACACAGAAGCATAGCAGTAGTATAACTAAACGAATCCAAAACAGTAGCATAACATAGTAGCATAATTTTACATAGCAGACACAGTAGCATAATTTTGCATAGCAGTACTAACATAGTAGCATAATTAAATGCATAGCAGATACAATATATTTGTATCTTTATTTTGCTGCACATGTCCAACTATATTCCAAGTTTCAACACTATAAACAACATCAATAGTATAATTACAACCAATTTCAGACAGTAGTATTTTGTACCTGCAGACAGTAGCACATTCATATTCTCACATTCTCAAATTCAAAACACAAACATTCCAAGTAAATGCAATAGCAACTACAAATTAAATGCACATTCATACATAATTACCTTGTTGTTTTTGTCCATATCTTTGTGTACAAAAGCTGCTACTGTCCTGTAAAATGTGAAAATCACACCATTAGAGCCTGCTTCAAATCGAATTCAATTTCGACAAAAAAGAAAGATCAAGACGAACTACACTGCTACTTCCATAAATCAAACTATACTGCTACTTCCATAAAACGAAAGATGTTACCGATTTTCTCCCAATCAAAGCAAGGAAACAAGGTTAGGAATCATTTCGATGTCGAAGGAAACAAGGTTACTGCTACTGGTTTTCTCTCAAAAAGGAAACCAAAAACCAAAAATTTTGTTCGATAGTTTTAGAAATTGAACCAGAACAATAGCAGAGAGAGAGAGAGATAGAAGAGCAGTAGCATCACTTACCAGAGGAATTGCAGAGAGAGGTTGAAGAAGATGAAGGCGAGAAAACCCTAGGTGCGGTGAGAGGAGACTGAAGGAAAGAGACGTTGTGTTTGCGAACCTGAATTGAGATTTTCGGATGCTTTATGCGTAGTGGCATCCATGTAAATAAAAGAAACGCTACGGTTTATTGGTCATTTGTAAACACATTTGTGGATCAAGCCTGATGCTATGGACCATGGGCCCGAGGATCATGTAGTAATCTGTTAGAAAATTATTAGAAGTGGGGTTTTTGTTATTTTAAATTTGGTCATGTGCTACTATGTAATTTTCTCTTTTTTTTATTTTTTTCTGCCCACACAAGATCTGATTGAAAGTGAAAACTTCATGTTATCGTCACTGTGATGGCACTAATTACCCGAGACATTTCGTTAAATTGAAAATCATACTCTACAACATAATGAAAATTATGAAAAACGTGATCATTTTTACTCGTATCTTTTTTTAACTTCATATTTTATGAACATTGATCGCATATGTTATAAGCGGTGCAAATAGTGAGAAAGAAAACGGTTTTATATTAATGGTAAGAAACCCTTGTTTTTTTCTTTTACTATATCTATGGTAGACTGTTGTCATTGTCAATGAAGATCAAAATGGAAAATGGAGACTTTTACATTTCACATCTTCTAGAGCGATAATACTCCCTAGCTACAAGTGCTCCGACCAACAACTACCGGGTCAATTCCACTTTTGGACCACCCCTTACTCCTGGTAGGGGAATGAGGTTCGAGACAAACAAAGATTAAGGCATGCTTATCAGTTTTTACCCTTTCTACTTTGTTTTGGATCTGCTTCCATGCTCTTAGCTTATTCTATTAACACCGATTTACAAATATATATCACTAACCACAAAGCGACCTCAAATCTTCCTATGGATTACTTCTCTTGTTGTACGAGTCCCTTCGAAATTGGTAGCGAAAAAAGATTGAAAGTCGCGGAACCGTGTATTACGTACTACTCCTTAATTATAAGCACAAAGTTGTTGAAGCAGTGAACATTATGGTAGTTTTAGACTTGTAAGTGTCTTTACTATGGATGAGGATATTGTTCCTACGCAAACTTGATCGACAACACTATTCAAGGTTTGAAACTATGACCTAAAATGGGGTAGGAGAGCCATAGCTATACACGAAAGAGATGAAACACCGGAGGCGATGACTATGGAGGTACTTCGTACAGTATATCGATGGCGAAGATAGAACACGTTCCTTTTCCTTTAACGATGAAATAAGCACCAAACTTATCCTGTTGAAAGGTTGACGAAAGAGGCAAATCTAACTTCTTCATCATTAGTTTCATTAATGGTGAATGTCTTATACGGTAAGGCAATTAGGGTTTATGCGCACTGAGTTAGCTAAAAGAGTCCAATGCTTGACCTCTTTTTCCTTATCACAATTTGTAAGGACTATACACATTTTCAGAAGCTAATTGATCAGAGAAGGGATGCGTCAAACAGTCCCACAAATGTGAACCATGCAAAGCTACAAAAGAAACTGAATACTACAAGAGTATACGGTATATAGGTTGATAAAATGATAGAACTACCCCTTTCTGTAATATACTCTTACAAAGCTAGTACCATCCCTTCAACAATCATAATAATGGTTGAAGCAAAGTAAACAACTGTATCAGATTACATGATAGTATCCCAAAATTGAATAACCAATAACCATCTTTCACTGCTATATCAGGACATGTCTTACAAAAATATCTTGAAAGTTCCTTGGTGCACTGAAGAGGCTACAGCCTACAGGACTATAGAATTAAAAGATCGAACTGAAAAAAAAAAAATACAACTCAAATAACTAAGGCCTTGATCTCCCCCACCGTGCGGGCCATGAGGTTTCTGGCTGGTGTCACCGACCCCAGGGAGACTGTTGCGGTGGGAACTGCATCCACCAGGAGCTGGAATGACACACTCAGCAAGCACCCTCCAGCTTCAGGATCTGGGAGTATAGCAACCCCAGATGGCAGCAGCGCAACGCAGTGAGGGTCGCTGCCCCGCCGCTCGGCGTTCACTGCATCTATGCCTACAAGGGCATAGACTACATATGACGTCATAGCGTCAGTGCAGCTCTCCTGCGATATGAGCATGTTGCTCTGTGTAGGATCGGCCTTCTGCAAAATAACTTCAACATTCATCAGGGCAAGTCTTAAAAGTATTGTAACATTGTAACTATATAAGCATCAACAATAAGAAGGAAGATATTGTTTACGCCCAAATTAATATTTTACTGGACATTAATTGTTTAGGTAAATATTAATTAAATTCATGGTCCACACCGGCGAGTCCGATATATTAGGTTTACAAGTGATGGCCCGCCAACAAAGTCATGCGAGCTAGATTACAGTTCGCATAGAAGACTAGGAGACGTGAGTTGACTTGGTCCAATGTTTAATTGGCTGCAAAGCAATGCGAGCTAGATGTATAGTTCATGTGCAAGGAGGAGACTCCGCGCAGGAGACTTCGCCAAGAAACAAGAAAAGGAGTCCCCATGAGAGAAGGACTAAAGCGTTGGTCGCATGCTTTGACTAATTGGATAAGGAAGCAATTATCCTTAATTGCTTGGGAGACTATGTGAATGATGCGTGCGTGTGAGATATGTGCATTGGTTAAAGGGTTCTACTCCTTGATTACATTTGGACGGCAACCAGTAGTGCAAATCTCCACGAGTTCTAAGCCAACTCTTCTCCATATAGGCAGTTAGTTACTTCATCATGTCAAACAAGTAATTAATATTGCCTACGCTACAACGTCTCTACTTTGAAGACTTCTACAAGTCTTTGACATGCTTTGGGCCAATATATGTGGCCCTAAAATACCTTTATATAAGGGAGTTCAAGGATTAACTCGAGACACAATCAAATCATACAACTACAACAAAAACTCTTCGAGCTTCTCGAAACCTTAACGTTAAGCGCATCTCGCCTTAGTTTACAGAGCTTGTTCAGTCTCGTCCCTGGTTACTGTCCCAATTTATTGCTCTGCTCGCTACCTACAGTGAGTATTGATTGCAAGCGAATACGAGAGCTACTCGTAATCCCTCGTTCGGGAGGTGGCACCAGAGCCTCTTCGTTTGATTAGAAGTCCAACACCAGCGCATTCTCATTCCGCGTCCGCGCGGTGGCACGCCCCGCACCCATTGTTTACTTTTGGTACTGCTAAGTTACCTTTCTGCCCTTGCTGAGGATCGTGGCCAAAACAGATATGAACGTACATTTATCTAAAAGAGTGACACGCAGTTCCCAGTGTCACGTCCGGTGGCCATGTGCGCCATTTCGCGTACAACGCCACCATTGCAGAGGATATCCCATTGCAAAAAATAGATCTGGTAAATTGAATTTATTCGTGCAATAACACGTTTTTATAGTCTCATTTCAACACATGCAGTGTATGCGGATAGGTTTCGATATTAAGGGTCTTGAATTTTCATCCACAAAAATTATTCCCATATTAGGTGAGATGTGAAATTGATTTTCTTCCTTTCTTGTACAATTACTTGAAATGTGCATGGCTCCTATATGATATTGTAGGGCTGGGTATAAAAACCCGAAATCCTGATCCCGACTCGGTCCCGTCCCAAATTTAACGGGATTGGACGAGATTTAAACCTAAAATATTGGGTTGTCCCGTCTCGTTCCATTAGAAAAACAACGGGACGGGTTGCGGGATTGAAAATTTAAGACCCGTAAAGCTCGTCATGTCTCGTATGTAAATCAGGTTTAATCTTGACCGTTGGATTTTAGTCATTTTACATCTCAACCCTTAGTTTCAACCCTAATATTAACCCAGATCCTCTTCTGTTTCGCGCAACCTTCTCTCACTCTCTGAGTCTTGTTCGCGAAACCCTATCTCACTCTCTCACTCTCGTTCAGTAAACCCAAATCATTCTTACCAATCCAGCAAAACACCATATGCAAAATTGAAATCCCCAAAATCCCAAATCGTTCTTCTTCTGGTCTTCACCCCCAGAACCCCATTCCGTCATTCTCTCCAAAAACACGATGGCTAGAGGAACAAGAGGAGCTGTTCGACCGCGCCACTCCACCTCTGGGCTACATAAATCATTGTTTTATTAGTTAGTGAACTATTCTGAGTGTTTTATGTTAAGGTCTGCTTGTAGCTTCTAATATATTCTAAGATAATGAAGTTCCGTATGACAAATTTGGTGTATAAATAGCTTTCATTCCTAAAGGTTTAAGGCTGCAAAGTCATTGGTCCTTGTTTCTCTTGGAGTCTCTAGGAGATGAGTTTGATGTCAAAATTAGAATGATTACTTATTCCAATATACTTATAACTCTTTCACTATGATGTCCAATTTCTTGGATTTTTTTTGTTTTGGATAATGGATATTTGGAGCAGCTTGTATTTGTATTGTTGTGATATCACTGCTATGTATTCTAGATTGTTTGTTGAACATTAAGAACATCTCCAACCATGGAGTTAAAAAACAAATTGTCAAATTTAAAATTTGACTGCTGACATGGTTTTTGACAATTTCAAAGATTTTATCTCCAACAAACCGGTTAAAAAAATTAAATATTTTATTATTATTATCAATTTTTTATTAAAGCTTTCTTATCCCAACCCCATTATCTCTGGTCTTATCTGTTTCTGGATCGATCTTCATCTCCAGGTTTCTTCATCCCTCTTAATCAATTGCAGTCCCTGATCTAGCTTTGATCCCTTTCTCTTTATAGTTATTGCTTCTACATATTCTCCCTTTTACCAAAACACAGAAACAAGAAATGGAGGAAGCCCTCTCTTCTCCAGAGCATGAATCAGAGGTCTCAAAGGAGCTTATTATGATTAGGCCAGAAACTCAGGCTTCCAAAAGAAGAGGTTTGCTCAAACTTTCCAGTTTATCTCTTGTTCCGCAATATGCACCGCCATAATCAACGAGGCCATCTCATGGGTCCTCATCTACCGAACCAACTCTGCAAGTCCCTCCGATTCTCCTCATCTGGGTGTAGGCAATTTGATCCTTTTATTGAGGAAGAAGATTCTAGGTGATTGATGTCCCTTGAATGTAGGGATCTGATGAATATAGTATTGTAAAGGCAGAGGATTTGTTTCCTATTTTACGTAGACGTGATGGACAAGAATAGGGATACTACTTGTATATAAGGATGTAATCAGTCATTGAATAATATAATTGATAAACAGTTTTCAATCACAATTTCTTTACCTTTACCAGCAGTCATCTTCTTCCTCCAAACCCAAAATGCTTTTCCTCTTCTTCTTGAACTTCAATATAACAATTTGATGCTTCGGGTATACAACAATTTTTCTACTAATAAATAAAGCTTCGATTGCTTCTTTTTCATTAAGATTGCAGATTAGCGAATCTTGATTTTGGGCAGGAAAGAGAGAGAGAGACGTGGTCAAGTTTGACAGGATGTCCGAAGATTGTCATCCACGTGGAATTGACAATTTCGTTGGACTTGGGTTTGGGAGGTCAATTATTACCGTTTGAGCCTCCACCGTGGATTTGACTCCATGGAGTTGCTAAGAGACATTATATGGACGATGGATTATGGTTATTTTACCAACAATCTTAAGAGAATGCTATTTATATTGATAAGTTGTACTGAGAGCTCAGAGATCCGGTAAACAACACACCACCAAATTTTTTGGCCCCACCTCAAAAAGTTTGTGTGTTCGTGAGTGAGTAGAGTTGTATATGATTCATCTATTTATAAGTTATATTTTTATCACTCTATTAATGTGCCATCTCTCGTCTTCAATACATCTGATGATCCACGTGTGTAATGCAATAGCATGTCAATTATACATGTTAAACAATTTTATTTTTTTAAAAAATGACATACAACTACTATAAAACAATTCAAAAAACAAAAAAACTCATGTTCTAAAAGATTTAGACAAATGAAGACACACAACCCAGACCAACTCTAAAATAAAACAGATTTAAATCATCTGCTTTCTAGAAATGACAAAAATACTGCCCTTTTATTTAATAATTACGAAACTGCCAATAAATTAAGTAAAAAAAATAGTAAAGTACATATTAGTTACTCACCAAATATCAATTGACAAAAAGGTCCATTAAGCATATTACTAAACAAATAAGGACAAACATTTACAAATAAGGACAAACTGTTATATAGTTGCCAGGTGGCATTGCACATTTACAATTTTGTACTTAATTAAAACATACTTCTGCCTCCAACCGGAAATCCACTGCTTACTGCCTCCGACTGGAAATCTGTTGCTACTGTCTCCGATAGGAAATCTACTGCTACTGCCGTTGACCGGAAATCTACTGCTACTGTGCCGACCGGAAATATGCTGCTACTGCACCAACCATAAATCTATTGCTACTGCACGACCGGAAAATTTCCTGCTACTGCACCGACCGGATGACACAGTAGCAGCACGCAACAAGATGGCACGTGAGTAACAAGCAACACCACCGCGTAGCAGCAGCATGCAGCAACACCGCGCAGTAGCAGCACGCAGCACTACCGCGCAGTAGCAGCACGCAACACCACCATGTGCAGCGCTGCTACTGGCTGCTACTGTCAATTCCCAAGCATAATGACACTAACCCAGCCACAATCCTAATCCTAAATCCACCATTACCACCACCAGCAGTGCTCCCACCAGCCCAACCCCAACTATGTTCCAATAGATCACACAAATTCCAAAGATAACAAGCAAATCAAAACCACAATTTTGAAATCTAACCACCTGCAACCAAATTTGCCCTTGAAATCCACTAAATCACACAAATCGAACTCATTTGATCTCATAACTCACACCACCCCTCACCCTTATCGACGTCACTCACCTCCCATCATCTACGTCGCCTAACCAACAAATCCACCGAGGTTGAGACAAGAGTGCAGAGTGGAGACAGATCGGCTGGAGGCGAAGCTTGAAGCGGCGCCCGACCAGGGCAGCGGTGGGCAGGCACGCAGGTGAAGCCGAGATCGGGGGATGACGGGCAGTGGTAGATGCCAATGACGGCGAGGGTTTGCGGTTGAGCCATAAGTCCTTCCAGCGACCTAAATGAGTCGTCGGTGATAGAGCAGAGCGATGACGGAGGGCGACGACGGAGGGGAAGGCGAGGCAGAGGTGGAGGCGGAGCCGGTGGGCTAGGAAGGCGGGATCGGTGGGGGAGAGCAGTGCGTGGCCGAGAGAGAGAGAGAGAGAGAGAGAGAGAGAGAGAGAGAGATGGCGTAGGTTAATATATTTGGGTAGTAATTTTCGTAATTTTATTGTAAAGTATGGGTATTTAGGTCATTAGATATGAAAAATGGGATCAGGCCTGGTATTGTTAGTTTTAGGTCTCATACTTGTGTCTTAATCTGTATAAAAACTATTGAAAGTGGTTTTTTTTGTGTTATTAAATTTGGTCATGTGCTACTATGTAATTTTCTCTAAAAAAAACTCTTTTTCCTCTTTCTTTCTTATCTTCATCCCCTTTATATATATATATATATACACACACACACACACACACAGTCCGTCTCAGCTGCGGACGTCCGTACGGATATCTGCCGTTTCTCCATCATTCCAGCACCGGCGACGCCGTTTCTTCTCCCCGGCGTGATTCCAGACCTCCCCCGACGGTGTTGGAATGAAGAAGAAGGCTGGAGAGATCGTGATCGGAGGTCTGTGCAGCAATCTCACTCAGAACTTCACGACCGATCATGGTGGACCTCTGATCGCGATCTCTCCGGCCTTCTTCTTCATTCCAACACCGTCGGGGGAGGTCTGAGATCACGTGGGGGAGAAGAAACGGCGTCACCGGCGCTTGAATGGTGGAGAAACGGCGGAAATCCGTACGGAAAACCCGTACGGACGTCCGCAGCTGAGAAAAACTCTATATATATATACACACACACTCACTTTTCAATCGAATTTTCACATCTCCACCGTCTAGTATTTAGATATTGATGTATAGATCATCTCTGCAAAATTTCAGCCAATTTGGTTATCATTAAAGCACTTAACACTGCGTTTTTATGTTATAAACATGAACAGTTTAAGTTCGACAAAATTATGTTCATCCATTGGTTTAATCGAGTTTGAGTGCTTTAATGATAACCAAATTGGCTGAAATTTTACAAAGATGATCTATACATTAGTATTTAAACACTAGACGGTAGAGATGTGAAAATTCGATTGAAAAGTGAGTATAAAGTGGAAATCCGCACCGTAAGAATAAATGCGGACATCTGCACCTGAGAAAATCTGTATATATACGGAAACGATATGAAACGGACGTCTGGACCGAAGAAAAAGTGCGGACGTCCCTCCGTTCTACTCCGTCCGGCGCCGACGACGGCGCGCCTCCACCTGAACGGACACTAGAGGTGTCCTTGATCACTTTCTCTTCCCGGCGAGTCCGCCGAATTCCAGTTTGCCGGCGAGATCAACATTGTCTAAAGTTTTGGGTAGAGGTTGCTGCCCAGACCTTCAAATCGATCTTGCCGGCAAGAGAAAGTGATCGGAGATGCCGCTGGTGTCCGCTCGGGTGGAAGAGCGCCAGACGGGGGAGAACGGAGGGACATCCGCACTTTTTCTTCGGTGTGGACGTCCGCACTTATATATATATATATATATATATATATATACCCTTCCACTAAGGGATCCATTTTTTTGACATATATGGGGGATAGAAGATTACACCAACTTTTCTATTATATTTTTGAATCATCATCGTTCAGTTTGTTGGTCCTTATATATAGATCAATTCTGTAAATTTTCAGCCAATTTGGTGATCGTTAAGGTGTCGAACAAAATTAAATCAATGAACGAACCAAATTTTCCAAACATGAACCGTTCATGCTTATAATTATAAATCGTAGTTTTGAATGCCTTAACGATCACCAAAATTTTTGAAAATTTACAGAAGCGATCTACTCGTATAGAACTACATATTGAACGATGAAGATGTGATTTTGTGATCGAAAAGTTGGTGTAATCCCCTATCCCTTATATATGGCGAAAAAAGGGATCCCTTAGCGGAATGGCCTGTATATATATGATTTTTCTCAGCTGCGGACGTCCGCACCAATGATTTTGGTGCGGATTTTCATTTTTGCACCACTTTTCGATCGATTTTTCTCATCTCCACCGTCTAGTATCTAGATAATATTGTGTAGATCATCTCTACAAAATTTCAGCCAATTTGGTAATCGTTAAGGCCCTCAAACTCGAAAAACCAATGGACTGACTGAATTCTGTCAAACATGAACCGTTCATGTTTGTAACAGAAAGACGCCATTTTGAGGGCCTTAACGATTACCAAATTGGCTGAAATTTTGCAGAGATGATCTACACAATATTATCTAGATACTAGACGGTGGAGATGAGGAAATTCGATCGAAAAGTGGTGCAAAAATGAAAATCCGCACCAAAACCATTAGTGCGGACGTCCGCAGTTGAGAAGGGCTGTATATATATATATATATATTTATGGCAGCGTTGACCTTCGATCTCCGATCTGCCACTCCCAACCATTCCCGCTCCGAATCAATATATCTAGGTTCGCATTGGGGACGTCTTGATGTTCGGGTTTGCTGCCAAGGAGCTTTTACCTGAGGTAATGGACGCTGTCGTGTTCGATCTGGAGATATGAGCAGCTTTAAGATTAAGTGTCTTTTCTAGTTATGCGGACTTTAGAATTGGGAGATTTAACATGCTTATCTTATGGTTTTTGAATTGAGGTAATGTTATTAAAAAGGGGATGAGGTTACTTGATATGCAATTGGTGGTTAGATTATGCGATAAGTTTGAATTGAAATTTTCAGATGCAACTAAGACGGCGAGGAGTAGCAGCTAGCGACGACGGGACAATAGCAGCTAGTGACGAAGGGACAGTAGCAGCTAAATAGATCAAAGATCTGAAAGTGAAGGTAGTAGCAACTAAATATAATAGCTAAGTGTGAATTTTGCTATGGGGTGATGAAATTGGACGGATGAATGCGTAGAACTGTATAATCGGACGAGACTCAATCTTCATGTAGTAGCAGAAACTTAAAAAACATGAATACAGTAGCATAACTACAACAAGAGTACAGTGAGTGTAGTAGCAAAAAAAAACGAGTATAAGTGCTCTACAGTAGCAAAGACCATAACAAGTGATGTAGTAGAACTAGGCCTGGGACTTTGGATCCGAGAACCGGTGTGAACCGGTGGAACCGCACCGGAAACTAACGGTTTGATTCGATTCTCAAAAAAATATATATATATTTTTAAAAAACCGGACCATTTTGTGCTTCTCGGTTCCGGTTCCGGTTCTTCAATTTGCTGAACTTTTAGGACCGTTAGAACCGATATATATGCAACTATATAAAAGAAAAAACCCTAGCTAGGTCATAGTAGTTTGCCTCCCTTGCTACTATCTATATAAAGAGAGAAAACCTTACCTTGCCTCATCCCTTCTCAATTCCCATCGTCCTCATTCACTCATCTATCCCAAATCCCAATTCCAACTCATTCCTCACCCATCATGAGTTCAGAATTATCTCAATCAACTGATTCTGAGAAAGAAGAGCAAGCACCCCAACGTTCCAATGCGAAGTGGAAATCTGCTGCAAAGAGGAAAAGGGCTGAGAAGAAAACCAAGTCTTCAACGTCTTCGTATCACACGAAGCTGCGATCATGGGTGTGGAGGCATTTTACTAAGGAAGAGCACCCTCTCACTGAAATTGTGGATGGAAAGGAGGAGGTGGTTGGACACACCACAAGAGCACAATGCAACTATTGCAATACTCATCTTGCTGCTAATTCGAGTGCTAATGGTACTAGCTCTTTGATGAAACACATAGAGCAGTCTTGTAAGGGTTATCCGGGGAGGGATGATGAAGAAAAGGGGCAGACTCATTTGAGTAGAGATGGTCAAGATGATTCTAGTGCAGTAGGTTTTAGGCATTGGAGTAAGGATGCATGTGTTGAAGCTGCTACTGTGATGATAGTGATGGATGAGCTTCCCTTTAGTGCCATAGAAAGACCAAGTTTCAAATACTTTTGCAGTGTGGCTGTTCCTAAGTGGAAACCACTTCCATGTAGGAAGGTGATAGTGAAGAATTTTGTAGCTATGTATGCTTCTAAGAAGGAAGAGTTCAAGATGGAATTAGGAAATCATTGTGTATGTCTGACCACTGATACATGGACATCTGTGCAGAACATAAATTATATGGTCTTAACTGCACATTTCATTGATAATGGGTGGAAATTGCATAAGAGGATTCTGAATTTTTGTGTGATTCCAAACCACCAAGAAGTCACTATTGGGAAAATACTCGAGTCTTGTTTGAAAGCCTGGAACATAGAGAGGGTTCTAACTATTTCTGTCGATAATGCTTCAGCGAATAAAGTAGCCATTGACTACATTAAAAAAAATGATCAATTGGGAGAAGGCACAGCTTTTCGGAGGGAAGTATTTGCATGTCAAATGTTTGGCTCACATAGTTAACATAATTGTGAGGTCTGGACTCAACTTACTAGATAAGTCTGTGGCTTCCATTAGGAATGCAGTGAGATATGTAAGGAGTTCATCTGCTAGATTAGATGAATTTAAGGCATGTGTTGAAAAAGAAGATGTTGACTGTAAGAAAATATGTGTCTTGGATGTGCCGACAAGGTGGAACTCGACATACATTGTGTTGGACACTGCATTGAAGCTTAGAAAAGCATTTGACAGACTTGTTGAGGATGAGTACTCCAAGTATAAGGGTTATTTTAATGAAGAGGAGGAACCTGAGGATGAGGAAGGTGAAGAACAAGATTATGTTGTTGTGCAAACGAATTCTAAGAAGAGGGTAGGGCCTCCAACAGAAGCTGATTGGAACAATGCAAGTGTTTTTGTGAAGTTTCTTGGAGTTTTTCATCAAACAACCTTGAGAGTGAGTGCTACAAACCACCCGGCTTCACCAAAAGCATTTCATGACATAATTGGCATCAACGTTGAGATTGACGAACTGCTCAACCAACAATTGAAGTTAGATGAAACTGGGGCTGATAAGGTTCTAAAGGAAATGGCACAGAAGATGAGGGCTAAGTATAACAAATACTTTGGAAGCTTTGATGACATTAACCAACTTTTTTTGGTTGCATTAGTGTTGGATCCAAGGTATAAACTAAAGAACTTTGAGAGAGTTTGCAAAACAATGTTGAAGTTTGATAATATGGAGGTGATGAGGAGATCTGATGAAGTTAAAACACTTTTGGTGGATCTAACGGACTTGTATGCTTCCTCTATTGGATATTCAAGCTCACAGAAAAGCAAAAGTTCAACTGAAGTTGGTTCAAGTAGCAGCAGCGGTCGTGACTCTCAAAAAGTATGTGGAAAAGTGGCAGACATGTTAGCCGATTGGGAGCAAGTCCTTGAAGATGATGAGTCTGTGGTGGTGAGTAATGAGGTCGACAGATATCTTTTGGATCCCAGAGAAAAGCCACCAGCAGATAAGAAGAAAGAAGAATTCCAACTTTTGCTTTGGTGGAAGCTGAATGGATCTAAATACCCTAACTTGGCAGCTGTAGCTAAAGATGTTCTTGCAATTCAAGTTAGTACTGTGGCTAGTGAGTCAAGCTTCAGCACAGGAAAGAGAGTTATTGATCCACATAGGAGTTCATTAACTCCGAAATCAGTTGAAGCTCTCATTTGCCTTCAAAATTGGCTGAAAAGTGACAGCATCACTAACTTGGCTTATGTGCCTACTCCTGAAGAAATGGCTTGGTTAGAAGCAGTTGAAGAAGGTGTGCTATGCTTTTTTTTCTTTTTCTTTACTTTACAGATTTTGTTAATAATTGTGTATTTGTGTTGGTTAGTTCTCTATCTTTATGCATCTGTTTGATTTCCTAATTTTCAGAACAAGAAAAAGAAGACCAAGAAAAGAAGAACAAGGAACAAGAAGCTTCTGAAGCTGCTGCTTCAAAGTCTTCCAAAATTGCCAAATCCTCATCAGCAGTGGATGTGTCTAAAACATCTAATAAAAGCTCTGGTTTGTTTTTATTCTTTTCTACTTTGCTTTTGATATCATGTTGGATTGTTGGAATATGGTAATAATGGTATACATGCAAGTTTTTCTTTATTAGTGCTAACCAAATCATGAACTATTGTAGGAGGTAAAACAAAGGCTCATGAAGTGGCTGCTAAGAAATGAAGAGCAAAACTATATATTTAAGGTATTTTCTTGAGATGTGTTTTGATGATCAAGTGTTTGGCTCACATAGTTCATTCAGTTTCATTGACTTAGTGTTTTGTGCAGGAAACCAGCCGGAATTGAAATCTGTTAAAATTGGACTACATGGAGGTGATGAAGCTGGGAAATCTGGAGTAAACATGATGAAGTCTATTGTTTTTGTATTCAATGATTCAATCTAGACTTTTTTTATTTATCTTTTGCATTGGAATTTAGAACTTTGCTTAATTTGGACTGTTTGAAGCCTACGTACCAACTTGTTTGTTTGGATTCAAAAATCATAACTTTATTTGGGATGTTTGAAGTTTGAATCTTTAGAGTTTGAAGTTTGAACACTAAAGAATTATGGAACTTTATATTTGAGATTACAGAAAATTTTCAAATCCGTAAAAACCGGGAACCGGCCCGTTTTTTGTCGGTTCCGGTTCCTACCGGTTCCGGCAACAAAATGTCCTAAAACCGGACCGGTTTTTCTTTTCCGGTTCCAGCAAAAAATACAGTTTTTGGAATCGTTCCCAGGCCTAAGTAGAACCGAACAGTAGCATAATTGATAAATGAACTTTCCTTATCAATAGTAGGAGTCATAAATGAATTTTTCTGTCAATAATGCATTTACTGAAGCTGTTATTACCCTAGCTAAACCAATAAAAACTTGCTACTACATCACATACTGAAAATAGTTGTTGCTACTACATTTGCTGTAACTAAAACCTGCTACTGCACTTACTGAAGTTGCTACTACACTAGCTGAACCATTAAAACCCTGATACTACATTTGTTGGAAGTGTAGTAGCACCTAACTCTCCAGTTTAACATGCTACTACATTTGTTGAGCCATTGAAAACCTGCTACTGTAGTTACTGAAGCTGCTACTACACTAGCTAAACCAATAAAAATCTGCTACTAAATCACGTATTGAAAATAGCTACTACTACATTTTGCTGAGCAACTAAAAACCTGCTACTGCACTTACTGAAGGTGTTACTACACTAGCTGAACCATTAAAACTCTGTTACTAGATTTGTTGGAAGGGTAGTAGCAGCTAACTCTTCAGTTTAACATGCTACTACATTAGTTAAGCCACTGAAAACCTGATACTGTAATTACTAAAGCTGCTACTACACTAACTGAACCGATAAAAATCTGCTACTACATCACGTACTGAAAATAATTGCTACTACATTTTGATGAGTAACTAAAAACCTGCTACAACACTTACTAAAGCTGCTACTACACTAGCTGAACCATTAAAACCCTTCTACTAGATTTGTTGGAAGAGTAGTAGCAACTAACTCTTCAGTTTAACATGTTACTACATTAGTTGAGCCACTGAAAACTTGATACTGTAATTACTAAAGCTGCTACTACACTAGCTAAGCCGATAAAAACCTGCTACTACATCACATACTGAAAATAGCTGCTACTACATTTTGCTGAGCAACTAAAAACCTGCTACTGCACTTACTGAAGCTGCTACTACACTAGTTGAACCATTAAAACCCTACTACTAGATTTGTTGGAAGTGTAGTAGCAGCTAACTCTCAAGTTTAACATGTTACTACTTTAGTTGAGCCACTGAAAACCTGCTACTGTAGTTACTGAAGCTGCTACTACACTAGCTAAACCGATAAAAACATGTTATTACATCACGTACTCAAAATAGCTGCTACTACATTTTGTTGAGCAACTAAAAACATGTTACTGCACTTACTGAAGCTGCTACTACACTAGCTGAACCATTAAAACTCTGCTACTAGATTTGTTGGAAGTGTAGTAGCAGCTAACTATTCAGTTTAACATGCTACTACATTAGTTAAGCCACTAAAAACCTCATACTGTAATTACCAAAGCTGCTACTACACTAGGTAAACCGATAAAAACTTGCTACTACATTAGTTGAGCCACTAAAAATCTGCTACTGTAGTTACTAAAGCTACTACTACACTAGCTGAACCACTGAAAATCTTCTACTGCATTTATTGGAAGTGTAGTAGTAGCAACATTCCATCAAGTGCAGTAGCAGCTAAAACAATACATGGTGAGGTCTGATTTAATTTAATTTATTTTGTATAAGGTCAATTTAGTAAATTAAACCATGACACATGACAAACAGAAAAGAATTCGTCCTTATTTGTTAAAAACTGTCTTTATTTGTTTAACAACAACACAAGTGGATTTATTTTTATGTTTCAAATCATTTTGGAGGATGTATATGTGATTTGCTATAGTTATATTATATCTAAAAAAATAAGAGACATTAAAACAATAGAAAAAATAAGAAATTTTTAGGGCCTAAAGGACGGGCTTTTAAAGCCGAGCGGGGCTTAGCCCTAAAGGGCTCAATAGGGTAGGGTCGTAGAGTAGGACCAAGTTTCATTTGCTTGACCCTTACCCTACCTTATTTGAGAAGGGCTAGGGCCGACCCGCTCTAATGGAGTGCTAGGTAGGGCTTCGGCCCAAGAGGGTAGGGTCGGCCCGTTCTAATGCAATATTATAGCTGCTACTAGGGGTGGACTCGGTCCCAACGGTTCGGTTTTTAGGCACTAACCGAAAACCGAAACCGAAACTTCGGTTTTCTATTTCCTAGAACCGAAACCGATATAAATATGAAAAAAACCGCTCTTATCGGTTAACCGAACATCGGTTCGGTTTCGGTTACAAAACCTACTATCCATAATATTTTTTGCATTTAACCAAATAACCTAAAAACTAAAAATATCAAAGTTGCAAACAATCAACACTTCAAATAAGTTACTCTAATGGGTTCAAACAAGTAATTGAAAAGAAAAGAAAAGCTAAAGTTTATACATAATTCATTTAAAGCTTCCAACATTCATATATTGCAAAAGGGAAGACTACATGAGAGGAAATTATGTTAGATTTAAACACTTAAAAACATAATCATGTGTGTGGAACCCTACTATTTGTAACTCATAACCAATAAGAACATGACACGTAATGTAAAATTAAGTATTAATAATTAAATAAATATATGTCGGTTCGGTTCGGTTTATTCGGTTTTTAAGATGTACGGAACCGCAAACCAACACCGCACTACTCGGTTTGTGTGACTTTGGGAACCGATTGCCTCAGTTTCATTCGGTTTCGGTTACTCGGTATCGGTTCGGTACGGTTTTGACTGGTTTCAGTTTTTTCGGTGCCTAAAAGTCCACCCCTAGCTGCTACTACACTAGCTGAACTGTTAAAAATCTGCTATTGCATTTATTGAAAATGTAGTAGCAGCAACATTCCAGTAGCAGCTAAAACAATTCATAGTGAGACCTGATTTAATTTGAATTATTTTGTATAAGGTCAATTTAGTAAATTAAACCATAACTCATGACAAACAGAAAATAATTCATCCTTATTTGTTAAAAACTGTCCTTATTTGTTTAATAACAAGACTGGATTTATTTGTGTTTCAAATCATTTTGAAAGATATCATGTGATTTGCTTTTTTTTTTTGATAAAAATTACAAAGCAAATCCTTAACATAATTGCATACTATAAAATGAGATCAATAGATAATGCCAACCACATATCTTAAAATTTCATCAGTAGTCAAGACTTGAGAACAACCATTTCCTGTCCCTTGTAAAATACGGTAATGATGTTAAAAGCTATAATACTGCATTGACGTCTCATTGTGGTTAATAGGTAATTGCTTACATTTCAAGTTATAATCCTTTCCACGATGTTCATTCATTATTTTGGACTCCAATCTAAACAAGGTTATGGGAGAATGGTTTCAATTCTTTGAGGTCTTTCAACCTCCGGTTGTCTTCATTCACAACTCAAAAGATTATCAGGGACAATCAAACAAAAATCAATTCTTTGGAAGCATCACAACACACAGGTGTGACCGAGTTTGAGGTCGCATACTTCTTCAGCTCCTATTGACTATTCTGCAAAACAAACTGCTCTGTTAAGAGCGTCTCTAATCCAATCCGATTATGTCAAAGGTAAAATTTATTCAAGTAAACCAATTAGATTACATTCTGAAATCCGTCACCAGTATCATGACTAAACTTCAATAACAATCATATAACAATGCTACCAAGATTTAAACAGATCCTACCACAACTCTTTAATTCATGAAGCCCCTACAATTTGTTCTGCACTTCCAAAGAAGTTGGATTGCCAATTGATACTAGATTTCCAAAGAAGTTAGATTGCCAATTGAGACAAGATGTCTGTGGAGTTTCCCGGATCAAATGGCATTGAAAATCCACAGATCAGAATGGCCACAAAGTCAATTTGGCGTCCAAGCCATTATATCAAGTGAAACTGATAATTCACTAGAATTGGTAAAGGACGCATAATCTGTCACACATTGCAAAAAGGACCTATTCTTAATTCTAAACACAAATGACAAACAAAAACACAAAACTCGATGGTGGGAATAAAAGCTCAGTGGAAGGAGAAGTCGTTTTTGTATCGAGCTCACGGCAAGACCCTAAAAAAGGCCTCGTCCACTGCCCAAAACACGTCCAAGTGCTTAACCTCATCACAGCAACCACAACCCAACAATTTCAACATCGATTCCGAAACAAAACAAGATAGAAATATAAAAGTTGAGCCTCAGTGTGTGTAACAATCAGATCATTGATCCTAAGACCTCACTGAAATCCGCTAAGATAATTAAACTTTTCATCATAAGCTCCAAAATAATTCAAGAAAAACATGGCCAAAAGAGTAAGCATTTGAAGTGCTAAAACACAAAACATGAGATGGGTAGTTTAGAAAAACAATATCTTTGAAACTAGATTGGATGAGAAGAGATGAAGAGTGCTCAGACAGCCAAGGGGTTGTAATCAAGTACTGGGAGAAGAGCCCAGATCATAAACTCTAGTCCACAAATGATATCATCACCGCACACTTCAGACTTGCACAAAGAAAACAACTTGGTAAGAAAAATATTACACTGAAAAACCCTAGATATCTGATTATGAAACAGGGGGAGGCGGAGGAAGAAGATGGGGATGACGAGACAGAGTAAGATGGGAGGTATATATAGGGCAGCGACTTGTGAATTAGGGTGTCAATTACTTTGGGCTTTCGGGCTTCTAGTATGTTCGAAATTATGGGCCTTATGAAAACAAGCCGATACTCCAAGCTCCCAAAGGTCTTGGACCAAGGCAATATTCCTAGTTAAGTGTAGAGAAGTCCATAATAATTTGGAAGACGTATTCGTATAGAAATCAGCTAGCTAGCTAGGAAAGTAACATCATACCCTCTTCAAAACACTAGATAGATATATGGCTGCCGGCGACTAATTTGTTATGAGCCTGCAGGCAACAACGGGAGACGAAGAGAATGAGAAGAAGAAACGAATTAGGGTGTCGTTGAAGTTGAAACTGATCCACTTAGAGATTGTCCTCCTCATAATTGAGAACCTTGCATCAATTTAAATTCCCTTGCACCCCCATGACATATGGCGCCTTCACGACGATCAATACTGTAGTAAGATTCTTGGTCCTCAGCTGGAGATATCTCCGCCGGATGACATGAAACTGGATTTAAGTGCATTGAATCTTTTCTTCATCGATCGAATTTCGGTCTTTTTAGCTATCAAGTATTATTGGACCGGACCTCTTTTCGGTTGGTATATGATCATCGTCGTCATCTCCGCCATGTCGACCATATGCAGTGTCGCCTGTATTTTCAAGAAGCATTATTTAGACAGAAGGAGAAGAGGCTGATTTTTGGAGAAGATGAAACCAACCATATATGCAACCAGCAACATATTTAGAGAATGAAGAAGCTGGCATGGCCGGTCATAGAACTTAATATTTTATTTTTGATTTTATGTTGCGATAATATATGCACATTGTAACCTAGCTACCTCTTTTAACATATAATGATATGTCTTTACATACTCATTTATCATCATCATCTTTTCAGTCTCATTTGAAATCAATAGGGGTGTTTCATGCACTTGTTGAGATTTGGTCTTACACCTCTTAATAAAGTGCTAAAGTTGTTCGATTCTTCAACTCTTTAAAAGTTTGACTCAGGTCTGAAAATCTCATATCCTGTTCTGCAACATTGTTTGGAACATATATAACGTACCACCGTATATATTATAGCTTCTAAAGCATGAATTGATAGAGAGACAGAAACATTTTATATAATTTAACTTGTTTGCTATAGCAATTACATTATGATCGATCTTCAGTGAGAACACAACACTCTGAAAGACCCTCATTTATTCAAACAAACCGATATATCAAAATGCATACACAGATGGATAATCACACGAATTCGAAAAATTTGACAGTGTGGTACATGAACAAAGGTTTCTAGCTATTCACCACTGCACACTGCTTCCTAATCTCACCAGATGAACCGGTCTTAACATTAATCCGACCCATTTTCTCCATAGACTTGGCAAATTCGGCATGGAAGTTTGGACTCGAACCCTGAATGAGCTGCTTGATATAGTTGTAAGTGGTTGAGCTTTTTGTTAAAGCAGAATCAGATTGGAAAAGCCCCCTTCTCTTGAGCAAGTGTGTGTAGTAGCTAAGGTCGAATGTCCTATGGCTCCCAGGATCCATCTCAACTATAGTTGTGTTATCATTTAGACTTTTGCATTTCTTTGCCTTCAGATTAGCTGCATATTCACTGTCCAAGTCTGGGTCTTGATCACCTTTTCCAGTGAAATTGTATAGACGATTTGTAAACGATGTGCAATGAGAGACACCAATGGTGTGAGCACCAGAGAGCAAGACCAAGTCCTTCAAATTAAGCCCCTGATTAGCGAAACTTGTTTGGAGGGTGGTGAAGTTGCTAAATGGGGATGGGATGCTTGCTAAAGCTTCTGATGATTTTGAGATCACTCCATCTCTTCTCCCTGTAGGAACATTCCAAAAGGGACCTCCCTGCATAATTAAGCACGCAAATTAAATGGAGGCCTATGCTCTTTGTTTTAAGTAGGTCTTCGGTTTCGCGTTTGCAGACTTTGCAATTGTGCTTGTCCCTTGATTAATGAATTAATGATGGTTAGAGAACTTACAGTGGCTAAAACGGAGTCCCTTGCTGCCAAAGCAATAACATCAGCACACGAAACTACTCCAGGGCATTGAGCTTCAACTAAGCTCTTTATTCTGTCAATGAAGTCAAACCCTCTCAGTGTTAGATTTGGGGGAGCATCCTTTTCAGCTGTGTTGCTCGAAGTTGAGTTCACAAGCACCGAAGCATCACAGCCCTGTGAAGCAAGCAAACCATTAGCTTACGTTAGTATAGCTTAGAAAATACATGTTTTTAAATGGAAAATATCTCGGACATGAACTAACCCTGACGAAGCAATCGTGGAAATGCATCCTAAGGAGTGCTGCTGCAAGTGATGGAGCATTTCGAATGTGCTCTTCGACAAAGTTCTTCACAATCTTCTCCGCTTTTGGGCAGTTCTTGGTGTAGAAACCCAACTGCAACTGAGCATCAGTAGATCCTATAACTAACAGAAGACACACAGCTAAAATCCCAGAAACTCGAATTCCTCCCATCTTTATCAACAATGCAATGCCAGTACGTACTTGATCCCAAAGAAGCAACTTTGACGAGTTGAGGATTCCAAAACTGTGCTAGGAGATTTATAGATCTCAACCTGCTGAGCTGCAAGATAAAAAGGAAGGTGACGAAAATAGTCCAGCTAGCCCAACTAACATGTTCTTTTGGCAATGCTTTCAACATATTCTGTACAATTCTATAGTACGTACTAATAAATTATATGAGCAGTTAGGCTTATACCTCACAATGAAGCAAGTTCCAAACAGCAATGGTTTTCATTTTGAATGTGGATTGTGTTTGACGAGTGTGACAACGCACATCTTTATGGTCAAAAGCCGCCATTAAAAATGTCCTTTTTCATGGTAAAAGGGGGTATTATGTCGAAGAATATCCACGAAATTTGAATTCGAGACCAAATGGTCCGACGTACAATGTATGTGAAGCTTACACTTCCATTTACGAATCTTTAACCTTCACAAGGGATAGAGATCTCAAACCAGGACAAACATATGGAACTCAAGGATAGAGGACTCGAACCCACAAAATCTTGCAAAGAATTTGCATGGAAGCATTTTGATTATTGTTGATCCTAAACTTTTAGTCAACAATATATATCACGCTAACATTGATCCTAAGCTTAAAGTCGGATAGATCATCTAAATATGCCGTATTTCTAACTCTTAGCTCCTGTCCTCAAAGCTTTTCACATTCGAGAAATTACCTTAACTCCAAATTTAACAATCAGAGGCGGTGGATGCTATTTGATATCTACTCAAACGTGGATTTGGTGAGTGTATTTACCTGCTCCTATACCAGCAATGCTAGCTATCACATTCACATAATTCAACTGTTCCAGTTCTCTTAATAATAATTAGATATCTGCTGCCACCTGCATAGTTGCTTAATAAAGAAGCCTGGAATATTATGCAAGGAATGCAAAATCAGAAAGAACAAAGAAATGAATAGAGTGCATCTGTCTTATCCTCTGTCGTGTGTTCTGGTCCGATCCAGAGTTCCTGTTTAAGGAATAATGGATTGTATTATTCATGACAATTATTAGAGTCCATAATCGTGATGTTTTGGAGCGTCAAATCAAGCTTTTAAATTAAGCACCAGACCATTTGATTTTATATCTTTCAACTGTTGAAGTTCAACTTAATGGAAAAAGTTATTGAGAAAGAAAATGAAAGTTCAGAAAAGAAGTAAAGCGATTCTGCATTTCTGCACCAGATGATTATAAATCTTTGTTAGCTACTTAGCTAGCCTGTCAAATTCTTAAGCACACAGACGCTGGCATGGTTCTAAATTTTTCTAATATATACCGTGTCATTTTGGAAGAAATATATTCTTGGTATATCATTGATTCATATATTAAACAACTTGTTTTGCTTTAAAACGACTCTAAAATTATTCTGTTATATAAGTGGAGACCAGATTGGTTCAGAATAATGTAATGATCGAACAGAATCAGAAAGTTGGCCAACTGTAATAATGAAATTGTCTGTGACCCTTTATTTCCCTTATTTTGCCTCTACGTACTACAGCTCGAATGCTTACTATAATAACAATGGAACACTACAAAATCCCCAGAGAGTGAGATCGAATACATCAGAATATATGTTCTTTAACATATGGCAATGACCGTAAGAAGATTAACTCCACCTAATACACCAGATTGGAGCAGAGGCAATCGTTCTTTTGATCGAAGAAGCTATAGTAATCAGGATACATAACAAAGGTGAGAAACTAATTATACTCAGTTGTCACATAATATCGCCGAGCTATTCATGGTCCGAAAATGTGTTTTTTTGGTAATGGTGTGTTTGTTTGCTCAAAGGGAATGACCTACAATGATTTGTATCTCAGAAAATTATTGAAAAGATAGAGGAGATGGTGAAGTCTCCACAATGGAATTGGACTCATGACTTCACTGTGCAACCCAATTTGCAATTGGCTGCAACCTTTTGGAAAGAACAACGCAAGATTATTACAAGAATAATATACAAACACACTTCAAGAAGAGACAAGAGTGTACTAATCCTTCATCGTCTTGATTCTTGAAGCTTCCTAGCTGGGTCCATCTCAACAATGGTGCATGGTACGTAGTGGTGCATGTCTCCTGGCACATTTGATCTTCAACTTAGCAATGTAATTTTTGTCCAAACTTGGATCTGTGTCACCGCGCGCGGCCAGTGAAGTTGAACAATCGAGCTGTGAAGGATCCGCAATGAGATATTGATGTTCCAAACTTCCAACGGTGTACGTGCCCTGCTGATTAAGAGTTTAAGACCAAATCAGATGAGCTGATCAGATAATTACGATTAACAAAATCCCTATAGTATGAACTTATTATAAGCATTTTTTCGATGATTTGAACTTAAAAGCATTTCATCCATGACTCCATGAGTGCTTGAAAGCTAGAGAAGCGAATCCCTCAGGGGAGGGGTCGTCTATGGTGCCTACATGTATCTCATACCCTCATTTACCACTAAAGAATTACTATTTATTTGAACCAAATTTACAACATTGACAACAAATTTATCATGTTTGTTTTACACATTTACATATAATTAAACCAAGTTACCATATCCAAAACAGTTTGTTCATAAACTTGTAAAAACTCATAGATTGAGTAATTACCACTAATAGAACCAAATTACTCAACTTATGACTCAATTTACTTCATTGGCAACAAAATTGTTGTCATACCAATAAATGTGAGTATCATATACATGTAGTTATCTAAAAAAATTCCGGAAGGGAAACAGTCTAAAAAGTTATGGATTATTCCCATCTCAACAACTGGATTGCCATGCCATATGCCAGCACAGTGTTATATATTAACAAAATCAAAGTTAAAGATGTGTGTTGACCTTAGCCCCAAAGTAACATGCATGCTAGTTAGCTACCTCATGCATATTGATGATTGATGTACTAATTAAGTTTTGATAATACAATTAATCTGCATGCATGAGGTCAATGAATTTGAGGACATAAATCAAACAGATCGAGATCGAGATGCTAAAGATAAGTGTATGTTTTCACGATGTGTTATGTGGTGGTAACAATATCACTACTGGCAAGAGCCTCATAGGATACTGTTTTTTATCTGTATCTTTTGTTTTAGAGGATACAAATAATTGTATCTAAAAATCATTAGGTACGGTGCAGCCACGAATTGAAAAAGAGTATTCTCTGTTGCAGTCTCTGTGAATCTAAAGCCACGCTTTTAATTTGAGTATCTCCATTTTTTATTTTATTTTAAATATAATATTTCTTCTTTTAATTTCTGTTTCAAATGGGTCCCACATATATTATCTCTTTTTTATCCGATTCTTTTTTACCCTTTTTCCAATAGATTTTTTTTTTCCAGTTGCTTATCGGATAATATCATTTTTCTCGTTTTTTCTTCTTTTTATTTATTTGTTTCATTTTTTACAATATTAATTATATTTCTTTTTGGTCAAACTATATTTTTTGTTGTTCGATCAAGCCGCCGTGGAGCTCCACCGTCTTTCTCCGTTTCTCCCTTCCTCCTCCTTTTTCTACAATCTTACTTCTTCTATCTGAAGACGGTTTTTGACCCACCACGAGCTTAATTCCCTCCGCTACACAAATAGCCGCTGCCGAACCCACTCAACCATATCTAGCTCCCAAATCGAGCAATCTAGCCTCTAATTGGAACAAAAGGATCTCTTCCATATATATGTCATCTGCGATCGGTTAAGAAGGCGATGAAGTATTTATCAAACACAGAAGATTAGCGAATAGGTGCACGTTGATCTCGACCTATTATGTGAGATGGATAGATGAATGAATATTGATCATAGTTATATATACATTACATGCATCTCAAAGCATACATCTGAATATAATATTACGTGGTGATTACCTGCTGATGAAGAACATTGTATCCCACTTCTTTACGCCTAGATCATTAAGATCAATAGAAAACCAAGTTGCAAAAGAGTTATCGAAAATGAGAGAACTTACATTGTGAAACTGTGAATGGAAGAGATAAAAGGGGAATAGAAGAGATAAAAGGGGGGAGGTTATGAGGATCAGGGGATGAGATCCCGTATATTGTGGACAATTGTGAGTTTGTTCCTTTTGTCAAATAAATGAAATTAGAGAAAATAATTGGGGGAAATTGGATGTCAAATAAATGAAATTAGAGAAAATTTGTTGGTTATTAATATTGTGGTGTGATGAATACGGATGAAGACGTAATACTGGTTAACTGGAATTACATTTGTGGATGACTTGGATAAGTTAAATGTAAAAAGAGTGGATTGTTAATATTAATCGATGTTTATCTTAATTTTTAAATGATAATACATTAATTTAGTTTTTTATTTAGCAATAGATACTGATTTTCGTGCTTATATAAATTTGTATTTTAATAAATTAATTTTATCAATTATATATTTTGTTTTCTTACGGTTATCGGTGCCTATTAACCAAAGAATACCAAAAATATAAAACCGTATCATTTGCTCTGGTCAAATGACACGCTTAATAAAGTGTATGTAGAAGAGGTAGCCTTTAGCCATATTTCTAGTAGTGTATGTCACAAATTTAGCAAACTGAACTGACAAATTATGCCTTCGATCTGGAGAATAAGATAAATTAACGTTACAGATCAAATCAAATACGAATACAGAAAGTAACAATAATTAATCCATGATCGAGTAGTAATCAGACACCAGGATGTTGAAGATCAACTTAATTATCAGTTTACTTGTCCCTTGAAGCTACGAAATTTTCATAAACTCACATTTACTTGTCCCCTTAAAATCTAAGTTAATTGGGTCGTTTATCGTAAACATTAACCACATAAACTGATATTCGGCACAGAGAGAGATACTTGGCACAGAGGTGACACAACCTAAGTGTTCCTAGCCAAATATGAATTACTGGGCAAACCTCTAAAAAAATAAAGATTTTTTTTGAAATAAAAAGAAAAATATTTTGATTGATGAGAAAATTATAAGGTGGCAAATAGCCATACACGATTTATTTTCAAAAAAATAAACAACAGATGAACAGAATTGTTACAACATCAAACAAACAACTTTACACTTGCAAATTCAATCACCAGCTGAAACAAAAATAAAACAGACGAATAAAAATTATCATCAGTTACCACCAAAAAAATTATCATCAGTTGACAAAAGCACATTGCTTCCTTATTTCACCATTTTTGCCTGTGAGGACTCCAATGTTACCCATATTCACCATTGAGGCTGCAAAATCATTTGCAAAGGTGGCTCCATGAGTGATGGCTTGGGTTGTCACGTAGGCTTTCGTCTCGATATCATCTAGAAGAGCTGCATCAGATTGGAAAAGTCCTCTTCTTTTGGCCACAAGAGTGTAGTAATCTTCATCAAATGTTTTGAAGCTTCCAGGGTCCATTTCAACAAGTGTGTTTGCATCCCCCGGCTTACATTTGATCTTCAACTGAGCGATGTAATTCCGGTCCAGTTTGGGGTCTGTGTCTCCTTTACCGGTGAAATTGTATAGACGATTGGAGAATGATGAGCAGTGAGATGTCCCAATGGTGTGTCCTCCTAGTTAGAATCAAAGGAGCTCGAGTGAATTTAAGTTTCTTGAAGCATAAGAAAAGGAACGTACAATGAATAACAGATGTTGAACAAAATATATTGATCACTACCTGATAGGACCACTAGGTCTTTAACAGTTAGACCCTTCGAAGCAAACATTCCTTTGAGCTGAGCTATGTTAGCAAAGGGAGGTGGTAAGCCTGTCAAGGCTTCCGAGGCTATCGACACTCTTCCATCTCTTCGTCCGGTAGGAACTTCCCAAAATGGACCATGAAGCTAGAAGAAAAATAAATGGCTATTTTAGTTTCTTGTTAAACAAACTTCTGAAAAAAAAAAAAAAATCGAATTATGTGGATGATCATGTTTTTGTACCATTAAGACTGCGTCGCGGGCTACTAGGGCCAAGATATCAGCACAAGAAACAACACCAGGGCACGCCTTTTCTACTGCAGATTTTACAGCATCTATGACTTGGAACCCTCTTAAGCTTTGGTTTGGGATTGCGTCTCTCTCGGCTTGATTGTTTGCTGTTGATTTCAATAGCACAGAGCCATCACAACCCTGCAAGATTAACCAAAATTTAATAAGCAGGAACTCCTCAAAATGAATGTAGTACTCAATTATTGAATGTCATGCACCTAATGAAAACACAATGGTACTTCTAATGGTGTTTATTGCATTATAAATGTTATTCAATCATACTTATTTGTGTATGCAAGACAAAAACTATTGCAGCCAGTTAAATACATACCCTAACAAAACAATCATGGAAATGCATTCTTAACAGAGGAGCAGCAAGAGTTGGTGCCCGAGATATGTAGTAATAGGTAGTGGAATGGACAATATCCTCTAACTGTGGGCATGTATAATTGTAGAACCCAACTTGCAGTGCGTTAGTAGTGGAGTCTAAGGCAAACAGAACAAGCAGGAGTTGAAGTGAAATAAACCAGACAAGCTTTTGAGTATGAGCCATTGTCTTTAGGAAGACGTAGAGAACAATTTAGATGTGAGATATGATGCTATGAGATATATGTCTGGCTTTTATAGCACTTCTAAGGCCTTTGAATTGTCTTCAACAGACTGTACCATAGTATTTTATGAGTCTTGTTTATAGTTCTTGAAAGTTGAAACTATAAGACATGGAGCAGACGAGTTGACAACTCCCCATATCAAAATATAATAAGAATGGTGATAGAGATGAGAAAATATAATCAGGGTTATATAGAGTTATATATAAGATGAGGAAATATAAGCTTCACCAACCCAGTTTCTAAGAAAATAGGTATTTTCAGTTGCTGTAATCCACAAATTGTCTTTAATTTCGATTTTCTGAAAGAGCAAAGCCTTTTAAGAAATGAGTACGTACAGATTTGATAGGATGAAACTTTGAGTTTGTTTCTCAACTTATTAGCCTTTAAATTTCCCCATATATGTGTTTCACCTTTGTCCTATAACTTGTGCTCATCATAGATTTTACAGTAAACAGAAACATCAGAAGTTTCAAAAGATAAAAGTTGAAGGTGACGAAAGAGCAAGAGAAACAAAGCAGCAATGTTGGGGGATTTGGGGGAGTAAGGAAAGTCGAACTAAATTTGTTTGATGAAATACAGAAGTGCATTGCAGGAAGCAATTGAAAGAATCAAGAATATTCACAACTTGTTTTTCCAGTACAACATAATATGATATCCAAGCCAGATCAACAATAAGTATTTAGCTAACATACATGTTGACCTTAACCCCCTGAATAACATGCATGCTCGTCTGAACAAATCAGATTCTAAATTTAATAAACACAGTTTGCATTTAACAATCTTTTCCATGAAGTCAATGAAATTATTTCAAGACACTCATCAAACATAGATATTCTAGTTATGATCATCAAGGATTGATTGCTCACTGTGGTTCGTGAAAAGACAGATTAAACTACTCGCTTAATTGTTCAGCGCATTCTAGCAAATACATATATTTAAGACATGAGGAAACATCCTGTTCCATTTCTGGGAATATGATACTTGTGCAGAGCAAGTATAGTATTCCAGTTGGTTCAAAATGAACAGCACGAAGGCTTGAATGAATCTGAAAACAAAGTCAAAGATTGGCAGACATCAATCTAATGTAACTTGCAGGTTATATATCTATATGTACAGCCATTGATGACCTAGCATATTCTCAAAGGATATATCTATATATTGTTTCTAAAATAGGAAACGTTGATGGCATACAGTAGTATTGTTTGGACAAAGTCTCAGAATTTGGTAACAGCTGCTATTGCGAACCCATGACTCTGAGTTCATCACTAAAATATTTGTAGTTGGCTGATGATTGGCCAGCTCCAACCGATACGCGGCATCCGAATCACCAAACTGTAAGATCAAAAAGAAAAACTGAGTTTTTGAAAAAAGAAAAAAGAAAAAAAAAATTGAGTTGTATATATTCTGATGCTTCACATGCCTTTCCGGTTTTTCTCAGGAGCTTGTTCCTGGTGGTTTTGAACTTTTGATGGGGTTTAGAAACTCTTGTATTTCTTGTTATTTGTTTTTATTAACCTGTTGTTAGCCAAAAACAAAAAACTGTAAGATCAAAAATAAATTCACAATCATCGCACAGTGTCAAGGACATGTTTAACTCGTTGAATCATCAAAACTACATGTAGTTGTATATCAGTGTCAGTAGTGTCAATTTACTACTGATGAACTTCAAATTCTCCCTCCCCGCTCAACTATTTTTCCTTTCTCTTTTTTCTGTTATAAGATTCACAGTGTCCTCTCAGAAACACGAAAAAAAAAAAAAAAAAAAAAAAAAAAAAAGGGATCTTGGTTCAGTTTTAGCGTCGTCAGTCCAGAGTTTGGTTAGATATTTTGACAGTGCTAACTAATTTCTGAATCCTGGCAATCATCTTGCTTAGTTGTGCTGCCGACTAGCAGTGTATACTTCATGACTAAAAGTGCACATTATCAGAGTTGAGAATACATTCCAAATGAATCCCACATACAAATGGTATGATGAGAATACTCATATGTTTTACATGACTCTGGGATCTAAATTTTATCCATCAATTCTGAACTTAAAAGCCGGTCTGGGAGAAATGAGTTTCAACCAATTTCATGTTTGGCTGGCACATAAAAGCACAAAACCCATCTTTTTACCTCCAGTGTTCTTATTCTTATTTTTCATAGCCTTACAGAGCAATCAAAAAACTAAATCAGTCACACAATGAGAGTCATCATTATTGATACCTGGGGACATGCATTCAGCATAGAAGTGGGTCTGAAAGAAGCTGTTCTGGAAATCAAAAGGAAGGTGGAACAACTCTTGGGCGTCCCCGCGGCTTCACAAACCCTTGCAGTGTCTGAATGGGAGTTAGAAGACGGACTAGACATGGAAGATTATCCAATTGTCACTGAAGGTACAAAAATTAATCTCACCATCAAATGTATGGAACCTCATGTAAATCAGTCCAGTCAGATTCAGATTGTTGTAAAATCTTCAGCAGCAGAACATCAGTTAGAGGTATTCAGAACAGAGACAGTTGGTAGCCTAAAAGAAAAAATCCACATTATTGACGGTACCCCAATCAAAAGAATTTCACTCTTCTTTTCTGGAATTGAGATGGGAGAAGATTTCCGCAAATTGAGTGAGTACGGGGTATGCGAATTTTCTGAGATTGCTTTGTTCCTCAAGACCATGAATTGTCTCAAAGACGGTCCTCCCTCGAGAAGACTGAGTATAGTGGTACAAACTTCCTCGAGTTTACTTAATTCAGCATGTATTCCTTTGAAAATGGAGGATTCAAGTACGGTTAATGACTTGAGGCAGTTACTTTTGAGCAGTAAATTCCTTCCTGCTGATGATTATTTGTTCATACACAAGCAGAGGACCATGCGTGACAATTGTAGCCTCAAGTGGCATGGTGTAGAAGATGGAGATTCTATATATGTATTTAAAGGGACTGTCTATCGCAGTGGATATTAATATTCAAGAAGAGTAAAGTGCAAAAGCTGAAAATAAAAATTTGAACTAGTTATAATAGAAAACCTATAGAAGAGTAAAAATTACATTAACTGCAGCAAGTATTTCGGTTATTATCATTTGTATCAAGTATTAACCATCTTTGCTTACTTAACTGAGTACAAGAGGTTTACTTTAATTTCCAATGTCTCTAGCACCAGCCTTTGCTTTCACTCTTGGCTCATTGTTTTCTGAAGCAACTTTCCTACAAGAAACCATCCCTCAGAAAACATAACTTTCTCAGCTCTCACATGCTCCAAGTAATAGTGTCATACTGGTCATTTTCACTGAGCTATCTTCATGACTCATTGTTTGATTGTTAATAGAATCTTCAATGTATGTGTTAAACAGAAGGCTGGACCAATCGTCAAGGTAATCAGAAATGATATAGATGCGGATAGCATTTCAGACTCCATCCCCATTAATCTGATGGCTACAATAGGTGTGAATAATCTATATCAGAATGTCATAGGGAGCTTCTTTGAGGCTTCAACTCCCCACTTTAGATTACTATCCATCTCAACTAAGTAATTGTACATAAGGGAGCTTCCTCTGCTAATCAACTTCCCACGGTATCAACTGCATTTAAACATGATCTTTTGGATGGAGCACCCTGTATGGTTCTGTCAGGTTAAATGGCGGAGGGGGTAAAACCTTGATTTACATTTCCAGTTAAACCATCCATTTTCATCATACAATGATAATTTGTAGGCACAACAGCACCTGCCTGTGAGCATAGTTCTACTACTGCTGGAGCATGCCCATAATAGCCCTTTCCTTCATTCAAAAGCACAGGAGGATCTTGACGCCGCTTCCGCCATACAATGTTTGGAGGAACAAGATCATCTACAGATGGTTTTCTCCAAAAGTGGGTTCCTTGCCAACGCTCATACTTAAAAAGTCCACACAGCCTCGCCTTATGCCCAGATGGCCCAACATGGACTTCTGAACAGTCTTTACACACTTTTGCTGGATAAACCATCAACAATTTCTTCACGCCATTTCTAAGTACTTCCCAGGCCCTCAAAGTTCCATTGGCAACCAGAGTGAGTTCGGCAGGTGACAAGGACTCGGCTTCTTCAACAGCAGCACAATCACTTTCTGGGTTCCAAGTACCGGAATACAGATTTTCATCATTTGCCCCTGCTTGCCAGCACAGTTCAACAACTGCAGGAACACGGTCATAATCAAACCTCTGGTTATGTTTGATTACATCCTGGAACATGTGCTTCAAGTGAAATGCCTCTACTGGAACAAGTACATCCTTCAAACTACCAGTTATCCACTCATGAACCCGATTTCTGCCACGACGTTTGAAACCAGGACATGTCTGAATTAAATGACCTTTATCGCCAATATATACTTCTGGACAGAACCTGCAAAAATGAGAGCTTTTCAATCACCAAATGCTTACACTTCACTAACAATAGATAATACAATGCATATAGTCCGGAAAAGGTAACAAAAACATGCTGAGATACCCCTCGTAGGTATCTATTCAACTAAATGACAGCCAATTTCTCACTTCAATGATCCAACATTTCCTAGGATTTGCCACATAACATAGGCATTCAGTACATAAATGCACAGATTTAAGTTGATCTTCTTCGATGAAATAAACATACAGCATTGTAATAGAAAAGTTATAAATTCAAAGGGCAAGTAGTTGAAAACATACAGATCCCATCCCCACAACTCAAGAAATACACACCCTTACCCTTGGTAGATGAGCGACTTACTTGCAGGCCACAACTGGGACCGCTTTGAGGAGGGTAGACACACCTTGGATAAGAATCCTCCGGGAATTCAGGACTGCCTCAGCCACTGGTATCATCCTGTGCACCGGATAGTCCTTCGCTCGATCTTGGATTCTCTTCAGAATCATAGGCCTCATCTTCTTCAAGTCCTCCTTTTTTGAGCTGTAATATCTTGAAAAGCTCGACATCATTTTGCAATTGAAATTCAAACTCTCCCCCAATTTTCTCCTCACCGCCATAGCTTATTGTTATGCCTAAAGCAAACCAGTCCAAACAAACTCAGTACCAAGCTTAGAACAGCAGATATATAAAAGCAACCACATTTCTTGCAAAAGTAACAAGCTTTAGTCGATTCATGACATATTGACATTTACTTCTACAAATTATCTAACACAATCCACCATGACCCAATTCCATACAAATGCACAGAACCCTTTAAGTTATGAAGCAGAAAAAGTAAAGGGCAGATCTCAATGCGCAACTTTGTGTAAAAAAAAAAAAAAAAGGAAGAAGAAGATTATAGGCTGAAAACTGATATCTATAAAATTTGAAATCAATCAGTGGTAGCCAAAACAACGAATTGCCAACATAAAGAAATGACAAAGAGAAAGAAAGCACCTGAATCGCGAAGGCAGTTAAGGCACTCTTATGTATATCGGTATATGTATCAGAAGAACAAGAACTGAAGCGGAAGAGATGGCCGAGCAGAACGACGGCTTCTGGGTTCTGTTTATGGGCGGACTGACTGAAGTACCCTCATTTGTTTTAAAGGAGTTGGTACGTTTGTTTCCCCGATTGTCTTAGCTCACCTTAATTTCTACCATAACACGGGACTGCTGTGACTCAGGCTTATTCTTTACTAAGCCTGACTCATGTTTGGTTGTTGGTAGGACTAATGTGCAGGATTATCAACAACAGAACAGAGCTGAATCATTACAGAAAACTAAAGAAACCAGATCAATTTCCAAATCAAATCCACACTTCTGATCAATTTCCTCTATATGAACAAATCCTCATTTCTTTGGGGATTGGAGGAGAAGAAAAACAAAGAGGAAGAGGAAGAACAAGAAGGAAAGAAACCATTATCAAATTCATAAAGACAACACACCCGAAAAGGAAGATGATGAACTGCAAGCCTTCAAAGGATTTTGGCTCTAACCACAGAACCCAGAAGAATTCTTTGCATAATCTTTCGTCAAAACCCAGATATATTGTCGAACAGACCTTGTAGCCCCAAATCAATTCGCTCATGTAGATATATTGTCGACCATGATCGTGCAGCTTAGGGCCCGGCGGCGGCTTGGCCACAGAGGGTGGCGATGGGTGGGAGGCGATGCAGACGAGAAGAATTTGGTTTCTGCGTTTTAGTCTTCCACAGTCCCATGCGTTTTGGGGGGTTAGTGTTAGAAGGTGTGGTGGTGCGCCAAGGCTTGTGTAACTTCATTTAATTGAGTCCTTGTCTGGAATAAACATGGGACAAGTCTTATTTGTTTGGGTAAGCAGTCCAGTCGGGGAAACAAACGTACTATTAAAGTTCTCAAAGGTGCTCCTAAATGTACCTAATAAATTGCTATATAAACCCAGCAAAATTTACACCTAACAATGTTTCTACTAATACCCTTGTTGTAAATTAAACCCAGCAAAAATCACACTCGACAAATCTCATGTTCAATAACCCACACCCATCAATCACCTTTTCGAATTTGTCATGGTCTCTACCCGTCACCCACTTTGATCTCCATGCATGATACTCATTTGCTCTAAAACCTCTTAGTAGCTAAACAATTGATTTGTTTAAAATCTCCCAAATCTTCTTTCCCAGAAAGTTAGTTTCTCTTTACTCTTGATTCAAGGTAAGGAACCCCTCACAGAGGTTTATATAGGTAAAGTTGGGGTTTACAAGATGCTGGGTGTTGGTAATTGTGTCATTAAGATGCACTTGGGATCTTCTTCCTACTTCCTGGGTTTAGTAGTTGATGATTGATATATATCTAATGTATTGTATTTGAGAAACTTATCCATTCTAAAACATGAAGCTTTAATTTTGTATTGAAGCCGGACTATTTAGGGAATTGATTCTTCAAGAACGCAATTATTGATTTTTTAAACTATTTAATCTAGGTAGAACTTTGGAGAAAGCAAGGTCTGCAAGGACCAAGTGTCTAGCGGTAGCAACAGATCAAAGAACATCCCTACTTCAATCCTCCCAAACATCTTTTCGCATGCCAACATAATCTCTTTAATTTGTTTAAGTTGTTGGAAGATAATTGCAATGGTAAGATGATCCACAAATCGGATGCTTCAAAGGAAGCACCCATGTCTCAATAGATAATTTGCTGGGTTTATTTTAAAGGGTATTACCGAAAAAGTTGCTGGGTGTAATTAGAAGTTACGTCATTTTGCTGGGTGTAAAAAGTTTGCCGGGTCTACATAGCAATTTGCTGGGTACATTTAGCAGCACCCTTCTCAAATCTCTAACTAGTCCTCAATTTTAAAAGGGTCTTTAACTATTAGAATGAATTTGGGGGTGGGAGCCCTTTTAACCAGGACATTTAGATAGAAGCACAAACTGTTACGTTTATAATATATTTCTGATCCTATTTAGGTATGTGTTTAATGCTTAGGATAACTCATTGAAAGGATAGCGTCGATCTATACCTGGATTGGTTATTCTAAAGGCTAAGCGACAGTGCGTTCATCTTGCTCTAATAATCAAGGGGAGTAATAAGAACTTACGCAGTGCGTTCACGGTTTATTCTTCATTGATACCGATTTGCGACTTAATGATTGAAGTTTTGGTTGTTAACATGTCTTAAAACATACTTGGTGGTGGATTTCCACGTCTCTAACGTATCATCCATCTGATCTTTTCTGCTTTATTTTGTTTCTTTGTTTTCTCTTGTTTATAATCACAAAACCTAATATTTCTAGTACTATCATCTTTTATTTTCTCTTGTTGTGTAATTAACGTAAATTGTAAAGATACCCTCAATCCCCGGCTTGTAACGATACTCTTATTTGCTATATACTATAATTGACACAAAATAATTTTTAATTGAAACGCCCGGTTTCGGTCGCAATCACCTTTAAGTTGAGAATTTTTCGGTAAATTGGTTAAAAGACCAACTTTTCGATCACATTTTAGCATCTCGACTGTTCAATTTATAGGTCTATATAATGTATCGAATTAGATCAAATCAATAGACGAACCAAATCTGTCAAACATCAACCGTTCAATTTCATAATTTGTAAATCACACTTACGAATGCCTTAATGATTTTCAATTTAGCTGAAAATCTACATACACGATCTATTTATATATACCTATAAACTAAACGATAGAGATTTTAATATGCAATCGAAAAGTAGGTGAAACAATTAAGTCATCTACTAGTCCTCAATTTAATCTGTCAAACATCAATAGACGAACCAAATCTGTCAAACATTAACCGTTCAAGTTCATAATTTGTAAATCACACTTACGAATGCCTTAATGATTTTTAATTTTGCTAAAAATCTGCATACATGATCTATTTATATATACCCATAAACCGAACAATGGAGATTTTAATATGTAATCGAAAAGTAAGTGGAACAATTAAGTCATCAACAAGTCCTCAACTTAAGGGTCCTCATTTGAAGGGATTTTGAGGTTGTTTTGCTAAATGGCAAAATATTTGGGTAAACACTGATGGCGGTAGGCACAGTGTGGTGCGGGGCGAGTTTTTTCAAACCAGTTCCCGCTAAGGCTGGTCTCGAGCCTGGACCGGCCACTGTTTTGAAGGGTTCAGGACCAGATGAACTAAAACTGGTCATTCCTCCATCTGAAAAGAACTGGGACCGACAGAAGCCTAAACCAACCAAAACGGGCCAGTCCTTAGTGTTTTGGCCACGATCCTCAGCGCGCGGAGCAGAGGTAAATAACGAACAAAGAGAGGGGGAGTGTTGCGGGCGTGCCACCTCGCGGACGAGGAAAGAAGGATTGTAGCGGGGGCTTGACTTCTGATCAGGCGAAGGGGGTTTCCAGGTGCCACCTCAGAGGAGGAATTTACGAGCACAAGACGATTGATACTCACGGCGGGACGCGAGCAGAGCAACAATAGGGAATCAAGGAAATTGGGGAAGTGTCCAGGAGGTGACACGACCCACCCCGAATTTCACCCTGAAACCCGGAGTAAGTCGTGCGGGGACCACCTCAAAGGAAAATTTACTGAAAAGATTGAGAAAATCTCTCTTGCAGATGGACAACCCTAACTCGAAAATTCCAAATTTCACTCTTAATTCAACACTTCCAAACATCACATAATATACAATAATCCCAAAGTATTCAGAGCTACTAAACACTAGCGGAAGCAAGAAAGCACGAGTAGGTTAAACATGTAACCTACTGATGAAAACTGGCGGAAATGCGGGTGACTATGCCTCGTCTCCTACTAGATCCAACCCGAACTCTGCAGACTGGGCAATTTAAAACGAATGGCCCAGGGGAAAACATTTAATAACGTTAGAGTGAGTGGACAAAAATAAAATAATAAATAAAATATTTATGTTTCCCCAAATTAATTTCTAAGGAACAATCGAATGCATGCCGCAAGCGATAAAACTTTTATCTCATAAAAATCGAGTCTCTCAGACTCTATAATGTATGTATGTATTTACACTCGTCCATACTCCCTATATAAATTCATGGGTCTATATAGGGCTACCACGCTCGCGTCCAACGCTCACGTCACGCCTTAATGCGGTGCTACACTACGCCATCAAGGTGGACAGACGGGTGTATAAATATGTGTCCATACCCCCTATATGAATTAAACACTCAAATAGGGCTACTACGCTTACGTCCAACGCTCACGTCACACCATAATGCGGCTATATGCTGCGCCATTAAGGTGGACAGACACATATGGCTAGCTAGCATTTTCTGTACATACTCTCTCATAAATACATATTTATATCCACCGAAAATCCCATTTTCGGTATCTCTCCAAGAGAAATAAAAATCGTCAAAAATTAAAATGACGTCAAAATGCTCCACGACATTAATTGTTCATTCATGAACCATAGCATGCATATTATTTAAAACAAAAGTCCACTCACAAATTAGGCCTAAGCCTGATGTCGATCTGGGGCCTCGTCTGCTCGAGCCTCCTCACGTCCTGTTCCAAATATAATATTAATTTCCCAACCAATAATCCAATATTTAATCAAAATAGGCAAAATTACCCGAGAGCCATAAATACGCTCATCATTGCCTAACTTCGATATTCTTAAATCGGAACGATCCAAACTTAAATATCATACTCATCAGTCGTAAATACAACCTCCCCAAAATACGACTTAAATCCTACGGCCGGATTCTACATTAATTAACCGCCAAAAATACCAAACTTCGGAAATTCACAAACCTATCCAAATCTCATCCAAAAATTCCATAAATCACACCAATATACTCCTCTTAATATTCCACATTTAAAACCCTAAGAATCTCCTAACCGGCGGCCGAAGGCCAAATCCGGCGACCTCCAAAACCTATGAAATTTTGACAGAATAATCTCCTCATCATGCTCTACAAATTTCATGACCAACACATCACCCAATTCCAAGCCTAACTAGGCTAATCGAACGAAAACAACTTAAAAGCCCTAGAAATTTCAACTCCACATTTCTCCTTACCTAGCTCAAGAGGGAGTGAGCTGATTGGAGGGGTTGCTGCACGGGAGGAGGGCTACAAAACCGTACCAAGCTTGCCCGGATTGGTGGCCGGAGGAGGGAGTTCCGGCGACCGGAAGTTCGGGGCAGCCTAACCTTTCGGGCGGCACCGCTCTCTCACGGCGGCGCTAGGGGGGCTGTCACCGGTCCTGGAAGATAGCTGGGTCGGAGACCGATCGATTGGGACCGGTGCGGCGGTCTGGGGCGGCCGGACGGCGGCGGTCTGGCGGTCGGAATTCCGGACAGCGGGAGGGCTCGGGTGCGGGAGCGGGAGAGGAGAGAGAATCGGGAGGAAAAGAGAATGGGTTTGGGCCTCACACCCCAAACCGGTCCATCACCTATATACTACCCAATTCTAAAATTAAACACCCCGAAAAATAATACCCGAATAAAATTACCTTTTACTAGCTAAAATTTACTATTTTTACCGTCGTCGTATTTTCCTCTTACGAATAATCCTCAGCACAATAATCGTCCCCGAAACCCCTCTAGGGACCAATTAAGCTATTAACTCAATGATCGAGACGGTAAAATTCTTATTATAATCACGCTAGTAAATAAGGTAATTTTATAAGGGTCGGGATGTGACAGGAGGGCTCTGAAGAAAAACCTAGGCGGTGCGCTTAGGGTTAGGGTTTCGAGGTAGCTCGAAGGGTAAATGATTTTTAGTTTGTCTGTTGATGTTTGTCAAGAGATTGTGTGTGTTGCTTCAGCAGGGAAGCGAAGGCAGAGCTCTGGGGAGCGTTGGAGGTTCGACTGGGTCGAAGGTTTGTATTGTAAGATTGATTGTTCAGATGTATTGAGAGTTGTCCTTCCTGTAAACCCTCGAGCCCTTTATATAGTGGTTCGACTTGCGGCAGAAGAAAGATAACTTAGTGTTTAAGTCGGACTCTGAAACCCTAATAGCACAAGGGCACTGTTCCCTCCGCGCGAACCAACCAACTTGTGACACATGTCCAGTTAGCACACTTCACATAGGACACTGCCGCTTCAACAGGGAAGCAAAGGCAAAGCTCTGGGGAACGTTGGAGGTTCGACTGGGTCGAAAGTTTGTATTGTAAGATTGATTGTTCAGATGTATTGAGAGTTGTCCTTCCTGTAAACCCTCGAGCCCTTTATATAGTGGTTCGACTTGCGGCAGAAGAAAGATAGCTTAGTGTTTAAGTCGGACTCTGAAACCCTAATAGCACAAGGGCATTGTTCCGTCCGCGCGAACCAACCAACTTGTGACACATGTCCAGTTCGCACACTTCACATAGGACACTGCCGCTCAATTATAGACTCCTATGCGAACTGGAATTAGGAATATCCTCATCCCGCAGGGTCAAAAAGCTTGTCTCCATCTCGCGGGCCTTTCTAGCTCGCGGGCTTTAGAAGGGTTTTTTATATTTAAAAGGGCCACAGGGATTGGCCCGAAGCATGTCGAAGACTTGTAAAAGTCTTCAACGGTTAATGTGGTACGCGCGGACTCCGCCTGTTGCTTTCTCGCGAAGTCTCCTACGTGAGCCAGCTTGTCAGCTCGCCTTGATATATTCCGCCTCGCCTAGGACTTTTACGCGAAGTACTATTGCGCCTCGCCTACGGGCGAAGTCATTCCGCACGCGAGATCATTTAGTGTGCGAGCCCTGTATTTCGCACGAAGCCTTTGCAATTCAACTCGCGTGGTCTCACTACCGGCCATTACTTGTAAACTTAAAGAACTTGGGCTCGCCGGTATGACATAGACCAAGAATTTAATTAATATGGACATTTATTGTCCAGTCAAATATTAATTGAGGCGTAAACACTTAGGGCTTTCGGGGCTTGTTTTCAGTCATATGATCACCTCACATTCTAAGGTTCTAAGCTATCTAACATTCTAGCTTTTAGCACAATCAAATACACGACAATTTTTTTATGGGGCCATATAGGTAATTTCATTGCTCAAGCCATAATGAAGTGGATACATACCTTCTTTTGCCATATCGAGGGCAAGTTAAAAACTGGCCTCTTAGCACCATTCATTACATGTTGAGTGATCACAGCACAACAAACTTAGCACATATAAGGTGCTTAGATTTCTTATACATGGATTTATTGTAAATTAGACAAAGCTAAAAACATAGGGTTAGACCTAAGTTAAAAAATGTAGTATAACGTAGAAGACTCAAGGGCCCAATGGGCTAGTCAACTCTAAGCCCAAGAGATTTGTCTAGTTAATTCATATCGCCCTCAAGACTTTTTCCAGTCCACCATCGATTAGAACCACGCATCAGGATTTGAATAAGCCCACTAAAACCTTCAGACATGGATGCAGCCATAAACTGTCGACGCTGCCTGAAAACTTCTCCACTCTCATCAAGCTTCCCCTCGAAATCAAATGGGATACGGTCCGGCAACACTACCAAGACCAGCGAGGCCTTATGCCATCACAGATACGGTCGCCGCCAGGCGAGTAATAAGTGAAAAAACTAGTTTTTAGGGACTTAGGGTTTTCTCTCGCGTTGAAAGTGTTCTTTACACACAACAAAAACATGCACGTACGCTACAAGATACGAACAAAACATGTATTGATTTTTTTTTTTTAAGAGCATAATACCAAATTGGATTGTCGAAAACTAGCATAATAAACCAGATTAACTCCTATCTCCGGTGAAATTTGCCAAGAAAATAAAAGTTAAAAACAAAATGATCCCCAAATTGGGTTTAGGGAAAACCCTATTAAAAGTCTGAAAACTATAAAACGGAAAAAGGCGGTGCGTTTTGGCGCAAAAAGGAAAACGACCACAAAGCTCTCTACGCGTTACAATCACAATCGTCCGTGCATTACACGCGCCTCTCCCAAAGAAAAACCAACCAGCCGTACGCTATTCTCTGCGTTACGATAACAAAAGTAAACACCGACTTTGTGTTTGTGTGGTTCTCACGACTTTTCGTCTCCTCTATATAACTTTTCTTCCCAACCTCTCTACATCCATATTTACCGCGTCTTCGAATCAGGTAACTTCATTTTACCTCTGTGACCTTGTGTCTATTTTGTTTTGATCATATGAACTTTTGGTATCGTGGAAATTGTGGGTACGTAGGTTTTGTTTAAAACACAACGTAATTGGGTCATGGTTGATTTTGGTTTTGATCATGATGCATGAAGCAGTGATTCTTGAACAAAGATTGTGATGTTATTGTTGGAAGTACGAAACTGTGGTTTTTGTTATATTGTGCTATATGAATTTGGCTGATTGGCTTTTCCTTGTGGTGCAGATTTGATATTTGATATTTATTTGGCGAAGAAATAAATCATATTGTTGGTTGCCTTGATCGTCTACATCCAACAGTCCAGTTTCATGTCTGAACTCGAAAACCAGCTCCCATCTACTTTTGGTGAGGCTCTCTTCCTTATGAAAGCTTATGTGTATAGATGTTTATCATGTAATGTGCAAGTGTAACTGGGTGGTGTGTGTAATGTACGTGTGTGCAGATCCCTTTGCTGACGCCAATGCTGAGGACTCAGGTGCCGGGACAAAAGAATACGTGCACGTTCGTGTACAGCAGCGTAACGGGAGGAAGAGCCTGACCACGGTGCAAGGATTGAAGAAAGAATACAGCTACAACAAGATTCTTAAGGACCTCAAGAAGGAGTTCTGCTGTAATGGTACTGTTGTTCAGGATCCTGAGTTAGGCCAGGTTTGTCCCTCGTCTTTAGTAAACTACGATTCTAGTTGCATTCTTGTGTTTGTTCTTTGATTGGTAACATGATCAGGGAAGTGAATGTTAGGATAGGCGGAACCAGAAATTTATAATTAGGGGAGCCGGCCAATATATATGTAGTAAAAGAAAAATTATGTGTTACCGAAATAAAAATTAAACCTCTAGACCTGCTATAAAAAAAATTCATTGCGCCCCCACGAATTATATGTATCCCAAAAATATAAATCTGGATAAGATAAACAATTAGAACTTTTATAAGCTAATCTGGTTATGAAATTGGAGAACTACCACATAATAGCATTTCTATTTATTCATTCATTACGGGAAAAAATAAGGGAGACTTGAATACAAACAAGTTACTTCATGAGTAACTTCCTAAAAGCACAGTTATTCATTTGTTAGGGGTGCCAGCAAGCACAATAAGCTCATAGCTTCAAATCACATAGCAACTAGAAGACTAAGGGGTGCCATGGCACCTTTTGGCCTTGGCATAGCTCCGCCACTGAGGCCATGCCAGTTTTGTTTTTTTACTTCTAGTCAATCTAGATTCATGATTTGTAGAAGGTGTTGTTCTGCTTCATAAACCATTGAACCATTGGTGCAATTATTGGAAAGTAAATATATGAATAGGTCAGGTTTTATTCTTGTCTGATTGATATTCAAGAAGCATTATTTTTGTCTATAAATGTGGCACCATGATTCCAAAGTAAGTTAGTGAATCAGATTCAAATTGTGAACAACTGTTCTGCAGCATGTGTTGAGAAATTTGTTGCATAAATAGCATAAGCTTAAAAGTAGATGTAAGAACGGGACAGGTCTGTAGCCCTCCAATAAGTATTAGATCGAAGATGCATTCTTTGGACTGTGTTCTCTATGTAGCTTTGAATACTTTGCTATCATTAGCACAACAGTCTAGGTTTGTTCCTGTCATTTGGTAACTTGAAAATTCAAGGTCTAATCCTTTGGAGAAAAATTTCCGTTATGTAATTCTTCGATCAGTTGGTACCATGATTGTTAAGCAGGCATAGACATGGTGCATTAACCATATGATACCATTGCTGTTGTGGTTCGCTGAGAATGGTTTATCTACCTCTTCGTGATATAATTCTCCGATCCTTTGCAGCATGTGTAGTGGATTTCTCTTTTCTTGAGCAGAGATTGATGCACATTTAGTATTACCTTGTTCCAGATATTGCCAATAGCTTTGCAAGTATTGAGTGCTTTATCTATAGTCTTCGGAAACAAAGCTTATGTTGAGATATCAATCCCATATCGGGAATATGAGACATTGCATGTGAGTTTATAAGGGTTTAGGTCACTCAATCTATTGTCAATTGGTTTTGGATGTGAACTCCAGACTACTTTATCAGCTTATACATAATTGTTTCATGGCTGCAGGTTATACAACTCCAGGGGGACCAAAGAAAGAATGTTTCCTCCTTCCTTGTGCAGGTAGCTAGTTTGTCTATCTCTCTAATTAGGTATCAATTATATTGTGTTGTTGCTTCGTGTTTGTAATTTGGCCACCTTCCTGTTCTCTTAAACAGGCCGCCATTGTTAAGAAGGAGAATATCAAGCTTCACGGTTTCTGAATAGCACCACTCGCTACCCTATGTAGTTTGCACCACCTCAGTGTTCGATTGCTAGCAATATATGATATGAAATTAAATGTTGCTACAATCTGTTCCTTTATATTCACCTTATAAAGGTCTGATACAAGACTTCTGTTTTTCTTCTAGTCCTTCTGCTGGTTTTGGTGTTATGTTGAAGGATAATGTGGATACATTTTTCAAGAATAATATAAAAAGTCTATTTTCTATATTTCCAAAGATCTGCTTGTTGCTATATATGAGATTGGTGTCACCTCTCCTTCTTAATAAGGAAGTAGGTGCATATATGAGATTTAGCGGCTTTGAAATGTTTTTGGATGTGACAATGTTGATGTCCATGTTTCTGCATATTCAACATCTACGTAAGTGAGATAGTCCTTTATTCGATTCACTCATGTGATTTTAAGCATTCACCATAGAGAATGCAGCAAAAGTGCTTGCAAAGGAGAACTTTGATGGCTGAGCTGACTGAGTTAGTCAAGAAAACACTGCATATTTGAACTCTTGGGACATGACAAAGTGCTCTAATGCTTATCTTGGACTCTAAGTTACAAAAATACAAAGTACTTGTTGTACAGGTCCATTGAAGAATAATTGCCTTATTTAGTCTTCAAGTTTAAGTCTCTCTTACTCTCGTAGCCGTCTAATACTATAATAAATTAACTAGAGCACCATTTATTTAATGAATTATTCTATCGGTTCTGTAAAGTTTATTCACCGAAAAATATACTCATTGTTTAAAATTTGTGTTTTATACCAATTTGCTTTAATATGACTTGTGGGATGACTTCAAGTCCTTCAGTATACAGATCCTCTTTTCTTCCAACTTTCTGCAAATCTTCCTCAGATGTTCAAGTTCAGAACAATAGGTAGCTTAAAAATCCATATTAAACAACGAGTACACAGCAAGTAACCAATTCAAGATTAGTAGGAATTCTATTATTATTCCTAACCATGGAAAAATGTGTCACATTCCCCCAAGCGGGGGAGTGAGAATTTCTTTCATCAATGTGTCTTTTTTCTTTTTTCTAATGCATCAAAAAAAAGAAAAGAAAAAAAAAGTGTATATTTCAGGTCGGCGACAAAGTTAGATAAGAATCTGAGAGGGAAAGAAATGGATGGCGGAGGGAAATTGCGGTTCTTTAATGTCCACAACAAATATGCTGTCAATTCATATCCCATCGTTTTTGTTTCTTCGTTTGGCACTTTCTTAATTACTGCTAAAACATACCCAATCTAATCCATTTGATAATTCATCCCCACCCAACACTATTCCTCTAGGGAACCACTTTTTTTTTTTTTTTTTTTGGTTAATAGGGAACCACTTTAGTGTTTCTGCATCATACTGAAACTAACTTGCATTCTTTGCACACACCTCACAAAGGTCAGCTCAATCGGAAATCGTTTAGTTACACAAGTCTTGTTGTCTTCGTTGTGATTTCATCTGATCGATTACCCATATATACATATTCAACCGAATGTATCGATCAAGTAGTCAAAATGGCTTTGAATTTATTGATTTTCAAAACTATAATTCTAAAACATAATTTAAACGTGTGACGATTTTAATTATTACATACATAGAAAAATAATAATCAAAATAAAACACAAAATACACAGAAAATGTGACCATAGAAAGAATAGAACTTTGGAGGAGTTGGAGGCCTTAGCTTTTTCTATTCAAATATAAAGAGGTATGAACACAAATACTCAAGATCTTTCTTATCTTGAAAATCCTATGCCAACCAACAGTTGAGTATTCAACTACCTATCAAAGGTAGACCAAGAAAAAAACCCTCTCTTCAACTACCAGTCTTCTCCTGCTCTTTCTCTTCCTCACTCACTCCAGCGCCCATTCTTCCCTGTCAATGGAGAACATTATCTTATTGACAACAATCTTCTTCCTATTTATATCACTTACCAACTGCCTTCAGTTTCAAAAACACAGTCCTGCTCTGCTTTACTATTATACTAAACAACAACCAATTGAAATTTGCGGCTTCTGTTTGTCTCATATTTCAACACCAATGGCTGACTTGGATCACTCTTCTGATGAAAGTTCTGTGGATTCCAGAGGTACCCATTTCAACTGAGAAGTTTTTCCTAATCATTCTAATTCTTGGTTTCTGCCATTTTTGATTATCTATTGGCTGACTTTGATCAAATCATTGATTACTTGTCTCTGAATTCTGGAGGTAACCCTTGAAAGTATTAATCTTTCCAAATGGTTTCAACTAGTTGTTCATTTATTTCCACTCTTATGATACTCTGATAGTTAAACCTTTGAAAATCTTTGTTTCTTGGTTTCACTTCACGAAAAGTTCTCAAATTTTATATTTATAGAATGTTTTGTTTTCTGGGTGATTAAACATGATGTAATCTTTCTTTAATTATTGCTTTGGGGATTTCTGTTGTAGTTATACTCACAAGTCATGCATGTTTTTTTTCTCTATTTGCAGCAGAGGATACTAGTCAAGACTCTAAGCTTGACTTTTCAGAAGATGAGGAATTTCTCATCACTAGGATGTTCAACCTGGTTGGGGAGAGGTAGGCTATAGTTTTCAATTTCTTTCTTCTTTTCAGGTCTAAAATTTTCCCCACTTTGGCTGAAAGATTTTGTGTTTATTCCTTATAAAGGTGGTCTTTGATTGCTGGAAGAATTCCTGGAAGATCAGCAGAGGAGATTGAGAAGTACTGGAATTCAAGATACTCAACAAGTGAATGAAGAACCAAAACCATGAAATTGGAGTACTCAGTCTCAATCAGAGCAAGAAATTTTGGGGGTGTTAATGTTAATGTAACAATGTGTGGTTGTAGTTATATGCATGGATTTAGTTTTGCCAGTTTCCTTTGCTTAAAATTAAGGAGAAGGGATACTGTTTTGTTTCAGGGTTTTGCTTGCAATCAAATGGGGGCATTCTGCAAGTGATGCCCATCTATGTAAATTAGTAATTGGTATGATGTTGTTGGGTTGAAGCTTTCCATTTTTTCCCTTTTACTTCTGTTTTCTGAAACATTGAATGAACTCTAGTGGAAGTAAATTTGGTTGGTTAATTAGCTGCTTCATGTCAAAGTGCCGTTCAAGTGTTTTCAGAACCCAATCTTGAACACCCTATGTTTCATTTTCTTCTGTGAATGGAAACCAATGGTGTCTTGTGCACACCGTATGTTTGACAAACCCTATTACAATATTATTTCCGATTTAACGAGTGATTCGTAATTATTACAATATTATGAAATGGGAAATGTATGTAAAATACCAGTAAGTCAATAATAAGTGACAATCTTGGACAGTTGGACAGATATACATGTTTCAAAGGCCATTCTGCAGAGTTGGACAGATGTACATGTTTCAAAGGCCATTCTGCAGAATCTGAGCCTTTTCAGCTGTGTCCTTACTGTTTGTAAGGCTATCTTCCAAGCCTCCTAACCCCCCGGGTGTTGAGATGTAAATCTGATATCGGGAAAATGAGACTTTGCATGTAGATTTATAAGGGTTTACGTTACTCCACCCATTACTAATTGATTTTGGATATAAACTCCAGATTACTTTATCACCAACAGCAAGACACACCAATAACACCATATCACATATAAGCTTTTTCCTCATTCCTTTCTTTGAATATGAATGCATGCAATGGTTAAAGTTAATTTGCTCGTCAAGGAGTATCTAAAAATCGATGAATTTTACTGGAGTTGGTCATTTGTAATCGGAAAGTCTAGTAATATTCATTAGATGATGGCAATCAAAACTATCGTAAGCTTCCCATGCCAGTTCTTCACAACCTATGTTCATTGTTCAAGTGGCTGATCTAGGATTGAGAACCGGGATGGGCTTGAAATTTTTTTCTCCCCTAATTAACTGAAGTGATAACAAAATTCACCGAAATATCACTGTGTAACAAAAATATATTAAGTATCTAAAACTTCGAAACTTTTCTTTCAATAAATTAAGATGTAAAACTGTAAAGAAAAAAGAGACCTACATAGGCCTGAGTCAAACCCGGGTGGCTTTGAAATTAGTAAATATCCATAACCAAAGCCTGCAACATTAGCTGTTTTGCTAGTAGAACATACACTGGTGTATTTATCCAGAAAGCTCAGTTGGGCTTGAGCCCTACCAAGCTAAGCTCCTACCTCGTAGATCCGCCCTGGTTCAATATAAAGTTAGAGAAGAAGACTTAACTGGAAACTCGTCCTTTACTTTTCTATAGCACTGTCAGAAAAGATAGACGAGCCAACTCATTTTTGGCAGAAAGCGAAGGAATTTTGACATATAAAGTGAAGAGATCTATATCCACTCATCTGTTCAAATAATTATAGACGAATTGAAAGCTAAGAACATCGAACATAATCATTTAAACATGATCTAAGGTCAAAAGGCACCATTTAGAAAGAGGCATAAAGTAAACAGCACTACATATACTTGTTGTACCATTCGTGATCATATATCATGGAAGTGATTTCTAATGAATAAGACCGTTTGTTCATATGTAAAAACCGTTAGTTCAGTTCCTTTGCATCATCATTACAAGGATCCGCATGCAAAAAGATCAAGAACTCATAAAAAGAGGACAACTCGGAGAGGCTAAGACAAACATACCGGTGTTGATATACACAATGTGTCGATGCATTTTGTCGATGCTTACCCTACTCGCAATCGGACTCTTGTTGTAATCATATTCATCAAAAGTAGAAGGAGATCCCTTTGTGTGTGTGTATACACACACACACAATCGGGATCCAGAGAGGACGTCCGCACAGCCCTTAAAGTGCGGACGTCCCTCCGTTTTCCACCGTACGGCTCCGACAACGGCTCGCCTCCACCCTAGCGGCCTCCAACAGCGTCTCCGATCACTTTCCCTCCCCGGCGAGTCCGCCGAATTCCAGTTTTTCGACGAGATCACCCAAACTTCAAACAAAATCGATCTCGCCGGAAAACTGGAATTCGGCGGACTCGCTGGGGAGGGAAAGTGATCGGGGACGCTGCTGGAGGCCGCTAGGGTGGGGACGCTGCTGGAGGCCGCTAGGGTGGAGGCGCGTCATCGTCGAAGCCGTACGGTGGAGAACGGAGGGGCGTCCGCACTTTAAGGGCGTGCAGACGTCCTCCTTAGATCCTCTCCGTGTGTATATATATATATATATGTATATGTATGTGTGTGTGTATATATATATATATATATACAGGCTTTCACACGTCCGCATTTATTCTTACGGTGCGGATTTCCATTTTAGACTCATTTTTCAATCGAATTTTCACATCTCCACCGCCTAGTCTTTAGATACTAATGTATAGATCATCTCTGCAAAATTTGAGTCAATTTGGTTATCATTAAGACACTCAAACTCGATTAAACCAATGGATGAACATAATTCTTTCGAACTTGAACCGTTTATGTTTATAACAGCAAAACGCAGTTTTGAGTGCCTTAATGATAACCAAATTGGCTGAAATTTTGTAGAGATGATCTATACATTAGTATCTAAAGACTAGACGGTGGAGATGTGAAAATTCGATTGAAAAGTGAGTCTAAAGTGGAAATCTACACCATAAGAATAAATGCGGACGTGTGTAGCAGAGAAAGCCTGTGTGTGTGTGTATGTATATATATATATATAGTTTCTCTGCTAAGGACGTCCGTTCCTATCAAATTCTACGAATATCAAACGATCAGCCATCAGATCCACTTTAATGAAGCTCCACGGCCAAGATTAAAACACAGGAAATGAGTTTTTTAAAATGTCAGGTCCCACCCCGGATTTCCTCCTGAAACCCGTGGTAAATCCTGCGGGGTCCACCTCCAAGGAAAATTTACCAAAAATTCGGCTAAACCTTCCTTGAAAATGGACAACTCTTACCTGAAAATCCAACTTAACACTTCTATACTAAACAACAAAGTCAACATTAGATCACTAACTGGTTATCAGAGCATATCTAATAAGGAAAGAATAACCATGAATAAAGATGAAGCGGAAGCAGCTTCTGACTATTGGACTAAGCCTCGACTTCATGTACGCTCGACCTCAAATTAACCTAACCTGCAAATTGAGCATTTGAAAACAAAGGGCCAAGGGGAAAGTAATTTAAAACGTTAGAGTGAGTGGACAAAAATAAATAAATTCATTTAACAAAACGTAATTTTCACTACTTTCCCACATTTAAACTTTAAAACCTTGCTGCACGCAACTTTGATGAACATTTAACTTTAAATCCGGAATCTCATAAATAAATGGACGAACTAGCCCCGCTGGTTAATCAAATACGGAACTGAGAAGATTAAAATAAGGGAAAAGTTATCACCATGTAAAAAGGAGCCTCCCAAGCTCAGGTCGGTGCCTCCCAGGCTATAATAGCGTCCCACGCTAAGCGCTCAACTCTCATATGATGAGGACCGCTGGTAAGACTATAATAGCGTCCCACGCTAAGCGCTCTATTCACATATGATGAGGACCGCTATATAATGGCTACCTAGCAATAAATATATATATACCGATCGGTTGCCTCCCAGGCGATAATAGCGTCCCACGCTAAGCGCTCAACTCTCATATGATGAGGACCGCTGGTAAGACTATAATAGCGTCTCACGCTAAGCGCTCTACTCACATATGATGAGGACCGCTATATAATGGCTAGCTAGCAATAAATATATATATACCGATCGGTTGCCTCCCAGGCTATAATAGCGTCCCACGCTACGCGTTCAACTCTCATATGATGAGGACCGCTATATAATGGCTAGCGAGCAATAATCCATATAATCGACCCTATATTAAGGTGACTAATAACATACGAAAATGCATAACTTCACTGATCTTCCCCAAGATCATACGAATGGTACGGTTCCCAACCGTATTTGAAAATCATCATAAGAAATTATAATAAACTCAATGACGTGTCTTACACGTTAAAATATTCTCAAACTTATAAATATAAGCGAGATTTCGATATCAAATATAAATCATAAATAATAGTATCTCCACTCGAAAATACTCGTTAAAATATTCTCCAAGTCAAAATCATTATGCCTCAAATAAACAATTAAATTATGATGGAGAACTACCGAAAATCTCATTTTCGGTAATCATTTATAAATCCCGAGGTCATCAAAATAAAACCGAAAATAATTAAATCCATTGAACTCAGTACGGTTCCCAACTGTACCTAAAAATATTGCGTAATAAAATAAATCACTTGACATGTCCCACATGTCAAATAAAATGCTCAAGAGAGTTTCCGATAAATAAATGGAACTCATTACTCCAAGAAAATATTAAATCTTCAACATGCCTTTGAAAATTAAATATAATATAGTGCATGCATGACATTCAAATCAAAGGTCCACTCACAGTGCTCGGCTATGCCTGCCGACGACCCGAGGCTTCCTCCAAATGATCCTCCTCACGTCCTGAACAATAATTAATATTAATTCTCATTCAACAATAAACTTCAATAAATAATTCCATAAAATTAATGGTCTAAAATCAATCATCTTCCTTGCCCATTTTCTCCATCCTTAACCCATTATATCTCAAGATTCACCACCATCACCGATAACCAAAAATTAACCTTATACGCAAATTTAAACCGGCTAACCAAACTACTGATATTCCATTCTAAACACCGTCAAAATCCTTAACCATCGAAAAATCCCCAACATTATCAAAACTCCTCCAAAAATTCCAAACTATACATCATTAAACTCCTCTCCTTAATACCATCTTAAAAACACGAAAAACAGCCCCTAAGGGCGGCGGCCGGCGGCCGCTCTCTGGCGACTTCCAATGCTTCTCAAATTTTAACAGAATAATCCTCTCATCATACCCAACAACTTTCATAATTAGCACTTAGTCCAATTTTAAGACTAACTAGGGTAATCGAATCAAAACATCCATAAATCCCTAGAACTTGTAATTATACAAACCACCCTAACGAAATCGAATTTAGCCGATTTCTTTTGAGGGATTACTCACCTAGATGAGGGCTACAAGTTGAGCCAAAAATCTCGGCCTATGGTGGCCGGAGGACGGAACTCCGGCGAAAGGCTATCTGGCGTCTCTAGTGGGTTTTCACTCGAACGGCGGCGTTACACGGCCGGTCACCAGCCCAGGATGAGAGAGGAGGTGGCGGGGGTCCGAACGAGACCGGTCCGGCGGTCGGTGGTGGCCGGACGGCGGCGGACGAAGGTGGTGAAGCCGGCGGGTCGGGAAACTTCGGGAGAAGGAGAGAGAGAAGAAAGAGGGAGAGAGAAAGAGAATCGAGGGGGGGGGGTGTTGGGCTGCCCACACCCGGTCCAATAACTTAAACCCCAAAAATTATACCCACTAAATATTTACTCCCTTTTTACCAACTCAAAATTTACCCTTTTAGTTGATAACTTTTTCATGCTAACTCCGATTTTAACGTATAGCATGTCTACGGATTCGTATTAATGTCCTCTACAACTTTCATGAAGAAAGTTTTCCCAAATTCCAAACGGAAGAAAAAGTCAATCTTGAACAATACTTATGGAACTGGGTCTCGATGATGATGGATTTTGAAAGGCAAATGTTTTTGAGCCTTAGAGATGTGAGGCTTTTTTTTCTTTTTTTTTTTTTTTTTTTTAAATTGACTGATATTCATGTATTGATGTGGGGATTTAGTTTTATTTAGTTCATGTGAGTACACTGGAAACCACCACCAACCCATATTAATTGAGAATTTGAGATGCTTACTTTGAGAAGTAGTGTTCACGTATTTAGTGTGCTTACTTTGTTAGTTGTGATTTTGGTCTTTAGTGAGAGAACTGGACAACATTTCATTGAGTTTTTGTGTTTGTGTTTGTGATGTAGTTCTATTATGTGACATTATACCAGTTGCATCTTTCGATAGAAAAATTGAGTAACTATATTACTTGTAATATAGTGGTGTCGTCAACCTTTGTAATTGTATTCCTTGATATTGTAATGCCAAGTTATACCCATTTTTGGAAAGTGGAGTGACATTTTGAGTGTTCATTTTGTCTGTTATTTGAAATGGTTGCAGATTTCAATGGCATACAAATATCGTACATTCTTCAATGTTGGAGATTGGTTTCTCTGACTTGAGACTTGGATTATTTTGGTCCTAAAGATTACCCAAATGATCCTCATGAATGAAAGAAGGTCTAAACATTAGGCGATCATCATGCAATGGAAGATCAAGTTGGACTTTCTAAGGGTTCAGTTGCACTTTCTAAGGGTTCAGTTGCACCTAGTTTTTACAGAAAGAATAGGGAATGAGGGATTAGAAACATTGTGATCTTGTCATCTGGGTTTATGCAACTATGTTTATGTTGCTTTTAAATATGCAAATTCATAAACCTCGTTTGAGTTTTCTTTTTAATATACATGCTTTGTAACAGATATGTCAAGACCCACCCCGAATTTCACCCCGAAACCCGAGGTAAGTCCTGCGGGGACCACCTCCAAGGAAAATTTACTGATAAGCAAACCTCCCTTGAAAATGGACAACCCTAACCTAGAAAACTAAAGTGTTACTTTCTTAAATAAATTTGAGCATCCTCCAAATCAACCCACAATTATACGAAAGTGAGTAAATAATTACAAACTTCGTATATTCAAAAAATACAATAAAAGTCTAAGCACACCACCAGAACATTACAATAAATCCCAAAGAGTATTCAGAGCTACTATACACTAGAGGAGTAGGAAAAATACTCTAGTAGGTTAAACAGGTAACCTACTGATGAATGGTGGCTGAGAAATGGGTAACTATGCCTCGTCGTCTCCTACTCGTTCTAACTCGAACTCTGCAGATTGGGCATTTTAAAAACGAAGAGCCCAGGGGAAAAACATTCGCAATAATTAGAGTGAGTGGACAAAAATAAATAAAAAGAATATTTATGTTTTCCCAATTTAATTTCCAAGAAAACGAATGCATGTCTTAAACGATAATTCTCTTATCGTTATAAATATCGAGCCTCTACTGCTCAAAACTATATATATATCCAAATACAGCCTCTCAGGCTAAAATATATACATGTATATATTTACACTCGCCCAGACTCCCTATATAAATTAATAATAATCTATATAGGGCTACTACGCTCGCGTCCAACGCTCACGTCACGCCTTAATGCGGTGATACACTATGTCATTAAGGTGGACAGACGGGTGTATAAATATGTGCCCAGACCCCTTATATGAATTAAACACTCATATAAGGCTACTACGCTTGCGTCCAACGCTCACGTCACACCATAATGCAGTTATATACTATGTCATTAAGGTGGACAGACACATATCGCTAGCTAGCATTTATATACATACTCTCCTTAAAAATATATTATAATTTACCGAAAATCCCATTTTCGGTAACTCATCACAATGAGTAAAATCGTCAAATAAAAATGACGTCAAATGGTCTAACCAAATAAACAACTGCATGCACATTATTTAAAACAAAAGTCCACTCACTAGTTAGGCCTAAGCCTGAAGTCAGTCGGAGGTCTCCTCTGCTCGAGCCTCCTCGCGTCCTGTTCCAAAACATAAATAATTCCTTAAATAAAATCCCAACGTTTAAAGAAAATAGGCATAATTAAATATGAGCTTCTCGTGCTCAACCATGCCTATCGTCCTAAATCTTAACTTCACTGCCAACCAAAAATCTCCATAAATACCGACATCCTCAAAAATCACCTTCCAACGTCCTAATCATAAAAATAATCCAATGGCCGGATTTTAACTTATTAATCCGCCAAAAATACCAAACTTTACAAATTCCAAAACCTAACCAAAAAATCCTCCAAAAATTCCTAAATTCACATCAATAATATCCCCTTAATATTCTACATCAAAAACCACAAAATTTCCCAAAACAGCGGCGGCCGGCGACCAACTCCGGCAACCTGCAAATGCTACCAAATTTTAACAGAATCTTCCTCTCAATCTCCTCTACAACTTTCCTAACTAGCACAAACACCAATTCCAAGCCTAACTATCATAATCGAATCAAAACATCCAAAAATCCCTAAAACTTTCAATTATACAAACCACCCTAACGAAATCGAATTTAGCCGAATCCTTTTGAGGGATTACTCACCTAGATGAGGGCTACAAGTTGAGCCAAAAATCACGACCTATGGTGGCCGGAGGACGGAGCTCCGGCGAAGGTGCAACCACGGCAACCGTGGCTTTCGGGCTCGGCTGCTCCTTCACGGCGGCGTTAGGGGATCGGCCACCTACCCAGAAATGAAGAGGAGATGTCGGGGGTCCGAACGAGACCGGTCTGGCGGTCGGTGGTGGCCGGACGGCGGCGGACGGGCGGTCGGAAGATCCGGCAGTGAAGAGAGGAAACGGGAGGAAGAAAACGGGAGGGAGGAGAGAGAAAGGAGAGGGAAAACTGAAATGGGCCAAACCCATCCGGTCCAACTTAATAAACAAAACCCAACTCCAAAATTTAACACCCCAAAATAATACCCCAATAAAACTTACATTTTTAATTGATAACTTTTACATGCTAACTCCGATTTTAACGTGTAGCATGTCTACGAACTCGTAATAACATTCTCTACGACTTTCATGAAGAAAGTTTTCCCAAATTCCATGCGGAAGAAAAAGTCAACTTTGGAGTCTTAAATAGTAAACGGTTACTTAAAACGGTAAAAGACCAAAATATTACCAAAGTAAATAACCGTAAAATAACTTAAGAACCGGGGCGTGACAATTCTCCCCTCCTTATAAAAATTTCGTCCCCGAAATTTACATAACTATCAAACAAAAAGGTAGGGATACTGCTGCCTCATTTGTTCCTCTGATTCCCAAGTAGCTTCCTCTACTTGATGACTTCTCCAAAGCACCTTGACAAGTGGAATTGTCTTGTTCCTCAGTACTTGCTCCTTTCGGTCAAGAATCTGTACCGGTTCCTCTTCATAGGTCAAATCTCTCGTCAAACTAATTGGCTGCTCTTGCAACACATGAGAGAGATCGGCCATATACTTGCGAAGCATGGATACATGAAACACATTATGTATCCTGGACAATTCTGGAGGCAAAAGTAATCGATAAGCAAGTGAGCCAACTCGCTCTATTATCTCATACGGCCCAATATACCTCGGACTAAACTTCCCACGCTTACCAAAACGTACTATCCCTTTCCAAGGGGATAATTTCAAAAACACCCAATCACCTACTTGAAATTCAAGGTCTTTCCTGCGAACATCTGCATAACTCTTCTGCCTACTTTGAGCGGCCTTGAGTCTATCTCTGACCACTTTAATCTTCTCATTAGTATCATGGATTAACTCAGGACCACAAAGTTCTTTTTCTCCTACTTCATTCCAACATAGAGGTGTACGACACTGTTTCCCATAAAGTGCCTCAAAGGGAGCCATACCAATACTAGAATGGTAGCTGTTATTATAAGCAAACTCCATCAAAGATAGGTTCTTATCCCAACTCCCCCTAAACTGCAAGGCACAAGCTCTCAACATATCCTCTAAAGTCTGAACAGTCCTCTCTGATTGCCCATCAGTCTGAGGATGAAAAGCAGTGCTGAAGTGTAATCGGGTACCTAAAGCTGTCTGAAGAGCTTTCCAGAATTTAGAAGCAAATCTAGGATCCCGATCCGACACTATTGATTCAGGTACACCATGAAGTCTCACAATCTCATTCACATAAAGCTCCGCCAATTTATCCATTGTATACTTCTTTCCCATCGGTAAGAAATGTGCAGATTTGGTGAGTCTATCCACAATCACCCAAATACCGTCATGCCCCTCACGGGTACGAGGTAAACTGAAAACAAAATCCATGGTGATGTGGTCCCACTTCCACACTGGAATAGGCAACGGCTCAAGCAATCCTGAAGGTTTCTGCCTTTCAGCTTTCACTTGCTGACAGATCAAACACCTACTTACAAAAGCTGCCATTTCCCTCTTCATGTTTGGCCACCAATAATAATCTTTCAAAGTCCGATACATTTTTGTACTACCCGGATGAGCAGCATATGCAGAACTATGAGCTTCTTCCATTATCTCTATCTTTAACTCTTCATTTCTCTTTGGAACACAAAGTCTATTTTTGAACAATAAAGTTCCATCTCTTCTTACCGAAAAATCCACGACGGCTCCATTCGCTACTCTTTCTATCAACTGAACAATGGAAGGATCATGATACTGCGCTTCCCGCACTTTATCAACCAAAACTGGCCTGACATGGAAACTAGCTACCAAGGCACCAACATTATCCACCGCTAAATCCACCCCAGTAGCTCGTAACTCAAAGAGAAGAGGAACTCTAACCATCCTCAAGTGAGACAAGGATATGGTGGGATTTCGACTAAGAGCGTCAGCTACCACATTAGCTTTTCCAGGATGATACTCAATAGTGCAATCATAATCATTGATTAATTCCATCCACCTTCTCTGCCTCATATTTAACTCTTTTTGAGTGAACACGTACCGAAGACTCTTGTGATCGGTAAAAATCTGACACTTGGCTCCGTAAAGATAGTGTCTCCACAACTTGAGAGTAAAAACTACTGCTGCAAGCTCTAAATCATGAGTGGGATAATTTACCTCATGCTGCTTCAATTGCCTAGAAGCATAGGCAATAACTCGATCATGCTGCATCAATACCCCGCCTAAACCTCGTTTAGAAGCATCACAATAAACCACATATTTCCCACTATCATCCGGAAGTGCTAAAACAGGAGCACTGGTCAGGCGATTCTTTAATTCTTGAAAACTTTGCTCACACTGGTCTGACCATTCGAACTTAACTCCCTTCTTGGTCAATCTTGTAAGTGGAACAGCAATCTTTGAAAAATCTTGCACAAAGCGTCGATAATAACCTGCTAATCCCAAGAAACTACGAATCTCCGTCACAGTGGTAGGTCTTCTCCAATTTGACACTGCTTCCACCTTTTGGGGATCCACACTAACACCTTCAGCCGAAATTACATGACCCAAGAATCCCACTTTATCCAGCCAAAATTCACACTTGCTGAACTTGGCATACAACTGAGCATTTCTCAAAGTCCGTAATATCATTCTTAGATGTTTGGCATGCTCCTTTTTACTTCTTGAGTAAACCAAAATGTCATCTATGAATACGATCACGAAGCGGTCAAGATATGGACTAAACACCCTATTCATGAGATCCATGAACGCAGCTGGTGCATTAGTAAGTCCAAAAGGCAACACCACAAACTCATAATGACCATAGCGTGATCGAAAAGCAGTCTTGGCTATGTCATTCTCTCGAATCCGCAACTGATGATAACCAGATCTCAAGTCAATTTTTGAGAAAACAGAAGCACCCTTTAACTGATCAAATAAATCATCAATACGGGGTAACGGATATTTATTCTTCACCGTGACTTGATTTAGCTTCCTATAATCAAGGCATAGTCTCATGGTGCCATCTTTCTTCTTAACAAACAACACCGGAGCACCCCATGGAGACTTACTAGGCCGAATAAAACCCTTATCTACCAACTCCTGCAGTTGAGTCTTCAACTCCTTCAATTCAGCTGGAGCCATTCTGTAAGGTGCCTGTGAGATAGACATAGTTTCTGGAAATAACTCGATAGAAAAATCTATCTCCCTTACAGGAGGCAAACCAGGCAACTCCTCGGGAAAAACATCTGGAAACTCCCTTACTACAGGAATATCCTCTACTTCCAACACTCTCATACTTGTATCCACAATGTGAGCTAAGTATGCCTGACAGCCTTTACTTAACAATTTCCTAGCAGTAATAGCTGATATCAAGCAACTCGAAATAACATCTCTTTCTCCTTGAAATGCAACTTCAAATCCATCTGGACTTCGAAGCACCACTTCTTTTCGGAAACAATCTACCATAGCTCTATAAGCCTCTAAAAAATCCATTCCCAAAATCACATCAAACTCCACAATATCTAAAGGGATTAGATCCGCCTTAAACTTAGTTCCTTCCACCAATACTTCACAACCACTAAACACCCAATTTATTCTCATCACCTCACCGGAGGGTAGAGACACATGCCACTCGCCTGGAAGAGACGATGATGGCACATTTGCATGGAGGGCAAATCTACTAGACATAAATGAATGCGTGGCTCCGGGATCAATTAAAATAAAAGTTGGCTGGCCAAAAATTAATAACGTACCAATGATGACATCTGGAGAAGTACGACCTTCCTGCTGAGTCATAGCATGAAGTCTGGCACGAGTCATGGGACGTCCACGTTGACCACTACCCTGCTGAGAGCCACCTCTGGCTGCTGTACTGCCACGAGTACCAATACTGGAGCCTCTGGCTGCAGGCTGATCGGCTGGCTGAGTAGGAGTGGGGGTGGTTCTCTGAGCCAACAAGGGACAATCTCTCTTGAAATGGTCCAGACTACCACACTCAAAGCACCCAGAAAACTGCTGCTGACGACCAAAAGAAAAAGTCTGACCACCCTGGAAACTGCCACTAGAACCAAACTGACCAGTCTGTTGCCTACCCAACTGGCTCCTGAAAGGTCTCCTGTTATGTCCTCTAGCCCTAAACCGAGAACTAGAACCTGATCCTCCACTACTGCTACTACCCGCTGAAGATCCAGAAGCGGATGATGAAGCGGCCTTCTTCGATGGACCCTGGCTGGGACCACCGAAATCTCGGGGCCGTGCACTAAAAGTCCTCCTGGTCTCGATGGCCATGGCTGCAGTAACCGCATCAAGAAAGGTCGGGTAAATGACACCGGTCATCTTCTCGGCGTACACTCCGCCAAGTGCTCCAATGAACATGTCAATCCTGGTCCTCTCATCAGGAACCAAATAAGGCACATGGTAGCTCAAGGTAGTGAACCTCTGTTCAAACTCAATGACACCCTCATCATCCATCTTCTTCATGTTCAGAAAATCTGACTGGATCCTGATACGATGAGCATGACTGAAATACTGACCTAAGAAGAGCGTCTTAAACTGTTCCCAAGTCATGTCCTGAGCACCACCATTATTTCTGCTAGCGAGAGTCCACCAATGATGTGCAGAGTCATCCAGAAAAGTCACTGCCATCTTCACTTTCTTTTCTTCCGGTGTATCAGTGCTCTCGAAAGCCTTTTCCATCTTGTCTACCCACGTATATGCATCAAGGGGTCCCTTGGCACCCTTGAACTCAATTGCTCCAGCCTCGAAGATATCCTTCTTCCTCACAGAATGTGGGTGTTGAACCCTGTCTAAAACACCCCTCAGCATACTCCCAATGGATTCAACTAATCCTCTGACCTCATCACCCTCATCCACGTTGGTCGAGGTAGCTACCCGGGGTCGGCGTCTAGGAGGCATAATTACCTGAAGAAAAAGATATTTAGTAGTCTATACACAAGACTAATAGATCTATCACACATACCCAATAACACATAGCATCTAAAGCATAAAATGCTAGTGAATCCGCCGCGGTCGGATCACCACTCTATAGGAACTACGTGCTTCTTAGGCAAATATGGTAGTACCAAGGAGGTAGGAAATGAAACCTAAAGCTCTGATACCAACTGTCAAGACCCACCCCGAATTTCACCCCGAAACCCGAGGTAAGTCCTGCGGGGACCACCTCCAAGGAAAATTTACTGATAAGCAAACCTCCCTTGAAAATGGACAACCCTAACCTAGAAAACTAAAGTGTTACTTTCTTAAATAAATTTGAGCATCCTCCAAATCAACCCACAATTATACGAAAGTGAGTAAATAATTACAAACTTCGTATATTCAAAAAATACAATAAAAGTCTAAGCACACCACCAGAACATTACAATAAATCCCAAAGAGTATTCAGAGCTACTATACACTAGAGGAGTAGGAAAAATACTCTAGTAGGTTAAACAGGTAACCTACTGATGAATGGTGGCTGAGAAATGGGTAACTATGCCTCGTCGTCTCCTACTCGTTCTAACTCGAACTCTGCAGACTGGGCATTTTAAAAACGAAGAGCCCAGGGGAAAAACATTCGCAATAATTAGAGTGAGTGGACAAAAATAAATAAAAAGAATATTTATGTTTTCCCAATTTAATTTCCAAGAAAACGAATGCATGTCTTAAACGATAATTCTCTTATCGTTATAAATATCGAGCCTCTACTGCTCAAAACTATATATATATCCAAATACAGCCTCTCAGGCTAAAATATATACATGTATATATTTACACTCGCCCAGACTCCCTATATAAATTAATAATAATCTATATAGGGCTACTACGCTCGCGTCCAACGCTCACGTCACGCCTTAATGCGGTGATACACTATGTCATTAAGGTGGACAGACGGGTGTATAAATATGTGCCCAGACCCCTTATATGAATTAAACACTCATATAAGGCTACTACGCTTGCGTCCAACGCTCACGTCACACCATAATGCAGTTATATACTATGTCATTAAGGTGGACAGACACATATCGCTAGCTAGCATTTATATACATACTCTCCTTAAAAATATATTATAATTTACCGAAAATCCCATTTTCGGTAACTCATCACAATGAGTAAAATCGTCAAATAAAAATGACGTCAAATGGTCTAACCAAATAAACAACTGCATGCACATTATTTAAAACAAAAGTCCACTCACTAGTTAGGCCTAAGCCTGAAGTCAGTCGGAGGTCTCCTCTGCTCGAGCCTCCTCGCGTCCTGTTCCAAAACATAAATAATTCCTTAAATAAAATCCCAACGTTTAAAGAAAATAGGCATAATTAAATATGAGCTTCTCGTGCTCAACCATGCCTATCGTCCTAAATCTTAACTTCACTGCCAACCAAAAATCTCCATAAATACCGACATCCTCAAAAATCACCTTCCAACGTCCTAATCATAAAAATAATCCAATGGCCGGATTTTAACTTATTAATCCGCCAAAAATACCAAACTTTACAAATTCCAAAACCTAACCAAAAAATCCTCCAAAAATTCCTAAATTCACATCAATAATATCCCCTTAATATTCTACATCAAAAACCACAAAATTTCCCAAAACAGCGGCGGCCGGCGACCAACTCCGGCAACCTGCAAATGCTACCAAATTTTAACAGAATCTTCCTCTCAATCTCCTCTACAACTTTCCTAACTAGCACAAACACCAATTCCAAGCCTAACTATCATAATCGAATCAAAACATCCAAAAATCCCTAAAACTTTCAATTATACAAACCACCCTAACGAAATCGAATTTAGCCGAATCCTTTTGAGGGATTACTCACCTAGATGAGGGCTACAAGTTGAGCCAAAAATCACGACCTATGGTGGCCGGAGGACGGAGCTCCGGCGAAGGTGCAACCACGGCAACCGTGGCTTTCGGGCTCGGCTGCTCCTTCACGGCGGCGTTAGGGGATCGGCCACCTACCCAGAAATGAAGAGGAGATGTCGGGGGTCCGAACGAGACCGGTCTGGCGGTCGGTGGTGGCCGGACGGCGGCGGACGGGCGGTCGGAAGATCCGGCAGTGAAGAGAGGAAACGGGAGGAAGAAAACGGGAGGGAGGAGAGAGAAAGGAGAGGGAAAACTGAAATGGGCCAAACCCATCCGGTCCAACTTAATAAACAAAACCCAACTCCAAAATTTAACACCCCAAAATAATACCCCAATAAAACTTACATTTTTAATTGATAACTTTTACATGCTAACTCCGATTTTAACGTGTAGCATGTCTACGAACTCGTAATAACATTCTCTACGACTTTCATGAAGAAAGTTTTCCCAAATTCCATGCGGAAGAAAAAGTCAACTTTGGAGTCTTAAATAGTAAACGGTTACTTAAAACGGTAAAAGACCAAAATATTACCAAAGTAAATAACCGTAAAATAACTTAAGAACCGGGGCGTGACAATTCTCCCCTCCTTATAAAAATTTCGTCCCCGAAATTTACATAACTATCAAACAAAAAGGTAGGGATACTGCTGCCTCATTTGTTCCTCTGATTCCCAAGTAGCTTCCTCTACTTGATGACTTCTCCAAAGCACCTTGACAAGTGGAATTGTCTTGTTCCTCAGTACTTGCTCCTTTCGGTCAAGAATCTGTACCGGTTCCTCTTCATAGGTCAAATCTCTCGTCAAACTAATTGGCTGCTCTTGCAACACATGAGAGAGATCGGCCATATACTTGCGAAGCATGGATACATGAAACACATTATGTATCCTGGACAATTCTGGAGGCAAAAGTAATCGATAAGCAAGTGAGCCAACTCGCTCTATTATCTCATACGGCCCAATATACCTCGGACTAAACTTCCCACGCTTACCAAAACGTACTATCCCTTTCCAAGGGGATAATTTCAAAAACACCCAATCACCTACTTGAAATTCAAGGTCTTTCCTGCGAACATCTGCATAACTCTTCTGCCTACTTTGAGCGGCCTTGAGTCTATCTCTGACCACTTTAATCTTCTCATTAGTATCATGGATTAACTCAGGACCACAAAGTTCTTTTTCTCCTACTTCATTCCAACATAGAGGTGTACGACACTGTTTCCCATAAAGTGCCTCAAAGGGAGCCATACCAATACTAGAATGGTAGCTGTTATTATAAGCAAACTCCATCAAAGATAGGTTCTTATCCCAACTCCCCCTAAACTGCAAGGCACAAGCTCTCAACATATCCTCTAAAGTCTGAACAGTCCTCTCTGATTGCCCATCAGTCTGAGGATGAAAAGCAATGCTGAAGTGTAATCGGGTACCTAAAGCTGTCTGAAGAGCTTTCCAGAATTTAGAAGCAAATCTAGGATCCCGATCCGACACTATTGATTCAGGTACACCATGAAGTCTCACAATCTCATTCACATAAAGCTCCGCCAATTTATCCATTGTATACTTCTTTCCCATCGGTAAGAAATGTGCAGATTTGGTGAGTCTATCCACAATCACCCAAATACCGTCATGCCCCTCACGGGTACGAGGTAAACTGAAAACAAAATCCATGGTGATGTGGTCCCACTTCCACACTGGAATAGGCAACGGCTCAAGCAATCCTGAAGGTTTCTGCCTTTCAGCTTTCACTTGCTGACAGATCAAACACCTACTTACAAAAGCTGCCATTTCCCTCTTCATGTTTGGCCACCAATAATAATCTTTCAAAGTCCGATACATTTTTGTACTACCCGGATGAGCAGCATATGCAGAACTATGAGCTTCTTCCATTATCTCTATCTTTAACTCTTCATTTCTCTTTGGAACACAAAGTCTATTTTTGAACAATAAAGTTCCATCTCTTCTTACCGAAAAATCCACGACGGCTCCATTCGCTACTCTTTCTATCAACTGAACAATGGAAGGATCATGATACTGCGCTTCCCGCACTTTATCAACCAAAACTGGCCTGACATGGAAACTAGCTACCAAGGCACCAACATTATCCACCGCTAAATCCACCCCAGTAGCTCGTAACTCAAAGAGAAGAGGAACTCTAACCATCCTCAAGTGAGACAAGGATATGGTGGGATTTCGACTAAGAGCGTCAGCTACCACATTAGCTTTTCCAGGATGATACTCAATAGTGCAATCATAATCATTGATTAATTCCATCCACCTTCTCTGCCTCATATTTAACTCTTTTTGAGTGAACACGTACCGAAGACTCTTGTGATCGGTAAAAATCTGACACTTGGCTCCGTAAAGATAGTGTCTCCACAACTTGAGAGTAAAAACTACTGCTGCAAGCTCTAAATCATGAGTGGGATAATTTACCTCATGCTGCTTCAATTGCCTAGAAGCATAGGCAATAACTCGATCATGCTGCATCAATACCCCGCCTAAACCTCGTTTAGAAGCATCACAATAAACCACATATTTCCCACTATCATCCGGAAGTGCTAAAACAGGAGCACTGGTCAGGCGATTCTTTAATTCTTGAAAACTTTGCTCACACTGGTCTGACCATTCGAACTTAACTCCCTTCTTGGTCAATCTTGTAAGTGGAACAGCAATCTTTGAAAAATCTTGCACAAAGCGTCGATAATAACCTGCTAATCCCAAGAAACTACGAATCTCCGTCACAGTGGTAGGTCTTCTCCAATTTGACACTGCTTCCACCTTTTGGGGATCCACACTAACACCTTCAGCCGAAATTACATGACCCAAGAATCCCACTTTATCCAGCCAAAATTCACACTTGCTGAACTTGGCATACAACTGAGCATTTCTCAAAGTCCGTAATATCATTCTTAGATGTTTGGCATGCTCCTTTTTACTTCTTGAGTAAACCAAAATGTCATCTATGAATACGATCACGAAGCGGTCAAGATATGGACTAAACACCCTATTCATGAGATCCATGAACGCAGCTGGTGCATTAGTAAGTCCAAAAGGCAACACCACAAACTCATAATGACCATAGCGTGATCGAAAAGCAGTCTTGGCTATGTCATTCTCTCGAATCCGCAACTGATGATAACCAGATCTCAAGTCAATTTTTGAGAAAACAGAAGCACCCTTTAACTGATCAAATAAATCATCAATACGGGGTAACGGATATTTATTCTTCACCGTGACTTGATTTAGCTTCCTATAATCAAGGCATAGTCTCATGGTGCCATCTTTCTTCTTAACAAACAACACCGGAGCACCCCATGGAGACTTACTAGGCCGAATAAAACCCTTATCTACCAACTCCTGCAGTTGAGTCTTCAACTCCTTCAATTCAGCTGGAGCCATTCTGTAAGGTGCCTGTGAGATAGACATAGTTTCTGGAAATAACTCGATAGAAAAATCTATCTCTCTTACAGGAGGCAAACCAGGCAACTCCTCGGGAAAAACATCTGGAAACTCCCTTACTACAGGAATATCCTCTACTTCCAACACTCTCATACTTGTATCCACAATGTGAGCTAAGTATGCCTGACAGCCTTTACTTAACAATTTCCTAACAGTAATAGCTGATATCAAGCAACTCGAAATAACATCTCTTTCTCCTTGAAATGCAACTTCAAATCCATCTGGACTTCGAAGCACCACTTCTTTTCGGAAACAATCTACCATAGCTCTATAAGCCTCTAAAAAATCCATTCCCAAAATCACATCAAACTCCACAATATCTAAAGGGATTAGATCCGCCTTAAACTTAGTTCCTTCCACCAATACTTCACAACCACTAAACACCCAATTTATTCTCATCACCTCACCGGAGGGTAGAGACACATGCCACTCGCCTGGAAGAGACGATGATGGCACATTTGCATGGAGGGCAAATCTACTAGACATAAATGAATGCGTGGCTCCGGGATCAATTAAAATAAAAGTTGGCTGGCCAAAAATTAATAACGTACCAATGATGACATCTGGAGAAGTACGACCTTCCTGCTGAGTCATAGCATGAAGTCTGGCACGAGTCATGGGACGTCCACGTTGACCACTACCCTGCTGAGAGCCACCTCTGGCTGCTGTACTGCCACGAGTACCAATACTGGAGCCTCTGGCTGCAGGCTGATCGGCTGGCTGAGTAGGAGTGGGGGTGGTTCTCTGAGCCAACAAGGGACAATCTCTCTTGAAATGGTCCAGACTACCACACTCAAAGCACCCAGAAAACTGCTGCTGACGACCAAAAGAAAAAGTCTGACCACCCTGGAAACTGCCACTAGAACCAAACTGACCAGTCTGTTGCCTACCCAACTGGCTCCTGAAAGGTCTCCTGTTATGTCCTCTAGCCCTAAACCGAGAACTAGAACCTGATCCTCCACTACTGCTACTACCCGCTGAAGATCCAGAAGCGGATGATGAAGCGGCCTTCTTCGATGGACCCTGGCTGGGACCACCGAAATCTCGGGGCCGTGCACTAAAAGTCCTCCTGGTCTCGATGGCCATGGCTGCAGTAACCGCATCAAGAAAGGTCGGGTAAATGACACCGGTCATCTTCTCGGCGTACACTCCGCCAAGTGCTCCAATGAACATGTCAATCCTGGTCCTCTCATCAGGAACCAAATAAGGCACATGGTAGCTCAAGGTAGTGAACCTCTGTTCAAACTCAATGACACCCTCATCATCCATCTTCTTCATGTTCAGAAAATCTGACTGGATCCTGATACGATGAGCATGACTGAAATACTGACCTAAGAAGAGCGTCTTAAACTGTTCCCAAGTCATGTCCTGAGCACCACCATTATTTCTGCTAGCGAGAGTCCACCAATGATGTGCAGAGTCATCCAGAAAAGTCACTGCCATCTTCACTTTCTTTTCTTCCGGTGTATCAGTGCTCTCGAAAGCCTTTTCCATCTTGTCTACCCACGTATATGCATCAAGGGGTCCCTTGGCACCCTTGAACTCAATTGCTCCAGCCTCGAAGATATCCTTCTTCCTCACAGAATGTGGGTGTTGAACCCTGTCTAAAACACCCCTCAGCATACTCCCAATGGATTCAACTAATCCTCTGACCTCATCACCCTCATCCACGTTGGTCGAGGTAGCTACCCGGGGTCGGCGTCTAGGAGGCATAATTACCTGAAGAAAAAGATATTTAGTAGTCTATACACAAGACTAATAGATCTATCACACATACCCAATAACACATAGCATCTAAAGCATAAAATGCTAGTGAATCCGCCGCGGTCGGATCACCACTCTATAGGAACTACGTGCTTCTTAGGCAAATATGGTAGTACCAAGGAGGTAGGAAATGAAACCTAAAGCTCTGATACCAACTGTCAAGACCCACCCCGAATTTCACCCCGAAACCCGAGGTAAGTCCTGCGGGGACCACCTCCAAGGAAAATTTACTGATAAGCAAACCTCCCTTGAAAATGGACAACCCTAACCTAGAAAACTAAAGTGTTACTTTCTTAAATAAATTTGAGCATCCTCCAAATCAACCCACAATTATACGAAAGTGAGTAAATAATTACAAACTTCGTATATTCAAAAAATACAATAAAAGTCTAAGCACACCACCAGAACATTACAATAAATCCCAAAGAGTATTCAGAGCTACTATACACTAGAGGAGTAGGAAAAATACTCTAGTAGGTTAAACAGGTAACCTACTGATGAATGGTGGCTGAGAAATGGGTAACTATGCCTCGTCGTCTCCTACTCGTTCTAACTCGAACTCTGCAGACTGGGCATTTTAAAAACGAAGAGCCCAGGGGAAAAACATTCGCAATAATTAGAGTGAGTGGACAAAAATAAATAAAAAGAATATTTATGTTTTCCCAATTTAATTTCCAAGAAAACGAATGCATGTCTTAAACGATAATTCTCTTATCGTTATAAATATCGAGCCTCTACTGCTCAAAACTATATATATATCCAAATACAGCCTCTCAGGCTAAAATATATACATGTATATATTTACACTCGCCCAGACTCCCTATATAAATTAATAATAATCTATATAGGGCTACTACGCTCGCGTCCAACGCTCACGTCACGCCTTAATGCGGTGATACACTATGTCATTAAGGTGGACAGACGGGTGTATAAATATGTGCCCAGACCCCTTATATGAATTAAACACTCATATAAGGCTACTACGCTTGCGTCCAACGCTCACGTCACACCATAATGCAGTTATATACTATGTCATTAAGGTGGACAGACACATATCGCTAGCTAGCATTTATATACATACTCTCCTTAAAAATATATTATAATTTACCGAAAATCCCATTTTCGGTAACTCATCACAATGAGTAAAATCGTCAAATAAAAATGACGTCAAATGGTCTAACCAAATAAACAACTGCATGCACATTATTTAAAACAAAAGTCCACTCACTAGTTAGGCCTAAGCCTGAAGTCAGTCGGAGGTCTCCTCTGCTCGAGCCTCCTCGCGTCCTGTTCCAAAACATAAATAATTCCTTAAATAAAATCCCAACGTTTAAAGAAAATAGGCATAATTAAATATGAGCTTCTCGTGCTCAACCATGCCTATCGTCCTAAATCTTAACTTCACTGCCAACCAAAAATCTCCATAAATACCGACATCCTCAAAAATCACCTTCCAACATCCTAATCATAAAAATAATCCAATGGCCGGATTTTAACTTATTAATCCGCCAAAAATACCAAACTTTACAAATTCCAAAACCTAACCAAAAAATCCTCCAAAAATTCCTAAATTCACATCAATAATATCCCCTTAATATTCTACATCAAAAACCACAAAATTTCCCAAAACAGCGGCGGCCGGCGACCAACTCCGGCAACCTGCAAATGCTACCAAATTTTAACAGAATCTTCCTCTCAATCTCCTCTACAACTTTCCTAACTAGCACAAACACCAATTCCAAGCCTAACTATCATAATCGAATCAAAACATCCAAAAATCCCTAAAACTTTCAATTATACAAACCACCCTAACGAAATCGAATTTAGCCGAATCCTTTTGAGGGATTACTCACCTAGATGAGGGCTACAAGTTGAGCCAAAAATCACGACCTATGGTGGCCGGAGGACGGAGCTCCGGCGAAGGTGCAACCACGGCAACCGTGGCTTTCGGGCTCGGCTGCTCCTTCACGGCGGCGTTAGGGGATCGGCCACCTACCCAGAAATGAAGAGGAGATGTCGGGGGTCCGAACGAGACCGGTCTGGCGGTCGGTGGTGGCCGGACGGCGGCGGACGGGCGGTCGGAAGATCCGGCAGTGAAGAGAGGAAACGGGAGGAAGAAAACGGGAGGGAGGAGAGAGAAAGGAGAGGGAAAACTGAAATGGGCCAAACCCATCCGGTCCAACTTAATAAACAAAACCCAACTCCAAAATTTAACACCCCAAAATAATACCCCAATAAAACTTACATTTTTAATTGATAACTTTTACATGCTAACTCCGATTTTAACGTGTAGCATGTCTACGAACTCGTAATAACATTCTCTACGACTTTCATGAAGAAAGTTTTCCCAAATTCCATGCGGAAGAAAAAGTCAACTTTGGAGTCTTAAATAGTAAACGGTTACTTAAAACGGTAAAAGACCAAAATATTACCAAAGTAAATAACCGTAAAATAACTTAAGAACCGGGGCGTGACAAGATACATATTCTTTGTAACCAAAATGAAATACATGTAGTACTTTGTAACAGATACATATTCTTTGTAACCATCTTCTCTTCCAAATTGATGTAATCATAAATATTATTTTGTCCATGAAAATTTTGCTTCGAGAGAAACAGAGAAACTAGAAAAGAGAGAAATATACTGTTACATTTTTCAGAATGACTGAGACAACTTACATACATTTCCAGTAATCCTAATTAATCAAACTTATGCAAACTGATGCATACTGAAGCAACTAAATTGTTCTTTCTTCAATTAACCAAACTGATGCAAACAGTTGAAACTAATAAAAAGAACAATGTTCCTGAGCATTAAGAAACCTTTCAAAAAAGTTGGAAAACACAAATCAAGGCCAAAGATGCGAAATAGAAAGAGATAATCAGCCATGACTACTAATAATGAGGGATTAACCAACCATCACTTAAATGAAAAAGAAAACTTTGCTGATATGCTGCAAAACAGAATCATGAAGATAAAGTCTCTTCAAACACATAGAAAGCTTAATTCTCATCATCCTCACCGTAGGAACTTGAGGCCTCCTCTTCATCGAAAGAACCTGACTCCTCATCTTTTGATTTGTCAAGAAATGAACTACAAAAAGATAACCAACTATTTAACTAAAAAACTGTATATATATAAACAGAAAGATATGTACAGCAAACAAGTTGGTTTTTCATCAGTTACCTCTCTTTATGTGTACTAAGCGCTGGACAATTCCGTTTATCATGTGATTGCCCATAGAGACCACATCCACGACATTTTCTTGTAGTACTCCTCTTTCTCTTTGCCTGCTACTTCTTTTTCTTAAGCCTTTTTCCCGAATCCTTTGTTTTGATTTCAGTTGGCTCATTATACCTATGTTGAAGATCAGTTGGCAACTTCTTACCAATCTTTTCACTTTCACTACTACTGACTTGCATTTGTTTGAGCTTATCAAGCACATTGTCAAGAGCCTCGATAAAAATTGTCTGAGCTTCATCAGGACTTGTAAGGACTTCGTCAATAACAAGTGAAGCATGATGAAATAATTTACTACGTTTCACCACCAATTCATTTGTGTTTGTTATCTCCAAACCATCTAGGTCCTTAACTACATCAGCATTTGCAGCCTTAGTCCATCTCTTTAAAATGTATTGGTCAGGCAACTGATCTACTTCTTGAACTTTTAGCAAATATCCCAAGATGTGCCTACAAGGGATTCCTTCACTTTCAATTTTTTTGCAAGTACATGAAGCAAGATCTGTATGCTTGTCATAAGAAATTTCCCGATCTTTTTGAATCTGATCACTTCTTTTCTTGACCATATATACTCTTTGGTTGTCATCTTCTCTCATAAGTTGGAACTTGTAGTTGAAAATGCTGATATAGAACTCACTTTGAAATTCATGGAAACATACACGAGTATAAATACCAGCCATTTGAGATTCCATAGGATGAGGGGTCTGCAACTGAGGCTCTTGATTCAAAGCAGTATGAGTAGAAACCAACTCTTGATGACGTTGATGTACATGCCCTCTATTAAAGCGAATCAAAAAGTCTAACAAAGAATTTTTGTGATCAACATACTTCTTAAAAAATGAATGACAGCTTTCCGCACGTTGGCTACTTGACATACCAGCAAAGAAAATGTGATTACAGTATGCAGACACCCATGAAGCTCGAATGTCATATATTGCTTGAAGCCATCCATTGTCACTTAAACCACTCCTCTCAACAACTTCCTTCCACTTATTATCAAATTCTTCTGGCATCTCCGAGTTCCATACACAGCTTCTAAAGTCATCATAATGATCATTGCATTTAGCTGCACCTATCTTTTCAGAAAACTTATTTAATATGTGCCAACTGCAATACTATGGAATGTGTTAGGAAGAAATTGGGCAATGGCAATCTTCATAGCAGGATCTTGATCAGTAATTATTAGGCCTGGGCATCCGAAACTGGTCCCGAAGGCCCGTCCCGATCCCGTCTCTAAAATTCACGGGACGAGACGGGACTTCACTTCAAATATTGAAGGCCCATCCCGGCCCGGCCCGTTTTGAAAAACCGGATTTGTGATCGGGCCTTGTCAGCTGGATCCCGTAAAGGCCCGGCCTGTCCCGTTTTAAAAAGCCCTAATTAAAATATTGATTTGTTAACCCATACGTGTCTAGAACACGAGTTGTCTCTCCATTACGTGATGCGCCTCAAGCCCTCAGTGCCTCACTTCTTCAGTTCTTCGGGTTCAGTCTTCACTTCAGCACTCTCTCTCTCTCTCTCTCAGACCATCATCGCCATTGTTAAAGACTTGAAGATCCATCTCACCTCACCGGGGCGACTGAAAGACGAAAACGGGAAACGAACCAGTAAAATCTCGATCGGTGAGTTGGGTGGATAACGATTTCAATTTTTCTGGGTTTATGTGGGTTTCTGGGTTTGATTAACGATTTCAATTTTTCCTTTTCCAGATGTGATGGCTAGAGGGAAGAAATCGGTTGCTCAGCGAAATTAAAGTGCTTCCGGGCTTGCTGATTCTTCCATAGCAACATCACCTTCTGAGCCCCTTCAAATTGAAGATGTCGAAACATCAAGCGAGGCAGGAAGTGAGCAAGCTCCTGGAACACAAGAAGATATAAGACCAGAACAAGCTCTTGAAACACAACAAGCTCCTTCAAACCAACAAGCTCCTGCAACAGAAGAAGCTTCTTCAAATCCAGGTGAGTCTTCTCTAAGGGATACAAAGGTTAAACGTAGTAAAGTTTGGAAACACTTTAAAGAATATCAAAAGATTGTGAAGGGTAAAGATGATGAAGGGAACCCGATAGACATTGTGCAAGATAGAGCTCACTGTATCCATTGTCCTAGAGGGAAAATTGGAGATTTTGCAGTGGCGAGTGGGAAAAATGGGACTTCGGGGATGATTAGGCATATGGATAGGTATTGTAGATACTTTCCCACTACACAGAGTAAGAGTCAAAAGGTTATTGGTGGTGATAGGTCTAAGGGAAACAAGATGGTTGTTTTAGGTTACAATGAAGATGACTATATAGAAGCTGTAATTGAAATGATTGTCATAGATGAGTTGCCCTTTACCTTTGTTGAGAAAAAAAGGTTCAAGCGGTTTTGTGCTAGGGCATGTCCTTTGTTTACTCCGTTACCCTCTCGTAGGAAGCTGGTTACACGCTTTCATAAGTTGTATGCTGCAGAAAAAAAAGAGTTGAAAAAAACTTTGAAGGGTTATAGGGTATGTCTCACTACGGACACTTGGACTAGTGTGCAAAACATCAACTATATGGTGTTTACTGCCCATTTTGTTGATCAAGATTGGAAAATGCACAAGAGGATTATAAACTTCTGTGTTATCCAAAATCACCAAGGGGCAACCATAGACAGGCTTATTGAGTCATGTTTATTGCAGTGGGAGATTGAGAAGGTTTTAACAATTACTATGGACAATGCTTCTGCCAATAAGTCGGCTATAGAGTGGCTTAAATCAAAGATGAATGATTCTGATGCCTACCGATCTATTTTGAAGTGTAAATATATGCATGTGAGATGCACAGCCCACATATGCAATCTGATTGTAGCACATGGCTTGAAAAGGTTGCAAAAGACTATTTTGGCCATTAGGAATGTTGTCAAGTATGTTAGGTCTTCACCTAATCGACTTGACAGTTTTCGAAAAGCTGTGGCAAGTGAAAAACTTGCCAACACTGGTCTAGTTTGTCTTAATGTTGGAGGCAGCCATAAAGTACAAGAAAGATTTTATTAGAATGGAGGAAGATGAGGATCAGCTTTTTGTGAATTATTTCAAGGAACCGGAGGAGGAGTTTGATGAGGACGGCAATATCATTGTTCCTACAAGTAACAAGAAGGGTAGACTCGGACCTCTTGGAAAATCAGATTGGGAAATGGCTGAGGTGCTTGTTGAACTGCTGCAAGTGTTTTGGGATGTCACACTATGAGTTAGTGCAAGCTTAGATCCAACTGTCCATACAACATTTCATGATGTTGTAACAATGGCAACTGGATCCGAAACAGAAAAAATTGTAACAGACATGGCTGCAAATATGAGTTCTAGGTTCTTGAAATACTTTGGTAGCTTTACAGACATGAACCACTTGATTATTGTCGGCCTTGTGCTTGATCCAAGATTCAAGCTTTGGAATTACACACATTCTTTAAGGAAAGAGGATGTGCAACAACGAACCAAAGATATTAAATCTTTGTTGATGGCACTCTACGATGAGGTACAACTCTTAATACATCCATTCATATTTTTTGCTTGTAGCTCGGCCAATACATAATTATATGTTAGATTGTTAGGTCTACTACTTTTTGATTTTTGTTGTATTATGTTTTTCAGTACGCACCAACAGTTGATGGTGGCAGACATATGCCCAAACAAGGAGGCTCTACAAGTTCCAGCAGCATAATCACTTCTTCAAGCAACAATTCTAAGAGAGGTGTCAGGGATCAGATGTTGGACAATTGGAAAAATGTGGTCCAAAAGATTGATGAGGCAGTGGTGGTACATGAAGTGGATCAATATTTGAGTGCCCCTCTTGAATTAATTAATCCGAAGGAAGACGATTTCGACATATTGTGCTGGTGGAAGATAAATGGTCCGAAGTTTCCTGTTTTGGCAGCCATAGCAAGAGATGTACTTGTCATTCAAACATCCACAGTTGCATCAGAGTCTTGTTTTAGTACTGGAGGTAAAGTGATTTCTGCATTTAGGAGTTCATTGACTCCTAAATCAGTGGAGGGATTAATCTGCATGCAAAATTGGTTGTTGAGAGATGAAATTGCTGATGTGGAAGACGAGCTTCCTTCCATTAAGAACACAGAATTCTATGAAAAAGCTTAATTAGGTATATGTTCAGTTTGCTTCTTCCTTTTTTATTTCAGTGATATTACTTTTTAGTTCTTATTTTTGACTTGTTTTGGTTTATTCGTTAGAACACAAGAGCACTGCGTCTAGTAGGAATACATGCCCTGTATTCTTGAAATCGAAGGGGAAGGCAAAGACAAAGGCTGTGGTGCACCTTAACAAGTAACAACTAGTTCTTTGTGAGCTTATGATGTTGATCATTTTGTGTTTTCAGCTCTAAGTGCTTTAAGACCTTAAGTATATAACTATGTATTCATTTGATGTTTAAACTTACGTATTTCAGATTGGGACTTAATCTTGTTATGTTGTTGTTATTGTCTTGGACTTGAAGCATACATGAAGCATATGTATTATATATGTTTAGGTTCTGCTCTATTTTGCCAGTTTTGGTTTTTTGCTATTTTTTTCCTTTTTCAGTTTTTTGGTTCAAAGGCCCGTTTTGGACCCAGTCCCAGCCCGATCCCAAACGGGATTCGGGCCTATCGGGATCACTTCTCAAAACACTAATCTCGTATCGTCCCGTCCCGTTTCAAAATTTCAGGTTCGGGTTCGGGTTCGGGATCACCTTAATCCCGGCCCATGCCCAGGCCTAGTGATTATCATTTTTGGGAGACTTCCTCTTGGCATTGCTTCTAAGAAAGTGTTGATTAGCCAAACAAACGACTCTGTGGATTCATCACTTAAGAATGCACAACCAAACATAATGGTCTGACCATGATGGTTAATCCCCAATAATGGTGCAAATATCAACCGATATTTGTTAGTGTTGTATGTTGTATCAAAGATAACCACATCCCCAAATAGACTATAAGCCCTCCTCGAGGTCGCATCTGCCCAAAAACAATGTTTGATTCTCTTTTCACTGTCTTCAACTATCTTGAAAGTGAAAAATGGATTCTTCTCCTGATGCGATAAAAAGTGAGCATACAACGTATCTCCATCATGTCCCTTCAACTCTTCTCGCTAATCTCTTTCATAATTGTATTATCTTTCGTTGTACAACCGATATTCTCAATTCCTCCTAATTGAACTTCAAGCAAACTGATTTGTTGGTGAGTGGGAATTTTTACAGTCCAAGTTTCATGGTTAAGCATTTGGTAGCATTTGAAACTCGACGATGAGATGGTAACAAATGAACTCTCTCTCAACTTGTCAAAGGGTGGTTATGAGCCTCCATAAATTGAGTGATTGCATATATGCCAGATCTCTTCAGAACAGCAATCTTTGCTAGACAACCAGTTCTTACAATCACTTTCCGCCTCTTTGGCTGAACAGTTTTCTTCTTTGAATGCCCTTATTTGTAACAACAAAATTCTTGTCTTATAATTTCTGAAGCATCTTTGCTCTTGGCAGTAGTACTTCTTCGAACATTGAACCCAGCTTCAAAAGCATACTTATTGTAAAATTCATAAAGTTCTTCAAGGGTTCTAAACTCACGGTTTTTTGTAGGCATGAACACATCTACAACTTGTGGAGTATACACTTTGGTGGTCTCAGCAGAACATGGAACTGAGTCTAAAATCATGACCTCTTGAAACATAGTTTTTGTCCTATAATTTTTGATTGTAAAATAATCAGACCACATAACATTAAATCAACACAGTAACTGAATACAGAAAAAGAAACAAATCTAAGGAGCCCCATAACTGCATATGACTAAAGAACATGAAGTAAAAGGTATTTCAAATAGAAAGAATTTCATGTAGAATTCCCTGGAAAATGTATTATTTCAAATAGAACAAAATACTGGTCACTCATTTTTTAGGGTTCGACAGTTTAGTCCTCATTTTTTCAATTTCAACAGCTCACTCCTATTAATTTTCAATGTCATACAATTAGGTCCAATTTGGTCCAACTGTTAAAATTGACTGTTAATATGATGACATGGCACGTTAAGTGTGTCCACATTGGGCTGTAAAATCCCTAAACTACCCCTAACTTATTACATCCTTATCAATGCAGGAAACCCCTCTAATTTGATACATCAACCCACTCCTTCCCCTTCACCTCCTATTGCCGACACCACTAACCTGGGTTCTCTCCTTCTCACCCAAACACAAATCGCCACTCCCCCTCCACCAGAAACCACCAACCCCGATCTCCCACTGCTACCCGCTCCGCCTTCCATGCGCGTCTACCGTTGCCGCGCCACCAACCCACCACCACCAATCTCCGATTCCACCACTCTCGACCCCAACCCATCCCTGATCTCCCACTACTACCCGCTCTGCCTTCCGTGCGCTTCTACCATCGCGGCGCCACCAACCCACCACCACCAATCTCTGATTCCACCACTCTCGACCCCAACCCATCCCCGATCTCCCACTGCTACCCGCTCAGCCTTCCGTGCGCGTCTACCGTCGCCGTGCCACCAACCCACCACCACCAATCTTCGATTCCACCACTCTCGACCCCAACCCATCCCCGTCTATTCCGTCGCCATCGTTGCCTCTGCCCGAACAACCATCACACACGGTTGCTTGTCTTGCTACTCCGCCTGCCTCCGACGCTCCACTCCCCGATCCGACTGAACCACCGCCTCTGGTGGCTCCCTCTGAAGCCCAACCTGCTGCTGCTGCACACCAAAACCAAACTCGATCTCACTCTGGAATTTTAAAACCCAGAAATCTCACTAATGGAACCGTCAGGTATATATCTGGTTCCTCTGGCTCTACTCTCTGTTATCAATGATATGGAGCATTCTTGTTATACCCAGGCATCTCAATCCAAGGAATGACGTTCGGCTATGGCTGAGGAAATCAATGCTCTCTTGAAGAATCACACCTGCTATCTTGAAGAATCACACTTGGGTTTTCATGCGTTGATAAGGGTGTAATAGGCTAGGGGTAGATTAGGAATTTTACAGCCCGATGTGGACACTTAATAGTCAATTTTAACAGTTGGACCAAATTGGACCTAATTGTATGACATTGAAAATTAATATGAGTGAGCTGTTGAAATTGAAAAAATGAGGACTAAACTGTCGAATCCTAAAAAATAAGAGGAGTGACCAGTATTTTGTCCTTTCAAATATTATTTCAACTGAATGACTATTTCAAATAGGAACAAGAACTGTATATGATTGATCATGAAACAAAACGAATTAAGGCAGATTCATTCAAAAACGATAGACCAACTTTGCTTTTAATTATATATACCAAAACCAGCCAAACAACAATGAAGAAATCCATAAGCTTATTAGTTTTTATTGATTCAAGCTTGCCCCATCATCCAATCCAAAACCAAATCCAAAGCCAATCATAGTCACAATAGAGAAAAACCCAGTAAAAGTGAATTCTACAATCTCTACCTGAATTATAATTAACAGCCTTCCTCCTTAACTCCCAGCAACAATTTTCTCTCGCTTTCGTAAGCATCACAGGAAATTAGAGAACTTTAGAGAGTAAAAATGTACAAGGCGGGAGTAGATGCAACTTCAGGAGTAGAAGAGCGGGAGTCGCGTGGAAGAGCAGGAGATTGCGGGTTTTATTTTCAACTCGGGTCAGCATCGGTTTAAAACCCACCCAAATGACCTTTTAAAAAACTCATTTCATGTGTTTTAATCTTGGCCTCTGACGGCTGACGTTTGATATTCGTAGAATTTGATAGGAACAGACGTCTTTAGCAGAGAAACTCTGATATATATATAGTTCTTATCCAGAACGGGACACCAATTTGAAATTAAAGTGTGAGACTCCTTATTTGATTCACTTTATATATATATATATATATATATATATATACACACACACACACGGAGCCGTTCGAGAGCGGATGTCCGCACTCGGCTTAAATTGCGGACGTCCCTCCGTTCGTCACCGTACTACGTTGGCGAGGGCGCGTCTCCACCCCAGAGAACTCCAGTAGCGTCCCTGACCACTTTCCATCCCCGGCGAGTCCGCCGAATTCCAGTTTTCCGGCCATATCGACTTTGTTTGAAGTTTTGGGTGATCTAGCCGGAAAACTGGAATTTGGCGGACTCGCCGGTGAGGGAAAGTGATCGGGAACGCTGTTGGAGTCCGTTGGGGGGGAGGCGCGCCCTCGCCGGCGCCGTACGGTGGCGAACGGAGGGACGTCCGCACTAGAACGGTCCTGTATATATATATAGTTCTTATTCAGAATATGACACAAATTTGAAATTAAAGTGTGAGACTCCTTATTTGGCTCATTTTTTTAGGTCATATTTCCACATCTTCAACAGTAATGTTTACCAAGGACAAGGCATGTTCACATGGTAAGTAGTACATAACATAACATGCCATCATGAACAAAATTAAAACTAGAAATAAAAGACTGTCCTCGAGGAATCACTGCATCCTGCAAAACCCGAACACTTGAATCCTTGAGTCATAGATGAGCTCTATCAATGACTTAAAAATGTTTTCCCGCATCTAACTCAGCTTTTGAGGTTTCCTCCGGATCAAAGGATGAAGGAAATAGTCCAAAAGATTGATCGATGAACTCGATCGATACCATTTTCTCTAAATGCCTAGCTTGAGTTCGAGCTTTGAGAGTTCATTGATTTTTTTTGTTTGACTTGAGTATATCTCCTCTTCACTGTATTGGCCAAGAGTTCGATCCGCTATCATCGAACTAAAATGCAAGTCTCTGCTCCATTGGAGAATTGTTGAACAAAAATGAATAGGATTATTGGTCTTTGGCATGACCTTCTTTAGGCTTTCGCCAACTCTGTGCTCTAATTAAAGTGTACATGTATTTAGGACATGTTTGATCTCCTGTGGGTATGCAAACCTCAGGGAGAATTTTAAACATATTACCAAGCATGCTTAGGGTCGATGATCTTGATCCAAGCCTAAGCTTCTGGGTGATATCTTTTGCCGTTGGTCGTTCGAATATAAACATACATATCTACAGGAGGCCGAAGAGAGACAGGTTATGTTGTCGTTACGCTGACAATGTTATCCTTGTTATTTTGAAAGAATTTGGCTTCCCTACTTGGATTTATGTTGCTTGGTTTTGCTTGGATGACTTATAATCATTGGATTGAATACAATTTGAGACCACCATGTCATCCTTATGTCATTCTTACTCTATCTAATGATTATAAGACATCCAAGCAAATTCAAGCAACTTAAATCTAAGCAGAGAATCCGGATCCATTTTGAAGAAGGTGAAATCCAGCCTCGGGTTTTGAAGTATGCACCTTGCCGCTCAACTATGGCAGTTGTCCCTTTCTTTATATGGACGATGTTTGGAAGCCAGAAGCTTGGTTTACCGCATTTATTTTCAAGCCAGTATGTAGGAGGATTATGCATGGCTCTTGCTGAAATTTATGGTCTCAGCTACGAGAGTTCTCAATGGAGTCAATGCTCCATATATATATATATATATATATATATATATATATATATATATATATATATATATATATATATATATATTTATGTTTCGGCGTGAATTCTGAGAGGAGAAATCAGACAGAATGCGGGAAGAACACCATCTTCAAGACCCATAATCTGTCAATCATGAGCAAAAGGCGTCAACCATATGAGAATAGAGATAAGGTATGAATAGGGTAGAGATGGAGATTTATCCAAATGAGGGGTGGAAACCTGTATTTATAAAGATGTGATGGATGCACCCTAAAAGTACAATTTTGTCCTTATTGGAGAGTGTATTACTATTATGCTCTCAATGAAGAGTGTAGGTTTCTTGGGCTTTGTTAAGGCCCAAGCCCGTTTTATGTGGCAATATGTGTCTTCTTAGGCAAGTAGGACCGATGTTCTATCTCTCACATATGATGTATTAACAAGTCCCCAAGTCCGTGGTCAAGAGACTCTCTTGAGTGGGGACTTTATCTGATAGAGTATCAGGAATACGAGTCTTACTAGTGACGACATAATCAGTCCCCAGTCCCCCAAGTCCGCATGCAAGGGAGGGGATGGACCGTCTCCCTCTAAGTGGGGTACGTCGTGTGCTTCTATAGCTCTGTCACGTTATGAGAAATCGTGATGTCATGATATCTTGCCTGGAGATAGACACATGAATGTGAGACACCGAGACCGTTGCTCCCGTGTAGTGTCTGGAGATTGCAGGGCGATCGGGGGTCGAAGTTTAGGTACCGCTCGGTGCCAGGTGTGGGAACTCTGGTGAGCATCTCGCGTGGGTAACGGGTACTGGCATGTTTGTATGCCTTAGGCGTTTAGTAGCCTTTGATTTGTATCAGCTATATGCTCTGGCTAGCTGTGTTATTCCAACATGTATGTGTTCCAAGGAGAGATTGTGGTGACATATTTTGTGGTTGCCTCTAGGTGAGTGCTAGAGTGCCTATCAAACCAAACGTAGTTCACCATTTCGCCATCGAGGCAAGCGTGCCATCGAGGTGTGGCGAGGAGTGCCGCTGGGGCATGGCGATGGTACCGCTGGGCATGGCCAGGGTGTCGTTGAGGCAAGGAGGAAGTGCAGTTGAGGCATGGCGAGAGGTGCCACTAGGGCGTAGTGATGGTGCCGATAGGGCATGTAAAGAGTTGTCGAGGAAGGGGTGACTCTCGCTATGGAATAGCGAGAGCACGCTAGGAAGCGTCGCCAAGATGTCGATGGGGCAAGGCGGGTGTTGCCAAAGTGTACTGAGAGCACGCCATGAGACATGGTAAGGGTGGCTGATAAGGTAGGGAGAGTGTCGTTGAGTCGTGGTGAGTGTCGTTATGGCTAGGGTACCGAGTAGGCATGGCGAGTATCACGGAAGCATGGTAAATGTCGGCATATAAGGTTTTTGCCCAAGTCCCCCAGTGCCGGGAGAGATTATGGTGGCTGGGCGCTGAAACGAGGACTGATTTGGCATGGGGGATTTCCTGTGGTGTGCTCGAGAGGTGAGGAATGTCATGTGTCAGGAAGTGCCTTAAGCATTTTGGTGACTTGTAGGTGTCACACACCGGGGAGTGTTTATAGACTCGTCCCGGGTGGCTGATAGATGATAGATGTCGTGTGCCTAGGGAGTGTGTTGGCACGGTTAGCTAAGTGATGTCATGTGCCGGGGAGCGTACTCGTCACAGTTAGCTTATCTATGGTGATATTATGCTGATAGGCGTTTGTATTTAGAGTAACGAGAAGTCAGAATGTCAATGTGGAGTTTGATTGTAGTGACCAAAGTCCTTAGCGTAATCATGAGAACACAAAGTCATGAGGATAAAGAACCATGGGAAGCGGCCATGGAGACTATCCATATGTGAGCAACCGACATGTAACCATAGGGAGTATCGGTGGAGAGATCATAGAGATCATGTTATATATAAAGAAAAAAGAAAAGAAAAGAAAACAAAAAAGAACCAAAGAGAAACCATAAGGAGACCGTGGAAAGACCATGGAGAGTAGAGTCGTCTGTCATGGAGAGCAATCACAGAGAGTCGCTGCGAGGAGTGACTGACAGGTGCAACTTTGAGAACATGTCATGACTGTACTGGAGGATGTTGAAATATCATGGTGGTACTATATAGATCTGATGGCGTTGTGCCATGAGAAGTTATCATGGCAGGAGTGGTGCCATGAAAGATCATGATGAGGTACCTTTCCTCGAGGCGAGGATGATGTATACGCTCATGACATGTGTAGCTTGAGATTGCATGTTTGTATGGTGGTTGTGTACACTCGTGGTGTGTGTAGCCTGAGATTGCACGTTGGAGTGCAGGCTGTGTACACTTGTGGTGTGTGTAGCCTGAGATTGCATGTTTGAGTGCTGGCTGTGTACACTCGTGGTGTGTGTAGCCTGAGATTGAGTGGTGGTTGTTTACACTTGTTGTGTGTATAACCTGAGATTGCACGCTAGGGTGCTGGTTGTGTACACTCGTGGTGTGTGCAGCCGTCTATGAAGTAGTCGAGAGGCCGACATGACTGTGTGCCATGTGAAATGAAGTGTCAATGATGTTTCACTTATATTTTGTTGGCGTAAGTTGCATGGCTCCCGGCCAGTGGGTGCCGTGCCATGATCACGGCTCTTGTTTGAAAGAATAAAATCATAGATAGATATATAGCATGTATGGCTTGCAATTGTGCACGAAATTGGTTTGCAATTAAATTGTAATTGTAAGTATGCCTAATAGGCATAGATTCATTTGAAGCATGAAAATACATGTAGCATGTATAAAAAAGAATGTTTTGGGTAACTCTTTATGTTATGTAATAAGTATGCTCAAAAATATTATGATGTATGAGGCATGTTATTTGTATGATCATAACTCAATTAAATAGTGTAAAGTAAGACTTATCTGGAGCCGTGTAGAGCCGTCAAGTATTGTAGAAAAAGTTTTCTATAAACTCTATGTCAGCGAATGAGCCCCGACAAAGCCCTTGTAATAATCTCGTGGTTGTAGTGGGACCAATGATATTACAACCATTTGAGCTCGTCAATGTAAGAATGCCGATAAGGTAGTTTTACCGATGGTAGGACTTGATCATTGAGCTCACTGGTAAAGATAGTAGTATTGCCTTGCCAAGGAGTAATGTGTGTGATAGTAGTATAATAGTCTCTGTAGCGTGTGCCGATCATATTTGGCAAGTAAATGAGCATACAAAGTCTTGCCATTTGATAGGGGCGTGAGATCATATTATGTAGTCCTAGGATAGATCATAGAAGTATGCAACATCGTAAATGGAAATGTTGTCGACAACTCGTTGTTGGACTTGGTCCTATAAAATTATATAGTGCCGAGAAGCCGAGAGGCCGAGAGGACATGGCAACTGGACGAGATGCTATAAATAAAGGTAGCGAACTGGATTGGACGCGGCCACCATGTGATCTGATTGATGGAGCAATCTCGTTGTGTGAATAGGTGTGGAGAAACCATGTTATGGAATGAACTTGGTTGACATATGAACCAAGTAGTCGCCATAACTCCATAGGCACACAATCTCGAGGGAGCCATTCAATCATAAAGGCATAGATAGAAATCATAGAATTGAACAGATGTATCATGTATGTGCTAATGCATGTAGAATAAGATATATGTGGCTATCAATTATCCTCCAGAGCGATGGTGGACATGTCAGTGTGAGGTATATGCTTGTGAGCTTTGCGTGCAACACTTAGCCAACCATTGAGAACGTGTAACTCATCTCTAATCATGGATAAAAAAGGCATATGTGTATATATCTCATGTTGTGGGGCAGCCTATATTTAATTGTATATGTATGAATGATCGTGATCATGTGCAATACATATATGGTCGACTTCAAGTGGGAGCCAAGTGTAAACTGGACTATCATGAGCTCAAAACTTTGCTTCAATATCTTGATTCCCAGTTGAGGGCAGCGCAGTGAGTGCGCTGCCACCGCTGTGCCAGGCTCGCATTGAGAGAATATAGCCCATAACCACGGCCATGATAGCTGTTATATATTGCTGGAGTGGCTACTAGAATGTCGAGTTGTTGTCAAGATGAGATTGCAAGTGTCATTGGGAGAAGCTCTCAGGGTAAAGAACGAGAGTCTTTTTGCAGTCATGAGTCGTTGTGCTGAGAACCCTGGAAATGAGGTGCCGAGAACTCTGGGAAATGAGGTGCCGAGAGCCCGGGAAATGAGGTGCCGAGAACCCCGGGAAATAAGGTGCCGAGAACCCGGGAAAACCAGGTGCCGAGAGTCCCGAGGCAGAGATGGGTTCCGACACCAAGATAGGGTATGTGCCGGCCTACCGGGTGTCGATACCATGAGTTGACGCCGAGATAATTGACTCGGGAGAGGAGGTATACCCTGAGAATTGCGAGACTCACTGACGATGATGTTGGTACCTTTCCAAGTGGAGGTCACTGGCTCTCGGGAGCGAGGGTGTCGACAGTAAGAGGATGATGGGAGGGAGTTGGCACCGGGAGCCGGGGGAGGAGAGAAGAGCTTGTGGTGATGTTGTTCTAGGGATGGCTTGAACAATAAAGAGAACGGAAGCTGGGTGTCCATATATGGGTGTCCATAGCGGTTTCTGGGAGTTCACAGTGGCGGCGCGTGAGCTGATTTTCAGGCATCGTCGAGCGACAGGGAGGCCGGATTTGACTCATCGGAGGAAGACGAGTCTTATGGTAGTGGAGGTGAGATACTGTGATGCAGTAGTACGCACAAGTGAAGGAGAGAGAAAAAGCCAGATCTACTTTCTCTCTCCTCGGGTTTTCTCTAAAACCAAGCCAAAAGTTAGACTTGTTTTGATAATCATCTGTGAGTAGTGAAAATTAAGATGTGAAGAAGTCTAGCTCCTTGTATGCGAGCATGGAGAAACTCGAGAAAAAAGAGAAGGTTGGCGACCGGAAAAAGAAAATTTCCAGAGAAGGAAATCGGGGCATATTATGGATATGCTCATGGTGAGCTGTGTGAGGGTTTCCACTTGAGGACCCTCCTTCTAGCGCCAATTATTTCGGCGTGAATTCTGAGATGATGAATCACACAAAATGCGGGAAGAACACCATCTTCAAGACCCATAACCTGTCAATCATGAGCAAAGGGCATCAGAGGGAAGACCGGGTTTGCCGGCCTTCGACCCTCTGATGCCTAAGTTAGCCACATGAGAATAGAGATAAGGTATGAATAGGGTGAAGATGGAGATTTACCCAAATGAAGGGTGGAAACCTGTATTTATAGAGATAGGGTGGATGCACCATAAAAGTATCATTTTGTCCTTATTGGAGAGTGTATTACTATTATGCCCTCAAGGAAGAGTATAGATTTCTTGGGCTTAGTTAAGGCCCAAGCTCGTTTTATGTGGCAATATGTGTCTTCTTAGGCGAGTAGGACCGATGTTCTATCTTTCACATATGATGTATTAACAATATATACACACACACACACGAAAACGATGTGAAGCAGACGTCCGCATAGTCTTTAAAGTGCGGACGTCCCTCCGTTCGCCACCGGCCGGAGTCGACGACGGCGCGCCTCCATCCCAGCAGACTCCAACAGCGTCCCCTACCACTTTCCCTCCCTTGCGAGTCCGCCGAATTCTAGTTTTCCGGCGAGATTACCCAAGATCGATCTCGCCGGAAAACTGGAATTCGGCAGACTCGTCGGGGAGGGATAGTGGTCGGGGACGCTGCTAGAGTCTGCTGGGGTGGAGGCACGCCGTCGTCGCCACCGTACGGTGGCGAACGGAGGGACGTCCACACTTTAAGGACAGTGCGGACGTCCGCTCCACATCCGGCTTGTATATATATATATATAATTTTTCTCAACTGCGGACGTCCGCACCAATGGTTTTGGTGCGGATTTTCATTTTTGCATCACTTTTCGATCGAATTTCCTCATCTCCACCGTCTAGTATCTAGATAATATTTTGTAGATCATCTCTGCAAAATTTCAGCCAATTTGGTAATCGTTAAGGCCCTCAAACTCGAAAAACCAATGGACGGACTGAATTTTGTCAAACATGAACCGTTCATGTTTGTAACAGAAAGACGTCATTTTGAGGGTCTTAACGATTACCAAATTGGCTGAAATTTTGCAGAGATGATCTACACAATATTATCTAGATACTACACGGTAGAGATGAGAAAATTCGATCAAAAAGTTGTGTAAAAATGGAAATCCGCACCAAAACCAGGGTGCGGACCTCCACACCTGAGAAAAACTGTATATATATATATATATATATATATATATATATATGATTGAACATCGTGCAAAGATTGATCTGCAATGAAAGATTGATCGGGGCCGGTGATCTGCCGTGATATGGCCTGAAGAGAGTTTTGCGGCCGGGTGACATTGACGAGTAAGAAGCTCTGGTTTTTTCTATCACCATTCACTGACGGGTGACGGTGAAGGCTAAGGTTTTGCAGGCTCTATGCTCTGGTATTGTGAATGTGTGATCGGATATCTGGTATTGTATGCATGGTTCTTTTATTTTGATGTGCGGGTTTCTGCGTTGTTTTATATGTATGATTGGGCTGCTCATCTCAACGATGAACAGAACAGGCAGCTGGTTGGGTAGCCATATCAAAGGTGAATAAGATCAAGGTCCGATCGATGAGAGCGCATATGGGCTAACCGGGCCATAACAGTGGGCTCGTAGGCCTATTGTTGAGCTTAGGTTTGTCCAAGTATATATTTGGTTTTGAACAAACACCATCTCACAGAAAGAATCTGGAAGCTGATGAAGTTGTCAGCCAATATCTAGCTTGAAAAAAAGGACTGAAAGAGTCTGTAGAAGATAAGAGACCTGAACCAATAGCTGAGGCAATATGGCCTAAATCTGACAAGCTAGTCTCAAGCCATACTCGTTAGAAAATTGACTAGCCACCTTCCCTGCTAGAGCCTCCACTGGCCCCGGATCATAAACATGTTGAGTACATATAGCCAAAGAACAACCAATCAAGCAGGAAAGATCCCAATGGCTTATGTCTCTGTTGCTACCTCACCTATCCATCCAACTGTGATGAAACCATGAATCGCTCGCGCGGTTGAAACCATTGAGATTTGAGAAACCTGACCAAAATTTTGTTTAGAAAGAAAGATCTTCCTAGTAAAATTGACTAAATTGTAGAATAATTCTGAGATGCTGTTAGTACAACGACAACGTACACTCGATGAGATACTCAACTCACATTAGGATTGCAGAACTTCATTAAGGTCGACTAACTTGGTTACGTACAGCCAACGCATACTTATTTGAACATTCTAATTAGCTTTGTTGAATTAAAGTTTTCATGCATCCAATCCCGATGTGAAACCCTAACCTAGATATGAAAGAAAGGGTAACGGGGTACCAGACATAATTTTTTCGAGATGCGAAACCCTATATTCAGTCAGACCCTCAATCTGTTCAAACAATCTAGCTCACTGTTTGATCATGGCCTGGATTTCATTGATTTACACCTTCATATATCTGGTGAACATGTTACGGGATATGAGACATCAGTAAAGGAATTAATATTGCTTAATTTGACAAAACTAGCTAGTCCATCGTCACCTAGTTTGTAATTTAGCAGATTTGATTACTGTCGAATACAAGTGATACAGCAATCGGGGAAAGAAGAGGAAATGATGATGAGGCTCTTCAAAGATATGTGCGGATAAGAAGGTTCTTTTTTCTGCCTCGAAATGCTCAAAACCCAACCCTAGCTGCCTGCTAAGATTAGCCGCAGCAGCAGCAGCAGCAATTGAGGACCACCACCCCAATTTAGAACAAGCTGCGAGACAATTATTCATCTCTGTTTGTCACCAATCCCTGATGGCCTGGGATTATTAAGTTTATCTGGATATAAATTTGGGACGGTGCAAATGTATCACTCCATGTTCATGAACATGACGTCCGTTAAGTTATAATACCAATCTCTTATTTTCTATACATATCGATCACCAAACCAATAATCTCGTCTCCTAGCTACTGCAAATGCTATAATTCTCAGCTATTATATTCCATATCTACGTGTGTGCTACTAGTTCCACAAGGAACTTTGTAAAATAATGGTCAATAGTCAAGCGATCCATGGAGGCATATGCTTGAAGGTAGAGATTGAACAAAGGCAAAAGTGTGTACCAAGAGAAAGTTACATAAATGAGACTATGAGAGGATAAGACTGTTCAACTAGTTTAGATAGAAGATAGGCTTATCTTCCCTCACCTCACCTCCTTGGGAGTCCGAATTCCCAAACCCTCGCTGCCCATTTATACATACATATCGATGCCCAGTTTTACTACTAACTAGTCTAACAAGTATCACCCCTGCAGATTATTTAGAACTATACGTAGAGTTGTGTAGAAAAAGTACATCAATATTTACAGAAGACAAAACCAAAAAACTTCCATTGCAATCCATATGCCTAAAAATGGCACCGACATGTAGTATCATATCAATTCCATTTAGCTACAAATGTCACAGCCGTGTCACCTAAATTTGTTGCCACTTGGGAAGAAATTAAGACTCATTTCAGAAGAAAACAGACAACCAAATTCATCTTTGTAATTAACTCCAGCTAGCTAGTAGCTAACAAATTTTTCAGTTTCAAGTAAACTGAACCGTGTATATCTATTTCCTGGATTCAATCACCGGTTTCTTTTTTATTGGTCATGAACTCATGATTCATCAGCACTGCAAACCCAGAAAGCATATTGAAAGATGAAGAGGCCAACCGACTAGCTTAGCTTGGCACAACTGAGGCAGTTAAGTAATTAAAATAATAATAATAATGAAACTGGGAAACAGAATCAGTTATATGCAAAATTAATAGCTTGGTGACATCATTTGAAAGTGGAAAAGACGAAGACAATTAAGCATGGTGACTCTAAGTGCATGGCATCACCCTACGTGCCTGCAAATGCAGCTCCCAGTGGACAAGTTCCGCTCTTTTTCTGCAATAGATAAGTTGCAACAATGAACCATATTTACTAGCTAGAAGTAAATAATAATATTCAGAAAGCTAGCATAGTTGGAAATTTTCTTGGGTTTTGTTTCTTTCTTATCCACAACGCCACCGGTTTTTGCAATTGTCACAAGAATTGTTATCCTTCTCAGTGGTGGCCATGGTGTTATAAATACAGGCACTTCTAGGAGGTTTTCTCACCATGAACTTCTCACTAGTCCTTTAGCAAAAGCCTTTTATACAACACCGAAGTTCTTGCCATGGCTGCATCTTACTCAGTGCCTTCGATGGTAATTAAACCCTTTACTTCAACAATTTCATCTCCCTTTCAAGCTAGCTAGTTCCTAATTCACTTCAGTTTCTTTTTCTGTTCTTTGCTTCTAATCTCAAGCAATTTGGTTTTGTCTGGTTTCCAGTTCATTTAGAGTTTTCTTAATTAAGGGTTCAGTTTCATTTTGCTATTGAGGGTTAATGTAGTTTTATTACTGTCGGTGCGTTCAACACATATGATACATCGGTTCTAAGTGCACTCGTGTTTAGTAGATGAAACACCACTGCAGCGTATCTAGTGGGAAAAATATTGGTGTATTTCAGAATTAGTACTGCTTAATGTATTTGGATTCTTTGGTCAGTTGCAAAGCCTCTTAAAATCTGATGAATCTGCATGCATGTCTTAATATATATGATTATAATGATCTTGATGTTGTTTTGAAGAAGCACCCTTATATGAATGGTCCAATTAACACAGATAATGGAGGAAGAAGGAAGGTTCGAAGCGGAGGTTGCGGAGGTGCAGGCATGGTGGGGATCCGAGAGGTTCAGGCTAACAAAACGACCCTACTCAGCCAAAGACGTTGTGGCACTCCGAGGCAGCCTCAGGCAGAGCTATGGCTCTAACGAAATGGCGAAAAAGCTCTGGAGAACTCTCAAGACTCACCAAGCCAACGGCACATCCTCAAGAACCTTCGGTGCTTTGGACCCTGTCCAAGTCACCATGATGGCCAAGCACTTGGACACAATCTATGTCTCCGGTTGGCAGTGCTCGTCGACACACACCAGCACCAACGAGCCGGGTCCTGACCTAGCTGACTACCCCTACGACACTGTCCCAAACAAGGTGGAGCACTTGTTCTTTGCTCAACAATACCATGACCGTAAGCAAAAGGAGGCAAGGATGAGCATGAGCAGGGAAGAGAGGGCTAGAACTCCTTATGTTGATTACTTGAAGCCCATCATTGCTGACGGGGACACCGGCTTTGGTGGCACCACCGCCACGGTGAAGCTCTGCAAGCTCTTTGTGGAGCGTGGCGCTGCCGGTGTTCACATTGAGGACCAGTCTTCCGTGACCAAAAAATGTGGTCACATGGCTGGCAAAGTGCTTGTTGCGGTGAGTGAGCACATCAACAGGCTCGTCGCGGCGAGGCTGCAGTTTGATGTGATGGGAACCGAGACGGTTTTGGTGGCCAGAACTGACGCCGTGGGAGCTAACTTGATCCAGACCAATGTGGACACTAGGGATCATCAGTTCATTTTGGGGGCAACGAATCCTAGCGTCAAGGGTAGAAGTTTGGCTACTCTTTTGGCTGAAGCAATGGCTGCTGGGAAAACAGGAGCTGAGCTTCAAGCACTTGAGGATGGCTGGATCTCAATGGCACAGCTGAAGACATTTAATCAATGTGTGACGGATGCGATCAATGCAACGAACATTGGTGAACATGAGAAGAGAAGGAGATTAAGCGAATGGGCGAACCATGCTAGTCATGAGAAGTGTTTGTCCAACGACCAAGGCCGCCAGATTGCTGAGAGGTTGGGGCTTAATAACTTGTTCTGGGACTGGGACTTGCCTAGAACCAGAGAAGGGTTTTACAGGTTCCAAGGGTCCGTGGAGGCTGCAGTTGTCCGCGGATGGGCTTTTGCCAATCATGCTGATATTATCTGGATGGAGACGGCCAGCCCCGACATGGTTGAATGCACCAAATTCGCAAAGGGAGTAAAGACCATGCAACCAGAGATAATGCTGGCCTATAACCTCTCGCCCTCTTTCAATTGGGATGCTTCTGGAATGACTGATGAACAGATGAGGGACTTCATTCCGAGGATAGCCAAGTTGGGGTACTGCTGGCAGTTCATAACACTGGCTGGTTTCCATGCTGATGCACTTGTGATAGATACTTTCGCGAGGGACTACGCGAAGAGGGGAATGCTGGCTTATGTGGAGAGGATTCAGAGGGAGGAGAGGAACAATGGAGTCGACACGCTTGCGCATCAGAAATGGTCTGGTGCTAATTTCTATGATAGGTACCTCAAGACTGTCCAGGGAGGCATTTCTTCAACTGCTGCTATGGGAAAAGGCAAGTCATCTTACTCTAATATCTTGCTCTCTAAGAAAGAGATTACAACCTTTTGGCTCTTATTTCAGTTTCTGTGTTCAACATACAATCATACACTGGAGTTTTTCACTTCATACTTCATCCCAAAACATCCCTCTTACTACAGTTGTCTGTTACCATTTGTTTTACAGGAGTGACTGAAGAGCAATTTAAGGAATCATGGACTAGGCCAGGAGCTACTGATCTGAGTGAAGGCAATGTTGTGTTGGCAAAGGCTAGAATGTAAGGTTATGGTCCTCAGGAGTACTATGGACGTTAAACCCAGCTCATATATTGTGGGATCTGGGGTTAGAATAATGTGTTGCAATTTGCAATCATATAATAGGTGAAAATTGGAACATCCTGGGGGTATATCTTTTTTGTATTTGCTGTGCCCTTGTTTGTGTGTACTGTAATGGGATAATTCCCTAAGTATGAATTTGTATCATTTCATTTCTATTAATTGCTTTCCTACATTATCAATAGTATAACATGAGTACAAACAAGATACTATCCTGCAATGTTTCTGGATATTGGGTATTAGAAATAGAATACAAAAAAGTTCGTCCCTCAAGGAAGAATCAAAAAATGAAGAGCAAAGGGACAGTACCTTATTATTATGGGTAAAGTTGTACAAGTATTAGACCGAGTATCTGTGTGGATGATTGTTGAGCTGGCTTGGAGAGTTGTTACTTCTTCCATGGCTTGAGAATAGAGAGGACAATAATGAGTGCAATGATCAAGAGCAAGATTATGGAAATGATCATGCATTTTCTCGATTTCTTTTGCAAGCTCTTTGCAGTTGTTAGAGCATCTGTCCCTGATTGTACATGGTCCACTGCATTTGTCACCTGCACCAGATTAAGAAACTTGTATCAACTCAGTTTGATTTTAATTTTCTTAATTGTAGCTAGCTCTGTGCTTAGGTTTCTTACTACTGTGCGTGCAAAGAAAGTGTGAATGAAAAATGCATTGGGCTTGTTGATGCAAGAAAGATGGAAGTAAATCTAAAATCCAAGCAGGCAAAACATCAACGACCCCAAACTAACCCAAACATATTCATAACCAACTTCCATATTCCACCTGATCGACACTATCACACACAAAAATAAAATCCCATAAAATAGTTTTCCTAACTATGTGAGGAAAAAGATCTTAATAATAGACCCTCAAAGTTTGTTCCTCCAAATCGATCCATGTTGTAAACTTTCAAAAAAGTTTATGATGATGATTAAGGTGAATACGAATCTTCTTGTTATTATCTCTGTAAATGCTGTAAATTTTAAGTCGACAACAAATCTACCAGATTGACACTGACCACGCATTAGGAAGAAAAATATGATTATGCAACATTTTTCAAGTTAAGAGTAAAATTCTGGTACATGAAAGCAATAGATTGATGCCACAGCGCGTTACTGTGACTTTAATACTAGATATGCATGTGACTGTTAATCTACATGTCTATATATTTCTCCACATGAAAGAAAAGAAAAACAGAAAACAACTATCAGTGGCAAAATTATATCCCCAATTTCATTACATGTCTGATGCACTATATAGTCTCATTACATGCACCGGTTACCTATAATCTCATTACGATACATGCAACATATACTTTGTGACAGTATTTTGCATACACGTGAAAATGTTATAGATAACCGCTGCATGTAAACATCAATCTGGAAGAAGATATAACCTCAAAATTTTCCGGCAAACGTTTTTGTATCATTTTCCAACAAAGCAAAGTAGAGACTTTTTGTTCATAAACAAGGGTAGTCTGAAATAAAAACCTCCACAAGGCTTGGGCTTGGTGAAGGACCATCCTGTAGAACATTTCTCATTTAGCAAAACAAAAGAAAACAACCCCCATATGGAAAGTTATGGCTTGAATGTAAACCTAATGATGTTCTATCTTTGTTCTTGATAAAATAAAAATAAAAAAATAAAAAAGATTTATAGCTGAACTTTTTACAAAAACATAACCATAGTTCAATTCCATTTTGATATTTCTTATAAAAAAAAAATTAAAAAAAAAGAGAGAGCAAGAAAAGGTCAATATTTTCACCAGGTGAGACGTGCTTGTATTATCGTGTTTTTCTAAGTGTGACAATATTACTCAAAAAAAAAAAAAAAAAAAAAAAAAAAGACTAAACTGAAGATTCAAATTTTGTTGATTTCTGCAAGGAAACTGAAATTGTTAACTTCGAACCAAAATCATCCCTCTATAAGTCTTGGGTCAACTATACACAATATAATTCCGTACTCTGAAACGTGCACAGCACCATCAATAAACCAAACCTCACAAGAATACACAGACAAAATGTATCACTCAAAATCCAGAAAAGAATCAAAACCAATTACTAAGACACACTCTTCGATCCTCACAGATCTGAATTATGAAATAATCCCCAACCAACTCATTTACGGTCCTATATTACATGGCGAAAAGACTAGGGTAGACTCGAGCACCCTAGCTGCTTTTCCATGGTTTGAGGACACCGAGAACTACAACAGCTACTATAATTAAAAGAATCATGATGGCAATGCACATCCATTTTCTGGAGTTCTTCTGGAGTTTCTTTGCATTTTGCAGTTGAGTTGTCCCAGATTGCATATAATCAACTGTATTCGAAACCTGAACACGATCCCCATTAACACAGACGCAAAGTGATACACAATGACACATGCAATACACAGATATCAACACATGCAAAATTAGAATCAAACCTGAGTTTCAATGTTATCTAAAACCTCTCCTTGAGCATCAACCAAGACTGCCATATCGAGGTAGATCTGAAAAGTTAACACTAAACCATATCAGACATGTTAGCTACAGCCTACAGGTACTCAAGACCTTATGCCTTGTTGCACAGTACAAACCTGATGCAAGTCGAGAAGCTTTTTCTCAATTTCTTTTACAGTGTCATGCCTCTCTTGAATTTCTTCCAAAGTATTTAGAACCTGGAATCAGAGTACGTGGTTTACTTCTCATTTTCGGCAAAAGTTCCCAAGGTGGAAGACAAGGGAAAGATCATAAAAATTCTACATTAATAGAATATACCTGTCCACGTCCTTGTTCTTGGACTGCCTTCTGGAATATTTGCTCACTATTTCCAGTTTCTATTAAATTGTCAATTGTCTATAAAGGTGAAATGAATATACAGGTTAGAAACACACTCAATACATGAAGGGGCTGAACTCTACAATTAGGAATCTGTCTCACCTCTTCATCTGGTCTAGTTCCCGTAACTGTATGACCATCAATGGGAAAACATAAGACCAACCATTAATAACTGTGACAATAGAACTATAACACAAGTATGTTAAGATGAAATGTATTTAAAAGGCATTCAAACCTGTAATGACTCTTCTCTCCACAACCTCACGATATTCATCTTGGATTCTTTGTCTAAGAGTCTAAACATATATAATGCATTGATAAGAAAAGAGTGGAGTTAACTGAGTCAGAGGTAACAAACTGAATGTGCAGAGTACATTTACCTGAAACTCGATCATTATCTCCCTAAACTTTTTCGTCAAGGAACTGCCATGAAATAAAATTACTTTACATCAGCTTAATAGATTATTAAATCTAATATAAGGAGTTAAGTGCTCTGTAATTTAAAACATAAGTACTATATACAAACTTTGTCATGTTCATCCTTGATCTGTCAACACCCGTTCCCTTCTCACATCCAGGCTTCTGTCGGTTGGCTAAGTTCTGGGGGAGGATAATGGGAATCACTAAATAACAGAGAAAATAACAAGAATATCACAAAGCTGATAGATCAAGGAAGAGTTATTAGAGTATTACATCTTTGCTTATTCCTTCTAGTTTTCCTTTGACACCACGGGCAATCTTTCCCACTTCATCAATATCTTTTTCCATCCGCTTTTTGATTGCTGAAACAAGGGTAATTGTCTCAGTCTCTCAGAGTACTGAGAATGTAAAACTATGACAAGAGTAAATAAAATAAGTAAATGAATAAATAAAAGAGACCTGGAACAACAAGTAAAACATCAGAATACACAATGCTCAGGAAACAGTTACTGACAGTATTCCAAGTTCTGAGTAGTAGAATATGTTCGCTGAAAATTCTATATTTAGGTTAAAGCTTTTCAAAATATGACCGTTGGAGAATAGTTTATACCTTTCATGGCAGATGCTTTTGTGACAGATTTTGACTCCTCATTTGCATCCTACAAGAAAAGTTCACGGTTATTTTCTACTTACTATTCTTATGCATACAAACATATTCAACCGTCAAACAAAATCCAAGACCAGCATCGTTCAATTAGTCTTAGCATAAGGTGGACTATTTCGTACGACGAAACGTAGTAACCCATAAACACTTTCTGTCAAAATGTGTGGCGGAGATGAGAATGCCACAAGTCTACAAGAGATCATTGGTTCTAACATAAAGATGAAAATGCAGATATAACATAGCCATGAGAATAGTCAATACAGAACCAAAAGCCAATGACCCCAATTTCAGATATGAAAAACACATATCTATATTATTACAAACTAAAACATAGGTATCGTAAAATAGACATGTACCTTAAGTTTTTTAAGAAGCCCGGATAGCTTTTCCACCTGTTTCTCAACCTCTTGGATCTACACCAAAATAAAAACATTGAAGAGCAGGAAGGCCTGACTTGAGAAGATATGAACTTAAATGAAAAAAAAAATGTCAACAAAAAAAAAAAAAAGCAAACTCTTCACAACAAAAAGTCCATAATGCAAGAGGAATAATCAATGTATGCATTTGATTAGGGATTTCTTCTTTCATGTATTCTCTTGATAAAAAATGATGATAGAATGCAAAAATCCCAAATGATTCACTAATTATGTAGTCTGCAACCCAAAGAATGATAATATTGTGTTGAGGAAAGACCTGCTTATTGAAACTATCCATTCCGGCATCAGACATGCTACGAGGAATTCCCATTTCAATATCATTTGTTCCAGAAGGCTGAGCTCTTGCCTCACTGACAAACGAATCCTAAAGCCAGAGAAAAATCACACAATTTAGCAACTGACTACAGAACATTGATAACCCATCTGGCAAAGGGAGATGCAAAACGGTTACAAATTTAGCAATCTGTTGAACTCAAATTGATGCCTTCTTATTCAAATTTTTACATGAACAAGGCTTTGATGTCAATAATATTTGATTCAAAAACATACTCCTGCATAAAAAAATATATCTGTAACAGAAGTAAATTTTAACAAAGGCACCCTTAGATTCAAAGTTTGAAAACTCAGAACTCTGTTTTTGTCTTTCTACACTTTCCCTTTCAAACAGTCACCTCATCAACTGGAGGGTAAAGTGTCACTGAAACTCAATTGGTTGCGATCTTTATAGCATCCTATACAAAATTTGTCTTAAATTACATCCGATACTCACTAACAACACGAACTTTACATAAACATCACCAAGAAAAGAATCATACAAAAGTCACAACCACCACTAAAAGAGCCCTGATTCAAAACCAACAGCATAAACCCTTTTTTTAAAGCAAAGCAAACAAACCCAGATCAGAAAACACTGACCTTCAGTTTTGAAACCGAATTCAATCAACTATAACAGTCAAAAAGGTAGAAACTTTAAGGAATTGAATCAAAACCCAATTACCGTAAGCAGGTCGTTCATCTTGAACAAGACTCAAAACCCAGAAACAGAGAGAAAAAGTGAACTCTGAAGAAGATGAAAGAGCTGTGAGAGTGATGAAGGTGTTGAAATCTTTTTGGGTCGTTGTCCGGCGATGGTATGTTGGAAAAACGGAAGAGGAAGAACCAAAAAGGACAGAGAGGCAAAGGTTTGAGGCCACGCGCTCAAAACGAAAGGCGTTACGTACGAATTTTGCAATTAATTATATTTTACGTTGATAATGGAGTGAGAGTTTATGCAACAAGGTTTATGTCCTGTCTGACAGCCTAACTTACCCAATGTCTACTGAGCTGTGAGATTTTATTTTTTATTTTATGAAGAAAAAAAAATTGTTCTTTTTGAGTCCATGATAGTTTTCAATTGGATTGATGAGAAAAATATATAGTACTTCAAATTAGGTTACCTGGTGCAAAATGGTTCCATATGGAACTATATATGGCCCTAGATACCAACTATTAGTTGAGAAAAACAAATTCATTGGAGATTTGGTCATGACATGGAAGACTCATGAATGTGGTATATATGAAGGAACCCTTTGAAATAGCTTGGGACCTTGGGTGTTTGAAGTGTATTCTTAAGGGTTTTCTGAGAGGTTGTGTGTATGTGTAGAATCAACGACTAGTATTGGTAGATTCATGACACGTTTGTTTATTTGGTAAGGAAAATATCATGAATCGGGGACAATAAGAACAAAGGGACAAAGAAATCGATATGAGAAATCCTTTTCTTAGTTCTCATTCATAGTCCATGTTATCAAAGTCCTCAAATTCAGACCAAGAGGCCTACGGTAAATGCTTTGTTCGAGTAAAACAGTAGTTATATTAAATCGTAAGGTGGATTTGTGTGGCTGTATCTGATGATCTCTAAAATCAGAGCTAGTTAGAGTCTATTTAGTTGCATAACAAGATAAAAGGACTGAAGAACTTAAGATTTTGTGATATTTCAATGAAACCATGACATTCAAACTTTGAAATTATCTAATTGATCAAAATGAATTTGAAATTAACTCGCATTCATAGTTGAGAGTAATATGTCACAAAAAGCCTCTAGTCAGGTATCAGGATTGGGCCAAAAATCAAAACTTTTAGACTGATGAGCTCAAATATAATTCGAAGGCCTAAAAGATATTTCTTTTCCTTTTCCTGGTTTACCGAGTTCCATTTGGGCTTTATAAGATACTTGACTCATCAAAATGGATGTCAAAGATGGAACTCTGCAGTGTCCTGAACGAATAGTTTAGTTCATATGCCCCATATTGTGACCGCCTTGGTGAACGTTTATCTTCCGGCATCTCAAGCAAACCAAAGCAAGTGTTAATCACATAAAAACCATATTTAGCATTCAAACGTTTCTATCTTAGCCACAAGGAAACAGATCCAACCTCCTATAAATGAGTATCTCACTTACATGATCACCACCACTGCTTCTTCATTTGCCATCTTATCTCAAGGTTAGCAGGTCTCATCTTTCTCAGGAACCCAGACATGACTAGTGCCAGAAGTCCGAGCAGAGGTCTCAAAATCTGTTGCCTTGTCACTACGCTTTTCTTAGTAGTCTCCCTCATTGTCATGACGATATTGGCGCTCACCGTTTTCAAGCCTAAACAACCCGAGATCAGTGCCCGACCCGTCGGCGTTGAAAACATTCAGTACACGCTCTTTCCAAATGTGACGCTAAATGTGACACTAAGCATGCTCGTCACGATAAATAATAAGAACTATGGAAGCTTTAGTTTCAAGAATGCCACGGCATATGTTACTTATCACGACACAGTTGTAGCCTTGGTTCCAATGGAGCATGCCTTTGTCCCTGCACGAGGGAAAATAAACATTACCACCTCTGTAGATCTTATGGGCGACAAGCTGATCTCGAACCCTCATTTCATGGAAGATGTCACTAGTGGGATTTTCAATCTGATCTCAACTGCTGATTTACATGGAAAAGTGACTGTGCTCAAGTTCGTGAAGTTTGGCGCTACGGCTTTTAGCACCTGTGACATCTCATTTTCCATAAAAACCCAGCAAATCGATTCTAAATGCAAATCCAAACTGAAGATGTAGTTCATATCTGGAAAACTTGGTATGCTGCATGATGTACCTGCTCATCTTGTACTGCTTTTGTATATTTTGGAAAGTTGCCGTTTATGTAAGTTAACGCTAGTGTCAAAACCTTGAGAGCTTTTTCTTCTGTATATATAAATGGATGAATTTCACCTTCTTCAGTCAACAATCTATCTAACAAACTCATCCTCTTCACACTAGCTAGCTGCCTTTTTCAACTTCTCATTCATTATTCTGATGATGACCCAAAAAAATACGTACCAAGCCTAATAGTTTTGAGAAATTAGTTGGAATTCCATGTGCTATACAAAAGTGTAGCTTTCAATCACAGATTTAGGATTGAACAACCAAAACGACCCTTCATGTAACGGCTAAAGAAAGAGACTTGTGAAGATTGTGGTTGGATGTCGATAGTGAAAGACAAAAAGCATGGAGCCTTTCCAACAGCGATTCGGAGATTTATATGTTACTCGCTTGCAAATGTAATAACAGATACAACGAATCAAAGACTAAATTCAGAGTAACGCGCTAACAAACACATGATATAATTTTATCGAACTAGTGCACTACAACAAAACAAAACCCATGTATGAAAAACCAGCAATGTACGTACGTAGTTTCTTAACATATCAAAATAACGAGAAATATATGATGCATAACTTGTAACTAACAAGACAACGATAGATTATCAAAGTATTTAAATTAAGTTCTGATATATTGTCTGGGGTGGAAGAATCAGACCTGTGACTACATTGCTCCTCATTCACGTCAAAAACTTAACTGTTCTTTCAAGACCTCAAATTAGAAAAGAAGATGAATCATGAATGAATGTTGACCAAGTTTTACACTTCCTTGCAGCCGTCACAAAGCTTCTTCTTTCTCAGATAAACACAGACAAACACAAATTTGTGCATTGTTTATATGGTTGCAAAGATATGAAATTAGGTAACCAGATTATATGCTCAACCTAAATTCTTTTGTTTAGTAATAGATTAGAGTAGTTTAGGGCCGGCAAATAATAAGCTTATATTTGCGAGCTAAGAAAAGTATATTCATGCTCTCGATCATGTTTGAGCAACGAAGTGCATGTTCATCAAAGTCTGAATCATCTGTAGTATATTATTCGGATTTGATTGTTTTTTGGGGAATAATTAGTGATCGATTCGACTCACGGGGCCCTAATTTCACTTCTATTTTCTCATCGCCATCACGGGGAGTACTAGTACTAGTATTGCCTGCCGGCAAATTACAAGTCAATGCTAAACCAAAATACAAGTCACCATTTAATTTGGTGGAAGCATTGAATGAATTCATGGACTAATTCTGAGGAGGCATATATTATGCATCGATTCGTGGCACATGGCTCTAGTTCTAATCGCCCTCTAATTCAAATCAATTATCATTTACTCCATCGCCGAATAGAATACAAGTATAGTAGTCCAGAATTTTCTGAGACCAGTTTCTTCTATTCTATGTACAAACGGTATCTAGGTGCCGGCATGGCCTCTCAATCAAGACCAAATGGTCCTAATCAATCAAGCAACGCATGCAATATAGGAATAAAGTAATGTATAATATACATGTCGGAATTTGGCAAAATCTTGATCTATAATTCCCTCTATACATTGCTATGGGATGGATTATAATGGTCTATTAAGTTAAGACAACACTCTTTAAGTTGAAAACTGAAAGTGAGAGTTCTCTCCTCTTTGTCCAGCTGCGAGCGCCATTTCATCTTCGTCAAGCAGGCGTCGTCGAGTCAGTGTAAGTCTGATGTGATCGGATCGCAGTGGATGTCTGAAAGAGAGGATCGAGCATTACTTGTGGCCTCGATACTAGTCGACGGATCGATGTTAGGAGATCGAAGGCAGTCTGGCGCGGCTGTCATGACTCAAGAGTCTATGATGACGCGCGGTTAGATCATATGAAAATGGTTTGATGATATGGGATGCGCTTCATGGATCCGATATGGGGGAAAGTTGTGATTGGAAACAACTACACTTATCCTTGGTGCTGCGGGAATGTGATTCTAGCTTATTGTAATTTAGGAGTCTCCACCTTATACTCACTAGTAAGTTTCACTAACGCTCAAGTGTAAAAGAAAATTTTGCATTCCCACATGAACTAAAAACCTGAAATCCCAAAAGACAGAACCAAACCACAAAACAAAAGAGCCAATTTAAACATTGAAATGAAAAACTTTGTGGGTGACATGATGCAATTTAGAAATTAACACGGCAAGATTACCAAAGAAACGAGCACTTCCGTAAGTGTTGTTATCATCTCTACTTTTCTTTCGACACTTTGAAAAAAAACACTCACACAAATTAAAACACAAAATCTCTCCGAACACCCCCCTCACGATGTTACACTATTAACATCTGTTTTTTTTTTTTTTTTTTTTTTTTTTTTTTTGTGTGTGATTGATATTACACTATTAACTTCAATCCGAGTTGAGAAGAACGTCTAATCAAAGCTTCTGGAACACGGACTTGTCTCTTGCTTCAGTTGCTTGTTGGACCTGATCGATGTTACTATTGCAAATTGATTGAGCACTGAGATGGACTCTCGATCTACCGGTACCGGTCCTCCTCCACAGGCTAAAATCGCATTATTAGTGGTCGTTAACTCTGTGATTGACCACCTAACTTTGATTTGCATGCTACTAATCAAAATATATCCCAAGCCAAAAGGATTGGCCAATTAAGATTTCTGATAACTAGATATCACCAAAGAAATCGATTCAAATTTAGTTTGGACGCTGATGGGTATCCCATTCTCAGTTTCTCACTGACATATCCAACCGAGTCTGCATATATATTCCACAAGTCTGATCGATCACATTCGCACTTGAAATATTTGGTTCATGCAGAGCACATATGCAAAACTAATCACTACCAAGTCCACACTTCAAATTATATTGTATGTAATTGATTGATATATACTATTGAGGAGTGGACGATTACCCTAAGCAAGGAAGGAGCACGTACTGCACATTATCCGTTATATATGCTCTTCATCAAATTCTTTAACAAATGATGATGACGAACCAGAGAACTATTGATGACGAACCGAAGAATATTTACTTGGTCAAGACCAAATACTAAGATAGCAACATTCTTGATTATTTGACTGCTTCAACTACGACTTGCAATCAAAATTTTCATAATCTTGTTATGTATGGTGTAATTATTAGATTGGATGATCCTAATTAAGATTGAAGTTCATGTACTCTCGCAATGGACAGACCTACCATTAATTGTGTTTATATATATATAGTCAGGATTAGAGGCGGACGTCCGCACTCCGTTCGGCGCCGAAGACGGCGCACCTCCACCCGAGCAGACACCAGAGGCATCCCCAATCACTTTCTCTCCCCAGTGAGTCCGCTGAATTCCAGTTTTCTAGCGAGATCGATCTTGTCTGAAGTTTTTGGTGGAGGTTGTTGCCCAGACCTTCAAATCGATCTCGCCAGGAAGAGAAAGTGATCGGGGACGCCGCTAGTGTCCACTTGGGTGGAGACGCGCCGTCATCGGAGCCGTCCGGTGGAGAATGGAGGGACGTCCGCACTTTAAAGGCTGTGCGAACGTCCTTTTTGGAACGGCTCCGTGTGTGTGTCTGTGTGTAGACACACACACACAACAGTCCTTTTCAAATAAGGACCTTCTTACTTTAGTTAAGGTATAGATTTTCTTAATTTGACCTACTTTCCGATCATATTTTCTCATCATAGCCGTTCAGTATTTAAATATACATGATTAGATCATCTCTGTAAATTTTCAGTTAATTTGGTTATTGTTAAGGTATCGAAAATGTATTAAATCAATGAACAAACCGAATATGTTCATCCTGAACCGTATGTTCTTTTAACTCTAAATCACAGTTTTGAATGACTTAACCATTATCAATTTGGCTGAAAATTTGTAGAGATGATCTACTCATATATACATAGATATTGAACGGTTAAAATGAGAAAATGTGACCAAAAAGTGGGTCGAATAAAGAAATCCGTACCTTAGCTCAACATTGTACACACACACACCGTGGGCTCGATTGAAAAATTATTAATGGAGATTGGAAAATATATGAAGTTTATGATTTTAATTGAATTTTTGTTGAACTCGCTTATATTCTCTCCTAAAATCTCTACTCTATATGAATCATAAATCATATTTTTACTGACGATGTTGCATTTGTAGAGGTCACTGACTCACTGATCGAGTACATTAAACTTAGTTATTGGTCTAATTCATAGGTATACCTAATGTTAAGAAGTTTATATTAAGTTGAATAATACATCATGATCACCTCATTATCCTATGATACGGATTAATTAGCAAGTTGATGTACAAATATTCACGCATCATTAGGAAACTTTTCTAGACCACAGCTACAAACATCCCTATAGAGCTTTAGCTAATATTGTCAATTAGCAAGCACCAACTTCGGCACTTTGGTGGACAAGAAAAGTATACATCAATAATGACATGTTTGGTTTGCATAGGAAAAAAAAAAAAGAGCCTTATCTTTCATCCATCATATATAAGCGATTAAGAGAGGAATACATATATCTATGAGTTATATAAGAGTCGTTGAAATGGTGGTTGTTGTACGATTAACATCAAGGCATATATGTATCTGCTTAATTCCCTTCACCCTCTTCGCTATAAGTCTATAATATCAAACAATTAAGCACATACTGTAGCTAGGTACAGCATCTTAACCTTTAATAATGGTTAGAACAATCTGAATCGAGACGCAAGAAGAAAGGTGTAGAGGAGTGTTGAGGGGAAAGAAAGAAAGTAAAGAGTCAATCAGCATAAGAATAAAATGGTTGGGACTTGGGAATATAGCTGAGCTAAAACTGCTCGATGATCACCTGCCTTTATAATCCTCGTGCACATGGAGGGGTCTTCCATTGCAGCCGTTTCTGGGTATTTCTTTATATGAATATTATGGCCTGCCAGAGGTTGAAGGTGATTCAATATTTAAACCTATCAATCTACTTTTTTCTATTAATTTAGATATTGTTACGACTGGCTGTCTTTCTTGCTTAGCTAATTCCTAGCTATATACACTGTTTGCTTTGAGCGTACAAGGAAGTGAATTAAGGAACTTAATTACATCCTTTTGCTAGGATTCTGCTGGGATTCTTGTGCCCCTTGCATGTATAATGTTTGCGTAATTAACTATATCAATATCTTATCGATCTGCAAAGAAGTATTTTGTATTGTAATTTTTTTGATAAATTCATTAATTTATGAGAAAACTTTGATAACATATTCAGTAAAAATGTGGTTTGACATGTGAACAATGATAAAATTCGAACAACTTCTATCTCGAAAAGAATCAGTTCTTTTAACTCGATCAAGAGCAATTATATAAGAACATATACTTTGTTTAGCTCTTGAGTTTTACATTATGTAAACCTAAAAGTACATATACATATCACTACAGGTGGTCGAGTTGATAATTAGAAATCCTCCAAGTGCTTAACTACGTACCAACTAAGATACAAACCTCCATACCCGGATTCGAATATCGCCTCATCGCTCCGAGTTATACTTCAATCTAAACTTAAACAGATACATTGTCACTGGTGTGTAGAATATTTGCTCATCAGTCAGGTTCATTTAAGCACGACAATCGCTAAATATAACTATACGCAAAAGGGCAGCCTCGTTTGGTGACTGTTACCACGACAATCGCTTTCATTTGCGACTTTGATTACTTTAAGCAATTCCTGCTTGATTCTAGGGTTGATTAGCTAATTTAGCTTAGAGGGCAACTTCAAAGAACAATACTTTAATTTATCTCTTATTAGCCATTACTTTGCTTATTAGGCCACGTACTTACATTAACGTCTTAATTAATAAGACACGTAGTGGCATCATAGAACTTTTACTAGATAGTCTTGTACCTCATAGGCTCATACAAGTTCAATTAGTCTTAGATTATGTTCTATTGTAGTTGAGGAATACAATACATCCCTACAAGTTCAATAGGCTCCTACTGCCAATGAAAACAATACAGCCCTAATTCTTATGACCGGTTACAAAGAAAATATATATGAATATGCAGAAACTAGAACCAGTAACCAAAGATAACTAGCTCATTTTATGTGAAGAAATATACAACATTTATATATCCACAGAATTTTCCTTTAGTAGTTTTACAAAGTAACTAAGAGTTTGGATACAATGGAGTTCATTGAAAATTAAACAAGATAATTCACTAACAGATTTAAAGGAACCAAACACAACCCTTTTTTCTTTAAGTCTGTATTTTGACCATTTTTCCCTGAACAATCACTACTGTTTTCATCTGCCTCCTTCATTTCTGCAAAATGTTCTTTACCCTACAAAATCAACAGGAATAATGCCAAACAAAGGGAATTAATCTGCTGACTAATTACCAATATAAATGATAAATTAAAAGAGGGAATAATTTATTTTCCAAGCTAGAAAGAACAATTAATAATGGAAGATTTAAGAAGAAGTAAAGAATATACCAAAGAATTAATGTTGATACGATGATCTTCTATCTTTCTGGGATCCATATGATCAACTGGTCTGAAATCACCAATCTACATATTGATAAACGGCAACAACAGTCAATTAATTCCTAGAAACATACAAGATTATATATAATTCCCAAAGGGAATTCACAAGTGACATATAAAGAAAATTGATATATACTTCATCGATCGATCATCAGACCTTGGGACTATTAACAGGAGAACTAGCAGTATCCTCCAAATCATGATCCCCAATCTTCTTGGTTCTTGTTTTCTTCAATTTTTTCGGCACGCTGTTGTTATGCGAGACTCTCCATGCAGCACCAGAAGAAGCATCAGAAACCAAAGAAGAGCAGAAACTAGCCTGCTGTTCTTGAGCCGCTGCTCTATTACTGTTCGAGAAATCTTCGAAGTACTTAGTCCAACCACTCTCTTCCTCCTCAGTGCAGGAGTACGTCGCTGCTATTTCATTAGAAGGAACAGCTCTGATCATAGACGATGAACCAAAAGACCTATCCATCGTATCAATCTTATCAAAAACTAAAGAAGAAACTCAAATAAAAAAGAGATAAGCTCTAGCTAGCTAGATTTGGTCTTGCCCGAGAGAGAGAGAGAGAGAGAGAGAGAGAGAGAGAGAGAGAGAGAGAGAGAGAGAGAGAGAGAGAGAGAGAGAGAGAGAGAGAGAGAGAGAGAGAGGGCGGCCTCTTGGTTCTGAGAAGACCTGGGATTTTATAACAGGAAGAGAGAGATGATTAAGGGAATGGAGAATATGGGGAACCCATAATGTTATTAGAATCTGATGAGAGTGGGCCAGAAGTTGAGGACGACATTAAAACCAGAAGTTGCAACATAAAACCAAATGAGGGAGAGAACGTGCAGAAGAGAAAAATACAAAATTATATGAGAGGGGGAAGGAGTACGTTGACCTTTGTGGTTCTGATCGAAAGAGATTTTCACACACCAATTATAGGGTTACCTTTTTTTCCAGTTTTTCCTTTGTTACGACTTCTGACTTGGCCTAATTCCTTCCCAGTTAATGAGGTCAATAGAAAAACCTAACTGAAAACTTGGACTGGCTCTGGCCCGAGAAATTAAGCTTTCCAAGTAGAGACTTTCAAGAGAAAATAATTCATCAGTCCAAGTAGACTTTGGCGCTTTGCATTTGCCTAACCATGCCTAACCCATTTATTTGGTACTCTTACTTCTTATTGAATTGGGGTTACATTACACAGCAGACTAATGTTTATAGATCAAAGGAAGTTGCGTCTCGAAGACTTACCCAGCATATAGTTCTGTTTTGCTGAATCATTAAGCTTTGCATACCTGCTCGCACAGCTAACGTGTCAAAAAATTGAATTCTATAAGATGAATGTGTTTATTAGATTGAATTTTTTTGTGACAAAGTGCAAATCAAACTCGATTAGGACTGGACAAATATGCATTCAATTGGTCTGAGTGGTTAAATTTGTCCACAAAAGAGGACCATGCATTGTGATGCATATGTAGGGATATGACCCAGACTTTTCTGTCTTCCTCGATCATAAGTAGAGAATAAATACAAATCACAATACCACGTAAAAAAAACATGTGCTTTTACATATAGTATCTGCGATTCTGAGGTATAAGGCGTATAACGTTACCCAAGATAGGATAAGTTTGAATTGGTTGAAATTGAATTGGAGACTTACAAGTTGATATGATAATCGCCTGCATAACAATGAATATGCGTCATCTTGGCTCTCGGCACATATATGCGCATTCATATGAAAATGAACGATCATGCTGTTTGAGGAAAGAAAATAAGAAAACATCAAAGAACAGTACTGCTGTAGAACATTAGGAAGATGTTGCAGAAAATGAAAAGTTGTGTAGCTAAGCTTGCATCTGGCGTTTCTAGACGAAGAACTTACACTTTAGAGAGACATTATTGCTAAATTAGACACGCCATAAATAAAATTTCAAGGAAAATTATTGCCACCAGCAGGAGGATTTGGCCACATAGTACTGTTGTCATGATCCGCGAAGGGAAACATCATTTCCTCCCTAAACCCCATATGCTGATAATGATCTTGATGTGGTGGTGGTGCTGGCGCATTCATCATGTCCATGAACCACGAGTTTTGCGGCTTCTGAGTTACCATCTGCATCATTTGTGGTTGCATTGCCTCCATGTTATGCATCTGATCAAAAGCTTGCATGTCCAGGGTTGCATGTTGCATGATGCTGCCCTCTTCGCCACTCTTCATCGCCGTGTTGTTGTTGCTTCCCTCACTGTTAGTCTTCATCGCCGGCATCCTATTCTCCCTTGTAGCTGGCAACCCTTGTGTTCCTTGCACATGATTAGGGCTCTCCATAGCCTTATTATTAATGTTCTTCATCCTGAGTTGTATCTCTTTCAGGTGCTGGTCAATGACCCAGTTGAGGTCAGTTAGGTCTGACATTGTTAATTCCTGGAGAGACTTTCCAGTTAGGCTTTGAAACATGACACGAGCCATCTCCTTTTCCCGATTATCTTTCTTTTGCTTCTTGAGCTGTTCTTGAGCCTTGTTGATTCTTTGCCTCAGGAAACTCTCCTGATTTAATTACCATCTTCTTGTTTTGATCCATTTCGGGCATGGTCTTGAACTGCGTAAGTACGCGATGGGCTCCCAAGAGGGAAGGCCAGACTTCAGGCTGGGAGTCATAGGGGCTGTAGATAATACCACAAGCATCAATGTCACAAAGGGTGATGAGTTCTCTCACCTTCTTCATAAGACCCATCTTCCTTTTTTTGAATGTCGCTTTTCGAGCACTGTCATTAGTGATGTAGGTAAGTTTCACCTTCTTTCTAGTCATGGCTTGAAAGAAAAGATGAAAATTTGCAAAGTAGGAAGAAGGGATGAAGGAATAGCCTTTCTGGTTTGCTCTTTGCTCTGAAGAGACTTTGCTCTATATAAAGAACAGGCAAGGGGCTACCTAATCAATGTTGCTTGAAATGCTGCAAATTTTCTGACGTTTTCGGTTGGATGTGAGATTTAATGACTGCCAATTTTGATGCTTGAATGAGAGACAATTCCATTTTGATTTTGTTTGAGAATTGAGCATATATATAAATGCCAATTGTCTTGCAATGTGTTTGAGCATGAGACAAAGAGGTCTAAAAGTAGTAATATATGAGTCCGGATTTATTTCCTAATGTGTATGAGAAATGAGGATTTCATATGAATGAATGATAATGAATGCGAGTTAATGCAAAATCTGGGTTGATATTCTTAGCAAAAGAGAAGATTGCCAAGATGATTTTTGATAGTGGTTTTCATTTGTTCATACAATGATATATAGATTGTTTGTATCTCAGGCAATCATTGGATGGGAGTTGTGCATGTTCCTATTTTTTTGAATATCACTTGTAAGGTAAACTTTACGATTTCAATTATAGTTAATAATATGGTTTTATTTGTCTTTGGTTATATGCTTTGTATCTATGTTTTTTGTAGAGAAAAATCATTGGTACGTTGTATGCAGAATATGTTTGTGATGGAATGAAAATGTATATCAACTCTTAACTGTATAACATAATATGTCAAAGAGTTATGCTAGCTAAAAATCTATGCATTGCCAATATATGTGGTAGTGTGGTACCATATTCGAGTTTCTCTCATCTCGTTTTCGTTTATTTATAAAATAATGAATGAATATGTATTCAAGCAACCATACCAGATTAATGACAAAGAACTGAAGTTCCAAGTTCCCAACACGACAGACATCTTTCCATAGTCTTCACCTAATTCATATCAATGTTAATGGGTGAGCACTGAGCAATGATATGTATTGAGCGAACAGGTTAACCTGAGAGCAATCTGAGAGTGTTGAAGAATCGAATAACTTGAGCACATTATTAATTAAGAGGTGCAAAAGACTAAATATCAACAAGTGCATGAAAGACGCCTATTGATTCAAATGTGAAAAAATGATAAAACAGTATGAAAAGACATATCATTATATGCTAAAACAGGTAGCTAGGTTACAATGTGCATTATCCTCTCAAAAAATCAATCAGCCATGCATCGATCTCTTTCTCTTTCTTCTGTCAAAATAATGCTGGGAAAAATTGGAATCAATCGTCAACTGTTCCTATCGGAAATACATAAGTATTATATAGGAGCAAGGATAATCTTTGATTAGCCAAAATGGATTTTTGGTTCTTGAAAACACAGGTGACACTGCATATGGTCGACATGGAGGAGATGACGACGATGATCATATCCCAACCGAAAAGAGGTCCGGTCCAATAATACTTGATAGCTAAAAAGACTGCAATTCGATCAACGAAGAATATATTGAATGCACTTAAATCCGGTTTCATGTCAGCCGGCGGAGATAGCCAGCTGAGGACCAAGAATCTTCCTACAGTATAGATCGTCGTGAAGGCGCCATATATCAGAGCAGAAGTCATGGGGGTGCAAGGGAATTTAAAGTGATGGGGGCGGGTTATTAGCAGAAACCACACTGCAAGGTTCTCAATTATGAGGAGGACAATCTCTAAGTGGATCAGTTTCAACTTCAACGACGCCCTAATTCGTTTCTTCTTCTTCTTCTCAATCTCTCTTCGTCTCCCATTGTTGCCTGCATGTTGATCGTAACAAATTGCTCGCCGGCAGCCGTATATAGAATAGTTCGAGGGTTTTGAAGAGGTATATATGAAGCATGCCTAGCTATAGCTAGCTAGCTGATTTCTATACGAATACATATTCCAAAACATAGGCGGAGTCCGATTCCTATTAGAAAAGGACCGCCGCGCCACACACCATCTTAATTTGCTATCTTTTGTCATTTTTCTTCCTAGCTTACAAAATCGATTTTGATATCATCTGAAGTAATTAATTAATTATGAGATATAAGGACCGATTACAAATTTGAATGAATATGTATTCAAGTAACCCTAGCATCACGTATTTTGGCCAATGAGTTTTGCAGTGTAGAAAATAGAAAATATGGCTTGTAGGCTTGGGCTTTGTATAGCATTATACCATATCGGGCTTGGGCTCATGTTTCGTATCCAACCAAACCCGGTAACCCGCTAAACCTTCCTCTCTACCAAGCTTACAAGTTGCAAGTTACAACTGTTCCCAATTCTCAGAGGTGAAGAGAATCGCAATACTGGGAAAAGACCAAACCTTTTAGAGTCTTTAGGTAAGTAGCTTGGTATTGATGCAAATTTTGCATACATTACCACCCAATTGACTGTGAATTCACAGAACCAAACTGAGCTTAGTGTCATTGACTGATACCCATTAACGTTCACTGCTTCGAATTTCAGGGTTTTGCAGTTTCAGGAGACGGAAGATGAAAGTCAAGATCTTGCGTATCCTTTCTCACTCTTTTATGTTCATCTATCTCAGTTATACTATCTTTTTTTGTTTTGTTTTACCTTCTGGTTTTAAGTCTATTGCATTATATCATAGTAGAATGACTCTCTGCTTGATAGTATTGGATTAGTATGAATTGGGTCTATCAAGAATTACTGTAGTTGATTGGCTTGAAAGTTGTACTTCCTAAGTTGTTGGGTAAGAAAACCCAGAAAACCCTGTATGTTCTTGATGGCATTCAAGACCTGAGCTTGAAATGGAAGTTGTTAGCCTAACATGTTAGACACCATGTATCTGTGTTTTGTTGGGTTTGAGTATTCTGGTAATATTATGAAAGGCCTATGCTCTAGTATAATCAAGACTGGAACTTGCAATACTGTCTCTAGTATATTATTCATGAGTCTCTAGCATAGATACTTGTATAAATTTATTTTGTTTTAGTGTGATAATAACATGGAAATGCTTGTATGCTTTAGTTTACATGTTCGCTAGTTATCTAGCCTAAACATACTATATCTTTCTTATCTTTCTTGTAATTTGTGAAACGTCAATGCTGCAAGCATTTTGAAGAAAGGGTTTTTTCTTGACCTGCCCTCCTCTTTGTGACTTTCTGCTGGGATTTCAAACAGAGTATGCCCTCTTGCCCTCTTCATCCTTTTCCCATCTCTTATCTTTTGATTCTAAATTTTGGATAGTATGATCAATTTATGTAGTTTATACCTATCATTGATGTTCTCTTTTGTGAGGTGTGATATATTCATTTTATTCTTGTGTTTTTGTTCTACCTGTAGGTGGCATGCTGTTGCTGCATGGACATGGGATGCACAGGACGAAACATGTGGCATTTGTAGGATGGCATTTGATGGTTGTTGTCCTGACTGTAAGCTCCCTGGGGATGATTGCCCACTAAGTAAGTCACAAACATTATATTCTATCATTTCTCTTAGTTCATCAGATAAGTTCATATAGGAGTTCAGACTTTGCTTTTGAGAAGTGGCTCGAATTTTTCTGTATCCACATATGGTCATGCCTTTTTTTTTCAAGTGTAATTGATATGATTACTGTGGTACTTGCAATGATCTGTGCTAAAATTGCTGGTTGTGTTATGGTACAATTTATACAATTGATTATTAACTTACAAGTATCAAGATTTGGGTTTTCTTTCTTTTCTCCTACTAAATACCTAAAATAGGATTCAGATACCTGACATAGTCTATGCTGATGTTTATCAAAATCAGCTACCATGATATGATTCCAAACAAACTGTGATATCCTATTTTGTCATTTTCTTTTTGGGGACTAGAATAGTATATTTATGATCATGAAGGCCAACCAAATTGCTTATTAGTTATTACTCAAGCATTTTGCCTTTTTTTTTTTCATGGCCTAAACTATTATTCTCTGTTGAACCTGAACATTGAGGCATTAATGGATTCTAGTTTTAAGATTCAGTAGCAACTTCTAGTTTGGATTCTATGGGACTAAGGCCAGTAGCTCGTTTGATGCATTTATACGGTAGTCTCTAAACTGTAGTCTGACATAGGACAAAGAAAGTGAGAATCAGAGTGAGGTTTAGGGTCAGAGAAGAAAGAAAATTAGAAACTTGAAAAAGAAAAAGAAAAAAAGAGAGTAGTTTTAGAAGAAAGAAAAGGCGTATGGCTGCTCTAGTTTCAGAGAACATGGGTGATAGAGAGAAATGGAGGAGAGGAGATACCAAGGAATCCAGTCTTCAACAACACTCAATTTTTATTCATTCCAAGCTGATTCGGCTAACAAGAGATACCCTTAATTATAAGCTTCAGATACATCTGCCTTAGACTCATAAAATACCAAATTACTTTAATAGTGTCATTGAATAGGCATCGTGTACCTATTTTCTGACAGGTTCATGTTTTACACTCTAGATGTCTGGTTATGTTTGTTTGTTGCAACATTTGTGTTTCTCATTAACTTTAGTCCAAGGTTGATGCTTTCAGTTAAGAAGATTTCCTTAAGCTAGCAATGCTCTATGAGCAAGTTTTTTGTGCTGAAGGCTCCAAAAGCATATTCCATGTAAAAAATTAAAATCCTTGCATGTGACATTATACATCAGAAACTGCATGACATGATAACAACATAAGATCCTATTCTAACCCTTGCCTGGTTGTAAGCCTTCGTCAGCTGACTTGCTTAGGCCAAAATGACAGATTTCTTATTGAATGATCTTAAACGGTTTGAGTACTTGAACAATCCGAATAGCTATGCCTTTCATCATGTTCCGTTCGGTAGTAATCTGTACTACCTTCCTTTGGTTTATCTTATTTTGTACTCATAATTGAGATGTACTAAACATTCTGTGAGGTAGTGTTCATCACCTGACTTGGGTCAAATCGACGATCTCTCCTACTGGAAGACCGTAATTTGTCTGAGTATTCAAAATTTGAAAAAGATCTCATTTCTAGTCAGTTGCAATTTACACTGCCTACCTTTAGATTTTCCTGAGCGCATCAACTTTTAGTCCTATGTAGTGGTCAGTGTTGCTACTAGATTGTGACATTTCATTCTGATTGTTTTCCCATTATTTTTAGTTTATCTTGTTCATTATTGTTACAACTTAATCATCTTCATTGCATCCTGATTTGGTATATTTACAGACTTCTTAGGCACATTCTCCCATGTGCCGTAGGACATTGAACGTACCTAAAACTTCGATAGACTCTTTATAGCACTAAACTCAAGTTATACTCTAAATAAAACTCAACTTAACTCTTAGAATGATTCTTGGCTTTGTTATTTACTATCTTTTAATGACTTGGATTATTAAACTACCACATGGAGATGCTTTGGACCCAAAACGCCCAAGTTTTGGAGCTGGACCAATGAGTTTAATCTTTGGCTTCCAAAGAGCGTACATCTTTCTTAACCAAGATGTGGCTGCTGCATCACTTCTCTCCTCCAATGAACTCAACTTGTTCAAGTATGGAGCTAGACCAATTACAGAGTTATCAGTTTCACTCTGTTTAAGAGAACAAGTGCATGCTATCTACTTGAGTTTTGCATATGGCTTAACTTTAGTAGGCAGGTGCTTAAACTTATACTCCCATATATCGAGGAATTGTACTGTTACACCGCAATAGGATAGATCACCAAAACGGATATGGCAGACTTTCATGGGCACAAATCACATTTCAGTGTCAACCAATCCCACAATATGTCACCAAACAATGTTCATTGAAGAGATTTGTATTATGTACCCATCTCATGTTGTATAGATATGGATGTGGTGCAAAGTCAACCCACTCTAGGTGGCATGTTGTTCCTTCATGGACTTTGATTGCACAGGATGACATGTGGGATTTGTAGGATGACATTTGAAGGTTGGTTTACGCTCCCTGTGGATGATTCCCACTGAGAGACTCTATGGGCGTGAAGCCCTTGTGCAATCTTTTGTCATTTATGTTGGTTCATAGGATGAGTGGCCTTGAAACTTGGCTGTGAGAAGCGACTATATTTTGTCTTACCTGTATGATTTCTACAGGCCTTGTTACTCATTCATTTAACTAATAGATTCTTACGTTGCTCTTTTTGTCTTGTTGTCTGATATTTGTGGTCTACTATATCTTCTCCGTTTTGTTCATTATAAGTGAAACCTACTGTTAATCTGTCATTAACTATTATTTATCTTGCAGTTTGGGGTGCATGCAACCATGCATTTCATCTTCATTGCATCCTGAAATGGGTAAATTCGCAAACTTCTCAAGCTCATTGCCCCATGTGCCGGAGAGAGTGGCAGTTCAAAGGATGAGAGAAAAACTGGAAACCCTTTTAAGGAATTCCTGCCCACCTCTCTCTTTCTTGGTGTGCACAAATTGCCAATGCAGACTTGCAAATGTTGGGTTGTATATCAAACTAAGGGGACTTACATTTTGTGAAACGGTTATGTAAGCTGAGGCAACTCCTCAAGGTTTCAGTTCTAATCATTCCATCCGAGTCATGTGTAGTAAACTGCTCTATAGAAGTTGCTATAAAAGACCAAGTGATCCTTATTTTTCTCTTCTTGGATTTTTGTGGCATACGATTAAGGGCCTTTCTGTGGATTGTGACCGCTGTTTTTTAATTTTCTAACTTAGATCATACACTACTTCTACCTTAATTTATGAAGTATCTCCTCTCAATGGTACCGGCTCTGAATCTACTTGAAATTTTTTTCCTTTGATCCAATATCAAGGACAGTTGGAACAAAGTGTCCCTTGAAAATAAGCTTTCGTCTGACTTACTAAATGTAAGACATACTCCGCTATGATAACAGTGTCACCAAGGTGCATATGATTCCTTTGACGAAACATCAAAGCACCGTGCTGCAAAATTTGCCAAGGGTTTTCCAGAAACTTTGTAGCCATCAAATCCTAGATTGTCTCAAGGGATCTGTAGCCTTGGAGACAACCTAGGATTTGAACTCTAATCGACTCCATACTTCATCCCAGCCTGAGAAATCGCCGAACTCGTTGTCACACATTTCTTCCTTGGCCACAGAGATCAAAAGACATCACGCAACAGAAACAACAAGAGTGCCAGGATGGGATAGCTATACTCATGCTCGGGTTAAGGTTTTTTTTTGAGTTCTAGGGTTTGCTGTGAACAATATCATTCGTGTTTAACACTACATTAATAAGCGATAATTCCTCGAATCATATTAAGATACATGATGAACATATAGGTAGTGAATAGGATATGGGCACATAAATATAGCTCAAATTAAATTTGTAACATAGGCCGCCCGGCAGATTGATGATCATATATGAATTTATTTCCCAGGTCCTTAATTATATATACTAGCTAATGACAAGACCCTTTGAGAAGCATAAGTCGGAGATGAACAAAGCCAGGGACCCAACAATACTAAACCCTTCAATTTAATTATCATGCAACCAGAACATCTGGTTTGGCGGTCTCGTACGTCTTCAATATACTTCTTAATTAATTAACAGTGTTCTATACATGCAGCTTCAATATATTCGATCTGCAAATGAAAAAGGTATTTAAGTTTGACCTAGCTGATCGATCACAATTTAATTATTAGGCGGCTTACTATTTATTAGAGGTAGCTGTGTGCGAGAAGATCCCAGGACACATCAATAATAAAGAGAGAAGAAGCAAGCTTCACCTGCGCTGATGGCACTGCTATGATCATATTTATAATGGCGGACCTTATCAATATTAGACACTGGAAACCAAGACTATGGTAGACTGGTAGAACCTTTTCTTAATTTGACCTTATCAATATTCTGTGTATAAGAAAGGTTGTTATAAATTCCAGTGGAGCTAACTAGGGTTTACTTACTCGTTCTCGATGTTCAAGTTTTTGGAGTCAAAACGATGATGGAGGAAAAAGCCAACTTTGATCAACTTGTCTTTGCCTCCACTCTCCAGGTACATGAAAGCTACAGAGGGAGGAGTCGGGAGGACAGTATCGCAATTCTGCTAGGACCATTGTGTATATATGGCGCTAATGATATTCAGCAGCGAGATAGCAATAGCATGGCCTACGAGCAATAATAATGGACATGGTTTTTCTGCCAGCAGCATTTGCTCTATGTGTGACTGGATATATGGGGCATCATGATAGGCACAACACCAAGTTTGTGATTCAGGATTCGTATTAATTTGCTTCTTATTTACAGCTTGGTTTTGTGTTGTTACCATGCACAGCTCTCCATGGTGAGCTTGAAATTGAGCTTTAGCCGTGTAGTTTGCGGATCAAAACTAAGAAGCTAGCTAGCTTGCGGAAGTGTAATCCTGTGCTTGGAAAATGAAAGCTTTGTTGAGAAGAAGATACCCAAGTAACGTATTTGAAATCCTTCCATGCGTTTGGAAAGTACTGTGTTCAAAACAAAGAAAATAAGAAAGAAACAACGTATCAAGCTATTATCACTATGTACTAATAATAATAGATCAACTTATATTTATGCAATGGAATGTCTTTTTGCTTGGGATTCATGCATAGATTTTCTTTTTTGGCTTCAGATTAATGCAGGGATCGGAATTTGTTGTTAACCTGGGTAAAATAGATAATCAAAATTCTATATGTTGGTTACCAAGGCAGCACGAGAATAATAAATTGGTTTGATGTGGCTAGATGATACATGAATATTATTATGGATTAGAGAAGACCATCGATCCAAGACCCACAACGAATTGATCGCAAGATATGCTACTAAAGAGGACGATTAAAAGAAGTTCAGATTTGGCAAAGGTGTATATAATTGCACTGTATATATGCAGATAAGGACTGTGGTGTAAATGACACCACGTACGGTTTTGTATTGGTAGTTGGTAATTTGGTATAATTGCATCAACCATTTAAATCCATGGCAAGCAGCCAAGGCAGATGCATTTGATTCCCTTGGTAATTTACGACGTCAACGACACTAGAGGGTAACGATTATTTCCGTTCATTTATACTCATCAAGCAGGTAAGGTGTTGTACGTCGACGCCCTTGGCTTCCAGCGATCACTACGCCACTGCTTGCCGCCGTTGACTCCCCTCAACGCGTTGAAGAGTACATCTCCGTCTCGCACCTTAAACCGAACTAGTCACCACCGGACACAAGGTCATTTATAGCTCATCTGACGACGACGCAGTGAGGGTGTGCCGTCGAACCTATCAGCCTCTTCTGCTTGACGACCATATGCGCCGCTTAGGGTTTCAAAATTAGACCCTAAAAATTGTTTCTAAGAAAAATGGGTTAACAGATTCAGCTTAATTGTACATACGAGTCGTTATGGAGACACTGATCTAGTAAAGTTTATTGTAGCCAAAAATAATTGTGATTCGGCCGGCTACATCCTCATTAAATTATAAAAGTGACATTTTTGATGATAAATGTATATTTACGTGAAATGGAATGATGGATATATTTTGGCCCTATTTATATTCTCAATCAGATCAGCATTTCTCACTTGTTTGAAATTCATGACCAAGAAATGATCAATAATTGAATTAAAGACATGTGGATACTATTGTTTATGAATGACATCAACTTTATTCATTCAATTTCTTGCATTTTCCTATCATTTTACCTACACAATCAATCTATCTATAGCCGCCTCCTCTCTAACCCTAGCTAGAGAGAGCGACAACAGAGAGATCTTCTCCCTGTCCAGCGGCGTGCTTCTACGCCGTCGTTGGACGGGGTCTTGCCATCCCTCGTGGGTTAGGCATGCGACCGGTGTTTTAGTTTTCTCTTCGGCTTGTGCGATGGTGATTGAGGTCGGACATGTCGGGATTGGAGAGAAGAAGAAGAAGAAGAAGAAGAAGAAGAAATCGATCGGCGTCAGTAGTCTGGGAGCACTGGATTCGTTCATTTGATGGCGGAAGGGTTCATCCCTTCTTTCTTTCCTCTGGTGCGGGGCAGTGATGTCGGCAGCGGCGAGGTTGATCGGGCATGGTGGTTGTCGATGGTGATGATGGTCCTCTTTTGCTTCCATATATGGTGTTGGCTATGGGATTGTGCCTAACTTAAGTTGGGCCTGGTCTATTTAGGGTTTTTAATCTAAGTTTTTTAGGTTCTTAATTTGTTATTGTGGATCAAAGCCAATAAGTTAGTTTGCTAGCAAGTTTTGGATTCATGTTGTTCTTTGTTCTAGTGTGCTAGCTTCATCAATTGGTGATTGCATTATGTTACCCTAGGGTATTCTACATGGCTTGATTCTTACATGGCCCATCCAAGATAAGTCGTGTATGTGTAATCTTCTTCTTTACTAAATACAAGGTCATACGTCATTCCTCTAAAAAAAAAAAAAAAAACTTTATTCATTCAATATTAATATTCTCGAGTTACTTCCGGAAATTAAAGATAACTAATACTACTACTTAGAAAATCTTATATATATTCACAAACACGGGGAATTCGATCTATGGATTCAAAAGTTTTCTTCGAGGCTGAGATATGCAATTCATAGTCGACCTTTACTGCTTTCTTAATTACTTTTACAATGACCTCTTTCACTCTTTGGAGCATTTGACACCTATTTTAGATCTAGCAATATATACGTGAATATTCAGTTTCGATGGTTATGGACCCAAACAAAGTTCGGATATAACTAGCGGTTTAAAGAGTTGTATTCCATAATTTCATTACGGTAATGCTATTCACACACCTCATGTATTTTCATAACACTACAAATTTGATTATGTTTACGAAATTACCTCTTAAAGTTGTTTTATGATTAGTCCACATCATGAAGGATGTGTGTGAATAGCAAAATATGGTTTGTTAATAACACCACCCTTTCATTAATGAAAGATTAAGGACAGCCGCATCAGTCTTTTATTAAAAAAAGAAAAAGGAAGTTGTTTTAGCATTAAAACAAGATTAGCCTTCGTTATCATGCATGCCACATTCCCTTTATCTATATCAATTCATTACATACCTCGAGTTTATATTGTTTAATTAATCCCTAAAAAGTGAAAATGGAATATTGAAAGAGATGTTTGAGCTATAATGGCTACGTTTCCACACTAACCCACCACATATGCACCCCAAATTTTCAGAATGGGACAGATAGGAATAATTACTAATTCTGAAAAGAAAAAAAAAAGGCTAACGAAAAAATCAATTAATCTGAAGGGGACAGATTCAATAGCAGACCTTATAATCAAATTCCTAATTCGACAATGGAATGAAACAACAATATTAACGGGAACCATAAGATTAGAACTTTAGGAGTACACACTTAAAAGATGTCACTATCCCATGATAAGATGCGATGGAAACATGACGTTGACTGGCTCAACTGGTCAACAACCCTAAATCGTCTTCGTCCTCAACCTGTGTCTAATATTACAGCTAGTGTCGTATATAACGAGTCATCGAAGAAACAACTAGCAATGGGACATGTTCAGGATGGAACTCATGGAAGCTTGCATTTTGTTTTTTTCACATATTTTTGGGTTGTTGCAATGTTTGTCGATAAGTCGTGGCATGTTATTTAGCTAACATAACTGACACTGTAGAGGTCAATCAGGTCATTACTTCAAATCTCGACGTATATACAAATGTGGTCGATAAAGAGAATTAATTTTTAAAAATTAAGAAAAAAGAGGTTTTCACAATGCTCATTGATTAATTACTTATGATTCTGTAATTAGTTGTGCTTGTATTAGACTCTTTTGAGATAAATTACCAAATTACAATCTTTCGAGATAACTAACCAAAGTAAAAAATTATCACTTCAAAGTAATTAAATTATATATTTTGCTACATAAAGTTAATTTGTCACAAAAGTGTGTATGTATATCAAGTAAAACAGTTGAGTGTTACAATTCAAAAGCTTTTCTTATTCGAACCTAAAACCATTCATATATATCATCATGTGGCTTATAACAAATATTTCTCGTACGAAAATACTTAATTATTTGATATGAAAAAAACCTAATTCGTCGTACAGCTTGTAAATGCAAATATAGCAATGGTTCTGTAAATGTGAGAGAGGAGTCGGTGTTCTCCAAATTCCAATGGTTTATTTCCTCTGTACAAATTAAGGGTTTTGAGTACTTGCAATTGTGTCAAGTATGAAGTAGGAACACTCATCAACATCGGGACCCGCCTAACCTTCCCCCAGTCCCCGGTGCGACTGGCCTCTACGCAAGCAGAGGGTTTCTAATTTTGTTTCGAATGGAACGCAGCGATTGACTTTGCTGGGTGCAAACTTCAAAGCCTTTGCTTATACCAGGTAAGAAAACAAAGAAGAAATTACCAGGACTGGACAATATTGAAGGAGGATCGAGCTATATAGATGGCTAGAACAGACAGATCATATATGTATGGTCGATCATGATGGATATGTATGGGAGATCGATGCATGCTTGGTATATAATGTGAGATTCATGGGGGTATGCGAGGTAGGCATGAATGCAGTAAATGGTTCTTGCCCTTGCAGCGCTTGCCTGCGTGTGGCTCAGTTTCATTTATTTCGGACGGAGAAGATATATTGCAGCAGAGAGAGAGAAAGAGAGATTAACAGTGTCACCAGCCTTCACTTAGAAAGAGGTCCTAGAAGTCTCACAGGTCACACACACTCAGACGCATGCAAACAAATCCGAGCTAGTTCATCACGAGAGGTAGTCAAATAAGAAAATATCAACACAGAGCCTATACATGTATTTTTCTCAAAGGAAATGCCGGTGCATGTTAGGATAATGATGAAGCAGGTCTTAACTTTAACTTCTAGCTATAAGAACTTGAAGCAGTGGAAGATGTTTTCAAAAAAAAAAAAAACACTTAAAGATTGCTCTTCTACAAGTCTATCTGTTGTGTGACAAACATTATAATCTACCTGTGTAAATTGCATTAGTATCATGAGTTCAAATTTAACCAAATTAATAAAAACATTAGTATTGGGGATGCATGTGATCATAATAAAAATTCTTTTTAACCAAATTAAGTGTGTTCCGGTGTTCGATATTGTATTATGTATATGTTTTCACTTTCTTACACGAGATGAATGAGTATAGGTCTAAATATTTGAATTTTTGTACCCAATAAATAAAAAGAACCTCACTTGGTTAATTAAAAATCTATCGATCTTTACTGTTTTAGAAAAAAACTACGAGAAAATATTTGACTATAGATGAAAATGGCTCAATTTCTTCAGACTAAACGACATTTCATTCAAATGTTTTATATATTAATGTTGTTTCAATACAACCCTGCTTGTTTCAATATGTTCAATATATCATTCAAGACATCATAGGCCTTGTCTCTTCTTTCACTTCAGTTACTTCAAAGTTTTAACCACACTTCAAGAGAAGCAAACTTTGTGTCAAACGCTTTGGCTTCCTTAGGCCACATGTATGATGATCGAGCTCCTGGGATACGAGTTTTCTCTACAATTCAACCTTTAATTTTGATCTATTTGGTGCAAATTGCTCAAACAAATTATTGTATAAAGAAATAACATTTAGACATACTTCCAAAAGGCCTGCACACCTTAGAGATAGTTTTTAAAAGACCGTGAAGGACAAGTACTACTGAATCTGACGGCTGAGATTAAATGCACAGTTTTAAGTTGTTATTAATTTTTTTTTTAATTGAACACATGTGGTTGAGATGCAATCGTCCCTAAGAGTCCCTTAAAACTGTCCCTCAGATGAGCAAGCCTAATACCTTCGAACCTCTAAATTTTCATTACTATCGTTATTAATTGTATACAAATTTTATATTTCATTTTAGACTTCCAAAATCTGAAACCGGGGATGATGTTATCTCTCTAGATACAGCATCATGTACGCATTAAGTTTTTGATTTGGTGCTAAGAACACTATTCTTTTGCAATACATTATCCTCTTTGTGACCAAGAGAAACCTAGGGAGTTTTATAGCAATAGCATGATTACAAAGTAAATGCTAACGATAACAATTTCCTGAGGTTAATCACGTTTACATTCACTTCATCAATTCATAATATATACGATGATTGTTCTTGAACTGTAGTAGATTTTACAATTATCTCCGGTTGACAATTATCTAGTATCCACTCATACATGTATTTGACAACGAATGTCAATAATCAATATATTGGCTCCTTATAGAAGAGCGATCATATCACATACGTTACGAAACGTGCATGAACCTCATAATATCAAATCAATGTGGTTGATCTTTATTTCTGATTTCGCTACTTCATCAATCTTGAGTATAATAACCGAATATGTTTCACTTATGAATCATGTATGTAGTCACTCATACGCGCGCATGGGATTTGTATCCATCTATGCGTGAATAATTTTCTATTATTACATGGCCGGCCTGCATGTACATCAAAGCGTCATTTAACCGCTGTGCTTTCTTCGACGATGGTATAATATTGACTAATTTACAAGATACGGAATTAGGGTTCACAATACGATTTAAATCAAATTGTCTTCCCGATTCAAAGTACTATCAGGAATCCGTTTTTACTAATAGAAAGTTAAATTGAAATGTGAATATATAGGATCACTTGGGTGGTAAAAGATTCATAAACTAGAGCAAATTATAGATTGGAGAAGAAGCAAACGTAGAGGTTTGGTAGCCGTCATCCATTGCACCATACACTTCTCCTAGGGGAAGAATTAAACCTCCATAAAAATGCTACCTCTCTCTTTCTCACTCCCTACCTCTCTCTCATTGCAATTACACCTCTCAGTCTCTCTCTCCCACCATTAAATGCCTTTGCACCCTCTCAATACGCTCTGCAATTACTCCCCGCTGCCATACTTTTCTCCCTCTGCCTCCTCTTTCTCCTTCCTTTGAATCCGACCACTGCACTTTTGCCTTTTCTTCTTCTTCTTCTTCATCCGTTTCTCTTGTTTTTTCAACTTCAACTTCAAACCTATATATTATTCCTTACCATAACATTAACACTCCAAAAGCCGTACGCCGGAAAACCACTTCTGTGGCACCCAACAGTGGTTTCCCGGCTGCAAGTCAGATCTGTACAACGTTGCCTGCCCAGAGCTTTGCAGGAAAGTACCCCAAAGGAAGAAGATCATATAACAGATAGAGGTGTATATTTCAAAATTTCTATTATTTCTTCAATTTTATCATTACTTGTACCTTCATGGCTGATGGGGCTAATTCAAGAATAAGTTTCCATTTTCATGCCTGCTGTATTTTTGATTTATCTGTAATATATTTTTTTTCTAACAGATTATTTTTGCTCATTTTAGGTTACTGCAGCTTATAAGGATATCCTTGGGTGTGAAAAAACAACGAGATATTCGTTGGCGTTATGTATCTAGCTCTATCCATTTGGTTCTGATTGAATTCTGGTCTGGCAAGAAAACCGTGTCCTAAATTGTCATCGACTCAAACCTATATATTTGCTCTCCTCGGACGCTCTCTCTACCTCACTGAGTACTAAACCAGATAGGTTTTTGAGTGAGAGATACTCTGGCCTTTTCAAAGACAAAACGATTTTGTCAGCTCTCTGTCTCTTCTTGTTAACCTGTGAAATTTCACTTTTTTCTCAAAACCACTGTCAGAGAATCAAATCTAGCTCAAACCTTTAAACCCTTCATATCAATCTAGCTAGCCCTATACAAAAGAACCCCCCAGAAATGCACTGTGGTTTTAAGGAGTACTAGTCTAGGGTTTCTGGGTGTTGAAATATGCCCGCCGGTATTATGATTCCAGCGAGAAATATGCCTTCGATGATGGGAAGCAATGGAAATCTTGGTGGGTATGGATCATCTTCAGGACTTACTCTTGGTCAGGTCAGTGCTGTGCTTTTAGATCTAATTGTTTTATCTGAAAAAAAAAAATCCGGGTACGTCTGATCCATTATTTTCATGATTTCTCTTCTCCTTTTGGATTTAAGTTTTCACTTTCATCTTGAAACTTTGTATTTTGACCACAGTACTTAAAACGAATAAAAATTTCATCCACGTTGATGGGTTTGACCTTTGGTAGACCAGAATTTCCTTTTGAAGCAAATCCGTCTCGATATAAGAAAAAAGTTGTGTAGATGTTTTCCACACAACACAGAGAGCCACAGTGAGAGCACAAAGACAGAGATCTTAGTAAATTCAACGCGTCTTTTGTTTATATTTTAAACAGCATTTTAATATAATGGAAAAATAGTACTGTTTTTCCAGAACCAGTTTTTTGAGTGCCCATTTTTCTTTTTCTTTTTTTAGATTTCAAAACAATAAAAAGACTTGCTTGAAGAAAATCTTTAAGAGCTAGCTATGGATTTGTTCCAGCCAGCAAACATGATGGAAGCTGGAGGTCATTTCGGAAACCCACTGGAGATGATGGCTACTCAGAACACATCAGAAAGCGAGCTGAATGCACGTTTAGGTGATGATTTCGACAGTGCTACAAAATCCGGCAGCGAGAACCAGGAAGGTGGTGGCTCCGGCGACGATGGACAAGACCCTCGCCCTAACAAGAAGAAGCGGTATCACCGTCACACCCAGCATCAGATCCAAGAAATGGAAGCGTAATAATTTTAACTCTGCGCTTTGTTAATAATTGATTAAGCAGTTCATTATCATTGTCTAAGAATATTAATGACCTCTGAATATTTGCTTGGTTTTTTCTTTTGGATTTTTAGTTTCTTCAAGGAGTGTCCACACCCTGATGACAAGCAAAGGAAGGAACTGAGTCGAGAGTTAGGTTTGGAACCTTTACAGGTTAAATTTTGGTTCCAAAACAAGCGCACCCAAATGAAGGTAGATAAATTTTGTCCTTTACCATAAACATAAAATTATTTCATTCATTGCACAATTTAATTTCTGATGTGAAATTTATCTTTTCTTTTTCAATATTCTTCCAATTTATATTATTGATTTACTGTTGTTTGTTCTTGTCTTGCAGACGCAGCACGAGAGGCATGAGAACACAAACCTTCGTAATGAAAATGAAAAGCTAAGAGCTGATAACATGAGATATCGAGAGGCACTGAGCAATGCATCATGTCCTAATTGCGGAGGCCCAACGGCTATCGGAGAGATGTCATTCGATGAACATCATTTGAGACTTGAAAATGCCCGATTAAGAGAAGAGGTATGTAAGTTTAGAATATAAACCAGCTCACAAAGACAACCGTGCCGTGAACAAAATTTTCACTGCATCACACCGGTTCTTTGGTCTAACACCTCAGTAAGGAAAGAGGTTGTCCAGTAACAAAGTTAAAAATTAGAGAATTTGGAATTTGAATTTGAACCACATTCTTTTCGACTAGGGATTATTTTACCTATTCTGTATTTACAGAATCATATTATGCATGCATATTGATTTAATCATAAGCTTATATATCTCCTTTTCCTAATCAATTAACTACTTTCCTATTCTTCCAGATTGATAGAATATCAGCAATTGCTGCTAAATACGTCGGCAAGCCAGTGGGGAACTACCCTCATATGTCTTCACCAGTTCCACCTCACCGCAGTCCACTTGATCTTGGAGTGGGAAACATGGGAACCAGTCCTCACGGCTTCTTATTAAACTCAGACATGTATACCTCTGGAGACATTATGCGGTCAATCGGTGCACCAAGTGAGGCAGATAAGCCCATGATTATTGAGCTTGCAGTTGCAGCTATGGAGGAGCTAATTCGAATGGCTCAAATTGGCGAACCTTTGTGGATGAATAGCATTGATGGATCAACCACTGTGCTCAATGAGGATGAGTATATTCGAACATTTCCTCGAGGAATTGTGCCAAAGCAATCCGGATTCAAATGTGAAGCTTCGCGGGAGAGTGCTGTTGTCATTATGAACCATAATAACCTTGTTGAAATTCTCATGGATGTGGTAAGTTTGTTAATTCAATTCAACTACCTATATGTTTGGATTATGTTATTATCATTGCAAGTGTTATATGTAGTAAATTTTTTGATTTATTCATATTTATTCATGTGTTGAAACAATATTCTAGATGCAAGCTTAGGGTTTAGGAGCACGATTGATGTTCTTAGATCGATCAATGCATTGTTTGAACACTTGTTATATTCTTTAACACATGCATTATTATTTGATAAGACCATCACTCCACATGGCTTAACAATATTAGAATTTATTGTCGTATCAAGTGTAAAATTCTAGGATCGATATATGTCTTAAAATCATATGATGAAACACCTGTTCTTCTATTTAGCAAATATTCTAAAGTCATATTTAGATCGATCCAAATCTCAAATTATTATTTTTTGAACATGTGTTATATTTTTCGGTATAATTATTTTGTTAGATTTATATCGATTCCAAATCTCTAAATAATGAGAATCTAGTGTTCAAACAAGGTTAACATACAATCTTTTGAACATAAGATGTTAGCATGTTTTTCATCAAGAACTCTCAGTAATGATGTTGACAGTATGATAGTTGATAGGGTAGGGGACGTTTCTGAGTACATAAAACCTAATATAACTTGATGGTTAACTTGTGTTTTTTTGTGTTTACTATATTTAGAATCAATGGTCAACTGTGTTTTCGGGGATTGTATCAAGAGCCATGACACTGGATGTGCTATCAACTGGAGTAGCAGGAAACTACAATGGAGCATTGCAAGTGGTATGCATAATGCTGAAATAGTTTTATACATTATACGATTCAAACAGTTCTCGTTAATGTATGTGTATTGTAATTTGGCAGATGACAGCAGAATTCCAAGTTCCATCTCCATTGGTTCCAACTCGAGAGAGTTATTTTGTGAGGTACTGTAAGCAGCATGTCGATGGCACTTGGGCAGTAGTTGATGTCTCCTTGGACAACCAACGCGGCTATACATCTACTCTGAAATCCTGTCAAAGAAGACCTTCTGGTTGTCTCATCCAAGAAATGCCAAATGGATACTCAAAGGTAGTTCGATTAAGATTAAACACTCTGTACATCAGTACTTTGTATGACAATTTGCATCATATTTCATTACGTTTCAAACTCTGGTGCCTGCATTAGGTTACTTGGGTTGAGCATGTTGAGGTGGATGAAAGAGGTGTTCACAATCTGTACAAGCAACTGGTCAACTCTGGGAATGCGTTTGGTGCAAAACGATGGGTGGCAACCTTGGATCGCCAATGTGAGCGTCTTGCCAGCGCCTTGGCGACAAACATCCCTACTGGTGATGTTGGTGGTATGTAGTCTATCACACTTAACTGAAAAGTGTAGTGATATGCCATTGTTTAGAAGCTAGTTATTTAGAACCCTGGTTTAATTTAGCTTGATGGTTTATTTAATCGACATTATTGTGTGGTTGATTAGTGATAACAACTCAAGAAGGGAGGAAGAGCATGCTGAAGCTGGCCGAGAGAATGGTTATTAGTTTCTGTGCTGGAGTGAGTGCCTCTACCACTCATACATGGACCACATTGTCTGGAACAGGGGCTGATGATGTTCGTGTGATGACTCGAAAGAGTGTTGATGATCCAGGAAGGCCTCCGGGTATTGTGCTTAGCGCTGCAACCTCATTCTGGCTTCCTGTGCCTCCCATAAAGGTGTTTGAGTTCCTTCGTGATGAGAACTCCAGAAATGAGGTACATGAATTACAGCTCATTAATGTTGGAGTACCCAAATTTGTTTTCTGCCTTTTTACAATATGAACTTCATACATTTTAGAAGCTTAGCAATTGTTATGTGGATTTGTGCATCTGACATGTATCAAAAACCAAAACTAATTCATTCATGAATCTTTTGAATAACCTTCTTTAATTGGAAGAAATTTCAAATTGGCCAGAAAAGAGAGGATTATTTTCCATTCTAGAAAAATATTATGGTTATGTATATGATTAAACAACTAAATCTGGGAAATGTTATTTTGGATATGTTTGGCAATTGCTAGGCAGATCATGTATCACTGACCAAATGTAAGACATGAGCCTTTTCAATAACCTTCTTTACTTGGAAGATTATATTCCAACCTGACCAGAGGATTAGATTATTTTACTTTCTAAAAAAGATTATGGTCATGTATCTGATATAGAAAACTAAATCTGGGAAATGTTATTAGCATTTAATATTGGCCTCATAGCCTCATATGCTTAGTATTCTGGTATGTCAAGAAAATTTTAACATTGGAAACCAAGCATTGAGAACCATGCACATTTTAAGTAACTGTCGAGAAAGGAAGAAAATCATTTTCATATCCCACCTAACATAGGAATTTTCTGGGTGAAAATTCAATATCCAAGATTTAGAAACGGTTTCATTATATTTCTAAGAAACCCATATGCATATGCTGAAATATGACTATAAAAGCGTAGTATTCTACAAATAAGTTCAATTAACCAATTATGTTTCATTATGGTGTTTGATGCAGTGGGATATCCTCTCCAACGGTGGCGTTGTGCAAGAAATGGCGCACATAGCCAACGGGCGTGACACCGGGAACTGCGTGTCACTTCTTCGTGTAAATGTACCTTCATATCTTCCTTCTTATTGTTGATGTTATTCAGTACATTACTCTTAACTTCATTGACCCTGATGAAATCAAATTTTATTTTGCAGAGTGCCAATTCTAGTCAGAGCAACATGCTCATTCTGCAGGAAAGCTGCACTGACTCAACGGCATCATATGTCATCTATGCCCCTGTGGACATAGTTGCCATGAATGTCGTGCTGAATGGCAGTGACCCGGACTATGTTGCCCTGCTACCATCTGGGTTCGCTATACTCCCAGATGGAACTAGCGGGAGCAACAGCGGGGAAGCTGAATCTGGAGGGTCCTTGTTGACTGTTGCCTTCCAGATCCTGGTGGATTCAGTTCCCACCGCAAAGCTGTCCCTGGGGTCTGTGGCAACAGTCAACAACCTCATAGCATGCACGGTGGAGAGGATCAAGGCCTCATTGTCCTTGGACAACGAAGCCTGATCAGCTCTTGCTGTTTTAACACAATTTTTGTTTATGTAGGTAATATATCATCTTACTTTTGCTATCCTGTTATTGTCTATTTAATGTGAAACGACACTGATCATCGTTTGTATTTTGCCGCAGTATTTAGGGAGCTGAAGGGAAGGAAAGGAAGGAAGCAACGATGGTGGTGAGGAATTCAGCTTAAACCAGAAGAGGGGAGAAGTCAAGAGCGCACCCTACATGATCCTTTTTAAATGAAGGGACTAGAGGGGGGTTCGGGAATTGACTTCCTCGATGTCAAGGACAAAAATTAAGCTCCTACACCTTATTTATTTCTGAGTTGTAATTTTCTTTCTTTTCACCTTCGTTAACTTTGTACTCAGGATTATAGTCTTGACTCAATTAAGCGGGGTTTAAGCTCTTTTGAAATTAATATTCCTTCCATCATGTTATGTCTTTTTTTCTTCAAAAGGGAAGGTAATGAAAAATTGCTTTTACCTGGGTTTCTTGTGGCTTTATATGTTGTCTACTTCTCTGTCTTGTCCCAATGACATAAGATGAACAATAAATACCAGAGATGCTAATGATGCTGGGTAGTTGAGCAGATGATGTCAGAGCATGATGTGAATTCTGAGCAATGTTGTTACATTTAATGTATCAACTACAACCTGCCATCACAGTAATGTCATTTCTGTATTCAATTGCAAGCTTGCAAGTCAATGGAAAATAATAAAAATTCACGTTCAATTAATTTACCCAAGGAAAAATAAAGACAAAGTAAAAAGTTTTCACCATGCTGATGGTTGGTGTTTGTAAGCCAATCCATGACATGGTTGAAGTACAAATTCAAGGTACTGGGAGGGATATAAATTCAAGGTACTTGTTACAAAGGAGGACATGAATACTTATCACAAAGAGGGAAAATGCATGAAAGTAGTTGACATTGAAAATCTGTGATATATATCATACATCAAAGAAGCCCAGTACTTGCAGATACAAATAGGAAATGAATGACAACGAAATTAAAAGGGAACAATAATGAGTAAAACTTACTAGGTATATGAACATGTTAATACAAGCTGGCATCATATGGCAAGGTTCTATCAGATCTTAATTTTTTAAATTCCTTACAGAGAAACTGATAACAAGAACAGCCTGGAAAAAAGTTTGCACTACTACAGCATTATCAGTGCTTCCCATTTAGACATGTACCTGAATAGAGTCTTAAGAGTCGATAAACTCAGGGTCCGGAGCATTAAGGGGTCCAAAATTTTCTTTTTTCTTTATGTGATCACATTAGTTTGGTTAAAAACAACCAAAAATAATTAAGAGCATCCAATTAGGGTGGTGTTAAATTACAAAAGAGAAAAATGAATATAAAATCTTACCCTTATATTACTATTATTAGTTACTATTTTAGAAAAAATGAGCAGCCTAAATAAGAGATTTGTTGTATTAATAAGATTTTTAATATAAATAGGATTTCTAATGTTTTTTTGTGGTTAGATTTTGATTTATAGCTTTAGTTCGTGACAATTTTTGTGTGTTTCTTAAAAAGAGAAAATAAAATTGAATGAATACTATACTTTGAGGGACCAAATTTGAAAGTTTGACTCAGATATAAAAATCTCAGGTCCGGATCTGTTCCCATCCAGGTGTTATTATGTTATATTTTTTTCATCTCCTCATTTAATAGTAACAACTAACAAGAATGTCATAAGAAGTACCCTGGAAGGCCATGGATATTTCATCTCCCTAAAGCCGATTCCATGCCTTGTCTACAAGTAATTTTGTAAATTATAATTGCCAGCAAAGGGTACTGATAATTGCAGATCTGATGAGGAGCCCAATATGAGATTCATGTCAATCAACATATTTAGAAAAGAGATCTAATTTGCTGTTTATAAATGCTACCTGTTCTAAATTTCAAATCTCAGAGGAAGATTTGTGTATCAGAGAAGGATTTTTTATGTTAATAAGAATGGAGATGAAAGCAGTTACCCAGAGTATTCATATACTGTACAATTTCTTAAGAGTTGAGCATTAAAGGAAGACATGTAAAATGGAAAGAAATGAAACTGATCAGATATTGGATATATGGCACTACCAATGAATCCATTTGTAAAAATCTTCCATTCATTCATAAGAATAGTTTCATCAATAGATTGAGGTCACAGAGCGAATTGATCAGATTCTGGATAGATAGCACTACCAATGAATCGAATTGTAAACATATTTCATTCATAAGATGAGTTAATCAAAAGAGTGAGGTCACCAACACAATGCACATTTCAATCAGAAAAATGACAAATACGAAACTCTCAAAATGACGATAGAATTAGAAAGTCTGAGTTAGTGAGTTGTGTATCTCAAGCCTTCTTTTTCCTACCCAACATAGGTCTCTTGCCAATCATTGAACTAGTCGTCCTGGAAGGTGTCACCAGCCCACGAAGTATGGCCAAAATACCCAACCCCAGGAAAGGGATGTACATAAACAACAGCTTATCAGAAGCCTTACCGGACTGCATCAATTCCGACAATATAGTCACCTGAAATTTCACAAAAGCAAAGAAATATTAAACAAAAAGAAAGTTGCAGAGATAGACAATCCAATATGAAGCAGAACTTCAACATTTCAGACTCCCAGAAAATAGAAGATCTCCACCCCTCACATCCGGAATATAATATCCTCATCACCATAAGTAATATTATGGAAAACTTGTCAAGTCTACAACTTCAACACATTCCTTAACCGGCAGTAACAGTATTGATCTGTTTGTAATCCAATGCATACTCAAATGATGATTAAAACATAAATCTGACATACGCCGGAAGTTCTTAGCTTATCTTGGCTAAATGCACCATCACAATGAGCTGACAACTTTTACCCCATTTTGTTGTTACAATTTAACTGATGCTAACAGCAAGTGAAACGAACAAAACAATGTGTGATTTCAGTCCACAGTTTCTCACATTTTAAATAACAAGCGTCACCAATGTGTAATCTTTACATCATTTGCATCAATCCAAACAGCTCCAAAATACCCAAACACTAAAAAAGAAAGTTTCCAACTTGCAAGATCTAGAACAAAACTTAACTGGGTACAAGTAAAAAGTAAGAAAGATGAAAACTTTACCATGGAGGTGAAAACAGAGACGCCATAGATCAAGCAGGTGGTGTTGAACCAAGACTTGGAGGCTAGAATTCCGTAGAGGTTGGCCAGAGCAAGAGGCCACTGAAACAGTAGCTCAAGCCAGACGAGCCCGACGATGAAATGAGGCTTCTCGGTAAAGAGATAGTCGCCATACTCACGCGCGTACCAGTTCTTGAGCTCAACCAAGACGCTTGGGAAGAGGCTCTCAGACAGACAGGTCTGCGCGTCGATCAAAGGCGCCGCCACCGCGATTACGATGAAGAAGGCGAAGAGTACGGCGTCCACGAGCTTTAACAGAGCACCCATTTTTGAGGGTACGAAGGTAATTGCAACGGGCGTCTGTGTTTTCTCTTCTGGGGTTTTTGTGAAACTGAGGAACTGGGGAAGGAAGATGCAAAATATTGGGGGATGCGGATACGCCAATCGTTTCTGTTTCATGTATGTATACGCCTCGTCGTTTTTTCATGCCGGATACGGATACGGGTGGTTTTTTTTTTTTTTTTTTTTTTTTAATAAAAAATTTGAGTTTGAAACCTTGACAATTACTAGCTGCGAGTTGCGACATATGGCCATTATGATGAAGTGGAGAAAGAGTATGGCGTCTATTAGCATCAGAAAAACACCCATTTCTAACTTAATTTCTTATTTAGCTCAGCTAGCAAGGCTCGATCAGAATCGGGTGCGCTTAATTTGCTTGAGTTTAGTTGCTGCTCTTCTGTCTCCCTGCATGTGATGGCCTTCTGGCAAAATGGGACTTGAAGATATATAACAGCTATAGCTAGGCAAGCAAGAAAGCAAGACTCTGAGCGATCCGATCCTTGTTGAAAATTAAGCCAGTCGCGTAAAGTCTGCGGAACAAATAATTAAATTTTATAGCTTGTCATATATCTCACTACTTGTTTAATCATCCATCACTAACATGCATGTTAAGTTGCACCAATTTCCTTTTATGTTTATGTTATACAACAGTGGCGGAAATGCAGAATTGAATTCCAGAATCATCATATATACTTGTGTAGGTAAAATGTAACTTCTTCCGGGTTAAGTGCCCCGAGAGTGGCTAGGTTGTGCACCGAAATTTTCTTTTCTACAAAGCATGCTTCGGTACATGAAGTATAATTTAGAGGTTAGTTGGGTATTATTCATGAGTAGGATACATATATAAGCTAGCTAGCTAGCTAGGTTTTCAGTAACCAACAAAGACACGTTTGGAGCTCTTATTTTTTGCAACCTTAGCAGATCAGTTGCAGCTTATAGGTAAACCCATGGCTGGTGAATAGGTAATCATTGTCAAGTTTTTACTGTCTTCTTTCAGCTTTCCTGAACGCCATATATAGCCATTGTAAGTAAATATCAAGTTGATTAAAGAAAGATCATTATTCAAATTTGGATGAAGAATTGATCTGCATAACGAAACATATATCTGTATCACTGTATGGCTCAGTGGCATAATGCATGGATAATAAAAATCCCGATCGATATAGTACGTAACAAGAAAAGTTACAAATCAATGAGAAATGGCAGTAGTGTTCTCGATCGCGATCTAAATCCTTTTCTTCTTTGAAACCTTGCTTGAAGTAGTAGACGTTGATGGGCGGAGCAGCCCACGCAGCATGGCCAAGAGACTGAACCCCAAAAACGGGTAGTTCAATAGCAACAACTTATCCGATGCCTTCCCAGACCCTATGAGCTCTGTCAATGCTGTGACCTGCAATATATCCACCAAGCAAGAGATGTAGAAACAAGCAATTTAGACATCAAAAAGCAGTAGAAGTCATCATACACAAATGTCGATATTAGAGAAGTCATCATAAATGGAAAGCCTACCCTCAATATTAGTATAAAGTGGTTGAGTTGATGATTTGATCAATTGCATTGGGTGTAAGATTTCATTAGGTAGATGTTAGAACTTAACACCCATTTTATATATCAAAAGGGGATAACTCAGTGAGAAGGATGTAAAACTCCTTTTTGTTTAGTATGTCATTTGGGTGGTTGAAAAAAAAAATGTCGATATTAGAGAAACAATTCACATATCAGATTGTTGATCACGTAATGTAATTCTTCACACATCATCGACAAATTTCAATGCAATGTTCAGATTTCTCAACCCTACTGCTATTAACATATATCCAACCCAATAAGAAAAGTAATTTTACCATGGTGGTGAACATAGAGGCGCCATAGACCAAGCAAGTGGTGTTGTACCATGACTTTCCGGCCAGCATTCCATACAAGTTAGTAAGGGCAAGAGGCCACTGGAATACAAGCTCAACCAGAATGAGACCGATGAAGAAATGAGGCTTCTCCACATAGCAATAGTCGTTGAACCCGCCAACGTACCAGTTCTTGTACTCCACCATCCACTCCGGAAAGAGGCTCAGAGGCAGAACTAACTGCGCGTCGACGATCGGCGCCGTCGCCATTAGGAGGAAGAAGAAAAGAAGTATGGCGTCAATTAGCATCAGAAAAGCACCCATTTCTTGGGTGAGTTGACTTGCTGTTCTTGTGCGGCCACTGGGACTTGGAGATGACAGCTTTATAGTCAAAGCTCTCTGATCGATCCGATCTTTTGGAAACCAAGCCACTGAAGCCAGTCGTGCAAAGTGTGCGGTTCTTTTAGATATTGTAGCATGGCATGGGGTGCTTCATATCTCACCATGGCACCTGTTTAATCTTCTTGTTCAAAAAAAAATAAAATATCATCCATCACACTCCCATGTAAGGACTGAAACTTCCATACTTTTGGGTTGCATATATTTTGGGTTACATACTTTTGGGTTTGTAGCATGGCATGGGGTGCTTCATACTTTTGGGTTACACTCCCATGTAAGGACTGTTACCTAAGAAATGTCAAAACGCCTTATCCAACCCTGTTGGGTTGCATATATGCTATATTTTGTACAATATTATCTATATATTACATGTAATTATATTTTACTTTATTAATTTTTTTTAAATTTTTATGTTTATCGATATATTTCCAATATATCCGTGGAAATATCCATATACGATTGACGAAATTTTAGTCCTTGCTCCCATGCTTGTTTTCCAGCCATTTCTTATTAGATTATACATGATGGTCTTTTAGATAAGTAGATATCCATTGAAGTAGAGTTGCAGAATCCAGGTCAGACTAAAGTGATCTCGGGCTCACGGTGATTTATATATATGCAGTTGGGTCCATTTATTTAAATTATTCATTGACAGAAAAAGAAAAATCTAATAAGAACATGCTAACATGCACCGATGCACGTACGTTTACATACTTTATTTGTACATGTCCTTACACACTCATATTAGACAAATACTTACAACACAAAACAATTGAACAATTACTCCATATAAGAGCACTTTGTTCATTTATTCTAGCGATGTATATAGAAGTATAGTATAAGCACCCCAATCCAAACTCAATTGATTGATCAACAATTGAAAATGGTTTGGAGCGAGGTTTCCAAATCCATCGTATGAGAGTTGAAAACCTAAAGGTGACTTGTGAAATTGTGTAGTAAGAAGCTTGAACAATTAATTGAAGAATACTAATTCCCCTAGCGCCCCTAAACTGTTTAGTACCCCCGACGACCGGAAGCTCGCTAGGTTCACCGGAAACCCTGTTGAATGTTCCTTGTGTCTCTAACGTGCTGCCATTATACTCGCTGAACGTAAAAAAGGAGGTTTAAAAAAGATGAGTAGATTTTGATCGGTTTAATTACCCAAAAAAAGAAGAAGATTTTGATCGGAAAATGAGGTCATTACGACTCTTTGAAAGTCAGTTGGCTAATTCTATGATGGATCATTTCTATTTTATGCACTTCGGTGATCAGTTAATTAAAGCATTTATTGTCAGAAAAAGAAAAGTCATTACGTACGAACATGCAACATAACAAGCGCATACGTTTATATATTTTATTTTAATCGTACATGTCTTTACACATTCATATGAGACAATTACTTACAATACGAAACATGTGAACAATTACCCCATTTATTCATTTATTCTAACCATTTATATAGAAGTATAGTATAAGCACCCCAATCCAAAATCAACTGATTGAACAACAATTGATAATGGTTGGAGGTTTCCAACTCAATCATAAAAGGTGGTCATTAGATGAGAGTTGAAAATCTAAAGGTGACCCGTGAAATCGTGTAGTAAGAAGCTTGAACAATTACTTGAACAGTACTAATTCCCTTGGCGCCCCTAAACTGTTTGGTACCTCCTACAACCGCAACCTCGCTAGGTTCGCCGGAAACCCTCTCGAGTGTTCCTTGTGTCACTAACGTGCTGCCATTATACTCGTTGAGCATAATAGAGGAAGTTTCATAGTTGTGCCTTCCGTCTTTTGATGCCACCACCAACAAGCCTCAGATTTGGCCACCACTTCGCGAGTATACACTATGCCATTTCCTGCATCAGGCAACACTCATCAGGCGACACAAACAAAATTAAGTATGGTTCGGGGTTTCGGGGCGACACATTTTTTTTTTCTGTGTTAGTGGAATATGCACTTAGACAATACTAATTTTCTTTGAAAAAAAAGTATGTTTTTGGGACAATACATATATGTTGATGAAGAAAGATGTCTGTTTTAGTCTCAATTTTTAAAATGAAAGTTACATTCGGACAACACTTATAGGTCGTCTAGCTATGAAGGTTATCTTTTCTCAACTTTTGGAGGGATTTCCAAATTGACCAATACAAGTGTGAAAATTTTACTCATGTTAATCCGACAACATTTATGTGTTGTCTGATATTGAATTGACAACTTGTGTGAAAATTTTACTTAATTATGTTAATAAGACAACATTTTTGTGTTGGCTAATATTGAATTTTATTGAATTGACAACTTGTGTGAAAATTTTACTTAATTATGTTAATCTGACAACATTTATGTGTTGTCTGATATTGAATTTTTATGAATTGACAACTTGTGTGAAAATTTTACTTAATTATGTTAATAAGACAACATTTATGTGTTGGCTGATACTGGAATTTAGTAATTTCTGACTTTGGAGGTAAACCCTAGCCTTTTAACTTAGGTGGATTCCCTCTAAACCATTTGATTTTGCAGACAAATTTTTTTTTGTTAATAAGACAACATTTATGTGTTGGATGATACTTGAATAGTGTAATTTCTGACTTTGGAGATAAACGAAACTCTAGCCTTAATTTTTACTTAGGTGGATTCCCTCCAAACCATTTGAATAGCCCACCTTCTTTTCGGCCAAAAGTTGAATCTCCCACTTTTTTCTTTCTTTCTTCTTTTAAGGATTTTGTCAAAACTTTATTTTGGCTATTTTTGATTTTTCCTCTAATAAAAATTCACAGGTGAAGATCTGGACCGTTGGTCCTTTAACTATAAGGGTGGAAACCCTAAACTCTACTCATTTTGATCGAGAGAAAGACAAAGCAAGACAGGGCGAGAACGTTGCCGCCCTGCCAGCGTTCCCTCTGCCGTCGTTAGGCCACCGCTGGCCAATAAATCACCACCGTTCTAACCCTCTCACTCTCCTTTACCTAGTCCGACTCTCGAAACCTATATGCATAAATTCTAGACTCAGATTGAAGGAGGAAGCTCGAAGGCATTTTCTGCAATTCGGGCAAGATAACTACGTTCTCCGGCGACGCCACATCTTGCAAGTGGTAATCCCGAAACCCTCTCAATCTCCTCTGCCTTCTAAAATCCTTAATTTACAGTTTTAATTCGATTCTAATCAATCCCCAATTCTTCTTTTTCGTTTTTCGGTCTTCGACGACTTGATCCATCAGAGAAGAAGAATTGGAGCTTGAAGAGGCTAGGCATGCAACGTTTTTTCGAGATGGAGCCTTGACCAACTCGGAGCAAGGCTCAGATTCCGACTTGGAGATGATCGGAGGCAGAAACAAGAGGTGTTGTGTTTGGGTCATAAGTCTACCTAATCTCTAGCCTATAATTCTTATAGGCAAAGACAAACATTTGATCTGTATGACCTATCAGTTTAGTTTAAGTGTGCAATGTATACTGATTTGTTTATGCTAATTTATGTGTTTCAATCTACTTGGATCATTCTCTTATGGTCATGGCTCTAGGTGGGAACAAAGCAGATGTGCCAAGGAAAGTGCAGTAGAGGTATCTTTCTGTTTCTTTATCCTTTTTATTGGTTGAGTCTGTGGTATGTGTTTCAACCTGATATATTTTATAGTTCCTAATCAGATATTTGGTCTTTCGTTAAGCAGTGTAGATTTGAAAATTTTATTGAATGAGCATATGGCTAAAGGTATGTTGTTTTTAGCTTAATCATCCTAATTATAATTAAGCACTGCTTGCATTTCTAAATACGTTGAAAGTTCTTATTTGCAACATATTTGTGAAACAAAATTTCTTATAAGCCTGCATCTAAATTGAACGTTGGATTGATAGTTAGTTGTGATTTTGAGTACGGTGGGTGGAGGGTTCTTGACCTCATGTTTTTTCATTTGTGTTTGGAGGATCTACCTCAAAATTACTTGAAGTATAGGAGTATAATTTTTGAAAGTTCTTGTTTTAGTTGGGCATCCAATTCAACATACAGAGTTCAAAGTTGTAAACTCCAAAAGAAGTTCTCTCACTTGGTCAAGTGGCATTGTAAAAGTCAAGGTTCTATAAGGTATCGTTTTTTGAATACGGTGGGTGGAGGGTTCTTGACCTCATGTTGTTTCATTTATGTTTGCCTAGATTATGTAGTTCTTTTTGCTATGTTACCATGCTAGACTGCATATGAGGCAGTTGAACATAATGATGGTGCTTTTTGTTAATCTCTTATGGCCTAACTAGGTTTGTGTACGGTTTATATATGGTGGATTGAAAGTCTATGTTATCAATTTGGATGTTGAATGCTTATTTTAGTTATGGATGTTTATTTTATTTATGGATGGTGTTTTTAAACCTAAATTATTAGGATGTTTCAATATAACAATTGTGTAGTTTCAAACAAGTCATGACTACCAATATGTGTGATTTCAGCTACAGAGGATGTATACAAACATAACAATATCTATTGTTTTTACTAAGTGAAGATATCAGAAATGTATGTATATAAAGCAACAACCGGCAAGGCAACACAAACATAACAACATCTATTGTCTTTACTAAGTTAAGATACCAGAAATGTGAGACCATAAAGAACAACCGACAACGTAAATGGAAAGTTTAAATCAAAAGAAGGCATCACTTATATGTAGCTCAAACTCATTCATACGATAGATAAGTGTCGCCTGAAAATGTCGAAAGCCTAAAACATATCACGTAGTGAAAGCTTAAAGCATATCAAACGATAGATACCTGAGACCAAATGAAAAAAGAAAAAATATACGTTGCCTGAAGTTCATTCACCCAATGCATATGTGTCGTCGTACTATGTCTAGACCAAAAACAACATCAATAGTATGTCGTGTGGGTTCATCCAGCGATACATAAATGTAGCGTGGAAAAGTTTAAATTCTAATTCACCAAGTATATGTCGCCTGTAACATTTTCACATGATGTTTAAATGTCGTCTTTAAACAAATTAACCTACACCTATATGTTGTTGTAAGGCGTATTTCTCTCTCACTCACAGTTCACGGCAAAAAAAGATACGTCACCTTCTAGTATGTCGTTGTTTAAACTATCAGGCGACATATATACTGTGTCGCTTTATCTCAATTCAGGCGACACAAAATGAAAAAAAGTCTTCTGTCGCCTGAGGTTCTTATAGGCGACACAACATTTGTGTCGTCGGAGAACCTCATCAACGACATGCTAGAAGGCGACACTTACGATTTTTTTTCAGGCGACACAACTGTAGTGTCGCCTGATGCAGGAAATGGAATAGTGATAGGCTCGGCTCTTCAACCAGCGGGAGATCAGTAACGAAAATTGTTGCAAAGGTGGACCAGGACCAAAACTCTCCTTGAATACCTGCAACCGGTCTCGCTGTGGCATTGGGACCATATAATATACTAACGGTGTCGTAACGAAGCACAGTCTCGTTTCCATATATAGATGGCTCAACAGGTGCAGAAGCTTGAGCCAAACATAGAGTCATAGGGAGAACGAGGTGAAACACTAGGGTTATGAGAGAGAGATGAGTATTCAAAGCCATTTGGAAAACCAGGAGGTTATGAAGGCTAGGAAGATTTTCAGCAAAGAACTTGTAATTAAACTGAAGTGATAATGCTTTAATTGTGATATTTCAAGTGGGTTATGGTTCTTATTTATAGTAGGAACTAAGGGTGATCAGTATAGTATGTGTATAACTGTATATGATAAATGGAGAGTAGTTTAAGCATCAAAGTCTACGAACAACTCTTTTACAAAAAAACTACAATAGGTTAAAAGACGTCCAAGTAACTTCCATTGGAAGCAAGAGTCTAATACGAGTAGTTAGCGAAGATATGAAGCAAGAGAATTGGTTAAACTCTCAACATATAGTTTTGATACTGACATATCAATAGGTGTCACTTGGATTTATACATTTTAGAAAATAATTTCTGCAAATGATTTGTTTTGGATATGCAAGGTTTTCTCATACTGCAGTAGACATGTTCAAGTATATTTTTAGTGAAGTAAATCAAGTAATATGATCAAGGTCGATCAACCAAGATGACAAGGGGCGCAAACGCAATTGTCAGCGAAACTCGCTGACAGACCGATTCTTGTATTCCGGCATCCGCTCGCGAAAGAGGCTTAGAAGGCAGAACTAACTGCTCGTTGATTGACCATCTGTGACATCGTCATTGTAATGAAGTGAGAAAGAGTGTGGCGATCAATTAGCATCAGAAAAAGAACCAATTTCTTAGGCTCGATCGATCAGAATCAGATGCTACTTTTGGTTCAGTTAACTTGCTTCTCTTGTGCCTCACTTTGATGCCAAACTGGGACTTGGAGATGATAGCTATACTGTTAATTAAGGCTCTCTGATCCATCGTATCCTTGGAAATATACTCGTGTAAAGTGTGCAGTTCATGCATGTTATAGCATGGTGTGGTTTATATCTCACCCCTTATCTGATCGTCCATCACTCGCATGCATGTTTACAGTTATTTCCTTTTATATTATACATGTTGGTGTTCTACTTACGTAGGTAAAATGCAACTTCTTTCGGGTTAAACTGTTAAATTTTATCTCCCCTGTCTTCACTATCTGACTTGTTATTCATTAACATCGCATCTGCTATGATGAAGAAACTGTGGCAGAAGAAACTGATCGAGTGTGCACCGCAGACGACACCAAGTATGATAATTCAACTAGCTTCGCTAACACTTCTTTTTAGGCTCAAAATTGGGCTTGAATGGCCAATTTTGTTGTTGTTTTTATCTGACTGAAATGAAAATTATATTAGGGATCTTGGAGATAGTAACTAGTAACTACTGTATGTTCTCGGAAAGTTGTTGTTTTTTTTAATTGAAATTTGTTTAGTCCTTATGATTTGAAGTTGATATCTGTTTAGTCATTTTGGTTTTATTTTAATCTGAATAGTCTTTAAAGTCACAATTTTTCATCCAAATAGTGCTTATGATTTTATTTTAATCTAAATAGTCCTTAAAGTCATGATTTTTCATCCAAATAGTCATTCCAACAATTTTCTCAGTCAGTTAAAGGCCATAAAGACTATTTGGATGAAAAATCATGACTTTAAGGACTATTCAGATTAAAATAAAACCATAAGGACTATTTAGATGAAAAATCCTTACTTTAAGGACTATTCAGATTAAAATAAAACCATAAGGACTAAACAGATGTCGACTTCAAACCACAAAGACTATACAATATTTTACTTTTTTTTTTCTTCAAAAATAAGCGGATTTGCTATTAATCATACAAACCATATAAAATCAAGCTTAGAAAGGTCTGAAAACAACTCTAAATTACAATACCATGCTGAGATGTTCGAAACTACGAACTTTTCTTAATTATTTTCTGCAAAGCATGCTTCAGTACGTGAAGTTTAATTTAGAGATTAGTTGGGTATTCAGTAGGATACATATATAAGCTGCATGGCTAGGTTCTTAGTAACCAATTTAAAGATACGTTTGGAGCTCTTATTTTCTGCAACCTTAATTAGCAGATCAGTTGCAGCCAATTATATAGGTGATGAACCCATGGCAGGTGAATAGGGAATCATTGTCAATTTTTTACTGTCTTCTTTCAGCTTTTCTGAACGCCATATATAGCGCGCCATTGGTTTGAAACAACCAATTTAGACATCAAATTAGCAGCAATCTGTTTGAATGAAGGAAATAAATTAAAAAATAATTTTACCATGGTGCATGGCCGGTGAACATAGAGGCGCCATAGACCAAGCAACACTACTAGCAAAAAAACATCTCACACGGATTTTATTCTCACATATTACTTTAAACTTATGGAAATCTGTGACAAACTCTCAATGACACATATAACTGTGTGTGATAGACTTTTCTAGGCCCACATTACTTTATATAAAAAGAAAAATTCAGCAATAGTCCCTAAACTATTGTGCCAAGACCAGTTTAATACCCAAACTTTAAAAAATATAAATATGATACCCAGACACTTATTACGGCATCGATGATACCTCTATCAATTTTCTAAACAGTTCTGTTATATTAATGACGTGGCTAGCATATATCAGATATAAGAAATTTTTTATCAAGGACAAATCAGTCTTTCACTACTAATCCATTCTTAACAATAATAAGGGTTGACCTTCTCATCTCTTCCCCATTTTGTCGATCTGGATCTATTCCTTTAATCCTTTCAATGGACTCAGATCAATCTTTCAATGTTAACCCTTCAATCTCCAAACTCCCTCACATTTACCCTCTATTCGTTGAAGCTATCGGGTAAGAGAAGAGTTTCGGGTTTGGGTATAGGAGGGGAGTTGTTGTTCATGTGGAAATTCGGCTCTGATTCCGTCATGGATTTCCTTTGGGTCGTCGGCCAATACTGTGATTCGGTTCTTGTCATTGGCCGAAACTAGAAGTATAGGCGTTTCTTGACCCAGACTAGTTATATATGGCGGAGCTCTACCTCCATGGAAGGTTTAAACATGTTCTATTGATGAAGAACCGAGATTAAAAGCAGAGGCTTTATCTAGATTGAGAACAACTGTGTGATTGCTGAAAGCTTGATTGCAAGTCAATGTTGGCGGTTGGGGTTGAGTGCAGCCATGGCTAGCGGGGATTCAACTTTGATTACTATGCCTTTGGATACCATCAAGAAAAGACTCCAAGTTTTGGATGGAGAGGAAAATGGGCAGAGAAGGCCGTTAACAGTAATGCAAACTGTGAAGAATTTGGTTAAGAAATGAGGGTTTGGTGGTTGTTACAGTGGACTAGGGCCAAGGTGGGCATCAATGGCTATGTTCGCCACAACCATGGTCACTACCTATGAGTTCCTCAAACAAATGTCGACTAAGAACCAAGTGAGCTGAGAAGTCGATTTAGAAAAACTCAGAAAGCAATAGTTTTTCTTTTGCTTATCTTTCAAATCATTTTTACATCCTGGTAGTATTGGCTTGCCTATCATCTCATATATGTAATTTTTGTATAGTGTACCACTCTTTTAGAGTTTCCTCTTATGCCGGAAAAAAAAATGTGATTTTTGGCCGGTAAATGGTGGCCGATGACGTTGTCAAGTAAGAACAAAGAGAAGAAAATGAAAAATAAAAATGAATTAACAAAACAAAAAGGGTGAATAAGTCATTGAACTTGTTTTTTGTCGTTATTTGATTGCTAAGACACTAGTTTAACAGATATGTTAAGAAAACTAACGGAGGGTATCACGTTCACACTATAATAAGTGTTTGAGTATTACATTGATACTTTTTAAAATTTGGGTATCAAATTAATTGACCTTCACACAATAATTTAGGGACTATTGCTGAATTTTCCTCTTATAAATATAACTGTAACAAAAATCTGTGTGAAAAAATAATGGGTACGAAATAGAGTGTGTATGTCACACCCTGGTTCGAGCGTCGATGGGTTTTAGGCACCGGACGCCATTTCCGAGGCGTGAACGAGTGTTACAAAGCGAAACATAAATAAAAACACTATCTTCTAGGCTCGTCGGCTACCATTTCCCGGCTCGGTCAAATCTAAGTACTTCTCTGCAAAAAATATAAGAGATGGGTGGGCGAGCAAAATCACATGCTTAATAAGTAAACCAATGTAATATGCCCGCAAAGCCATGTCATTTTACCCACGCTACAAAATACGTATATCGTATACATATCACTTCATCCAATTCATCACATCTCACAATCTCTTCTTATTAGATATCCTTCAATTTAGTGATCCCTATGGGAACTTAATGACCTTCAAGTCCTATACCTCCGTGTGTCACATCTTTACTTCGACATAACCAATCAAGAAGTTCACATGTTCCATGACTAGTCAAACAATAGATCTAACACATAATTGTTTACGCCCAAATTAATATTTTACTGGACAGTAAATGTCTATGTGAATATTAATTAAATTCTTGGTCCATGTCATACCGGCGATCCTAAGTTCTCTAAGTTTACAAGTAATGGCTGGCAGTGAGACCACGCGAGTTGAATTGCAAAGGCTTCGTGCGAAATACAGGGTTCACACACTTAATGATCTCGTGCGTGGAATGACTTCGCGCGTAGGCGAGACGCAATAGTACTTCGTGTAAAAGTCCTAAGTGAGGCGGAATATATCAAGGCGAGCTGACGAGCTGGCTCGCGTAGGAGACTTCGCGAGGAAGCAACTGGCGGAGTCCGCTCACACCACATTAATCGTTGAAGACTTTTACAAGTCTTTGACATGCTTCGGGCCAATCCCTGTGGCCCTTTTAATATAAAAAGCTCTTCTAAAGCCCGCGAGCTAGAAAGACCCGCGAGATGGAGACAAGCTTTTTGACCCCGCGGGATGAGGATATTCCTAATTCCAGTTCGCATAGGAGTCTATAATTGAGCGGCAGTGTCCTATGTGAAGTGTGCGAACTGGACATGTGTCACAGGATGGTTGGTTCGCATGGACGGAACAGTGCCCTTGTGCTATTAGGGTTTCAGAGTCCGACTTGAATTCTAAGCTATCTTTCTTCTGCCGCAAGTCGAACCACTATATAAAGAGCTCGAACCACTATATAAAGGGCTCGAAGGTTTACAGAAAAGGACAACTCGCAATACATCTAAACAATCAATCTTACAATACAAACCTTCGACCCAGTCGAACCTCCAACGCTCCCCGGAACTCTGCCTTCGCTTCCTTGTTAAAGCAACACACACACACACAAAAACTTTACTCAGAGACAATCTCTAAACAGAACCTTTCAACCTAGTTGAAACCCCTTTCGAGCCTCTCGAAAACCCTAACCCTAAGCGCACCGCCGCCTAGGTTTTTCTTCAGAGCCCTCCTGGACTAGCCCCCGATCTCTGATCCCCCTATTGTTGCTCTGCTCGCGTCCCGCCGTGAGTATCGATAGCCTTGTGCTCGTAAATTCCTCATCTGAGGTGGCACCTGGAAACCCCTTCCGCCTGATCAAGAAGTCAAGCTCGCATACAAGCTTTTTCCTCGTCCGCGAGGTGGCACACCCGCAACACTCCCCTTTCTCTTTGTTCGCTATTTACCTCTCGCCCGCGCGCTGAGGATCGTGGCCAAAACAATAATTATATATAAACTCCATATATTGCGCAAATCGACATCCTTCACTCGAAAACAGAGAGATATTTCATGAATAGATCAAAATCATGTTTTTCGACTATTTTGATAACAAATAAGAATATTTAAAACATATTACACAAATCCACTCACCTCGAAAAAACGAAACCCCACTACGAATACCGATCGTAAACCAAGCCTCCTAAAACGAGCCATCTAGAAACCACGGTTGGATCTAACCCAAACTTCAAGGATAGAAAGAGGAGATCAATACGAACCTGAAGCATTTCGCGGATCTGAAATCGGAGTTACGGATCAAAAGTTATGATCCGCCGAAGTTTAGTCATAAATTTTAGAGAGGGAAATTTTAGAAGAGAGAGAGAGAAAAAATCTCTCGAAAAAACTATGGAATGAGAGAAATGGTCCTGCTCCTCTATATATATAAACTCACATTGACACGTGTCAAAAAATTAATGGTCCATTTGTTGCCACGTGTCAAAACCACACAATATCTTTTCACTTGATGACACATGACAAGTGACTAATTGTAGATCATGACGTCATCAGCCCACATGGTTGACGTCATTGTCAGCTGTTCATTTTTCAAAATGCCATGTGTCAGATTCTCGGTCAATCTGAGCTCGACATGTCATCATCTCTATATTCTTCCAATAAACTTTGAAAATCACTAAAAATAGCTCGGAAGTCCGAAAAATACGGCAAACTCGTGGCGACCTATACTTTCTATTTCTAAGAAGAAAAATCAATTTTGAGAAATTTTAAAAATCAGGATGTTACAGTGTATGTGAAACATGATAATAACATTTCACACAGTTATCTGTGTGAATAGATCCTATCAATTCGCACAGATATCCGTGTGAATTACAAAATTGTTCTCACTGAATGACCTCTCATAAAGCAATCACGTTTTATGGATATGTGATGGGGCCCACGTCAACTATTCGCACAGACTTTTTTAATTGTGTGTGTTGAGCATTAATCCCCCCAGAGAGCACGGATAGGCAATTCGTGAGTGTAGCGTGACTAATAGCTTTCTCACACGAATGTCTGTGTAAGATATCTATATTTCACACTGATTTAAATCTGTGTGAAGCTTCATTTTGCTAGTAGTGCAAGTGGTATTGTAGCACGACTTTCGGGCCAGCATTCCATACAAGTTAGCAAGGGCAAGAGGCCACTGGAATACAAGCTCAACCAAGATGAGAGCCATGAGACCAATAAATAAATGAGGCTTCTCCACATAGTAGTAGTCGTTGATTGAACCCGCCGACTGATCTACGCATTTTATGCTTGATTATTAATGTCTTTCTCTCTACATTTTGCTTTGTTATGAGCTTAGTAAATATGTTTCTAACTTGTTTTATGTTTTTAGGTAGAAAATAAAGGAGAAATAATAAAGGAGGCGATTTGGACCAAAATATGTGCAATTACATGGTATTCTCGGCCAAAGAAGAATTGGAGTCAAAAAGGAAGCTTGTGTTGACTAGGAAACAATTTCCTATGTTGACTAGGATATGGAGCAAGTAGTGATGCATGGACATTGATGAAGTCTAGACGGGGAGCTAATATGCATGGCAGTTTTCGAAAAGGAGCTTAATTGCCATGGATGTAACGGTGGTGAGTAAATTGGGTGAAACGGATGTATAATTGAAACGGTTTTGAACGGCTACTTAAATAGCTTAATTGACAATTGCATGGATGGTGTTATGCATGGCTGGATTTGAAACTGTTTTGCATGGCTGTCTTTCATGGCTTAATGGCATGGATGAATGGATATGCTTAATTGCATGATGTAATGGTGGGAGCTTAATAGCTAATGGCTGTAACGGTTTTGTATTGAACGGAGCATAATTGTGCATGGTTGTATTTGAAATGAGGTGAACGGCACCATCATCATCCCCTATATAAAGAGCTTTGGAGGAGGAAGAAAGGATCACACACTCATCGAGCCGAAGCCTTGTCTAAACACTAACCCCTCTCATACTTAGCCAAAATCAGCCTCTCTTAGTCGAAATACCATCTCCACCACCTCATAGACACCCTTCCTCCATCCGTGAGTGTTCTCTCGCTAGATTTGGCTTTGAACACTTGCGTAGCCATCCTCCACCAAAGGGACGTGCGCTCGGAGCTTGCAGAGAGACGAATTCCTCGGAGCAAAAAGTGTAACATGGCCTCTTTGTATTTATTTCGACTTTGTATTGTTTTTTTTTTTCAAGGCTTTGTATAAAAAGACTAATGTTTTAGTGTAAAGATGATTATTTCTAATTTGTTTTGAATTCTTCCATGTGTTTATAGGTTGATTGGGACGTGTATGTATGTTTGCCATGTTCTTAATGCTCTGGAATTTGCTTAGGATGACACTAGATGATTTGGTTCACCCTATGCATGTTCCACCGATCTGATCAAGATAAAATTGGGTTAGGGAGTTTGCTAGATGATTTGGCTGCCCTCTAATTCGATGCAAGTGTGTGTATATGTTCTAATTAACATGTGAATTTCGTAGGATTCAGCCAAGGAGGGAGTAATCGGCCTAAGCAACATGATGTGATGATCACTTGTAAATAATAGACTTAGGAACTTATTTTCGGCTAGATGCATGTTAGGATTATGTGCTCTTGATTGTTTGCTTGTCTATGAGTTTAAACATGTTAGAACTTGTGATTTCTTGATATGTATCTACCCATCTTCTTGTTTTATTTCGTAGAAACTTAGAACAAACAATCTTGCACCCCCCTAAACAACCTTAGCATAGTTATGCAATCACCCTCAATCCCCGGTTAAGAACGATCCCTACTTACCAATGCTACATCTACAAAGAAGGGTTTTAATTGTATTTGTGTTTGATTGAGTGTTTAAATAAGTGCTTGAAAACACGCGAATCACCGACGTACCAGTTCTTGTACTCCACCATCCACTCCGGAAAGAGGCACAGTTATTAATTTTCTCGAGTGGATATATTTGAAAAGGAAATGTCTGACCTCGAAGGGATGTATCTTGAGTAGACGTTCGCTTTGACTGGATTCAAAAATGACCTTCGCTTGAGCTTTCGGCAATGGCGAACCATCTTTTTGATATTCAAATCATGGAGTGACATTGACTATGTACTTCGCTGCCCCCCAGTGCGAACCAATGAGAGTCAAACACAGTGCCACATGATTTACCCAAGTGAAATTCCAAAAAATAGGCCACAGGGATTGGCATAAATAATGACCAAGACACTTGATGAATGTCTAAAGTCTGAAATATCTGGAACACATATCTACCCCAATGTGCCCTCCAGTTTTGATGTTTGTTCGCCGATAGTTGAGAAGAATGAAGGACATCAAAACTTTAGTATGCCCCCCCAGTGAAGGAGTGAGACGCTATTGTAGTACCATGTATCATTGAAGATTTGAAGTAGCTCTTTGTGCATGAATGAAGGTACACAAAAACTTCTGTGGATGCCCCCCTCAGTGTAGGAAAGCATGATGCAAGGTCATGAAAACACATTAAAAAAGCACATTGCAAATTCGCGCGTATCCTGACCTGTCTGCATTCAAACTATCATAACTCTCTCCAAGAATGTCGGAATGACAAACCGTAAAATCCGCTGGAAAATAGAGATCCAGGGATTTTTGTTGATATAAGGCTTGCCGGCTGGTTCTTCCTAAATCTCCTCAGTTTAGTCCGCAAAGTTGACTGTCCAGTAGTGCCTGTTGCAACTTTCAGCATTACAATCTAGTTGTATTTCCTCTCTGACTTGACTTCGCTGGCAGCAATTCAAGGCATATGGAATGCCTGCTGTATTGTCCTCAAACCTCAGGGATAGGTCTCTAAGTAAAGTTTAAGCCTTTTGTAGGCAAAAACATTGTCTTGCATTTCAGCAAAACCAAGGATCTCTTTTTGTATTTTTTGCTATTTGATTTTTTTGTATTTTTCTTTTTTCCATGCGAGAAAAAAAGAAAATGAAAGAAAAAAGGGAGTAAATGCTAAAAGCAGAGAAAAGAAGGGATCATAGTATGATTAGTTACCGTTCGTAAGGCCACGGGGGAGGCCACGAATGCTTTACTCCAAGCCTCGACACCGTTATGCTTTCGACATGAGATTCTCGTTGTAGAGAACTTCCAAGTGCTGAGCAGAGCTGTTCACGTCAACAACTTTAAAATTTGAAGAAAGTGGCCCGTAGGTACTGCCTTGTTGCCCTCCAAGCATCTTTGTCATTTGGTAAGGCATGATCTTGAATTGTATCCTTGCGGGTAGTGTGGTGTAAAGATCTGCCTTGTTACCGACTACCATGTCATGACGTATGGTTTCATCATAACTAGTCAAAGACCGGCTGTCAACTTTAGAGCCAATGATAATCGTCATCGTACTCATCGTATATTGGTGTCGTATATTGTTTTCTGCCTGAATTACTATTCACATTTTATATGGACTGTCAAATTTTGATCTGAACGGCCCATATTAAAGAATCTTTTGGGAAAAGCTATCAGCCCCATGTACTTGTCTACTCCCCATGTGCAATTTGGTCTCATGTGGGCCTCGTGGAGAAATTGGTCTTGGACCGAGAGATGAGTTAATCATTAACCCAGACCATAGTCCATCAAGGTAGGTCCTACATGAGTCCCAGCTTCAGCCCAGTCTAATTTGTCTACTCCCCATGTGCAATTTGGTCTCATGTGGGCCTCGTGGAGAAATTGGTCTTGGACAGAGAGATGAGTTAATCATTAACCCAGACCATAGTCCATCAAGGTAGGTTCTACATGGGTCCCAGCATCAGCCCAGTCTAATTTTTTTGCTGCTGAATGCAGTCTTTGGTCCAACCTCCCAGTCCAACCCATGCAAATGGTCTTTTGTTGCATTTGCTCTAAGAGGTTTAAAAGCTCGCTATACCCTTACAAGACAAATCATAGGTTTATAGCGCCTGGAAACTAACCTCTAGGCCTCACTACCGGCTGGCCACCAAGCCCACGATTCTTTGAAAGTTAGTCGGCCAAGCCTGTGATTGATTATTTCTATTTTATGTAATTGGATCCATTTATATAAAATTATTCATTGACAGAAAAATAAAAGTTCATTACGAACATGCAACATGCACGTACGTTTACATACTTTGTTTGTACATGTCCTTACACACTCATATTAGACAAGTACTTACAACACGAAACAATTGAACAATTACTCCATATAAGAGCACTTTGTTCATTTATTCTAGCAATTTATATAGAAGTATAGTATAAGCACCCCAATCCAAATCAATTGATTGATCAACAATTGAAAATGGTTGGAGCGAGGTTTCCAAATCCATCATATGGGAATTGAAAACCTAAAGGTGACTTGTGAAATTCTGTAGTAAGAAGCTTGAACAATCAATTGAAGAATATTAATTCCCCTAGCGCCCCTAAACTGTTTCGTACCTCCTACGACGGCAATCTCGCTAGGTTCGCCGGAAACCCTGTCGAATGTTCCTTGTGTCTCTAACGTGCTGCCATTATACTCACTGAATATAAAAGAGGAGGTTTGATAATTGTAACTTCCGTCTTTTGATGCCACCACTGCCAGGCCTTGGACTCGGCCAACTTCTCGCGAGTATAGGCTTGGCTCTGCAACCACTAGGAGATCAGCAACGGAAATAGTTGCAAAGGTGGACGGGGACCAAAACTGTCCTTGAATACCCGCAACACGTCTCGATGTGGCATTAGGACCATATAATATTTCAATGAGGTAGACAGTAAACTCAATCTCGTTTCCATATCCAGATTGCTCAACAGGTGTAGTAGCTTGATGAGCCAAACATACCGTCATAGGTAGAACGAGGTGAAACACTAGGGTTACGAGATAGAGATGAGTCGTCAGACTTGGTAAAGCCATTTGGAAAACCAGGAGGTTATGAAGGCTAGGTAGATTTCAGGGAAGAACTTGTAAGCTCAACTAGTAGTAATGCTTTATGATATTAGTGGGTTATGGTTCTTATTTATAGTACGAACTAAGAGTGTATCAGTATGTGTATAACTGTATATGATAAATGGTGAGTAGTTTAAGCATCATAGTCTACGAACAACTCTTTTACAAAAAACTACAAGAGGATAAAAGATGTCCAAGTAACTTCCATCGGAGGCAAGAGTCTAATGCGAGTATATATTGGTAAACTTTCAACATATACTTTTGATAGTTACATATCAAAAGGTGTCACTTGGATTTATACATTTTAGAAACTAATTTCTGTAAATAATTTGTTTTGGATATGTGATGTTTATTTAGGGTTTAGGGTTAGGGGTATGAAATCCACACACCCTTTGTTATTTTTTGGTAACTTAAATTTTGTCTTTTTGTGAATGTGTTAACCAAAAAAAAGAAAAATGGTGTGTGGATTTCAATTTGGGGTGTGTGGATTTCACATCCCTATTTATATTGCACGAGAATGACGAGACATGTTCGAGCATCTTTAGTGAAGTAAATCAAGTAATATGATCAAAGTTTTGAAGAGGTCGACAGCAAGGCGCGGTAAGTCTAGCTACGATATCCATTTGTTTGAATCAAAATAGATAAAACAGAGAAGTGAAATCTGTTTTGGCCATACCAGTAATTGTGGGTATGCAAAGTCTCTTTTAGTCGTTGCGGGCGTGCTACCGCGCGGACACGGAATGTAGTGGTTGTAGTAGTGGGGTGCGCTTAGCCTTCTGCTTCTAATCAAGCAACTGAGGATGGAGAGAGCACCAACTCCACCGTAGGGTTCTTCAAATTCGCCTTGCGTATCGGGCAAGGATTTACAGTAGTCCGTCTGAGCGTCACAATATCGATACTCGACGTCAGATCGAGCAGAGCTTCAACTGGAAAGGAAAAGAAAAAAGACAAAGCTCCGGGGAGCGTACCGGGAAACGAAAACAAAGCTCCGGGGAGCATCTGGAGGTTCAACTGTGTTGAATGTGTATTTTTGTAATTGTTGAGTTGTTGAGTGTGTGTAGAGAGTATCCTCAAACTCCTTTATATAGAGTTATTTTAGGGCCACATGTATTGGCTCAAGCATGTCAAAGACTTATAGGAGTTGTTTTGGCCACGATCCTCAGTAGGAGCTTTGAGAGACGGTAGCAGTCAATGCTTCTAGGGAATGCGGGGTGTGCCACCTCGCGGACGAGGAAAGGAAGTGGGGTGCGTCGGGTCTTGACTTCTTGAACAAGCGGGGGGTTACCGGTGCCACATCGCGGACGAGGAATTTACAAGCACAAGGCAATTCGATACTCACGGTGTCGCGAGCAGAGCAACCAAAGAGAGATCAGAGGAGATCGAAGTAGAGTCCGAAGGGGTTCTAAGAAAACCTAGGCGGCGGCGCTTAGGGTTAGGGTTTTTCGAGAGGCTCGAAAGTATCAACTAGGTTGAAAGTTTGTTTGTATTTTTTGTGTATGTTTGAGAGTCAGTTCTTTTCTGTAAGTCTTCGAGCCCTTTTATATAGTAGCTTGCCTTCTGCTAGAAGAAAGATAATCATAGTCCAATTCGGACTCAAATTAGGAACGTCCTTATTCCGCGAGGTGTCACAGTCCTTGTGGAAACCTATCTCGCGCGGGCCGCGAAGCTTGCTTCCATCTAGCGGGCCCTTAAAGCTCGCGAGCTTTAAAAATGCTTTTTTTTATTAAAAGGGCCACCGGAGTTGACCCAAAGCATGTCAAAGACTTGTTGGAGTCTTCAACGATGAATGTGGTGCATGCGGATCACGTGCATGCGGACTCCGCCTCTCGCTTCTTCACGAAGTCTCCTATGCGGAGCCATCTCGCCTCGCCTTCATGTACTTCTACGCGAAGTCCATCTCGCATGCAACCTGTATCATCTAGCTCGCTGGTGTAACGTGGATCAAGAATTTAATTAATATTCACTTAGACATTTACTGTCCAGTAAAATATTAATTTGGGTGTAAACATTAATTAATATTTCGTAAGTAGTTCTTATCAACTCTTCGCCGTTGCTCTTCTTGAAGGTAGTAGAATTGGTTTAGGATGCCTCCATGTCATAGACATGTGCATGGATCACATATAGCTTAGGATGATTGCATCCTTACTTGATTACGTCTCCCATCCATGCATTAATTGCATTTGCAACACACACACACACACACACGCACACACACACACACACACACACACACATGTAGATAAGATAACTTTGAAAGCCCCTCACGTCCAGAACTTCTAGGCGAAGTCCTCCACTTCACATGCAAACTTTAGACTTTGTAGTTCGCGGGTCATCACTCTTCTTTGCAGAGCCGAATACAACTCAAGGAGAAGACTCCTTAATTATGCATACCTCCTTATGCGCATCACTTATATGTATACATATGATATATATACACTCATCAATCAGAGACGTGTATATCGTTGCACATATAATCATCTATCTACAACTAACGAAAACGATATGAAGTAGACGTCCGCACTGTCCTTAAAGTGCGGACGTCCCTCCGTTCGCCACCGTACGGTGCCGGCGAGGGCTCACCTCCACCCCAGCGGACTCCAGCAACGTCCCCGACCTCTTTCCATCCCCGGCGAGTCCACCGAATTCCAGTTTTCTGGCCAGATCGATCTTGTTTGAAGTTTTGGGTGATCTCGCCGGAAAACTGGAATTCGGCGGACTCCCCGAGGATGGAAAGAGGTCGGGGACGCTGCTGGAGTCCGCTGGGGTGGAGGCGCGCCCTCGCCGGCACCGTACAGTGGCGAACGGAGGGACGCCCGCACTTTAAGGACAGTGCGGACGTCCGCTCCACATCTGGCCTGCTACAACTAAGGACAAGAGTCCTTGTTGACCACCTCTTCGCAGACACCCAGCTCGCCAACAACTCATTTCTCAACTTCCCTCTCATGCGAAATCAATGCATGCGAACCTCCAGCTCGCCAACCAAATTCAGTCCTCCTTATGTGCGAAGATTTGCACGCGAACCATACATCCAACCCGCATGATATCACAGGCAAGGTAACCCGCCTCTAAACCCAATATTACTCGGGCTCGCCGGTGTGAACCATGAATTTAATTAATATTCATTTAGACAATTACTGTCCAGTAAAATATTAATTCTGGATGTAAACTATTAATATTAATTTTCTCGTGTGGATATATTTGAAAATGAAACGTCTGACCTCGAAAGGATGTACCTTGAGTAGATGTAGCTCAAGGGAATGTACCTTGAGTAGACGTTCGCTTTGACTGGATTCAAAAATGAACTTCGCTTGAGCTTTTGGTGATGGCGAACCATCTTTTTGATATTCAAATCATGGAGTGACATTGACTATGTACTTCGCTGCCTCCCAGTGTGAACCAATGAGAGTCAAACACAGTGCCACATGATTTGGCCAAGCGAAATTCCAAAAAATAAGCCACATGGATTGGCCTAAATAATGACCAAGACACTTGAAGAATGTCTAAAGTCTGAAATATCTGGAATACATCTACCCCAATGTGCTTCCCAGTTTTGATGTCTGTTCGCCGATAGTTGAGAAGAATGAAGGACATCAAAACTTTAGTATGCCCCCTTAGTGAAGGAGTGGTGTCAAGACCCACCCCGAATTTCACCCCGAAACCCGAGGTAAGTCCTGCGGGGACCACCTCCAAGGAAAATTTACTAATAAGCAAACCTCCCTTGAAAATGGACAACCCTAACCTAGAAAACTAAAGTGTTACTTTCTTAAATAAATTTGAGCATCCTCCAAATCAACCCACAATTATACGAAAGTGAGTAAATAATTACAAACTTCGTATATTCAAAAATACAATAAAGGTCTAAGCACATCACCAGAAACATTACAATAAATCCCAAAGAGTATTCAGAGCTACTATACACTAGAAGAGTAGGAAAAATACTCTAGTAGGTTAAACAGGTAACCTACTGGTGAAAGGTGGCTGAGAAATGGGTAACTATGCCTCGTCGTCTCCTACTCGTTCTAACTCAAACTCTGCAGACTTGGCATTTTAAAAACGAAGAGCCCAGGGGAAAAACATTCGCAATAATTAGAGTGAGTGGACAAAAATAAATAAAGAAAATATTTATTAACATTTATGTTTTCCCAAATTAATTTCCAAGAAAACGAATGCATGTCTTAAACGATAATTCTCTTATCGTTATAAATATCGAGCCTCTACTGCTCAAAACTATATATATCCAAATACAGCCTCTCAGGCTAAAATATATACATATTAAAATACAGCCTCTCAGGCTAAAATATATACATATTAAAATACAGCCTCTCAGGCTAAAATATATACATAACAAAATACAACCTCTCAGGCTAAAATATATACATGTATATATTTACACTCGCCCATACTCCCTATATAAATTAATAATAATCTATATAGGGCTACTACGCTCGCGTCCAACGCTCACGTCACGCCTTAATGCGGTGATACACTACGTCATTAAGGTGGACAGACGGGTGTATAAATATGTGCTCATACCCCTTATATGAATTAAACACTCATATAAGGCTACTACGCTTGCGTCCAACGCTCACGTCACACCATAATGCAGTTATATATTATGTCATTAAGGTGGACAGACACATATCGCTAGCTAGCATTTATATACATACTCTCCTTAAAAAAATATATTATAATTTACCGAAAATCCCATTTTCGGTAACTCATCACAATGAGTAAAATCGTCAAATAAAAATGACATCAAATGGTCCAACCAAATAAACAATTGCATGCACATTATTTAAAAACAAAGGTCCACTCACAAGTTAGGCCTAAGCCTGAAGTCGGTCGGAGGTCTCCTCTGCTCGAGCCTCCTCGCGTCCTGTTCCAAAACATAAATAATTCCTTAAATAAAATCCCAACGTTTAAAGAAAATAGGCATAATTAAATATGAGCTTCTCGTGCTCAACCATGCCTATCGTCCTAAATCTTAACTTCACTGTCAACCAAAATCTCCATAAATACCGACATTCTCAAAAATGACCTTCCAACGTCCTAATCATAAAAATAATCCAATTGCCGGATTTTAACTTATTAATCCGCCAAAAATACCAAACTTTACAAATTCCAAAACCTAACCAAAAATCCCCCAAAAATTCCTAAATTCACATCAATAATATCCCCTTAATATTCTACATCAAAAACCACAAAATTTCCCAAAACAGCGGCGGCCGGCGTCCAACTCCGGCAACCTGCAAATGCTACCAAATTTTAACATAATCTTCCTCTCAATCTCCTCTACAACTTTCCTAACTAGCACAAACACAAATTCCAAGCCTAACTATGGTAATCGAATCAAAACATCCAAAAATCCCTAAAATTTTCAATTATACAAACCACCCTAACGAAATCGAATTTAGCCGAATCCTTTTGAGGGATTACTCACCTAGATGAGGGCTACAAGTTGAGCCAAAAATCACGAGCTATGGTGGCCGGAGGACGGAGCTCCGGCGAAGAGACAGTCGGCGTTTCCGGCGAGTTTTTCTCCTCTCCGGCGGCACTACCGGCTCGGACACTAGGCCGGGGAGAGAGAGGAGGTGACGGGGGTCCGAGCTGGGCTGGAGCGGCGGTTGGTGGTTGGCTGGACGGCGGCAGCTGGTGGCTGCAGTTTCCGGCGAGTGAGAGAGAGCTCGGGGGCTCGGGAGGAAGGAAGAAGAAAAAGAAAGAAAAAAAAAGATAAGGGATTTGGGCTGGGGCTGCTCCCCACCCGGTCCAAAACTTAAATCCAACCAAAAAAATAACTCATTCCAAAATTCTACACCCCAAAAATAATACCCCAATAAAAATTAACTTTTACTAGCTAAAATTTACTATTTTACCGTCGTCACATTTTCTTCCTTCGAATAATTCTTTCGAAATATTCGTCCCTCAACACACCTCTAGGGACTTTAGGACTATAAATTACGAAGACGGTAAAATTCTTATTACCACAATGCTAGTAATTAAGGTAAAATTTAAGATTCGGGGCGTGACAAGTGGGACGCTATTGTAGTACCATGTATCATTGAAGATTTGAAGTAGCTCTTTGTGCATGAATGAAGGTACACAAAAACTTCTGTGGATGCCCCCCAGTGTAGGAAAGCATGATGCAAGGTCATGAAAACACATTGAAAAAGCACTTTGCAAATTCGCGCGTATCCTAACTTGTCTGCATTCAAACTACCATAACTCTCTTCAGGAATGTCGGAATGATGAACCGTAAAATCCGCTGGAAAATAGACATCCAGGGCTTTCTGTTGATATAAGGCTCGCCGGCTGGTTCTTCCTAAATCTCTCCAGTTTAATCCGCGAAGTTGACTGTCCAGTAGTGTCTATTGCAACTTTTAGCATTACAATCTAGTTGTATTTCCTCTCTTACTTGACTTCGCTGGCAGCAATTCAAGGCATATGGAATGCCTGCTGTATTGTCTTCAAGCCTCAGGGATAGGTCCCTAAGTAAAGTTTAAGCCTTTTGTAGGCAAAAACATTGTCTTGCATTTCAGCAAAACCAAATATCTCTTTTTGTATTTTTTGCTATTTGATTTTTTTGTATTTTTCTTTTTTCCATGCAAGAAAGAAAGAAAATGAAAGAAAAAAGGGAGTAAAGGCTAAAAGCAAAGAAAAGAAGGGATCATAGTATAATTAGTTACCCTTCGTAAGGCCACGGGGGAGGCCACCAATGCTTCACTCCAAGCCTCGACACCATTATGCTTTCGGCATGAGATTCCCGTTGTAGAGAACTTCCAAGTGCTGAGCAGAGCTGTTTCACATCAACAACTTGAAAATTTGAAGAAAGTGGCTCGTAAGGACTGCCTTGTTGCCCCCTAAGCATCTTTGTCATTTGGTAAGGCATGATCTTGAATTGTATCCTTGTGGGTAGTATGGTGTAAAGATCTGCCTTGTTACCGACTACCATGTCATGGCGCATGGTTTCATCATAACTAGTCAAAGACCGGCTGTCAACTTTAGAGCCAATGATCAATCTATAATCGTCATCGTACTCATCGTATATTGTTTTCTGCCTGAAAGGTAGGCATACTGAAGCCACAAGTATCGCGTTGGGTGCAGGCTTGGTCTGTACCATCGCATACGAGTTTCTTTGTTAAGTGACTCGAAGTTGTATAATCGAAAGCAACGATGACATTGCCTTCATGATAAACCAAATCGCATACAGCAAAGCCATTGGTTGGCTTTCGCATAGCATGCAAGTCACAAATCCATATGAATTGGACAAGGAAGCCACGAATTGACCTGGGGATATTCAATTGATGGATAAGTTGTAAGATCTGACCAATATCAAGAGGATGTCTCGTAGCAAGACCACTATCCAATTGATTAAATTCTTCTGGAGGCCTTTCTTTATTGCAAACAAAGATATGATCATGCACATCACAAGCCAAAACCCTCCGGCCTTCATAGTTATCTTGAACTTGGTCATGGAGATCAAACAAAAGAAGGTGGCCTACATCTTGCCACTCATGTACTTGTCCAGTATCCACGTATTTCTCTTGATCTATGGGGGAAACAACTGTTGTTTTAAGGACATGCATGCTATTAGCAGAACGGTCCTTCCCGTCATAATCTCTTTGATCGAAGGTCATACACAACTATGGTTCGCCATCATTGTTCGAACTCATCTCTTCTTCTAAGATGGACTGTTCTGTCCTATCTTCAAGCTCATTTTTCGGAGGAACACCGTTAGTTTTTAAGATAGAATGAGTATCCATAATTCCAACAGCCTTGACCTTAGGTTCTTCGTCATTGATTGACAAAGTAATTTCTTCTTTGGTTGTAGGTTCGTCCAAAGGAAAGTCTTCGCCATTAGATTGGCTGCTAAGCAGTTCAAATTTTTTGGCAAGGACATACTCGTCAACTATAGGCTTTACATTTTGGCGTTGTAAAGCCTTTTCGTTTTCTTCAGCAGCCTCTCTGGTAGCCGCTTGCTCAGCTTGTGGCTTGCGGATGGCAGCCACTCGTTCGACATTTCTCCTCTGGATGGCAGCCCATTTCTTGTCTAAGGCAGCCCATCTCTCGTCCCAATCGTGTCAATCCATTATCGCCTCTTTGTTTCCAATCTCTGATCCCAATGGAGGTGGCGTCAAAGACTACCTTGGTCCCACTGGGCGTGCCAATGTTTTGGCCACACCAGTAATTCTGGATATGCAAAGTCTCTTTTAGTCGTTGCGGGTGTGTCACCGCGCGGACGCGGAATGTAGTGGTTGTAGTAGCGGGGTGCGCTTAGCCTTCTACTTCTAATCAAGCAACTGAGGTTGGAGAGAGCACTAACTCCACCGCAGGGTTCTTTTAGATTCGTCTTGCGTATCGAGCAAAGACTTATAGTAGTCCGCCTGAGCGTCACAATATCGATACTCAAAGTCAGATCGAGCAGAGCTTCAACTGGGAAGTAAAAGAAAAAAGACAAAGCTCCAGACAGCGTACATAGAAACGAAAGCAAAACTCCGGGGAGCGTCTGGAGGTTCAATTGTGTTGAAGGTAAAATTGTATTTTTGTAATTGTTAAGTTGTTGAGTGTATAGAGAGTATCCTCAAACTCTTTTATACAGAGTTATTTTAGGACCACAGTTATTGACCTAAAGCTATTTTTAATGATTTTTAGAAGTTGGTATTATCCAAAAATTTAATTAAAAATAAAATTAGAGGAGGCTACATCTGAACCGTTGATATTCTAAACCGTTGACCGTTGAGTGAGAGTATATAATTTGAACAGAAGATCACAGCCCAGACCGACCTCGGACTGCACTGCAACGACGCCGACTGCTCCTCCGTCGTCCGACCGTATCCCGGTGCAAAACCGGTGTCCACAGGTCCGTATCGCTGTCCCCGACCTCACCATGTTCTTCATGTTCGAAGAGGAGCTCCGGCGAGAGCGAAAAGGAGGAGAGAAGAATTTCTGGATTCGCCGGCGACTTTCTGATTCCGGCCCCGAAGACGACCACGACTGGTATGGATAGCTTCGCGTCGTCGTCCTTGTTCTTTCTGGGGTACTGGTGTTCCAAGCGAAGACTTGAGGAGAGAGAATCGAGCAGAGGAATGTTTTAGGTTTTAGGCCGTGTTCTTGGTGTTTTCCGGCCACCGGCGAAGGCAAGCGAGATATCAATCTTCATCTAATCTTCGAGCTTTACATGTTTCTATAATTGAAATTGAGTTTGGATTGAGTTTAGAAGAATTTGGATTTGGGCAGTGTTGTGGACCGCCGTGAGTGACGCTGTTCACGGCGGCGGTGGGGATTGAAGGAATTGGTTTCCGGCTTTATTAGTATATTGAATTGTATTGTGTGATTTGCAGATGTTTGGTTTCAATTCTAGTTGTGAACTGGAGAAATTGGAGTAAGGGAACTTTGGGTTGTTGTTGCAACGTAGGTGATGGTATATTTCTGGGTGTAGTTCTATTTTGGACGAGTCGATGGTGTTGATGGTAATAGGACAGTATTGTTGCTGTGATTATGATTTCAAGACCACCTTTGCTCACCAAAGTAAAGTTTTCGACTAAAACTCATAATCATCGTTCACCAACTTACCTTAACATTATACTAAATCCAAATTCAAATATAATTACGATCACTGTTGTGAACTCTGAACACAGTACTCTTTACAAACACAACAAATCTATAATTATTTTGTTCAGAGTTCACAACGGTGGTGGTCGTAATTATATTTAAATTTGGATTTAGTATAATGTTAAGGGAAGTTGGCGAATGATGATTATGGGTTTTAGTTCAGAACTTTACTTTGGTGAGCAAAGGTGGTCTTGAAATTCATTTGGTGATTGAAAGGTGTTCAAGACTCAAAGGCTTGGATGGGAGGATACATTATGGGTGTATGGTATGTTGAGTGTCCAGAGTAATTATGGAGAGTTTAGATCGTGCTTGGAGCACAGTTCGGATCTAACGACGGAAAAGTGGTGATAAAGTGGAATGAGTGCGTACGACGTTTGATTCGGAAATCGTCAGAGAAGGTGTGAGGGAATGCGGATTAAGGAACTCATTTGGGTGTCCTTAGTAGTTTTGAGGACATGGTCGTATCAATTTGAAGTGACTTGTCAACATTCTCAGCAAAAGGATTTGGTACGAGGATTGGAGGCACGTTGCAGTTCTAGAACAAAAGGATAAGGATTTCAGAACGCGTGTCGCAGCGTTACAAATTTCAGTTAGCGTCAGAACTAACGCTCGGATTTCAGGTAGGGTCTTTCTCGGGGAACCTTTATTTAAATTGATAATTATGTTATAATTGAAATGAGTGATTTGTGTGCAATTGAATGATTAACTCTTGATTGTTATCGTTTTCGATTAAAGCATGTGTAAACGATGGCTTATATGATTGTTGTTTTCGCTTTCTATAAAATGCATGTGTTGAATGTTATATTACGCGCATTGATATTCGTTGCATACATTATGCATTGTGAGGAATTGTGAGATTGGTGAGAATGGTGATTCTGGAGAGGAGAATGAGATTGATAGAATAAATGCATTTTGTGTAGTTGAGTTTCCTCATGAGTTGTCTATATTCAGGGAAAGTATGCCCTTTCAATGGCGGATATCGATAAAACGATCTTATCGGGTTTCGGGTTTGGAGACCATGAGTATGACAAGATGACTAACAAAAGAGGTACAGGTGGTGAGATATTACTGATTGTTAGATCATATATTCGAGACATCTGAGTCACCCCCGGTTGGTAAAATACACGATATGGGACGTGCAAACTCACCGTCTTTAATGTATGGACTGATTAGCCAGTAATTGAGGAAAGTATTCATTAGCATACATGCATCGATTTGTCGTTATTTATTTAAAGTATTGTTTGATATTTGATAACTTGATTGTATTACATAGTTAAGAATAACGTTAAGAGGTTTGACCTTACTGAGCGTAAGCTCACCCCTATAGATTCTTGTTCAGGTTCGTACGAGGACACGTATTTCTAGAAGACTAACTGTGACGTTAGCTTACGTGTACAAGAGTCGAGAAGTACGGAAGATTAGAAGTGAGCTAGACCTTAAGACCTATTTTGTTTTTGAAATTAGTTTTGTTATTTGTAAACGTTTTATTTTCCTTTATTTTTACAATTTCTGGAAAAGTATTTAAAATTGTTTTAGTTTCTTTTACTTTTTCCGCTCAAGTCTCGGGTTCAGCGTCAGATGCTTGGAAACCACTGACATCGGGTCCGGGGTGTGACAGACACTAGCTTCTATTGAGATATAACACTTCCCTAACAGTTTTTTTTTGATACATGGACGTTAGCCATTGATATATTGATAACTGAAAATCGGATTACAACATGAACATGACACATCCTCGCGGGCAAACGTTAAAAAAGAATCATGCGAAGCTACCTAAGAAGACCAAAGTTATCCTAGGTAATTCCTATGCTGCAAACCATAAGCATTGCACCTCCCAAGGTAACCAGAACCAGAGAACCAACAAATCCAAAAGAACAAAACATAAGCAAACCTAACAAAGTCCTAGAAAACTCACATTTATTTTGATAACTAACTTATTCAGAAGACATCAAAACCAACTACTCCGAAGAGGAGACCCCAGACGAGCTACCTCCAGAAGGGTTTGCACCTGCAAGAACACCAGACCCTGGCTCCAAATCCACAGCTACTGCCTCTCCCTCTTTTTTAGAAGAAAACTCAGTATTTACCACAGGAACCTGTGCTTTATCCAACTCCTTCTTCAATTTTTTTCGAGCTCTAAAAAAACGTTTCTTAGCTCTTTTCGGCCCCTGCACAGTCTGGTCAGCAACAACATGTTTCTTGTTCAAAGAACCCTTTGGACGACCTGGCTTCCTTTTCTTCGCCGGGTAAACCACAATCACACCACCCAAATGGGCTAGAGCCATCTCTGGTGAGAAGTCCAACACATAAGGCACCAAAGCCATAGACTCTGGGTCCTCATCTCCTCTACCTCGCTTCCCCAAAGGAACTAAAGCAAGTTTCGTACCTCTCTTAACACCGAAAATAGGGGAAAGGGTAGATACCTGAGGAGTCTCCACAATGACTACCGACGCTGTAATTGGAGCCGACTGCAAAACAGGAGGAGTCCGCAACCTATCCAATTTCAAAGCCAAGTCTACTGTCGATATGCCTGGAATAGAGAATGACAATTTCGGCAACTTGCTAGGGCCCGCAAAAGGGTTAACCACCGATTTGAGGAATGGCATAGATGAAGTTGAGAAACCAACTCTCAATCTGTCCACATGCAAATCTGTTTGTGTGCAAAGAGCCTAGGTTGCACCTTTATATTAGGATTAGGATTAGGGTTTCCAGAAACCCTACCTGCTCCCCTAAATCCAAAAGGAGTCTTCATTGATTCAATCTCAATAAACTGAGGAAGCAGGTCAGGTTTACCTGCACACCCCGATTATGAATGCACTAGGAGACCACAAACCCTACAGAAGCCCACCGTCCGGTCATACTTCACGTTCAACTTCACCGGAAATCTTCTTGATCCGAATTCGAATGGCATCTCCCCGAAAGCCTCCTTGATCTGCACACTTAGCTTCTGCAAAATTCGGACCCGAGCTCGGGTTCCCCTTCTGATGTTCATCTGATCAACATGTTCAACCTGCCCTAGGGTCCAACCCACCTTCTCAACCGCTTCATCAGTCATAAGCGCATCTGGAAGACCTTTGATTTCGACCCAGACAGGGAACGAATCAATCGGAACAGAGGTCACATCTTCCAAACCATCATACTCAACAAGAACGAACAGAGATCTTCCATAGAACCAAGGGCCGCCAGTCAGGATATTTTTCCGGTCATCGGCTCGGGTAAAACGAAGCACAAAGCGGTCCACCCTTGCCCTCATCTGGAGACGATTATGGAGATCCCATACAGAGGTGAGAGTGCCAATGACGGCTTTCGGATCTGGGATCTTGCGCTTCAGAGTGAGAAGCCTACCAATAGCAAAGAACTGTTGCGGCGCCGGAGAAGACCTCATGACACCGAAAGATGGAGAATCACCGACATGGATGGCCAAAGCCGACATGAAGCATTGAGAAACCTCATCGGACAATGTAGATTGAGATGTTTGGATGCAAAGCAGCAGGGCAATCAGAAAACCCTAGGAGAAGAAACCCTAGAGAGAAAAGAAGGGTGCAGCTAACTATTTTTTTTTTTTGTTAGAACTTATAACCAGAATGAATATGAATTGTAAAACTGGTTCCCTAAGAGTTACTAATTTGTCGGAAAACTAAAATTAATATTCAAAAGGTACGAATTACCAATAATCACATTTGAAATTCAAATTAACATAACCACATGTGGTCGAGTTTGTAATATATATATATATATATATATATATATATATATATATATATATATATATATATATATATTCTTAGTGGTCAGTGGGAAGAAAACGTGTTAACATGATACCTCAGCGTGAATTAGTTTATAGGCCTAAAAAGCATGTAAGAATACCCTGTTGATCCCTGTTAAAAAAATAATCAAACCAACATCCAAAACCAATCAGTAATCGATGAAGTACGCCTCACCTCACCCACAAATAAAGTCTCATTAATTATACCGAAATCAGTGGATCAGGTCATATACGTTCTTGATACATGGAAGTTTTAGAGCATGCCCAAAATCAATCGGACATACATGAAATATTTTAGAACTTTTAAGGTTGGTGTTAGAAACAAAATAGTTCGCGGACCATTTTTCGACCTATCATAGCATATTTGTTTATTTTTTTTAATTCAAACCTCGGATATGCGTGGAACCCAACATAGCATAATAACATTTGTAATGTAATTATATGAATTACATCTCCAACAACTTCCTCATTTTCTTAAACTTCTCAATTTTGAGAAATATGAAGTTGTTTTTATGTCCAACAACTTTCTCATCTCATTCCCCAAAATGAGAATAGAGAAGAAAGAGAAGCGCTCCAATGAGAAGAAAAAAATATAAAATATATTATTGAGTATTTTATTGTTATAATAAAATATATAATATATCTTTTTTGTTATAATTTAAAATGATGTAGAATATTTAATTGTATTATTAAATACCAAAATCTTTAAAAGGAAATAATTTTTTTTGGAGATTTTGATTTTTGCTTCCCCATTTTAGAGAAATTTTAAGAAAGCTATTGGAAATGCTCTTAACAACCTATATACCAGCCTACAAAATGAAACATTTGTTCCTGAATTATGTTACCTCTAGATGCAACAATCAAATTAACTCTTAAGTCTTAACTAGGAAAGAGAGAAATGGCGGTCACAATGGACGGAATACAAATGCTCTTTGGAAGATTATAAACATTTTTCTTTTGAGAAGATGATGATTATAAACTTCTGGTTACTTGGGTAGCAGGTTAACGTTCAAACTCTCTTCTTACTACCCGAGGCAGGTCTCTTGCCAATGGTTGCAGAAGAGAACTTGGTTGTTGATGGGTTGGGAAGCAGTCCACGAAGTATGGCAAGAACACCCAAACTCAAGAACGTATAGTACACCGTCAACAACTTTTCCGGTGCCCTTCCTGATCTTGTGAGTTCTGCAAATATAGGAACCTGAAAATGCATGGAGATGTGTCAACATGTTTGAATAAGATACATAAAAAGATAATCATGCAAAAATGATTTATGTTGCTGAAAGAAAAAATTACACCAACATGCAAAATCAAACATCTCGTTCCTTAACAGTTTTCAATTTGGTTCCAAATTAACCTGCATAAATGATTCCAAACATGAATATCTAAACATGCATGTAACGGTTGATATAGAAAATGATCGAAAAAAGGGGTAGAAACAAAAAGTTCTCAATTAGTCTTCATCTTAATGGTCCTTGAGGGCTCCATATAAATGTAATTTCTTTTTTTACGAGTGATGAATTTATAAATTTAACGTTGATATGGTAGTAGTGAAGAATTAATTGTTACCATGCCAGTGAATAGAGAAATGCCATAACTCAAGCAGGTGGTGTTGAACCAATGCTTCCCTGCCAAAATGCCATAAAGATTCACAAGCACCAGAGGCCATTGAAAGAGAAGCTCAACCCATATGATCCCTATGTAGAAATCCGGCGTCTCCGTCATGAGGTAGTCGCCAACCTCTCCAGCATACCAGCTCCGGAGTTCAACGAGACAATCGGGGTAGAGGGTGATTGGGAGGCATGCTTGCCCTTTAAGCAATGGGATTTTGAAAGCGATCGCAAGGAGCAAGATGAAGAGCAAAGAATCCATGAGCTTGACAAGAGCGCCCATTTTGGTTGCTTGGTGCCAATTTCTGAGAGGAAAATCGCCTAGGTAGAAAGGATTGGTAGCAAAAAGAGGATCTTGAAAGTTTAGAACCTTTAGAATTAACACATGGGGCAATTTATACGGAATGATTTGACTCATTAAGGCTTAGTTTGGTACTGTGGTTTAAAAACTTAATTTTAAATAAGCAACCCCCAACCTGTTTTCTATAATCGTAGTTACTTAAACTAAAAAGTTCTAGATAAGCACGTTTTAAGATTTTATCAAACAGAAAATCTATCTAAAATGGTAATTATAAATGATTTTAATCCTAAAAACCCAATACCAAACTAGGCCTAAGTCGCTCACACAAATGAGCTTGTTTGTAAAAACTGATGATAGATAACTCATTTCTTAAAAACCATTGGCTATATAAAGTAAATATTTTTTTTTCTTCACAATTTTTATTTAGGGAGAAAGAAGATTCATAGTTAGAACCTCAGGATGTATGATGTATGTATGTAGTAAGATAATTGTTCTTTACTAGCCTATAAACTATAAACATAAGAAATGAAATTTCCCGTTTTTGTGAATCACAATAACAATTGTTGGGTGGCTTGCCAAGGACGACGTAAACCTTTTTTCTTTTCTCTTTTCAACAAAAAAGATGATGTAAACTTGGATACCAAAAACTTCAAAAGATCTTCAATTCTATACATACCGTGTGAAAAGATAAGATTATATAACATTAGTACAAATACATGTTAGTCCTCGCATGTAAATAGTTAAGAATGATTAAGATTACATCATATATTTACATAAAGGGTCTGATCGCAAATGGTAGTGAAACTCATGGTCCCAAGGACTAGAAATGTAGAGTAAAACTCATGGTAGAGTAAAACTATCTACGGTGAAAACAGAAATCAATAAAATCGCAAGGACTAGAAATGTAGTTATACCCAATCAAAAAAAATAAATATGTAGTTATACCTCCAAGAAGGTATAGAGCGAAACGCCATCGTTTTGCTCAGTGTCATATACAAAGCTCTACCTTTTTGGGACTGAAATCAGCAAAGTTTGAAGCTTGAAGAAGGAAGTGAATTAGCGATGAGCGAGACTCGACCGGTGCCGAGAAGAGAGAGCCCATGGGGCACGCCGGAGGGAGACCATCGTCAGCCCAAGGCCCATCGATGCAATGACCGAGCTGAGGACGTCATCCAAGTAAGCCCTATGACCAAGTTTGATGCTTTATATGAGAAATCCAGTTATTGTTTATAGGCAATGTTTGAATTCTGGGTTGGAGTTTTTGGGTTCTTTCTTGGCGTAATTGAGATTCTGATTGCTCTGTGTATGTGTGTTTTGGGTTTCAATTTGTGGGTTTCAAGCGTTTTTTTTTTCAGCTGAAATGTACTTACCGGCTTCGTTGAATAGGTTGAGTAACTTGAGTTGTATGGTTGTGAGTTTTGGAGTATGTGAAATTGAATGCTAGTGATTTTCAGCTGAAGTACATTTCATGTGTGACTTTATTTCGTGTTCCTGGCTCATATTTTTTGTCGAAACAATCTTTTACTGATTGTCTCGGTATTGAATGAATTTGTTAATTGATCAAAGATTGTGTATCAAGTAACATTTACTAGATAGTACACCTATCCTCGACGGTATTAGTCCTAAGGTTGTTTAATATGGAGCAGTAACAAGTAGATAGTACATAAGGGATGACTGGATGAGGAGAAGGGAGTTCAGGTGCTGGTTTGTTAAAATGAGGAGAAAGCTCACAAGTAGTGATGAAGTCATTTAATGCATGCTTGATAGTCACAAGAAGGGAGTTCAGGGAGTTCAGGTGCTGGTTCTATCTTCAATGTGAAGAACTGATGAAGTCATTTAGTTTCATGCTTGATTTGGTGATATAAATGGTGGCTTTGATTCGAAGGAATTTAAACTCTCTTTTCCCTGGCTCTTGCCAAAGTCAAGTTAATACTGCTTGGACTCATTGATTTGAAATGTTAGAAATCAACAATAGTGGTCTTCGCTCCTAATCTGATCAGTTATTGTTGTCTGTATTATGTAGGCTTGTTTTGAGGGAAACCCCTTTAAGACTGTCCCAGGGCCATTCAAGCTCTTCTATCAGTGTATGCGGTCTAAACCTGGGTATGATATCAACCTTCCAATGTACTATTATGGGATCATTTTTTCTTTTCAAACTATCAATTGAGTTTTAACTACATTTTGCTGTAAACATTAACAATGGTTTGCATGTCTCATTGTGATGTTGCTCCTTAGAGCTTGTTATGTATTGAGTCATTGATTGGAGCCATATTGACACCTTTATTTGAAGGCTCCTCTATCTACCTGTTAGTAAACTACATGCTATTATATGATTGAAATGTGTGGTATCTGAATCGTTTGTGCTCTTCTGCAGGGAGGAACCAACAGAGCCATATACATATTTGCAGCTCGATCCTCCCACAAAGGAGGTGAAACTTAAGTGAAGTCCTCGTATCTTTGCTTGAAAAAATAATCCTCTGTTTACGTTTTCTGTCTCAAAATTTCCAAACTTGTGTTGCATTTGCTAAATAATATGATTGGAATGTGCTTTAGATTATGGCTTTGTTTGTTTTAAATCTTTAATACATACAGTTGAACTCAACAGCCTACGATTCTGTCCACACCATGTACTCTACAGAATTCAACTTTAAATGTCTTCATTTACTATGCGTACTGTAATTGCTTTCTTCTGCACTGCTACTCTCCCATTGAAAGTTTGAAACCATTTGTCAGCTATTCTATTAGGATCTTCACGGTCCCTGTAAGAAATGTAGATGACAACCAACTAACTATACTTTGATGCGCACGGTGATGAATATTACTGCATTGTAGGAAAAGGCATGCCTTTTGTTGTTCTTTGATTTGTGTTTTTGAACTCTTAAAAATTGACCTAATTCGTGTCTGGAGATGTGGGCTCTCTCTGCCTCTGCCTTTCTCCAAAATCATCAAAACGAAAGAACTCAAACTGTCATCGAGCCAAAGAACTATGAAAAATCCGGGAACCAGATTACTGTTTACGATTTCTGTGGTTAGAGAGAACCTGCTATCTACAAAAGAAGTACAAGGGCTAGAAATCAATAATCGGCTCTCCAATGGTCAGATTTCGCTCGACAGTCCACGGCAAGTCGAAGAGCTTGGCTGTGATGAATTTGAAGATCTTGTTCACATTTATGTTGTAGGTTGCACTCGAAAAGAAAAGTGTTGCGTTGAGTGCTTTTGCATAAGCTCTTGCCTGCAGTCACAGTTAACATAGAGACTTAATCAACACAATTTCATATCAGTTTATTTTAGTTTTCCCAAGAACCCAACAGACTCAGTTCATTGTTCATAGTGGGTGGCAGGTATGTAATCAATCTTGTAGTTGGTGAATCAATTCAAATGAAAGAGTCCTTGTAGTTTGTATTAAAAGAATTCCTTAATGTAGTTAGTTGGTGCAAATATTGCATGAATTGTTCTAATGAGCATTGACCTACATGTCTCCATCCTCTTGCTAGTTCTAGAAGATTACTTGCTTCAAGCTTTACCAACAAGATTAGCCCCCAATAATTGGTATTCTTTGACAAAACAACTCAGAAACTTGTAAATCATGAATAATAGATATTTTCTTGTTCTTTTCCATCAAGTATCTGGGGCTAGAATAAAGATCAAGCAATTGAAGAATAATATATGCTTTCTTAATTAATTATTATTGTTATTTCTTACCTGACTTGCGATTGCCCATTGCAAATCTAATGGGAGCTGGATGAAGTCATCGAACTTTGTTCCTATCAATATTGGGATTGCCGTCTGCAAAAACAAGAATATCTATCTCAAACCTGGAATGAAAAACCCATTTTGAATTTCGGAAAAAATCGATGCACCTTGCTTCATAGATATAGAAATACAGTGCATAGAAATTTACCTGATTCCATTTCCTGGCTCGGTTATACCATGTTGGAATACTGCAATCACAGAAACAAAAATTTCCATGGATATAAGTCAAGTTTCCTATTTTATCAAGGTGATCAATAATGCCAATCAATACAGCATAAACAATGAAAGTGAAACACACCTATTCAACGTAACCCGACTTGTCAAGTCGAACATGAACAAAATTGCTACGGAATCCTTGCAAGCAACGTGCAAATTGTCCTGGGATTTCCTATCATCTACACCAAAATCAAGCACAGATCATTATTAAAAGTTTGATTGTGACTTAAGAAGAACTCGATATAGAATGAAACTAGTTAGGAGAAACAAGACGAGAGGTCCTGTATCACATGACTCGATACAGGGCCCTCGCTTGGCATGTGTTTGATTAACCACATTACTTCTGATGAATGGTAGTAGCTAGAGACTTTCCGGTGATAAAATTACCTCCAACTTCCCAAATACTGTACGAAATCCGAGCGTCTCTGACCCTGAGAGTTTTATCCATGAAATTTAACCCTGTGGTCTGTGGCTCTCCTTCTGCTTTCTGATCATCATCTCCTACGTACTTTACCTTCAATGATCAACAAATTTCAATCAAGCTTCATCACAAAACATATGATGAAATGTCTTCTATTGGTATACATGAAAAAAACTACGTACCAAAAAGCTTGTTTTTCCGATTTGGCTATCCCCCAACAGACTAATCTTCAAGGAGACAAGGTTGGAGTCTACGCTTTCCCGACCACTGCTAACCGTCAACGACTTCTGACGCCGGACGGCCGGGACAGGTGTGTCGACGGGGCTGCTAGCGATAGAGCTGGAAGGAGGAGTCATAACCGAGATCGGCAGCATGCGGTAGTGAACCGGCTTTCCTAAACAGCACGTAATAATCCTATCCATGACGTGTTTAATGCAACGCCGGAGAACCAAAACTCGACGGTTAACTCTTCGCCGGAGGGTGTACTGGATCATTATATCTCTCTCTCTCTCGGAGCGAAGAGGAAACAAGGAACTAGGCAACCTTTGTTTTTATCTAAAGAGAACAATGGATGGTGATCCTGGGGAGATGGCCTCAACAACAAGGCTTAGTGATCGGCTAGCTCTTGGTGTTTGTTGGCCATGAAAAATGAAAGCGAGCTTCTCAAGCTTCTCATATTTTCATTACTTGATGGTATTTTTAGCAATTTTCTTTTTTCCGATTCTCAATCCTTTTTTTCTTTCATATATATTTTTTTCAGTTACAACTACCTGTTGCTATCAATATGACTGATTTAACGGGACAGTTGACCGGTAACAATGTGGACAAACTTGCAAAATCCAAATAGGAAGTCCTAATTGCCGTCTGAGATTAGCTACAAATCTTGGCTTTCTATCTTGGACGTCCATTTGGATTGAGAAGCAAGCTTGGCCAAAAACAAAGATGATCTAGAACCCACCGTTTTTGCTCTTGTTTTTCATGTTTGCAGCTACTGGATTAGGTTTGGCCTGTTTTTTCCCCTTAAATAGTTACCATGAGATAAACATAAATCAGACTAAATCCGCGATGAGATAAATGTGAGTATGTCTTAATTTCGGTTAAGCTAATCTATCATTTATATTAGGAGGTTTTGGTTTCCGGTCCCTCTCCTTTGTTTCTTCTTTCTTTTATTAATACAATTGAGCAATATATTGATGATTTATTCGTCTATCTTTAAATCCTCAATCATTCAGTGAAAAAAAAAAAAAAAAAGGATTTTTATGAATACAATACACTCCCTCCCCATGTATTCAAACTGGACGAGTTTTATGTCCGATTATACTAAACGGGAGCTCTTATAGTGAGGATTCTTAAATTGATGACTAGTTGAAGACTTTTAGGTTTATGGTTTGAAAAACTCATTTTTCGATCACATTTTGACATCTCATCCGTTCAGTTTTTAGATTTATATGAGTAGATCATTTCTACAAATTTTCAGCCAAATTGGTGTTCGTTAAGATAACAAACTAGATCAAATTAATGGACGAACCAAATCTGTCAAATATAAACCGTTCAAGTTCATAATTGATAAATCACACTTATGAATACCTTAACAATTTTCAATATAGCTGAAAATTTAGAGAAATGATATACTCATAAATACTTATAAACGGTCAAGATGTGGATATAAGATTGAAAGGTGAGATAAATTGAAAAGTCATTAAAAAGTCCTCAACTTAAAGTTCTTCATTAGAAGAGCTTTCTATACCAAACAACTTTGGCCTCAATAGAAACTTACTTTCTGGTTTCTTTGCAAATTATAAGTGCGTTTGCACCAGAAAATTACCAATCAATAATCCATGTGAATTTATTGACAAACTTGAGTTTAAGTGAAAGAGGCATTCAAGTCCCCATCAACTCCAGTAGCTAGCTTTTTAATTAATTTGCTAATTTCTAACGGAATATTAAGATATCGATCGTTGCGTGATGATATCGTTGTCAAACAGTACACTCTTCCCACGTCGTCATCAATCAATCGAATATCCCTTGATCTCGATCACCTAACAAATTTGATTGAGAAGTCAAAGTTAATTAAGCTTAATTATTAGTGCACCTCAAAGCAGTGTGTTCTGTTAGCTACTGTGAACTTGTGCGAATCTCTAATTAACCTAACACTTGCAGAAATTTCGATCGGGTCGTTTCTAGTGTACGTAGGTAGGGCTACTATGGATATATTTCATTACATTAGTTAACAACTTAACATGCATGAAAACTTTCAACATCAAACGATAAGCTAGGTCGGGTAGAACTTCAAACTCGATCGATCACTTTCATGCCCAACACGCCAACACGGGGTTTAGAAAAATCCAAGCGATCTTGATTCTTAAATATAAAAAAGCAGCTTGATATTTTGTATTCAGTTTTCGAGTATTATGTCATCATCAGGACTTAGAGAGCCAGAAAATGGATTGAACGTTGTGAAAATAGAAGTTAATGAAGTTTGTATCATTAGAACAATCGACGATAAGTTATAGTACTATCAAGCTCGTTAGCTCACAAAAGATATGGATTTCCTTAATTGACATACTTTTCGATCATATTTTCTCATCTCAACGATTAATCTTTTAGGTATATATGAGTAGATCATCTCTACAAAATTTTAGCCAAATTGATAATCATTAAGGTATTCAAAATTGTGAATTACACGAATGGTTCATGTTGAATATATTTGGTTCGATCATTGTAATCATATAGTTTCGATACCTTAATGATTATCAATTTGGCTTAAAATTTGTAGAGATGATCTACTCATATATACCTACAATGTGAATGATTAAGATGAGAAAATATAATCTAAAAGTGGGTTAATCAAGAAAATATGTACCTTTTGAATAAATAAATATATTTACACCTGATAATATATATATATATATATATATATATATACCTTTTAAAATCGCTGTCGAAGATTTAGAAACTAAGAAAATTAACCCAGAAACTAAAAAAATTATTGAACAAAATAACTATACAAACCAGAGTTTAGTCACCATAGGAGCCCAGTTAGACAAGATAGAAATAAAAATCGATAACATATCCTCTAAAACCAATGTTCTACCACAACCCAAACCAGAAACACATTTAGTTCATTTCAGTGAATTAAACAAACCTACCATCAATTCCCCATGTGGTTCGGTCATTACTAAGGACTTGTCTGATTTTATGGGCAAATAATTTTGGGAGACTATTTATGAATTTTTCTTTCCAAAATGGTTGGTTACTATCGTCCCTAAGCATAACTCGAGAAATGAAAACATCTTTGTACCATTTGAAGTCACTTAAGGTGGGACACCTAAGGTTACTGAGTTGATCATGAATTCTGGAGGTAATATGACTAGGGGTACCTATGAAGTGTTAGATGATTGTATAAAATAATGTGTTAACTGCATCAGAAATTCCCATTCCTGTACGTTCGTCAAAGATGGTAGTCCCATCTTCATCGCGTTTAATGGCATGTTTAATAGATGACCTAGAGTCAGGAGTAAGATGTTTTTCCCACCAGGAATGAAGCATTCCTGTAAATCTTGTGGAAAGTATGTCAATGATTTCGGGTTGACTGAAATTATGATTAGTGACATAGCTATTGGCTGCCATGGACATGTGATGTAATTTATTTAGGATTTCTTGTTCTGATAAATTATCAATGTTCCATTCATAAGTTTTATCTGAAGAAACTGAGAATTGATTGTTAAAATGATTACTAGGTTGTATATCTAGAGGGAGATGACGTTCTGTCCAAGTTTTAAAAGGTTGTTTCTTGGGATGAATTATTCTATTTGTAATTATATATATACACACACACACTCGAATGATCAATCTCCCATTTCATGACAAAATCATTCTTCTAGCCCCTACCTGTCTATCATACAATCACGCAGAATCACTTGTCTAGCCCCATAAACCTATCATGTGTATTCACTATCACGAGGCCGGAGCTGGCCCCGTTTGAAATTCATTCTTTACCGAAGTCATTTTCCCGGTTAGGCATGTCATTTTTCCTGACTGAAATTCATTATATTACCAAAATTCATTTTAGCTGTTATTAGATATTAATTGAGAGACATTGTGCAATGCATCATGTCTTACTTGTGGAGGCCGAAAGTGGCTATCGAAGAGATGTTCGATCAATGGAGCATCATCCGGTGAGACTTGTGTAGAGGCATGTAAGGCTAGAAAAACTTGTAAACAAACTAATAAAATATAAACCATTTGTCAAGCGCATTACATCACACCTCGTTATAAACCAGTACAAACCACTACGTGATTAGCAATTGAGTAAATAAATTAAGCTCGGTCAGTTTTAGATTTACATTTAAAGGTGAAAATTAAAACAACCCAACTATTCCTCTACCTTTAAATTTACCATACAATAATGATTGAGTATAATTATTTGGTCGTTGCTAACTAGGTAAACATTTCTGGGTTGAATTTAAACCACATTCTTCAAATAGTAGATACTTTACCTATTTTGTATTTACAAAATCATATGATTCATGCATAGTGGTCTAATGATAAGCTTATACATCTCCATTTCTAATCAATTAACTACTTTCCTATTCTTTCCAGATTGATAAAATATCAGCAATTGCTACAATAAATACGTCGGCATGCCAGTGGGGAACTACGTACCCTCTTATATATATATTTATATCTGATATATATCTTCTCCAATTCCTCCTTACCGCAGTCCATTTGTTCTTAGAGTGAGAAACATTGCTACCAATCCTCACCACAGCTTCTTAATAAACTCAGACATGCATACTCCAGGAGCCATCATGCGATCTGTAAGCGCACCTAATAAGGCAGATAAGCCCATGATTATTGAGCTTGCAGTTGCAGCGATGGAGGAGCTGATCCGAATGGCTCAAATTGGCGAACCGTTGTGGATGAATAGCATTGATGGATCAACCGCTGTGCTCAATGAGGACGAGTACATTCGAACATTTCCTCGTGAAATTGTGCCAAACCAATCTGGATTCAAATGTGAAGCTTCGCGGGAGAGTGCTGTTGTCATCATGAACCACAATAAGCTTGTTGAGATTCTCATGGATGTGGTAAGTTTAGTTATTCAATTGAACTACCTGCATGTATATATGAGCGTGATATTCTTATGGTTGCAAGGCTATGTTGTCAAATTTTGTTTTGTCCACATGTTGTAACAATAGATCGTAGTTTAGGGTTTAGGATCGAGTTACGACTAATGTTCTTGGATCGATCTATGTATTATTAGAACACGTGTTATATTCCTTAATACAATTACTATTATTTAATTTAGATCGATCCATGCACGTGGTCTAACAATATTAGAATTTACTGTCGTAACACGTGTAATATTGTTAAATCGATCTATGTTTCAATACTACATGGTTTATAAACGTGTTCTTCCATGTTTTACAATTAAGTTTAGATTGATCCACATCTAAAAAAAATGTGACAATTATTTTGAACATGTGTTCATATCCTTTAAGATAACTACATTGTTAGATTTAGATCGGATCGTTTCATGTGTCTAACTTATAAGAATATGTTGTTTAAACATGTCAAATTCTAATGTGATTGTTTTAATTATAAGGACAGATACACAAATTCAGATTGAATATGGTTTACGATGTCATTTGTTTTAAATCAAATTAACTATTTTATTAGAGATGCTGATAGTATGAATGTAATATTCGGAAGCATTTATGAATATGTACATACAATTTGATGCCTCAGAAATACAGGAGTACATGCATGGGACCCTAATAGTAAACTGTTCTTCTTTTGTGTTTACGATTTAGAATCAATGGGCAACTGTGTTTTCGGGGATTGTATCAAGGGCTACGACTCTGGATGTGCTATCAGCTGGAGCAGAAGGAAACTACAATGGAGCCTGGCAAATGGTATGCTTATTAGTGTTTAGATAGTTGTATGCATTATGCTATATTCAAGACAGTTCTCCTTTATCATGAATGTTTGTGTATTTGTAATTTGGCAGATGACAGCAGAATTCCAAGTACCATCTCCATTGGTTCCAACTCGCGAGAGTTATTTTGTGAGGTACTGTAAGCATCATGTCGATGGCACTTGGGCAGTGGTTGATGTCTCCTTGGACAATCAACTCGGCTATACCTGAAATCCTGTCAAAGAAGACCTTCTGGTTGTCTCATCCAAGAAATGCCAAATGGATACTCAAAGGTTTGAACTCTCTATCTGTACATCAGTATATGTATGTATGTATGCTAATTTGCATCAGAATGATTTCATTTTCGAAACTTTGGTGCCTGCATTAGGTTACTTGGGTTGAACATGTCCAAGTGGATGAAAGAAGAGTTCACAATCTGTACAAGCAGCTGGTTAACTCTGGCCTTGCATTCGGTGCGAAGAAATGGGTCGCCACCTTGGACCGCCAATGTGAGCGTTTCGCCAGAGCCTCGGCGACAAGCATCCCTACCGGTGAGGTGTATGGTATGTAGTTGATGACATTTAACTAATAAGTAGTGATACTCATGAGTGTCTAGAGACTAGTTATATTAAGAACCCTAGATTAAATTTTGTTATTTAGACAGTTTGTTTAATCGATATTATATATATTTTAAATGCATGGTTAATTAGCGATAACAGCCGAAGAAGGGAGGAAGAGTATGTTGAAGCTGGTCGAGAGAACGGTTAGAAGTTTCTGTGTTGGAGTGAGTGCATCTACAACTCATATATGGACGACGCTGTCTGGAACAGGTGCCGATGATGTTTGTGTGATGACCCAAAAGAATGTGCATGATCCAGGAAGGCATCAGGGTATTGTGCTCACTGCTGCAACCTCATTCCGGCTTCCTGTCCGCCCGACAAGGGTCTTCAAGTTCCTATGTGATAAGAACTCCCGAAATCAGGTACGTGAATTACATTTCAGTAATGATCATGGAGTTGCCAAATTTGTATAATTACTGCCTTTCTAAAATATGAATGTTCATGCATTTTGGATATGTTTTGCTATTGTTAGGTAGACATATGCATCTGATATCAGTGATATGTATCATATCTTGACCAATTTTAATACATGAAGCTTGTCAATAACCTTCTTTAATCGGAAGATTACATTCCGAATTGGCCAGAAATGAGAAACTTTCTGAGATTATTTCCCATATATATGCTTCATATAATCATATGGTTAGTATTCTGGTATGCACAGAAAGTATTACCATTAGAAAACAGGCATATATGGGGACCATGCACATTTCAAGTAATTGTACAGAAAGGAAGAAAATCATTTTCACATCCCACCTAATATGGGAATTTTCTAGGTGAAAATTCAAGATCCAAGATATAGAAACGCATCCGCATTTGCTGAAATAAGACTATAAGGGCACGTTTGTTTCTCGGGATTGGACTGGACTGGACTATGTAGTGAAAAAACTTAGTCTGAAACCCATGTTTGGGAAAACACGGGATTAGAGTTAATGAGACTAAAGAGTCCCCGTGTCCCTCTTTTTTGGTGTTACGGAGAGGCCCCAATTTTGGGGGGACTCCGTAAGATTTCGTTCCATAAGCGAATCACTCGTTGCGCAAACCTATTCTCACGCCTCACCTCTCACCGCCTCCATCGACTCCAGTAGGTTCTCTCTCTCTCTCTCTCTCTCTATAAACCCACCCACCCTTCCTTCCTTCCTTCCTTGCTGTTTATTCTATTCTTTGTCCTCAAAATTTCTCTGAATTTGAAGCATACTGATTCTCTCCGTCTTTGTTTGCATGTCTTCCACAGCTTGCCTTTCCTAGTCTCTCGCACAACCCAATTCCCTATTGCTTCTTCTTCTTCTTCCGGAAACGCCCTCATATCTCAGGTCAGCTTCTTCTCTCTCTCTCTTTACTTTGCTCTATTTTCTTGTTCGTCTTCTTGGTTTTTTTTTCTTTATATTTATGGAAAATAATTTCTGTGCACTGAGTAGTGATTTTCTGGTTGACTTGTTCTTGCGAAATCTTGATTTATTCTTTTTTTTGTTCTTTTATTTATTTGATGGATTTGGCTTCAGTAATGGGTACATAAGTTAGTATAAATTCATGAATACCTTGAATTTAGATTACATAGTAATGTGGGTGAAAAAAAAGGTGGAATTATGTGAGGGATTATGGGCCTTTTGTTGTAGAGAAGTGTAGCTAAGAACCAAGAATTTGGATGGATGTCTCTAGGTGGAATATTGCTGTGCATAACAGGTAAGATTTCTCTCATCAGCATTATGTGTTTATGCACGTCATTGACAAATCTGCAGGCCCTAATATACGACAATTAGGTAGATAGTGAAGGCTCTCCTTGTCCTAATAGGTCCCTAACTGTTACTTCTTGTTTCTATTGTTGCGTAAACTCTTACAAAATCAATTTGACCACAAATTTTAAAACCAGTATTACCTTAACATTGGTTTTAACTTGAGGTTTGATTGTTCTACATCTAACTTCAGTCTGTTTCTGATACCTATACTATTTTGGATAATATGAATTCTTGCTGGTTTATTAGAAAATCTATCCATTATGAGTTGTGCTATTTTCTGAGTATTTGACCAAAACAACAGATCCAAGTATCGGTTCCATTATGAGCTATACAATATATGAATATGAAATCAGTACAATATATGGCAGCAATTTTCAAGTATCGGTTCCATTGAAATCAGTTTTATGAAATCAGTTTCATTGATTATTATGTTCTTGTGAATATTAGATAATGGATCGAAGACAAATTTTGTTGCTCTTATTGGTGGAGTTGTGGCACCTACAAACCATGTGTGCTTGCACAATGCTTGTGCTAGCTCTGTTTAATTTGAGGAGAAGGTGTGCTGAAAGACATGCCTTAAATAATCGTTCATTGATAAGACATCAAACTCGTTTGACTTATCTAGATAGTATCATAGGTAATAGTGACATTGAGTGTGTAAACGAATTGAGAATGGATAGAAGTTGTTTTAGCGTATTGTGTGAATTGTTGCGCACAGATGGGAGGGTTAAGAATGATGGTTTGGTGTCAGTGGAAGAGCAAGTATGTATTTTTGTACATACGCTTGCACATCATGTGAAAAATCGTACGATTAGAGGTAGATTTTATAGGTCCGGAGAGACTGTTAGTAGGTACTTCAATTCAGTACTACAAGGTGTCTTACGATTGCAAGGGAGTTTGTTGAGGGTACCTGATCCGGTAGTTGCTGATTGCATAGATCATCGATGGAAGTGTTTTAAGGTTTGTTTATTATAGGGACTTCAGTTTTTTTCAAGCCTGAATTATGTCTTATGTCTATGCAGTTGATAAACTTACTAAAGTTTTTGTTTTAATAGAATTGCTTGGGGGCACTAGATGGGACTTATATTAGAGTATGTGTGTCTGCAATTGACAAGCCAAGATATTGAACAAGAAAGGGTGAAGTTGCTACAAATGTGTTGGCTGTTTGTTCTCGTGATTTGCAGTTCATATTTGTTTTACCGGGTTAGGAGGGATCCGCATCTGACTCTAGGGTTCTACATGATGCAGTCACTAGGCCTAATGGATTAAGAGTTCCCACCGGTAAGGCTATTGGGTTTAGAAAAAAATTCATATTGTTTCCCCTCCATTTACTCGCACTAATAGAATTTTTATTTTGGCTATTAGGTTATTATTACCTTGTAGATGATGGTTACACGAATGGTGAGGGGTTTCTTGCACCATATAGAGGAACAAGGTATCACTTATCAGAATGAGATGATGGAAATATGCCTAGGGATCATGTGGAATACTTTAACATGAAGCATTCCAAGGCAAGAAATGTCATAGAACGCTGTTTTGGAATGCTGAAAGGAATGTGGGCAATACTAAGGAGTCATTCATTTTATCCAATAAAGACACAATGCCGTATAATTACGGCTTGTTGTCTTTTATACAATTTGATTAGGAGAGAGATGTCTGTAGATCCAATGGAGAATGCAGTATTTCCTTCTGAGTCACAAAACGGGGAAGATGTTAATGAAATTGGCAGCGTTGAATCCTCTGATCAATGGACTGCTTGGAGGAATGACTTAGCTTTACGAATGTATAATGAGTGGACAGGAAGAAGGATTGCAAGGGAAGCAAGAGCTGCTGAAGTTCAAGAAAATACTACAAGGGGCAGAAGAGCTGCGAGGAGTGGCAGAGCTACCAGGGAAGCAAAATCTGCAAGGGATTAGATTGTAGCAAGAGATGTGTTGTGTGTCTTGGATTGTTTATGTCTTGAATTGTTGTTTATGTATTGGATTGTGTCTTTTTGACATTGTAGAATGTATTAATTTTCCTTGTTCTGTTTTTATATATTAAAATGCTTTGTTTCTGATATGCTAATTTTTTTTATGCTGATGCTGATCAATTATATCTAAGCTTGTTTAAGTACTTCGATATCGAGCATTTACTTGTAGCATATATGATTTAGGAGATTGTTTTCATGTTGACATACCCCACTGTTAGTTTTATGTTTTAAACCTTAATACTGAAGAATTTAGAATAATCAAACCATAGATATAGGAATAGAAGCCAAACATCCTTTTTACAGCTATATAATTTCAGAAAGCAGCATGCTACTTGATGTTAGTTTGAGCTGATGGTTAAACTCTTTTATGCATGTATCTGAATTGGAAAATGTTAGTTTCAGCTGTTGTTGTAATGTTATTGGCTTTGAGTAACTGTTGCTTATATTTTGTTGGCTTTGATACTGACTCCAAAGGCTAATTTATAGTATATGAACATCAAATCTACTTGTATGCTTATATGCTGATATGCTTACTTATTGTATGTGTGCTCAGTATGGAAGGTGGTGATGAAAATTCTGAACATGGGAAGTTAAGGCGTAAATGGACCAGCTTTGAAGAAGAATCATTATTGAGCATACTTGATGGAATTATTGCTGGTGGACAACGCTGCGATACTGGAACTTTCAAATCTGGTACACTAATGAAAATAGAGCATGCTTTGAATGAGTTATGTCATAATTCCAATCTGAAGGTAAGTCCACATATCGAGTCAAAGTTGAAGAAACTTAAGAAGGATTATAGCATCATCTATGACATGATAAACAAGAGTGGATTTGCATGGAATGATGTAAAAAAGTGTGTGGAAGTTGATAGTAATGAAGTGTGGGAGACTTATGTGAAGGTAATGATTTAATACCTTGGCTTTAGTATTGAGGTTGCAGATTCTATTTTAAGGTTGATGATTTACTGGTTTTTTTCTTTTTATCTTTCTATGCCATAGAACAACAAAAAGGCTGCAGGTTGGAGAAACAAATCGTATCCCTTGTTTGAGAGACTAGCTAACATCTTTGGGAATGATCGTGCAAATGGTAGTGCAGCTGAGGTCCCTGCTGAAATGGTGGAGGAGCAGAGCAACAATGAAGATGAGGTACATCTTGAGAATGACACAAGTCCCATGTCAATAAGCAAAGAAGGTAGCCAGCAATCTCAGGTCAGTCAAAAAAAGAGGAAAAGAAATGATGAGGATCGACTCATGCTTACATTGACTAATCTGTTTGAAGAATCTGGAAAAAGAATGCAAATGGTGACAGATGCCATAATGAAAGGTAATGAAGATCGATATGATATTGCTAAGGAACTTGAGGATATGGGTCTTTCTATTGATGACCAAATTAAGGCTGTGGAATATATCTTGGAGAAGCAACAACGTATCTCTGTGTTCATTTCCTTACGTGGTGAAGCAAAGAAAAGATATGTTGAAAAAATGCTTATTGATGCTGCTAGGGGATCTACCTAGCTTAACACATGTTGCTGCCTTTTGGGGATTTGCTGCCTTAACACATGTTGGACAAGCCTTCTGGGGAGTTGCTGCCTTTATGTGCCTTTTGGGGAGTTGCTGCCACTGTTTTGAATATCAGATGAAAATTCAAGAAAAATGGTTATATGATCAGTTGGTAGTTTGCATAGTTGTATGTGTTATGGGTGTGGTTTTGATCCATGGCTTTGTTGTTGTAAACTAGATATAGTTTCTGAATTGAATATCAGTTACAAGAGATGTTTCTTATGAGTATGAGCTCTTTGATTCTTTGCTTTGAGTTTTGCATGAAGATATGGTTGTTATCTGCCAACAGATTTGTGCAAAGTTAGAATGGAGATATACTTGTGCAGTGTTACGTTGTACTACTAATGAAGCTTAATTTGCTGCAGATGTAAACCTACATATTGAAATGGGGAAAATCTTAAACAAAGAACATAGCATATGGATTCACTTATCTTATCTATTAAAAAAGACCAAGCAACTTGTTTTATATCAAAAAGACTAAGCAACTTATTATATATATTATTATTGAATAATACTTGTTATAATACAAAAAATAATTGAGTTACAAAATTTATTTAGTCCAGTGGTTCGTCAAACGTGAGATTGGACTATTCTGCTGATTCTGTTCTTTAGTCCGAGACTGTACCAAACATGGGTCAGGAATTACTGTATCCTAATCCGAGCCTGCATAGTCCGGGACTAAGCAGAGACTTAGTCCGGAATTAGACAGTCCGGGGTAACAAACGTGCACTAAAAGCGTAGTGTTCCACGGATTAGTTCAATTTACCAGTTCTATTTTTTGCTCCTGTTTGATGCAGAGGGATATCCTCTGCAATGATGGCGTTGTGCAGGAAATGGCACACATAGCCAACGGACCTGACACTGGGAACTGCGTCACTACTTCGGATAAATGTATGTTCATATCCCCTTCTCATTGTTCATGTTATTTAGTTACATGCTTACAATACTTTTAACTTTACTTACCCTGATGAATTTAAAGTTTATATTGCAGAGTGCCGATTCTAGGCAGAGCAACATGCTCATACGGCAGGAGAGCTGCACTGACCACACGGCATCATATGTAATCTATGCGCCTTTGGACATAGTTTCTGTGAACGCCGTGCTTAGTGGCAGCGATCCTGACTACGTAGCCTTGCTGCCATCTGGGTGTGCGATACTCCCAGAACCTGAAACTGGAGGGTCCATGTTGACTGTGGCCTTCCAGTTTCTGGTGGATTCGGTTCCCACCGCGAGACTCTCTCAGGGGTCTATGGCACCAGCCAAGAACCTCATAGTTCGCACGGTGGAGCAGATGAAGGCCTCATTGTCCTTGGACAATGAAGCATGACCAGCTCTTCTTGCTGCCTCAACACAGTTTATGTTTCCGTAGGTAATTATGTTCTTACTTTTGTGGTGCTAATATTTCGTCTACTTGATTTGAAGTATTACTGATCATTGTTTGTACATCTTTTCACAGTATTTAGAAAAGTGAAGAGAAAGGAAAGAAGCAACCAAGGTGGCGAGGAATTTCGCTTATTCCAAAAGAGGGGAGAAGTCAAGACAGCACCCTACATGATCGTTAAAGGATTAGAGGGGTTCGGAGGTTGAATTCTTGAACAAGTCAAAGAAAAAAAATTAAGCTACTAGACCTTATGTACTTCTGGTTAACTTTGTACTCATGATTACAGTTTTGCCTCAATTAAGTGGGATTTAAGCTCTTTTGAAACAAATATTCCTTCTATCAATGTTCTTACAATTGTTACGTTTGCTGTGGAATCATCACAAATTAAAGGAATTGCTACTGGTGTAAGCCAAGCAGAACACTCAAAACTTTCTGGGAAAATTTCACAAGAATTTATCTACATAATGTGGAACTCTCATTCAATTAGAATAAAGACTAGAAGCATTATTGTGCAAAACAAAAATTTATCTACAACTAATCGAGATTCTCTTGCTCATTGTTTTCCTTTTCTTTCTATAAACCATGTAATGTTAATCTAATTACCTAATTTTGGGCCAAGGGAGAAAATTATATATTAGTACAGATAAAATCATGATAACAGTGTAGTTACCAGAGGAGGACGTACTGGAAAATCAACCGGCTGAAATTGTCTTTAAGAGGGTGAATGGGACTTGCCATCAGTGCTTGGGCTAGCTTCTTGTTTGTTATCACTACTCTTTCTCTTGAGCATATGCTTGATCTCTTCTTCTTTCTTATCTACAAAATCCATCAAGTCCTTGAAACTAGTTGCCCGGAGTGAGCGTCGACTAGATCTGGGAGCAGGTTCAATTTCCTCAACATCCCTCTCGACGACCTCTGGACTAAATCTGCGGTATTGACATAAGATTCTACAGAAAAACACAGCAAGAGCAATGGCGCATGCAACTCCACATATAACAAACAAGCCCCAAAAGCTTGTCAGTGATAGTCGGTCTGCATCAATTTCATTGAGTTGCATAGAGCAGTCGCTACTCCTAAGCCATTTATTATGGATCTTTTGGAGGTCACCATTCTCCGAGAGTTGAAGAATGGCAGTTGACAAATCAACAGCAAGAGGAGAGTCCCTTTGGAATGCCTGAGAAAGTCGAGAGACTATGAGAAGGCTGTTTTGTGACATACAATAGAAATGCATCATTGACTAAAACTAAACATATGGACTCAACCGTGCACACTCTGAATTTTCATGTCTGACCTCATCCACTTGTATAATAATTGAAGGCAGTACGATTCTAGATGAACAATTTCTCATGCTATATGTGTTCCATTTTATAGGGGTGATATGGAGGCTTTTAAATCAGACATTAAAGTATATTAATACTTACAAATCCCCATCCGCTTTTTGTAAACTCCTGCCCCACAGTCCTGAATTTACACTTGGTGGAGGTCATAAACAGCTCAATATAAGGAAGCTCATCGACAATGGCAGCTACTCCGCCACGTTTTGGCCCATCCTGAAGGGCTTTGGCGTAGTCTTCCATGGTTTTTAAGGTAACAAGTCTAGCCTCTGCTATGTTCAGCTCATCAACCAAATATTTCCGTGAAAATGACCCATCTTGGATTCCAATTGGATCATTACTCGATATCAAGCTGTCTATCCCTTCAATTCGTGATGTCAGCTGTTGTACAGTGAGGATCGATGTCAAACTAGCTGTATAGCTCGAATTGATAATCAACACCACAAACAACCATATAATCAGCACCAGCCGTCCTAGAGTGCTCACTGTGTTCTCCCCTGAGCCAAGTTCAGTCATAGATGATGTTAGAAGTGCCTAAGAGGAAGTGACACTACTGAAATTAATGAAGATTAAGCAGAAAGTACATACTATGTGAGAAGAACATCGTTGAGAAACTAAACCTGCAAGGCAAAAGCTGTTTTAGTAAAATTGCACAAATAAAAGCAAAAATCTGCAAGCAGCTAAAGAAACTTCCAGAATGGTCAAGTACAGAAATTTGAAGTTATTCACCAATTTTATTGTTTGCCAATTTCTGCGCATATCAAACACAATCATGATTTTCAGGACTCTTTTTTTTTCAATTAAAACACCAAGTGCTTTAATAGGCACCCAGGCAACATCTAGGTCACCAATTAGCGAATTTGGACATTTTTCCTTTCCAGAAAGACACCTTGTGACTACATGAATCATAAAGTCTCAACGAATCAGAGGCCTCAACGATGTAAAACATACTAACCAAAAAATAGTCATGAGCTGTTGCCTCGGTGGACCACGGAACTCGTGATTAATCCTGTGCTCAAGAATCCAAACAACGGCTCCCACAAGAAGGAAGAATGCACCAGTGACTAACCACATCTGATAAGTGAATGGCTTCAGGAATGCCCAAGGGTTTGTTTTTACCTGTTTGACTGGAACAACTACAACTAGTCCCGATTCCATGTAAGGCTGTGTAAAATCAACCATTCTTGTCCTATTAGTAGTTATTGTAACATCCCCAACAGCTGCATCAAAGTTCTGCAAAACAGAAGTGAGCATTAGTCAGCAATCCAGAGAAATCCCAAACCAAGCCCATTTAGTCATTGGATAATACACTTCCAACAGTCCTTTATCAATAAATGATAACTGGAAGACATACAGTTAAAATGATTTAGCATCTAAAATTAATCCTAAAGGTAAGTTTTTCCACCTCAAACTGAAAAGCTAAAGATTGGACCAAGATACTCACATTTAGAGCAACTTGGGATACAAGATCAGTATACTGGGGATTCCTCTTGCCACCCCCGTACAACACATATGTGCGTGGCACAGCATAAGGCAATAAGTTTATAGCAGCTTCAAATACATCAATACAATATCCTCTGACCCCAGGAGGACTCTTGTCTTTAGACACAAAATCTTTGTAACTTACTCGGTCAGGCACAGCAATACGCAGTGGCTTGCCATTGTTGGGAAATACCCATCCCCGAGGTGTGGTTATAGTTTCACCAGGCCATATAACACTATAAAGATGTGGAGTGCTGCCAGACGTATTGAAAGACTTCTCATATAATATCTCTGGCTCAGTTGTTGAAAGACTAGTAGAATTTGACCAATAACCAATTTTACGAAATCCAGTTCCACCAATGTTCAGAATGTCATAAGCTGGATGAATTAAATTCTTATCCAGATCAAACTGAAGCTGACCACTTACACCTGTGAAGTTCATCTTAAGAATTGTCTGCAAGTAATGTTGGCCTCCATCAAATATTCGGAGTGATGATAAGTGCAGTGCACTTGTATTTGTATCTTTCAACTTTGGGTCATTAGAGAAAGATACAATCCCTCCTTCATTGAGAAAAACATCAAGGGCACGGGCTGCTAACCAAACAGAGTCATATGCATAGAGAGCATAAGAATTGAAGCCCGGACACCCTTCATGTTTTAGTTTGTTCCATTTAGATGCAAAACTTTTTTTGAGATCAGTATCCGGGGTATGATGACGAACAGCAACAACTCCTTGTAAAAGATTCATTGTGTCAGGGTCAGGTGGTACTAAAGAATCTAAATGAGTAGGAAGCCAATCTGTTGCAATCCAAACATAGCCACTGGTCATCATTCCAAGATCCTTGGCAACAGAGAAGATTGACAAACCAGAGTCAGGATTTACATGTACGATATAAACTCGAGATTCCATGAGGTTTACTCCCACCAACAAGTCATTGATATCGCTTAAGGGGGCCCCAGGAGAGAAGGCAGCCTTGTAAGCAATCTTGGAACGCTTCTTCGCCAAGGCATCACCTAGAACAGAAATCCCATTTCTGCCACAATCATCATCTACAAAAATAGCAATTACTTCTCTCCATCCAAAGTACTCAACCATATCAGCAATTGCATACATTTGAAAATAGTCACTCTGTATGGTGCGAACAAAATACGGGTATTGTAGAGCAGAAAGGGAGGGATCTGTTGCTCCAAACGACAAAAGTGGTACATGGAGCTCATTAACAACGTGGGATATGACGTGAGCTATTCCAGAGGATTGCGGGCCGATTGCAACAACCACATCATTTTCAATCAGCTGCAAAGCTACATGGAGAAAGAGAGGAAGACATCACTATAACGTTTTGTTCTAAAAGAGAAAGAAAGGCACAGATAACAATTATAAATATGATCCTATTTGTTTCTTTTCTCATCCATAAATTACTGGTTATCAGACAAGAAGTGAGTCAGACGTGGGATCAACTTAAATGAAGGTCCTATTGATATATAACTTTAACAAATACAAGGTAGACCTCTTGAGCTTCATATCTGATATAAGGGCATATCAACAGTAAAATCAGAACCAGAGATCATTCAGCTTATAAAGTCAAAAATGCAGATCAGCAGAACATCAAGAAACTTGTGCTAACTATAGTGTTCAAGCAGGAAGAAACACACAAAACCTACCATCTGCATGTTATAAAAAAAACATCAAGGGAAAAATCTTAAGATATGATTCAAAGTATTTTTGACCAAGAAAGAGGGCCTGAATTAACATTTGTACTTTCAAGTCTCTGATTTCTTAGCATATTTCAAGTCTCCGAGTTCTTGGCATTTTCAAGTACACTAGCTTTAATCAATATACAACTGAAAAACAAAATGTGCAAACAAGAAAAAGCCTCACGATATTCTATCAACATGATAGTCTACATTCTACAGCAATGAACATTGCAATACATAGAAGTTCAAAACGCATGATGCCAAAGTTCTAAACTTTAAAGATAAGAATACAGAAAATGAAAATTCAAGATTATAATAGAAATTGATTTGATTTCTAAATACGTTCCCAGTTCAGAGTATCTCCAAAACCTATATTTTCAATGTAAACATAATTGCAGTTTGGCTTTCTGACATCCCAAAATTGGAGGGAAATTAAAGCTTAGCAGACTAAGAAATAGATAAATTGAGTTTCAGGAAATACCTTCCACAGTTCCAAGAAATCCACTGCAATTTGTATCATGGAAAATAATCTTCAATTTAGTCCCCTTGAGAACACTTGAATCAGAATTTACTTCGTCAATTGCGGCTAGGATTGCTGGTTTGGCCGATCTTCCAATGGCTGAATCGAAAGTAAACAGAGCCCCAAAGTTCAGAGAACTCGGCCTCTTAGACGAGACGGTGGCATTTCTAGCCTGAGCCATCACTTCCATGGGCACCCAAATACACAAGATCAATGTAAGCAGTGTTCTTCCCTTGCATATATCGGTCAAGAAGGTCTCCATTTCTACTGAGCTCTGTTGATTCTTGAGCTTTGAACTAGGCTACACCAGCATTGATTACAGGGGCAAAAATCTGTAAACAAAGGCAGATCGAAGAAAGAAAACACAAACAAATAGTTTCTGCTCAGACCAACATGAGTCCAAAATTCTCAGAACTGAATCAGATACAAAGATTTACCTTGAACACTAAGATTCTGCCCCAAATACCCAACAAAAATCCAGAAGAAACTATATAATATCAAAGCCAGGCCACCTTGGATTATAGAAAATCGATACTCACTTGGGAACCAGAAGAACAAGTTTCCAAATGGGTAATCCTCAAAGCTCAATATTTTATACTCCTATCATCATTACCAAATCAAGCCAGGAATCTCAAAACAACAAAACACTAAACTATATAAACAAGTTGGTGAGGCAACCACATGCCAGACTGATAAAGTACAAAGAAAAAAAAGAAAGCCTATATTAAATGATAGATTTGAAGCTGTGTAAAAGTGGAAGATGGCATTTTCAGTTACCTGAAGGCCGAGCTTTGATAAAGGCCGTACAAGCATATGCTCAAAGACACAGAAGAGAGCTCCTTCCCATTATCAGCCAAAAAGAGAGAGAACCTCAACAGTGTTCCAGACCCCAGTAAAGAATCGTTCTTTCTCAAGTTTCCAACTTTACTAGTGTATGGCTCTTCAGTCTTCACCAATTGGGTTACTCACGTTCTTTGCAATATTATACCCTTTTGAATTATTGTGGCTCTGATCAACACACGTCAGCCAAGAAGATGGGAACACAGTTTTATTTGTTTCATGCACTTCTTTCACACCTCAAAGCAGAGTGCCAAATACCTGAGAATGATCCTCTTCTCAATTAAAAAAAAGAAGGAAAACATGCTTATACTACACAAGACTTTTATCAAACATGTGATGTTGCATTCTACTTCTACATGACAACAAGCATCATGAAAATATTTGACCAAAATTTCCACTGTACAATTTTCACCCAAAGCAGAAACCTAAGATCAATATCGTCATTTTCAGTTTCATATTCCCTTGAAGATGTGAATAAGAGCAAGAATCTAGAGTGCTAGACCCTACTACTTCTGTGGACTATAACATTTCAGACGACAGATTAATTCTTACACTAAATGCTCCCGGTAAATGAGATTTCAGCATTCATTATATATGAAATGAATTGAACCCACCCAGAAAAATGGATTCCAAGTATAAACGCTCATCATGATTATCTGGGTCACTACCTCGTGATGCTAACCAGAGAGAGAGAGACAGAGAGAGAGAGAGTTCAATCCAATTCAAAGAAAAAAAAAACACTGGACTTTAATGAATGAATAACATGACTGAACTTGACAAAGATTGCATCTTTGGAATCACATTCCTAATAATTCACAGTAGAATCCAGATGCTGTAAATATATGGTATTGCTAATAATATCATGTTACCCTCATATCAAAAAATAAAAATAAAAAATATCATGGTGTTGTAAATTGTTTATTTAATAAGCATTATTGTAATTAGCTTACTAGGGATATTTATGTAATTTACATACTGATTACATTTCTATATAAGAGATAGTTCTTCACTCAATAATACACACATATTCCCTCATTCTCATTCTAAGTGTTGTTTCACATAATTTCTTTCACATTAAGTTTGTCTGTTATGATTTAATAACATATATTGCATTGGTTTATGTTATATTGTTGAATATTAATGATGTTAAGTCAGAAGCTTAAATCAAGCCTGTATATACACGAAATTGAGTTAGAAACTCGACGCAAGCTACAAGGCTAGCACCAGTGGCGGAGGGAGAAGAGATTTACCTATGGGGGCAAAAAAAAAAAAATCAAACATAAAATAATTAATGGTTAATGCATTGTCAAAATAAATACTTTTTTTATTCTAAAATATGGCTATTGTTGTACCAACACATCATATATTCTCTAATTTAAGATTAAAATGTCCAAATCGTAAGGCTGTTGGGATGACTTCACCACTTTTTTTTGCTATTGGGAGCAATCTTGTGGGGGCACAAACACATCAAACTCACCATTTGTCTAAATTCTACTGGGGGCACGGGCCCCCACTCGTCCTTAACTGTCTCTGCCATTGCCTAGCACAGAAGCTTGCCATGTGTCGCCATGATTTTATACAATGATTATAATTCTTCTCAAACTAGGCTCATCAAGTTGGATGTGATGTCTAGGCAAGTTCTTTTGAGGCTGTGTACTTAAGTGAGCATCGCTCCACCACCTCATCATTGCTTACCTGGTCGTATACAATTAGAGTTACCGAAAGGGTTGACTAATGACATTGCATTTCTTGGCAGACCATTCTGAGCCTAGTAGGCCCACTCTCCCTCTACGGGACCTAGAAGCCTAGTCAACATCCCTCTCAGATTGTGCCCCGTAGGCTTGTAAAGTATGTAGAGGTTTATTTCTTTCACTTTAATTAAAATCAATTCCTTTGGTCCAGCAGAATTAAACAAACAGAAAATAATCTAATGACACTGGTTTTTCGTACCTAGTCATTATGCATGTCTATAAGGCACTCCAAATATTTTCTCATAATAGTTGTTGTTAATATATTCACCATATTTAATGTGTAGTTAATTGCCAGAAGTATTTACACATAATTACGTGACAAATTCACTATGCTAAATTAGTAGCGTGAAATTAATATCATCAATTGTTACATGATTATAATTTGAAAATACATGTACCTAATGAACCGGTAGTTCAGAAATGAACTAGTAGTTAATGTATAAATCGAACTTGTAGTTTCGTAATAACCCCCTTAAGAAACTTGATGTTTCATTCCAAAATTCATCAGACATGATAAAATCGGTAGCGTTTATCGTGTTAATTGGTAGTCTCCAGAATAAACTATTTGAAGTATACATCTTCCTTGCCTGAAGCAAATCATAATTAGGGAATATTGAAATGAAAAAGCTTGATGCCCTAGAATCTAAATCAAAATTGATATGTGTTATCAATATTAAGGAACTGAGCATTCTCGTCTGGCTGACGAGGCAAAATACCTCTACGTTTCAGAAGAACGTTATCGGAAAGTAAGTTCATTGAAACCAATGCTTAAAACGTTGAAACCACCAGAAAAATGGTGTAATATATTTGCATAACCTTCGAATGTGTGGCCAAAGCGTACATTGAAGATATTAAAATTTATTAGCTAGAAGCTAAATGATTCGAGCAAATACTAGCTATAGTATTGGTGTTTGATGCATCCAGGAAAAACATATGATGCACCGTATCCTCAACTCAATTATCACACGGGCATCCCCCTCAGAATAAGGGTCTTGTCTTTAATGACACATTATGTCAAGCTGCTCGTTAAGAATGTTGAATACTAGACCATCATATGCAAAGACTAGAATATACACTATCTCTTTATGCACAGAATGCAAGGGAAAATACGTGGACATATCCAACCACTATACGGACCAGTTAAATATTAATGGTTTTGGTTGATGCATCGACAAAAGTGATAAGATGTCACATCACTGTCCACAAGAAAATGATGTGTTTGCTAAACTCTCACCCATAAAATTTATGGTATACCACTCGAATTATTTTATAAAGTCTATAAGGCTTAATAATGCCGGAGAGTTTACATCGATGGCTTCCGATGATTATTGCATATCCTTTGGGATATGTTGAACATATAGTTTCCTATGTTCACACCCAAGATGGTCTCACAGGTAGAACCTTGGTAATGCGCACCAAGCTTCTAGCGTTTGCGTCGGGCTATGCAATCTTGCATGCAGCCATGTCGGTTCGGTTGAGGCCCACTGCTACCCACCTTACTTTGTGTTATAGTTGGGGACTGGGTGCGAACCTGGTGTTTTGCACTTACACAGATTTGGGTGTGCAGTTCCTGTGCCAATTGTGCTGCCACAACGTACAAAATCGGGTCCTCAACAAAGGATGGGCATATATGTCGATTATGAACCCTATCCATTATGTGCTCCTTAGAGCCCTTGATAGGAGATCTCTATACCGCTAGATTTGCGGTCGTCACTTTGATGAGGCAGTCTTCCCGCCGTTAGGGGGAGATAAGAACGTTACCGTTCCTGATAAATGACGTGTATAATGTCTCATCTTGATCCCCAAACCGCACATATGATATTGAAGTGCGAAGAATTCTACTTCTAATTGAAGTATAAAGAATCCTAGATCTATGTAGTGTAGCCCATAATATGCTAGACACTTCACTAGATCTAGTTAAAGTGACGAGATCATATATACCTGTTGCAAACCTGCAAGGATAAATGTCCCCGTAGGACGTATCGTCCTAGTTGGACGAGGTACGGCCATGGCGGCTAACCAGTCATAGTCCCTGCCCAGAAGCAAGGTAGACCATTAAATTCGAACGATTCTTATCCCTAAAAGAGGGTAAACTTGGCACAAATGAATCTTCTTGTCATCGCAATCTCAAACCAATTCAACTCACGAGATTAATTCGGATTATGGGTTCGTCCTAGAAGAGACGAAGTTGGGGGACGCTCCAACATTTAAACCCACTCCCGAGAATAGAAAATCTCGGTAAATTTTGTGAGATATTGAATCGGAATGAGAGTTCATCAATGATATGTTTGTATTTGCGGTGGCCACCGAATTTATAATAAGCGATGATGTCGAACCTTGCTTCGTTGATAGATCTCAATGAAGAGACGACTGGCTAAAAAGGAAAGAAACAATTCAGGTCATATTAGATTCCTTAACTTAGAGAAATGTGTTATGGGCCTCTTGTTCCCACACCTCCCCATGTTAAACATATAGAGTTTAATGGGTACTTGTAAGGAAGCGTAATGAGAAAAATGAGATTGTGATATACAAGATTCTTATAATGGCGCAAAGATTTTCTCAACGCCTTGTGATTGATTACGAGGAGACGTACTTTCTCGTAATGGACGTCATAACGTTGTACTACCTTATCAATTTGGTAGTTTCCGAATAACTAAACAAATAACTTATGAATGTGGTAACAACTTATCTCTATGGGGATCTAAATATAGAGATATACATGAAGGTTCCTGAAGGACTTTTGTTACCCAATGCAAATAGTTCTAGACCACAAAACATGCTCTCCATTTCCTAGAGTAGTTCACTTTAGGGGTTCAAACAATCTAGATGGAGTTGGTAAACCGTTTAAGTGAATATTTGCTTGGGATGAGATATATAAACAATGGACAATGCCCATGCGTGTTTATTAAGAAAACAAACTTCGGGTTTGTAATTTTTGGTGATCTACGTCAATAGCATGAATTTGATTGATACTCTTGAAGAGATCAAGAAAACCATAAAACACCTGAAGTCGGAGTTTGAGATAAAAAGATTTTCAGAGACCAAATCATTTTCTCAACCTGGAGTCATACAAAGTGCAAATGGAATTTTGGTCCATCAATCAAATTACATCTAGAAGATGTTAAGATGCTTTAATGAGGATAAAGCAAAGTCTTCAAGCTTACTCATAATCGTCTAAAGTCTAGTGAGATCCGTATCATCGTGTAGATGATAATTAAGAGATATTGAGACCAGAAGACTCATATCTAAGTACAATAGGCGCATTATTGTACTTGGCTAAAAGCCCTAGACCGGACATCTCACCCGATGTGAATTTGTTAGCTAGATATAGCTTTGCGCCAACACGCCGCATCCATAAATGACATAAAAGACAATTTTCGGTTATTTTAAATGTATGATGGAAAATGACTCATCATGATCCCTAGGCATCATGAAATGGATCAACCCCCTATGATCCTTGGAATGATGTTTTCCTTGTTAAATATGCTGACAGGGGTTATGTGAACCCACACAAGGCTTATTCCCAAAATAGTTATGTCTTTTCTATAGGGAATATAATAATCTTGGAAATATATGAAACAACCTCTTTAAATCATGTTGAAAGTTTATTTCTTCAAGAAGCATGATCTATGTAGTAGATTTACGTAGTTTGTAGTTTTCAGGGGGAGTATCCTGAAGCATACTCGTGACCATTGTGTACTCTTTTGTCCTTCGTCTAAGGTTATTTTGTCTCACTGGGTTTTGTTACCTGGCAAGGTTTTAATGAGGCACACATGTAATTGGTCACCTTGCTCATACTGCATCTTGAAGATACATTTAATTGAAATATATGCATTTGCTCATCTTTTCCCTTCGACCACGGGTTTGTCCCACTGGATTTACCGGGTAAGGTTTTGGTGTAGCAACTATTATGCATCTATCTCCATGGACTCACATTTTGTGATCCAGACTAAACTGCTTCACCGAAATCAACGGTTCTAATTACCACCGCTACGTGTGCATTGTACTCTTTTCTCCTTCAACCAGGATTGTTTTTGTCCCATAGGGTTTTTTATTACTTGACAAGGTTTTGACGAGACAACACGGGAGCACATATCAGAAGAAGCTAATAACAGAGAATACCCAAGGGGAAGTGTTGTAAATAGTTTATTTAATGGGTATTATTATAATTAGTGTACTAGGGATATTCATGTAATTTACATACTGATTACATCTCTATATAAAAGATGGTTCACTATTTAATAATACACACATATTCCCTCGTTCTAATTCTAAGTGTCGTTTCTCTTCTCTCTCGATCTTTTATATTTGATGTTTTACGACATATCTTACCGATATATGCACATATAGTGATAGCAGGGCCAGTATAGAGATTCTGGGAAAAAGACGTAAGAGAAGAGATGTGGGGTGGCCGATCGACTAACTGGGTCCAAATGAAGACAGTGATATTATTGTCCCACCATCACATCCACATACTTCACCATCATGATCGTCATGCATGTAAAACCTTTCTCTCTTTTTTTTCTCTTGTAGAATCTAATAACATGTGGACAAATGTACTAATAGAATGACCGTACGTTACCAGTTTGTTCTATAGTGTTAATGAGAATATTAGCATAAATGTCGATTATGTGACCAAAAGAGTGGTGAATTCATTGCATCAATCACGACACAGTTGAAGGTGGTTCGAATGAGATTAGAGGAAGTAAACAGAGACTTGTGTTAGAGGTGAGAGCAATGGCGGAATCACAATCAGGGAATAGGGTACTATTATGTTCTCCACTAATTTCAGTACTTCACTACTTCATGTTTATAAGAAAAGAAAAAAATGACAGTATTATGATTCCCCTACTGCAGGTCAATCCAGTACATAATACTTGTGGCTTGTGCGTACATCAAAGAATCGCGGTTGGCTACTGGGCTTGGTCTCGAATAATCATACTTGTTGAGAAAGAAGAAGAAAGATCTGAGAGCTAAAACTTCAAAGCATTTGGTGCATTCAATTCTTGTAGGTAACGCGAGGCAATTGCTATGACAGTTCAGTCATGGAAGCTAGTAAGAATCTTAGTGTTTTCATGGTGGCCTGATCAAAGTTGCTGTTCCTCACACGATTGCATACCAAAACCATACTATTGCCAGTTAAGTAAACCAGATAGGATAAAGTCACAATTTTCTCAATTTTATATGAAGGCAGGAGGAGTAGGACAACGATATTGATTTTGGACCCAGAATAAGTAGCTACATCACTGGATAGGGATATTAAAATAACCATGCAGTTCATAGAGTTGAAGCTCATATAAAAATGATTACTGAAAGCTATCATATTATATATGAGATATTTTCTGTTACAAGTTATATATGAGATATATTTTGGGTCGTGCCAAGATTGTTGTCATTTTCCAATAGTAGATTAATAGAGGGAAGTCTTTGATAGAGAATCCGGATTAGGACGTGCGCCCTTCACCTATATTATGAATAGACTTTTTTTCCACACCATTACAGTATCAATCACATTTTTCACAACTTGGTGATTGGTGATAACTGAATTAGAATTACTGAATAAGGGCAAGTAATCTCAACAAAGCAATCAATCTTATAAAAAATATTGACCACCGAAAAAATGTGACCCTCATAATTCACAAAAGACAAACTAATTCGAATAATTTGTTTTCATTCTTTTTCCAAGACAATAAGCTAAATGAATTGAAGTTTAAAGCATTATGAGAATAAAAAAGTCCAAATTTCCCAACTTGCTTTTACATATTCAAAGTGACCACAATTTGCAAAGGCATCAACAATAAAGTTTGTCTCAAATGAACATAAACCGACTCGAATCAAAATCAAAATAGTGGCATCACTCAGTTTTGTTCTGTTTTTTTTTTTTTTTTTTCCCTCAATAAAACACTCAGTTTTGTTCTTTTTACACCAACCATTTGTGTTTTTACTTTTTAGAGACTTTAAAGAAAGGAAAGCCCACATATACATGTGTTCCTTGGCACTCACACATGGACCCTCACACATCTTCTTCTTCTTTGGTTTAGGCCCTAACAAGTGTGTGACAGTAAACACACAACGTTTGCACTGTTGGACCATAATTTGGTATCTTGGTAGTTGCGTAGCTTCATTGCCCTCGTGTCCCCTCAACTGAAGCAAAATATCTTACTAGAACAGAAAAAAGCAATTCATGTTCTTGGGTTAGACCAATTTTTAACCTGGGTTGACACACTATTTATCAACATTAGTATTTGGTCTTTGGTTCGACAATACAACAATGAGATTAATCTAAAGACCAATTACTATTTACATAGTATAAAAATGATTTTTGAATGATAAACAATTATTTTTAGGGAAAATTTTAAGAAATGTACACGAAGAATCGATGACTCCTAAAATATATTCATCAAGTTTCTAAAATATCTAAACGGTATATGAACTTTGAAATTTAACTACACTTTCATACATCCGTTACTTCAACCGTTAAACAGCTTTGTTTTCCGTCATATATTGAGGGTTAAATTGGTCACACCCTGACTTCCCTCCAATCTTCTATTCACATAGATCTACTTCACAGTTTCTCGCCAAATGTAGTTTCTTAATTGCAACCAACACTCCAACAATATGGGTTTCTTCTCTTCTCTTAAGAAAAAGCAAAAAAATCACAACTGTATTCATGGTAGCTATACTTTGTCAGCAACAATTGATAAACAAATCAAAAAAAAAAAAACAATAATCTAGAAAACAAATGAAACTGAAAATATTGCAATAACCGAAACTTGTAAGTAATTGAAAAAATAATCATATGGGAATCAACATGGTTCCATTCAAATTGGCATTCAACATTGTTCAAGTTCATAAGTTCTATCTATTACACAAAAGAGGAAAAAAAAAACATGGCATTTACATAGTTCAAAGTTCACAAAAACAGAGGATTGCCAGCATAACAGATTAGATAATATGTCAAATTATACCAGTTTCATTCCAAACAACATCTAATAAATATCAGCACCCTTTCAAGGCTTCCACAACCTCTTATGCACTTACTTCTTTCTCAAATCAACATATGACTGCCACTTGCAGCTATTTCAACATTTTTTTTATTAATTTGCTTGGCTTTATCCTCCCAGCAAGCTTCTTGTATCTCTTTCTTGAAGTTATCGGTGATGCAGATGTTTCCTACATGGCACAAGTATAAGAATTACACCAACAGTAAGATGACCATATAATATTTACCAGGTGAAATCAGTTATGTACCATAATGGAGACAATAATAATGTAAACCACTTGAGTTGGCTCACCTCATTGCTTTCTTGAGATTGCATACAATTTTCATTGTCAGCTGAGACGTTGTTATCATCATTGTTCAAGTTTGGAACAAATAATGCTTGAGGGGGCTGCGGTGGCTCAGTTGGAGGTTGATCATGAGGTGTATTTACTGAATATTCTCAAAGCTAAGACAGGTTGAAGCTGCGTTCAACTTTGTTTGACTACCTCTAATCCCATTTGGACTTGAAATTTAGAATACAAATACCTTTAGGTTTGGACTTGAGTTAGTCCCCTTCGAGCTAATACAATTTTACTTGAGTTATTTTGGACTGGCAAAGCTCTTTAACGGTTGCAGTAACAAATGTATAAAAGTCTAGTTAGATTTCAAAGTTCATGTACCGTTTTGATATTTTAGAAACTTGATGTTTATATTTTAGGAGTCATCGATTATTCGTGTACCGTTCTTAAAATTTTCCCTTATTTTTATTCTAATATGTGACAACTTTTGCACATGGGGAGTGGGTGTTTCTCTTTGGCAAACAAGAAAATAGGCCATGCGTCTCAATTACCCCAGACAAATACATGGGTTGATGATTAACCCAGCTGCTAACTACGTGGGTCTCACATGGATCCCATCTCTAATCCAGACTAAATCTTTACCGGTGGATGTTGTTTTTGATCCCTTCCTTCATCCAACCCAGCCTTTTAATCCATTGTTGCATATGCTCTTATGCTGGTTCATGTACCATAAAGGATTTGCATGGGTTGGATTGAGAGGTTGGACAAAAAACTGCATCTAACAACAAAAAATTGGACTGGGTTGATGCTGGACCCCATGCGGGACCTACAATGATGGACTGTGGTCTGGGTTAAGGATTAACCCATCTCTTAGTCTAAGACCAATTTCTCCACGGTGCCCACATGAGACCAAATTACACATGGGGAATGGACATGCACATGAGGTTGATAACTTTTTCCAAATGACTCTTTAATATTGACCGTTCAGATCAAGATCTGACGGTCCATATAAAATGTGAATAGTAATTGGTCTTATGATCGATCTTGTTGTTGTATTGTCGAACAAAAAACTAAAGAGTAATTTAGATAAATAGTATATTAACCCAGGTTGAAAATTGGTTCAACCCACTCAACATAGGTGCATTTGCTCTAAGATGTGCCAAACTTACGTGACCTGAAAACTACCTGAAGCTTTCAAAAGGGCATCAAACCACTTTATTTATGTGACTCATATTTCCAATTTCCCATTCGTTGCTAGATATTTTCCAGGACCAAATAGGAGATTCTCCACATATGCTATACAGCCCTAGACAATTTGCAATTTACAATAGCAACCCTCACTATCATCAGATGCACAATCAGGTATGATTGTATGAGCTAGTGGAGGAGAAAATCTAGGGAGACCAATCGAAACTCCTGTAAGTGTCTTCATGTACGGCGGCCGGCGACCCTAAAGAAGAATCACTCTCCTAGAAGAGGGACCAAGACCCTCTTGAACAATGCGATTTCCTTTCAATTTGTAAATAGTTTGTTATGGTTTCTGGATACTGTAACTACTAGGATATGGCCAAGTTTGTGAACTTCTGTTACTATTTCACTGTAAGAAAATGCAACTGTTTGTATAGACAAAAATGGGCCTAGTACTATGGTATGGACCCTATGGTGAAAAAAGAAACAAAGGAGGGGGATAAAAACCAAAACCTCCCGAAACAAATTACATACTAGCTGAAATGAAATTGAGGCATACCTCTAACATCGTTATTATAAGACAATAATATGAAAGGTGGAGGCTCATCCCACCACATCAATTCAGAATATGACATACCTTGATTTTCCAGAGCATCAACTATTTTATTTCCTTCACGAAAAATATGAGTAGCCTTGAAATTCATCTGAGAGATTCGGTATAAGCAATTCAACCATCGAATTCGAAGAGGCCAACGAACAAGAGAAGGTCTGCCAATATAATCAAGTACCAAAGATGAGTCAACTTTCAACCAAATATGTTTCCAATCACGAACCCAAGTGTAGTCGGTTGTGTATAAAACAACCTCCCAAGCTCGTAAACCAGCAAGCACCAGCACCCCACGGTCAAGACAACCGGGCCCACCTTGGTGTTCCCATCCTTGTGCATGGGCCGGGCCCGACCTCGTTAGCGGCATTGGGCCGGGAACGGCTTCAGAAGGCATAAGGGAGCTGGGCATTCGAAGTAATAGCAGAGGCAATTGTCCCACATCGGTTTCCAAGTAGAAAAGAGAACCCACCCTGGGCCATAAATATGGCCCAGCCACCAGCTTGTCAGGTATCATTAACTACCCTCATCAAACATTCTCACCAAGATACTGACTAAAGCTTTGGAGGAGGAAAGACCAGAATATCCCGGTCGCCTTTATTGTTGCAGACCCCCAGAGGAGGATAATCCACCATCAGCTTCTGCAAGCCCCGACCGGGATTGTGCAGAAACATTTGGCGCCGTCTGTGGGAAGACTCATCTCGGGTGAGCGTCACCGAGATCACAAGTGCAAGACCCATCTCGGGTGAGATTCACCGAGATCACAAGTTGCAGACCCATCTCGGGTGAATGCCACCGAGACCATAAGACCAAGAGTCAGACCCATCTCGGGTGAGAGTCACCGAGCTCACAAGTGCAAGACCCATCTCGGGTGAGAGTCATCGAGATCACAAGTGCAAGACCCATCCTGGGTGAATACCACCGAGCTCATAAGACCAAGTGTAAGATCCATCTCGGGTGAGAGCCACCGAGACCGTACAAAAACCACCTTGGCTGAACTCCACCAATCGGCATAAGTAATCAACCGAAAGACCATATATTCCCTTTAAAAGCGGAGCAAGTGACTTGATAAACCACAGACGGCGTTAACACCCCGTCACCATAAGACCAAGTGTAAGATCCATCTCAGGTGAGAGCCACCGAGACCGTACAAAAACCACCTTGGCTGAACTCCACCAATCGGCATAAGTAATCAACCGAAAGACCATATATTCCCTTTAAAAACGGAGCAAGTGACTTGATAAACCACAGACGACGTTAACACCCCGTCACCTGAGTAGTAACACAGGATATGGAAAGGGCTCGCTACCTTTGTCCATGGAAAATGTCACACCCGGATGGTCGTAAAAGGATGTTTCAGTTGGCGGGGCACCGAGGTTCGAGACTCATCTCGCATGTCACCGCGATCATAACACAGTGCCAGGTACAAGATCCACCTCGCATGTAACACCCAGGTAGAAGACCCATCTCACGCATGTCACCGAGATCGTCCATGTCCGCGGAGCGAACTCCTCAGCCTGCGTGACAATTCCAGTCCTTGCACTCCATAGCTCGCCCGGTAAATGTCAGTCCTGAGTGAAGAAAACAAGAAAAGTAGACCCCGAATTCGCAGCACCCGTTCAACTCACGTCATGAGTTCGGACTTGGGGGGACTATGAGCGGGACCCATCCAAAATTATATACTGGTCTACGAGCTTATTTTAGCAAGTCCCCACTCAAGATGTGTGTTGAACGGGAACTTGGGGGGACTTGTAGTCGGTTGTGCATAAAACAACCTCCCAAGCCCGTAAACCAGCAAGCACCAGCACCCCACGGTCAAGACAGTCGGGCCCACCTTGGTGTTTCCGTCCTTGTGCATGGGTCGGGCCCGACCTCATTGGCGGCATTGGGCCGGGAGCGGCTTCAGAAGGCATAAGGGAGCTGGGCATTCGAAGTAATAGCAGAGGCAATTGTCCCACATCGGTTTCCAAGTAGAGAAGAGAACCCACCCTGGGCCATAAATATGGCCCAGCCACCAGCTTGTCAGGTATCATTAACTACCCTCATCAAACATTCTCACAAAGATACTGACTAAAGCTTCGGAGGAGGAAAGACCGGAATATCCCGGTCGCCTTTGTTGTTGCAGGCCCCCAGAGGAGGATAATCCACCATCAGCTTCTGCAAGCCCCGACCGCGATTGTACAGAAACACCAAGCAAGCTCAATAGCTTTAATAACAACCATTGTTTCCGCTGAAATTAAACTAGGAATTTCAAGATTTGAGGCAAAAGCACTAAGAAAGTGGCCCTTGTAATCCCTAAAAATAGCATTATAACCACCGACTCCCTCCTCATGCTTCCAAGAGCCATCAGAATTTATCTTCACCCAACCAAAAGAAGGAGGAAGCCAATTAACTTCAACAACTCTAGGAGTGACACGAGGTCGACATGGGGCTCCAAAACATTATGGCTGTAGGCAATGCAGCATCAAATGTCCCCTATTAATTGTGTTGGTTAATCTAAGCATATATGAGGATACGGATCTAGGACAAGAATCATTTAGTACTGGGGACCTGAGCAACACCAACAATGGCATTTAACTTGGACCACTGGAAGGAGGCAAGAAACTTCTCATTTGTGCATTAACTTGGTGTGGATGCAATCATGCAAACCAAGTCATTTGATCACATTGCACCAATCAATCTATTACTGAGGTTAATTAGTAATTACTAAAGTAACTGCTTTTACACCATGTAAATGCATTCCATAATTTCGAGCCGACAACAGTGAACTCTTGTTTTTTTATTTTTTATTTTTTTATTTTAAAGGTGAGCTTTTGTTTTATTTCTGTGAAGTCATACATTTCAATTCCAAAATTTTCCTCTGAAAAAAAGGGGCTTGTTATATACGTTTCATCTTGTTCCTACAGCAAATGTTATTTTCTTAACCCCCAAAAAATTTCAGACTGTTGGAAGCCAAAGTAGGTACTGCAATAACAGCAAAGTTAAGCAGATGGAAACAGAGGAACTAATATCAGGTCCATCCAACATGTTGATACAGGATTGCCTAAGAATGGGAACAGCAATATATCTGAAGATAAGCTCCAAGTCTCCAACTAAACAACATTTAAAGCTGCAAATAACTACTCATAACACAGAACTCCATGATGCATGTCATTCTTGTCATATAGAATACTAAGAATATTATTTCTCAATTAAGCACTGAGCTAAAGAAGTGATTATATACATGACTTCTGGTGTCGTAATATCATGATCAATTATGAGAAAGAAAAGTATTCAGAGTCCCAATTTGTACTATGAAACATCTAAGCTTTTCTTTCTTTGACAACATATCTAGATACTAATCAGCTAACCTGAACTTGAGGATTATCGTGATGAAACATTCTCTTGATAGCTTCTTCCTTCTCATCAACGAAATCAACAAAGTTAGATATGACCTGAGAACATTGAGTATTCCATGAGCTTCTGGATAGAGGAGAAGGAGGATTTACTTGTCGTCTTTTGTACCGGACAAATTGGTAAATCATTCTCATCAGAAACACTACAAATGCAGCAACAGAGAAGGCACCACATAATAGATATAAACCCCAGAAGCTGATCAAGTGGAGTTGGTTAGGCTCAACGTCCTGATCCTTATCACCAGGACAACCCATCTTACAAAACCATTTCTCGCGGATCTTCTGAAGCTCTCCATTCTCAGAAAGTTTCAAGATTGCAGTCGACATGTCAACAGCTAGGGGAGAATCTTTTTGAAAAGCCTAATTCATATAGGTGAACGGACAAAACAAGACGAGGTAATAAAAATAATCAGTAAATAAGATACAAGGACAAATTAATGGCTCAATTTCATGATGTTGGTCTAACTTTGCAACTGCTCTATCTTATTGATGACAAAGAGGTACCATAAAATAGTACATTCCAAGGGCACAAAGAGATGTTAGTCTTTAATTCATTGTAATGAACCTAAAAGTGGAAAGGGATTGTCCACTCCAAAGAATGTATGGAAAATCCCCATTTTTATTAATTACTTCCCGACCACTATTATTCTTAATTTACCTCATAAGTCTAACTACATCCTTTATTAATAGTGATGTTTCATTCAGCTCCCATGTTGGAACACTACACATTTCTCCAAACCGTGTTAAAACATTGACGGTTTTCTCTTTCAGAATATTTGGCATAAATATAGATGGTAAAGAAAATCACTTCTACTGCTGTATGATGAATAAAACTTAAAATATAGATGCAAAAACCTCTGGCCTAAAAATTGAGTAAATGTAATATCAAATTAAACCAGTAAGGGAGCACCTGCATTTGCAGTTTTCCCAAAAAAAAAAAAAAAAAAAAAATCAAGCATGCATGTATACACATCTATTTTGATTTTTGAAGCTATAAATAAAGGTACTTACAAATCCCCATCCGCTCCTGGTAAATGTTTGCCCAATAATCCCAAAGTCTGTTAGCCTTGAGAGAAACAATTCAATATACATTAGCTCATCTATAACAGCTCCCACCCCTCCATTATCTGGTCCTTGCCGTAGTGCTCTCTCATACTCTGCCGGGGAACCTAGAGGAACAAGTCTTGAACTAGGAATGTAGAGGATTTCAGTCAGATAGTTATAAGCAAATGAACCTACTTGGTACCCTATGGGCAAATTGCTTGCGATCAAGCTATCAATTCCAGTGATGGGTGATGAAAGCTGCTGAACCGTAAGGATTGAAGTCAAGTTTGCAGTATAGCTTGACGTGATTACCATCAACAGGAAAAGCCATATCACCATCACTATCCGCCCCAGTGGGCTCACAGTATCTTCTTCTGTAATTGATAAAAGAGTACACACTTTACTATAACGTTATGTGGCTCCATAAATTTTTTTTAAAGAAAGAAAAATGAATACAAAATCAAAGTGATGGTAGAAGAAGCGCCACAAACTAGTCTTATTCATCCTTTCAAAAACACTATCAATATAATGATAAACAATATTCAACAGCAAAACTAGTGGTCAAAAATTTCAGAGCTTATGAAAGAAAATGCTCAACTGTCGTGTGGACATCCTATTTTCTGTATTAAGATGACTTGTGCCAGGTCATCTTGTGCAAAGGAATTTGTCATCATATCAATAAGCAACAAGTTTTAATTTATAGAAAACATATGAGACAAATAGACACAAATTTTTTTAGATTTCATTAAGAACAACATGTGGCACTGGGGGACAGAAACAGCTGGTATTAATTCACTGAGTGGCAATGAAAACTTAAAATGAACACACAGTTATCTGTGTATTTTAGTTTGGAGCAACATTCAAGCTTCTAGTTTTTATAAACAAGGTATAATTGGCCAAAGAAAAAAGATAATGTATAATCAATGACAATGTATCAGAAAGCACTATCTCCTGAAAACTACCTTATCATTCCTCTATTAAAGTTAAAACTTGGAAGTGTGGCCTTTAGAGAACCAGAGAGACTAAGAAATAATTATAATGGAAATCCCACACAAATGCTTACGATTTTTCTTGAAAAGTGTTGAGAAGCTGAACCTGCAATAAGAAACAGGAGAATGGCATCAGAACCATGTTTGCTAAGTATATGATTGGTTAATTAAAGAATTAAACTCTTAAGCTAAGAGAAATGGCAGAATAATAATTAGAACCATGTTTGCTAAGTATATGATTGGTTAATTAAAACATTAAACTCTTAAGCTAAGAGAAATGGCAGAATAATAATTATCTAAGAAAACATTGAAGATATTATTTCTGGAAGAGTTGTACATGTCAACATATAGAAGGCTTACAGGAACATTGTAGCAAGCTGCTTCTTAGGGGGACCTCGAAAATCATCATTGACTCGATGCTCAAGAGTCCACATAACCACAGCAACAATCACAAACGAAGCTGCTGTGACAGACCACAGCTCCCAGGTAAAAGGTTGAAGAAAGACCCAAGCATTTGACTTTGAATTTTCAACGGGCGCCACTATCACTAACCCAGTGGTAGCATAAGGCTGAGAAAAATCCACAATCATTGTCCGGTTTTTCACAATTGCAATGTCCCCGACAGCAGCATCAAATACCTGCCAAAAGTTTCAGTTACAAAGGTGTTGATCAGATGTAGAGAGATATTACTATGGTTTCTCTAACAAACTAAGTTTCCATTTCATACTTGGCATGTAGATTCGTTCAAGCTATATGCAGGTGCTAACTCAACATAAATTTTTGATGTATTGGTACGTTATCTTACCCCAAAGCAGACTCTCATTTTAAACATTCTTTGGGTATACCAATTCTAAAGCCAGTAAAGTTTACTTACATTTTGTGCCACCATCTTCACAAGCTGATCATAACTGGGATTAGACTGACCGTCCCCAAAAGGTACAAATATGTAAGGAACATCATAAGGAACTAACTTCCGTGCTGCCAAGAAGACATCAATACAGTATCCTTCAAGCTTGTGGCTGTTGTTCTTTTCTGTAGCAAATTCAACAAAACTCACTCTTTTTGGCACTCCAATTCTCAATGGTTGTTCATCATCTGCGATCACCCAACCACGTGGCGTGACTGTATTTCCACCTGGCCAAGTAACATTGCCAAGCTTCTGATCCAGTGGGAGATAGCTGACTCTCCCTCTTTTAACAGTTTCTGGAGGTGAAACTGAAAACCCTGAATAATTAGACCAAAAACCAACTGTATGAATTGCCATTTTCTCAATATTGATAACATCATAACCACCACTAACAATGTTTCTGTCTTGATTAAATTGAACCTGACCAGTTAAACCACTCATATTTGTCTCCAATAACTTCTCTCGAAGAAGAGATCCACCATCAAATATTTTAAGCTTCCTCAGCTGAATTTCAGATGGTTCCAATTTTAGTAACTTGTCAAGGACAGAAAATGAAATATTTTCATGTTCATCTATAAAACGTTCAATTGCCTTCGCCACCGTCCAGACTGTATCATAAGCATATAGTCCATAGACGTTTAACTCAGATCTTGCTAAACCTTCCTGCTGCATTTTTTTCCACCTAGACATATATGCACTCTTTTTATTGGACTGTGGGGTATGTTGACGTAGTGCAACTACACCATTAAGAACAGCTAATGAAGTTCGATTCATTGGAGAGAATGAATCAATGGTAGTAGAAAGCCAGTCTGTTGCAAACCACACATAGTCACTGGTCATCATTTGAAGTCCTTTGGCAACATGAAAGATCCTCAACCCGGGATCAGGATTAATGTGAACAACATAGACACGAGGGCCAAGCAATTTGGATTTATTGAGCAAATCAGTGAGGTAACTTTGATTAAATTCGACAGGCAAAGCCAACTTATAAGCAATTTTTGACATTTTCCCCTGAAGTTCATCACCTAAAGCAGATATTCCATTCCTCCCGTATTGGTCATCCACAAAGACAGCAATTACCTGTTTCCACTCATAGTAATCTATCAAACCAGCCATGGCAGCCATTTGATAGCCATCACTTTGCGTAGTTCGGAAGAAGTAAGGGAACTGAAGAGCAGACAGAGTTGGATCAGTGGCAGCATACGAGATAAGAGGTACTTGAAGACCATTAGCAATCTCAGAGATCATATGAGCTATTGCAGAGGACTGCGGACCAATTATGGCCACTATATCTTTGTCAAGTACCTGAAAAGCTGGTCCGAGAAGTATGCTATTACAATAATGCAGGTTGCATAATTTGAATTCTGAGTCAAGTACAGTATCAAACTTACGAGGGAAGGGAAAAAAGCTTAGAAAAATAAACCGAATATACTGCTTGATAGTGTAGTAAAACGGGAGAACATGCACATTTTTGCTGATAAAGGGGTTATGATGATGGAAAACTTCAACACCAGTAATATGCAGCACAAGAGATGAACAAGCTTTAGCATCAATATTTGGAAAAGATGTTAGTAAATCAGCAACAATTATGAAAGGTTCCATAGATTATGTAGTATATGCAAACTGATATTAACTTAAACTAGGAAACTGAAATACTGTATGCATGAATACTTCAGACTCTTAAAGAATAGATACAGAATACAATTTCAAATTTTAGTCAATAAAGAAAATTCACAACTGCCATAAACAACAAGAAGAATTGTCATTCACATACGAAAACAACTTTACTAATCACAAAGGTACCTTCAACGGATGCCAAGAACGCACTACAATTTGCATCCTCCATAAACAACTTCAGTTCTGTGCCTCTGAGTATTCCTGAATCTGCATTAACATCAGAGACTGCTGCTTGCATAGCTGGCTTTGCAACTCTACCTATAACAGAGTCCAAAGTAAAAATGGCTCCAATGTTCACCACAGAAGGCTTTTCGCAGTAAAAAGCACCAGTGAGCAATACCCATATGAGAGTATGAACTCCCAAAACCACAGTATATCTCATAATGGAACAAATTTGAAGGCTTAAAGCCACCACTCTAATTCCTCAAAGTAAAGACTCAACCTTGTCAGAAACCTTGATGGGTTCTTCAAAAGTATGAACCATGTTAGTTTTGGATAAAGATGAAAACTTTAAAACAAGGCATTGTGAGGGTGCCAAGAGAATTACTGATTACCCCACATAAAGGATATCCTCTAACTTCTTGATCACTACCCAGTTGAGAATGAAACTTGAATTTGAGAGAAGCACTCAAACTTCAGTACTGAACTAATTGAAGTTGAGAACTTTCATCAATGAAGTATTGATTTCCAGGGAAAGACCGAGAGAACTGGAAAATGGCAAAGCCAGAACTGAAGTTTAGACAGAGCTTAGAACACTGGGTTTGGTGAGATAGTTAATGGGTGTGACCAAAAGAGAGGAATATCTGTGTAGAAATAGGATTGTGGTGGTTGAATAATTGAATTTGGGATCTGGGAACCTGATGCTCCAAGTTGTGTGAATGAGAATCACATTTATTTTTATTTTTTGAACAGGAAATGAGAATCACATTTTGAAGGCAAATATTTTTGGGTCCACTTGCATGTCATGTTCTCAGGGCTTTCCTTTTCCCTTTTCCCTTTGAGACTTGAGGGTTGAGAGTTTGAGGTAATCTTTTGCCTGTGCCCCGCTCAGAGACTTATCATGTACATTAGACAACAACCGTGCTTAATTTAATTGCCTAAACTATGATAAATGCTTTTCTCACCCAAAAATTTATCTTGGATGAACTCATGAAAGTCTGAAAGACTGAAACTAATAAATAATTCTTAAAAGTTACTTTCAGAATTTATTTTTTAGATTTTAATAAAATAAAATAGGGAACCTCAGTGGAACAATGCTTACAAAATCTCTGTAGCGAGCATAGTCTCATGAGCTATGGAAATTTATCAAGAAGAGTTGCTATTATCTGCACATCGTATCTACATTACAAATTTTCTAGACCAGAAACAAATTCTTGCAATGTGGTGAAGCAGAAAATGGATTGGGCTAGGAAAGCCCAAGTTTCTTTCAATGGGAGAGGCCCAAGTACAGAGGGCAATTCCGTCATTCCAGCAAATGCTGGAACTGGATAACAAAGTTCCATCCTTTTCTGCTCTTCTCATCGTCAAGAGGAGCAAAAGGGTTCACAGAGTCAGCTGATGCTCTCAAGCTCTCAACAATGGCTTCCCCTATCACTTCCTCTTTCCAAACCAGGTCTCACATCCCAATCCTTCTCTTTACCACGTCACTCTATCTACTCTACTTCATGTCTAATTTTGCTTTTCTCTTCTGCAATTCAAACCATTATTACTGTTTCCTTATCTTTTGGCCCATATCACATTGCACAAAGTTCATTCTTTATTTGTGGGTCACAATATTTGCCTGATTATTTGGGAAAGTTGGAGTCTTTATTGCCTTTCGAAACCTTTTCGACTAGATTGTAGTGGCATAAGAGATTGTATTCATGGAGGATTTGATTTTAAGTTTGGCTAAGCTAATCTTTGTTTAGATTTTTGGGGAAATTAACAGCCTTATCAACAAATGCATATCTTACACAGAAGTACTTATGTTTATGAACTGTTTACGAGTGTTTAGTTAGTATTGTAATGTAACTGTTGTGGAGTGTGTTTGATTTTCTGAAGAACTGTTTTGGTGTTATGTTTTCAGCAATTTGCGGTCGGCCTTTTTGGGTGAAAGAAAGGGTTTCACTGTTTACAGTGCTCCTGCAACTAATGTGGGATTTTTGAAGAAGGCTGTGGAATGTAAGGAATCGAGAATTGGGAAGCAGCCAATTGAAGTGCCGGCCAATGTGACACTGAAATTGGAAGGCCAGTCTCTGGAAGTAAAGGGTCCTTTGGGGCAGCTCTCGATGATTTTACCACGAGAAGTTGTGGTGGAGAAGCAGGAATCTGGGGTTCTGAGGGTCAGGAAAGCTATGGAGACTAGACGGGCCAATCAAATGCATGGCCTTTTCAGGTGAAGTTTCTTCCATTTTTCAGCAATGCTCTTCCAAATGAGATTAGTCTTTTCAATTTGTCGTAGTTTTTTTTTAAATGTGTTCTCTGGTGATCTCTCAAATATAAGGATATTCAGTCTTTTAAAGAAAAGGTATGAGAGATGGGAAATAGATAGAGTTTTGATATTGTAATATTCTAATGTGTCATTGGATCTCCGCTTTCCGATATCATAGGTAGTATGGTTAACAAAGGAATACTGATATGGATTGTAGTTGGGTAGGATAGTGAGTAATTCAAATACAACTATATGGGTATCCGCATGTCCGAGTAATGTAGTTGTTGCCTTGAATGACACCAGCAGTTCTTTGATTTGCTGTTATTTAAGAGGATTTTCATATTTGTTATATACCCTTTATTGTCTTGTCATAGTGTCTATACCTGATTTTAAAGGAGAAGAATGATTTAGCCATGTTAAGACACATACATGTCCAATTTCAGATTCGTCAAAGGTTGCCAAATATCTCTAACCCTTCAGTGCCTGTTTGAATAATTTTCTCAGGACACTTACGGACAATATGGTGGTGGGAGTATCCAAAGGATTTGAGAAGAGGCTACAATTGATTGGTGTTGGTTATCGAGCAACATTGGAAGGAAGGATCTTGGTATTGAGTCTTGGGTTCTCCCATCCGGTTAGGATGGATATTCCTGATGGCATACAAGTGAAGGTGGAAGAAAACACCAGAATCATAGTTAGTGGATATGACAAGAGTGAAATTGGTCAGTTTGCTGCTTCCATCAGGAAATGGAGACCACCAGAGCCATACAAAGGTAAGGGTGTGAAATATGCTGATGAAATTGTAAGAAGAAAGGAGGGAAAAGCAGGAAAGAAGAAGTAATATTTTCCTTTCCTTGGCAATGGTTTATTTTTGTTTTCTCACATTTGTGCTTGTCAATATGTATCAGAATTATTGAGATTATTGTTAGCTGTTGTTCATTCTTCTGGTATTCTGCTTGTTAGTCCACTGTAGCTTGTAATACATGAGACTTTGATCATGCACAATGAGAGATAAATATCATGAATACAGTACTGCGCCATTTCCTATTCTCAAGTCCATTTAATTTTTCCACAATACTAAATATTTAGAATTCGACAGGTACTAATGAGGCATGTAAGTTGCTCATATAGAATAAACATCCACACAAGAGCGGATGGACCTGAGGCAGGAGTTTTCCAGTAGATTATTGCCCTCGAAAATTGAAGGTTCATTAATCCTTACTGATATTGATATTTGCATTACTAAATAGTACTAGCTAGTGGACGGTGCTGCTACCCTAGTTCTACGAAGGTGTCATGGGATCACAAAGGAAACGCTGTGTAAACTGCAAAAACCACCATTTGACAGCTCTATCATCTCCATCATTTCCTGTTTTCAACTCCCAGAGATGGATATAGCACCGGTCAAGATGCAAGACGCGCATATACGCCCCAGGCACACACCTAGTCGGATCTTATCGGTTTTCCGGCCACCTGTAACCCCCAATTTCATCGTATTTATTCAAGTCCAATGAAATGGCACCATATCTCTGATGCTAGTTCTACTGTCCCATATTAATTCATTATTTTGGTTTCCATCAGGATTTAGGAAACTCGGATCCCATGTCCCAACGGACTCGGACACGCGAACTTATCCTAATTGATAAGTTGGACGGGTTCTCAAGTAATCCTTGTACTACTGGGAAAGTTGGCTCTTAATCTTATATAACAAAAACAGTCCCCCCATGTTGTAGTTGTTGCATAGAACGGTTTTGGGTGATAATTAGTAAATAAATGTAAAGTATGATCAAGCGTAGGAGTACCTTGTCAAGGAGACATTCGAGTATTAGGTCCCGTGGCCATGGAGCCAGCATGGATGATAGGGGATGGACTCTACTCCACATCGGTTGCCGCAAGGGTGATCTCAAAGAGGTGAAGCGGCTTCTCGACGAGGGCATACTAGATGTGAATGTGGCTACATGTGGTGGTCACAAATCTAGAGGGGTCACCCCTCTTCACCTCGCCGCAGAAGGTGGCCATGTTGAAGTCATGGATGAGTTGCTTCATCGTGGGGCTAACATAGATGCTAGAACTAACCGGTTGGGCGGTGCTTGCGGCTGGACTCCTCTTCACAATGCTGCGAAAGAGAGGAGGAGGGAGGCAGTGAAGTTTCTGGTGGAGAATGGGGCTTTCTTGCCGGATGACATGCATGATTGTAGGTTTAACCCTCCACTTCATTACTGCCATGGTCTCGACTGGGCTTACGAGGAGATGAAGCGGCTTCCGCTACAAACCTCATCGTCAGGGAAGAGCTCTTGCACAGTTGCACATCTGAAACCTGATGCTGCTTTAATTTGTTAATTTGGTGAAACACCGGTGTTGTTGTAGCTGCCCTCTTTGGGTTCACCATATTAAAATTGGATGTTATTTTGCTGCACTGAGTAATGACAAGTTTAAATATTTGTGTAACAATGTTTTCATCTTCAAGTGTTCAAGATTGTAATCAAATTTGTTCAAAAATGAAAGAACATATATATTTTGTGTCAAATGAAATATTTTAGAGAAATTAATTTGTTCTTGTTACTCATAAACATAAGATTAGCGCATAATGAAATTAGAACATTCAAGCGGAATGATTAATAGGTACATCATTTTGAACATTCAAGCGAAATTGTACCCTAGCAACACTGTGGTGTACACACCAACTTCTACACCTTTGTCAGTACCACCCCAACCACCTCCGCCGCCGCCGCCTTTTCCATACGTACACTCTTTAACACACATACAACGTCGACAAAAGCATTTACATTGGTCATAATTCATGTCATAATCAGGTTTAACTTAATTTTCAATGTCCAATTTAATCTCTAAACCTCAGAACTACATTCCCGAATTTATTTTGTCCATTCAATTTTATGTTTTCTTTCTTTCAATATTGGCTATATAAGTTTTCGTTGTATTTTCACTATTTTGGTTCCTCACATTTCTACTGGAAATCATATACAACCGATGTTGGGTCGAACAACCCCAGAAGCCCAACTCTGATTCTAGCCCAAATCCGTCATTCCAGTATCCGCTTCTCCCAAATATAAAACCCGCCATCTGAAAAAATTGAAACACAGCTGAAAAAGCTGTTGCCGCCTAAAAAGACCATTCTCATTGGTCGACTTAACCAGCACGCGGATCACCATCCAAAAATTTCCAAAACCCTCCCAAAATTTCAAACCTTTCAAACCTCACCGCTTCTCTTCACCGCCATAAATACACCCTCCACAATTCACCCAGAATCCACAAATTGAAATCCCTAAACCCCAAAACCCTAGTCATTTCCAGCTCTCAGACATGGCACGTACCAAGCAGACCGCTCGGAAATCCACCGGAGGCAAGGCGCCGAGGAAGCAGCTGGCCACCAAGGCTGCCCGGAAGTCGGCTCCGGCGACCGGAGGAGTGAAGAAGCCCCACAGGTTCAGGCCGGGAACCGTGGCGCTGAGGGAGATCAGGAAGTACCAGAAGAGCACGGAGCTTCTGATCCGCAAGCTGCCGTTCCAGAGGCTTGTGAGGGAGATTGCTCAGGATTTCAAGACGGATCTCAGGTTCCAGAGCAGCGCCGTGGCCGCGCTTCAGGAGGCGGCGGAGGCTTACCTTGTGGGTCTGTTTGAGGACACCAACCTCTGTGCAATTCACGCCAAGAGGGTCACCATTATGCCCAAGGACATCCAGCTTGCGAGGAGAATCAGAGGCGAAAGGGCTTAAGAAAACCCATTGCTTTGTTGTTTAAGAGAATCATGAATTAGCTATGGTTGTATATCTTTTTCGCTTTCGGCAATCATAATGAGAATGGTGTTTCTGTTTTCTGAAAATTGCATGTTTTGGTTTATTATATGTGCTAAATCTGGATTGAAACCCAAATCATAATTTCTACCTCAGCGCAATCGTTAGTTAAGAACAGAGTGTAAATTGGGGAAAGTTGTATATGCTGATGGAACGAATTGGGTGAACTAGTCCTTAAAGCATAACATTCTTTGTAGTGGATTTTACTGTCCTCAGGGCTCTAACTGAATTGCTACAATTGTGAATCTTTTGAACTTTAAGGTGTAACCCTGTATTGCAGCTTAATACTCATATAAATGACAGAATGAGAGAAGCAAATGTATAAAATGGTATCCTACTATTGACATCACATGATTTGTTCAAGATGCAAACTACTGTAGCATATTTGTTTTCCGGTGATACTCATATGAGAACCCAAGCATATAGACAGCAATCTCGCTGGGTCTAAGAACCGAGCAAATCAAAACAGCAGCTGAAGAGCAGGTCTATGGTATATTAGTACCAACATGATATGACTAGGTACAACTATGTCATTATGAATCCAACAAATGGATTGAAGCCGCACATGTACAACTCGTCTGTTCTATCACATATATTGAGAATGTCATCAACCTTCAACGGCTCGCATCTTCTTCAAAAGCTTGTACGTGGTCGTTTCCTGAAATTCATCCAAGTCAGTATGATAAAAGTGAACCTACACTGATATTAATATCACACTAAAGCTTGAACAATAAAATAACCATCACTTCACCAGGAAAAAGATAGGACATATATGTAATCTATTCCTTCAATTTTGGATTGAGAATTAATAAACATTCAAACTATCCAATTACAGGAAGAAAGAAAGAAAAGAAATGAAAATTTGCTATGTTCCAAGTTCATATTTAGGGGGATGGAGTAGCATTGTATCTACAAAGAATCGCACAGCTAACGTTTTACATCTAAATCGCAATACAACATGAAAAGGTAGTCATAAGTAGCACAACTATCTCACAACAATCAGGTTATAATGGATAAAAGATAACCTGAAAAAGTCTAATACAACATATAATCTAGGAAAATTGCAGCTAAATGGAAGTATTCAGACAAAACTTGCTATGCCTCATTGTGTCTAAAGCTAGAAACTGGGAGCTGTAAGATGATTGAGGTGCAAAACTCACCTCTGTGTAATCCCCCTTGATAAGGGACTGAACAAGCTCTTCCCTCTCACATTCTGTTGTATTGACCGCTCCAGCAAGATGGCATTGTCAATACCCTGAGCGTATTTACACCAAAAGAACATGCATGAGACAAACTTCAAAGCAAGCATGGATACAAAATAAAGAATCAACAATAATAAAGGGTATGCCTACCTGATCCAAATGAGGATCGTTTAAGAACATTTGATCGCCTTCCAGGAACCACCTATGTCCCTTAATTTCAGGGATGGTGATACGCTTCAGCGGATCAAATGTTGTCATTCTAAGTATGAGATCAGATGCATCTGGTGTGGCTTTAACAGTATCAGGAATGCGGAATTGGCCAAGATGAAAATTTAGAGATGATGGGCAGCCGTATAAGAAGTGGTAGAGTGTCACCCCACAGCTGTAGACGTCAGCTTCTGAACCACCGTAACAGGTGCCATCCTTGCTAATCTGAAACCAGGAAACATAATTTCATCATATATGCATACATACATACATACATATATATATATATATATATATATAAACAAAAACTCAGAATCAATAAGCATCTCACCTCAGAAGCCAGGTAAAAGTTTGTTCCACAGTACGTACTTAATTTCAAATCATGATTGAGGTAATTGCTTACACCAAAATCTGCTATTTTCAGATTTTGTTTCGTCTCGTCCAACAACAGATTTCCAGGTTTCACATCCCGATGAATCAAAAGGAGTTTGTGGCAATAATCAATGCCATGAATCAGCTACACCACAAAAAAAAAAACAGTCACACACACACATTAAATGCATTGAACACTGCCTTGTCAACATAGTCATCATAAACATCATCATCATCATCATCAGAAGAGCCAAACACAGATAAAATGGCTAAGCCAAACACATAAACTGAAACAGTAGAAAACCTTTCAACTAGAGCAAGCCAAGCTTCATGAGAACAAGTACCATCCTCAGTGAGAACTAACCGAGGAGGACAAAGCTCAGGGCCTTCAAGGACTCTAAACAAGTCATTTCCCTCAAGAACAGACTAAGACTGAAAACTCCACTTAACAAAATTGTTTCCACTCAATTGAATGGTAATCATGCTCAGAAAAGCATTGATATAAGATTTTGTGACAGCCATTGCTTCAATTTAACCACAAATTTATCAACAATTATCACAGTTCTATCTTCACAAGTTATCTCTCTTATAGCATACACATATTATGTCTCCTAGAGCAAATCTCAAGCAAAAACCTCCTCATATCATCACTGAGAACAGAGCTTATCACATGAACCTATGAATTTGAGCACCGAATGAACATATGCATGATAATAACTTATTCAAATTTCAGATCTGAGTACAAGACGAGCAGAAGAACTCAATTTAAGGAAAATTTAATTCAAAACTCGATTTCATGCTTCAAATCTGTGATTTATTTTCGAAATAAACTAGATCCGAAGCTGATAACACTCAAACACGAAGAAGAGGAGCCAAGCGGTGTAAACGAAACAAAAATAAGCCAGATAAGTAACTACAATGTCAATTTCACGCTTCGGTTTCAATTTCAAGGACCAAAACAAGAATCGAAATCGGTACCTTCAGTAAGATCGAGTGTGAGTATGAACTGAGGGAGAGAGTGAAGCTTACGTCGTCGTCCTTCTCCGGTTCTCTCTTCTCTCTGTGCCTCCGATTCTCTCTTCTCTCTCTTCAATGGCGGACCAACTCCGTTTTGAAATTTGGGGGCTGATTTATAGGGGGTTGAGTTGGGTCCGGGTCGGGGTAGATTTATGTGTTGAGTTGGAACCGGGTCGGGTAGGGTATTTTGTGGTTACAAGAAGGGTGGATTTATCTGAAAACAGTAATTTTTGGTAATTCACTTGTATCCAAACTCACCGTTAAAGTAAAATATATATATATATATATATATATATTTTATGTCAGAAAAAAAAAATATATTACCAGAAAAACCTTTTATGTTTTGTTTCTTTATATATAATTAATGTGGCCAAGAACATCAAATGATATTTTATTAAGTGAGAAATAAAGATGCCATTAAGAAAAAATGATATCCGAGAAGTAAATTTAAAATTGGGGAGTGAAATCCACTCCTCAAATTGTAATCCACAATTTCACACTCCATATTTCATTTTTTGGTAAAACTTTATCCTTAGTGATTTCTTTTTTTTAGAAAATCAACGACGGTATCCTTAAAGGCTTTCCAGGCCCAGAGACTAATCCGCGCCGAGGGATCATGCCAGAACGCTTCCTCCCCCGGCCACCAAGAATAAATTGAGATTTAACTCCAATTAGCGTCGGCTGAGATTCTAACCTGGGTATGGGGGTTCCACACCTAAACTCTTAACAACTCGACCACCTGTGGTGGTTTATCCTTAGTGACTTAAATTTTGTCTTCTTATAAGAATGATGACTAAAAATGGAAAATGAAGTGTGGATTACAATTTGGGGAGTGTGAATTTCACTTCTCTTAAAATTATGACAAAAGCCAAGCTCATCCAAAAGCGGAAATCAGGAAGTGTCTAATAATTTCCACACAAAATAAAATGAATAAATAATGGAGGAACATTGCACCAAATTAAACAAACCATGTCTATAGAAGCTATAGAAGCCAAAGTTAACAAGAATATCTAAAACAGGTTCCCCTCACAAACAATGTGAGTACCACGTAAGTTCATCGGAGATAGACCGTGACAATACATGGTGCTGAAATACAATATCCTTGTATGTTTTTCTTGGCTTTCCATTTGCAGGTCTTAATTAGTAAGAATAAGCATCAGATCGATCTAGTAAAACAAGGCTCTCGACGAAAGGATATATGAACGAGAGACCGAGTCTATCATCTACTATAACCTTAACTTGCTTGCTTTTAGGGTCCAGTGATTGCACTCCATGAGAATATGTCCCAAGTAGTACTTGGCCACTCTTTCTGAAATATTTCGGTTCGTGTGGACGGTATCCCAAACTATCCGGTATCTCTATAGTTAGTAATTTAGTCCACGATTCTGCCACACCGTATTCCTTCATCACCCACAGATCATATGAGTAGCTTTCAGGCCGAGCTCTGGCAGACAACAAAGCAAAGGATTCTCTGTATCTCAGTTTATAACAAAAATTCTTCGGTGAATCTTTTCTCAAGGCTTCAGGAAGCTTCAGCTTCCCAAATAATTCAGTAGACAAGTTAAAGGTCACAATGACGGTGCTTTCCTTGATCTCAGTGTAGGGTTTACCAGAAATCCAATGCAAAGCACCACTAATCTCCACAGATTTAAGATCATAAAGAACAGGTATAAAGTCTGCAGGAGGGTTCAGATTCTTCCAAGAGCCCCCGAGTAACGAAAAAACTTGAAACGTACATGGCGTTTGGTCATCATGATGTTTTGGAACCACAGTATGCAAAACCTTAAAGTCATTGGTACGTGAATCATAACCTAATTCATAGACCGGAAAATCCCACTCGTAGGGCGAAAAATTTGGACTAGGAAGAATCAAAAACTTTCTCACACAAGGATTCCATAGTATTGGTAATGAAACTCGTTGGCTTATGTCACGAGAAAGTACCAGGCAGATGAGGCCGTTGCAAGTTCCTTCTGGAATCAGTAAATTTGTTTCATCCAGACCGATTTCCCTTCCTCCATGGATTGAAGAAACTGTTCTAATGTCAGAAGTAGGAATTACACGACGCTTGGTATATTCATCGTGAATACTATCACAATCCAACAGGAAGATCTCACCACCAGGAGGACCCTCTTTCTTTCGGAAGGCATGTAATAGAAGGAGGTCGTCCTTTTTGTTATTCTTGTTGTTGTTGGATTGGATTAGTAAGGGGGACTTGAGATGGGTGAGAATGAAAGCAGAACTCTTGACCAGAGAATTCCACGACTTGCATACTGCCCTGCATTTGAGTAATGAATTGGTCGGCAGCCTAACAAGGATTTCATATATGATCTCGTCCGGTAGTATGGCTTCTCTTCCTGCTTTTTTTGCTAAGCAGCCGCACATCTCTATCAATTGATTTAGATCGCTAGGGGATCAAGGAAGTATGTATATATAGGGTGTAGCTAGCTTCCTAAACCCTAATACAAGCAGAAGTCTAATTAAGTCTCTCACAATTCTTTTCTATATTAGAAAGCCAGGCGTCAAAGGCTCACTAATTTTTTGAACTCTACATATTACCCATTAATTATGAAAAAATTGTTCATATAGAAAATATGTTGAAAGGGTACTACGGTAAAACATAAAATAAATAAACCAAAAACAAAAATTATGAGATTACAATGAAGAAAAATATGGAACGTGGCGATAAGATGGTAGCAGTTTCATTCCCTTTTTAGTGGAGCATTTCAAGTATAACTACTCTTCAACCACTCTCACGTACACGTGCACGGGTAAAATGCTAGTATTTACAGAAAATAAATCAAATTCTAATAAAAAAATCATTTTTTTTTTCGCATTATCACATCCTTATAAGTTGTTTATTAATGGGGTGTTTAAATTGCATGGAATGCCAGACTCGATTATCTCAACTGCAACACCGGACAAGACTGGTTGAACTCCATTAAGGAAGAGGGGGAGGGCAAGCGAAGGGGTGAGATCTGAGACAGTAGCGGCCACGACTTCATCCTCCGTGAAGGCATAGTGGATAACGTCTCGGAAAATAAGAACAATTACGGCTGCAATAACAGAAATGATGACCTATGAAAGTTAAAAGGAAATTTAAAAGGAAAGAGCAGAACACCTAGACAGGAATAATGACGTCCGATCGGAGCCCTTATCAGACTGTTCTTGAGCTTTCTGCCCCTTTTTCGGCTCGAGTTACACTGCATCACCCAATGACGGATTCAGAATTATAACCTTGGGGATGCTTAAACTTTAAAACAAAAAAAATGATGGATTTAGATAAATGCTTATATTAGAACGCTTTATTTGAGTGCTTCAGTTTTGGCTCAAGGTTTGACATTTTAGAATAATGTCTCCAGACTAAACAGCAGAGAGATGTCTCCAAGAAGCAAAAGTTCGAACCCGCCGTCGCGACCTCACCTCTCTCCTCTGTGACCTCTACTCCTCCGCCTCCATGCCAACAACGGTGGAATGAGTGATCAGTAGAGACTAGAGAGTAGAAATTAAGGAGATGACTAAAGTTAGGGAAAGAAAGCTGATGAGTAAAGTCGAAGTTTGGGGTCTTGGAAATGGTTGGTTCACTTGGGGTTAAATACATACCCTAGTTTTTGTTTTTTATTTTTTTCATTTCTTTTAGGCTTAGGGATGCTTGAGCATCCCTATGAAAAGCCTGGATCCGCGCCTGGCATCACCACCACAGATCGATGAGGTAAGAGTACAGCTTACAAACGCCACCAGCCTGGCGTCTAGTGGTGGCGGTCTAGTGGGAGACAGACGGCGGCGGAACCCGCTTGCGTCTCATCCGGATCGGGTCGACACGAAAACTAGGCCTTCTACGTTCCCCCGAAAACCCAGGATTCCCTCTTTAAAAAAGCTGGGTAGTCTTTCTCAAAAAAAAAAAAAAAAAAAAAAAATATATATATATATATATATATATATATATATATATAAGTACAAACACAGATTTAACATGAATTTCGATGAAAATCATATTTTCAGTAGACTGTAACTTCTTCATATAGAAGTGTGTTATGTGCCCATGAACTTGGTTTAACGTCCTCTACGACTTTTATAAAGAAAAAGTTGTCACAAAATTGGGAACGAAGGAGAAAGTCTATTTTTGTGGGGGACGACAGTGGGGGTTATGCTAATTTGGGTAATTGGCAACTTAGGTCTCCTAGAGTTTTTGAGTTAGGCTTTCTTTTCTTCTGTTCTTTTTTTGGAAGGGAGATTACCTTCCTTCAAGGGCTAAAACAATATTTTTCTTTTTGTTAGTAATGTTTTACCATTTGGTGAGTGTAGCGGGTCTCGGCTTTGTTTTTCCCTGTTTTTTATTTTCTTGTGTAACATGGATTAATCCATTTTGCCAGTATTGATTGAACATCACTGGGTAACCTTTGTTAGGAGTCATGGTAACATGTGCAGTCGGCACTAGAGCATCAATTGTCTAATGTTGATCTTCAGATTTCCAAGCTTGTAGGTTGTATGATCTTTTCAATTTGTCTCCAAAAAAACATCACATTTTAAATGTCATGATATAAGATGTGTTATTGTCAACGAGCCTAAAAAAAAACGGTGGCCAAAGCAAATTTTTGGGTGTTTAAGATAAAGTTCAATCAAGAACCAAGCTAAGAGATCGATGTCGATGTATAAAACAAAAAATTTATATATAATAATGAATAAAAAATAGGTAATGACTAAAATTACGAAGATGTTGTACTATCATTACTTCACGACCTCTTTGGTAATTGTTTTCCTTGACTCTTAAAAAAAGCTTAGACTACCTTTTTATAACTTTTCTGGCTTTTGAACTACTTTGATGCTCTAGGACATCTCATTTTTGTCGTATTTAAGTGTTTGGTTTTATTTTGAACCACGCTTTGAACTTTGCCTATAACTTTGCTTGTAGGTTCTAGTTTGTGGGCTCTGAATAAGTAGAGTAGTTTTTTGTTTTATTTTGAACTACGCTTGAAAAATTCAAGTTTTTGGTTTTATTTTGAACTACGCTTTGAACTTTACCTATAACTTTGCTTCGGTTTTAGTTTGTAAGCTCTGAATAAGTAAAACAGTTTAATTGTCAAATGATTAGGCCCATTCTATATATCATTATGATCCTGAATCACAAATTTTTTATCTACGTTTATTCGGTAGAGGAAGAGTATGTAATGGCCTGACTTTTTCTGGCTATGACATCTCATTTTTGTCGTATGTCTATCTATGATGAATTGTTTGAAGTTGTGACATCGTTTTAGTTAATGCCTGTTTTTCTTCAGAAAGAAATGAAGAACAAGAGTGATTCCTATCAACAAGGCTGATTTGAAACGACGGGACATGAATTAAGAGACAGAAATGGACGAAACGACGACAGCCGTTGATTTCAAACAAAATTGATCGGACGAATACCGTACGACAACTATTAAAGTGATCTTTTTATTTTTTATATTATTTCTGATCTTTTGCTCTCTCCGTCTTTTCTCTGCAAATCTTCTTCAGTTCTTTCCAAGCTAGTTCCCATTCTTTGAATTCGTTTCTTTGTCTCTTTGATTTGTGCAGAGCATATAACAAAAGTTGCGGTGTTGTATCCATCGATTTTGTACCTCATAAAGTGACAATTTTTAGTTTTGATTATTGATTTGGCCGTGAGTGATGACAGATGACAAACCCTTCTTCTTTGGGTAGAGAGATATGAGGACAAAGAGATAGAGGGGATCAGCTTAATCTTAGAGATTTGTGGGTGATGCTCGCAAGTTCAGAACAAACAAAGGGATCTCAGGGTTCGTGGTTGAGTGAAAACAAAGAAAGAAAAAAATGGGGGCTTTCTGTTGGAGATAGAACTCGGACCCAAACATCAAATAGATTGAGAGAAAACGATATTTATTTTGTCGCAATCGGAGAGAATCAGCACTAGTACTCCTTCGGTTGTAATTTCCCTTTCTCCCCCTGGAGAGTGCATAAGTCTCTCTGACTCTGATCAATCTCAGTGACTCAGTCTTCATTCAGTGCATAAACTATCATCTAGAAACCCTCTGATTCCTCAATTGATTCGAATTCTATATATCCTTGATTCTGAACTTGAAATTGTAGATGAATCATAGCACAGATGGATTCTAGAGCATGAAAACAGGCATCGAATGCATGGGAGAGATTGAGAGGAGAGAGAGAAAGATAAAGAGAGTTGGGTTTTAATAGTTGTCGTACGGTATCCGTCCGATCCATTTTGTTTCAAATCAACGGCTGTCGTCACTTCGTCCCTTTGTTGCAGCCCGGTTCCTATTAATACCATATCATAAATACCAAATTAAATTTTAAAAAATATCATTGGAGAACAACGTTATCCAACATATAATGACTTTGATCTTTCTCAACATTTTATAAAAAATGTGCTATCTTCCGCTATTGTTTCGTTTCATCCAACATCAGGTTTCCAAGTCTCAAATCCCGAAAGAAGGTTTTGGCAATGATCCATGACACAGATAAGATCCACCACACAGAAAATACAATAAAATATATATATATAAGGAGCAGATTCTTAATTGTAGTTACATAAGCCCTACAACACAAGTGTTTTGACATTTTCTTTCTAAAATGCCACCATTCTGAAATACACTGGAAATCATATACAACCGATGTTGGGTCGAACAACCCCAGAAGCCCAACTCTGATTCTAGCCCAAATCCGTCATTCCAGTATCCGCTTCTCCCAAATATAAAACCCGCCATCTGAAAAAATTGAAACACAGCTGAAAAAGCTGTTGCCGCCTAAAAAGACCATTCTCATTGGTCGACTTAACCAGCACGCGGATCACCATCCAAAAATTTCCAAAACCCTCCCAAAATTTCAAACCTTTCAAACCTCACCGCTTCTCTTCACCGCCATAAATACACCCTCCACAATTCACCCAGAATCCACAAATTGAAATCCCTAAACCCCAAAACCCTAGTCATTTCCAGCTCTCAGACATGGCACGTACCAAGCAGACCGCTCGGAAATCCACCGGAGGCAAGGCGCCGAGGAAGCAGCTGGCCACCAAGGCTGCCCGGAAGTCGGCTCCGGCGACCGGAGGAGTGAAGAAGCCCCACAGGTTCAGGCCGGGAACCGTGGCGCTGAGGGAGATCAGGAAGTACCAGAAGAGCACGGAGCTTCTGATCCGCAAGCTGCCGTTCCAGAGGCTTGTGAGGGAGATTGCTCAGGATTTCAAGACGGATCTCAGGTTCCAGAGCAGCGCCGTGGCCGCGCTTCAGGAGGCGGCGGAGGCTTACCTTGTGGGTCTGTTTGAGGACACCAACCTCTGTGCAATTCACGCCAAGAGGGTCACCATTATGCCCAAGGACATCCAGCTTGCGAGGAGAATCAGAGGCGAAAGGGCTTAAGAAAACCCATTGCTTTGTTGTTTAAGAGAATCATGAATTAGCTATGGTTGTATATCTTTTTCGCTTTCGGCAATCATAATGAGAATGGTGTTTCTGTTTTCTGAAAATTGCATGTTTTGGTTGTGTTTCGTTTTGGTTTTGTCATATGTGCTGAATCTTACTGAAAACCCAAATTATAATTTTCTTCAGCACAACCTTCAGTGAAGAACAGAATAAAAAATTGGGGAAACTAGTATATGCTGATGGAACTAATTCAGTGAACTCGTTCTTGCTGTCTTCCTGAGAGCTCTAACCGCAATGGCTACAATTGCGCATTTCTTGAGATGATTCATGGCTTTGATATAATGTTCAAATAGCAGTCACAAGTTAAAACTTGAAACTCCTTGCTCATCGCAACCAACTAACCATTTAGAGAAGCCAGACACCAAAACTATACACATCATTTGTTTCAGACACAGGTGCAGGCCTGAACCAATCAGGTGCAACAATCAACATGTTCAACACAGGTCACTGCAAAGACTTGAAGAAGGTTTAATCCTGTATTTTCTCATTTTCTGCTTAATTTTCATATCAATGACAGAAAGAGAGGCAAATGTGTAAAATAGTAAACAAACTGTATTAACATATAGACAACTATCTCACAGGGAACCAATATGATATAACTAGATACACAACTATGTCATTATGCATCCAACAAATGGATTGAAGCAGCACATGTCCAACTCGTAAGTTGTATCACATTTTGAGAGTGTCATCAATCTTCAATGGCTCGCATCTTCTTCTTCCTCAACAGTTTGTATGCCGTGGTTTCCTGAAATTGATCCAAGTAACTTGTATGTACAACTCGTATGTTGTATCACATATTTTGTGAAAGTGTCATCAATCTTCAATGGCTCGCATCTTTCTTCAACAATTTGTATGTGGTTCAACCTGACTTGTAACCCCTACCTCACTTGTTTCTCCCTTTTGCCCTAGCAACAACAATTTGTACTTGTATTCCAACTTTTTTATATAATCATTGTTCTGCTTCAGTTTTTTCTTCATCAACAGTTTGTATGTGGTGGTTTAGGGGAGGATTTGGGTCCCAAAATTATGTCATTATGCATCCAATAAATGGATTGGAGCAGTAGGTATGTTGAATCACATATTTTGAGAAAGTGTCATCAATCTTCAATGGCTCAAATCTTCTCAACAGTTTGTATGTGGTGGTTTCCTGAAATTAATCCAAGTGAGTAACTAGTACCGAGTATTATAAGAGTGAAACTACACTAACATTAATAACATATTAAGCTTCAAGTTAACAAAATAACAACAAAATAACCATCAATTCACCAGATAAAAAAAAAGTACATGTATGTAATGTATTCCTTAGATTTTGGTCTGACAATTAGTAAACATTAAAACTACCCAATGAATGGAAGAAAAAAAGAAAGAAAGAAAGAACTCACAACAATCAGGTTGTAATTGAAGGTCCCCGACAAAATCAAATACATTAGATACTCTAGGAATTGAGGAAAGTTGCAGCTAAATGGAGGTATTAGGCATCGACGCATCGTATTGTGTCTATAGCTAATAGGAAACCAAGTTTGACTAACTTAAAGTGGGCGACGAGATATCAGCATGATGTTCCATTCCTTATTAGAGCCTATGTACTGGAGTTTTTCATAAGCAGCACATCTTGACTGTGTATGTGTGTAGCTGGGAGGTTCTATAATCAAGGAAGAAAAACATTTGCATCCTACTTGAAGGTTTTATCCTGAGAATATAAACCCTACTTCAAGTTCTTACGCTGAGAAGCTACTTCAGAACTTTTTCTTTGCAGCTAAAGTGCTGCAACCACTTGGACTTGCCCTTTACAAAACTGTTTCCCCTTTGAAGGGTTTTTGCTTTCTCTCATATGTTTTCCCTCAGTCCTATTTTTCAAGCATCCATGGCCTCTATAAGATGACCTCAAAACTCCGCTTGAAAGCCATTTTTACAAGTTCATAGCTCAACATTCAACAAGCACTTTCCTAGTATCAATTATCATACAATCTATCATGTATCATAAAACCTCAGATTCCTTGTCTTCAATCAACTCTACAAAAACTCAAAATTCAAATACCATGTATAGTAGGCTAAAAAATTAAACAGGAAGGAGTGATCTAGGGGTGGCAATCCAAAGAATGCAACTGTTTGCGATAGAAAGTGGAAACTTAAAAATATTGAGGTTCAAAACTCACCTCTGTGTGTCCCCCTTAGTAAGAGACTGAAAAAGATCTTCTCTCTTGCATTTCGTTTTGTTGACAGTCTCCAACAAGATGATGTTGTCAATACCCTGAGCATACACCCAAAAGGACACATACATAAAAAAGAAAAACTCCAAAGCAAGGATTGATACAAAATAAAAGAGAACAAGTTATGCACCTACCTGATCAAAAACATAGTATCATTAACAACATTTGATCCCCATCTAGGAACCTCCTATGACCTCTGGGATGGTCATAGGATCCTGTGTCTGTCATTCGACGTATGAGGTCACCTGCATCTGGTGTGGCAGGAATGCAGAATCGGAAAATCAGAAAATATCACAGCGAAACCAAATTTCACAAACAAAAACCACAAAATACAAAAAGTAGAAATTTATATAAGATTCAAGGCATATAGGTTTACCTTGTTCTGAAACTTGATTATATTCTGCCAGTTCGAACTACTCGGCTTGATGCAAAAACTCTACTTTTCTTTCCAATCCCTCCCATCCCAAAACCATTCTGAATTAAAACAGCAAGCAACGAGTTCATGGCGATATTATGAACGCCACTAGCCTGGCGTCCAGTGGTGGAAGGAAGGCGACCAAACCCGCCTGCGTCTCGTCCGGGTCGGGTCGACCCGAAAACTGGGCATCTCAGTTGGCGGCCGACAAAATGAAGAGCCCGAAAACCTAGGATTCCCTTTAAATAAGCTGGGTGATAAAAAGACGTATTTACCCCTGAACTGATTTTCATTCGATTGTAACTTCTTCTTATGAACTTTGTTTTAAACGTACAGGATGTCTACGAACTCGATTTAATGTGTTCTACGACTTTAGTAAAGAAAGTTTTTTCAAAATTAGAAACGAAAGAGAAAATTAATTTTTGAGCCACTAAAAGCTCAAAAAAATGGGTAATAATTAAATAATAATTGTTTACGGTCCAAATGCTCTATTAATTTTTTTTTTTAAATAATAGAGAAAATTAACATGTAAAATTTGGTCTAGAATGTTACAACTAGAGCATCAAATGTATAAGGTGATCTTTAGATTCCCTAGCTTGGAGGTTGTATGATCTTTTCGATCAATAAAATTTTCTCTATTATTTCAACAACAAAAAAAAACCTCTAAACCTACTGTTAAGATATAAAATATCAATTTGGTGTGTTATTGTCAAGGACCAAAAGAATATAGTGACTCAAGTGAAAATTTTGTATTTAGGATCAAATATGTTCAAAATTGAACAACAAGAATCAAACTAAGTGTTCGATGTTGATGTATAGAGGATGAGTCTGGTTCAAGGAACATCTTATTTGACACAATTTTTTACACTAATTTATCTTTTAGATTTAAATTGATCTAATGGTTGATATTAATCGAGAGTATGATTTAGCAAGTGACATAGAAATACTCTTATTTACCAATCTAAAAGTTATTATATTTAGGCAAATGAAATTCATTTTCTGAAGAAAATCAAAGAAATTTTTTTACATGATTGAAAAGCATAAGAACACGCATATCTGATAGCTGATTAATGAACGGAATAGAAATAAAAGTCTTGGTAAGTAGTAAAACTAGTTTACCTCCTTCATCCAGTCCGTTCGGATTGTGATCCATAATAGAATGATTGTTTGCATCAACGTACCTGCCATTATCCCTAACCATATTCCCTATACAATATGCATGAAACACAGTCAGTAACGTAGTAGCATAATACCAAATTTGGTTAAATTTTAGTTTACGTAGAAAATAACAGTAAACCAAATTTGCATAACACATTATCACTAATGTAAAATCTAACTGTCTAAGTAACTCGAACTGGCATTACCGAATTTACCGTAGCACCAAAGTCGAAGTAAAATCCAAGAAGGGCACGGAGCTTGCCATCCACACCCAACAGCAACACCGGACAAGACTGGCTGAACTCCATTAAGGAGGAGGGTGAGGGCAAGCAGAGGGGTGAGATCTGAGACAGCTGCGGCCACGGCTTCACCATCCATGAAGGCGTAGCTGATAACGTCACGGAAAATAAGAACAACTATGGCTGCGATGGCGGAAATGATGAAGGAGATCGTAGTCACGACCACCACGGAAAATGCTGTGGATTTGGGATTCCCGGCTCCAAGCTCATTGCTTACTCTCACACTGCATATACATGATCGCAAAACGTACCCATCAGATGTACGTAACAACAGTAATGCTAAATTAGTTATATACCTCATATGTTATGTCTGAGCTAGCTAGCTAGCTAACTCATATATATGCAACATTATTTACTGACCTTGCAGCTGCATTTAACCTGATTGAGATCATGAACACCCATCCTGATATCGTCGTGCTGCATTCATCAATTAGTCATATGTCATATATATCAATATATGAATACATACATTATATGGTTCATAGAGTTTTGACATATGTCATATACACACACCTGTATATATATCATGATTAATTACATACACTATGTGGTACTATAGAGTTTGGCATGTAATAGAGTATTATGGAATTTTTTCATGTACCAGATCACAGACGATAATTGTATTAGGTTACGAATACCAAATACAACTCTTCTCTAATTCTTTTAGTTTTCTGAAAGAAAGTACCTGACGAATAAAGGGAAATACCAGAAGAGTACGGAGCTTCTGATCCACAAGTTGCCGTTCCAGAGGCTTGTGAGGGAGATTGCTCATGACTTCAAGACTGATCTCCGGTTCCAAAGCAGCGCCGTGGCCGCGCTTCAGGAGGCGGCGGAGGCTTACCTTGTGGGTCTGTTTGAGGACACTAACATCTGTGCAATTCACGCCAAGAGGGTCACCATTATGCCCAAGGATATTCAGCTTGCCAGGAGAATCAGAGGCGAAAGGGCTTAGGAAAACCACCAGATCCCGTTGCTTTGTTGTTTAAGAGAATATTACCTACGGTTGTATATCTTTTTGGTTTTGGAAATCTTAATGAGAAGGTGCTTCTGTTTTGTGAAAATTACATGTTTTGGCTCATCACATGTGCTGAATACGGATCGAAAACCCAAATTATTGTTTCTGCTTCAGCGTAACCTCAAGTTAAGAAAAGAGTATAAATTGGGGAAACTTGTATCTGCTGATGGAACTAACTGGTTGAACTACTACTTGAAGCATTAACATAACATTCTTTGTAATGTGTAACAGTCCTTGCTGGAGAAAGTGTCATCGATCTTGCATCTTCTTTTTCAACAATTTGTATGTAGTGCCTTCTTGAAATTGATCCAAGTAACTTGTATGTACAACTCGTAAGTTGTATCACATATTTTGAGAAAGTGTCATCAATCTTCAATGGCTCGCATCTTCTTCAACAGTTTGTATGTAGTGGCTTCCTGAAATTGATCCAAGTAACTTGTATGTACAACTCGTATGTTGTATCACATATTTTGAGAAAGTGTCATCTATCTTCAATGGCTCGCATCTTCTTCTTCAACAGCTTGTATGTAGTGGTTTCCTGAAATTAATCCAAGTAACTATTATAAGAGTGAACCTACACTAATATTAATATCACACTTAAGCTTGAAGTTTGCAAACTGTAACAAAATAACAATAAAATAACCATCACTTCACCAGAAAGGACATATATGCATTCTATTCCTTCACCTTTGGTCTGAGAAGTAATAAACATTCAAACTATCCAATAACAAGGAAGAAAGAAATAAATGAAAAAAGGGTATTTTCCAACATAAACATTAAAGGTGAGTATAGACATTCATATTTAGGGGGATATAGTAGCAGTGGATATATATAAAGAATTGAACAGCTACTTTTTTACATCTAAATCACAATACACCATAAAAAGGCTTTTGCTTTCTTTCACGCATGTTTTCCCTTGGTCCTATTGTTTTTCAAGCATCCATGGCCTCTATAAGATGACCTCAAAATTCCGCCTGAAAGCCACCTTTACAAGTTCATAGCTCAACAAGCACTTTCCTAGTATCATTTATCATACAATCTCAGATTCCTTATCTACAATCAACTCTACAAAACTCAAAAGTCACATGCCATGTATAGTACACTAAAAAATTATACAGGAGGAGTGATCTAGGGCAGCAATCCAAAGAACACAACTGTTTGCTGAAGAAAGAGGGAACTTTAAGATGATTGAGTTGCAAAACTCACCTCTGTGTATTTCCCTTGATAAGAGACTGAATAAGATCTTCTCTATCACATTTCATTTTGTTGACAGTCACCAACAAGATGTCGTTGCCAATACCCTGAGAGCATCCACACCCATACGAACATACATATACATAAAAAAAGAAAAATCTCCAAAAAAACTCCAAAGCAAGCATGAATACAAAATAAAAGTGAACAATAAAATAAAGAATTTGAAATAATAAGCATCTCATCTCGGGAGTCTGGTAGAAATCTGTTCCGCAATTAGTACTTAATGTCAAATCATCAATTAGGTAATTGCTAATACCAAAATCTGCCTGTTTTGTTTCATCCAACAGCAGATTTGCAGGTTTCATATCCCAATGGACCAATAGGAGTGGCAATAATGTGAGTTTAGCTAACATGCAGATTTAGACTAAAACCAGTAATTAAAACGAGCAATTGGTTAATTTAAAAAGAAATAAATTACCTGGCGGAAGTATTTCCAAGCTTCTCCTTTACTTAATGTTCCTCTTTTGGCAACATATTCAAGCAAACTTCCACCCTCCATCCTTTCCATCACAATATAAACATTTTTTTTCAAACAATGTCCCCTCATAACAGGTCATAACATTTGAGTGCTTCAAATGATTTGCCACAAATACAAATGTTTTAAAGAACTAGATATTAGTGCCTTTTAATTGCTATGCAATATTATATATAATTATAATACAGTGTGTATTAACAAGATTTTAAGGATTCAGCTAACCTCTCTTCTTAAATTTCTCAAGAGCCTCATGATTAAACTTTGCACATCCTTGGAAAGATAATAGTTTAATTGCCACGGTCTGTCCAGTTGCAATATGTATGCATTTCTTCACCTTGGCATCATGAGGATCATCTAAGAACATTTGATCAAACTCCTTTTTTTCTTTCCAATCCCTCCCATCCCAAAATGATTCTAAATTGTTTGTTGGAGTCATCCTTAAAACACCATGCATCTCACGGCAAACAAACAATAAAAGATTATAGGTTTATAACCGAAATCAGAAGAAATGTAAAAATCGAAAAAAAGCAAAATTTAAAAGAAAAGAGCAGAACAGGACAAAGGAACGTAAGCAAACAGGACCAGCACTTCAAATTTCAAATCGTGTTTTTTTCAGACTGGATAGAGAATCAAAGAACCAAATCAAATAGAGTAAAAGAATAAAAGAACCAAATCAGATAATCAAAACTGAGAAAGAGTAAAAGAATTCTCACCCAAATCGAAATTCAAAACCCAGTCAATACTCTCAATGGCTTCGATGAAAGAGAGGCGACTAGGCGAGTGCCGCAAGTCAATACTCTCGATGCCCAGCCTCAAACTCTCAATGGCTTCGATGGATGCCCACTCGATTTCTCAATTCCAGTCGCCGTTTTGTTCATGTGGTAGAGAGTAGAGACAAAGGTGGCTGAGAGTCTGGGGCGACTGGACGAGAGTGCGAGAGTGACTTTAGTCATTAGGTTTAAGTTTGACCAATAATCCCATGTGGAGTTCCTACCATATTGGTGTAGGACTGATAGAATGACCAATAACATAATGACACGTACCCATGCCGGGTTTTCTGGCTTAAGATTTTGGGGGCTGAAATGTACGCACATTTTTTTTACAATCCACAAACCCGTGCCTCACTTTTTTATAAGGAATCATATCTAAAATATCAATATCTTAGACAACTTGAAGTGATTAAAACATGGATACTTTAGACATTATCTTATAAAAAATGGGGTAGAGGTGTGTGGATTGTAAAAAAGAGTGTAAATTTCACTCCCCAAGATTAGGGCTGGGTATTTAACCGAATGTGTGAAAAAAAACCGACCGAATTGAACCGAAAAACTGGATAACTGAATTGAAATATTTGGGTCGAAACAAGTAGTGAATCGATCTGAACTGGTTTAAATCAGATTTGATCCGGTTTAAGCTCTTAAACAAACCAAAAATAACCGAACCGACCCGAATTATATAATGTGTGTGTATATATATATAATATATACTTGAAACGCTATTATTATTAGTTGATTATATCTCTACTTACAGTGTACTCTCCCACACTTAATCTCTCCATATAAAAGACAATTTCTCATTCTTGGAAAAATCTGTTAGTGTAGAAAAGATTGAGAGTGCATTAGATTGCATTTTGTACTTTGAGTTTATAAAAAAAAAAAAATTACTCAAGTCAAAAACTTGAAGTTCAACTTTACAGTGAGATACTAGATGGACCAAAAGTTTTTCAAATATGGACCAAAACCGAAACCGATCCTAACCGATTCGAAAATTTGGATGAGCCGAATATTCGGGTCTAAGGTTTTTAATTTCGAATTTGGTTGGAAAAAATCTTAAACTAAATAATTTGGATTGGTTTTGGTTTCATCTTAAAACCAACCCGAACCGAAGATGCCCAGACCTACCCAAGATTTTCTTCCATTTTACGAATCGGAACCGAACCGTTACTATTTAGAACCGGATCGGACTGGTTCATGTCAGTTTTATCGGTTTTTTCTTTGGTCTGGTTTTATGCCCAACCTTAACAAGAACAACCTTATTTATGAAAGTTAATGAGTTATAATAGCAGAAGATGTGAGGCGAAAATGGGATGTGTTAATAACATTACCATAATAGGGTGTTAATATCGAAAAATTATGAGAAATTTTTGTTAAAATTTGATTTTTAATTGGATATGTCATATATGGATATTATTAGAAAACGAAATGACTGGATAAAGTAAATTTAGTATAGAAAATTAAAATGTAAGATGAAATAACCATGTAGGGTGAATAAGGATGGAAATAGCCACACCCTAAAATAATTACGTGTTTTTTTTTTTAATAGAAGAGGTCAGACTTTATTGATAAATAAAAAAAACTACATGGAAGATGTTTCACCTACTATTGCAGTCTGAAGAAAAGGAGGAACCGAAAAGTAAAAAGTTTCTCTAACTAGAGTTTTAAAGTGTCCTGCCATCAGATGTGCCGCTCTATTTGCAGATCTTTTAGTATATATGATCCTCACAAAGCTTGAATCTTGAATCATACTCCCAATATCATCATAAAGTCTTCCCAAAACAGAAAGATTAGCTTGATGGTTTATTAACTGCAAATATACCACATATGCATCAGTCTCTATTATGGCTGGCTCAAAATTATTTGCAATAACAAAAACAATAGCCTGTCTGCATGCCAAAACTTCAAAATGCTCAATAGAAACCACACCCTTATGCGCCTGCCCTCCACAAGCCAAAAATGAACCCGAATTGTGCCTTATCACAAAACTTGTGCTACCACTGTGTGTTCCCGAAATGAATGACCCATCCACATTTATTTTCACAATACCATGAGGTGGAGGCTTCCAGCTAGCCCTCACAATCCTCCCTCTTCCCATGCCTCCAGGTTTAATTAGCACAGATCGAAAATCATTCAGTCTAGCCATAAAACTAAAAACTACATCTAAAGCTGTGTCATTCCTTCCATCACAAACTATATTATTTCTTTCCTTCCAAATACCCCATAATAAAAATATCAATTCTCCAAGCATAGAAGAAGATAAGTTTTGAGAGCATTCATTTAACCATTCCGACAAGTTTAAATGAAGTGTTGCTGGATTCAGACAAACCTGAGATAAGATGTTGTTGGACTGTATAACTTGACGAGTGAAAGGACAGTCACGACAAAGATGGATTATAGATTCTATTTCCTGAGCACAAAGCAAACATGTTACCGATTCCAAAGGCACATGTTTTGACTGAAGTCTTTCCAATGTAGGGAAAATACTATGGCATACACGCCATATATTTACCTTAACTCCATTTGGAATGTTAACCTTCCAAATTTTCTTCCAAAAAGCCACATCGTACCAATAGTAAGATCAAAAGGTTGATGAACTTGTGAATCATGAAAAGAGTACCTATATGCAGTTTTAACTGAAAAAGCACCACTCTTCTCCAAATGCCACACTATTTTATATGTGACTTCATGAGAAGGGGGAGGAGTAGCACCAATAGTTGTAGCATCCTCAGCAGAAAACAATGTACTAATTAAAGCATTGTTCCACCCTCCTGATGGACTAATAAGATCATGTACCTTGGTAATATGGGGAGGCATCACTGTGAGCTCGTTAGGCTTAAAATTGATAGTCCCTGGAATCCAAGCATCAGACACCACATCAACTGTCAAACCGTCCCCAATCTGCCAATAGCTTCCCTGAAGTAATAAGTCTCCAGTGGAGAAAATGCTCCTCCATGAATACGATGGTGAGGAATGTGTTTCAGCTGTCCAAAAAGAGCCTTGTGGAAAATATCGAGCTTTATAGAGTCTTGTTATAAGTGAGTCTGGTGCATTCACCACTCTCCATGCTTGTTTTGCAAGCATAGCATTGTTGAACTCCACCAAACTACGAAAACCCAACCCACCTTCCTCTTTTGGATTGCAAAGAGCTTTCCAATTCTTCCAGTGAATTTTTCTCTTCTCCATTATACTTCCCCACCAGAATTTTGCACATAACTATTCCAAGTCCTCACAATTTTTTTTTGTAAGTTGGAAAACGCTCATAGCATAATTAGGGAGTGATTGAGCCACAACCCTAATCAAAATATCTCTACCAACTCCACTTAGAAATTTCCCTTGCCAGTTCAATATTCTTTTCCCCAACTTCTCTTTAATAAACTGAAATGTAGATGCCTTTTTTCTCCTCACATAAGTCGGTAAACCCAAGTATTTCTCATGGCTGTCAACCATCTCAATTCTCATGAAACTAGAAATATCCTCTTGCAAAAACTCAGGAACATTACGGCTAAAAACAACAAAATTCTTCTGGAAATTCACAAGTTGTCCCAAGGCTCTACCATACGTCTCCAAGACATCTTGAACCTGATAACAATTTTCCAGAGTAGCATTAGCATACAACATGCTATCATTTGCAAAAAAAAGATGGTTTACTGAGGGTGCTCCTTCACAGATGTTAATACCAGGTAACAGTCCTAGTAGCTGTTTTTGTTTCAGTAGCGCTGAAAAGCCCTCAGCCCCAAGAAGAAATAAATAAGGGGATAGAGGATCCCCTTGTATCAACCCTTGACTAGCTAGGTATCACAAAGCCTCTAGGTTTTCCTCGAACCCAGAATGAGTATCTAACAGTTGACACACATTGCATCACTATATCAATCCAGACTGCAGCAAAACCAAATCTCTCTAATACCTTACGCAAAAATAGTCATTCCATTATGTCGTATGCTTTGTTGAGGTCCAACTTCAGAGCCAAGATATTATCAGTGATCAACATTCCCGGAACAAAAGCACTTTGAAACGGTGAAATCACTTCCGGCAAAATAAGTTTTAACCTATTTGCAATAACCTACGTGTTTTGTAAACATTACTTTTAAAACTACTGTTATGATATATAATATATCATTTTCATGTGTTTTTGTCAACGAGCCAAAAAAATAATATCAATAAAGTGAATATTATAGTATCGGAAAAGTATTTGTTCAAGATTGACTAGCTCAAAATGTAACAAAAATCAAAGTAAGAGATCGAGATTGATGTATGTTAATGTATGGGGAATAAAAAATTTATTTACACATCTCACATATCTAAATGCACATCCCATAATTTTGTAAAATTTTTAATTCCTCTTTTATCCCTCTTTATAATTTTTTTTTGACAAAAACAAATGAGAAAAAAAAAACCACAATTCATTCAAGCAATGGCTAAGGTTTAATTTATTCAATTGAGCAAGTGAAGAACTAAGGATCAACTCATAGTTACTGAACCAAATGGAAAAAAAAAATAGTACTATGTAATTATGTTTTGTCAAAACACCTCCGCAGGTGAAGAACTAACGGTGTGTTTGGATGAGGGTGATTTCGATCCCGGGAACTTAATCAAAAATAAGGAATTCTCAATTTCTTAAGACGGTTTCCCTCGTTTTGATTCTTATCTCGTGAAATTAGCAATTTCCACAGAAAAATAATCGTGGAATTTGAGAGCTTAAATTTCTGACTTAAATTCCTCACAAAATAGGCGTCATTTGTCAATTTCTTTAACTAAGGTTAGTCTGAATACAAATTCTTGTCATTTTAAAACTCTACATCATGAAATCCAAACAATGAAATTCTCAATTAATGAAATTTAAATTCATAGAATTGTAATTTCTATGATTTTAAAATTTATAGAAATTAAATGATTTTATCCAAACACAACATAAAGGAATTCGAATGACAAACAATATGAAGATGTTATAGTCACATTATTTATGTCAAAAAAAAAAAAAAATACTGCTGTAAGCTTATTGGCCCAAGAGAAACATGCGGGTTAGGCGGAGTCGGGGCACCGCTAGGCAGTCACTCGGGTAATGAGCATGTGCGGGCTGGGGGTTCCACCTTTATAAAGAAAAGTAAAACGAAGGCTCTCGCTGTTCTGTTTTCACTTGATTTTCGTTCTACTTTTTCAATTTTTATTTTTTAGTAGCAATTAGAAGAGGAGAAGAAAGATGTAGATATCTGTATTTGATTTTGATGAAGGTAACCGGAGCTGCATGTTGAAGAAAATTAGAAGAAGAAGAAGAAGGAAGCACAGTGACTCTAAAGCAGGGAAGGAATCTCAGAGGCGATTACAGATACGTACGTTCAGAACTTCGAATTCTTTAGAAGTGCATGTTAATGCTGAAGAAGCCCTTTGTGCTATATCACTTAGTCCAGGTTTTATACGAAGATTGCTTCAGCATGCTATGGAGAGACTCTCAACGGAAATCAATTCTCACCAGCTCCATCATTATCGGTTTGTGTGGAAACTTTGAGCAGAAATGCTTGTATTAGTGAACGCGAGCTTGTTCATTTCAGTATTACGTACTGACGTACAGTTGGTAGTCAAGATGCTGAGAAGGAGTTGATCCGTGTTGAAGCAATACCGACAGTTTTAGACTTGTTTTTAAAGTAGCGGTATAACAATTTTTTGCATTACCACATGGAGGACATAGTCGTATCATGTTAATTTAGAAAGCAAAAATGGTCCTCTGGTACAACATCTTCTTCATGAATGTGATCTTATTGGAAAGATACTTGAAGCAGAAAAGAGTTTCACAGTGGCTGCTGATTTCAGTTATGCCAACAATTCCTGCTAAGGCAGAAACATTCAACTAGGAAACAACGATAGGGAGATTCAGGCATATCTGCCGGAAAATAGTGTCACTACCATATATAACAAAATCACCAAATTACACTATGAATAACCTTGGAGAATAAACATTGTCCTACGCATATACAATGACTTCATTCTCATCACTTTCTCAGCCTTTTAGGGGTTCCTTCATGTCCCACTTGTTCAACCTTCTAGCTGCCTCTTCCACCTGCATTTCAATCCAGGTTACAATTAGCAGTGAGCACAACAATAGTAAGACAAACCTAAGATGACTAACACTACTACAATTAAGTTGTTAACATCATATATAGTATGATAAAAAAAATTAGAAACAAATTAACCATGTAAATAAGAATCTGATAGCCGATTAATAAAGGGAATAGAAACAAAAAGTCTTGGTAAGTAGTAATTAAAACTAGTTTACCTCCTTTTTCCAGTCCGTTCGAATGGTGATCCATAATAGAATGATTGTTTGCATCAACGTACCTGCCATCATCCCTAACCATATTCCCTATACAATATGAAACACAGTCAATAACGTAGTACTGTAGTGTAGCATAACACCTTTATTTGATTAAACTTTAGTTTATGTAGAAAATAATAGGAAGTAAACCAAATTTGCATAACACAATCACTAATGCAAAGTCTAAGTAACTCGAACTGGCATTACCTTAGCACCAAAGTTGAAGTAAAACCCAAGAAGGGCACCGAGGGGTACTCCAACCAAGTAATAACACCCCACATTTACATACGCCACAAAAGCTTGCCATCCACACCCAACAGCAACACCGGACAAGACTGGCTGAATTCCATTGAGGAGGAGGGTGAGGGCAAGCAAAGGGGTGAGATCTGAGACAGCAGCAGCCACGACTTCACCCTCCGTGAAGGCGTAGCTGATAACGTCTCGGAAAATAAGAACAACTATGGCTGCAATGACAGAAATGATGAAGGAGATCGTAGTAACCACAACAACGGAAAATGCTGTGGACTTGGGATTTCCGGCTCCAAGCTCATTGCTTACTCTCACACTGCATATACATGATTGCAGAACCCATCAGCAACAACAATAATGCTAAAATAGTTATAGCTCTCATATATTATGTCAGACATTAACGCTCGCTAGCTAATTAACTCATACACACAACATTATTCACTGACCTTGCAGCTGCATTTAACCCGACTGAGATCATGAACACCCATCCTGCTATCGTCATGCTGCATTAATCAAATTATTCATATGTCATATATACGTATATCACGAAATCATGAATACATATACGTGATGTTATAGAGTAACAGAAGATGAGAAGATAATTGTTTTGGAATATCAATAAATTCTTTCCTTTTTTTTTTGTAAAGAAAGTACCTTAATGATTTGAAGAGATGCCATTTTCCAAACATCGTATCAATTGGTGCAGAGAAGAAAAAAAATACTAGACACAAGTATAGCCAATTTGGCAGTCACAACCAGAATAATCATATGCAGCCAAACGGCCATAATATGAACGATGCAAAAACCATCGACTAGATGGCCAAGTATACATAAAAAATGACTCTTGGACCATGAAATATCACTTTCATATATATCTAGAAACTAGTCAAAATAAGGAAGGTTATATTATTCCAAATTCCCCACCAATGTTCTCCACACAAAGAAACAACAACAAAAAAGAAACGGCACCAAAGATTAATAGAATAGTTAACCACCATGATTAGCTATGATTAATATGGTCAAAATATGTGAACATAGCTGTTATGAATTGTCACATTAATATTTGAGCACCTAGCAAATTATGTGGTATGATTAACAAAAGTACAAAACCAATAAAGACATACCAAATCGAGAGCGAGTCAAGAGCCAACTCAGGATTTTCCAGCAAGCCAGCCAGTAGAACCAGAATCTGAAAATACCACGTCTCTAAACACAGCATCACCGCAGACGCCACCGATAGTTTGAAGAATCCATACAACCCGGTGAACGCTTGCCACGTAAAACCGCTCCACGTCTTCCTGCACCTCTCGCTCTTCACGATATACACAAACTGCGCCACCACCGTGATCCACCACGACAGGCTGAGCACCAGCGACGCGCCCAGAAGCCCTAGACCTATCTTGTACACCGCCACCCAGCTCAGCAAGAGGTGTACGACTAGTGTCACTACTGATATGTATGCACTTGGTGCTACTATGCTTTGAGCTTGGAGAAACTTTTGAATGGGGAAGTTGACAGCGTAGGCAAAGATTTGAGGGATCAGGCCGTAAACGTAAACGGCGGCGACGGAGGCGATTCTCGGGGACTGGCCAAGCAAGATAAGGGCTGGTTCCGAGAAGATGTAGGCCAAGGTGAGGAGGAAACCTACCAACGTTAGGAGGATGGTTGATCTTTGTAGATATGTTCCTAGCATTTCGTACTTTTGAGCTCCATATGCTTGTCCACATAGGGTTTCTACCGCACTTCCCATGCCTAACTGTTTCGTTCGAAAATCAAACACCAAAAATAAACGATATTTGATATGTTATGTTTGTAATGTTCTAACAACATAAAGTGTGAGACAATGCGACGGTCACATACCATGAGGCCGTAGGCGAAGACTTGGATGCCATTGTTTCCGAGAGAAGCAGCGGCGAGCTCAAGATTACCGAGGTGGCCGGAGAAGATTTGGGTGGACATTGACATGAGGTAGTTGATCATGTAGACAACCACTGCCGGAGCAGCGAGAAAGAAAAGGAGCTTGGACTCGAGCCATAGAGCAGGTTTGAGACGCTGCAAGAATGGCCTATCTGTGTCGGATAGTATTCTTTCAAGCTCAGTGCTGCTCGAGTAATGGTCATGCTTATCTGTGAAGGATGGGGAGGATGAAATTGGTTGGAGCAGATGTTGCTGGTGGCTATCGTCTTGGGAAGAACCCATCAGGATAAAGGTGGGTTAAGAATTTGTACGTCTAGCCTGAGCAAGTGAGCAACGTACTGCATGAGCATATATAGGCAGCTAGGACGGAGTGGCAAAATTGCATTGAAATGTTGAGTGAGAGGCGGCCATATCTGACCTATCTACAGGGACAAGGCTAAAGGCTCCAAGAGAATTAGAGGTTGGAGGAAGTCGACGGAAGTTGCCAGTCTTGGTTTGCCAGTTATATATCCATCCTTTTTCTGTGATAGAATATATTGAATTTTTGCTTTTCCTGGAAATAACGTCTAGAGGATCATGAATGCTTAATATATTCATATATCATCGCTTACGTAACACGTATTATAATGGAGGTTGTATTTTCCCATTTTCACTCAATTACATAGCAATCAAAACAAAGAAAACAATTATACATCCAATTTTACATGTTTACTCGGCCTTAATTCTAGGTGGCATGTCAAATCACATATCCACATCATCAAATAAAAAAATCATGCTATGTCATTTTTGGGTAAAAATACAATCTTATCATTTCATATCCAATGACTCTAGATTATTTTGTTTATATTCTATAAAAAGATGTTTTTAAAGCTATTTTTTATTACTCGTGCTTAAATTTAAATATAAAATATATATATAAATTTGATTAAATTTAAGCACGAAAAAAATGGCTTTAAAAACATCTTTTATAGAATATAAACAAAATAATCTAAAATCATTGGACATGAAATGATAAGATTGTATTTTTACCTAAAAATAACATAGCATGATTTTTTTATTTTATTAATGTCATAAATCCTAGGCCTTAATAAGGCTCTCTAGCACTACCCTTTACAAAATTTCAAGTGTTTTCATGACGGGGTTCGTATCTGAATCCGGGCTTCTTCGGGCAGTAGTGCAGGCACTCGATCACTGAATCTAATCATGCACTACTTGATAAGATGGACTAAATGCAGTTGTATATGGGCAGGGGAGGATCAAAAGAACTGAACAAGATGTACGTGAGTTAGTTCCAAAGAAATATATGTATGATAGGCCTTTGATCTATTGCTTGTTGAGCATTTTCTAGCTAGCTTCAACTAGCCACATCTACGTATGACATTCCCATTTTGAGTTAATTGCCAAATTACTATCAAATGTATTCATGATGGGTTTCACCGAACAAAATTAATCATCGGATTTGATTCGTGTTTGACAGCTAGCTGGTAACCATTTTTACACTCATTTTAATTACCAACACGAGACGCATTATTCTTTTTCTTCTTTGGGTGGAAGGAATTTTTATTGAGATTTTTTTTTTCAACAACCACTAAAGCAAAAGACCTAAAACGGGCCCAAAAAAAAGACTAACAAAGAAATTCAAACAAACCCAGCAGCTCTATAAGCTTCAATTATGCATGATGAATGGTGGAGCTAGAGATTACAAATGAAGTGTGTCATCATTACTGTAATAAAGTCTCTAATTCAGCTAGATTCCAAACACCAAATACATGTAAATCAAGCTAGACTTCTGAGGGGTGTCATGTCCCCGGCCCTTTGGTCTGTATGTACCTCCATCACTGACCATGATGCAGGTTTTAGGAGAGCGAGGGATGACACATAAACGTTTTCTAAGGGTGACACATAAATTAGCATCACCAGATCGGTTGGCGAAAACTTGAAATCCAACCAAAACAATTTCGTGCAAGCACAACATCACTAAACCCATCCAAATATCTCCACAACCCAAATCTCTACAGATCCTCAGATACAAAAAATTAACTGATAGTAGAGAGATTGAAAGAATAAACCGCCAAAGATCATATTTACGCGTAAATTCGACTTCGGTGCGTATGCAAGTCATGGCTTAATCTAATCTCCGCTTCTTATTTCATTGAAACGCACCTGAGCCATGCGGTCGGCCGAGACAGTAAGTATTAGATCGAGTTAAGGTTACTCTCTCCATATGAACCTCACAACTTCATAGAGTACAAATTCCCCCATGATGGTGACGATGGTCCTGCTGAACCCATAACAGTTGAAAGACCAACATCTACAAGATCTATTTCGTTTGCGCTTGTTGGTTCCTGCAATGGCTTGATATGTCTAGGAGATGGAAACTTCTTCGACATCATGTTATGGAACCCTTGTACGAGAGAAACATCCCGGTTACCAAAGCGACCTTACCCTTTTCGGAGTCCGATTTCTCTTGAGTGTCATTGATTCGGTTATGATCCCACCACCCAAGATTACAAGGTCATAGTTGGCTACAAGTGTAAGATGAGGGGTACAATCAAATTACTGGTCTTCACTTTAAAAACGAATTTATGGAGGATCGTTGAGGTCGTCAGCCCCCCCTGTTAGAGAGTTCAGGCGAGCAGAAGGATGTTTACTAAACGGAGCTCTACACTGGCTAGAGGAAGGAATTGAAGGAAAAGAGATATCAACAATGAAGATCATGTCTTCTGATTTAGCAGAGGAAAAGTTTCAGGAGGTTGTCCCATTAAACTTGTCCACTCTGTGTACACAGGAGGGTATCTCTCAAGGATATATGACCAGCATCAGTGTAGGCATTGGGAAGACTAATGGGAATCGTCTGTTTGTACATCTGTACGATATCAAGGAGGATGTGTACGAAGAAGGTATTGCAATGACAATATGGGGTCGAGAAATCTTGGACTAAACTTGTGCGGATTGCTTCAGATAGTATACGGCATGTAGCTCCAAGATATGGTAGACGCCCTAAATGGATTTTTGATGATGCTGTAGTTTACTTAGCTGGGACAGATGGTATGGGTTGGAACTTGGGATCATATAATCTAAAAACGAAGGCATATAGGAAGGTACCACAGTTCACATATTGAGGGCATCGATTTTGCTTTCTTTCATTCATATTCTGCTGCACCTAAATTATCATTATTTTTAATTGTTTCTTGTTATAAACTATCTAGATTTGTAAATGTTAAAAGTTCATTTCCGTATCAGATTTACAACAGGACTCCTAAAATGGTATGTAAAACTAATTTTAACACCAATTGAAACAACGAATCGCGATCAGCTATCGAATTCAGAGAAGCAGCTTGAGAACCACCAAGGAGGAAAAGAAAGAAGGAAGCATCAAATTCTTGTACAGACCTGTAATACATGAACACGTACTGTGATTAGAGAAAGTGTTGCTAATTTGCTACCAAAGAATCATATGAAAGTACACACTTTAGGAGAAAGTGTTGTATCATATAAAAGTAAACTAAAGAGCGCACGTATTCTCCCCAACAATTTGCATCACGCTTCCTCTCCATGCACTCAAAATATTAATCCTCCATGTTTAGTTTATAATTCTTATTGATGGACAAACTATGTTTTATGAAAGAATGTGGATTCGCTATTCTGAAGATTGATTCAATAGTGCCAATCTTCACTTGCTACAGTGACAACGCTTCTTTGTAATTTTGTGCCTAAGTATTAACTCGGTCAAGTTCAAACAAATGTTATCACTACCTAATGCAATTACTATGATTATCTTCAGTATGAACTAAAAAGTCAATACATGTCACTGGATACTACGTCATTCAATATTTGACATGACTAAGATGAAATGTAGTTATCTGCTTCTACATGGGGTAGTTGCTTTACCATGGCAATATACATAAAAAATACATACCGCTTTGTGCAGATGTTGCTATGGGTACTGCTGGGATTTTGGTTGCTGCAATTCCGTCAGTTTAAGAAACAAGTCAGTGGAAAACCAGGCAAAGAAGTGTGGTGGGAAAACAAACCACAGGAGGCATAGGAATTCAACTGTCTAAGACGAACATTATAGCATACTGTAATGAAGAAAAATATTATATTTCTAGCATACTTCTGTTGCATGTCGATGGAGGTTCAGAAAATGAAGAGGGCCACGGAGCTGCAATGTTGTCATTTAGATCACAAATGAAGCTGACTCCCGAAGTTTTGTCAAATGTTGCATCTGTAGGCAGGCTTGGCAGAAGGCAGCCATACTCTAAAACAAAGAAAGAAAAGAGTAATTTTAAGGGGATGTGGAAAGGAAATTATCGGAGATAAGAAATTAATTTTGTAATCTATTGAATAGATAAGGGCCAAGGTCACAGTAAAATTATAGCAGAATTGTCAATTCCAAAAATCGAGATAAAGTGAAAGTCATAGCTCATAAGATAGGAACTAACAGATGAGAGTTATCAATGGTATGATTCAATTAGAACATAAACACTACCTTGTGATCCAACTGATTCCTCCAATTAGTAAAGTCCACCATCACGAATGACAGTTCAGAAACGAAACAATGATCAGTACCAGTTATCCCAACAAAGTTGCAATAGGATAAAAGACATAACGTTACATCATTCATTTAGCTGAATATAGCAAAACAGACCTTGAAGAGAAAAGTCCTTGAGGTTTATGTGACAAAGTTGATAAACATTATTGGATACATTAGCTTTCTGCAACTTCACTCCAAGTGACGCAGCACAATTTAAGGCCTGCAAGTTTGTAATAAAGCTCTGCTCTTGCAACTGGGAAACATAACTATCCATTGCTTTACAACAGGAGGCCTGGCTTGTTATCATATTTGCACATTCTTTCACAACACGTGTCATGTTGGGGAAAACAAGAGGACACACTGAACCAGATGTCCAGACCAGAAAACAACAATGAAGATGTTCAAGTCAGCATGGGGTCTGTATAAATCTGTCCTTATCATAACAATAAAATGTTGTGATATGTAACTAAGCATTCTCAAAGTGGTTATTATAAATGTAACATGCTAAAAAATTACTACATTTGTTCCATTTCTAGGCTTACCTTTATTTACTTTGCAATTTGAAAGTCCTCTAAGGACCTTATTTGCAGAAGAAGGATCAAGGTTACTCGCTAACCATCGCAGCACAATATTCTTACAATCGTCTATCCTGGATGACTGTTGAGGTACAGCATGGACACCTTCCAAATTTGCAGCAATACCAATATCAGCAAGTTTTATAGAAGCATCTAATATGGCATTTTGGCAAACTTCCTGACAACACTCATTGACAGGATCAACTTTTTGGCAAGCAGCAAGTAGTTTCGAAGAATCCACAATGCTCTCAAATGCATCAACCTCCATAACTGGGCAAGAGGCTTCAGTGAGGTTTTCTGGTTGAATTGAGCATATCTTTTGAATAGTCTTATTGGCTCCTTGACTCTCTAGGATCTTCTCAACATCTGAGAGGCAGTGTTTTGCATGAGTTGTATCCAAAGACAGCATCCTAGAGTATTTACTGGAGTGCCCTATAAGAGTCGTCAAGGTGGCCCCAAGCTGAGGACAACACACTACATTAGCCAATACAGGCGCAAAAAAGGCCCAGCAGTCGGTGGCTGTTTTGCTCATCAGATCACCGACAGCTGAAAAATTCAATGTACAGAGTCCTGAAATAGATAAAGTGAGCCATTAGTCTAGCTTGTACTTTCTGCATTTTCCATCATTGATAAGTTTTCTATATCTTAAAATTTTTCACAGAATTCTTTAGCATGCAGGGACGTGGAATTTTGTTCCACTTATATTACTTCTCACTCATGAAAATGTACATATATATGAAAAAAAAAAAGAACCGGAAAGCGCATCCTATTAAAATTGCTAGAAGACTTTTAAACCCATCATCAATAATACTGTGTTTTATCTACTTAGACAAGTATTTGGGACACTACGACAACAATGTACCATGGTAAAAGGCATATACCTCATACCTGATAATGTTGGAATGCTATCATTTGTGAATGGTGTCAATGGTGAAGGCGCTAATAAAGGCAGAAAAGGTTGAGGGTTCACACTGGAAGAGATATCAGGAGCCATTGCCTCCGCATCACCAACTAACCCACAATGGCACTCATATACACCTGCACAGAGGTTTAACTTAAGCAAAAGTAGGAACAAAAACCCTACTTATTCACAGAGCAACACAGTCTTATTATACATGAGCAGTCCTTGAAAATTAACACTACCATGATGTCAAATTGCCCATGAATAGAACATTAAGACAATCCAAGTTGAATCCAATGCGCTGATCCCAAATAACATCAAGTATGTAACTTTCCAAACTCCAAATCTATGTTAGGTAAGAATGCAAGAACCAATGCTTATATTCCACAACCCAGTTCATAAATTTGATGAATTCACAGAAAAAAGATAGGAAATTTAGTGAAGGCCACAAGAACAAAGCAGGAAAAAGAAATAAAAGAGCTGAAAAGACTTACATTGACTGAAAAGCAGACTAAGAGTGAGCAGGTTTAGACTATAAGAGACACTTTGCCTCATTGTTTCAGTGAACCAAGCAGAAACTTCTGAGCTTTAACATCTGAGAATAAAACTCAGAGCTGAATTTAGAGTGTGAAAGCAAACGGAGGATGGAAGAGAGTGATGAAGAAGTAAAGTGGGTTTTAAGTGTGAATGAACAGAAATGGGGGGTTTCTGTAGCTCTCTGTGGGTTTTGGCTTTACTCTTTGCTCTCACCATTGCAGAGTTCACACGTGTGAGAGAGGGAGGCACGTGTTGAGGTGTATGTCAGGGACGATCACGTGCCGGGAAGGCGAAGAATTAAGGGTGGGCACGTGAGAGGTTGCTTGCGTTTTTTATGTTGTGTTGCGGTTCAGTGGGGCAGGGAAGCTTTTGACCCGTTTGATGCCGCTGAGAGAAAGAAGATCAGAGCCGTCTGATGTGAGGAAGTTGGGAGCATTTTCTTGAGTTATACATTATCACGATTGTTGGTGTAATTGGGCTGACTGATCAGGTTGGACCAAACACTATTAAGGGTTCGAACTTAAGTTGAAAAGCGCACACAGCTAGACAAGAACTATTAAGTCACTTGTATTGGTTAACAGTATTTGTACGCACTAACGTTATAGAGTATGTAATGAGTAACAACTTTTTAATCATTTAACTTCAATTTCTATCAAACAAGACTAAAACACAATTGATATACATTCTTTCACCGGGTACATTTCATGTATTGTTGAAGTCATGTACTAAAATTAACTATCTACAAAGTAAGGTCTTAAACAAAGTAAAGCAAAACTTGCATGTTACACCATACATGCATTTGCCCTAAAATACTAGGACAAAGTGTGAATTACAAGTCGGTGTCTGCATATAGTCAAAGGCTCAAAGGCCATAAAACAATGCTCTCTCAAATTCCAGTCTTGGTGACTTTGGTGGTTGTCTGCCATCTATTATATATGCATGAAATGAAATCCTCCAACCTTCCGTAAGAAATCCATCAATAAACTACTGAAAATACGACTCCAATTCCATTATCTGTATTTGACGCGTAAACGATCCTCTTCCTCAAATGCTTCAAGTTCAACTACCCCTCAAATTGGAGCCCAGAAAGTCATATGGTACAGCGAACCCACCACCCTGCAGGCTCCTCCAAGAAGAGCATCTCTCCGTCATAATTCACATGCACTCAACCCCACTCCCCACCATGCATATTAATCTGCTTGTTCTTGACCTTGACGTACACCAGTGACTTGTATTGGGATGTTTACAAAGTGCATGCTGATTTTTTTCAAGTTGATCGAGTTCGCGTGGGGATGGTCCGGATGGATCCTACGCGACCCAACGTAAGTTTAATTTGAATTAGTTTCTATCTTTTATGCTATGTAGGCAACATGCTCGACAAAGGACTAAAAACGTATAAATATTTTTCAAAAAAGAAAATCATTATGCTAATTTCTTAAGTTTATAGAAAAATTTATATATCCCTCGTTATATTCGATAAAATGTCTCAAAGATGTTTTTTTCGCATGCATACGATCAAAAATCATAACTCACTCTAACACTAGAACAAATCAGGAATCCGGGAGCAACTGGCTAGAGTCACCCACAACAAGAGATCAACACCACTATGAATCTATGATTCAAACCATTGGAACTTACAGTTCGATTAACAAGTCCATATATATAACACAATAGCTTTAAGGAAACAGTCACTAGCTGCATGGTTCATGATCATCATACAAATTACTGGTGGTTCTGGTGACTCTTGAAACTTTAATTCGTTGCACGAAACATGGATGCATGATTCCTTCATGGCTACATTAGAATTAAGTGTTCTCTAAGCTAACCTATATCAAACATGTTTGAAGCCAAATTGGGGAAGAGAAGTAGGCGTAGAATCAAACACATCTGGGCGTAATCGGAATACATCTGACGTGCACGTATTCGATACACCGTACACTATTTGGCATATCGATCATGATCCTCTATCTCATGCATCGTCACCAGAATTGGCTACATGTATCAAAATTAGCTAGATATGATAAGATCGGGAATATAGTAGGAAAGGTATGAGCTGGAGTTAAACTACCTCATTTGTTTCCATACTTAATCCCGATCAATACCAACAAATGCGTACCGTCATGTACAGTAAGGGCTACCTATGGCTGCAACTGTTTTGCTTAATTTGTAGTGATTAGAGAGACTTAATTATATTACTCACTCAAGTCTTATTGCAAGTTTAAGCTAAACACACGCCTATCATCTATATATTATACGTATGAATCAGACTGGTTAGGAATCTTAGTCTAACAGAAACTTCATATTGGCAAAGCCAGCACTATAATATTGCCCTAAAACCCTGTTTCTGGGTTGACCTAGAGGATTTTTTTTATGAGGAAAGTCGAATAAAACAGACACATACTACTCGGTTTGGTTCTGCTATTTTGTATGAGGAAAGCTTTATTATATATAGGAAACTAGGAAAGGTAGCTAGTGATAGTCTGAAGCAATATTAGTTAATTTGAAATACCCGGCGCAACAAACGCAGCTGCATGTGGTTGCTCTCTTACTCCACCTTATTTGGCCGCTTGTATATCTCTGTGCTTATAAATTGTTAAGCTTCATTTTGCAACCTCTCCTATCTCTCTCTCTCTCTGTTTTTCACTTTCTTTCTCTGATATTTTCTGTGAGTTCTCTATTGTTTGGTTACATTCGTGCTCTTCTGTCTTTCATCTGATCTCAGAAATGGGGAATTGCTTGATGAGAAGCAATAGCAGGGTTTCTGCACAAGATCATGAGAAGCATGACGAGCCAGCCGAGAAGGAAGCAGAAGTGATACAGCAGACAGTTACTCCAATGTCGTCGGAGAAGAAGAAGAAGAAGACGGTGAGGTTTAATTTGCAAGTAGATGAAGATGATGGTGGTCGAGGAAAAAAGAATGGTTCGCATGATGAGTCTAAAAGTGGAGCTGTGAGGATTAGACTGGTGGTGACTCAAGAAGAGTTGAAACAATTACTGGATTACAAGAATGATTCGATTTCAAACCGCTCTTCGGTGGAGCAATTGTTAAGTTCATTGAAATCAAGATCGGGGAGGAGGGTTTCCACGGATCAAAATGGAACAAGTACAACTAATAATCAAAGTTGGAGACCAGTTTTAGAGAGTATTTCAGAGGACCAATGTTGATGATTTTGTCTCTCTCTACTAATTGTAAAAATTAGTGTTGATTATATTTGGTATGGCTACGGCTAGTATGAGTCTGTATGACAATATCATACTTGTTTTACTTTCAAGTTTTAGTTAGAATTAACCTCGGGATGGAAATCTGTTCACTTGATTCATTTGTTCGCTCTGCAACTAAATCAAATAAATGTCGATAGAAAATCTGATATCGACTTGGCATAGCAATCTCATATATTTGATGCAAATTATTATCAACAGGTTTTCCAGACGTTTCAATAATGCATATTGTGAACATGAGCTTCTAAATTCATCCATCTTGCATGCTAGCAATACGATGGAGGTGTGAGTGTGTGACCAGAGTTTATAATATTTGTAACTGTGAATTCAATTTTCAACCTTCACCGCACTTCATTGGAAACAATATTTGTTCCATCCAAAAAAATATCAAACTGCAGATATCATATTATTTGGTTTTTGATAAAGAGTATGTGAATACAAGAATACAAGTCTACTCATTCATTGATAGATTGACCTTTATATAAGCATCACATAGAGAATCTCTGTAAATCAAGGTTTGATATCTAACAGATATTCTAGTCTAATAAGGAGAAGATTCGGTTAAGACACATCATCAAGGATATAAATGTAAATTTCTTTAACACTCCACCTTGTGTCACGTCCCAGAATCACATGGCGGATGAACGTTGCCTTGGTAAAAACCTTGTCAGGTAAAACAAAAAATCTCTTGGGTAAAAACAAAAGACTTAGTCGAAGGAAAAAAAAGCACAACGCGTCAACTACAACTTGAAATGTAAAACATGTGTCGTAGACTCCCCCTGATGTCTACATAATCAACTATCCCTGATAATCAATCAATCATGGAGTCAGATAATCGACGCATACCAATACTTCGCACATGTTTCTCAAGAATAGATTTAGCACCTGGATATTCAAAAGTTTTTGCTGATTGTAGAAGAACTTAGGCGAGATATGTTTAGTATTATCACCCTTGATAAATCCCAACTTCATTTGTTCAATGCATGCCGCATTGTTTTCATAGATGCAAGTTGGTGCTTTAGTGGTAGATGTCAATCCACTGGACTCTCGAATATGAATTATTACAGAGCGAAGCCAAACACATTCTTTGACTGCTTCATGTAATGTAATAATCTCTGAATGATTCGAGAAAGTAGCAACAAGGGTTTGCTTGGTAGATCTCCGAGAAATCGTCGTAGTTCACATGGTAAACACATACCCAGTTTGGGAACGTCCTTTGTGTGAGTCTGACAAATACCCCACATCAGCAAAACCGACTAACACATCATTCAGTGTCTCAGCATAGGGGACAATGCCACATTGCGTCAATTTTGAGCTAGAAGGAGCTTTTGAAGCTTGATTTTGGTTGGGAGCCAAAATCTGCTCAATTGCGGCATTGGAAGCTTGATTTTGGTTGGGAGCCAAAATCTGCTCAATTGCGGTATTGGAAGCCCTCGAGGACGCGTAGGGGCCCTGTAGGGGCTTAGCCGTATGCGGCAGGGGCTTGGCTGCAGCGCTGCACACGCAGGGGCGTGGCAGGACGCGATTGCTGCACAGCAGCGTCGGCAGATGCGCGCAGGGGAACAGGGGCGCGCTAAGGGCGTGCTGCACGCTACCCGTGTAGGCAGACTGCGGCAGGGACGCGCTGGGCACTGCCTTGCGCTACCAAGCTGCTGCCCGACATGGCAGGGACCCTTTGGGGCTCGGCCAAACTGCCTGCAATGCAATCTGAAGATGTGCTTAACACCAGTCCAATGACGTTGTGTTGGCGTAGAGCTAAACCTAGCTAACAAATTTACTGAGAATGCAATGTCTGATCTTGTGCATTGTGTCAAGTATAGGAGAGCTCTGATAGCTCTTAGGTACAAAATTTATGCTCCAAGGACTTCCTCAACCTCTTTAGGACGGAATGAGTCCTTTTTGATATCCAGACTTCACGTGATCATGAGAGTCCTAAGTGGGTGAGCTTTGTCCTTATTAAAACGCCTGAGCATCTTTTGGACATAAGTGTTAGACCATAATTTACATATATTTGTATTCCCCTAAACTTTGACTTTAACTTGTTTTTGAGTTCATTTTAGCTTTCACTAAATCATTTATCTATTTTTCTAGGTAAAATGCAAGAATGAAGGAAACATTGATTTTTGGTATTAATATGAAGAATCGGAGCTAAGGCGAATTGCGGTTTAATGTGGAGCGAAACGTAAAATCCTGAATTCTGGCGAATCACCACAAACGGCGGCTCACCACCACTTTTGGTGGTGTCATGGCTTTTCCGGTCACCATAAAGGAGGAGCAAGGAGATTAATGGTGATTGAGTAACAACATGAAATTCATTCTATTACTCCTTGGATAATAGACATCATCATGCTTTAAACATCATCATTGCCTACTCTAATCTATGTCATCATTTCCCTACATTTTTATCTTTTTTTTGGCAATTCATGGACACTCTCATACTCTTCCTTCTCTCCCTTACGGTTGAATTAGGGAATGGGGCTGTTTTGGCTCTCTCTTTCCCCCATTTTCACTTATCTTTCTTCTATATAAATAACATACATCTATCCACTACAAGATTCAACATCCACTTACCCATTCTCTCTCTTTTCCTCCATCTCCACCACAAACCTCTATCTTCTTCTCCCAAAATCCAAACTCATCTTCTTCCTCTTCCACTTCCAAACTCTATCTCCTCCATCACCACCACCATCTCTAAGCTCAAACCTCCATTAACACCACCACTACCACACCATTTCTCCACTCTCTATCCTATATCACTTTCTTCATCCACTCTATCTATTCACACAAAGCATAGATCTAGCTTCATTACCTTTCATCATCAAGTATTCAAGAGCAAGAAGGAGAGGGAATCACCACAATCACCACCACCACCAAGACGTGAGCTTGGGGACAAATCGACACACCACTAAGCCAACTCTCTCCCTTAAACTCTAGATCTATTTTGATGTTTGATTTGATTATGGAGTTTGTTTATGTAATTATGAGTGAGTAGTACTTTGTTGGGGTTAGGGTTGAAAACCCTAACCAATCTTGTATGGATTGATGCAATTTATGATTTGATGCAATTTTAGTTAACATTCCTACATGCTAGTTCAAGAGTTGAATGCATATGCTTAGAATTTACCACTTTAAGTATGTGTGTTTGCCATGTCATGATATGATGTTTAGAGCTTGGTAACCTTTGAATGTTAAAGCATGAAAGCACACTAGGTGTGCATGTAGGGGTTGTGAATTACAATCACTTAGAGATAAGCTTGGTTGGTTTGCATAGTTTCTTCATCTCCAAACTTTATGCACTTAGAGTAATGCATTAGATGCCTAACCGGATTGAAATGCATGACTTAAGTAGTTAAGTACTACACCCGAGAGGGGTTGCTTGATACCACAAAAGGAGCATGTCCCTTGTCATACCCGAGAGGGATGCAAGGAGAGAAATTGGTTGATTAGCTTAGCATCATTCATAGTGATTTGCATTAATACTTGCAAGAGAGGTTAGTGGTAGACAATTCGAATCCTAGCACCATTCATTAGACTACTAGTTTAGTTTAAAGTAATTTAGTTTACATTTGAGCATTTAGTTTAGTTTAGTTCATAACTTCAAAAACCCAAAAATCAAATCACTACTTCCACAATGTACATACTTACCATGAGCCTAGATTTCCTTGTGTGTTTAGGTTTGTGATTGTACATTTGCATATTCTAGCTCTCCTAAGGTTAACACCCTAGCTAGTGAAAGGAATCTAATCCTCGTGGGTTCGACAACCTTTCTTAATCCCTATACTATTACTTGTACCCCTTATACTTGAGGGTGGCTTTTTGCCTAACAATAAGCTGACTGGTGAATCAATATTCCAGTCTCTCGATGCTTTAGCACTAAGCCTAGGCAAAATCGAGTTTTCCCAAGATCCTTCATCTCAAACTCGGATTTCAAGTAGGTCACGATCTCATCAATTTCCTTGAGATTACCGATGATATTCATGTCATCAACATAGACAGCTACTATAGCAAATCCGGTACTTGTTCTTTTAATGAACACGCATGGGCAAAGATTGTCATTCTTATATCTCTTCCCAATCAAGTAGTCACTTAGACGATTATACCACATTCGTCTGGATTGTTTCAATCCATATAGTGAACGCTGTAATTTAATTGCAAAAGAACTCCGTGGCTTAGAGTCACTTGACTTGGGTAGTGAAAGTCCATCAGACACTTTCATATATATCTCTGAATCAAGATCTCCATTGAGATATGCAGTAACCACATCCATAAGCTGCATGCTTAGTTTTTTGGACACTACCAAACTGACTAAGTAGCGAAAGGTAATAACATCTATTACGAGAGAATATGTCTCCTCGTAGTCAATTCCAGGGCGTTGAGAAAATCTTTGCGCCACAAGTCGCGCTTTATAGCGCATGACTTCATGTTTCTCATTCCGCTTTCGAACAAAGACTCATTTATGTCCAACAGGCTTCACATTCGGTGGGCATACCACTACCAGACCGAAAACTTGTCTTTTCGCTAGAGAGTCTAGTTCAGCCTGGATTGCTTCCTTCCATTTTGGCCAATCTACTCGACGTTGACATTCTACAACGGAGCGTGGTTCAATCTCATCGTCGTCAATAATCACTTGTGCGATGGAATAAGCAAAAGCATCATCAATAGTCATGGAACTTCTTTCCATCATACCGTGCGCATCGGTAAACATTAGTGAGATTTCTTTGTTCTCCAACATCAACATTGGATCCGAGGCGTCCCCCAAATACGCTAACATTGATTCTTGGACATAACTATAGTCATAGACAATCTCATGTGAAGGATTCACAGTGCTGATGATGAGTTGATCATTTTGTGTCTTACTGCCACGCCTTTTGCGTGGCACAGTATCTACTGAACCAACAGGTCTCCCCCTCTTCCTGGTGGGAGCCGAGGCCGCCGCCACACCGCCACCATGAGCGTCCTACGCGTCCAAGACGCCATTGCCGAGCCCGGGTGCGGCCAGTAAAGTCCCTCTTGTGGGGACTTCTAACTTGTAGGAACATTTCTAGTATGTATAATTGATCTTATCACTTTCGCGATATCGGTAAATGAGTCAGGCATCGTATCTACAACTCTTCCAAGATTGAGAATATGTTGAACTTCTAAATCACTGTCAAAAGTGCGGGGATCATAACGAGACATACTGGGGTCAGACCACGTTAATTCTCGACGTTCAATTGGAACGGAAACGGTCATGTCTCCCCCTAACGGCGGGAAAAATGTCTCGTCAAAGCGACAATCTGCGAATCTCATAGTAAATAGATCTCCTGTCAAAGGTTCTAAATAGCGGACAATCGTAGGATGTTTATAGCCAACATAAATACCTAATCGTCTTTGAAGACCCATCTTAGTACGCAGTGGATGCGTAATAGGCACATAAACCGTGCAACCAAATATGCGTAAGTATGAAATGTCAGGCTCATATCCAGTTAGCAACTGGTACACACTAAATGGTTGGGTTGCAGTGGGTCTAAAACGAATAAGTGCAGTTGCATGCAAAATTGCATAACCCCAGGCAAAAACAGACAAGTTGGTGCGCATCACCAAGGCCCGTGCAATCAATTGTAAACGCTTAATTATAGCTTCTGCAAGACCGATTTGTGAATGCACATGGGATATTCTACTTCAATCCCGATAGACATGCAATAGTCGTCAAAAGACTTAGATGTAAACTCTTCAGTATTGTCCAATCGAATAAACTTGATTGGATGATCAGGGTGGTAAGCCTGGAGCTTAATAATTTGAGCTAGGAGTTTAGCAAATGCAGCGTTTCTTCTGGATAGCAAAGCAACATGTGACCAACGCGTTGATGCATCAACCAGAACCATGAAATATCTAAATGGCCCGCACTCTGGTTTGATAGGTCCACAAATATCACCTTGGATTCTTTGTAGGAATGGAATGTTTTGTGTAGAACCACTAACAAAAGATGGTCTTACAGTTAATTTGGCTAATGAACAAGCTTTGCAAAATGACCGGTGAGCGTTATAGATAGCCATAGAGGCATTTGGAGTCTCGGCAATGGCCTCGGAGGCCGAGCCTATGGCAGGTGCATCATGCATGGCCGCATCACCTATTTCGGTGGAAGGAGGAGCTCCAATACGCTTTAGTGCTCGGAAAAATGGATGTCCATGTGAATTCTTGAGAATTCAGATCATGTTACGTCCGAGATGTCCCAAACGGTCATGCTAAACCTTGTAAGAGTCAGAGTCGCAAAAACTACGAGAAATAACATAGGATTCAATAATCCTGATGGTTGTCAGATACAACCCACTTGATTGACTCTTGAGCTTCTCTAAGATGCGTTTATGGCCGCAGTCATTAGAGGTAATAAACAAAAACTCTTGTTTATTCTCTTCGAACATTTCCAAGTGAAATCCGTTGACACGAATGTCCCTAAATGATAGCAAGGTTCGATTACCCTTAGGCGCATCGGCGCGTAGACACTCATTTTCGCCACGAGACATCTACACAAATATGTGAAATTAATTAGTCTTCGATAAAGACAAGGCGAACACTCTAATTAAACATATAGGGGGTAATCGAGAATTTAAACCAAGTGGGAACCCGAATGAGTGCAATTACACGGCATGAAAATCACTTTCATGAAATCATAGCATGTGGACGGCCTAGACGCTCGGCAGCAGCACCAAAAGTGAGATAGCAGTGCGCTCGCAACGCTGGCAGACAACAAGGGCCCGCTAGGGGCTCGGCAGCGCGCTTAGCACGCGCGGCAATGCTGCAGGGCGCGGCCGAGGGCCTGTCAGTGCGCGGGACACACTGGGGTGGAGTATTGCGGCGCGGCACTGCAGGGGCGTGCAGGGGCTTGTTCGGGGCTCGGTCGGCACGCAGCAGCGCATAGGGGTGTGGTAGGGGCGCCACCGGGGCTCATCTGGGGTTCAGCGAAGCTCAGTGGCACCCAGCGACGCGCAGGGGCGCGGCCGAGGCACAGCAGGGGCGCGGCCGAGGCACAGCAGGGGCTTTGCTGCTGGCAGGGGCTCGCTAGGGGCGCGCTGCCGACACAGAAGTGAGGCAGGTCTCGGCAGCTTGCTGCAGGGGCCCCTTAGGGGCTCGGCATGCTGTGGCCGGGGCCCTCTAGGGGCTCAGGCAGCTGCCCAGCGCGCACAGCGCGCATTAGGGACGCTCAGGGGCGCTGCAACACTGCCAATACACGACAGCTTGCTGCCTTGGTGTATTTTCGCCGGTTTTTCGCAATTGTTCTCATGTTTTGTCATTCTTTATGCCATAACCAATTCAAGGACCACAAACACATGTGGATTTAGCATGTTTGCCATGTAATGAAGCGTTTAGCTTTGTGCAATTCAAACCAATCATAAGGGAATAAAATTCTCAATCCATTCAACACATTTGAACATAAAAGAGAGATTTTATTAATGTCAACTGAAAAATACATCAAAAGATGTCTAATTTCATAAAAACTGACTAAAAAGTCGAAAATAAATGTGGTTAAAGAAGTGCCAAACAGAAAATAGCAGAGAAAAAATATCTAATCAAAAGAGTTTAATCAAAATCCGCAGCATCCATGTGCGCAGAACTAGCTTGCTTCTTAGTTACAAAATCTGCTATGGTGAAATTGGTGGAAGACTCAGCACCAATGTCATCTATTCCCCAGTAAAGTTAGCTTCTTGAGCCAAGTATTGCTTGTGTCTTCTGTAGGTATCTCTAACATCTTCGTTGGCACTACAATCTTCGTGCATATGGGCATTAAAGCAGCAATGAAAGCAAGGAAGACCATTGAGCTAAGTTGAATGCAATAGAAGTTGGCGGATGGTTTGCCATCCTGCCGGCAACGCTGGAAACTGTACATCATGTACGTAATCAAAGCAGAGCTTCAAGTCGTCCCACAGTTCTTTGGGATCCATTATCATCAAATATTGCATCTTCAATTCCTTATGGATATGGCGCCTCAGAAACATGAGGGCTTGGGCTTTGATCATCTCACTGGGAACTGCATCTAGGCCATCAGAAGGAAAAATAGTGGAAGTAAATCCTTTTCCGACGAACAATCGTGTAACATTGGATGCCTATTTAAGGTAATTATTGTCTCGCACATCAAGGATCTCAAACTCAGGCTTTGGAGGCGCAGTCATCTATAAAAGACAAGGGGATTGGAATTAGTGAACCAATGATGTGGTCATAAAATCGATGCAAATAAAAGTAGGTGACGCGTAATCGCAATCACAATCGATTCTTCCCTTGTAGGCGATGCTCACAGTCGTCGCAGCGACGCATAATCGCAGTCGCAAATATATGGTGACGCGTATGTCACAGTCATAAAGTTTAATAGAGGATGGGAGTCCCAACAAAACTCTCAAACCCTATTCCCCCCCCCCCCAAAACCCAATCCCGTCATAGAGAGGGGATAGATGGAAAGGCTACTAAGCCTGACCTATGAGTCGAAATTCGGAAAGCAGTAACCTTAATTAAAAATTTATCTCTGATGAGATTGAGTCAATTGTAGGCTTGGACCGAGGGTTGGGAACCTTTCTAGCTTTCCTTGGAAGACGAGCAATCTTGAAATCTTTGGTTTCTAAAGGCTATCGAGAGAAGAAACAACTTTTCACCTACTTTTGCTTTGAGTTTGGAGCTGAAATTTTGACGGGAGGAGCACCACTGGAAGAGAAAGCTGCTGTCCAAAAATCAGGTCGATCGGAGCACGGGAATGCGGTGAACCGGTGATTGGAGGTGGCGGAGGAGAAACTTCCAGCAGCCAGTTCAGGAATCTTCCGGCTGGTTCTCGGGGTGAGACCGGTGGGGTTGGAACTGGGACGTTAAGGGTTTTCTGTGGATATGAAATTCCGGCCGTGGACATTGGTTTTTATAGATTGGCTTTTATAGATTAGCTCATTCATTTATAGATTGGCTTTTATATAGGTATTACATAGAGAATCCTTGTAAATCAGGGTTTGATATCTAACAGATATTCTAGTCTAATAAGAAGAAGATTCGGTTAAGACACATCATGAAGGATAAAAATGTAAATTCCTTCACAGTTTTTTTTTTCTAACATGTTCCTTTCCAAGATATTAGAGTAAACTAAACTATTGTAATTTTTTTATTTTGTTACTTTTATTTCAAATGCACTAATAGTCATTTAAATTACTCGTTGATTAAAATGATTGCGTGCACATAAATGCATGAGTAAGGATATTGATCAACTAAACCTCTGATAATAACCTCGAACATTTGATCAAGTAAACCTCTGATGTTTAGCCTCTATTTGTAACTAATTCCTTCTCTATCAATAAAACCTTTTGTCTTGTTAAAAAAAAAAAAAAAAAAAAAAAAAAAAAAAAAAAAAATATGAACCGAATGGGAATATAAGATAGAATACAACGCTTTCTAATCTTTCGTGTCATAAAAAAACGCTTTCTAATCTTCAGTAAACGATGGGACTCAAGTGAAAGAACTTCTTTGAATTGGTATCAATACGCGGGATGCTGTTGGTGATTGGTTTGTACCAAGCAGTTCAACCTTCCCAGTCAGCTTAACATGCTCAACCTCTAGCAGGTAGAGCAGGTGTGATGTTTGCGCAGGTACAAGGTTCGTCTACTCTAATTTTTGAGACACACTGCGCTAGTATAATGTATTGACACTCAAGGAAATTATAACTCAAGCAATATACAAGACCAGTAATAAGATAAATGATTGCTTTTGGCATGAAGACTGGCTTATAACAGCAGAGTAAGAAGAGGAGTAAGAAAACAAAATCATGTTCAATGCCATCGACAAGTAGAAAATGCTTGGAATCAGCTTCGCCATGAACAAAAATCACATTGATGAGGTTACTGTCAAAGGGCATAACACTGCCTATATCACATGGTGGCCTTAAAACCCCAAGGTATATATTTGACTGCTTAAGAACAAGCAACAATCAGAAGAGGGAAAAATTATACTACTCAGACTATTGTTTTTACCCTGTTAACAGACCAACCAACATGCCTAAACAACCCGGGCAGCGCGGGCAGTGCTTGAATGAATTTCAAAAAAATACCTGTCCCTTGAAAGGGATCTCTTCCAATTATTCGAAACTTTATTTTGCTTCCTCACATTTTACAATTGAATACGCTTGCATGATGTGGAGCACGTCCTCTGAAACAGCGATTCAATTACTGCTTGCTCAGGTTCCTTATCACATAGGGAAGGATACCTCCATGGTTGAAGTAAGCCAATTCCACCTGCAGAAGGAAAACACAATAAATTATGAAACCACCTTGAAAGAACTTCAATAAAGAAACCGTTCACATAACACACCATTTGCGCAAAAGATGATGAATTTGGAAGCAAAAGAACAAAAAGTTACCTCAGTATCAAAGCGTGCTGTGCATACAAAAGACTTTCCGCTGTCTGTAGTGACAGTCACATCTTGGCCGGGCTTTATCTCACTGATGTTGCTAGGAAGGTCAATGGTATAACGTTCATGACCAGTCAATCCTAGTGTATCTGCATCCTCGCCAGCTTTGAAACAAAGTGGAATAATACCCATACCAACCAAATTACTGCGATGGATTCTCTCAAAACTTTTAGAAATCACTGCTTTAACACCCTGTTGTACACCAGAAGTTGGTCAGAGAAGTGACCACAGCAATAAATAAATTCCTGAAGTCATTTGAAACACTGCCATAAACAACTTACCAACAACATTGGGCCCTTGGCAGCCCAATCCCTGGAGCTTCCACTTCCATACTCAGCACCAGCCAAAACAATGGTGTCCTGCCCAGCAGACTTGTATTTCTGGAAATACAAATACATTTATTGCAAAGATTTAGTCAACAATTTGTTTTGAGTAACTATTCTCATAGAATCTATTGTTTGACATTCTTCATGTTTTACAATTAAGTTCAGTTCTAAAGGAAATGGCCATGATGGTGCCGCCTCTTGTTCCAAAAAATAATACAAGTCCCTTCATCAAATTTTACCAAAAGAAAAGTATATGCAGCAGAAGCATGACAAAATGCCATTTGCAACAAGATAGATTTTGGAGGACCGAACAGTAGCAAATATTTGAAATCATGGTAACAAATCAAGGGCTTAAAAAAAAGGAAAAGAAAACAAAGACAGTCAATTAATAAGTTCAGAAGTGAGACAAAACTAGAAACTCCGGCAAATATTTGGTGAAAGGAACTCACCATTGCAGCATCGAAGACGGAGAGTTTCTCTCCGGAAGGAACGTGAACTGTTTTAGGACCCACTTCTCCATTCAATAGCTTATTGACAAGGCGAATATTGGCAAAAGTTCCTCTTGCCATCACTTCATCATTGCCACGACGACTTCCATAGGAATTGAAGTCCTTGCGATCCACTCCGCGTTCAAGAAGGTACTTTGCAGCAGGACTGTCCTTGTGGATGCTTCCTGCTGGCGAGATGTGATCTGTTGTAATACTGTCACCAAAGTTTAACAGACAGTAGGCATCCTTCACTCCATGAGCACCAGGAGGATCCATGGTCATGCCCTTGAAGTATGGGGGCTCATGAATATAGGTTGAGTTAGGGTCCCATGAATACAGTTTAGTTTCTGGAACTGATAGCTGATTCCACATGGGGTTGCCTTTAGTAATAGACTCGTAAGTGCTTCTGAACATTTCTGGCAACACACTGGATTGCACAACCTAGAAAGAAAGAAAGAAAGAAAAAAAACCAATCATAAGTACACTTTCATGACCTAAAACATTTTCACCAATAAACAGCCAGAGTGAATCTGACTTTTAATCATATACCTGGGCAATCTCTTCTGAAGATGGCCAGATGTCCCTAAAATAGACGCTCTTCCCGTCCTTGCCTGTTCCAATTGGCTCCTTATCGAAATCGATGTCAACCTGCAACATGATTGATGGTGAATCATGTGAATTAATGGTTTATTTGATGAAATGATCGTGCAGACGGTCAAATTATAATTTACTCATGCTATGTAGTTCATTAATAGGGAGAACAGGCAGAAAAAATTTAATGAAAAGTGATTCAATACAACATATCATTCGATAAGGAATAATACCAACTCCCAACATTCATAACAGTGATATAAGAGACAAACAAGGAGAACATTTGAGGATTATAAAATGCGATAGCCAAACAACAATTCATTTGTCACAAAATGGTTTTTGGGGGCTCCAAATGAAAATGGAGCTCAGACACTGCTAGAAATGAAAGTAAATCAATTATCCAGCTCTCCTGACTCAATAACAGTCTCTTGGTATATAGTGCTAAACACTATTGACTATTCACTTTCTCAGAGTGCAAAGAATCACAGAAAGAGTCTATCTGTTCATAGGAAGTCACCAACGCGAAGAACTAAATAAGTAAATTGCTCTTGGAGAGGGTTGAAGGGAGTACCGTGCCAGCAAGGGCATAAGCAACCACTAAAGGTGGTGAGGCAAGGTAATTAGCTCTTGTCAATGGATGTACCCGGCCTTCAAAGTTCCTGTTTCCAGAAAGCACAGCAGCTGCTACTATGTCTGTAACAGAAGGAAAGAAATTTAGAGGCACGAGCAACAGATTAAGTAGCAAAGAGTTAAATATCAAATTGGTTCGTTCAAATTGATGTTACCATTTTCGGCTATGGCAGATGCAACAGATTCATCTAAGTCCCCAGAATTTCCAATGCATGTCGTGCATCCATATCCAACAATATTGAAACCCTGTTCATTTAGATACTTTTGCAATCCACTGCATCAAATAAATCAAAATTCAACTGACCATTCGTAATGATAATGTAAGTAGCAACATTTTCTGCACAGAAAACTACCTCTGGAGCAAATATTTTGTAACAACTCCGGAACCCGGTGCAAGACTTGTTTTTACCCATGGCTTGACCTGAATTGTTGGTGAAATAATAAACCATTACAAAGAGAAGTTTGAATATATATATATACATAGAGAGCGAGAGAGAGAGAGAGAGAGAGAGAGAGAGAGAGAGAATGGAGATGGAAGGTGCTAGATGTTAACTGCAAGGATCCCTTACCCGTAGACCAAGATCACAGGCCTTTTTTGCAACAAGAGCAGCCCCAAGCATAACACTTGGGTTTGATGTATTGGTGCAACTGGTTATGGCAGCAATGACAACACTACCATGCTTAAGCTCTGCTGGCTGCCCATGGAATGAAAACTTCACCTCTTTGTCTTGTACCTCTTTTGGTATAGCAAATCCCTGCATCATATAGTAATGTGATTTAGATATGATGGTAGACAAATCCCAACTGCATGGTTATCGGTGCACTGAATATCTGAAATCCACATATGATTTGCCATATCACTACAAACTCAAGATAAAGACTGTATGTCCATAATCACCTCAATCCACACCTCGGACTCTCTAACATGTCACTGAAAATTTACTAGCAGCACTAATAGTTGCTAAGGTTCATATGAAAGGAAAATGGTGCTCATAAAGCAGATATGAGTTTGATAAGTGGCAGGAGATTAGCTTTAAATGCAAGAGCAGAAATGATGAGGAACTTGCAAATAATGTTTGATTTCCCTATCTCTAAGCAAGTTGCAGCTATAATGTAACAGTTGACTATACTGGGATTACTAGGTGACAAAATCGACAACAGCAAGTTAAGGAAAATTATGATTGTTTAAGATCACTCTAGATGGTGATCCTTAAGGAACCTAAGGTGAACAATGCCGATTATTCATGGGTCAGAATGTCAAATAACAGAAAAATAAAATAGAAGGATCAGGGAACATTGATCAACAACTCACCTTGAACCCAACTTTGTTATCAAGACAGGCATGCCAGTCAGCTTTCATATCCTTCAAGGTCACACGATCATGAGGTCTGCCAGAAATACCAAGTATATGTGAATAAAAAATAAAAGTTTATAAAACCAGAGAAATTTACACGTGAAAGAAGAAGCACCTCTTTGGTCCTGAGACACAGGGCTCCACTTGTGAAAGGTCCAATTCCAGGTAAGATGAGTAAACTCTTTCTGATTCAGGCTGACATAACAGAGAATTTTGTCAACATATGATTGTAAGACTAAATTCAGTAACTTATAGCAAGTGAGAAAAGTATGATTTTACCTCGTTATAGTCAACAAACAATTTATTTGCCCGGAGATAACCTTCAATCATTGCCACCTATAATTGAATAAAAGAGGTCATTTATCTGAAAAAGAAAAGAAAACATTTGGGAAGCTAATTTCCAGAAATCATGTTATATGGTAAAATACTTACAGTTTCATCAGTTCTACCAGTCAATTTGAGATACTGTAAAGTGACATGATCTACTGGGAAGAAACCCATGGTTGCACCATATTCAGGAGACATATTGGCAATAGTTGCCCTGTCAGCTAACGATAGTTCACCCATACCGCCCCCTACACACACATACCAAAATCAAATGTCATATATAGCCACTTTAACAAGTAAATCAATCAATGCTAGAAGTAAACCTCGAGAGAATCAAATTACCATAAAACTCAACGAATTTTCCCACAACTCCATGCTTCCTCAGCATTTGTGTGACAGTCAAGACCAAGTCGGTAGCAGTAACACCATTGTTCATCTTTCCAGATAACTTGAATCCAACAACTCCAGGCAACACCATGCTCATGGGCTGTCAGTTTTAAGGCATAAACAATTAGTAACAGTTCAGAAGAGTGTCAAGCATGCTAGCTTTAGCATGCGAGTACGCATCAACAAAAATCCTGACACAAGAAGCAACCCCTGTGCTTGTAAATTTAAGACTTGACATACCTGACCAAGCATAGTAGCTTCTGCTTCAATACCCCCAACTCCCCAGCCAGCTACTCCCAAACCATCAATCATGGTTGTATGGGAATCAGTTCCAACCACACTATCAGGGTAGAGTAAGCCATTAGTGTTGAACACAACCCGTCCAAGATACTCGAGATTAACCTGAAATTAAGACATGTCAACTAACTCCACCCCAGATACATAGTAGTATAAATAAGCAGCATTCAAATTGTTATATAATTCAGTATATCGATTGTTATTATAGAAATGTAAAGTGATAGGTCCTGCCATCTGAAGTCTAAACTCGAACTACTTTACCTGATGAACAATGCCAGAACCAGGTGGAACAACAAGCATATTTTGGAAAGCAGTAGACCCCCATTTAAGGAAAGCAAATCTCTCCTTGTTTCTCGAGAATTCTAGCTCCATATTTGCCTGCACTGCATTTTCTGATCTTGCAACGTCAACTTGAACAGAGTGATCAACAACAAGATCAACAGGAACCTGCACAAATGTGGAACATTTACTAAGAAAAATGCAACAGTGCACAAAAAGAGTACAACATACTAAAAATTACTTTTACAAGTTGATTGAGTTAATATTTGAGAACATTGATAACAAACTACAGACAAGTAACTTCAGTACTATGATTTTGCGACAGTTCATAATAAAAAGTCCACATACCAAGGGATTGATCTTATTTGAATCACTGCCAAGATTGTTCATAGCATCACGCATTACAGCAAGGTCAACCACAGCTGGCACTCCAGTAAAGTCCTGGCAACACAATCAGGGTAGAAGATATTAATACCAATAACAGTTGATAACTATGTATACCAAACTGTTGAGTGTTGACTTTGCAAAGAGTAATTCAACGCATGACGTAGAGTGAAGTACCTGCAAGAGTACACGAGCAGGCTTGAAAGGAATTTCAACTTGCTTTGGAGCAGTAATCTCCCAATCAAGAATCTTCTCAACATCTTCCTTCTTGACTTGGAAGTTGTCACAATTACGAATAGCAGATTCAAGCAGGATTCTGATAGAGTACGGCAACCTATCTGTTAAACATCCACAAAAACGTTATCATCAATACAAAAACAACCCTAACAGAAAACGAGAAGTACACAAACAAAATTACCGATCCTCGGGTCTTTCAGTGAAGTAAGACTATAGAATTTCCCATACTCGCCGCCTCCAGGCTTCGGCAGACTTGTCAAATGCTCCTTGAACGGATGACTTTCCGGAGCTGAAACCACACGAAGTTGAATCAGTCAGTACACAAATTATCTCATCATTCAACCCTAAAAATAGCAACCGTAATCTCGAAAAATTCAGATCCTAAGGTACCAAAATTCAAATCAATTCCACTCCGAAATGAACACATACACGAAAACCAGATCAAATTCACCAGAATTTCCATTTCATTTTCTCAGTATCTAAGAAGCAAAACAGTCTACGCAACTAGAAAGCACAGCATCACACAAAATCGAATCAAAATCGAAACTCCGAGATGATCGGAGCAATCAGGTGGATGCGTACCCATGGTAGCGATCCTACGCTGGACTCGTTCAACGACAGGAGCGATAGCCCTGATCTGAGAGCGAAGCGTGTAAGGAGCGCGCCAATGGACGCCGTGGCTCCACCGAGTGGCGGCGGAGGAGCTGAGAAGCCTTTGAGCGGTGAAGCTTCGCGGCGAGGCCCTAGGCGGTGAAGGCAAGAAGGTTCTGGAAAGAGTGGAAGTGGAAGAGGAGAAGAATCGTGCCCTGGAAGCTCTGAGAAGAGCGGAGGCAGAGGAGGAGGCTGTGGCTATATACATGGCTGCTGTCAGTGGTGACGACGATCACGCATTCATAGACGATAAGGGTTTTGGATGATTGGAGAGGTATGGAGGAGAGGGATGGAGGAGAAGAAAGGAGAGAGCGAAAGGGGGAGGAAGGCGTGTGGAGACCTAGGGCTGCGTGCCGCTTCTAGAAGGAGTGGGGAGGACTGCGGAGGTGAGAGAGAAGGAAGAGGAGGGTTTTGTGAGGTGACCTTTTTAATAGTGCTACTGTCCAATCAGGAATTTCTCAGTGATTGATTTTGCTTCTTTTTTAATAACACGGACTGTGAATTTTGGTTTGATTTTCTAGGGGTCTATTTTTAGGAAAACTTCGCATTTCTTTCGCGAAATGAGAATCTTCTTGTGTTGATTGAAAATGTCAATCCATTATTCTTCTATAGATAGATCGATTGAGAGACGAGAGTTAAAGTCAAATACCAAAACAACTCATCTGTATTGATTATGAATGTGGTGAATCGGAAGAATCATGATCGATTTACATATCATATCTCATTCAATTACATTGTTTTTGAGATTTGAATTCATGACATTTTCGATATCGGTTAAGCAACATGACTAATACACCATAATTCACATGCGTTTATTTTTATTGTTTCGTTGCTATGTAAATCCATGATATTAATTTATAAGCTGCAATGACGTGGTAATCTTTTTCCCGACAAAGCAATAATAATCTAACAAGAAAAGCCAGATTCTGCCACTGTAACACAATAATAGCTTAAGATAATGTGTGTTGTGTGCATGTTACATATTCCATCTTCATGTTCCTTAATAAAAAATGAAGAAACTTATTCATAAAATTAGGTTCGATGAACGTTGACAAGTTCGATTCTTTCTTCTTGACCCCAATTGGTTAACCTAGGCCAGAACGCCATATGGCCTTGTGGATAAAGCACCTAATACCTAGCCAAGTTGCTTTTTGCCACTTACGTAGGCAACGTTGGGTACACGTAGCAGTATGGCCTCTCTCTCTTACCTTTCTTCAAAGGCCAAGATTAGTGATGACAATTATCAAGCTTCAGGTCAATGCAACGGTTGCAGTTTTCGTCATTGAAAATAAAATATAGGCATGGTGGAAAATTCTACGATTTATTTGAGATGGTTTTGAGAATTATGTAAAAATGCTTATGAAATCTCATTGTGTTATTTGTAATATTTTTCAAGTTCTATAACTGTTCTAGTAGCTCCTTGATTTAATCCTAGACAAATTCATATTAATAACATGGTATAATGTACATTTCGATCAATTATGAGGATGATTTAACATAGTAGCACTTTGATTTAATCCTAGACAAATCCATACTAAGATAATGTGTTCTTATAAGGTTGAAGGGTCCGTAAGCTTCAAGGCCTTGACAATTCCAGTTTTGCTTTGTCATATCACTCGTATGAGCACGCCGGGTTCAGCTTTTCGTCTAGTCCAAAGGCTCCAAAACATATAGCACGACTCTAATTTGTTTTTTTTTTTTTAAGTAATTGTTGTTTTAGTTGTGTGACTTCATTATTCTAAAAAAAAATATGTGACTTCATCTGACAATTAGTAGATCAACTACCTGCCATTAGTATCAGAAATCTAAAGATGATCTTTTGTGTAGAGTGAGTTACCACGTTTGATTAATAAAATTATTGTTTTAAAAAAATTGGACAAAAAAAGTAAAGCAGTTTATACGAAGTAAAAGGTAAAGTCGTACTACAAATTAAAACAAAAAATTGCACCAGTGACATGCGAGAGAAATTACATATTTAGTGTTGCGCCTAGTTGATAGTATACACAATCGTTACTACATTTAAGAAAGAAAACAACAAATTTGTTGTTTCCATTCGAAGCTTTGATCATGAAATAACTCGGTGCCTCCCGTAGACATTGTCAAATTATGTCAAGTATTAAATGATGCGTAGCTATGTGCAAGCAATATGTTTTGATGGTTATAACATCTTTAACAATGCTGGTCATATTTTTAGTCAAATTTTATCTAATGTAGCTAGATCATGGTTAACATCTAGTTGAAAAACATAGGTAAGACATAAGTCTATACACATAAACTAAATTAATTTCTTCCCCTATCTCATGTTTTTTTTCTATTTATTAGCAGTGTGAGAATAGGATTCATGCATGAAACACGTAACCTACTAACTCATAAATAGAATAAATGCCTAATTGTCACATGAGGCAATCATGAAATACATTTTTCCAACACTTTGACTCAATTTATGTGATTATACTTTGTCAATTCATACGTAATTTGGTAAGTATTTTATTTTTTTCTATGAATCAATTAATAATTTTATTGCTCGACAATAATCATAAGACAAATAAGTTGTAGTAGAAGCTACAAGCACATGACCAATACCTTCGTTGTTAATAAGCTCGGAAAGAGCCGGCCTCAAACATAGGAAGAAAAATCCACACTACATAATTTATGAACAATAAAATACTAACTGCCTATACACCTCAATTGGTGTACACCCAGTAAACTAAAAACCAAGTATCATTACTTACTTCTCAAGCTAAGGCGACGTAGCCTAATATCTACGTCTTGACGACACCCACCTTGACATCAGCAACTATACCAAAAACAATCCCAACCCAGGTATAATGAACAAGGCCCAAAATAGGCTAGATCCAGCCTTAGGGCTGAGCCCAGACCTAGGTCCAAAGACCCGACCCCAAACTCATACCAAGGCTAGATCAGCCACATCACAGCAGAGGAAGAGGCAGCCGCCATCTTCTAGACTTCTGGTAGCTCCATGGCAGCCACCGAACTCCGAGTTGCACCGCCCTGAATAAAAACCTGAAAACCCGACGTCGCCGCCATTAAATAAGTCTCATTGGGAACCTTGCAAGCCGATGTTGTCGCAACCCTTCAACTACTGTCCTCCTCTGGATGAGACAACCTCACTACCACACCTCTAACCACAACAACTGCAACAAATCGTTGATGTAGAGCGTCACACTTGATTTATGTGATTATACTTTGTCAATTCATACATAATTTGATAAGTTATTTTTTCTTTTTTGAATCAATCAATAAATAATTTGAGTGCTCAACAGTAGCTAGCCATAAGGCACATTACATGTGATGTCGTCTTCTAGCAGATAAGTTGTAGTAGAAGCTACAAGCACAAGACCGATACCTTATTAATTAATAAGTTGAGAGAGAGAGAGAGAGAGAGAGAGAGAGAGAGAGAGAGAGAGAGAGAGAGAGAGAGAGAGAGCCAACCTAAAACATAGAAAGAAAAAGCCACACTACCTAATTCCCGAACAAGAGAATACTAGTTGCCTAAAGACCTCAATTGGTGCACGCCAGGGAAACTAAAAACCATGTACATTATTATTGCTTCCTTCCCATGCTCAGGCAACGTAGCCTGAAAATCTGTGTTGTCGACACCTAACTCGACGTCAGCAACTACACCAAAAAGCAATCTCAGCCTAAGTGCAATGAACAAGGCCCAAAATGGGCTACATCTAGCCTTAAGACTGAGGCCATGCCTAGGTCCAAAGACTTGAGCCCAAACTCATACCAAGGCCAGATCAGCCACATCGCAACAAATGAAGAGGCAACCGCCATCTTCCAAACTTCTGGTGGCTCCATGGCAGCTGCCGAACTCCAAGTTGCGCTGCTTCGGATAAGAACCTGAATTTAAAATTCAAGGACATTTTTCGAGTGTAGCTAATCTGTTTTTTGTTGTTGTCGATATTGACAATGAGTTACATTCAATATACTTGTACATTTGAAAGCGATATTACTTGTAAATCGTAAATTGTATGATAATTGAATTAGACAGTTCATATGTGGAGCCAATGTATAAAACACCACATTACCAGTCTGGAAGGTATTTAATAACTCATCTTTAATTACTTCTATATGGTTACCTAATATAAAGTCATTACTGATAGTAGTCATTTCGATGATAAATCTAATAAAATACAATATTTAAATGTTATATACTAGAACAACTGCATGGACAAGGCTCGTACTCGTTTTTGTTGCTCTATTTTGCTCGCTCTCGTGTTGTTTACTTGGCTTACTTATGATTAAAGATAATATCTTTTTGGCTCAAGAACTTTTTATAAACTCACAAGCTTTGTGTTCAGTACCATTTGGTGTAGCGATATAGTCTCCCTTTTATAAGTGGGAGGTCGTGAGTTCGATTCACAAAAGACTCGTTGTAGCATTATTTGAGTTGTTTAATTGATAAAAGAAAACTCACAATCTAAGCGTTCGACGTGACTCTTGTTGCATCAAATCAGTTAACCAATATCGTTCAAGTTGGTCACAATCCAATAAAAATAACAAACTTAAGCCGGTCCATTCGGTGGTCGGTTTCGACTTCCGACGGAGATCCGGCCACCGACGACACCCCTTTCACAATCCAAGAAAAAAAAAAACCAACCGGACCACACAGCCACGCGTCACCTTCTCACTCAAAGCAAGTCACCGTAAAACAAATCAAAAACCCTATTGGACGAAGACCGAACCAAAAAGTTGAAAATACAAAAAAACAAAAAAAAAGCCCTACTAGCCTTTCCGCGCCTCAAACTTCCTCTTTTAAAACCCTCATTTCTTTCTCCCTCCACAACTTCCCGCCTCTCTCTCATCTCTCCCTCTCTCCTTAAGAACCCCCCAAACATCCCCCAAACCTAACCCCAAATCCCCTCTCTCTCTCTCTCTCTCTCTCAGCCATGAACCGCCGCGCAAGAACCGCCGCCCACCGCTCCTCAGCCAACCGGTCCTCACCGTTCCTCAAGTTCCTCAAACCCGGAGCCCTAGCCCAAATCCGAGACTCGCGAATCAGCAGCTCCAGATCTCACAGAATCAACTGGATCTCCCAGATCCGCTCCACTCCGCCGATGTCTCCCTCCGCCGACTCCGGCCTACCTCAAATCACCGTCGCCGCCGACGGATTCCCTTGCTTCTCCGGCAGGATCTACGGCCCGAGATGCCCGCAGAGGAAGAAGCTCGTGGCGGGGAAGTCTGTGATGTTCCTCCGGCCGTCGAGTCCGGTATCCGACTCGCCTGATCCGATTATCGATCTGTTTAGTAGTGACATTCTTACTGCACATTGATATGATGAAATTGAATCCTTGTGGACATGTTGTAGATCAATTAATTTCTATCGGTAGGCGATGTATGGTCCTCCGGTGGAGAATTTTCTTAGATACAACTGAGATTATTAATAAAATTTACCAAATTGTTCTGTAACGGATGCGTTTTTTCGATTGTTAGTTTTTGGTTTTGGTAGATGTGCTTTGACTGTTTGGGATTATGATCTAATTGTGTCAGAATTTTGTAGAACTGTGATTGTGTTTAAGATGTAGCAAAATGTTCCATAACAGATGTTGATGTTAGTGTTTAATTACTGGCATGAACGGTTTGATAATGAAATCATTGGGTGGAAATCTTATACAACTGAGTCGATTAATTAGTGTTTAAGATAAAGTTTGTAACTGATGTGTTGGTTGAATAGGCTAACATCTGATTTGCTGCTGCTCTCCATGGTGCTTTAGCTGCTTGATATTATGAACTGAATTTGTTTTAGTTATGTGGAAACTAGTTAGAGTTAGCTTTGACTTATTTCTTGCTCTTGTTTGTGCTGAAATTTGAGTTTTGTCTGCGGTGGTAATGGAATCTCATGGATGGTACTTTGGTGGAGGACTTCTTAGATACGACTGATATTATTATTGAAATACACCAAAATGTTTTATAACTGATGCCTTTTTGATACTGTGATTTAATCTTCGCACACTTAAATTATCACACTGGATATAAATTTATGAACAAGTCTTGCCAAATAATCTATAACGGATGCATATTTTGATGTTTAGTTTCTGATTTTGGCACTGCATTATGATTGTCATCGTGAGGAGAATATACTAGAGACATGACAGACTATCAAGTAAATAGAGTTTACATACAGTTTTATGGCTGCTGCATTTAATTCCTGATTCTGTCACTACACTGGGATCTGTTATGTGTAGCTCTGTTTGGTTCATTTTTGCTTTGATAATATCCAGTTTTCCATGGTTGGCTTTTCATCATATAACAATCTAAATAGGAAGTACTGACAAAAGAAAGAGGGCTTGTTTGGTATAGTAGTAGCTCGTTTACCGTAGCCCAGTTTCTCTTGCTTTGTACTGAATGTTTGCATCTTGGTAGTAGCTCATACTTACTTTCTGCTCATTACCTCCTTCCTTTCTTGTAGACTTGTAGTTGTAGTTAAAATTTTCTTCAGTAGGTGGTTTTTGACTCGAGGATTTTCCTGGTTATTCAACTAAAAGCTCAAGAATGTAGTACCGTCATACTTTCTGATGTTCATACTAGATTGACATATGTTTTAGCTGGTTTAATCCTATGGCTTTCTCCCTTTGAAAGTGTTGTGCTTAAATTTCTTCAAGTTTGATTGTTGATGTCTTAATTATTTATACTTTTTGTTATTCTTCAGTGACGAGCAGCTACATTCTAACAGTCAAGATAGATAGTACAACATCCTAACAGTCAAGATAGTTAGTACTGATAGCTATTGTTACAGAACGATTGCATTGTTCACTTCAGTGTCTCACTGACTTTATAACTGCTCATTTACACAATTCCACACTTTTACTTGTAAAATTCTTCTTTCCTGGTAATGTATTTTAAAATCATTGGTAGATCATCATCTTCTGTTGCATTTTCTTGTTATATTGTAGAGTTTCCTGCTTGGTGTTAGTTTGTTTAGTGATCCTTGGTCGGCTTCTTGCTCATGCTCAAATATCATACGACTTGCAAGTTGATTTCCTGCCATGTGTAAAGAACTGCTTTTGTGAGACAGTGGATCAAGCTTGCCTCTGTTTGTTTTTAAGATTCATATGGATTGCACGATTTTGTGTTTACAGTGACTCAAATTTTTTCCAGTGCAGATGCAGACCCCAAGATTTCGTGGTGAACCTGTTATACTTATCTTTCTCCTTCATTTATGAAGGTTGCAGCGAGGCTTCTAGGTAAATCTTGTCAATGCTAGTTTAGGCATTTACTGTCTGTGTTATCTGTGTCATGGCATTGGCAAGGCAGTTAGAAGTCTCAGGTCCAAAATAGCCTCTAAGCACATTAAAGGCCTCAAATAAACCTAATACTTACATTATTTTCAAACAGTCTAACAGGGTATATGCAAGATAATACATACTCCTTATTATGCACATAATCCACGATATAGCATCTCGTATCCTTGTTTTGGTAGTATTTCAACGTAACTCCAATACAAGAGAGGAGGAGTCAAGATGAAATATATTTAGATTTTATTTAATTATTTAATATTCCGGAAAGAAGAGACGACGTCGTATAGAAAAGCCAAGGCCAAGTCTTATTCACTCTCCGCATCAAATTCTCACTCTATCTCAGATCAGTGAGAGGAGCTGCGCGTAGCTTTTAAGCGGAAATATTAGAGCTCCGTTTTGGTTTCTCACACCATCCATGGCTGAACCCAAAATCAAATACGATCGTCAGCTCAGGTACTCTCTCTCTCTTCTCTCCGTTTCGCCCTTCACCATTGGCTCCGCTCTCCTCCTTCGAGCTTTTCCGTTCCGTTTTCGCCGTGACATCCATGTATTCTTGCCCTAAGGTTTTATCTCCGATTGAAATCGCAGAATCTGGGGCGAGCAAGGCCAAGCAGCGCTGGAGAAAGCCAGCGTTTGCTTACTGAACTGCGGCCCCACCGGCTCCGAAACCCTCAAGAACCTCGTCCTCGGCGGCGTCGGAAGCATCACCGTCATTGATGGATCTAAAGTCGAATTCGGCGACCTTGGGAACAATTTCATGGGTGTGTGTTTTCGCTGCTTCTTAAATTACTTGTTTCGCTTTAACTATTTTTGAGTTGTGTTTGCTTTGGTTTATTTGTAGTTGATGAATCGTGCGTCGGGCAATCCAAGGCCAAATGTGTGTGTCAGTTTCTTCAGGAGCTCAATGATGCTGTTAAGGCTAAGTTTATCGAGGAGCATTCTGAGGTTTTGATTCAGACCAACCCGTCGTTCTTTTCTCAGTTCACCTTGGTTGTAGCCACTCAGGTATGGCCATAATAATCATACTCTGAGTTTTTGTCTTTTCTTGGTTGTAGCATGAGTTATTGAATGTGTATGGATCAGTTTGGTTACTCATATGCTTCGCACGCTTTTTAGTGTACTATCTTTATTGGAATACCCCTGTGTAGTTTTGCTTTGTACTTATCTCTTTCTGGATTTCTTCTTCTTCTTCCAGTCGTTTTATTTCTTATCATGCACCTGCTAGCGTATGCACTGAAATATCGGCTTTACCTACCTCTTGTCGATTAGTTATATTTCTTAATTTCTATTGCTGCCCTTGTTAAGGCAATATCCTTGACTGCTTTTGTTAATTGTGTGATCAGCTGGTGGAAGATTCGATGGTAAAGCTCGACAGAATATGTAGGGATGCCAATGTGCTATTGATCTTTGCTCGCTCTTATGGCCTCACTGGGCTTGTCCGTATCAGTGTGAAGGTAACGTGTTAAAGTTTGTTGTTGAAATTGTATCCTGTATTTTATTATTCTGGAAAGTGAGGACAAATTTTTTATACGATACATTGTGAGGGATGAGATAATAAACAGTTAAATGACATGGACATGTTCCTGATTGATTACTTCACAGTATATGGTTGGTCAGCCGAATGAAAAGTACTTTCTTTGATACATACTGATATGTTCTCCATTTTCTTTATGGTTTTCTGGGGGCAGGAACATACTGTGATCGAGTCCAAGCCTGAACATTTTCTGGATGACCTTCGTTTGAATAATCCATGGCCTGAGCTAAAAGGGTACTCTATTTTCATGTTCTTATCTAAGTCATTCGGTTTTCTGATAAATAACTTTTTGCATCTTGTCTTCCTTGATTGGTTTCAGCCGGTATAAAATGATGACCGGTATATGTCCTAGCCCAGAATGTTTTATTGGCTGATAACATGCATGTTTTATTTAGCTTCTATTCTGGTTTGGAATTTAATTTTCATTTACCAATAGGTTTGCAGAGACTATTGATCTAGATGTGTCGGATCCCGTTGCCCACAAACACACGCCATATGTTGTCATTCTTGTGAAGATGGCACAGGAGTGGGCCAAGAGTCATGGTGGTGGACTTCCAACAACCAGGGAAGAGAAAAAAGAGTTCAAGGTTTACCTTCTTGATTTGTAAAGTATCTGAATGTTTCAATTGCTATTTTGAGCAATCATCTAATTGCTGTTTAGCAACGTGATTTTTTTTTCTCGTGTTTTTGAATTTGTTATTAGGAGCGTATCAAAGCTAGGATGACTGCAATTGATGAAGAAAACTACAGAGAAGCGACTGAGAACTCCTTTAAAGTCTTTACTGCTCGAGGAATCAGTGAGTTTATTATTTAAGCATTGGTTGAAGGCTTGAAGCTGTGAGATTATTTTCAATTGAAGTGGGCTATTGCAAGTGGAAATTTGCAAAATAGGATAATTATATGTCACTAAAATCTGCAATGAATTTTTTTCTTCACATTAGGAACAATAAAATTAGTATTTGCTCAACTGAGCTACAAACTGCACTCAGTGAGTACACCAGTATAGATGCAGTGTGAGTGTCAAAATTGGTCAAATATTGCTCACTCCTTTGGGGTTGGTATTGACTTTATGGTTTTTCACGCACTTCTTTGGAGTTTACCGTCATAACCTGTGTTTCAGGCCTGAATATTCATGCGTGAATATGAGTTCCCATTGAGCAGGTGGTTGATATTTCTTACTTTATGTCTCAGGTTCAGAGTTGCAACAGATAATCAGTGACAGCCGTTCTGAAATTGATTCCAGTTCATCAGACTTTTGGGTCATGGTGGCGGCATTGAAGGTTTGTGAAACCAAGATTGAGTCTGTGGAAACTGGATATAGCGTGCATAAGTTAGATAATGTTTATCTTAGTGAGAGTGTTTTCTATCACTTAACATTTATTCACATTTTCTAGAGTCTCCCCAACAGATATCCTTATGATAAGTTATGAATTGATTGATAATTCTTCAGAGACTAGTGTCAGGCCTGTCATTTTGACAGTGAAACTGTAGTTTCAAAATGGTTCATTGTTCTTAGTTCTGAGTGTAAGGCGGTTTAACTTTGATGCATTGATAAGAAAACATAAATCCTAATGTTAATGGTTGCTTAAATCATATTTTTTGCATACCAAGTTTTTAGCTCGATGTAAATACAGAACTCAATGCTCATAGTTAAGAATGTTGTCCAATTGAGTGGTCCAGGGAGGGACCACCTGAGTAACCTGACTGGGAGTCTTAGCTTTAACAAGGCCCTTAGAGATCTCTGCCATTTTCTTTGAATGCATGAAGGTTGCAAAAATTGCTGTATTTTTTTTTCTTTTTTTTTTGTGTTATCAAGTATTTGGATGCTCGTATTTATCTATCTCCACAATCCATACTATTTATTTGTTAAGTGGTATGATCCTAAATTTTTACCTTACAGGAATTCCTAGCAAATGAAGGTGGTGGTGAGGCACCCCTTGAGGGATCAATAGCAGATATGACATCTTCAACTGAGTTAGTAATCGACGTCTCCTGAATTTCATGTCTCTGTTGTGCTTCAAAAAGTAATTTGTTGATATGAGTGCTTTATCTAACTCTTTTGTAGGCACTATGTAGCCTTACAGAAAATCTACCAAGCCAAGGCTGAGGCTGATTTTCTAGTTATTGACCAAAGGGTTAAGACTCTTCTAAAGAAAATTGGTAGAGATCCTAGTAGCATCTCAAAGGCCACTGTTAAAAGTTTCTGCAGGAATGCAAGAAAACTCAAAGTAAGTGTGGGGTTTTCTAGTGTCATTTACAGTACTTGTATTCAGTAGTATTGCAATGAATTAGTTTAAAACGTAGATGGGTAGCCACTCAGATGGATAAAATCCAAATCTCATAGAATGTTGGATACCTTTACTTAAGGAAGTTTAATTTTCTGTGAATTGAAATTTCACAAGCTTTACAGATTCGAGTACTAACAACATTATTCACCCTATCATCACTTTTTTGTCTCTGGATTCTGATTCATAGTAAGGTTATTGTTGAACTAGTTTATAGATATCTCTCTCCAAGAAGTTTCTTTTAGCTAAGAATGCAGTTTAGTGTATAGCTATTTGGGCTCAATATTGTGGTCTTTTAGAAAAATATATATAAAGCCTCATCAGGTTAGCTTACTTGATTTCAATTTACTGATATTTACTTTTAGGTTTGCCGGTACCGGCCTATTGAAGATGAGTTCACTTCTCCATCCCTACAGGACTTACAGAAGTATCTAACAGATGAGGATTACAGGTACAGTTACAGAAATACCTACTGTAGTTGTCTTTGCTGGTTTTTTTTTTTTTTTTTTTTTTTTTGCAATTAAGGTCTCAGAATCATTGTACAGTTTTAGTGAATTTTGCAGTTAATAATTGATACTTGCATGTTCTGTAGATCTTGTTCCATTATAATTTCCTACTGTCAAGTTGAAGAACTTAAATTTTTTTCGTAATATATATCATACTTTTGCTCCCCCCTAAATAGATGTCCTACATTTTGCATCCTGAATTTTCAACACCAAATAGAAAAAGAAAAACAACATAGCTAGAAGCTTTTTCTCTGTGCTTTAAGCTCTCACCATTTTGTTGTTATTTGTATAACAGTGTAGCTGGTGGGTTTTACATCTTGCTTAGAGCTGTTGACCGGTTTGCTGCTAATTACAACAATTTCCCCGGGCAATTTGATGGGTAACTCTCCTACTGTTTATGGTCATATTCTGTACAAATGTTTAATAGTGCACTGATTCCTGCATGCTCACTTTCCCAGTAGTGTGATGGATGAGGACATATCTAGGTTGAAGACAACAGCTGTTGGCCTTCTAAATGATTTGGGTTGCAATGGCGTAACATTGACAGAAGACCTTATCAATGAGATGTGCCGATTTGGTGCTGCAGAGCTCCATGCGGTTGCTGCTTTCATCGGAGGAATTGCATCACAGGAAGTGATTAAGGTTTGTGTAATTCTAGCTTATTTGTTTGCCTCTTTTTTCCTTCTTTAATAATATAAGAATGACAACAACATAGTAGTTGCCTATAATTGTCTCGCCAGGTGTTGCTCTCATGTGTAACTATCTGTATTGGTTTTCCTTGTGCTGTATCCAATGTATTCGCTCAATAACATTTCTTTAACACTTTAATGACAGCTGATAACAAAACAATTTGTACCCTTGTCTGGGACTTTCATCTTCAATGGCATCGACCACAAGTCTCAATTGTTGGCACTGTAGTGGGTCTCAGTTGAGGCCTAAGTTGGATCTAAAATGACTGTAAGTTCCACCTTGGTATAGATTGATATCTACTGCTGATATTCATAATTTTTCCTCAAGGAACACACTGACCTTTGCTTTCCATTTGCAGACGATTAGGAGTGGCCATTTTGTCCTGACTGCTTAATGGAGGCTATCTTGCTATTGGTGAGGGGTGCACGATTTGATGTTCTGCTACAATTTTCTCTATCCTGAATGAAAGAGAAGAGTATATAGAGGGAAACATGTAACGAAAAAGAGAGAAGTAGGACTAGGTCGTAGTAGACTATTATAAGATGGAACCTCTAGTCACCTCCATCTTCCATCTTCCTCCTGTTTATTGGTTTGAGATGGTTTTGTAGTTAGGCACTTGAATATTGACTTGATATTTTTCTCGCCATGTTTTGACGACGAGTCCAGTACATTAGCTGGTAAGGTCGCACAATATTTGATGAAAAAATTTCAAGTCTTTCTGTCATATACTCATAGCCGCACGACATTTCATTAGAAAAAAACAGTAATATTGTTATATGATTGGCTAGGTTTTTTTTATGGCAAAGTGAATTTGATATTACTACAAGCATACAAATGCCTACAAATGGAGCTGATTAATGTTATCTCTAATTTTTTACCTGGATCGCATCCTCCGGTCAAATAAACAACACACTGTTCTAAACAAAATAGCAGCTTTTATAACAAGCTTTGCACCTATAGTTAGTACTTGTTAAGGTGCAAAGGTAAGTCTAATCACAAGATCCATTGCAAGAGATATCCAGAAACATGAGCTAAGAAACGAAATCCTCCTAGCATGTCGAGCACAAATTGATGGACTCTACATCTAAATCTCTGATACAAGATGCATTATGGAATACGGCACATCAAAGTTCACAAATTTTGCGCCCGGTCGAATCTGCACCAATTAGCATAGGATCTTCCAATTGGAACCTTATGTGATTTAATGAGGAAGTCTACTTTCAAACCAATCCCAGCTACTTAACAGACCCTAAGTTCAATCTTAAAGGTATATCCTTTGGTCTGGATATAAGATCCTTTACAAGGAAAGTGTGCACATTTCTCTCCAACTATTGTGTTGATTACAGGAAAGTTTTACAGTATAGGTGTCCCTTCCCATCAACAGATCTCACATTCAAGCCATGAGTCATTGCATTCTGAGCTCAAGTCACTGTCATGAGTTTGAAATCCAATCAATACAACAAAAATTCAGACCACACCTTATAAATTGCTCTCCTTGTCCTTCCTAGTAGCATTAGAAGAAGCTAAAAATCACAATATATTTCTCTAATCAGTTGTGCATCACATTAACCTTCGAGGCCACAAAGGGAAGTCTTAGATTGCATCATCTGTAACACAGACCCTAGCACCTAGCCTAGGAATGGGGAACAATCTAGTGAACTTGGACTCAATTGCCACGGTTAGTATCATACTGTACATACAGCATTTTTGTAACCTTGTCATAATATAGTACTAATCATAAAACTGAAAACTAAAACATTACTGTTAAGTGATACTCTTCTGTAATACATACTGCAAATATGTAGGAAATCAAAACAGAAGATAATATCTAATTAAAAAAAAACACAGAAGACAATGAATTGATGCCAAGTTTGTCCAGCAAAATAGTAGAACAGTGTGTTTCTTCTTCAGTGCCAAGAGTGCAAAGAGAAGCAAAAATAAGACATTATTGCCCACATATACTATCTTAATGATGGAAACATATAAAGGAGAATATAAAAGAAAGTAGCAAGCAAAACTTAGAAATCTTAAACTACGACCAGAGAAATGAGAAGGTTTTCCACTTACAGAATTCTTGAATTTTTAACCATTATATTCCTGAATTTTTTATAAAGCAAATTGAGCTATTAAAGTACATTGTTTGTGTAAATTTTGCCAACATCATTAATTGAAAGTATGATATACAGACCACATGTTGTGAAACAAATTGAGAAAAAGAGGATGCCATAAGTACCTCCAACCTATTCCATTGGATGTAAGCAACAATATCATGCGAAGCCCCCTCTAAGTTCTTGGTTTGTTCCCTCTCTTGGACATCAGGGATAAGCTTCACAGGGACTTCCCCAAACCCAAGTTGCCTTTAGACTTCTGTTTTTTTTTTTCAGCAATCACAACATGTCTCTGATGAAATCAAGATTAAGTGTGTCCCGGACAATAAGGAACAATCCTAGAAAAACAACTACCGTTATCCCTGACGACATAATCGTCTGTTCCACTTCCAGAGGGAGTTTTCTCCCGCCCCTAGCAGCCTCTATAAGTATAAAAGCCAAGGTACCTCCATCTAGAGCAGGTAAGGGAAGGAGGTTGATCACTGCAAGGTTAAGATTAAGCAAAGCAGCAAATTGATACAGTCCATCAAGATTCGACCTTGCAACTTCTGCACCAACAGCAATGATGGCAACAGGACCCGAAACTTTACTAGCTGTCTGCGAGAAGTTTAGAAAAGTCTGTTTTAAGCTTTCCAATACATTGAACGACAAGCCCCAGAACTCTCTCCCTGTATAATTAAAAGCGTCCGCTACATTTTTGGGTTTAACTTTCGAAATCTTAACATTTGGTGATAACTGCACTCCAATTTTTCCCGTTCCATCATAATTCTCATCAGGGGTGACCCCAATCTCAAAATCCTGCTTTCCCCTCTCAACCTTAAGAACCACATTTCTCTTGGGATTTTTCTTAATCACATCAACAACCTCTGTGACAGCATTAGGCCCTCCTTTTGGCAATTGAATTCCATTAACCTCAAGGATCACATCACCAGCAAGTAACCCATCTCGGGAGGCAGCCGAAAAGGGCCTTACCTCGGGCACAATAACCCCAGGATAGCCCTCTTGTACAGGCAAACCAACTGACAAGACTTGAGTAAAGATAATAGCATAGGCAAAAATGATGTTGGCAATGACACCAGCTGAAACCACTATTACTCTATCCAATATGGGCCTATTCTTGAGCAAATTTACATCATCAACTGGAATATCACTATTGGGATCATTATCAGGAAACCCCACAAACCCTCCTAGAGGAAAAGCTCTAATGGAATACTCTACATTGTTGGCATTGAATTTAGCTAAAATAGGACCAAATCCAACTGCAAATTTACTTACATGGATGCCCTGAAGATAAGCAGCAAGGAAATGACCACTTTCATGAACAACAATGATGGCTGTTAAAACTGCAGCTGCCTCCAAAACTGACTGAACACTCTCAAAGTTGCTATAATCAAGACCAGGAAGTGCACAAGACCTCAACTTTAACCTTGTCCCATTTGGGTTCCCACCCTTTAGAGATAAAAATGGATCCTTGCAATGAAAGCTGAGGTCTGATGAAGAAAATGAGCCCCTTGGGTGGTGGGTTTTGGGTTTTGAAGGAAACTCAGACCTTGAATTGGTTAACTTGATCAGAGACAGAGAAGAAGAAGGTGAAGAGGAGAGACTAATAAGCATGGTTTTTCTGGGTGGGTGGGTATTAAGAAAGGTGAGGCTGCCAAGGTTTTGTGATAGAGGAAGGGATTGGATAATTCATAGTTTGTGTCCCTCATATTTGATTTTGTGGAGGGGAAGTAGAGTGACTCACTTGTCTTTGCCTCCCTCTTCGTGTCTTGTGTGACCTTTTGACTTTTCCTTTTCTTTTTTTTTTTTACTTTACTGTTGCATTCATGGTCAGGAAAATAAAAAATCACGCTAGAAGGAGGGTTCGAACCTCCGACCTTGTGGTTAACAGCCACACGCTCTAACCAACTGAGCTATTCCAGCTTTGTTGGTTACTTCAAAAAACATATGATATTCATTCGTACAAATTCAAGCAAGCATTGTTAGACGTATTATCTTCCTCAGAGCATATTTAGATTCCCTTGCTATCCCAATGTACTCGGAAGAAATTACAAACTGAAACTCGTTCAACAAGCCATTCTAATAACACAAATGACAAATCTTTAAGTAGAATACAGATATGTCTATTCGTTTAACAGATATGAAATGTTACAAAAAAATTACTAAAGATACAAGGGAAGAGCAATGAATTGAATATGATAGGCATGAATAGGCGTTGTACGCTGTCTGCAATTGTAACATTTGACTCAAACTCTTTAAGTAGCAGTAGATGTTTTCTTGGTAGGATTGTAGACGCTGAATTCTCCAAAATCCCTCCTACCACTAGAAAAAAAAGAGTGCCCGGAATCAAACCCTTGACACAGATAAACAAAAGTTCAGAAGCTAAACGTAACCATGAATAAATCACTTGAAAATCTTTACTTATTCATCGATCTCATCTTAGGTTTAAGTATGTACCTGTGTGTAACATCCCAGCCGGAAGGTAAAAAGCGAGGATGAACAGTTTCAACAAATACTTGTCTCCACCTTTGACAAAATTGACTAATACCATCTTCGCCAGATTCCTTTAACAGACGATCCACAACTTGCTTACCATGTGGACCGTGACCTAAGAGAGAGTGTTTTGATTTATGTTTACGTTTGGAAGTAGAACGAAAGTCTACTGATCCATTTGGTGTACTTTTATCATCATAATAAATACCATCTCTCGTTATCTCTGAATTCATGTTCCTCTCATTGCCGGGAGAAGCTTTTTCATCAATCCTCAGATCTAAAGAGGAGGTGCCTAAATCAGCATCCTTCACTGTGAAAACATCTTCATCTTGGTTCATCGTCGATACGTCGTCTTCATTGGTGCAAGATTCATGTACAGTATAAACTTCTGGAGCATACTGAGTGGCAGGTGTTGAAATGCTAACACTATTTTTCTCCTCTGCATCTGAAGAAATACTTCCTTTAGAATGTTGAAAAGAAAACCCTTTCTTCTTCTGAAGTCGTCTTTTCTCATGAGGAGTCATCCCAACAAGCAAAGCCTTTTCTAAATCTTCCTCAGAAATTTGTCTCCCTCCATAAAATGTCATAACAATCTGCAAATAGAAAATTTCAATTCATAAATTCATAACCCCTTTAAATAAACAGGCAAACAGGTTTTAATAACAGCAATAGTATAATCATGGTATAATGAATGATGAGCTCAACCGCCTCAACGCAAAGAATAGTAACATTTGGCCTCATGTTTGCTTTATCGAATTACAGAAACCCAATCTATGTAGTGATAATTTGCAAAAATGAAGAGCTACATATATATTCCCATGTACCTCTGTCAGTTCCTCACGGCGCTTGGATGGCATTGTTGGTCCATGGCGCAAAAGAGCCATAGCAGCGGTCCGCAACTGTAAAGGAGATACACCTGCATCCTCAGCATTTGTAACAGGCACAGATACCCCAGATAAAGATTGAGCATGTTGCGAATCAACCACTTTACGAACAAAAAGTGGAATCCCAAATTCTGCAGCAATCTTTCTTTTATACTTCTCTGCAGCGGCATGAGCAATTTCGTGACAGTCCACGCATAATAGAACGATATCATGAGAACGGTGGCTTTTCAAATGTTCAGGGAAATGCATTCTGTAGCACGAGGGAATAATTCGGTACCGTAAGTAATGATTTCTTTCACCGCACCCAACACATATATTTTTCTTACTTTGAATGTAAAAATCATTGCCTTCATCTTCTGGACGGCCTTTGGGCTCAAACAGAAGCATAATCGCAGGTGGATTTTCTTCAACAAGTTTTGCCAAATTCCGACAAAGATACCTGTAAGAACACAGCAATGATCATGTCAAATACAGATTCTGTTGTAAAAGATGTAAAGAGACATGAGAATATATGAATGCTAACCATTCAAGCTTCCTGCGGTCACAGTAACAAAGCAAACGCCCATCATTTGCATAGATTCGGCAATTATGATAAACTGGGGATTTGCAGGAAAATTTTTGAACAAATAGCTTTCGAGAAGCCATTCGACCGGCTTGCTTTGGATTTCTGACCCCATTCTGTTTAGAAACCTGTGTCACTTTCATATTATAATTAACCAGTAAAGCATAGTTGAAGACAGACAGTGGGCAACTCCCTTTTTGACCCAGGCAGTTCTGAAGAATCATGGGTAAGAGATCATCAGGATTGCCTATTTTGTTCTGGAGTATATAATGAAAATCACCCAAATGACTGCAGACAACAGGAGATGGAGATGGGAGACCAAAATTGAAACTTGAATCCACATTATCATCAGCTTCTGCAATGGTGGTTAACATGTCTACAGGGCTAGTTGGAGCTTTTTCAGCTAGGGCAACAATAGCCTGATCTGATATTACATATCTCAAGCTTTCATCATGTACACGAGCCTGGAGAGGAAGTCAGGGCCACATGTTTATTATGTGTACAACAAATGAGATTTTCAATGAGACCAGTTCTGTAACTTTATCAATTTCATTTGTATAAGTGTACATGGTCTGAATCTCTATATATAAATATTTAGCGTCATTTGTGGTTGTCAAACTTCAAGAAAAGGTAAATACTAAGTTACTAACCATCAAATCTCTCCATGCACAAAACCGGCGCACAGCATTCTGAAACGAAACATAAACTGTTGGATAAGAATGTAGTTAATAAGTAATACAAGTTTATCATAAATGTGCCAAGGGGTGCAACCCTAGTATACAATGACAAGAAGCTAGGAGAAATACCAATTTTATATTAAATCTAATAAATTAAAGTGGCTGGCAGCATCATGGTAGACCGGTCATAGAGCTACATACAGAGCTGCCTCTCAATGCGAAGTCTAAATGATTTTCCCTTTAAAGACCTAATCCGTCTTTCTATCAACCAAAATGAACCGGAACACATATACGAGTACTACATTTCTCAAAGCTAATCTTGGATTGTCTTAACAAAAGTATCACCCATCAGCCTAATATCACTGAACTTAGAATTCTCCAAATCCCCTGGGCCATCGAACAATGACTAGAAAAAATGGTGGACGATCTTTGTATTACTTTACTGGATGTCATCACACATTCAGCTTAGGAGTAAAGAGCATAAAGAAAATGAAAAAGAACAAACAAACCTGGATTTCATAAGATGCTGACAAAATGCCTCCTTGGCCATTTAAATGACGGCTAAATATTGATGAAGCAGCAGACTCTCCAGGTGAAGCTTCTATGTCTTTAGTGTACAGTTGCAAACATAACATGTTTGAACGCCGACTAGCCTCGAGAACAAAACGTAATTTGTCATCGGGACAAGAGTTTTCTGATACATTAAGATATTTAGAATTTTTGATGCTACGACACTGAGAAAAAGTAGAAACATCTTCTACAGGTTATCAACCGGAAAGCATGGCTAAGTTATGAATACTAACATTACTTCTTGTGATAAAAGGGTGTGAACACGCCCCAACAAAACAAATCACATCAATCCAAAAAGTCATATTGAGGTCATGAACTCTCCAGATAAAAAAAACCATAGAAGTGCAAACTTGAGCATAGGATGTTGCGAACCAGAGACTGGCTTATTCTGGTTCTGTTATCTCTTTTATAATATGTTCATGTTTAATATGTTGAAATTCTGTCCTTTCTAATTAATCAATCCACCACAACAAGCAGGCGCGGATCCAAGACAAGAGTTGGTAGGGCTCAAGCCCAACTGAGCCTTAATGATTTTTTAAAAAAAAAATAGGCATCATATGCATTAAGGCTTTCTTCAATCCCACCCGTCTTCTGGAGAAAACAACCTCCATCTCCTCGCTCAAGCAGCGCAGCGGCTCCATTTCCTCTCTACAGCCTCTTCTCTCCTACTTTTCTTCAGTCTACCCCTCATTCTTCACTTCTTAATTGTCAAGAAAACTTCAAGAAGAACTCTTCAAGTTTCCTTTTCTTTCTATTAAAACTGTAAGTCGAGTGTCATTGATACCTACTTAGTTTATACACTTTGCAGGGTAGTATGAATTTTTTTTTTTTGGCCTTCGGCCAAGACTCACTTAAATTTGAAGCCCACCCCATTAGCAAATCCTAGATCCGCGACTGACAACAAGTGAAATTTCTAGTGTCTGAAAAGAAGCTTTGAAACAAAGAAGACAAGTGTACCGTTATCCAGCATATCCAGCTCAGCAAGTAAACGGCCTGCAATGTAAAGTAGGTAGTGTGCATCTGTTCGAGCATACTGCACCATTTCCATAGACAAAGGGCGTTGTCTCCAGTCTTCACGCTGCAAACCAATTTGATATTGGTTCAAATGCAAATCCTTTGTCATAACTTCACCCCAGTTGATGCCATGCTTATAATATTTCTTAAAGATGGCTATTACAAAAAACAGGAGAAAAATTACAATATCAAGACAGCTTCAAGGTCTAACCTGAAACAACTTGTTAGTGACGATACCACAGTAAGTTTCAAGTAAATAAGCCAGTGATTTCTGCGGTTTTGACAACACTTCACAAGCCTGCAAATAAAACAAACACAAAAAAAATTAATGAAATAGTTCTTCAGCTGCCTAATCACCTCCTCTCCCCCTCCGTCATCCATCACTTGGTCCAAAACAATCGGATATAAAGAGCTCACCTTTGCAGTATCAAACATATTGACAACATATACATGGAAGTCCCTTTGCAGCCAGAGAACATCACTATCTGCCCCATGGAACACCTACACGCACAATACACCACATTAAACTCCGAACAACAACACTGCTACAATCACAGCGCTGTCACTCATAGTTACAACTTACTCCCCAAACTAAATAATTACCTTGCAAATACTAGCATCAGCGAAAACTGGCCGCAAAAGGCTCATACTGTCATGTAGAGCAACAGTATCCACCAAATAATCCTCCTTCTCAGTCGAAATCTAACCAAACACCATCAAAATCAGAAACCTACACAAACACACTCACACTCATTCCACTCATTAGTAATTACCGGTCAATTTTACCTGTATCAAAGCAGTAAATCCCAAAAACGACCTCAAGCTGTGCTGCTCAGTATCAACCCCAAAGATTTTCTCTTTACTCAAAACCTCAACCATCTCCTCCAACTGACTCTCAGTCTCAACCCAAACATACGCCTCCCTCATTATCGGTTCCAAATTCTCCGTCACACATCTAAGCTCAATCGGCGGACTTTCCAGCAGCGCAGTGACCTCCGCCTCATGCGGATGCGAATTCTGATTCTTATCTAATCACCAAATCAAGCCCATAAGCTCATGTATGGTCCATAAAATCCAAATCAACTACAATTAAGAGTATAAATGTACTCATACCTGCTCCGTTGGATTCTTCGAGGCTTAAATGCTTGAACGGCGAGTACGAATTGTCGGCCAACACTCTCTTGAATCCGTGCTGCGGCTTCGGGTCGTCTGGTAAATAACAGTGAGTTTCGGGGCGTTTACGGCGACTCCGGAAGAGGAAGAAGACGGAGAGAGCTGAGAGAGAAGCGAGCGCCACCACTATCATCTTCACCTTTTCTTTCTTCTCCATTTTTTTCTTTTTCGCTTTCTGAGTTTCTGGGCTTTCGCCGCTTCAAAGTTTACGTTTTTATACGACGCCGTGCAGCAGACCGTTTGCCGTGGGGCTTACGTGGCCGCATTGACCACACGACACGCCGTTTGCTTGCGCGCGGCAATTTTCCAATGTTGGGCCTATTGGGCCCGGTCTGTGTTCCCTGTTTCCCTAGGTTTCACGGTTTCACCCACTATTAACTCGTTCTCTATTTAAGTAGTCTGGCTGTGTCCAAAACCCTAATCAGGAGAGCAGGTTGTGCCTGCCGTGATGACGATGAGCATGGGGTTGTGCAAGATTGATGATCTTCCTGGTGAAGTACTGATTGAAATCCTATGTCGTCTTCCTCTACAATCCTATGTCGTCTTCCTCTACGCTTGGTTTTTCAGTGCAAGTGCGTGTCCAAAAGTTGGTTCAAACTTATATCGGATCCTTCTTTTAGGGTTCATTTTTATTGGAACCTTAGAAGAATGGCATGAAAACTGGGCGGTAGAGGCGACTTATAATGACTTAGTTTTGTGTTATTGCCCGGACGAGGAGGGTGAGAGTAGCTCTGTGCCGAGGGAGTATGCGGGTGATTTTGTATGATTCACACCACATACGTACTTGGGAGCTGATGATCATCATCATCATGAGCAGTCGGGCAAATGGTGCTTTGTTCACCGAGCTTCGTATGACAAGGACTAATTTGTCTGCTAAGACTCAAAGTAATAGAAACAATTTCCCCTTTTTGTATACTTGTATACAAGAATGATAGCAATAATAATGATTCTGTGATTGTTGAGGTTAGAGTGGGTCTGGCAGGGTTACGATTTAGTTAGTTTATTGTTGCTTAGAACACATCTATGCTTGTTGTTTTTGATTTACTGGGTTTGGTTTTATGTGTATGTTTTGATTGAAAATAAAAAAGGTGTGAGGATGAGCCTCTCATTCCAAACCTCCAAAAATAAAAAGTAGTGCATTTGAAAAAATAATATAGGGTTTGCGTATGATTATAGTGGAGAGAAATAATGCCAGAATTCAGGTTTAAGCTTGCATATCTATATAGATGTCCTAATCGAAGAAGAATGAAACATTGAAGTATTAAACATATTGAATTCTTATTTTTACTGGTTTCACATTCTATTTGTCCCTCCTCCCAAAGTTAATTTGTTCTCTATTTTTCGCGTGTCCAAAACTAATCAGGGGAGCTGGTTTTGCTGCCGTAATGATGATGATCCTGGGGTTGTTCAAGATTGATGATCTCCCTGGTCAAGTAGTGATTGAGATCCTATGTCGACTTCCTCTCCGCTCGGCTTTTCAATGCAAGTGTGTGTCCAAAGGTTGGTACAAACTGATATCGGATCCTTCTTTTAGGGTTCGTTTTTTATGTCTACAAGGTGAAAAGAAAACCCCAACCATAAGTAGAATGATTTTCCAGGGCCGTTATAAGAGTTTAAGTGTTTCTTGGGAGGATTCTTTGATAAGCCGGGAGGCAATGTTTTTTCTCTCCTCTAATGGAACTCTAGAAGAAAGGCATGAAAAATGTATGGTAGAGGCAACTTATAATGACTTAGTTTTATGTTATTGGCCAAACAAGGAAGATGAGCTTTTATATGACTTGACCATCTGGAATCCATATATCAATCAACGGGTTGCACTTCCTCGTCCACTTTGTAAAAAATATGCTACGACCACAGAGGAGGGAATCATATGTGAACCCTATTATAGTCACAAGGAACAGATTGGTGGTAACAGTAACATGGTCGTTAATGTTGAGTATAAGTGCAGGGTCGTACGAATTTCTGTATTTCCAGATAGCACTTTTCTAAACATAACGATCTATTTTCCCGAAGTCGGTGAATGGAGAGAATTTGATGTACCTTTGCCGCAGATGGGAAGACTTTACAGTTACAATAAGCATGCGGGCATTGCTTACTGTGGAAAGTTGTACTGGCTGGTCCAAGGTTTTATTGTGGAGTTGGATGCTTTAGCACTTGACATTAGCACTAGTAGTGAAGATGTTGCTGCTAAATACTGTCATTTCATAGAAATTGTATTAGATAAGCAGTTTGATCGCCGAATTATGTGCCTAGGTCTGTGCCGAGGGAGTATGCGGGCCATGTCGATCGATAGCGATCACATTCGTGACGGTGACCACATTCGTAGCTGGGAGTTGAGATCAGTAGATGATGATGATGATGATCGTCATCATGAGCAGTGGGGCAAATGGCGCTTTGTTCACCGAGCTTCAGCTTCGTTGTTGATTAGCGAGAAGATTAAGTCGACATACAACATGTATGTGGAGGTTGATAATGCGAGTGAGAATGTGCTACTATGTTTGGACTCTTTGGATGAGGATACTGTTTATATGCTACGGAAAAACGGAGAGGTTTGTAGGTACAACGTTCTCACCGGAGTATGCGACTACATTCCTCTTGGTGGTCCATATAGCATGTTCGGGGTACGTATGGATCCAATTACGCATCCGTGGTGGCCAACACCACTTCCTAGGGTTAGTAGTCCCCGGCCTTTTGCATTTTGACACTGACTAAATTTTCATTATAATGTATTATGTGATGTTGCATTAAAATAATAAGCAGTTCTTACGGATTCTATGCTGGATTATTTGAGCAATGACTTTGTTTTTCTTCTGTTACGTTCATTTTCGTGCTCTTCTTCTTAGTGAATTTACTTCTTATATGTATATGTGTGTCCCAGCAAGTGGACTTACATAATAAGACACTACTATAAACAGAGCACATGCTCATTGGATCAAGCTTGGTTCTTGTTCTCCTACTGAAGTGAGATTTAAAGGATTAAGTGCTAGTCTAAAAGTGCTTGGTAATTAGATTATGAAGGATTGGAAAAACTTCAGTAAGTAATTCCAAGATCATTTCATTCTCTTGGGTTAAGACTTGGGAACAGTTCTTGAATGAATAATTGATATTCCAGATTCTTTTCTTACCGGCCTCCTGAGGGCTGCATTTGCTTATTCTTGAATCTTGATGAGGTTTACGATTCTTATCTCGAGTATTTGGGGCATGTGAACACGGCACCACGGTTGCATTGCTTATTGAGAAACCTGATTTAGTCTCCCAAAACACCAAATTTGTCCGTCTGCTTAATTGCTTTGTGTGCTAGATGGCTTGCTATGTACACCACAGGTCGCAGCAGCTAGGGAAAGATCTTCTTTTCTTGCTTGTTTTTTTCATTTCTATTAAATCGGATCATTTGTTAGTTGTTGCTTTCACAATGCCAGGCTTTCCATTAAAACAAAAAACAGCAAGTGGCTAATAGACTACATGTACACACAGAGCAAATGCTCAGCGGATCAAGGTCCTTATTTCTTCTACTGAAGTGAGATATAAAGGGTTCTTGAGTACTAGTGTAAAAGCTTCTTGGTGATTAGATAATTTATGTTATTGAGTTCGTTAAATTGAAAAACTTCCATCAAGTTCATTTCTTGATCGTTTGGGGTTAAGACTTGGGAGTAGTTCATGAGTGAACACGATTGATACGGCATGGAAAGTGACACAACTAAATAGCATGGCATATTTCGGTAAAGCTATATATAAGCCTATCTGACATCTTCTTCCCAGTCCGGCGGTCCCACACCGCCCACAGTCCCACACTGGCTTTCCAGATTCTTTTCTTACTGAGCTCCCGAGGGCTGCACTTTATTTAAAATTTGAAACTGAGAATTCTTGAAGATACCAAAACCAAAAGGTAAACTAAACGAGGCTGGCTGGGAATGGAGCTAATCATATATGCATTTGATTATATTGCAGAGAAAGAATGCCAGAAATTAAAGACCGCATGTTTTTGTATATGGGCCTGAAGGCTAGCTGCGGCAGACAGAGAGCAGTGGCGGATGGGGTATCAGTGCTCCCATTTAAGGAGGTCTGGTAATATGATTGTGGGACACTCATCTTTCATGGGGCTGCATGATGGAGAAACGGGAGATTGGAGGGAGAGTGGGAGAAAGAGAGAGAGCTTGATCGTGTAGGAAATAATGGAGGAAAAGTGTGAGGGAATCGAAGATATAAGAAATGATCGAGCTGGTAAGTCTGCTTCAACCAACGTTGGGAATAATATGCATATGCTGAAAGCACAACTGCTAAAGGTTGATCCGTTTCATTCTTTGCTGGAAAGCAACTTAAAAAGAGGGAAGCTCAACAAACTCACCCTAAAATTCTTCTTGTGTATATTCACATTGGACATATTGTTGCCTTTTCGTAATCTTCTAGCAAACAAGTGAAACAAATTAGCAGCTTAGGGTCCTTTCTCTTTTATCCTTGTATCTGATTTAATATGTTTGATTGGAAGAAAAGTAGAAATAATCTCAATAAGTAGAAAACTAGAAATATATTCGAAGAAAAACTAGAAAATCTCATGTCATGTTAAGCAAATCACTAAAATGTACTCATACTCACCAGGGTTGGTCCTGAAGGATTGAAGGCCCGGTGCGAAGAAAAGTTGTGGGCTCTACCTGAATTTTTTCTAGATCGGTTTATAAAATTTCAAACAACAATATGAGAAAGATATTGCTACATGGTAGGTTAATTAATATTGTAAGGTGAATTAGTATAGATTAGATGACACACTTCTTAAAATTATAATTCGATGAATATTTCCAATCTTTTTCTTAAACAAGATGAATTTTTTTTATTCTTAATACTTTACTACTTCATAAATAACATTTGTAGTTTTTTTTTTTAAATAGAACACTAGTAATTTACTCCAATACAAAGTATTTAAGAAAATAAATATGATGAATTTCTGAAACAGTGTTGGAAAAAACTTACTGAAACAGGCAATTAAAAATAAATATAAAACATGATATTTAAGTAATAAATATTAGCATATGAAAAAAGTAAATGAATCGATGTGCAGTAGGATGGTTGTGTTGTTTGTGTTCCATTTAATCCACCAGAGTTCAAATCACAAAGGGATTTATACTAATGGTATTTCTTCCAGTAAAGATTGTTCCCAACTAAAGCAGTTTGAAACAAATCATCATAACAAGGTTAAACAATGTTTTTTTTTTTTTTTTTTTGTTTCTGGAGATAATAGAATGTAGTTCAGTAGGAACTATTAGCTTTGCAAGGATTTGCTTAGGTCCCATGCCACTTGATTAGACTAATCAAAGTAACTAGCAAGTAGCTAGCTAGATAGCACTTTGATTGTACTTGTTGTGTCTTTTAGCTTATTTAGCGTCTGATTTTCTTGAGTTTTTGACTTGAAAAGCTCTAAGACCTGGTTAAATAAAGCCGTAGACAATGGCAGTCATAATCTTATGATAGCTTGTAAATTGAAGAAGAATCAACAAAGGGTCTTAACACACATTGATAGCGTATAAAAACGAAATATTTGCAGCCTTTGCAAATTGGCAAATGCCTCAAAGTGATTCTAGCTTCATGTATAATACAGAATTGCCTTTTGGCTTCTTCATGAAGTATCCCCCGTACTGATCGAGTTTTGTTGCAGTACTTGTACGTTGTGGCTTGAAAATGGGTTTCTCTGCACCAAACAAAGGATGATCTCGTGCAATGGCAGCTTTGGATTGCTTAGAGAATAGAGGGACAGAGAATAGAAACCATGAATTAAGTGGTGTTGTAAAGCGACAGGGACTACTTTCGCAAGCAAAGATGAGCTCCAACCAATTTCTCAACAAGCGCACCTTCGAATTCTTTATATATATATATATATATATATATATATATATATTTTTTTTTTTTTTTTTTTTTTTTTTGGGTAATCGGGTTAAGAGCTAACTCATCGCTCTTACCCGAAAATTTATTGATATGAAAAAGAGAGATACAAAGCAAGGGGGACTACACCAAAACCTTACTAACAGAGAGTACAAAACTAACAAGAGTCGTAATTGAATTACAAAAATAGCCCTTAAAAAAGAGACTTTAGAACTATGAAAACCTGTAGGTAGGCCGACCTGAGAGGTAAGTGGAGGAAAGGTGGTAAAAAATCCCACCAAGAAGAACCATTTGAATTGGCACCATAATTAGCTAGCTTATCGGCAACCGAGTTACCTTCCCTGTATATATGTGAGATGTGAACATTCATTTAGCGAGCAGTATGCATGCAATTTCCCCAAGCTATACACAATAGCCATGAAACTGACAAAGGAACATTGAAGTACGTTAACAATAACAACGAATCAACCTCTAACCAAAGATTGTGCCACTGATTAGCCCAGGCAATGTGCACTGCCTCGATGACTGCTAACATCTCAGCTTCAATCGCACTAGACACATGAGCACGAGCTGCAAAAGCACCTAGAAAAGATGTCTTATGATTTCTGAAAATACCGCCATAACCTGAGTGAGCCTGGTCACAAAATGATCCGTCTGTGTTCACCTTCATCTAGTGTATAGGAGGAGGCTGCCATAAAACATGAACAACTCTAGGGGCTGTAGGCCTAAAAGGCGAAAGACCCAACAAATCAAATATAGGAGTAGACTGGGGGTTGCGAGTAGAAACAAAAGCCAAGGACCCTGATTCTTTGAGTGCCAATATTAGTTTCTGTTTGAAGAGGACCTCCTTAAACTCATCCCCATCATGCTTTAATCTATTTCGCTCCATCCACAAGCTCCAAAATAAATTACATATCAATATGTACCATAAGAGCTTAGAGGAAACTGAAAGGGTAGCAGTATAATAATCCCCAAAAAGATCAACTAGTGGCATACCTGGGTCAAAAGGAAGCCTGAACATAGAAGCAGCCCAATTCCATGCAGACAAAGAGACTTCACATGTGATAAAGAGGTGATTTGTGCTTTCGAAACTCTTTCTGCACAGCTGACAACGCGAGCAGATAATTGAACCCCTACGTTGAAGGAACTCATCAGTAGGAATTCTATTCAACAGAACTTTCCACGTTACCAGCAGACTCTTGCGAGGTTGAATGGCAGCATGCCATATTTTACGTCCCCAATTCACAACTGGTAAGTCTTCTGCTAACATGCAATATGCAGATTGAGCTGTGAGGATCCCTGATGTGTCTCCATAGGCTAAACTGGCTGGTCCGGCATATCAAAAGCTGGTAAAGGAAGAGAAGAAATAACCTCGGCTACCTCTTGATGTGCCCATTTGAAACTCCAAGGGATTCTCCATTCCCTATTATGAATGAAGGTACAAACCTTGTCATTAAGAAATTGCAGAATTTCAGGAGCAAAATTGACAGATTTGACAAGTGTGTCGCCGAGCCAATTATCTTTCCATAAGTGTATTAGTTCACCATCACCCACAATCCATTTCCTGAAACCGTGGCCACAATTTTTTAAGCCCCAACCAAATCGTTGACTTTCTGTAGGTCGTTGTAGGAAAAGAGCCAGAAATTAAGAACCGGTCACTAAGTAAGACAGCAGAGGGAGTGGCTCTTTTGACTACATCCCAACAACGTTTCAAGAGAAGCGACTTATTTAAAGTAAACAAATTCTTTAGGCCTAAACCCCCTTGATCCTTAGGGATGCAACAATTCTTCCAAGCTACAAGTGCTGAACCATCTTTTGGAGGGTCCCCATTCCAGAAAAAATTATGTACCCATCTTTGGACCTTTTTCAAAAGCTCTTGAGGCCATTCATATACTTGAAAACTGTATAGTAGCTGACTCTAAATAACAGATTCAATTAATTGTAGTCTTCCTGCTTGTGAAAGTAGTCTCCCCTTCCAGGAACTAAGTTTGGCTTTGATTCTATCAGCAATGGGAAGCAAAAAAGCCGATTTGGGTCGTCCCACAAAAATGGGAACTCCCAAATAGGTAAAAGGAAAAACACTCAATATTAATATTAATACACATGACATTAATGTATGTCATACATCAATTTTGTTATAAAATTGTAAAACGAGTCTTTAAAGTAATAATATTAGTCATCAAAGTTGTAATATGAGTCTTTAAAGTTAAAAAAAAATTAGTTACAACATTAGTCCTCATGTGTACTTAAAGTTGTAATTGAGTCCTCAAAGTTGTAACATGAGTCCTTAAAGTTGCATGAATTTTTTTTTAAATCACTTTAAGGACTTAATATTATCACTTTAAACACACATTTTACTACTTTAAGGACACATGATGACTGATGTTGTAATTAGAAAATTATACAAATTTAAAGACTCGTATTACGACTCATTTTACAAATTGATGCATGATATGTATCAACACATTGTAGAATTTTCCAGTATGAAAAAATCTTACAATACTTGTACTTGTACGGTTGTATCACAAAGTACTCACAGTAATTAGATGATAAACATGCAACTAACTATTTGTTTGTCGGCAGGATAAAACTGTTGACCTACTGATTAGGATTTAGAAACTCATGACTAACATGAAGGACCATAAAACTCACTATGGACTTTCTGTTTTAGTTTAAGCAACTTGATATAAGAACGACACTACAAACAAGACTTCATGTCGATCCCTTTGCCAAAAAAGTTTCAACAATTTAGCCGACTACAGAGGAACAAAAAACAATGACGTCTTCTCAAGAAAGAAAAGTAGAGTGACAAATGAACAATGATTATGTAATATAAAACTTCATATCATTCTCTTAGTTTGAGTGTGTGAGGTTAATTTATTAATTAATTAACATAATCTTTTTCAAAAGCAAGATTCTGATCACGTACCTTGTTGTAGGTAAAACTTACCGCTCTGTTAAAAGACTGTGCATCACGTATCTCATGTAATAGTTTTAGTCGTATAGAGGCCGCCGGGATGTTCTAAAAAGGACTCCGGCCTTCAAACTTATAAAGACCCGTGCATTTCTCTTACGCATTCATTCTCTATAGTTCCTTTGGTTTTTTAGCTGTTAAATTCCTGTGATTTCAATTTGTGTAATGCATCACCATGTGGGTACGTCCTACCTCCATCCTATCTTTGTTGATAGCATATGTGGCAGAAAGTTTAACTCATCACGTAATTTCATTAAATAATATGTTTATGTCATATCGGCTGTCATGTAATATGAGATACATATGATACCATAAAAGATGATTCATCGAGTTTTATACTTTTAATTTTAGTTTTGTCTAGATGACCAATAAGTTATATGTCATTGCGTAGTTTTCTACGTGCATATATGATTTTTTTAAGAAATCTACTTTGCGAACCGGTCATCCCTTACCAAAACTCTAAAAGAAAACAGTACTATTGGAATCAATAAACCTTTGGGAGTCATTAAGTATTGATCGTTAATTGTGGTTGTTCTTCGAATGGGTCTAGAATGATCGATGTAGCATTTTCTAATGGTTTCCATTTCGTATTCATCTTTTCTCTTGAAATAAATTTCTTCTACGGAGCTAGCTTCTCCGAACAAATAAGGTACTTCGAATCTATATATCTATATCCTTCTTCCTTCAAATCTAGCTAACATAACCAGAAGAATAAGAAGGAAAGAGAAAACTTAATTGGAATATGTATCTCACACACACACACACACACACACACACACACACACACACACATATATATATATATATATATATATATATATATATATATATATAGGCGTATATGGTATGTAATCAGAGTCAGGCTGTTAGCCTGTTACCCTTAAGCTTTAAACAATTGATGTAGTACGCTCATCAGCTAGGTACTCATGCAGCATCCGAGCTAGATCTGATGAGGTTCAGCTCGATGAATTGTTAAGTCAGTTCAAACGTGACTTCCAACAAAATTTGAATCAGAAATCTCATCCTTCTGTTAATTTAGTCCTTGTATATTATTGAACAAACTCCTTAATAAGCTGAGCTAACTCCAATGTGCATGTTTCCAAGAACCTTTATCCCAACACATTTAAAATCAAATCTGTAGAAAAAAAAAAAAAAAAAACCCTAATATTACATCGAAGGGAATTCAGAAAAAACCAGAGAGGATGTTGAGGAAGGAGGAGAACCGAAAAACCCTAAAAAAACAATTAACGTGACGCACCAAATAGTGACACGTGACGCCTCAGTTCTCGTGGTGCGCTCCATGCAGAGAGGAGCCTCTTTTGCAGTTTCCACGTGAGCTGTCACATGATCAATGGACCAAGGAGTGAGCCCACCAATGTTGGTGCGCCACGTACTCGAGTGCTTGGATCTGATCACGTGCACGTGGCGGCCTTTTCCAGAAGGCCAAAGTGCAAACTAAACCCTAACTTGGTGCTCTGGCTGCTCTTTTTGTGTTCAGGACTTCATGTATGTTATCACATCGATTAGCTTTAAGATTCTCTCTTAATTATTCTATTTTTTTTTCTATTTGATCTGCAAGTTAAAAAATAACTTTCATTTTCTAATTAACTAGTTTATTTCTCAATATGATTATGAACCAACCACGATAATAAACTAGTCGAGTTCTTTTCTGTTTTGTCCCTCTAAAAATGACAATTTTATCTGAATCTTTCTCATTGTTTACTAGCTAGCTAACTCTTTGGTAAGTTGTAAGAGAGAGATAATATCTGAGGCTTAATTTTGGCTAAGAGTTAGGTTAAAGTTGTCTTGGCACGGCGTTCTTAATACTTATTGGGTTATTATCTATTACTACTGTTATTACTATGCAGGGTTGGATTTTAGATGCTAAACTAAACCTCTGTAAGGCCAACTTCCAAGCAGTAGTAGAAAAGCACGCACTAAACAATGCAAGGCTACTAGCTCTCTTGAGAATCAAACAAAAACTTAACAACCACATATATTGATCATATCTCTATGACTGAATGTCATGTTAAATTAAACTCTATGGTGATCGAGGAGGGTTATTACTGCCAAAATGATAGTATATGATCATGACCATGAACTTCCAAATTCCTTTTGAGCATATCAGTACGTACCATACTTGCCGTCCAAACCCCTTTCAGCATCAAATTTTTCACCAACCCTTGAGAACGCATCCCAATTTCATCATCGAACTTAAAACGTGAAGGCTATGTATCCTGGTAACTGTGACACACATTTGTATCTGGAGCTCGAGTTCAAATTAATTCATTTTATTTCCAGATTTTAAACCAAAATTAATGGATCGTCGTCTTTGCCTTTTTACACATGGTCTGCTTGAACTTTCACGACCATAAGGCTCCCACTTGTGTTATGAAATGTTGAAAGGTCGATCCATAAAAATGCTTAAAACACCAATCATGTGTGTAACAAACTCCTCCTCTTCTAACAGCATTACGTTATTAGCTAGCTGTTTAAAGTTCAAACATTGTAGGCTTCATGAGCGCCACTACTTGGTTATTAGATGAGAGCTTATTAAGTAATAACAAGAGCAATAGCTATTTCTATTGAACAAATACACATGTATGAAATATGCCGTACAATAAGTTTGGGCACTCGCAGTAGTAGTGGTCCTATGTTTATTGTGGAGTCAACTAGCACAATGTATGGAATATATGTGCGTTCACCGCCCTGTATCACAAGACTCACATAAAGAAGAAGCTGATCATCCACATGCATGCCATGCCAAGTCAATTTTCTTCATCTTCTTGCGCATGACTTAACTATGTCGACCTATATATTCAATTATTGCGTACGTATAGTCAACAACATATTGAAAGCTCCCTACTGCTCTTGTTCAAGATTGGTAGAGAGTTGTAGTAGTTGAGTAGTTTCCATTTTGTTACCCAAAATTATGATAATGATAGATAAAGAACTTAAAGTTAACACAAATGATGTGAAAATGAAGTTTAATTTGGTACTATCTATTGAAAACTTAAATGCCTAAAACATGCCTAAAATGACATTAATCTAAAAGTTAAGCACATATATGACATCAAATATTAAAAAATGTACAAGAAATCTCATTTTCACAACACACTGGAAATGAATATCTCATATCTTAAATTATACTCTATAGTCTATATTAGACTTCAGAAAATGGTTTTATTCATTCATAAACTGGCCATTCTTTCCCTCTTTTGCATATGTTTTTTAATAGAATTGTCCATCCAACTGTTCAAATATTATATATTGTGTACATTGTTTAATTCAAGAGAGAGAGAGAGGATGAATACGATCAGATTTGAGGAAAATTTATTTCTAGAAAAAACAAAACAAGCTATTAGTCATGGTGTGAGATGAGAAGTACGCTACGATACCGTGAAATGTGTTTTTTTTCTAGTGTACTTCTCAAATCTAAAGTCATGAAATGTGTTTTAAAACAAAACAAACCCGCAACATGACGCTGGGAGCTGCTGGTCAAGTTCTATATATCATGAAAATTATTCACATCCAATGTCAAAAACTCAAAATGTTAAAAAAGCCACTTTAAAACACTAAATAACGTGACAATAAGCATTTGTTACTAATGCATGTTGTTCAAAAACTCCCAACTGCCATCCATATTACTTATAACCAAGATGCATGTAAATTATATACTCGTTCTCGTTGATTGATTAAGAAAACCAAACCCGTTTTACAAAATTTCAAAATCATAAATACCATATGCATGTTTTTCCATGTGATGAGAACATGCCGACTGTCTCCATGGTCCCATGCAACATATATAACTGGGAATTACAAGTTAAATACAAACTATACAAAATTGGTAGATTAAACAAAAAAAGTCCTCAAGGCCAACAATGTCAGTTCAAGATTACTGTTAATAGCCTACATAGTAAGGAAGCTCTGAGCCCCTGAGAGGGACGGTTTGGTAAATTGAGGTCTTAAGCCATGGAAGCAGTTAGGGAGTCATCCTCCTCTTCACTTATGTTCAACGTCCCTTGCCTGCGAAGAAGAGGAGCTTTCTAGAGAGAGAGAGAGAGAGAGAGAGAGAGTGAGTGCTCAAAGCAAAGCAACAGGATAAAGAAAGGAACAAGAATACAAATGACCAGTTAAAAACAGAGAGGCAACTCACTCTTGTTCTGATTCTCTTCCCCCTTAAATCTTGTACCTAAAGCTCTCGCTTTCAAACGTTGTCACGCTTTCATATTCTTGTGTCTGCTTCTTCTTCTTCTTCTTCTGGGCTCTCTTTTTGTTTTTTCCATTTTGGTCACTGTTTTGTTCATATGGGAATATAGCGGAAGAGTTGGTATTGGAAAGTTGGAAGAGAATTTGGGGAGAAGAAGAAGAAGATGTCTTGGAAAAGCAGAGGAGACTCTTCTTCTTCTAGAAGTGTAATTTCACAGAAATGGACTCTCTTGCTTTGTTTAAGCTGCTTCTGTGCTGGAATGCTCTTCACCAATAGGTATTGCTTGTGTTTCAATCTTCTTTATAGTTCTTGAAAGGTGTGTTCTTGGGGATTGCTCTGTAATCAGTCAGGTAGCTGAGACTTATTTCTGAAATGGGTTCAAGCCAATTTCGTGTAACTCAATTGGAGACTTTGTATCCTGAGATCTGTGATCAAATGGTTGTTATTGGTTTTTGATGCTAGATTTTGATAAATTTGTGATCTTTTATGTTCTACTTAGTTGGGTGAGTCTGAAATTTGAAGTCTTTGATGTGGGGATTGCATTTATGGTTACTTGTTTTCTGAATCACAGGAGTTATATTACGAATTTAGTTGTGTTATGATGAAATTATTCGAAAACTTATATATTGTTCATTTGCAGGATGTGGAGTGTTCCTGAAAGGAAAGGTATAACACGGAGAACAGCATTGGAAGAGGAGAAATTAAAATTAGTATCAGAGGGTTGCCATCCAAAAGCTGTAATGACTCATCCCTTATTTGATTTCATGTTGTTGACAATTTGGATTATCAATTCATTTTCCTCATCCAAACTTCTTATTGTTTATCTGATTTGGTCATTTTAGTTGCATCAGAAGGAAGTAAAGCGAGAAACTAAGGACATTTTTGGAGAAGTTTTTAAGACTCATAATGCTATACAGTAAGTTATGCTCACCACAAAAGCTCTTAATTTCTCCAATTTTGGTTTCTCTGGTAACGAAATTGGAAACTATTTTTGGTATGTTGAATCAGGACACTAGATAAGACTATTTCAAATTTAGAGATGGAATTAGCTGCTGCAAGGGCAACACAAGAGTCTATACGTAGCGGCGCCCCTTCATCAGGTGACTCGAAGACTGACTCATCTGGGAAGAGGAGGTATTTAATGGTTGTTGGAATCAATACTGCTTTTAGCAGCCGGAAAAGAAGAGATTCAGTTCGTGCTACTTGGATGCCTCAAGGTGGATAATTGCTTTCCTGGTATTTTTTTTCTTCCATATTTATGGGTGCTTATTTGTATATGTGGTCTGAATACTCTTGTTTGTGTAAACCATGGATTACAGGTGAGAAAAGAAAGAGGCTGGAGGAAGAGAAGGGTATCATCATTCGTTTTGTCATTGGTCATAGGTGTGTGTAATCTTCTTTCATTCTAGCTAATATGGATAGCACAATGTATTGAAGATGTGTTCTTTGTGTAGTGGTTAGAGTCTAAACTAAGTTGCATTTTCAAGCTACCGTAGGTTTTAAGATGGCTTCCAAGTTGCGAGTTTTTTTGGATGGTATTATCTTACAAATTGTTTCTCTTTCTTGTTCAGTGCCACATCAGGAGGCATTCTAGACAGAGCAATTGAAGCCGAGGACAGAAAGCACGGAGATCTCCTGAGGCTGGTATCCCTTTTAACTTTTCTTCTGTTGTCACTTGACACTGTTTCCTTTGTTCTACATTTCACTCTGAAAAAAAAACACCTTGTGACTTCATGTCTAAATCGCTTGAGCAGGACCACGTTGAAGGATATCTGGAATTGTCTGCCAAGACAAAAATATATTTTGCTACTGCTGTTGCTATGTGGGATGCTGATTTTTATGTCAAAGTCGACGATGATGTCCACGTAAATATTGGTAATTCCAAAATTTAAGTAAACAGCAATGCATATATTTACTATGATGCTGTTGAGCAGAAATGCAGAATAAAAGAAAAACTAAAAACTTAGCAACATGGTGTTCTCATCTCTTGTCCAATTACTGCAGCAACACTAGGAGAAACACTAGTTCGACACCGAAAGAAATCGCGTTTATACATTGGATGCATGAAATCTGGTCCTGTTCTGGCACAAAAGTAAGCCATTTCTTCCTTATTTCTTTTGTTCTTTGCTTCTTTAGAAAGCAAATTATTTGAGTTCTTCACTGACCATTTACTCAAACAGGGGAGTGAGATACCATGAACCTGAATATTGGAAATTTGGTGAACCTGGAAACAAGTATTTCCGTCATGCTACAGGACAGTTATACGCTATTTCAAAGGACTTGGCTACTTATATATCAATTAACCAGTAAGCTTCAAGCTTTATGTCTGCATAAAAATTAAAGCATGTTTTGGATATTATTTGCCTTTGTCCTCTGGCACCTGTGAGGTTCACTTTTGTTTGATTTGTCAGGCATGTCCTCCACAAGTATGCGAATGAGGATGTCTCTTTGGGAGCTTGGTTTATTGGACTTGATGTGGAGCATATAGATGATCGGAGACTGTGTTGTGGCACCCCACCTGGTAAGTGTACTTGTCATTAGTATCATGTTGCTAATGATTTGAATAGATAATCGTGTAGTCTGGGATGATTAAGATAAACATGACATGTCTGCTAGACAATACTGCTTCAAATCACACACAATCAGTGTTGTGTTCAGTTATGATATTCTCCAGAACAAAAATTTATCTAACAAAACAGTCAGAAATCTGTGCTTCAAATCTCAGACCTTGACCTCAGTGTACTCTATTCTTAGTCTGTGGTTGTTCAGAAGTGCAATGAAGTTATCAAATCCATATTTGGTTAATTTGGGTGTAAAAATAAGAAAATATACTTGTTTCTTAACCGTAGAGACTGTAGAGTTGTTTAACTTCAATGCAATTTTTCGCTGCAGATTGTGAGTGGAAGGCCCAGGCAGGCAACGTCTGTGTTGCTTCATTTGATTGGAGTTGCAGTGGAATTTGTAGGTCAGCTGAGAGGATTAAGGAAGTCCATCGACGCTGCGGGGAAGGTGAAAACGCTTTGTGGAGTGCTTCTTTCTAAGAAGTAGCTTGAAGCTCTTCCAATCTCAGGAAGATTTTTGGGCTTCAGTATAAAGGCAGGTGTGCTAGTCTTCTTGTTTGTTTTTTTTTTTTTTTTTTTTTTTTTTTTTTTTGTTCCCCTTTCTGTGCCTAGTATAGAAAAGGATAGTTTCACAATTGAGATATTAGAGAGAAAACTTTGCAAAAATAGGACCACTTCCATTTTAATAGGGATTCTGGTCACTGAAGCTGCAAAAATAGGACCCCCATATATACAAATTCTTTGAGGCTTGAAGAGCCACCTTGTAAGTTACAGTTCTATGGTATCAAGTACTCAATAAATGCATATCTTTGTGAGTACTGTTTATGCCTGCCTTTCTTGTACAATCTTGTTTCACTAGTTTCACATAATATGATGAACAATTGAGCAACACATTATTTCTCATATTCATGTCTTTCCCACTTATCTTGTGATTCATCTGACCCTTGTCAGATTGTCAGTAATGCCACTTCTATAATGTTCCTTTACATAAATATAACAGTGAAGGACTAATCTGACAACTTTTATTTGTAGAGGGTCTTCAAAAGTAAAATTGAGCTGATAAACTTGTTAATTAGTTAGGTAGCACATGAACATAGATGAAACTTGAAAGGCAACCTATCAATGAGGTAGAGAGAAGCTGAAATTTTGCTTTCATGATACTTTTTTTTTTTTTTTTTTTTTTTTTTTTTCCACAGGGACAAGATGAATTTGAAAGATCAAACTTCCTTTTAATGCTAATAAAAAGCAGTCAGAGACAAAATCTGAAGAACACTTGATTTACTAAATGAGAATTAGCAATACTGCCCAGAATCTTTGCTGTATGGGAACTTTACCCTATAACCAAAAAAACTCCATACCTTCATTAGAAACCCCTTGAGAATTTACAGAGTTACATATAGGAAATCTTAACCTATAAGTAAAAGCTCTGGAAACTTAACCACAATATGACTGCATATCTGTAATTTACTGCTATATTATACATAGGCTTCTGATGTACAAATAAGCATGTAATAATTGGTGGAAGTCTTAACTCTGTCCTTAATCAGTCCAGGCTTCCTACAAATCTTACTGACTAAAACTAGCACACAAGATTTCATGAGCCTCCTCTGTTTGCTTCAATCTTCCAGCAACTTACCACATAAGAGAACAAGGACAAACCAAGACAGTTCTATGCAGACATAGCATCTGATTCAAAGATGAGAACTTTTTGGTTTGATGGTATATGAGAAAATTCAACATAATATGTCTCCAAGCAGAAACTAACAAAGGAGTGAGAGAGCATAGCAATGAAGACCACTATAGCCTACTATGTATTGTTATTATCGTTTTCAGAACTCTACCATGGTTAATTAGTCGAAACAGAGATACTGCACTGATGAAAAACAAACACCAGAAGTGAAAAAGTTTATACCTTTATAAACCTCCGATGATGGGGACAGCGAGGGAGAAATGGAAAAATAGGAGCAGTGGCACGTGATATTGGCACGGCTCAATCAAAAAATAGAGCTCAAGCTCACATCGAGCGCTGTTTTCTTATTGAACCGGACCAATATCCCGTTATACCGATCCTTCCATTCTCCTACTGCTAATTTGGCTTCAAAACAAACAAAGCCTTTTACCCTTTTCGTTAATAAACACAAAGAGAACACAGAACTAGAAACATACAAACCAGCAGAGAATCATACCAGAGGCTTAGGTGGTAGCAAGAAAATGAACAAAGAACAAGCTTTTGGGAGGTTTGGTATGAATGGGGAGGAAGGCAAAGTAGAAATGGGGCATTGGCCCAGAGAGAGAGGGAGAGGGAGAATAAGAGAGAATAAGCAGAGAGGCAGAGAGAGTGAGAGGAAGGGGATGGAGTCTTAAAGAAGGTAATGCCCAAGAGAAACAAAGAGAGATGGGTAGCATTGAAGAAGTTGCATTAAAATCTCCAACTACCTCACAACAAAGGAAGTTGGGAATATTAATGGTACAAGAATCAAAAGGGAAAACCTTGAAGCCAAAAAAAAAAAAAAAAAACAGAGTTCACGGACACAAATCTGGAGGTTTAAATGTGGACATTAATGGATGATGGGGTAGGAGAAGAAGCTGATGTTCGTTCTGTTCAATCCGCATTTATGTATCAAAACAGAACACACAGAGAGAATTGGACGGAAGAAAGAAGAAGGAAGAAGAAGAGGGAACCTTTCTCTTGTTTTGTTTGGTTTCGGTTTTTAATTGGGTTCAGTACCTTTGTTTACTCTCCTATCCCATCCCATGATGCAAAGCAGAAGGCACTAATTGGTAGGTTTCCCCTTCTGTTTTCGTGTTTTGAATTCAAAACTACTCTTTCCCCACTTCTGCAAATCGTCTCGAGTTTCTTTGCTTCAAATGTCGTTTGCCTGCAATTCTTTGGGAAAGGTCCCTCTCTGCATTGCCAATGTGCATTAACTTTGTAGGCCAAACGAGCTTTGAGGTAACCCTAGTCCTATAGGACCATCCCTTACATGCTATGGCATTTAAACTCATACCTCAAATATACTTCCGGTATCGTTCATGTAGCCAATTGTTTCTTACTCATCATTTGATTACAGTGAGATCTGTATATGTGACCTACACGAAGTTGATTATTTCAGATAGTTAGAATGTCATAGCTTGCTTGTAAGAATAATGAGATGAGTAAAGTCTTCAAAATGCCCCATTATTCTGACAATTGAATTTAAATTCAAAGACAATTCAAGATTGTCACATAATTCCATGACTTACAGTAGCATATGCTTGGAGATGACTATTGTCGACAAATTTAGCTAAAAAATAAGTCACCACGTCACATTATCGTATCGCATAAAGTAGCATACACTTTGAGAGGGCTATAGTCGACAATAATTTAGCTAAAGATCGAGTTTCCATGTCACATGATTTTTCATATCGCATATAGTTTGTTGAAGCGTTAAAGGACAAAAAAAAAAAAGAAGAAGAAGAAGGGGGCTTTGCATTATAAGAGTTGGAAAAGACTAGGCAGCTTAAAAGATCGAAGAAGACGAGTTGCTTGACTTGCTTCTGTCAAGTTAACATCAGATTCTACTATTTTAAACCCAGGACGACCATTCTCTACTTGCCAAGACATTGAAGTTAATGAGTTGTGTTGCTTGGTCGAATCAATTAATATTGAGGTGACACCAAATGAAATTACATTAACCTTACCCTTGCCTCCACACTTTGATGCCATTGCCCTCTCTTGAGTCTCTTTCAAATAGATTCTCCATCATTATATTGGGTAACACATTGTGATCCATCGTATGCCATATGTGAATTATTCACAATGTATAGGTTTTTGAAACAGATTCGGACCAAGATTCTTTCGTCATAGGCAGTATAGATTTTTCACGCGTTTAGTGAGGCTATTTTTATTAATGTCTTGAAGAAGATATAGGTACTAACCGAAAATTTTGGTGTGTTGTTTATGTAGGTTCTTACAACACAAATGGGGGAGTGACTATTTGCATGAAACAAATAACTCACTACATCTCCTATATGTCGTTATACTATAATACTAATCTTTGTCATCTAGTAAAGGTTCGGAATTGATAAATTGTCAAAGTTGTACAATGTAAAGCGTCTTGCATATTAGATCGCATATTAGATCATGCTTTTCTATGATAAGTCAATAATTAATCTATGTTAGATAGTAAAACTTTGGTGTTGTCACAATTGAGCTTCATGAATGTTAGATCACGCTCTTCCATGATAAGTTATTATTCATGCTCCTGCTCATAATCAAAGGTCTTGCACCTATGAAAGTCTGAGAATCTATGAGAGGGTTCAACTATCTTAATTTAGAAAAAAAAAAAAAAAAGATTTGGGCTCAATTAAGTTGGGCTCTCTATGTGGGATAAATGAATACACACAGATTTGGGTCCAATCTGATTTCGCTCCTTAAGTCGGTAAATCAAAATAATAATAGATAAATAAGTTAAATTCGTTGTTTTTTGTTTTCAGAAAACTATAAATCGAAAGATCCTATCATTGATTTGGAACAATTGAACCCTAATTCTCTCCTCGTCGCGATGTTGGGTTTTAGCAGAAACGTTGTCGTCAAGAAGTCTTACAAGTCGGAAGTCCCTCTCGGTTCGATTTCTCTTCTTCTTTTTTTCTTCGAATTCTCTTCTTTTGTTGTTGTACATTCTCCTTTGTTATCGATCATTAGGTACCTTCTCTATTCTGCGTAAAGCCTTGGAATTTTTCTTCTTCTTCTTTCTGGGTTTCATGTTTAATCTTTGATATGTTTTGGTCGAGTGCGTATTTCAGGAAATTGTAGTGAATAAACTAGTTTCGATGACAATATTGTTAATGTGTTGTATGAATCAGAGAAATATCCTCTGAATCTATAAATTTTCCATCTGGGTTCTTTTTGTAATCGTTAAATTTCGGTTCTTGAAGCCTATTATGTTCATGGTTGCTTTGAAATTTTTGAAAGCTGAAAATAGAAAACAGTGATTCTGTCTGAAATATTCGGTTATGATGTTTTAGAAAACTACCATGTTTGTTAATATGAGATAAGTTGCTTGTGTTGTAAAGGGAAATTGATTCTATGCTTTGATTAAATAAGATTCAGGAATGTTGATCAATACTTTCAATCTGTGTTGAAACTTACAGTTTGTGTATTTTTTATATTCCAGAGAAAAGGGAAGCCGAAGCTGCTCGCATCAGAGAGCAACATCCTGATAGAGTACCGGTATGATTCTTCTTTGCTCTTGCAGTTTTAACTCTATGTTTCTCTTCTGTTTTGTTTTGAAATTCGTGGTCTTCTGCAGGTGATTGTTGAAAAGGCTGAAAAGAGTGAAGTGCCTGATATTGAGAAGAACAAGTAAGTTGTCCTATTACATGTATTTATCTCTTATACATTTTTGACATGGTCTTCTTCTTTGCTTCTGTTTTCTATATCTTAGATGTAGGCTCATTAAGTTATTGAGCTCAAGTCCATATGCTTAAACATTAAATTTTTATATCGTCGTGTACATTAATCCTCTAAAGACAGCAGATTCTTTTGCAGTCATTATTAGTTTTTGTAAAGATACCTAGTATTTTTTTTTTTAAATATTATTCTTGTTCATTCTGTGTCTGGGACAAATTCTTATAATCCCTTTTAATATAATACTTAGAGACTGTAGTTATCCTCAAAGCCATATAATGTTTAAAGTAAGGTTTGGAAATCTAGCGAAACTGTTATGAAATTCTCTTACATTCCAGAGGTAAAGAGTTCCAAATTTTTGGAAAAAGAAGTACTGAATTTCATGTTACCTTCTTTGCTTGAATGTAGATACCTGGTGCCTGCCGATATTACTGTTGGGCAGTTAGTCTTTGTGATCCGGAAAAAGATCAAGCTTGATGCTGACCAGGCAATTTTCGTTTTCGTCAAGGATATTTTGCCACCTACAGGTCAGATGAAACTCTTTGTTGTATTACTTTCTCCTTTCAGTAATCTTATGTCTTCTAAGTTCTGTAACGTTTGTTTGTTGTTTTGTTGCAGCTGCTTTGATGTCTTCAATTTATGAGGAAAATAAGGACGAGGATGGTTTTCTTTATATGACATACAGTGGCGAGAGCACGTTTGGGACGTGCTGAAATATCCGAAATGGCTAAATAGAAAAAAAAAACTTAAAAGAGTTGTAATTATCTCAAGTCCATTAGTTTTTACTTTTATATTCTGTGTTGATGACTGTTTATTTTCTATTAAGAAACGTGTTTTCGTCAAATTGATTCCATGTGTTATTTTAATTTTTCTAACTGTTGAAACTCATGGAGCTAGGTTGAATAGTTTCTACAGGGAATGGAATGTGAATCCACTACAAGGAAGGATTTGTGTTTGACAATGAAACTGGATTAGTCAAAGGAGAGGAGAACCATCATTATTCAGTAAAATATGTTACAAAATTTATTTTGGGTACAATTTCTTATGAATATGTACGAGTCATTGAGGTTCAAATGGACACGCAAAACTTTACAAGCCAAGGACTTTCTTGAAAGCCTGTTTTTTTTACCTTTGACATGAGCTTAGTTTTGGTGCCCTTTTTCTTTTTCCCTTTCTTATCTTCCTCATTTTCCTCTTCTTCATCTTCATTTTCATCTCCATTTCCATCTCCATCTCCATCTTCTTCATCATCTTCTTCTTCTATTTCTTCGGCTTCATCTTCTGATCCTGTTTCAGATCCTCCCTCCTCTGATCCTCTTTCGGATCCTCCTTCCTCTGATCCTGATCGTTCTTCATCCTCATCTTCAGAACCGGACGAGCCTCCAAATAATCCCATAGTGCCTGCAATTGTTTTGAGTTAGCAAGGTAAAAGAGTTATCCATTTCAAGAAACACGTAACTGGAATCTGAACTACATAAAACTATCCAGGATCAAAAAGATGAGAGGATCAGACAAGGGTTCTGCATTTACGAATTCTTGAATCAAACCCAATGACCGAGCCACATCAAAGAGTTCGAGTGAAAGAAAGTACCTATTTCTCAGACAACTATAGCTGATCAGAAACAATGAAGCTGCTTGCAAGAATTATATGTTTATATACATAGACCTCTTGTCAAAACTCAAAACTGTCAGGTTACTCAGGTAGCTTCTTGGTTGGATAAGAATGTTTTATACTTTATATAACTAGAAAACGAGTAACAATAGAAGGAAATGCTTTGCGAAAATCGCAGTTTCCATGTTTGGGAAATATTTCATGCATTTCAACCATTCAAATGTTGGGATCAACAAAGATCCCGCGCAGTCAGGATTACCGAAAATCTCTCTTTCTTATGGAGCTCATGACCAGTATAGACTTATGGTCTTCCTTTGATTCCACTTTCCATGGTGATCTCAAAGTGTGTTCTGATGTTGTGGACTATCATACACAAGAAAGAGTCTGGCCATTGTTGAGGATTGAAGAACATGTATTTTAAAGATTATGGTGGAAAGGCAACCAATCAATCACAATCATAGACTCATAGTGAGCGACCTTGATGTGTTATTTGGACAAGTTGTTTTTCTTGATTTAGTTATATGCTTTTGCAAATGTAACAAAAGCTGGAATAGCTCAGCTGGTTAGAGCGTGTGGCTGTTAACCACAAGGTCGGAGGTTCGAACCCTCCTTCTAGCGTTTTGAGAAATTTTCATAAACTTTTCACAACATGGCCCTTTGGGTGCGGCTATTTCCAGTTTTCTACCCCATTAAATGCTCAGATCTTCATTCTTCTCAAACCACTTATTATATATGTTCTCATCAATCTTTTTCATGAGTTTATTATTCTTTACGATTATGTTGAATATTGAAGTGATTCTCAGATCTAATTTGAAAGATGTAGATAATTGTTTTTTTTTTCCCGATGTAAAGATGTAGATAATTGTTATTGTTTGGATTTTATAGATTTTAGTTTAATATTATATTTTAACAAAAATTCTTAATTGTGGGGTTAGCATTTGAATATTTAGTTTAAAAATGAAATGTGGAGGTGAACAAAGTATTTGGTGGGGTGACAATAGCCGCACCATTTCTTTTTTGTTTTTCCTCATAAACTAAACTAATTACAACGAGGCGCACCCAAATTAGATATTTACCACTTTATCGAAAAAATTAGATGTTTTCCACCAGAAATATATTTAGGGTTTACCTTTTTTTCGGTTTTTGTCTATTGTAATCGTTGGTGTTTTCAGGTAAGGAAGCGAGCGAGGAATTTATTTCCACCGCCGATATCTCCCATGGTTGGTTGTAATTAATCTTGGATCTTATTATATAAATGTCACTTTTTAAAAAAGAAAAAAGAAAAAAAAAGGGTTCACCTACCGTCCTAGCTACTCGGATATATATATATATATAGTCCGGATCTAGAGAGGATCTCCTTAAACTCTTAAAGTGAGGATGTTTTTAGTTCTAGCATGTATTTTGACAATCAAAACCACTCATTCCCTACTTACCCATATATGAATCCTACAAAAAATTAACCAAATTGAAAAACGTTTAACCACTTGATTAGCACAATATTCGTTTTAATTTTATCTAACGACCTACAATTGTTTACATCAATTTGAATGACCAAATGATCACCAAATTGGCTGAAAATTTGCAGAATTGATCTATATATAAGGACCAACAAACTGAACGGTGGAGATTCAAAAATATAATCGAAAAGTTTGTGTAATCCCCCATCCCTCATATAAACGAAAATAAGGGATCCCTTAGTGGAAGGGTCATCATATATATATATATATATATACAGATTTTCTCAGGTGCGGATGTCCGCATTTATTCTTACGGTGCGGATTTCCACTTTACACTCACTTTTCAATCGAATTTTCACATCTCCACCGTCTAGTCTGTAGATACTAATGTATAGATCATCTCTGCAAAATTTCAGCCAATTTGGTTATCATTAAGGCACTCAAAACTGCGTTTTTCTGTCATAAACATGAACGGTTCAAGTTCGACAAAATTATGTCCATTCATTGGTTTAATCGAGTTTAAGTGTCTTAATGATAACCAAATTGACTGAAATTTTGCAGAGATGATCTATACATTAGTATCTACAGACTAAACCCTAAACCCTAAACCGTAAGAATAAATGCGGACGTCCGCAGCTGAGAAGTTCTGTGTGTGTGTCTGTGTATTATCAGGTCCAAATATCCTTATTTATTCAAAAGGTACGGATTTTCTTAATTAACACACTTTTAGATCATATTTTCGCATCTTAACCTTTCACATTGTAGGTATATATGAGTGGATATCTACAAATTTTCAGCCAAATTGATAATCGTTAAGGTATCGAAACTATATGATTACAATGAACGAACCAAATCTGTTCAACAGAAACCGTTCGTGTAATTCACAATTTTGAATACCTTAATGATTATCAATTTGGCTAAAATTTTGTAGAGATGGTCTACTCATATGTACTTAAAAGATGAATGGTTGAGATGAGAAAATATGATCGAAAAGTATGTCAATTAAGAAAATCCGTACCTTTTGAATAAATAAGGAGATCCGTATCTAAAAAGGCATATATATATATATATATATATATATATATATATATATCCGAGTATCTAGGACGGTTGGTGAACCCTTTTTTTTTTCTTTTTTCTTTTTTAAAAAGTGACCTTTATATAGGCGCACCAAATTTTGTTGTTTACTACCAGAAATATGCTTAAGGTGACCTGCTCTCTATATAGAAGAAAGTAGAGGCGCCTTTCTATGCCTATATATCTTGGTGAGTTACCAAGCAAGATAATAGTAATCACTAATCAGAGAGAAAGAGAGAATGAGTGAGATTAGTGAAGAGATGAGGAGGACAGAAGTGGAGAGCAGAGAGTGGTACATGGCCGCTTATGCACCTGAAGGTGTTCCGACCTCCGATCATCTCAAACTCCGCTCAGTCAAAATCTCCCTTGCTCTTGATTCGATCCCTGACCAACATGTTGTCCTCGAGACTCTCTTCATCTCCCTCGATCCCTACTTGCGGAGCAGAATGACCGGCCGAGAAGACGGCCTCTGCTCTCCCCAGTACAACCTCAACGAGGTTAATTATATATAGTTTTAAATACTATCGACTAAACATTAATCACTTTCATTTTTGCGCTATATATAGATTGGTTTCAGTCTCTTCTTAATCTGCACTAGCTTGTTGTTAAGCAGGTAGTTTCAGCATTTGGGGTTGGAAAGGTAATTAGGTCAAAGGATAGTAACTTTGGAGAAGGGGACGTAGTGATCTGTCCTTTCCTACCTGTTGCTGAATATTGTGTACTGCCAACCCAAGCATTAACAAGAAAGATTGATCCGGATGCTGGTGTTCCACTGCCTGAATATCTCAGTATGCTAGGTACCTAATTTACTGATAATGAGTTTTCATCCTTTCTTAATTTCTACCCTACATATGCCAAAAAATTTCATAATCGGATCCACCAAAAAGGTAAAGTTGATTTATAATGGGAAGGCCGTATACTACTTTGAGATATAGTAGAAGGTTTTTGTAATTAATGGAATAATATACTAATATTTTCATAATTTTTGTTGAATATATAATTGTACGTTGTAACATCAAGTATTATTTTTTGATGAATTATTTTGGTTATAGGCGTACCCGGGTTTGCAGCATGGGTGGGAATAGAGGTGGTAGCTGGGCAAGTAAAAGCCGGGTCAAATGTGTTCATTTCAGCCGCAGCCGGGGCGGTGGGGATGTATGCAGGGCAGTTGGCCAAGCTAAAAGGGTGTAGGGTCGTCGGAAGCACCGGATCCGATGAGAAAGTAAGTCCCAGCTCATTAACAAGCTTATACAGTAGTGTTTCAGTTACATATATTCTTTGACATGCATTGATCCGGTGACAATTATGTAAGCGGCACCAATGTGCTGATATGTTACTCCTCTTAAAATTAAGTTCAATTAGAACAGCAGCTCCATAATGGTCTAGTTTTATTCCGACTGGCTACAAGAATTAACCGTCTTATCGTTTAACAATTTTAAATTTATAATGATTGGATGGTTCACGACTTAATATATGTCAGTATCTTTTAGTTACATAAAGTTCACAAACATTATAGCATTGTGTAGACAGTACAAACTCCCTCCTTTTTTTTTATTTTGGTTAGTACATGGAATGATATAATTTGATCAATATTTGAAACACAGTGTGTTGTCTTGTCAACCGACGTGGAATCTTCCTTCCTCCACCCAGCCGCACTACACAGCAACTTTAACGTATCCTAGCCTATGTGAGATCTATAGTTTGCAAGATGATCCGCATTCTGTTTACATTCTCAATATATATATGAAAAACATGTTGCTACACTTTAGTTAAGAAACTACCGCAATTTGCTCCAATAGAGAGCAAAATATTCCAAAGAGAGAAAGAGACTGGGGAGAAGCTAATAGCTAGAAACTGAACTGTTAACGAGCAATCAGTCACATTCTTCAATATCCATGTTTCCTTTACATTAGAATACGTAATTCAATCGCATAAGTTTTTATTTATGCAGGTAAAACTTTTAAAGGAGGAATTCGGATATGATGATGCATTCAACTACCACACAGAGTCAGATTTTGATGCTGCTTTGAGCAAGTAAACAATTATTTCTCAACTACTAATTTAGCACACGTTGTTATATATATATATATATATATATATATATATATATATATATATATATATATATGGTGAAAGAAAATAAATTACGAAAATCTAATCATATTGAAAGATCAAAATACAATTGATGCTTTCACAAAGAGATCAGAAGCCCACGCCAGATGATGCTAATTAAAAGCCAAAATTATTTTCAGGTACTTCCCTAATGGAATAGATGTTTACCTTGACAATGTTGGGGGTGAGATGCTTGAAGCTGTTCTCAACCATGTCAACCATCATGCAAAGATACCCCTTTGTGGCATGATATCTGGCTATAACAAGGTACGTATTACCATTTATTAGATTCAATTTTTCATCCTCAAATTTATATTGTATATATCATAATTAAGTTTTGTTTTCCCTTGCTAGCATAATACATATATACTATCACACATATACCATATGTTTACATTTTAATTTATTGAGAACAATTAATTAAGGACTAAAAATGTGCATTACATATGTAAAAAGACAATTGTCTGCTGGCTTCTCAAGTGTGCCAGCTAATTAACTAGGGTTTGCCTAATTTTTGTGCATACGTACGTACAGGTTTGGAGTGAGAGAGAGGGAGTGAGGAATCTGTTGAATTTGATAGGCAAAGATGTGAAGATGCAAGGGTACATGGTGTTTTCATACATCGATCGTTTTGGGGACTTTACGAAGGAGATGGAGAGCCACCTAAAGCAAGGAAAGATTGTTTCCGAGTTTAAGATCATTAATGGAATCGAGAAGTTCTTGGAGAGCCTAGGGTCACTCTTCACCAGCTCCAATATTGGAAAACTAGTAATCCAAGTCAAGTAATGCTTACGTTCAAGAATAAACGATCAGACAACTTAGTCTAATTAATAATGAAAATATTGTTGTCATTGGATTGATCCTCTTTCATGGATTAATAACAAAAAACCTTTTCATGTTTAAGGAGGATCTTCGTTTTGTTTTAGATTTTTTTTGAGTTTCATCTTGTAAACTATTTAAGACTTTCTTTCTAGTTGTGAACTGTAGTATTTTTCGTGCAAAAGTAGAAGCCCTTTTATCATCAATTTTACTAGCTTATATAATGTATCATTACCCTTCTTAAAACAATTAATGAATTAAGTTATCGGCTTTTACATAGAATGCCTAATTTCCAAAACGAGTCTCATAGTTGGCTAAAAAGTAGTATATAATTCTTAAATAGTAGGTGCAATTATATATCTTGAAACTCACATAATCACACTAAGGATAGCGGGTAGTGCTAGAGGGCCTTAATAAGGGGAAGTAGATCACCTGTTTCGAAAAATCCTTGTGCCAAATATGTGCCATCAATAATAGTCTGACACCTCATCACTCTGATAACAGAACACTAACTTAGTTAACTCTAATCTTAAAAAAAAAAAAAAAAAAAAAAAAGAAGAAAAAATTCCTTTCCTTCATTCAAATCGATTGAGCCCAAACGAGAAGTTCCAAATTAAATTCAATGTCATTCTCACTCTGATTTTCGTTTCTTCTATTTGTATCCTAGCCTCATATGTCTATTGATGATTTTCGTTTCTTCTATTTGTATCCTAGCCTCATGTCTATTGATGATTTTTGTTTCTTCTATTTCTGGGTTTTTGGGCACAGCATATTTACTTATTAAAATCGAAATTTAGTTCTAGACTTTTAACTTATCAATTTTAATATTTTATTTTTGCAGGTTAATATTATGATATATATATGTCATATTGTGTATCCAGTTTTAAAAATAAATAAAAAATAGAAAAATCTCTATCGAATTTCTTTTGGATGATTATGTATATATAAACTTTATTTTGGACAAATTATATATATATATATGTAAATTTTTTCTCCAGGGCAAAATTCTTTTTTCTTAGACAAATTATATATATATATAGGATTTTTCTCAGCTGCGGACGTCCGCACCTATGGTTTTGGTGCGGATTTTCATTTTTGCATCACTTTTCGATCGAATTTTCTCATCTCCACCATCTAGTATCTAGATAATATTGTGTAGATCATCTCTGCAAAATTTCAGCCAATTTGGTAATCGTTAAGGCCCTCAAACTTGAAAAATCAATGGATGGATTGAATTCTGTCAAACATGAACCGTTCATGTTTGTAACAGAAAAACGCCATTTTGAGGGCCTTAACGATTACCAAATTGGCTGAAATTTTGCAGAGATGATCTACACAATATTATCTAGATATTAGACGGTAGAGATGAGGAAATTCGATCGAAAAGTGGTGCAAAAATAAAAATCCGCACCAAAACCATTGGTGCAGACGTTCGCAGCTGAGAAGGGTTGTGTGTGTGTGTGTGTGTGTGTGTGTATATATATATATATATATAGGCTTTCACACGTCCGCAGCTAAGAAGAGTTGTATATATATATATATATATATATATATATATATATATATATATATATATTTCATAAGAATTCATGTTTTTTTCTGAGTTAAAAAAATATTCATTTCATCGAATAGAGGTTACATCATGAATCGATCAACTGTCTTACGTACAGAGGGAAAATAAGTTCGAGTTATTTAGGGTAGTACCCTCGTTACACTTTTCTCGCTCACTTGATAATCAAAGTGAGCCTATAATAATCACATTGGAAATAGATTATAGGCTAAACTAAACTAGCTAACAAATAGGGGAATAAAAAAAAAGCAAAATAAGTTTAGAAAATAGACTCGCAACGTCACGAAACGCGTGAGGCACAACATGTGCTTAGGTTCCTACAGAGCATAAGAGAGCCCACAAAGAAGAGTCCAAACCTCAGGCCCAATAGGCAGACCCAGTCTCAGTCTCAGTCCATTATGATGAATGCCATGCCGCACTCCCCACAAAGCTAACGCCACCGCGAGACCTGCCTCGCTCCGGTCAACCTCACCGCAACAACCAAGCCACTGTAGCACACACCTCCACGAAATCGAATCCAAATTTTGCCAACCTAGCAGCACGCCTCCACCTCCACCTAACTCCAAAATGTCGTGCCACCAATCGCCGACAAACCCGATCTTCGTCGCCTGATCTGATGAGTCTAAGGCTATCGCTAGACATAGACATGAAACGAGAAAGCTCCTACCATATGGAACCTTTTGATCAAAACCTCCTTTGAGCGTAATCTAAAAAACTCTATAGAGATGTTTAGATCTTAGATGACCCGTCCGACAGCAAAACCCAATCAACAAGGCCAGAGGCCTGCAACCATCTAGGTGCCGCCAGATGAGCTTGATTTCGCTGTTGGAGGCTCGGGTTTAGGTTTTAGGGTTTCGAGAGAGCTAGGGTTTTTTGTTTGGTTAGAGGGTTTAGCTGCTCTCCGAATTCATGAAATCTTGGATTAAGAATTCGTGTTTTTGAAGAAGTATATTCGCATAAATATATGTATTTTCACATTATATTTAGTGTTCAATATAAACATGATAGTGATGAAAAGGAAAAGAGAAAGAAAATGCTATAAATATATATTTTTTAAATATAAAAGAAAGACAAAAGTTGATTTTTTTTTTCTCTTAATAAAAATACAAAATAATCTAGAGTCATTGGATTTGGAAGGATAATATTGTTTTTTTGCTTAAGAACGACATGACATAATCTTTTTAATTGATGATGTGTCTAGGTGACATAACCTAAGATTTTTAAGACCACAAATCTTAGACCTTATAAAGGCCAAGAATAATTTTCGATCACATATTCACACTAACTCGTTCTCTCATTGGAAAGTTGGTATTTGAAGCGTTTTCAACCGTTACGTTTAAGTTTTGTTTTCTTTCCTAAAATAGAAAGTATCAAGATGCGTCTTATAAATGAATTTTACTTTCAAATCAAAAAAGAAGGCGATGAGACTTATGTTTTACCTTCTAGCTGGCTTGTTCGTCCAAAACACATAGTCATTGATGTGTTTTTTTTTTGGTCTGACATAGTCATAGATATTTTACCTACTGCAATGATGTTATGTTACTATTGTGGTTCGTGCAATTATTAGGTGCACCAAATTTTAGTTCCCACCAATCCACATGCAATCTGAAAAGCCTTATCTGTGGGTTGCAATCAACCACGTTTACGTACTGAATAGGGATAGGGAGAAGCGATGTGACTACATATATGTCCTCTCGACCTCTCCTATAATAACGAAGAGGCATTTCTTTTTCTTTGGACCTAGCAAACAAGCTAGGTTAATTAGCCAAAAAAGAAGAAGAAGAGAGAATGAGTGAGATTAGTGAAGAGATGAGGATGACAGTAGTGGAGAGCAGGGAGTGGTACATGGCTGCTTATGCACCAGAAGGTGTTCCGACCTCCGATCATCTCAAACTCCGCACGGTCAAAATCTCTCTTGCCCTCGATTCGATCCCCGATCAACATGTCGTCCTCGAGACCCTCTTCATCTCCCTCGATCCCTACTTGCGAAGCAGAATGACTGGCCGAGAAGACGGCCTCTACTCTCCCCAGTACAACCTCAACGAGGTTAACTAGCTAATTTACCACGTACTTATTGGTAACTTTATACTTAAAAATTTCAGTTATATATCTTTGTCTTAATTTTCTTTTGCTGTGGATCGATATAATGCAGGTTGTTTCAACATTTGGGGTTGGAAGGGTAGTTCGGTCGAAGGATAGTAACTACGGGGAAGGTGACATAGTGATCAGTGCCTACATCCCTGTTGCTGAATATTGTGTGCTATCATCTCAGGCCTTAATAAGAAAGATCGATGCAGATTCTGGGATTCTATTGCCTGAATACATCAGTACGCTAGGTACATACGTACATAATTAGCTTCCTTCCTTCCTTCTTCTAGGATAATTTACGCCTGAAAATCCTCCCTCCTCTAAAAAGAAAAAGAAAAATGCATGGTAACGATTGAAATAGTACCATACTCCGGAGTATGATCATTCTAACATAGTAATTGTTGTTACTCATATCTTATAATCATGTATTAGGAGTACCTGGGTTTGCAGCATGGATTGCGATTCAGGTGGTGGCAGAGCCAATAAAACCAGGGTCGAATGTGTTCATTTCAGCCGCAGCTGGGGCGGTTGGGATGTATGCCGGGCAGTTGGCCAAGCTCAAAGGCTGTAGGGTCGTCGGAAGCACTGGATCGGACGAGAAAGTAAGTACTGTAGTATTCGATCAACTTCTTTCTTTCTTTTTTTGGAAAATTCAAACTTTCACTTGCTGTGTGTAACGTTAATATTCTCAAACAACTAACTAAGGTAAGATATATCGATTCATCTAATAATCTGAGATCGTCTGTCAGAAAATTCTATAATACTACGGAGGAGCATCAATGTTCGATAGATGAATTAGGCCAACAGATGGTATATTGCTATTTAGAGTTTTAGACTACTATTGAGCCTCTCGATCAACAATGGCGGACATCAAATTCTAACTGTTACTCTCCCTACCAGCATAATTAATCAAAATCACATATAAGGAACTGACCAAATTTAAAAACACAAAATACCCACGTTTAATATTTCACCCACGTTTAATATTTCTTATACAGATTAGGACATAACCCAAACCCAACAATAATAACAGTAGGGCCTGACCCGAGTTGTAGATTGAAATGACGAAAATGCCCAACTCTAAATCAAAAATTACAAACCTCACCATTTATCTTCTTCTCTCCACATTGGCACAGATCTGTCTTTCTCTCTCTCTCTGTTTTTTTGTTTGAGAAGATCTCTCTCTGTTACTCTCTCTCATACCAACAGCGGCGGAAGACGCTCGACGGCGACGCCCATATATGACGGACGATGGATCTGCCTTGACGACGACGGCGGCTCTGCCCCGACGGCAACGGCGGCTCTGCCCCGACGACGACGGCTCCATCGATCCTCTCACTGTACAGATTCCTCACTCCTCCACCGCCGTCAAAATCCAACCTACATGAGCAGTCGACACCGTCAAGAAGGAAGATGAGTCGATTCTTGTTCAAAGCATTTCAATTCAGTTATCACTGAATTTTTGGGGTTTAGGATTGGGTATATGTTTGGGTTGAGCGTCTGAGTAGCAATGGGAGGTTGAGGTCAGACGGAGACAATGAATTGAAAATGGAGCTATATGATTGGGTTGAGGTAATGCATTGAAAATGGAGTAGACTGGTTGAGGCTGTAGCAGTGGGTTGAGTAGCAGAAGTAGCTAGGCAGTATCAGAGTGGGATGCGTAGCAAACGTAGGCAGTAGTAGGCAAATTGGTAGTAGAAGTCGTGAGTAGCAGACGGATTGGTAGTATAAGTCAGTCGACATTACCTTGATCGACAGTAGTTTACTGTTGCATATATGCCCCGATATTCCCTAGCTAGCTTATCTTTCTGTTTTTGTTTTGTTACTCTGTGTTGTTTGTTATCTTGTCCAGTGACGCGCGCGGTTTGTTCCCCCCACACACAGCAACTTCTCCCTTTTCAAACTTCCATCCCTCACCGCCATAAGCTAATCGTACTGATTGTTCCTGCCAAAGAATCAACATACAAACTTCAAGAAATTAAGCATGCTGAATTTTGATGATGAACTTAACACATATATAGTTTCATGAATCGATCATAAGTATGATTAACCGATCGATGCACCTATTATAATGATCGATGCAACACCTCGAAAGTGTACATACTTAGACTTTTGTGTCGAAAATTGTTGATAACCTACGCAGGTTAGGCTCATAAAGGAGGAATTTGGATATGATGATGCATTCAACTATCATACGGAGACAGACTACGACGCTGCTCTAAGCAAGTAATCTTTTTGTTTCTTGTTTTGTTTTTTGAAGTAGTAGATTAATTCATATATATACCGTATATACGTAGGCCTGATCTTTCTAAGCACATAGTGATAGTGGACCACAATATACAGCTAAAATCAATATTATGTATGCATGCCTTATATTTACACAGAGACCACACTAAAATTAATTGATCAATGCTTTACATACAGACAGTCGTTCGTACTCTAACACAGTCGTACGTTTTTGTTTTCTTATAGTAATTGATTTAGCTACTTTCAGGTATTTCCCTAATGGCATAGATGTATACCTTGATAATGTTGGTGGTGAAATGCTTGAGGCTGTTCTCAACCATGTCAACCGGCATGCTAAGATACCTCTTTGCGGCATGATATCTGAATACAACAAGGTATGTATGTAATCAAATAATTATATATATATATATAGGCCGAATCAGGAGCCGACGTCCGCACAGCCCTTAAAGTGTGGACGTCCCTCCGTTCTCCACCGTCCGGCGCCGATGACGACGCTCCTCCAACCGAACGGACCCCAAAGGCATCCCCGATGACTTTTTCTTGCTGGCGACTCCGCCGAATACTAGTTTGCAGCCGAGATCGATCTTGTCTAAGTTTTGGGTGGAGTCTGTTGCCCAGACCTTCAAATTGATCTCGCCGATAAGAGAAAGTCATAGGGGATGCCTCTGGTGTCCGCTCGGGTGGAGGAGCGCCGTCGTCAGCGCAGAACGGTGGAGAACGGAGGACCGTCCGCACAGCCCTTAAAGTGTGTGTGTGTGTGTATTATCACTACCATTGATTTTCTCAATTCTTATATATGATACATACGTACAATTGCAAATTCATGCATGGACATGTATAAAAGATAGTTTTATGAATATATTGTTGAAAATTTATGTGCCTCTGTGAACTAATTAAGGTGTTTGTCTATATTTTTGCATATATGCAGGTTTGGACTGAGAGAAAGGGTGTGCGAAATATGCTAAATTTGGTAGGAAAAGAAGTAAAGATGCAAGGTTTCCTGCTGGATTCATACTTGGATCGGTTTGGAGATTTTGCAAAAGAGATGGAGAGTCACCTCAAGGAACGAAAGATAAACTCTAAGCTTAAAATCGTTCATGGAATTGACAAGTTCTTGGAGAGCCTCGGGTCACTCTTCACCAGCTCTAATTTCGGAAAGGTGGTAATCCAAGTCAAGTAATGGCTACTTGGCTAGGTTGAAAGGCCGGCAGGATCGATATCAATCTATATATGCCGTTTCAAATTTTCAATCAACCAGTCAATGCGCTTTATCAAAAATTTATCCAATAAGAATCTAGTTGTATGTTGACGATCCTCTTTTGCGGATGATTTCGAGTATAAAAAAGCCTCTAATTTGCCTATTACGAAGAGATTTTTTTTTTTCCAGTACTTCTGCTTTTTCATATTATACATGAAGATAAACATAAATTTCTTGATCATTACTGACTAGATGAATATTATTGCCCGACGGAATAATAGAGACGGGGTTCTTAGCAGTTGATCATGGAGTGTTGGATGTAGAAACAGTGGGCTCAGGGCTTGTTTCTACGGCTCTGTGGATTCCCCCGGCCCAACTGTTCTATATGAATGATAGAGACTAGGGCATGTTTCTACGGCCACATACGTTTAGCCTTTAGGCGATCCATTTTCCTTTGAAACTTGAAACGAAACGGGGATGCCGACCGTGCATTTAAACTCAGCATTCAAGAGCTGCAGAAACCACGCATCAAACTTGGAAAGTGGTTGTGTACACTTTGGTGTTTTAGATACTTAGATATATACTTGTAATCCTTCTTTCGAGTCTCATATATAGGGGTGCTGGTAGTTGCAACAAGTAACTAGCTAGCTAGAAGGAGAAAAGATCAGGAAAAAGAAACTAGATCGAAGAAGGAGATATGAGTGGTACACTAGTCGAAAGCAGAGAATGGTACATGGCTGCTTATGCTCCTGAAGGTATTCCAACTTCAGATCATCTTAAACTTCGCTGCGTCTCACTGGCCCTTGATGCAATCCCTGAACAACATGTCGTCCTTGAGACGCTCTTCGTCTCCGTTGAACCATACTTGCGTGGCAGAATGACAGGCCTGGACGAAGGGCTGTACTTTGCGCAGTTCAAACTTAACGAGGTTCAGACTTCAGATCCAATTATCATTTCTCGGTTTTTGTTCTTTGCAAACATTCTCTGTTGTGTTGCATGGTTGATGCATGTGTTATATATGCAGGTAATTTCAGCATTTGGGGTTGGAAGAGTAATTAGGTCGAAGGATAGTGACTATGGTGAGGGTGACATAATGATTTGTCCTTCCACATCTTTTGCCGATTACTGTGCGGTGTCATCCAAGATCTTAAGAAAGGTGGAACCAAATGCTGGGATTCCATTGCCTGAATATCTCAGTCTGCTAGGTAATTTACTTCTTTACTTTCACTAGAATCATACGTACCCACCAATATTATCACAGAGTTCTCCTTTCATTGCTATTGTTTCACATACTTTAGTCTGAAACATAGTTCAACTAATATTATACTTGTGTATTAGGGATACCTGGGTTGGCAGCGTGGGTGGGGAATAGAGGTGATCGCGGCGCCGATAAAAGCAGGGTCGAATGTTTTCATCTCAGCCGCAGCAAGTGCAGTTGGGATCTATGCAGGGCAGTTGGCCAAGCTTAAAGGCTGTAGAGTTGTTGGGAGCACGGGAACTGATGAGAAGGTACCGGAATTAATCATATATTTTTGCCTGATATTGACATTTCTAGCTAGGTTTATTAATTACCACAGCTGATATACATTTGAAGAAACTAGTAAAAAGATATTTCTATGACTTTGATTACGACATATGATTGAGTCAACCAGAGAAGCTATTAACTTTCACTTTGGTGTCAATTTGCTACTCTCGCTAACTTACTAAACAAGTTATACCACATTAATAGACACATTGTGGTTCCGATGGCCAAATTTCACAAAATAAAAATTCAACCGTATGATATGATCAGTATACTTAAATACTGCTATGAAAAAAAAAATCACCTGTTTTCGATAAGGTTTGGTTCTCGATCCACACGGTCAAACCTAAATCAACGCCACTTATTACACAAAATTAAACACTCTTACATACCCCTATATGACCTAGTTTGGTTGATTCTTCCACACACAAAGCTCTCACATTGATGAGATCTAACCACCTATATAAAAATTTAGGGACGTTCACCTCCCGATGATAAGGCTCTCCATAGGGAAGCATAAGTGTAAATAGGGTTGACCGCTTCTATCGGGCACCAAACGTTACCAGAAATATGTGATTTTTCAACCATACCCGTATTTCATCATACCGATCACATCCTATTTCACAAGATTTTTGAAAATATTGTTTCTTATATATAGTTGGTTCACAAATATGTACACTTATATATAACCTATTAAACAAGTTATACCAAATAAAAACATAAATATCAAAACATTGGAAAAACATAAATATATATGTTCCAAATAAAAATACATAATAGTAGTTATATTACATCAAGATAAAAATTGGAAACTGATCTGGAACCACTTTTGCAGCTTTCCCATTTTTTTCCCATCTGTTTCAGATCTGGAAATTGAATGGAGATTATAAAATGAGTATACTTAGGCGACGAAATATTTTTGTCGTATAAGTAACCACTTTCATCGCCTAAGATAAACTTGTGCGACGAAACAATATGTTCGTCGCCTCAGTGGTTGATAGTTTAGACGGCGAAACCATCTTCGTAGCCTTAATGTCTACTAAGGCGATCATTAATGTGGATACATAATGGTTCTTAGGTAAAGATGATCGAGGAGGAATTTGGATAAGATGATGCCTTTAACTACCACACAGAGAAAGATTTCGATACTGCTTTAACCAAGTAATTACTAATTATCAACTCTTTTAGACAATGACAGACCCAGGATTTTATAATGGGGTGGGCTAGAATTTTTTTCTAGTGAACGTGTATCAATTTACGTAAAAAATTGACTAAGATAAATAACATATGGGCAAAAATTGGAAATTTGAGGTGGGATGAATTTTTTATTTTTTATTCCTAATGAACGCGTACTAATTTACGTTAAAAATTGACTAAGTTTAATAACATATGGGCTAAATTTGGAAATTTGAGGTGGGCTTGTTCTTAAATTTTAGTTTTTTGAACTAAAATTTAGCTAAAAATTGTTGTTTTTTCAAAACTTGGGGTGTGCTGTAACCCACTAGAGCCTGTGTGTAGACACGCCTTTGCTTTTAAATACAATTTTATGTATATAATAGCATAAAATGCATGTATATATGAATTAACGATGTGGATGTTGAATTTATTGACAGGTATTTCCCAAATGGAATTGATATATATTTTGACAATGTTGGAGGTAGAATGCTCGAGGCTGCTCTTAACCATGTCAACAAGCACGCAAAGGTCTCCCTTTGTGGCATGATATCTGGGTACAATAAGGTGATGAATTAATACCGTTTTGTTTTCATCTCATTATTATTACACACATACTGTCAAATTAGGTTATGCATATGATGTATTCAATTCATCAATTGCACATGGAAATATAATAAGCGACATGTTATTGAGAATTGAAACAAGGGGCGTGCGTCATATATGCATGTCAATTATATTTGGCTGTTTCCTCAAGTAGTAGTGCCAAATTTATAAGCTTTTGTCGATTTTTGGTGCAGGTTTGGACTGAGAGGGAGGGTGCTGAATCTGATCGGCAAACAAGTGAAGATGCAAGGGTACATGGTGGATTCATACTTTGATCGTTTTGGAGATTTTGCAAAGGAGATGGAGAGGCATCTTAATAGGAAGGCAAGATTGGTTCTAAGATCAAAATCGTCCAGGGACTTGAAAATTTCTTGGAGAGCTTAGGGTCACTGTTTACCAGCTCAAATATCGGGAAATTAGCAATCCAACTCAAGTAATTAGAGTTTAGGTATATCACTACTGCCATGGGATTGACATGTATGCATTTTAATTGATATGCTACACAGAAAATTTATGTAATAAATAAAAATACGGCATGTCGAACTAAATTATTTATTTTTTTGCTGAAAGTAGTAAATATTAATTCTGATATATATACATGCTAATCATGTATCTCGAATCTAATATGCATGTGATTTTCGATCAACCATACAATATTTATAAATTTTCTACTTGAATTGAAGTCAGTACAGAGAGCTTGATCAGCTGTGAGTTCAAAGGAAGTACTTCAGTAAGGGTAAGAAAAGGATGGATGAAATGAAAAAGTAGAGAAGTATCAAATTGAAGTCACACAGGTTTTGCAAGGCGAGAGGATTCAATGGCTGGAAACGAGATAGTGTGGAAAATATTATTTGCCTCACCCTTTGCATGAGTTTGCTCTAGATTGCTGGCTACATGGAACAAGTAATTGTGACAATTAATCCCCACCAATCTTTTGCTCATGCAATCTCTATGTCCCCCCACAAAACGTACCACATGGTATTACAATGTGCCAATTTGTGCAATACAAGCAATCGATTAATATTACTTCCAATTCCATCCCCGGCCTAAAACCACTATCGCGCAACCATCTGATGAGTAATTTGTTGGATTAATTCGAATGTCGACCAACTATTTGGTCAATAACTCAATATATACGATCATGTAAGAGTTAATAGTTCCGACTTATAAGAGTATCTATTTTCTACATCATCTTTCAAATTGCGTTAGAATTAGGCTAAATCATAATTTAGATCGTCTTAGAGCATCTTTAGCAATGCTAGCCACATTTAAGTTAAATTTTCATCAAATTAGCTAAAATGTTATTTTTGCTAGCTACTTTAGAAATGCGTATGCATCAATGCTCTCTATTTTAACTAGTATTACATTAATATTATTCTTCAAATAAAGATTAAATAGTTTAAATGTATTTATATATCACATAAAATATCTTAAAATGAATGTAATAAATTATAATTAGTCTCATTTGAGTTATTTCGCTAACTAAAAGTTATAATAGCTGAAGTTTGGCTAGTCTGCTGAAGCTCCTAAAATTAAACATCTAGAAAAGCTAAACATGCTCTCTAAAATAGCTAAAGAGTCAAAGTAGAGAGTCTGATAAAGATGCTCTTAGCTTCGATCTATAAAACAAACTAAGATTAATGCTAACTGAGATGGAAATGTAACGCTTCAAACCCAGGTTATTAAACCGAGTGATGATCGATGACTCTGATGAGCTAGAGCTGGATTTATATACTTGAATTCTCACGAGTTCCAACTTTCGTCCTCGTCTATTTTCAAATAATCAGTTACGTATGTAAGTCGACCGTATACTAATAAGGATCAATGGCGAAGTAGAATTAGTGTCAGTTTTTTCCCCAGTACATGATTTCAACCAAAACCATTGTTCTAGCTATGAAAAATTATTAGCTGATTGCCCATACCACTGACAATTTCAAATCCTTTCTGGCTGGCCTGAGTTGCTTTGCCTGATCAGGTATAAGAGGAAAGACTCCGGTTTCAATTAGAATAATCTTACCAACCACAAGTCTTTCTTCAAACATCAACTTTAATTACAAAAAATCAAGCCATGTCAAATGAAATTGCTTTTGGTAAATGTCAAATAATATATTTGAAAATGTCGGGTGAACTTTTCTATGATGAAGAACTAAATAATTGGTTTCTTATTTGGTTTCCGCTTGTAAATACGAACCTTTTAGCCTACATGCTGCGTTATTGAAAATGACTACCTTTTTAGTAAAAATTAATATAAACCACTTCAAGTGGCCTAATGGTTATTACCTAGTTGGATGCTAGCTCCCTAACATATGTTCAAACCCCTGAAGCTATCAAACTGGTCATGCATGGTGTTGCAATACATAATTAGAGCATTTCACATGCGTCAAGAGATTAAATTATATGGGTCTAGAAAGCTTTTGGAGTACCTTATCAAGTACTTTCAAAGAAGAGGTGAATAGCTAGGTTAACTTTCATCTCTAGCCGAACAAGAGAAGGATCGTTTTGCTATATTTATGAAGCGTATATATTTTCTCTTTCATTGTTTGTTTTGTTTGAAGTATCTCTATTTGGTTTGGTGTGAAGATTACTGTGTCTTTTCTTTTTCTTTTTCCGGAACTTCAGGACTAGAAGAAATCTGAAGAAGCAAATATCATAAGAGATGGATCGTGAAAAATGTTGGCGTGCATGCAGGCCTAGGGTCACTCATAAGTTAATTGAATCTGCAGCTCCTATGTTTATAATACAGCATCAGTGAGGAAAATAGGCAAGGATTGGGGAAAGTGAGTATGCGTGATCTCTTTTTTTTTTCTTTTTTTTTTTTTTTGTAATATTTCTTGTTTTCCTTTTTCCTTGAAAGCAATCCAACTCGATCAACGATGATCCACCTTTCCTCACCAAAGCTGCAAAAGCATCTCTATATTTAGCATATTTGCAGTGCTAATTTTGGGCGAACTTTCGTGATAAAGCAGCCAACTTGTAAATCGGAGTTTTCGTATTTGTTCTTGAGGACCTTTAATTTTGGCATATGATCGATGGCTACACGACAGCGATGACAAACTTAGATATCAGAGAGGATACTAATCGTCGCAAAATAATCACAGTCGTCACCGAAACGTGTATGTCACTGTCAAGAGGCAATAAGAGGTGAACTTTTCCAATTGAAGTATGCCCTAGTCTAGCCTTTAGGGTTACGATTTGAGCAAAGTCCAGGGTCACTTTGATGGGTGCTTAACTGTGAAGGATAAAACTTTGGTGATGATCGAACCCTAGCCTCATTTTTAATAGTGTGAACAGCGTGAGGGAAAGGAAAGCCACCTTACGAAGACAATTGGTGAAGGAGATAAGAGAATGACGGATAAGTTATAGGTCGGATAGTTTAAGGTATCCAAAAAGTGCATTTCTACAATTTTTAGCTTCTCTGAAGCATCAGAAAGTTAAACACCAACCAACTAATATAGCTTGAAGAAAAAATTAAACAAAATTGTTAGCAAATAGCATACATACAAATAAATTAAAAGAAACCATGTATATATGGTTCTAACTCAAAAGATTGGATCTGGTTCCATTACCGAAACTAGAGTACATTCTACATTGATTGATATATACAAAACACACATGCATGACATTAAACATTACCAGTTTCAGTTTAACTTGAACATAAATTAAACACTGAATTCTAGATGAAAGAGAACTCTAAGCTTCCTTATCTCTTTTGCTAGAAAAGCTAGCCCTAAGGAAATCTAATTTAACTAAATAAAACATAAACCCACATGATCATCGATCCTCACTAGCTAGGAGTGGTACTCTAGCATTTTGTCCATGTATGCACACTAAGTTCTAGTCTTGATCATTCTCATATGGTACACTCACGATCTCTAGTCTTTCAAGGGAAATGGATCACGCATGGAGGAAGGCATGAAGTTCATCCGACATTTTCAAAACGCCTGACATCTGCTAAGGGAAATGGATCACGCAAGGGAAATGGATCTCATGACTATGGAGAGCTTCAAATCTTAGCAGATGTCAGGCATGTTGTTCCAGAAGCATGGAGGAAGGCTGCGCTTAATTTCATCATCAGGTTCGGCTGCACTCATGTTCATCGTGGATGCATATGTCGATGTGTTTTGCTGAACATCTAGACTCACATTAATGTCACTTGCAACAATCATGCCCGGTGATGCCTGATCAGAAATGCTTCCCCCGTACCACGACTCGGAGACTGGCTCTGAATTTTGGAAGTTGAGCAGGCTTAACAAGTCATCGTCCATGTCCCCTAGTGGATCTTCACTTGGTTTCATCCCTGTGACAACAAAATCAAAGGGAAACAACTTCAGCTAGCTAGTAGCTAGTAAACTAACCTGTTTGATGTTAGCTCATCAAGTTTGATCTTTATTGAACCTTAATTAGTGTTTTAGAAGCATTACCAACTGATGGAGATGAGCTACCATCCCTTAGGTTTTCAGCACTATTCTCACCGCTGCTCTTCCAAGTTGATTCCTCTTGCACATTGTCTTCTTCCTCTTCCTGACCAGCAGACTCGACGTCCTCCTCCACAATATATTTGTCTTTGCCTGACTCGCCGGACGAGCTGTCTCCACTCCTTGATCTCTTGTTCCGAGACAGTGTACCAGCTTGCACCAACACATCGTCTAACAGACCACTACCTCTCTTTCCTGGAGAGGTTACAGTTTCAATCTCACCATTGATGTTGCCGGAAGCAGCCTCCATCACACCCTCACCGCCATTAAAGTTAGCAGAAGAAGAAGCAGGTTTCGTGGGGGTGTATGGCGAATATGGTGGTGTCGTTTGGTTAGAAGGGAGCTCCGAGTTCATTGGCTCATAAGTAGGAGTTCCCATGATCATCGAGCTAAGGGTAAGAGTACTGTAATTACCAAATCCCCCATGGCCTGAGTTGTAGTACTGAGATGGAGTGGACAATAGGGTTTGGTTTGGAAAAGTGGTCTGGTTGAACAGAGCTGAAGATGATGACCCAAATGGCGAAACCGGTGAAACCGGAGATAGTGGGATAGCAAAGCCACCGTTAGCGTTGAACTGGGCCGTCATGGCGGGGTTAGAGTAATTAAGAGAAGGAGAGTTGTGGTGGTTCTGCAGAGGGGAATCAAAACTGATGTGGTCATATAGCGAGAGCGAGGGGGTAGAGCTGTAATTTGCTTTTCGAGGATGAGAGGAAGAAAGGAGTGATGAAAATGAAGAGGACGAGTTTGAGTTATGCCTCTGCTGCTGATGATGATGAGCTTGTTGGTGGTGAAATGGAGCAGTGGCGCCTTCATGTTGAAGCTCGTGTGGGTAAATTGGTAATCCGGCTCTCTGGCGTCTCTTCATTCTTGTGTTCCAGTAGTTCTTTATCTCATTGTCAGTCCTTCCAGGTAACTGATGATACAAATCGAAAGTAACAGACACATGAATCTAATTAATTAATCAATCAGACAACACAGATTTAATTAAAACAAGGTCAAACTAATTAGAATAAACAGACACATAGGAGTGCGTAATTCTGAGAGAATCACACACAAAAAATGGGTCCAAAAGAATGGAAATTGAAGAAAACGAACGAGGGCTAGATCATCAGAAAAATGAATTCCGTAGAATCAAGGATCCTAGAATCAAATATGAAAAAAGAAAAAAGTGTGTAAAAATCAAGACAGATAGTCTAAGAAGACCAAGAAATTAAGAAGAAAAGAGAGAAAGCGAAAGGTAATTATCATGAAATGAAAGATGCTCGGGTCACAATCCGAATCAAGATGAAATAGAAAGATCGAGAAGAATTCACATCAATATATAGACATGAAGAAAAAGAAGAACTAGCTTAATTATAAGAAGACCTATATACTCCACGCAAAGAAATGAAAAATCTAACAAGGGCTAGATCGACTTGACCGAGATCAATAAGCAAGTCATATGTATATACCTGAGAGGCCATGCGAGCCCATTTGTTGCCGTATTTGGCATGAAGTTCGATGATGATTCGCTCCTCCTCCGCAGTGAGAGAGCCTTTCTTGAGATTTGGCCTCAAATGGTTAGCCCACCTGAGCCTGCAGCTCTTGCCGCACCTTGCAAGCCCTGAGTTCTTCTGCACGGCGTTCCAGTTCCCCTCGCCGTGTTTCTTCACGTACTCCATCAGAATCGAATCCTCGGCCGCTGTCCATGGTCCCTTCTTCAGCCCCCGGAGAGATTGATGAAGCTGGTGGTGGCCCCCACCTCCAAACTGGCTTGCCGCAGCAACCATCTCGCTCAAGTCCATTGATCCATCTCCGCTGTGGCTCATGATCATTCTCGCCTCAACAAAGCTAACCGACTATAGATAGGTGGATGGATAGGTATATAGGAAGATCGATGTATAACTATAGATAGCTAAAACCACCCTCCACAACCTATTTTTTCGGTTTTCTGGAGTGGTTTGAGGGTTTGGTTTTTGGGTTCTGCCTTGCAAATGGTTTTATAACTTTGAGTGGTTTCTTCGTCGGTGGGTTTAGGTTTGTAGAAATGAAATCAGAGAGAAAAGGAGAGAGAGAGAGGGAGAGAGGGGAGAGCTGGTTTATAGAAGAGTTCTCTCTCCTCTCCCAGGGTATAATGAGAGAGAAATATACAGGAAATTAAGAGAAGAGAGGAAAATGGGAGAGATACAGAAAGACCACGCTAGCTCCTTGTCTCTATTCGCTATCCCTTCTCTCTAATTAAATTTGTTGGCCATCTTTCATCCTTCTTTTCGGTGTACAGAGAGAGAGGGTTTCAGACTTTCAAATTTAGAGAAAAAAAGAAAAGAAAAAAAGAAACAAAGCTTTGCGTTTTTTTTTTGGGGTCCAAAGTTGGGGCTTCGGTGGAGGTGAGTGTGCTTGAAGGGATTTTATTTAGAGGGGAGAGCACCCATTTCGGTCCGAGTTGCATGCTAAGTGGTACGTCCGGGAACGCGTTATCTATCTCCACCCTTCATTGCTAATACACACACCCAAACTTCCCCTCTTCTCTTTCACTTCTAGAACACCACTTTAGGCATTTCACCATTTCTTTCAAAGTTTGTGGTAAATTTAGTAATCTTCTACATGTTCTCTTTGTAGGTCAAATTACATTTTAAGAAAACTTTGACAACCTACATATTGGGATGGATTTTCATTGTATTACACATTAAATTTTATTTGGACCATACTGTTGACCAAATATGTTATAATCAGAAACAATTTATGTATGATTCACGCACGTAGAATGTATATCAAATTACCAATAATAAGATTATTTTGAACTTTTATTAGAGTCGAACATCATGTCTACTGAAAATTTAGCGTATTCTCAGCGTTCTTATCCAATCATTGTCGATTGGATTAATTAGGGTTACGTCATTCTGTGGACCCATCAAATTATTAATGTTTGTCTCGACATTATTACCGAGCGAATATATACTTTTACCATATGCAGAGATTCGCCTCGTTTCCCAAAATTTCGTTTCCTTAAATTTTTCGTTATCTTTTAGAGTTCTAGATTTTTCTTTAGCCTGTCTCGTTACGTATCGCCCGCCAATTGTAATAGCTTATCAACAATTGTAAATGTCGTTTTTCGCTTTATTCTGACATTTTGTTGTTTGTAGCTGCTTTTTAATTATTGTCAATAATGCTTTTAAGATGTGATGATGCTCAATCACGTTGTTCATGCATTCATGCCTGATGATAATTGTCGATTGTTGGCTGATGTGTGTGACCATTGCAAACTTCACACACATTATCAATAATAGTTCATGTAACCACACATGTCGAGGATTTTTTGTTTTTGTTTTATCAAACTGTTGTTTTTTAGAATCGAGATGTCAACTCATATGTTGCTTAGCAAACAATACAAAGAGTAATCACATATAAGGGCCGACAATAAGAATCACTCCCTATGACTACTAAATACACATATGCAACTAAGTCCTTAACAATCAAAAGTGCATTCACTTTCTTAGACAGTTTATAACTCAATAGTACAGTAGACTTGCCCTTTAGAAGAGAGAAGTAAAAAGGTAATAACCAAGGGGAAACGAGACTACTACCCCTCAATCTAAGGTGAGATCACACTTTGGGCCATAAAGACCCAGCATATAGCCAACACCATTCCAACATGGAAGCCCAAAACAAATAAAAGTCCAGTCCAATGAATTAGGGCCAGACCATCAAAATCCACATCCTGTGAACCGTAACACGCCCAGAGTAAGGCCCAACTAGGTCCAACCTAGCAGGAAGAGTAATCAGCTGATATGTTGCACCAACAACCTAGCAATGTTTACCAACCAACCAACAGCCGCATCGACACCGACCAAAATCATCATTGATCTTCCCGTCGATGTCCGATCCGAGCTTGGTCATTACTATATGGCGAATGGTTCGTGTTTGTAAAAGAAAAGTTTTATTTGTATAGTTGGTGACAAACCTTAAATTTGTCGTCCAATATAATTTAATAATATATTAAAATAAAAATTAAATTTGAAAATAATTTAAAATTTGAGGATTAAAGGAGACGAGATGAGTTTGGCCCCTATTTATATAATTTACGTGAATTAAATTTTAAATAAGAATTATATAAAAATATATATATATATAAAAAGGAGATAACGTGAGGTTCGTCCCGGTGCCATCAAATCTGTTACAAATTTTATTTGAATAAAAGGGACAATTCTCACTAGTCCCAATTTGGAGACTTTTATTTTCACTAACAAAATCAGATTTTTAAATTCCCAAGAGTCAACTTAAACAATTAAAAGACAATTATATCCTTCATAAATTAAATAAACTATAATAGATCATTATAAGAGTTTATTATGAAATAAAGATTCTATGACCGGATTCACACTGCCGATAATGTTGACCAGGCTCCGGACATCGTTGACCAGGCTCCGGCGACTGTTGACAAGACTCCGACGATAGGGGATTTATTGGGGACAGTAGGTGTCTATTAGGGGTAGTATGGGTCTATTGGGGGCAGTAGGGGGTCTGTCGGAGGGGTATACTGAGGGCAGCAGGGGGTCTTTTGGAGGCAATATACATGGGGTCTGTCTTGGGGGCAGTAGGGGGCTTATTGGAGGCAATATGAGGTCTATCAAGGGCAGTAGGTGGGGTCTATTGAGGATAGTATGATGATCTATTGAAGGCAATATATAGGAGGGTCTACTGGGGTAGTAAGAGAGTCTATTTGGGGTAGTAGGAGGGTCTAATGAGTGCAGTAAGAAGTCTATTTGAGGCAATATGAGGTATGTCGGGTTCTATTGGAAGCAGTATAAAGTCTATTAGGTGTAATAGTATTTGGGGAATAAACGCCATATTTCCCCAATAAGCTCCGTATTCCCCCTAATTAAACCATCTCATGCATAGGGCTGCCACTCGGTCGGTTCGAATCGGTAATGGGCGTTACCAACTTCAAAACCAAAGCTTTCGGTAATGAAATATGACTTTCAATTACCAAACCAAAAACTTCGGTATGAGATAAATCTTACCAACTTCGGATGTCGGTTTTTCGGTATTACCAAACTTCATAACAAATATATTTTCAAAATATAACAAAACAATACAAAACTATAAAATTTAAATATCACTTGAGTTTCTGGAGTCTGATAATACATATACAAAAGATAATCATTTCAGTACACATTATCGAGTATGGTTTAATTTTCTACCGAAATAGTCAGGATGTAAATGTTTCCAAATTTTTATATGAACAAGTTATGTGTCATCTATGTGAAAGTATGTGTGTGGAAGAGTCAACCAAAATAAGTCACATAAGGGCAGTAAAAGCTTTTTCGTGTAATAAGTGACGTTAAATTATGGTTGACCGCTTTGATCAAGACCTGAGCATTATTGAGTACAATTGAATTTTCTATCATAATTGTATTATACTATAATGATCACATCAGACGATCGAATTTTAATTTTGTGAATTGTAATCATTGGAACCACAACATGCCTGGTAATGTGGTATAACTTATTTAGTAAGTTATATGCATATGTACATCTTTGTGAACCAACTACAAAGAGGAAGCGAAATTTTCAAAAACCTTGTGAACTATGATGTGATCAATATAGTGAAATACGACTATGGTAGAAAAATTAGGTATTTTTGATAATGTTTTGACCTTGATCAAGGCGGCTAACCCTATTTACGCTTGTGCTTCCAATGGGGAGCCCTATCATCAAGAGAGGTAAAAACATTCCTAAATTTTTACATGGGCGGTTACATGTCATCTAAGTGGGTTTGTCTATGTGTGTGTGTGATGAATCGACTAAGACGGGTAGGTAAGAGCGTTTTTATATAACAAGTAATATTGAATTAAAGTTGATCACTTTAATTGAGACCCGAATGCTACCAAGTATAGTTGAATTTTTCTATTCATTGTCTTGTTTTTTACTAAATGGTATATACAATTGAAAACATGAGATAAGATTATTAGTCTGTGTGTTTTTAGAAATATAAGTCTTTAAATAATTAGAATTTCGGTAAATTCGGTATTTACCAAAAACCAAACCAACTTTTTCGGTATTTATCGGTTTCGGTTTTTTTGATTTCGATTACCAAAATTCGGTTTACCAAATCATAAATTTTCGGTCGGTTTTCGATCGGTTTGGTATTTACCAAACCAAGTGGTAGCCCTACTCATGCATAAAAAGAGTGGTATTCAGTAAAAAAAAATAGAAAAAGAGAGTTGTATTCAGTCCAAAAAAAAAAAGTGATATTACACTCGTCAAATCACTCTCACCTCTCCTTCTCTTTCTTCTTCTTCTATAATGGATTCCAACAACAACAACAACCAAAGCTTCTCCACCACCAAACCCCTCACCGTCGTTTAGTACGAACCCTATTTCAAAGCTTAAAGATTAGACCCAAAGCCGTAAACTTTACACAGAGAAATCCAAACAGATCGAATGGACGAAGAAGACAACACGGTATCTATAGGCTTCCCTCTCTTCAAACCCAGAGCATCTAGACCCGAATCGAAACCCGACCCGGACCCAAGTACGACCCATGTCGCCGGACCGGAGCTTGAGAGGTCCACAGACCCGGACGCGAACTCCGACGCCAAGTTCGCCGACTGGCTTCTCCTGACGATCGCCGAGCTCTGGTTGAAGAAGCCGACGCCGGTGCAGGCAACGATGAAGCAAGGAGAGAGAGAGAGAGAGAGAAGATCGAAGGATGTCGTCGTCAGAGCTGGAGGATGTGCGAAAGCCGGACTTCGCGGCCAGAGAATCGGCGAGATCGGAGACGGTGCGGTGGAGGGCGGAGATTGGAGGATGTAAGGAGGCGACCTCATCGTAGGTGGGGGTGGACCTCGTCGGCGTCTTCGACAGTTAGAGAGAGAGAGATCTGAACGAGAGAAACAAAAGAGAGAAAAGAGGATCAACAAAGGTAACTTGGTCACACGAAAAACGTGTCAAAAAACGTGTCTCTAAATGTCTATCGCGCTTATGAGAATTTTAAAATCTGTTAGTGGGAAAAAAAATGTCTAGATTTAGGGCTAGCGTGAATTTTTCCTTGAATAAAAGGGGTCAAAATGAGTTTTGTACCCTATTTGTCTGATTGGTGCGATTAATTTGAGAAAAAATAAATAAATAAAAGGAGACAGAGTGAGTTTTGTTCCCTATTATTTTGAGTGGCATCATTAAATTTGAGTTTCCAAATCTAAATTTTGAAAATAAAAGGAGACATATATGTTGGTCGTTGCCTAAGACAATTTGGGACAAACTTTAGGAGACGATTTTAGCCACAAGCCAAACGAGCAATTGATCTACTGAGTTGGGAAAAAGTTGATAGGGTTTTGAAATTTAGGGAAAATTGAAAGCAGAATCTACTAAAACGAAATTGCGGAAGCAAAGAGAGATTCACAGAAGCCACAATGTCACATATTGTGGCCATGGGCTCTGATACGTATTATGATAGGAATCAAGGTTTATTGAAACTAAAGTGCATAAAAGTAAATGAAACAGGAGAAACCAGAATGACTATATCGTGTATTAGATGGACGGAGACAAACAGTACATCAAACCTTTATATAGGCAATAGGCATTACAGGCAAAAGACCTAATTTACCCTCATATGGTCAATAGTTCAGACTTCAGTAACGTTTTCATGCTTTAAAATGAAAATATGTTCGGTGAGACATTTCTGAAAACGTTGAAAATGAAAATATTTTCAACTTTTACAAAGAAAAACTGAAAACATTAATTTGACGTTTTCACTTTTTCATTTTCCTAGTTTAGAAAATATGGAAAAATACTTTTCACAATAAATTACCAAATACATTTCCAAAATGAAAAATACCAATCTCATTTTTATTTAAAAAAAAAAAATCGTTTTTGAAATTTTCAAAAATGTTACCGGACATGTGATGATTTCAATTTTTCTTTGCAAAAGTTGAAAAAAATTTCATTTTTCATTTTCCATGTTTTAAGAAATATCTCATCAAACACATTTTCATCTCATTGTTATATTCAAAAATGAAAATGCAAGCATGAAAACGTTACAGAACGTCAAGTTTTCACTTCATTTAACTTTTGTGATTGGATAGGTGTAGAGTTATTTACTACCTCAATAGACACTTGTTGTGGTTATGTTATCATACATTACATATACCCAAAGTTTGTAAATTATGAGAATTGAAATTCACACTCCTTATTTTACAATCTACAAGCATTCTTTCCTCTTGTAGTAATTTTAATATTGTCTTTACTAACAAATGTTTTATCTTTTTATAAAAAAAATTACTAAAAAAGAAAAGTTGGAGTATAGAATATAGATTGTAAAATGAGGAATATGAATTTCACTCTCCTTAATTATCTATGATTTTGTTATTAAGGTTTTTTTTTTTTTAGGAAAACGGAATAAATCCATTGATTGAGAGCATCTTTAGCAATACTAGCCATTTTAAAGTTAAATTTTAGTCAAATTAACTAAAATGTCATTTTGGCTAGCCATTTTATAAATGTGGCTGCATCAATGCTTTCTATTTTAGCTAGCATTACATCAACATTATTCTTTAAATAGAAATTAAATAGTTTAAATATATTTATATATCACATAAAATATTTTACAAGGAATGTATTAAATTATAGCTAGCCTCATCTGAGTCAAGTCATCTCGCTAGCTAAATATAATTAACAGCTAAAAGTCATAATAGCTCAAGTTTGGCTAGTCTGCTGGAGCTCCTAAAACATCTAAAAAAGTTAAATACGCTCTCTAAAATAGCTAAGGAGTTAAAGTGGAGAGTGTTGAAGATGCTCTAACATCATCACGATCTTACATAAATCAACGACTGGAATGCTAACGATACTACACACTTATGGCATGTGACCTAAGTTAACTAATAAAGCTCCAAAACCATGTAATGCTGAGCATGCTACCTCCTCCACAACCCCTGCCAACCCATGCTGATCTGGTCCACGAGCCCCGGCCCACTTTCCTAGCTTGAGACCAGATCCAAGCCCAAAGAACGAATACCAAACCCAAGCATGCGTAGCCCAAAACCGAACATACCTATTCCGTCCAGCCACCGGCAGAGCCGCAATGGAACCTGGAGTTCAAACTTCAAACCCGATCGACACCCAACCAGATCTTCCAAGGTTTGTCGTCGACAACCATGGGGACGACCAACCTTCCAAACATGTGCTCAATCAACCCAGTATGTGACCATTGGGCACAATCACTGGAGCCACCACTACCCTCCGAATACTTGTTGACCTACACACAAGACAATTTTTTATTTTCTTTTTCCTTCAAATCATCTACTATTTTCGTTTGACATTATAAAACTAAGCAACTTTTATTTGGATTCTTGGAATGAACAAGACGGCAACAACAAAAAGTTCCCTTGGAAAAGTTTTGAAGAAACGACTGTGGTTTTGTTTTCGAAATGGTACTTTGAACATTGTTACAGAGAAGTCAATCAAATACTCTTAAAAGTGTAGGAAAAGTAAAGATTAGAAATAAACATTGCCCATGAATTTTACCTCAAATCCAGACGTATCTCCTAAGTGGGACTCTGATTTTGATTTTGTTAGAAATAAAGACAAATATAGCAGAAAAAGTAAAATAAAATAAAATCATCAAGCATCAAAATGGCCCATTTAATCGAAAAAAATGGCCCATTGCCAATAGGTCTCTGTCAAACAGGCACGTCTAACAGCTCCCTCTCTCTTTTCCTTTGACCCACACACCCACCTAATGTCACAACTCACAACACTGGTAAACGATCCCTCCTCTACCAGCTTATGATGCAATTATGATGCTTCTATGACATCAATGTATAACTAAGGAAACGATTGCTAGCTTAGTGTGTCTGTTTTGGTGAGTGTTATCCAAGTTCTTAATACTGGTGTTAATCATTTGACAAAGAGAAACCTCGAAGTCTAGACGATGTGAGCAAGCATATATAGAATTCCCCGATTCAAAGATGAAAGAGAGGTCGGCGATATTGGAGAATGGAGATAGTGATGTTTGATTCCCTCGTACGAATCCAGAAAGGGTCATATAGGCAGAGAACCATCGCCATCGAACGAGCCCTGGTTTCAACGTACATACACAAGAGAAAGAGACGAGAATGTAAATATTAAGGGATCGATCGAGCATAGTAAGGAAATGTGTAGTCACTGCTACAAAATAGAGCAATGGGGCTGAGTTAGTCAGTACGTACATTTTGAGCTTATAGCTAGCTCTACCCTCATTGTCAATCCTCTACAAGTTTATTCACACTTGGAGAACCCTGTGATAGTGATTAGACACCCCAGACCAGCAGTTGGATCAGTAACTTCTTTAGCTCTAGGGCTTTGGCTTGCGGATAATTTTAAGGGAAATTGACAGAAATGGTTGAAATATACCCTTACTGTAAACCCCAGCTGAAAACAAACTCTCCGACCCTACTGATGAACTTGCAGTAGTTATGGTTCCCTCTTCACCAGCTGCTCGCTCATCCATTGATCTGCATAGCTAGCATTTGGACCATAAACGATTCCTGCTGTCTGTGTTCGATCTCTTCCAGTCTCTATCATTTATAATGTTCCTTAGATTTTTGTGTGATTTTTCTTCTTCTGTTTCTGTGTAAACGTGAGAATGATCTGGTAATATAGCCAAAATCTGGTACAATAATATCACTGGTTTATAAATATTGCTGTGCAGAAAACAATTTACGCTTTTTAATTAACGACTTAGGCACACAATGTTCAAGCCTGTATCTTCACCAGTTGACCAGACCGGCTGAAAGCGATTATGCAAATTTTGATGAGCATATAATACGGAACATGTTTTCCATTATTTATCATTAGAAGGTTCCCGCAAGATTTTTTTGTGGGTGTGAAAATATATTGGCCACTTTCATATTTTTCGATTCATCTCTTTCTGTTAGCGAGCTTTCTTTCATGCTTTCATTTCCATCTTTTTCAATTTAAAACGATTTTGAGGGAAGCTCTTTTCATTTCCTAGACAAAATAATTGAGTATAAATAATGCTAGTGGAGAACTGAAGATAAGGCCAGGCGCCCTAAATTTTCTACCTACTCTCTTGATTACAATGAGCAACATCATGCTTTTCTCACCTTGACACCAAATTGCCAAATAATGCTCTTCATCTCTCTACCACCACTCTGAGGAGGAGTTATATATGACTGAACCCTAGCTATAGAGCCGAACATGTATGCCGGAGACTCCGAAGGTCTTTCACTGATCTACTCCTTGCAAATCTGCTTCATATCATATAATCGAACATTAGAACTCACAGAAGGTAGATGTAGATGCCATGTAAATTAACTGTGAGGAATCAATCGGTACTGATCAATATATAAATATTGATGAGAGGGGATGAGGAAGGGCATACCGTGATGATGTACGTTTCTGGTATAAAAATCAAGATGGAGATCGAGAGGTGCAAAAGGAGATATTGACGCGGCTCAATCAAAACACAAGACTAAGCATACATAGCCATGTCTTCAAATTGAGACGCGCCAATACCTTCGTTATTGAATAGATTTACACCTTCCTCCATCTGTATTGGGAGCCTGCTTCTCGATCCATCTTCTTCCCCAAAACTGCTTTCAACCCCCACCTGTGGCTCAGAGAGAGACAGACATATATGCTTCATATCCCTAACTTTCTTAGAACCAGAAGGGAGGAAAGTGGGTGACCCAATTTGATAGAGGAATCCTCATACCTATATTACCTGCTGTTTGCTCTCAAAGGATGTCTATGCTTTATATATAGAGACTCTGAAACCCGTTTCATATGATAAATGGACTTTTCTTCTTGGACCTGCCTTATAGATTAATATTGACTTGGCAAGCTTTTGGCCTTTCCACACAGCATTTGCTGCGTAAAGGGAGGCAAAAGGCCGATTGGTCATGAAAACGAAACCACCAGTCGAAACGGTTTTTGTGTTTATGTACGTATGCTCCCTTAATCTAATAGTTGTTTTCTGGTCATCCTCTCAACCCACCGGGATTCCATTAGATTTCGACCGTTTAACTTTGCCGAAAATAAGAGTTTGACCGTTTAACTTCGGCGAAAGATAATGAGGCGGCCGGAATCCCGGATGTCTTATTGCAATTCACCTCTCACGAGATAAGGCTTCTTCTTCTTTTTTTTGGACTGATCTGACGAGATAAGCCTGGTCACACATTTCTTGCGGGAGGTAATTGCATCGGTACAAAGTTTGATACGTTTTTCATGATTTTTTATTATTTAATTTTTTTTTTGGCCAAGCATAACAGGACATTGTAGGCACACTGTGCTAGGGTTTGCCAATCTGAAAAGCTACCTAGCATTATACCCACCGGGACGATCTTCTTCTTCTTCTTTTTTTTTTTAAGAGAGAAATGAACAATTCATTAATTAATGGACATGCCTAATTACAAAGCCTGCAAACGCGAGGGCGAAAATCTGATAACAACAAAGAGCATGGTTCTCCAACTTGATCAAACTAGAAAGAGTGAGAGGAGATGATGCAGGACGAAATTTTAGCCAAATTCAACAAAGAATTTCAAAACGAAAGAAGCGTCGACACATTAAAGAATGATTTGAATATTGAAAATTGGTATTCAAATAGGCTTCTTAATAATGGAATTAACCATAAATTACTCTTTTGGATATATCGGGATTCTCGAGCAAAAAACATATTCTAGATTGTGAATCGGATTGGAGCAGATTTTGTCCAGAACGTCCGTTTGAAACGCATGATACCTTTCCGGAATGGGAACGACGAGATCTACGAGAATCACTTTAGTGAGCCCCGTCAGATGTAGGCTAAACGATGTCGGTTTGATATTTCGATTCGACATTTAGTATTATTATAGGATTTCTAGTTCCAATAGGTTTTATTGTTTTCTAGTTCTATTCTAAATAGGATTTAGTCAAGAGTTAAGGCCTATATAAGGCATCCTCTATGCTGTATTAGATCAATTAATTCATCAATCATATTGTTATCAATCAAACTTAAGAGATTTTTTTCTTATTTTCTGGTAAATTTCAGAGTTCTATCTATGAGTTTACGTCTATGCTGTATTAGATCAATTAATTCATCAATCATATTGTTATCAATCAAACTTAAGAGATTTTTTTCTTATTTTCTGGTAAATTTCAGAGTTCTATCTATGAGTTTACGCTTGTAAGCTCTCTATTGTTTCTAGGGTTTAACACTTGTTAGCTCCCCGTATTTCTTGCTGCATTAGGAGACCAACAATTCGCTAATCTATAGGTCGGTTACCCTACAACCGAATAGGCGAATACAATAAATTAAAGCAAGACTAACAAATCTACCATGTACATTCTCCACCCATGCTTGCTAACATTGTTGTCGCCATCGCCGCCAACAACCACAAGGTAGTGAGGAGTACTAAACCGGAACGTTGAGGCTCGAAAACCTGATGCCAAACGAATCTCAGTACACAAATCATATGAAAATAACCTACATCACATAAGAGAAATTCTCTCAAAACAGTACCATACGATCCACCTAAGTACCTAATCGACGTTCACATACAAAATCATTGAGAAAAGGAAGAAAGGAGGAATTGTCACCGACTAGATCGACTAATTGGACATTTGGACCAACTTTTCCTCCCAAGTACAACATCATATACGTATATGAAGGCTTAAAAGCGAAATCCAGGTATATGAGAATACTGGAGGTAGGTATGAGTAGGTGCCCTAACTATATTTTATTATGAAAAGGCCAAAAGGTTGTCTTAATTAGATAGTTAGATATAAAGCTTCTCTGCATTTAGCTATAGCTAGCCTAGCTTGATGATCATCAAACGTTTGGGATTATAAATCGATAACACATAGATCGTTACTAAGAATTTGAAGACAAATGGAAGTATGCATGACGTATTATCGAACAGAAGGGTATGAGAGTCTTTGCATAATCAACCTAGGGAAAAATTACTTGTTATTGAAGTAAGGTTGTTAAGATTCACTTTCCTTTTACCATATAGGCCCTTAATAGTTTAGGAATAAGTTCATACTTCGCAGTAAACCCACCATCTAGTATTGAAATTCTCTTCTAGCTTCGGGCGAGATTCTTGTAATATTATGTCCAGATCGCATCCTTCGGTAATCAAGTACGTAATCTGCATATAATTCTTGCATAATCTTTGAGGATGTAATTATTCATGAGCTCCCTACGTCCCCTGGCAATTGGCAACAAGGAATGGCTAGCTTGGTCTGCAAAAAACTCTAGCTCGTCGAGGCTGATGATGCTACTGATGATGCTTTATATCATTAGGTGCTAATTTGTTAATCTCAAATTGAAAAGTTTCAAATTTATATATGGTATTAAAATTGTTGTATACTCGGTACAATAAATAAAACAAAATTCCTAAAAAAATGGAGGACATAGAAATTAATCATCAACTCACAGATAAAAAACACTTGGATCGGATCAATCGATGTTCGTCAATTGATTCAGTACAGTAAGCAAAAGGAAGGAATTCATGGACAGTTAACACTGGGGGAAATGGACGCTTATCTCGGATCATTCTTCTTTGCTTCCTTCTGTCATTCTGGTTTAATTTAGTGCGGTCTGCAAGCAAGAGCGTCACTCACGTTAACAATTGTGGGATTGACGACATTAGTACATCGAGATAAGATAGGTCGATTGTGTTCTCCACTGTATGCGAGATCAATGCCTATCAGTTCCACCATCTCACATGGTAAGGTCTGACTACATGCAAGGTTGACGGCAACTTGAGATGCAGATGAGCCTCTGATGTTCCTGAATCTGATGTTACTAATCTTAATGTTCGACTGACCCTGATGATTGCAACTATGCCCTGGGCAGTAGTTTTGGTCTATTATGATGGGGTTCTGCACATTGTTCATTGTAATATCCACGAAGTGTATGTGTGAGGCAAAACTGGTAACGGGAGTCCCCGGCCATGTCTTGATCCTCACACCATTTGTTGTGTTCGTGAAGGTGCAGTTCCTGACAACGAGGCCATACACCGGTTTTTCATCATTATACTTTCCAAGACTTCCAACGCTTATTCCATGACCCGGTCCGCAATTAACATTGGTTACTATGAGCTTCTTAGTGCCATCACCGATGGAGATACAATCATCTCCGGTTCCGATGTCTGTATCGGTTACGTTGATTCTCCGTGAACGTGCAATGTGGATTCCATCTGTATTCGAGCTCTTCTTTGGTGCTTGGATGGTTAAACGCTGGAATGTAAGATCACGGCACATAAAAACGTTGAAGTGGAAACTTGAGCTGTCAAGGGAAGTTATGTCCTGAATTGCCGAGTTGGTGACGAAGTCGAACCTCACGTTAATGGCACGATAATTATTCCGACCTTGGGAGCCATAAAAAGTTCCTCCACCTGTTAAGAAGAGCCTGTCAATGTACTGAAAAGCAACCCAGGAATCCGAGTTCAGGAGTTGGTGGCCATCTTCGGGAGCTTGCAACGTTCCTTGGATTTGCACCTCAATAGGAGCGTTGCAAGGACCTTTAAAGTTTGCTCCTCTTAACCGGTATGTGCCGCTTGGAACAACGAGTCTGCTCGGCCATGGTGAAGCACAAGCATCTCTCCAAGCGTGTGCTAAGGCATCTGTAATATCACAATCAGGCTTTCCACCATATGTTGCACTCGTCACGTCAAAGATGGTACGGGGCTGGGCACTAGCTGTAGCTGCTAGCAACAAGAACATGAATATCGCCATATTCATCACTTTAAGACCCATCTTGTACGGACACTCCCCTCTGTTTGTTTTGTTATTTGGTGATGATACCGGACGATCCTTGGACCCCGGGAGTCTTCACAAATAAAGCAAAGACCACCAGAGCCCTTTGTTGGTTTTGGACGCAGGGTACTCTATATATAATCTTGTGAAGAAACATAATTGTATACCTTTTCAATAGGATGCCCCGAATTCTAAGGCCCCAAAGATAAAAATTGCCTCTTTTACAACACTGCTTTGATGGTCTAGCTTGTTCCAAATATGTGAAGTATAGAAAATTTGCGTCCGAAATTGGAAGAGGAATAACAGCTTTCCTGGCCCATTTTAGACTCAACAACTATTTAATTTATTAACAGCAAATTATTTTATAATTTATAGAATACAAATGCAAGGTAAAGAAAAAACTCATATCTGTGCGTACGTGTCTTTTCAATATTACACAAAAAGTTTCAATGACGTTTGATAAATGTCATCCACTTCTCCGTCTATACCGTAGTCATGTAAGGGAGCATGAAATAATGATGTTTCAAAAACGTTATAAAATAACCTTTAACGACGGTGGATGAGTGTCATATATAAAAAAGCATGACGGTTGCAAAATGTCATGCAAAGGTTTTTAAATGACGGTTTTGTAGTGTCATAACAAGTACACCATATTAGGAGAGCGAGGTGTGACCCGCAAGAGAACGAAGGCAACCAAAAAGGGTGTAGAACACTAACCATGTAACTGGGCCTCTAATTAAAAAATGAAACAGAGCTCAAATCAGCCAAAACCAACCTCATGAGTCCCAGATTCGAGCCCAACAATGGTTAGGCCCCTCTCCCTCCTGTTAGGCCCACAGGAGTCCAAACCCACCCTACTCTGGGCACCCATATCGGTGCTTCATCGACCTCCGCCGGAACAAAGCATGTTGTCGGAGAGAAGCCTTCGTTCGTCAAAACCGGCAATGTGATTTCCTCCGCCACCAGATCAACCAGATCCTTAGAGACCAATCCATCCACCGCCCATCGAGGAAGATGGCTGTCATCCTCAAACTCCAGAACAATCCAACGCCTAACCTAAAATCTGAAAGACTCGACAACCAAGGAACATGCACAAGATCGATGCCGGTCAAGGAAATCAGACGAAGGGGAATACTAGTACCAGTAATAGTATTGGTATTGATATATATAAGTATTAGAATACTAGTACATACGAAGGGGAATACATGAAAAACATTACGAGGCATGCATGGTTGGCTTTATCGTTGTGTCCATAACATAATTATTCTCTTCAGCTAAGCAAAGCCAAGTTACAGAGAAAAGTGCAATCCTCACTATTTGGCCAGGTTCAATGAATCTCAAAAACCATGACCTACTTTTTGGTTGTGCTGATTATTATTTAAGCCTTGTTCATAGTTGGGATGGATGGGACGTCACAGTAAAAGAGTGCAAGTGTAATGGTTTATTAGAGCACTGTTCAGTGTTCATCATCATGGCCTTGTCTGAACCTTCTCGTTCTTAAACCGATTGAGTACTCCTCCAGTCACCCGGCCTCTTCTATATAACTTCTTCATCTTCTGCAGCTTGAATCTCTTTGATTCCTCCAGCTCCATGGTACCTTTCCTCAATTTCGATTCTTTCTGGTTAAGTTTTCGTCTTTTAATGCACATATATTCTATTGTTTCCTCTCTTGGTTTGTTTTATTGTTTGCTCTGTATGATTCCATGGATATTTAGATTGCTCCAAATTCTCCAATGGAAGATGAGATTTGTACTAAGCCTAACTATCATTGAGTATTGAATATTATAGCATTGTGAGTTTGTTCTTTTGATGTATGCATTTTTGTCGGTGAGTCGTGACTTGTTGGTTAACTAACCTAAATTAAAACTATAAATGTTATCGGTTCAAATCTTACTTACGTATATATGGGTGGGTTATGTAGTCAAGTACTTAGGTGTTATCGTCACTCAATAGGCGGTTATATAATATTAGTATGTTATAGTAATTTAGTTCTGATAACCTATACTTGTATATACCTCGACCCCTCCAAGTTTAATTACCTCATATGCATATAATCTGGTTTTGTTCAGTGGAGCTGAGGAATGTCATCACTTGGATCGAGTTATTGTGCAAAATGGTTCTGATGAGGAACTTGATGAACCAAATAGCAAACATGGGTAGCCAAGACACATTGCACCAATTTTGGAACTCATCACTTAAAGCCATGAATCATCCTCAAGATTCAAGTGCTGGAGTTGGATATCATACTGGAAGTGATGGCTTAAGCTTCATAGAGAATCTGCTCATGGTGTTAGACAACTCATCTCCACCAACATGGTTTCTTTTGCTCTATAAATGGTGCCATCTTTGCCAGGTAAACTAGAACTTTTAGACTTTTAGTACTTCTTGGCCAATAATATAGTGTACTTCTAGATCTCTTTTGACATGAATTATTTATTTCCAGTTTCAATTGTGATATTTTTTTAGGCCAAGTATGAATCACATGTTGAATTGGGTGAAAGAATACCACAGATGGTAGGAACTGGTCAGATCAGGTTGGCCAAACTCATATTGATGCCAGATGGTGACTGCACATGGCAAAGCAAGAACTGCAGCTTAGATCGTCTTCCATATAGAACCTCTCTGTGTATTCTCTGGTCTTATGATGGATTTTTATTAGGTGCCATTCATGGTGATGATCATGATCATCAATGTTCTTAGGATCTCTCAGTTCCTAAATATGACCTTGTAGCTACTGAGAAGAGTTCCCCTTTGCAACTTCAAGTCATTTGTGATCATTCTTGACCACACCCCTACTGTCTGCCCCTATTGTCCTGACGATCACAAAATCAGAAACAATATGATGGGCAGACTTTTATACATGTCAATTTTATAGCTTTTGCTGTAGTGAGCAAGAATCTCATTGATTTAATGCTCTAATTTGCTCTGTATTGTCTAATTTTTGCAATCTAGAGAGAGACTTTTCTTTTCAGTTCTGAGTTTCCCTTCACTTCTGAATTACTGAAGCAGTGAAGCGTGTACTATCAATAATTCTCTCTACCCCAGTTGATCATTTAATGTATATTTACAGTCACAGAATGGGGTAACAATTTTCACTTTATTTTTTTTTGTATTTTAAGCTCAGTAAAGTCTTCCTTATTTACAACTCCCATTGGAAAATAACTGAAGACTGCTTCTGGCAGGTATGTAACACATGCACAAATCTGGGGTGCAATAGTTTGTAGTGGAATTTCTTATGGTGACCCAAACTAGGAGACTCTACAGTGTACTTAAGCCTGTGTCTTCACTAATCACTACTAAACTTTGGAAATGGCCTAACAGTCACAATTTCAAACCTAACCTCTGTGACAGTAAGTATACTGCCGGAAACTGTGTTTCGGCCATGTAAATCATAACTACAAGCATATGGGGAGGTTACAGACCCTCCGAACAGTTTCTTAGAGTGATTATGGCCGCATATTGATATGTAACGCGATAACAGGTATGTGATGCCCTTGCTAAATTTAACGAGTCTATAGCCTTGGCCGGTGCACTTTATGTGCCTCCTGGAATCGAGTTTGAGGCGTGTTGGGCAGATAAACAGCCATTTTATTTGTACATTCCCAAATTATGCAAAGGAACAAAAATCTGGTGACCAGATTCATACTCTGACAAACACCACCCAACAACCCCAATAATTGAAGGAATCAGATTCCTCTTCTTCCCTGATCATCCTTTTGCATAACTTGGGATAATTTTGTCATCCCTTTCAATTAAAATTAGTTCTATCTAGATCTACAATTGCATAAAAAACCAAACTTTATATAAAAGCTAAAGTCTTTTCCCAATTCTGCAGCAAGAGGCGATGAGAAGTTGAGAACTAGAAAGAAGGGAATCTAATCTTGATCTAAATTCTAAAAAATTCATTTCCTTAATTGAATGAATGCACAACATTCATATACAGAGAGCAGAGATTCATATATCTGCTACTGAATTACATATTCAAACTCCTTTCAGGCTTTCTTCTCCTTTGTTTCTGGTGGAGGAAACAAAATCTTGAAGACTCTAGCAGCCAAAACTGCTCCAACTAAAGGACCAATCCAATACACAAAGAAGAGCTCCCAAGTATTGTGCCAGTTATTAACATAAGCCCAGCCAAAAGCATTAGCAGGGTTCATAGAAGGCCCTGTGTATCCACTCCCCACTATAGCCAATCCCACAGTAGCCACTTTAACCAACCATATTTGCAGAATAAGATTCTTAGGACCCTTGAGCATAACCCAAAGCAGAGAAAAACAAAGAGAAAAAGTGAACAACCCTTCAGCAATAGCACCACTTTTCACGTCCACTTTCAGAGAAGGCCCTTTGACAAATTGCTCATACTTTTCAGGCATCAGTTGCAGGATGGCCTTGGCGCCACCTGCTCCGCCGACGGCCTGTGCCGGGAACTGGACCGCCATAGAGATCAGGGAAGTTCCCGGGGTGAGGCCGGCGGCATAAAAACTGACAGTGGTGGAAGGATTGAAGCTGGCACCACCTAAGAGCTTGCCAATCATGCTGAATATCAGGACTAGAACTGTGGCATGTATGGTGGTGATGAAACGGCCTATCAAGGACCTTGCTTGGAATCCAAGAAATGAAGCTAAGATGGCTGTGAAAACCCGCATGATTGGGGCAACGAAAACAAATAGGGAAGTCAGAATTGCATCTCCTACAGCTGCTTTGATCAGATTACCCATCCTAACTTTCTGGGGCTCTCACTCCCTCTCAGAATGTAGTGTTTCTGACTTTCTGCTTTGTTTGGTCCTACATGTGTGACATGTCCCCACATATGTCTCAGCCGTCCTAAAAACAAACAAACATTTTGAATATGAATCAAATTAAACTCATTTTACTTTATTGTTATAAATATCATCAGATACCTTTAGAGCAATTTTAACAGACTATTTATTTTAATTTTTAGCTATTTTAGACAGCGTGTTTAGTTTTTTTTAATATTTTCAGAGCTCCAGCAGACTAGCCAAAATTTAGCTATTATGACTTTTAACTATCTCGCTAGCTAAATATAGAGAGCGAGATAACTCAGATGAAACTAGCTATAATTTAATACATTTATTGTAAGATATTTTACGTGATATATAAATATATTTAAATTATTTAATCTTTATTTGAAGAATAATGTTGATGTAATACTAGTTAAAATAAAAAACATTGATGTAGCCGCATTTCTAAAATGGTTAACCAAAATGACATTTTTGCCAATTTGACTAAAATTTAACTCAAAAATAGCTAGCATTGCTAAAGATGCTCTTACTCGTTTTTAATGAATCAATCATATTCTTTGGTTAACTCATTTGTCAATTTAACTTATAAATATCATCAAGGACAAAGGTGAGATAGTTTTCTCTCTCTAAAAACTTTTCTCTGCCTTCTCTCTACCAAACCCACATGCCTGGGTCTCATCTTCTTCCCCTCTCTCTTGCCCGATCTAGATCGCCGATCTGGATCTATGCCTTGGGAGTTGGGGGAGAGATGAATCTCCCATTTTCCCTCTTCTTGAAGATTGTTTCTATGCTTTTCAGCTGTTTTATTTCCCCCACCGTTTTGGGCGGTGCCTCTCGGAGCTTGGCTCTGTTTTTGGCCTTGTGGGTTTCGATCACTATGGAATGTCCGGTTTTTGGTTCTTTCTTCTTTCATCGGCTTTTCCATTATGGGTTATCCTCTGCCATGGTCGGCGGTCCTCTTTGGTCGGATTCTTTTGAATATGAACGGTCCCAACGGGTTCCTCTCTTCTTCGGAGGAGATCGAACAGTTGATTATCTGTCTGGGTGAGGTTTGCTCACTATTTCACTCGGTGTTGCTTCAAGAATCTGTGTGCCTTATGGTGCATGTTTCTTTGTTCCTTTTCCGGATCTCACCCACCCCCTCTCCCGTCCTATTTATTTAGGTTGCGGGAGCCTTGGTTCTTCGTTCATGGCAGGTTTGGTTTGTTATGGTGAAGCTGATGTCTGCAGTAATCTCTGGAAATATGATGGATGGAGCTGTTTTGGCCACGATCCTCAGTAAGGGATATGGAGGTAATTAGTTACCAAAAGTAAATAAGATGCGGGCGTGCCACCTAGCGGACGACGAAAGAAAGTGCGTCGGGTCTTGACTTCTTAATCAAGCGTAGGGATTCCGGTGCCACCTCGCGGAAGAGGAATTACAAGCACTGAGCGAATCGATACTCACGGTGTGTCACGAGCAGAGCAACCAAAGAGGGATCACGAGTGATCAGAGATGAGTCCGAAAGGGATCTGAGAACTAATGCAATGTGCGCTTAGAACTAGGGTTTCGAGAGGCTCGAATGTATCAACTAGGTTGAAAGTTTGTTTGTTTGTATTGAGTTGTTGTTGTTTTTTTTTAGAGAGAGCTTGTAAGCCTTCGAGCCCCTTTATATAATAGGTTGCCTTCTGCTAGAAAAAAGATAATCATAGTCCAATTCGGACTTATAGTCAGAATACCACAAGGACACTGCTTCACTCGCGCGAACCAATCATCTGCATGACACGTGTCCAGCCGCGTGATTGACTCTGCTTGGGCTACTGCTTTCGCGCTACCCAACTGTAGAGTCCTACGCGAACTCAACCACAGACATCCTTATCTCGCGAGGTGTTACAGTCCTTGTCACACTCCGCCCCGCACGCGACTTTGAACGGGTTTTGCATTAAAACGGGCCACATGTATTGGCCCAAATGCTATCCAAAACTTATTGCGAGTCTTGGACCAAAATATCACCTCGCGTAGCACATCCACTCATGCATCCAGCTCGCATGCAACTGAAGTCATTGTTTTGATATGTGCGAACTCCTCAGCTTGCCTAATAATTTCAGTCATTATGTGTGAAGGCCCTTTCGCATGCGAACTCTGCTATCCAGCTAGCATGATCTCGCTGACGGGCCATCACTTGTGAATCCAATTATTTTGGGCTCGCCGGTGTGACGTGGACTAAGAATTTAATTAATATTCACCTAGACATTTACTGTCCAGTAAAATATTAAATTGGGTGTAAACAGGAGCTTCTGGACTTGCATGGGTCTTTCCACTGTGCTTGATTTGGTTGAATCAGATTGATTCCCTACTTCGTGCTCGAGGTGGTGTTGTCCTTCCCGTCAGATGTTGCAGTTGTGTGGTTTTACTTTGTTGTGTGTTTGTTTGAGGCTTTTGAGCCTTGTTCTCAGTTGTTTCCCAGCAGGAGGTCTTTGGGCCTCTGTGTATATCTTTAAGTTTTGAATAAAATGTGTTGTTCTCTGTCAAAAAAAAAAAAAAAAACTTATAAATATCATCAGATACCTTTTACTCATTCTAAATGAGATTGATGACGTGGTATCTATGGGCATATATATATATATATATATATATATATATATATATATATATATATATATATATAAACAGTAGGTACACATGTTTTCATATCGATGCACGCAATCTTTTTACATCTTTTTATTGGTGTCAGTTTACGTAGACACTTAGAGAGCACGTTTATTAACTTGGAATTGAATTTATCTTGAATCAGTATCAACAAGAATTAGTATGAGAATATTTCAATCTATTCTACTGTACGTTTACTTACCATAAAGAATCAAAACATGAATGAAACAAATTACGATTGATGTTGTTTACTTACCATATGGAATCAGAATTAAAACTATGTTGATTACAAAAATACCCCTACAAGAAAGGAACCTCGAAGATGTAAATATTCTGGGATGATATATTTCGGATGGTAACAATACAAATTATACAATATATTGCACTAACCTCGGAGTCTGCCGTTTTTGTTGTTGTTGTCATTGTTGTAATCTGATGGTAACAATACAATATATAAAACATCCTGAGAGAGCTCCGCATCTTACGGAGTACTCTCGTCATTGAAACCCTAGGGTTTCGTCGACGGCGGCGGGATCATCTGGTCCCTGGTTCGGGCACGAGAAACGGCTGCGACGGTAAAGGAGTCTAGCTTCGACGGTCTCCTCTAATCGACGGTGCTGCTGCTCGGTTTTAGCGACTTCGGTCATGGGTGTTGCGAGAGGCGGGTTCGTATGTCAGATCTACCTCAGAGTCTCGATCTTTAAAGTCAGCGGAGTTCAAGCTTACGAGAGGCGGTTGATCAGGTTATTGGCCGGATTTGAAGGCTACAAGGGTCGACCGGAGTTCCTTGGTTCGGCGGGGCGATGCCGATGGTGTTGAGGTGGCGCGGCCGGCTGCTTGATCAGCGGCGCCGGTAGGCAAAAACTGGGGTGTCCATAGTAATTGGGCTTGGGCTCATGATCTTTGGGTGCATCTAGGTTTGGGTCCAGTTACCAAGTTTGGAACCCAGGGCAACCTCCTCTGCGTATGATGGTTTCGGGTTAGTCGATTTTTACAGGTTTAGGGCATGCCCATTCCTGTGTTTATTTTGCTGAGCTTTAGTTTTTGGTTTTTTCCTTGAACTTTAGTTTTTGCTGCTTTTTGGTTGAACTCCATAATAGTTTCGTTAGGTCGTTTTTGGGCTATCTAGCATGGCTTTTTCTATCGTTGCCTTTACGGGTAAGTCATGTTGTAACTGTTATCCTTTCGTTGCAGTATCAAAAGCTTTACGTCCATGTTTCAAAAAAAAAATACAATATATATTTCTAGAGTTATGTAATTTAGAAATATTATAATTATGTACGGATATTTTAAGGAGAAAAAGTCGATTCTATAAGCTTGATGCTGATACCCATTTCCTCCCTTGGGCATCATATTAGGGGGTTTATAAAGAATCAGTTGTTGATAAGCAAGTTGAACCCACATCTCATTTAAATACCTTGACATGTTAGTAAACGCCGAAATTCACTCATCCCGGAATCAATTATACCACTCTCAATTTTATTCCAGGTTAGTAAACATGCCCTTACGTGCATTGAAGATTAGACGATATTAGTACTAAAGAGAGAGAAAAAATGCGAGGAAATAACCGGTGAGCTCCATAGTTCGCTAAAGTATTTCGGCAAAAACATCTCGCCAGTGAATAAAGGGAAAATGTGAGGGAAGATAGTGAACATTTACAATGTTAGAGACTGCCTCAAACCAAACATGGTAGTCAATTTTGAATCTAGTGTGACTTGTATCGCTTCAAAAATACTAGGATACCAGTTCCACCATCATGGGTCCTCATCGGACTGCAATTGCATAAACAGAAGTGGCAACAAATAAACGATGCATAATACCCAAACTTAATATCAATCCCTTTTCAAATTCTGCAGACCAAACTTTCATTGAACAGCATTGATACATAGAGATCAGAATCCGGATACACTTACGCATCAATTGAGCTACATATCTGCTACATAATCAAATATTCAAGCTCTGTTTATGCTTTCTTCTCCTTTGGTTCTGGTGGAGGAAACAAAACCTTGAAGACCCTAGCAGCCAAAATTGCTCCAACTAAAGGACCAATCCAATAAACAAAGAAGAGCTCCCAAGTGTTGTGCCAGTTATTGACATAAGCCCAGCCAAAAGCATTAGCAGGGTTCATAGAAGGCCCTGTGTACCCGCCTCCGACAACAACCAATCCCACAGTAGCCACAGAGAGCAACCATATTTGCACAATTGGATTCTTAGGACCTCTTAGTATAATCCAAAGCAAAGCAAAGCATAGAGAAAAAGTAAACAACCCTTCAGCAACAGCACCACTTTTCACATCAACTTTCAGAGAAGGCCCTTTGACAAAGTGCTTGAACTTGCTAGGCATCACCTGCAGGATGGCCTTGGCGCCGCCTACGCCGCCGGCCGCTTGAGCCGGGAACCTGACTGCCATCGAGATAAGGGAGGTTCCGGGGCTGAGGCCGGCGGCGTAGAAGCTGGCTGTGGTGGAGGGATTGAAGCTGGCACCACCCAAGAGCTTGCCAATCAAGCTGAAAGTCAAGACGAAAGATGTGGCAAGTATGGTGGTGATGAAAAGGCCTGTCAAGGACCTTGCTTGGACTCCAAGAAACGAAGCTATGATGGTTGTGAACACCCCCATGGATGGGGCACTGAAAACCCACATGGAAGTCAAAATTGCATCTCCCAGCGCTGCTTTGATCATGCTCCCCATCTTTTCTGAGTTTTCTCTTCGGCTCTGGGAATGGAAGTCTTCTGCTTTAAAATTCTGTGGACTAAAAATCTCAGCCCTTTACACACAAACAACAAATACATGTGGATGAATCAGTATGGTTTGATACTTTGATTTGTTGGTGAAATGTAACGTACTTGTCGTTTTCAACCCAATACTTTACCTACCCACAAATATTAGGAATGCACGAGGTATACGTTTTGGCCTAATTTGTTAAAGCATGGTGAGGGAAGCAATTCTATATTGGATGCTGACATCGACTAATCGCGTCTATATTCAGTCGGAGAAAGTAAGATCAGGTACTCCAAAACCCTGAGTTGCTGAGAATCTTGGAAAGGCATTCTCGGAAAGAAAAAAATGAAGAAGAAGAAAAAAGAAAAAACCTTGGAAGGCTGATATGTGAAGTGCTTTAGTGAGCTTGATGTAGATGACCGATGTTCGGTGTGTGGAGACTTGTAACTGAAATGGTATGTATTCTACCGGCAAGCAAGATGTATGAATTCAACTTGATCTCCATTGTAATAGAAAGTCGATGAAACACCGTATATTTCAGAAGGTTATACTGTGCACATGATTTAACAGTTAAAAAAAGATACATTACTAGACTAGATATACGCATCAATTATATGGAAACTAAGTAAAAAGTGTTACAAAATAAGAGAAGGAACTTACTAGCTTGATTTGGTTACGAGGAGCTAGCTTGGCTACGGGGAAGTATATCCTCACTATTATCATGAGAGAATAGGTATGGAAAATTGGTGAATCTTTTCTTTATTCACTGGTCCATATCCATGTATATGTCAAGAATATGCTCGATTTAAATCCACGAGCAGCTTAATGTCAGATTTTGTGTCATCATGTTATTGTATATCAAGAATAGGAGATACCTGTACGAGAACATGAAACCGTCTTTCAATAATAGTTTGGGCCTGAGATAAAAGTTTCTTCGGTTCTGGGCCAATACATACTCCAACTGCAAATAACTTTTCGGGTCCAGATAACCAAAACCAGGATGACACTACTCAACACTAGTGTAGGTGTAATATGACATATTTTTCATTACGTTGCATTATTGAAATACTCGGAGATATATAGAATTAGGCCACGATGCTCCGCTCTTTGCGGAGTGGTTTGGCAATACGAAACCCAGGTTTCACTACGGCGGCGGCGAGTCTTGTGCTCCACGATGCTCCGCTCTTTGCGGAGTGGTCGTCGGAAACGATGATGGCAGATGGACGGGGACGTCGGGCTGTGGTGGTGGTTAAGGTTGTTCAAGGCTCGAGTTCTGGTGTTGGCATGGTGGAGAAAAGTCTGACGTCTGTTTGGGAGGAGGGAGGTGGTCACTGGCTTGGGAGGTGGTCGCTGGCGAAGTCAAGTTCCTCTGCTGGGAGGTTGACTTTTACCTGGGTTTGTGCTCGGATCCGAGCCTCCAAGACTGGGTTTGGACTCAAATCTAAGACTGGTCAAGATTGGGCTTGGGTTGATGGTCTTGGGCTCTAAGTTAAGAAGGCTGTTTTTGCAGCCGTTGAGGATGTGATGGCTCGCCCTAATGCAAGGGCAGGGGCATGACTTAGGCCTCGGGCTTCCCTGCCCGAGCATCGGATGTGATTTTATTGTTTAATTCTTAAGTTTGTTAGGTGTATACTAATTGAGGTCTTAGACAGCTAATATTCTGTTCCAGAGAATTAAGTAGTAAGATTTTTATCTTTTGCTTCGGGCTTTTTATGGGCCTATGTGTAATCAGTAAATGTATCTGTCTTGGTGTTTGTAAGCCTCCCTTAACATACTCTGTAGAGGACGGCATTTTGATGTACGTGTCTTTTCGTCATTGATTAAGCAATATAAGTTATCATTTTCAAAAAAAAAAAAAAAAACACTAGTGTAGGTGTAACTGTGGCAGCGGTAGATTATAGCGGTATAATATGTAATGATTACTTCGTTTTATTTAAATTTGGTAACTGACTATTAAAAAAAAAAAAAAGTGTTGCTGTGTCAGTACTTGGAAGAAGATGAGGTTGATTACCTCATGGTACGTAGTTCCTCCTGTAAATGCTAATGACACAAGAAAACGCGTCAGTTTCAATTATTTATACTACAAAATCACCTGTGACAATGCTGGGGGATTAAACACACACAACCTTGCAAAATCCAGAGCAAGTGGGATTTGGGTTGGTAATAGTGATCGTACCGAAACATATGCAATTTAACCAAAATATCAGGTTATCAACGGATTAGAAAACACTTAATTGTGTCGGTGGGTTGCTTAAACAAAATTGCTGAACCACTAAAAGCCATGAAACAGAAGGAGCTCAGTAGCTTAGCTAGTGAATCTGGGAAGTAGATTGATCTTGATTCTTGACTATAAGAATAGAATACGAACATATATAAAATGTGTACATTGCCAGCTTGCTGTTTATATTTATGTTTTGGAACCAAAGTCTTCCGGGGTCAGTAAGATCTGTTGCCCTTTATTAATGCATAGGCGATTAGGCATCACTCTAATTTCATTGTCCGAGTTCTGCATTCAGTGCTTGAAGTCATTAGGACAAACCAAAAGACAAGGGTCTTGGTATGATATAAGATACCACCATAGGACATGTTACTCGTATTGCAGATGCACTGGTACTATGCAGAACCTGTTACATCTGAATCCGAAATCTAACCCTAAGCTCATATTCTAACAATATCCAGTTTGCATTATCAATAAGTAACACTAAATTGCCATGAGACGTGTCCCCGAAAGATATTAATTATTATGAAAAAGTAACACAATAAGACGTTACCATGAATTTCATGGTCAATGTTAAACTCTTTTAACTCCTATGATCTCCACAAAAGCAAAGGAAATGACTTTCCTTCTTGAGCTCTATCAAGAAATCTCTACACTTTCCAAATAATAAAGAAACCGCCTCTTTTGACAAAGAAAAATGACCAAAAATCTAGGTTACTTCACTTAGCCCAAGATACGCGGTATGGACCGAGGCAGACAGGCAGTGACTGCAAGATGCCAAGAACACTTATTTCTTTCCTTACATATAGATTGAGATACAGCTCACACACGATAACAAATTGGCCATTGTTTTCTTTCTAAAAATTAAAGGACCAAATCCCATCAAGAAAAAGCCAAGACAGATCCAGCATTATGATACTGATAACAGACTAGACGGGCTGCTTCTGAGAATCCTCTATATAACACATTCTTTTTCTTTCCCACAAAGAAAAAGAAGAAAGAAAAAGCAGAGGGAGGTGAGGGCTTTCCAGTGAGAAAGAGAGGCAAAGACTGAATCTTTACCTCTTCCTGAAGGTTCTTATTTGCATTTCATTAGCCCCATTTGTCATCTCCATTGCTTTCAAGAATAAATAGAAGATTTGGGTTTCAGGAGAAGAAGAGAAATCTCATATGGGACTCTACACAAGTGTGTGTTGTGTCTTATTGGCTGTTTTGCTTACTGTGAGCTTCACAAATGGGGAAGATCCATATAGGTTTTACAACTGGAATGTCACCTATGGTGATATCTATCCGCTTGGTGTGAAACAGCAGGTAAGCTCTCTCTCTCTCTCTCTCTCTCTCTCTCTCTCTCTCTCTCTCTCTCTCTCTCTCTCTCTCTGAGGAAAAGAACAATGAGTGATTGCTGAAATGAGCTTTGAAACAAAATGCAGGGAATATTGATAAATGGGCAATTCCCAGGGCCACAGATTGATTGTGTGACCAATGATAACCTTATTATCAGTGTTTTCAACAGCTTGGATGAACCTTTTCTCATTTCTTGGTTAGCAATCTTCTCCCTTTTAAATGTATATTATGTGTATTGCTAAGCACCAATTACTTTATGTATAATTGCTATTACCCTATCACAAAGTGAAGACATGATTCAATCACCTATTGAATATGCATGTTTTAGTCACTTTAGTTGAATGTATATAGTACTTGGGCCAATTGCATGTGACATAAAGTGAACACCTTTGATTGCCTAAAACTGTAATGATAATTGGTGTGAGTGTGTGAGTAACAATAGAATTCATTCATGCAAAGCTTCTTGAGCATGAAGCACCAAGCAAAGATTGTTTTAGTAAATACTACAGTAAATTGTTACCTAGCATGTTCTTGACATGCTTTGTGTTTAAAAGAAAAGAATGGCAACTTATAATCCAACAAGATGTGGTATTCAGTGTGACCACTAAATCCTGAAAATTGTTGTATAGGAATGGTGTGCAGCAGAGAAGGAACTCATGGCAAGATGGGGTCTTTGGCACAAATTGTCCCATTCCACCAGGACAGAACTTCACTTATGTTCTTCAAGTCAAAGATCAGATTGGAAGTTACTATTATTTTCCTTCCCTTGCATTCCACAAAGCTGCAGGAGGGTATGGTGGTATCAAGATCTCAAGTCGACCTAGAATTCCAGTGCCTTTTGATCCTCCTGCAGGAGATTTCACCATTCTAGCTGGAGACTGGTTCAAGCAAAATCACACTGTAAGTAGCATTTCCTGGAGAATATTGTTGATAGGTTGATAATCTGGTTGGTTAATTGATTAAGTAAAATATTGTTCGATATGTAGTATGTGTTAGTTTTGACCAGAGATCCATAGAAAAATGAGGCATTTGATATGTGTAATGTGTTAATTGATGGGATATATTGTTTGTATGTTACAGGATCTGAAGGCAATTTTAGATGGTGGGAATAATCTTCCCTTTCCTGACGGACTGATCATCAATGGCCGCGGATCAAATGGGAATACATTTACAGTTGATCAAGGTAGCTACTCAATACAAGTAAAGAACCATTTGCTTGTGTGGTTTGGAATATAAAAGAAGACTCACATCTTTGCTTCATGTGTCATACTTGCTTTTGCAGGCAAAACTTACAGGTTCAGAATATCAAATGTTGGAATTGCAACATCCATCAATTTCAGGATCCAAGGTCACAAGATGCTGTTGGTTGAGGTGGAAGGCATCCACACCTTGCAAAATACTTACAGCTCTCTTGACATTCATTTGGGACAGTCACTCTCTGTTCTGGTAACAGCTGATCAACCACCACAAGATTACTACATTGTCATCTCTACTCGTTTCACCTCACAAGTGCTCTCCGCAACCTCCATTCTTCACTACAGTAACTCGGGAGGAAGTGTCTCTGGTCCTCCACCTGGTGGCCCAACTACTGAGGTCGACTGGTCTCTTGAACAAGCTCGATCTTTCAGGTACTTTTACCATTGTGTTCTGTCAGAAAGCATATACCTTGTATATAAATGGTAGTCCAGAATTGGAAATAGGTTCTACCTTGTTCATATATTTTTACGAGTATGACATGCCATGCAATAAGATTATTTCTTTCACGCCATCATTCCAGTAATAGTATTAAGCATGTATCGAAACCTTCATTAAGCAACGAATATGATATGAACAAAAAATTAAGCCTCTCAATGATCATGTGTTTTATGCATCAAACCAGGCGGAATTTGACAGCAAGCGGACCAAGGCCTAACCCTCAAGGCTCATATCATTATGGATTGATCAACACCACCAGGACAATCAGGCTTACAAACTCTGCTCCTATAATCAATGGCAAGCAAAGATATGCTGTAAATAGTGTATCCTTCCTCCAACCTGACACACCACTAAAAGTTGCTGACTACTTCAAGATCTCTGGAGTGTTCTCAGTTGGAAGCATCTCGGATAACCCCACTGGTGGTGGTGGTTATCTCCAGACTTCTGTCATGCATGCTGATTTCCGAGCCTTTGTTGAATTTGTGTTTGAGAATCCGGAGGATACTCTGCAGTCATGGCACCTTGATGGTTATAGTCACTTTGTTGTTGGGTAAGTAAACTTTTCCTATTTTCAAAAGCTCAAATCATCTCTTTTCACTGTTTTTTGAGTTTCTTAAACAAGATGGTTTTTTTTTTGTGTGGACAGTATGGATGGTGGACAGTGGACACCAGCAAGCAGATTAAGATACAATTTGATGGACACTGTTTCTCGTTGCACCGTTCAGGTAAACACAACAAATATATTGGCCAAATATCTCATATTTTTACACATGACAGATAAATTTGGCAAAGTGTACCACTCTTAAAAGCAATGTGAGTTATGTGTTCATTATTTCTAACCTCAATTTGACATTTCAGGTATATCCCAACTCATGGACTGCAATTTATGTGCCTTTGGACAATGTGGGAATGTGGAATGTGAGATCTGAGAATTGGGCTAGACAGTATTTAGGCCAGCAGTTCTACCTTCGTGTATACTCACCGGTAAATTCATGGAGGGATGAATATCCTATTCCGAAGAATGCTCTTCTGTGTGGTCGAGCATCAGGCCGGCGAACTCGGCCTCTGTAAGTAAAAGTAGCATCACTGCAATGTAAAACTGTCAAGAGTGGTTGTCAGGGCCTTACATGAGACCTAGGAAAGAAGATCTATGTCTGCAGAAGTTTTAGTCAGGGCTTAGCTCAAGCCATTTTTCAGACTTTACTTTTGGGGGGATTGGTTGCGCTCATCAGAGGAATTATTTGTTTCTTTTATGTGTGATCCAATATGAAACTCATGGATCATGTATTCTTTAATATTTTTCCACAGTTTTTAATCAAGAACAAATATTTAGCCCAACTTTGTTCCACTGAGAACGTTAAGAGCTGTTGGATATATACTGTCATACTTTACAGCATTGGAAAAAGAAAAAGAAAAAGAAAAAGAAAAAGAAAAAAACAATATATGTTACTGTTACGGTCAAGCTCCAAATTAATCTGAGAAATTGAGTGTCCACAAACCTGAATTATAGTACACCTCTTTGGCTAGCAGAAGAGGTTACCGGGAACACCGTTCCGGCCAGAGCAAGGGTTTTGTTACAGCAGTTGCATATAACCAAAATTTCGCAAGCCATTATGAACATAAGCACACTATAAACATCTTAGGATGAACATGTAAACCACCCAAAGCTACTGCATTATCAGACAAGTTTCATAGAATCTAGTAATTAAGTTCGAATATGATGGCAGTGAAGGAATGAAAGGGACTACAATGTCGACTAATTTCAATCTATCTCCCAAATCAAAACCCCCTAATCCCCATGATTGCATGTTCATATTCATCTTCTTTGTTTTGCTTAACAAAACTCACACCACTTTTAGAAAACAATGCATCAAAGACTTGACAACTTTACTTCATATCTGAATCCCACAGCTAAAGCCGCTTGTTTCAAAAGTACAGTTGTACCAAATTATTGTAGATTACAGTTTGATCGACTTCAAAATGCTGGTAAAATTATTACCTGAAACTGTGAAACAACAGTTTGAACTTTCAACCAAACGTTAAAGGTAGAAGGGCAAGCATATTGTACCTCCATGATTGGTGAGTTCACTATGAGCGCTTGAGGAACTCTATTGTCTCAATGTCTGCGTCTCATGGATGCAGAACTAGATATTGGCCTAAATTGATAAGAAAGGATAGAACCCGACTTCGGTGACAAGTCCTTGTCACCTTAAGATGACCACAACCAATGAATATGGGACACGTATCCATTTTAAAAGGTTTGACTGCAATTTAAGGACATAATATGAGAGTTTTGGGTATTTGATATGTTTGTTTATAATTATTATTGACACTTGTTCATCTCTCATTGATGTTTGTTACCCATAAATGACCATAGCTGGTCACCCAAGTTATTTCCGAAAGGATATGGCTTAGTCTATTACGAAACTTAATTTTGCATAAAATCATTAGAATGATATTGGAATTGATAATTGAGGGTGATGTTCTTTACAAGCATGGTATAGTATGACAAATTGAGAACTCTATAAAAATTGTCACTTTCATCCATCATCCACATTCAAGGTACCACTTAAACAACTCGTAAGTCGTAAGTCATGATTTACACAAAATGTGACTTAAAGTTAACTTGTACGAGAAACATGTGTGTCGAATGATGTCTTGTCTTAAGATATTATATAAAAAAAATAAAAATAAAAAGTGTCCGAACATGCATAATATTATGCCACTGCACACTAGCCACTGTAGCCATAAATATCCACGTCAGGAAGTCAGGAACCATGTTCATCCATTTTCACTTGTCGAAGGAACACAGTCGAGATCCCACAGGACGAAACCACTTGGGTTTGCAATTTGCAGAAGGGGAAGGTAGCTAGTGTTCATTAACTCCATACAAATCTGTGCTAAAGATGATCAAACCCCTCAATAATGGTCCAGCGTCGGTGGCTGGCTTAGCTAGAGATGACTTCAAGTCTTCACTCTCTCTGGCCTGTGGCCTCCCACCAAGTAAGTAGTTAGGTGTCTGAGCATACGATCATTTTCATCAAATGGATTTGAAGAAAGAGAACATTAGGTCCCAACTGTTTGAATCAATAGCCTTCATCAGTTCGAGTACTGAAATAAATAAGATTGAGGGTGAGACTTAAGCTTAAGTCAAATGGTGGTTTTGATTTGGATATATAGATATGTATGAATATCCATGTCATCGTCTAGTTTGACTAGTTTCATATTTATTGTTCCCGCCAATCCCCCAACGGTTCCGACGCGTCCAATGAAGGCTTGAACATGCAGACATTAAAGGCTGTTTGGTGTTATCGATCAGTGCGTGTATGATTTGCTGGTAAAGTGAAGCCTATATAAAGGATATGGTCTTTGATCGAACAGAGCAGAGCAAGCTAGTTCAGCCATAGCTAGCTGAGAATTCAATTACCTTGAGAGAGAAGAAGACATGGGTGTCTCTCGGAAATGGCTGTCTTCGAGTCTTCTTGTGCTCTGCATTGTCTTCCAGTTGAGTGCAATGCTCGCTCAGGGTGATGACAAGGTTGACAAAGCTAGATTTCGGGGTGATGACTGTGGATGGGGTCGCCGCTGTGGTGGTCGCTTTGGTCGTGGTAGGGGTGGTGGCGTTGGAGGAGGAGGAGGATTTGGTGGCGGCGGAGGTCGTGGAGGAGGAGCTGGAGGTGGTATTGGTGGCGGTGGAGGAGCTGGAGGTGGGGCTGGTGGAGGAGGTGGTGTTGGAGGTGGGGCAGGTCATGGTGGAGGTTTTGGAGCTGGAGGAGGTGTAGGCGGTGGAGCTGGTGGAGGTTTAGGAGGTGGTGCAGGTGGAGGCGGTGGTAGCGGAGGTGGTGGTGGGGTTGGTGGTGGTTCTGGGCAAGGAGGAGGCTTTGGAGCTGGGGGCGGGGTAGGTGGTGGAGCTGGAGGAGGCGGAGGTCTAGGAGGAGGTGGTGGGGGTGGATCAGGAGGTGGTGGCGGGGTTGGCGGTGGTTCTGGTCAAGGAGGAGGTTTTGGTGCCGGTGGTGGTGTAGGCGGTGGAGCTGGTGGAGGCGGAGGTCTTGGTGGAGGAGGTGGCGGAGGATCAGGAGGCGGTGGCGGTGTAGGTGGAGGTTCTGGACATGGAGGAGGTTTTGGTGCCGGTGGTGGTGTAGGCGGTGGAGCTGGTGGAGGTGGAGGTCTTGGAGGAGGAGGCGGCGGAGGGTCTGGAGGCGGTGGTGGTGTAGGTGGAGGTTCTGGTCAAGGAGGAGGTTTTGGTGCAGGCGGTGGTGTAGGCGGTGGAGCTGGTGGAGGTGGAGGTCTTGGAGGAGGAGGCGGCGGAGGGTCTGGCGGCGGTGGTGGTGTAGGTGGAGGTTCTGGTCAAGGAGGAGGTTTTGGTGCCGGGGCCGGCGTAGGTGGTGGAGCTGGTGGAGGTGTAGGAGGAGGTGGTGGCGGCGGATCAGGAGGCGGCGGTGGTGTGGGTGGAGGTTCTGGCCAAGGAGGAGGTTTTGGTGCCGGGGCGGGCGCAGGCGGTGGAGCTGGTGGAGGCGTTGGTGGTGGTTTAGGCCATGGCGGCGGTGTAGGTGGCGGAGCTGGCGGTGGCCACGGAGGAGGAATTGGAATTGGAATTGGGATTGGCATTGGAGTGGGAAGTGGTGCTGGTTCTGGTCAAGGAGTTGGCAGTGGGAGTGGATCCGGTGGAGGTGGTGGACATTAAGACTAGTTTGATTTAGAAACAACTGCATGCTTAAAGTATCAGCGTTAAAGTTGCTACATGTATTTAGCCACATTGAGGCCCTGAATTATCAGAAATCAAAACTGTATTATCAATGTCAATGCAATACTTTTCCTATGAATTTTGGTAAAATGTATTTTCAGTGCATGTAGTTTGTTTAATCCGTCACACTTTGTCTCAAGACAAGTGACTTCATGTAGCTCCAACTCCCTGCATTTAGGCCGTAGATCATAGGAAGCACTCGTCAATGAAGCTTCTTCCACTTCAACACATCCAATAGGCTTGCAATATTGTTTCACTTGTTTGGGAAATCTGATATAAATTGTGGAGACATTCTAAATGACACCTACCCAAGGCAAGCCAAAGATTGTTATTTTCTATATTTGTGTCATCCACTTCTTATAGAAAGTGAGATAGAGTCGGTCCAGAAATGGGACACAGAGACCGAAAGAGTAATACTAGTTGAGTTGAGAAAGGACATAAGAGCCTATCATTATCATTGAACATAATCCTCACATTTTGTAAAAAGGTCATTCCAGAGTTGTTAAAACTGGTATGAGAAAAACAAGTCCAACTTGAAAATTTTGTTTATGTTAAAAACGATGCATTGTCATTAAACTATATGTCAGTCTCTTGCATTGTCACAACTAAACTACGCCGGATTTAAATTAAGTAATCGTTAAAACAAAGCTTACAAAGGAATTTTGAAGACAAGAAGAAGCTTGCATAGGACGCTTGACATCCCTATTTTTCCTCTCCAAAACGACACAAAAGGCAACAAAACAAAAAGAAGACCAAAACGTTTTGATTAATAAAATCCATGGAAGCCAATTCCAAAGAATCAAGTTCCCAAAGGGTTGCGTCTCTCCAAATACACAAACGTGTCGCAATCCAACCGTCAATCCCCCTCAAGTCCCCACAACCAACCGCCCAGATTGCTCCACCCCCTACCGCACCCCCACCCGATCCTAGCCTCCCACAGTGGCGACGTCGCCGACGTGTATTAAGTTCCCGCTGGTTCCCATAGCAATATAATAATAGCACTTTCCCGCCGATCCTTTGACGATTTTTTGGTGGTGTTCTCCGAACTCGCCGAAATAAAAAACCCTCTGAGAAATTGTGATCGCAAAACCCTAATTCTGTAATGGAGCTCCGTTCTCGCAAGAGGCTTTCCGGCGCCGATACCGATGGTAAGTCTCTCGCCACTCCCAGACACCCATTACATCATCGTCTGCTTTTTTTCGCTGTAAAAATTTGGGAATTTTCGGGGTTTACCGAAAAGCATTGGAATTTGTGAATGTTGGGAGTAATTTTGGGGGTTTTGGAACTGGGTTTTGTGTTTTAGATGATAAAGTTACAATCTTTTTTGTATAAAGTTTTGCCCTAAAAAAATGTGTGTGGAATTTTGAATTGTGGAAGCAGGAATTGAGCAGCTTGTGGAGGAGGATGGGGGTAGCGAGAGTGGTGGAGGCTCTTTGTCTGAGGTGGAAGCCTATTCGTCTGGTTCGGGTTCGGGTTCGGGTTCTGATAGTGAAGGTAATTTTTTGTTTTGATTTGGTTGGTAAATTGATTGAGATGAAAATGTAGCAAAGTTATGAAGGTGAAGTTAGTGTTAAGTGACTGGTGATGAGTGTGAAGTTGCGGAAAGAGTTCATTTTTGTTGGATGTGATTTTGGATTTTTAGTTATGTAATCGCTGTTTCGATAGAGGTTTTAGTTCGGTTTTACGATGGCTTTTGTTTTGTTGGATAACTTTTTGTAAATTGTTAGTAACAAGTTCAGCCTATTAGGTGCTAGCTAAGAATTGTAATGGCTGTTTGATGTAAGGTTGGAGTTTGTTCTGTTGGTGGGTGGTATCTGTTACTGACTTGCATTGAACTTCTGTGTAGGTGAAGATAACCTATTTGATGAGGAGACGGTTATTAACTTAAATGATAGACCAAAAGGCAAATTGAAGGAGCCTTTGCGAGGGAAGGGGGAGGTCAAGCACAAGAAGAAAAGAGGACAACCAAATTCAGACGAGGAAGTGGTGGATTATGACATTTTTGATGATCACAATTTTAATGAATTGCAGCTTATTCCTCAACAAGCACTCGAAATCGACTTTCTTGGCTTGACAAGGAAAAGCAAGAGAAGGAAGTCAAGATCTGGTCGGCGAAAGCCAATTCTTATGTGGAATATCTGGGAAGATGAGCATAATAAATGGATCGATGAGAATTTCTCTGAGGATTTTGATCTCGATGCTCAGAATAATGTGGTAAATGAAGTTGTTGAGACACCGTCTGATTTGATTATGCCTTTGCTGAGGTATCAGAAGGAGTGGTTGGCCTGGGCTCTGAGACAGGAAGAGTCTCAAACTAGAGGAGGAATCCTAGCAGATGAGATGGGAATGGGGAAGACTATTCAAGCGATTGCACTTGTACTGGCTAAACGGGGGATCAACTGGACATTAAATGAACCCCAACCCTCTACAGGCTTGCGTCACATTAAAGGAACCCTTGTAGTTTGTCCTGTGGTTGCTGTAAACCAGTGGGTAAGTGAGATAGAGCGGTTTACTTCCAAAGGAAGTACAAAGATCCTGGTTTATCATGGAGCCAATAGAGAGAAGAGTTCCAAACAGTTCCTGGATTATGATTTCGTCATTACGACATACTCTATTGTTGAGGCTGATTATAGGAAGCATGTGATGCCTCCAAAAGAAAAGTGCCCATATTGTGGGAAGTTGTTTTATGAGACAAAAATGACTGTTCACTTGAAATACTTTTGTGGGCCTAATGCGATCAGAACTGAGAAGCAGTCTAAGCAACAAAGGAAAACACATCTGCCATCAAAGAAGACATTAGAGTCTTCTAATGAAAAGATCAGTGGAAGTTCGGGCGCAAAGAAAGGAGCTCACAAAAGAAAATCGAAGCTGCACAAAGACGATGATATGGATTCAGAAGATGTTGCACGGAACATGAATAAAGGGAATTCGGTTTTGCATGCTGTGAAGTGGAACCGGATCATTTTGGATGAGGTGCGTCATAAATTAAAGTATTGATTATCTTCAAATAACAGGAACAATAACCTGCATCAATAAGTCAATTGTGGATGGAAACTGCATCCGTTAATTTGATTTGTTCATCTATTTCCTTTAATTCATATCCATGTTATGTTCTGTTAAGATGTTCTGAGCCTGACATCATGTATCAACATAGGCACATTATATAAAATCTAGGCGTTGCAATACTGCAAAAGCTGTTCTTGCTTTAGAGTCTACGTATAAATGGGCTCTAAGCGGCACGCCCCTTCAGAACCGTGTTGGAGAACTTTACTCATTGGTAAGTCAACTATCCTTGGATATATTGACTATAATCAGGGTTTCATGGTCATCTATTAACATATTTGAATTTGATTTACACAGGTCCGCTTCTTACAATTAGTGCCATACTCATATTACTTGTGTAAGGACTGTGACTGCAGAACTCTTGATCATAGGTACGTCTCAAGAATGAATGTTACTATAACGTGCATGCTTAAGTTGTACTTCTTAAGAACGATGCTACTATAACTTGCATGCTTAAGTTGTTGGACACATTACTGTTTGACATACAGGACACGGACATTGTCATAATCATATCTATACTTTTATTTGAATCATCATTTGGCCTAAATGTTCATTTAATTGTTGGGGTCTATTTGCAGTTCCACATCACAGTGTTCAAATTGCCCTCATAGTTCTGTCAGACATTTTTGTTGGTGGAATAAAGTGAGTCTGCAGTTCATTATCCGTCTTTCTTCTGGTTATTTTTGCATCGTTTGATAGATATTCACCGAAATGCTTATGTGCTTACATGCATTGTGACTGTTGATCCTTGCAAGAATGTGGCCACACCAATACAATTATTTGGAAATACATATAGTGGAAAAAGAGCCATGATATTACTAAAACACAAGATCTTAAAAAACATAGTGCTGCGACGAACTAAAAAGGGAAGGGCTGCTGACCTTGCACTTCCTCCTCGAATTGTAAGTTTTATTGCAATAAGCTCATGTTTTAAATCCTGAAGTCTAGATTTTCTAACGTTTACCATTGGTACTGTTCGTAGGTTTCATTGAGGAAGGATACCTTGGATATCAAAGAACAAGATTATTACGAGTCATTATATACTGATAGTCAGGCATTATTCAACACGTAAGTCAACTCTTTTATCTTTTTTTTTTCTTTTTCTTTTTTGGAATATCTCATGTTATGTAAGTTTGTTTTTATGTTCGTTGGAAGTTCTAGTTCCAGAAAATTGCTTGAATTGTGTTCTAGTTTAGTCCATCAAAAAGAAAAGGAGGATTGGGTTTATTAGTATGGGCAATTGCCTCTGTTGGCCTATAAATTATCTTGGTTCTTAAGGCTACTGGCCTTTGATGATAGCCTTGAATTTTCCTACCAAATCCTTTGGCGTGGATTATGTAATGTGCTTTGTTCCTTACAGATATGTTGATGCGGGAACTCTGATGAATAATTATGCTCACATCTTTGATCTTCTCACACGCTTGCGGCAGGTAGACAATTGCTGAAATGTAAATTTATACTTTATGCATTCATGATTAATCATTGCTCATTTTTCTTTTACCTGCTTTAGGCTGTTGATCATCCTTACCTTGTCGTGTATTCTGCCACTGCTGCATTAAGAATTGAAAACAAGGCTAATATTGATAACAGTGAGAAAATATGTGGCATTTGTCATGATCCAGCTGAAGATCAAGTGGTTAGTTGATCCTTTCTTTAAGCTAATAGCTTGGTTATGTAAAGTTGATTTTTTATTTTTTTTTCCCTTCATGACTGTGATGTCAAATATGGTCACTAATGATTATGAAAGGGTGGTTCTACTATATCTTCTATGATAGTAGAATCTGGCAGATTGACAAACTCGTAACTGGAAATAGTTATATAGAGCTTTAAATTGGTTGTTGGGAAGTAGGAATGGGATTTTGCTGTTGGTGTATGTTAGCATGTATACTCTGGATTTTTACCTTGCCGGTGTGCATCAGTTACTTTACCTCTGGTATTGATTAGTGAACTGATTTACCAAAAGTACACATTTTCTTGGATTGAAGTTACATCCTCGGTAATTTGCTGCCCTTTTTTTTTTTTTTTTTTCCCAAACCTGTACTCTGATATTGAGTTCCTTTTATGTTATTTCCTTTGATGTTCCAGGTTACTGCTTGTGAACATGTCTTCTGCAAGGCATGCTTAATAGATTTTTCTGCTTCCCTGGGACAAGTTTCATGCCCTTCATGCTCGAAATTGCTCACTGTGGATCTGACAACAAGTGTAGGTGCTGGTAATCAGACTACTAAAACTACCATTAAGGGGTTCAGATCCTCGAGCATTTTGAACAGGATTCAGCTTGAGAATTTTCAGACTAGTACAAAAATAGAAGCTTTGGTACGTATTGATGTGAAGGGCCGTTTTTTTTATTTATTCTTCCTTTCTATATTGTTGTGAAGGCCATTGAAATTGGCCTTGTATTTGAGCACTGGTACATGTTGGCAATTTTCACTTTATATCGTATACTGCATTCCTGACTTTCCTGTAACTTTTTCGTTAACTCTGACCGGATCATACATCTACAGAAAGAAGAAATCAGATTCATGGTTGAAAGAGATGGTTCCGCAAAGGGAATTGTTTTTAGCCAGTTCACATCATTCTTAGATCTCATTCACTACTCCTTGCAAAAGGTAAAACTAAATTATACACAGAATTTTGGTTTTTGCAGTAATAATGTACAGATTGTGATTTAAAGAACTTTTGCAGTCGGGCGTCAACTGCGTTCAATTGGTTGGAAGCATGACCATGTCAGCAAGGGATAATGCTATAAAGAAATTCACTGAGGATCCAGATTGCAGAATTTTCTTAATGAGTTTGAAAGCCGGAGGTGTTGCTCTTAATCTTACAGTCGCATCACATGTGAGTATTTTCTGTGTTTTAAGTTGCTTGGAATTATGCTATATAATTAAGGATCGGGAGGCATTATTAGAAATTCTATTTCAAGCACATATGAATTTTATGTGTCGGAACTCTATAGGTTTTCTTGATGGATCCATGGTGGAATCCAGCTGTGGAGCGACAAGCACAAGATAGAATCCACCGGATAGGGCAGTACAAACCGATCAGGTTCAAAATTTTGCTTGCTTCTTCTTTGTTTATTTCTGCAGATCCTATAATTTTGGAAGGTTGGGATTCTAAGTTTTCTGTATGTTTCAGAATTGTGAGATTCGTCATTGAGAACACAATTGAGGAGAGGATTTTGAAGCTACAGGAGAAGAAGGAGCTAGTGTTTGAGGGGTAAGTGTGATTTTACTGGCTTTCTTTCGTCTACATCTACCTGATTCAGGATCTAAAACCTTCCTTTTTGCTTTCTACAGCACCATTGGTGGTTCTAGTGAGGCTCTCGGGAAATTGACTGAAGCTGACTTGAAATTCTTGTTTGTCACCTAAGCACATGACCCAAAGATGAAGTGCAGAATTTATAGCATATCAAGTTAATTATCTGTACCAAATTAGTGCTCAAATGCCTCTAGGGCCTCCGCCGGGCCTTGATTTTGCGGTGGTATAGGTTCCTGAGATGTAAAATAGTTACAGCTGAAAATCAAGGAATGAAAATTTTGCAAGGCCTCAGTTTGAGAGGATGTCAAATAGTTACAGCTGAAAATCAAGGAATGAAAATTTTGCGCGGCCTCAGTTTGAGAGCCTCAGTGAGACTGCGTCTTAGATCCTAGTTCCTTTTTGCATCAATGTACGATGGTAATATAATTGGGCAATCGGTTCAAAGGAAAGTTCGTTTCTTTGGTTCCCATTGAAGAAAGCATATGTGAAATCTTAAACATATGACAAGCAGCAATGCAGCATAACCAAATGCATCATCTCTACAATCCTCAAAGTATTCTCCCTTGAATCCCGTACTTTACATATGTGTGTGTTCACTCATTAACATCTTTAGCATATATGTAGAGAGCCAAATCCCAGATTCCTTGGGTTGATAAACAAGATTTGCTTTTTATTAGAACTCCCTCTCAATAACATCAAAGTAACGAGTATTACGAAAAATGCTTTCAGGATTATTCATCCCCTTGTCCTATAGAGCATTCCAACTCTTCCAATCAAAAAGACATCGACAAACACAGCTTTGCCGTCCATAGCCTATAGTTTGCAAACCACTAAATCCTTTACACGTCAAGGAGAAGTCTGCGAGGGTCTTCCACAACATCTTTTATACGGCGCAAGAAGTAAACAGCCTCTCTTCCATCAATGAGACGATGATCATAAGTCAAAGCAATGTACATCATTGGCCTGGAAACAACATTGCCCCCGACGACCATGGGACGGTTCACTATGGAGTGCATGCCCAGAATAGCAGACTGCCAGAGGAAGCAACGATAAATGAACAATATAGACAAAGATATATGAACAATATAGACAAGACAGTTAAATGTGATGTTCTGCAGAGTATAGGATAATACCTGTGGAGGGTTGATGATAGGTGTACTCAAAAGGCTTCCATATACACCACCGTTTGATATAGTGAATGTGCCTCCAGCCATCTCATCAATGGATATAGAACCATCTGCTGCCTTTTTAGCCAGAGTATTGATCTCCTTTTCTATCTGAGCAAAGTTCATACCACCAGCATTGCGGACAACTGGAACAACAAGACCCTTCAATAACAGGAAATTGATTTTGTTAGTTTTCATGTGATAATAGACCCCCAAAAAAAAAAAAAAACAAGTTCCCATGTGATGAGGAATGTTCACATCATGAAGTTGAAGGAGAACCTAAACCATCTCGAACTTGCCACTACCGCACAATTTATTATGTTGAAAGAACAGGTTAAACACAGAATTTGACAACATATTACATATAACAATCTGTTACTACATAGTACATATCCATCCAAATGAATTCAAATTAAATTCTCTTCAATACGACACAGAACAGTGGCATACCTTTGGTGTCCCAACTGCAATACTGATATCAATGTAATCCCTGTATATGATATCATCACCATCAATGACAGCATTAACAACTGGCAGTTGCTCGAGTGCGCTGACAGCAGCCTGAAACAAATCATTGTAATACTTACTGAAGGCCAACATGCTTAATCGTAGCAAAAAGAAACTAAAAATTTATATACATACTATTGAATATATACTATGTACTTGCTATGTTCATCTGACAACGAACAACAGTACTTTATACACAACATGCTAAAACACACGTACTTTCACAAAGCCCGACATAAATCCCAATTTCACCCCGTGCTTTTCAACAAAGGCATCCTTATAGTCTGAACGGAGCTTCATCAAGTTAGTCCTGCACCACACAGAAAATCAATATGACAAGAAAAGTAGAGCGAGTGCATAACAATGTCATCAACCAACTTAAAACTAAGTGGCTTCTTTGTTCACTTTCAAAGTCAAGAACTTTCACATGCTTCTTTCCCATCTCAAAATTTATACCAAAAAGACACGAGAAAGTGCTTCAAGAGCCAGCCAAATACGATATTTACCAAATTGACTCTCTTTCCTACTACAGGAAAAAACTTCAACAAGATCTTTAAGTAAGATGTCAACAGAGTATTCTATCATTGATATTGCGTAATTGCATAAATGATTGATTAATCATAAAATTTCAGTATAACTAGGAAGGCAAGATACAGCTATCCTGAATGGGACAAAATTTAACCAGAATGATATGATTACTGAACTTACATATCAACCTCGTTAAATGTGGTCAACAAAGCAAACGTATTCTGAGAATCTTTCAAGCGTATTGCTACCCGCTTTCTTAGTCTTGTCATAGGAACCTGTAGATGTGATATTTAAGCGGTGTTAATCAATGAACTCATACATTTTCTCATATGAACAAGGAAACTAAAACTTACCCTTCTTTCCCTGTCTTTGGGAGGAAGTATCGGTTCTGAAGCCATATGTTTAGGTGGTGGTTGCGAGGAAGGTGCTCTACTTTTGGGTGATATCTCCTTGACAGGAGCAGGTTCTGCTTTGGGAACTTCTTTTTGGGCACTTTCCTTTTCTTTTGGAGGTTCTGACTGACTGGAGGCCTTTTCTGATGGAGCAGCTTGCTCTACACCTTCACCTGATTTTGAGATGATGGCAATCTTAACACCTGGCTCAACAGTCTCACCTTCCTTTGCCACAAACTATTAACCATAACAGTTCAAGATAAAAACAAAAACATCAGTATCAAGCAGGACAAGTGATTGTAAGTAGTGATTATAGACATGCTACTTCAAGAATCTTCTGTAGAGATGTTGCTGAAACGTTACCTTCTGAATAACACCAGCTTCAGGACTAACAACATCAATTGTCACCTAGTGGTAAACAGGAAAGGTATATGTAAATCAATACCTAAATTTGTGGAAAGCCTACTGCATTTGAAAAGTATATAATATACAAGAAAACTACCTCATCCTTCAACCAAAGAAAAGAAAAATACCTTATCAGTTTCAATCTGTGCTATCGGCTCGTCAATTGCAACTTTGTCACCAGGTTCTGCAAATGTGTCATAAGCATGAGTTACAAAACAATCAAATACATATATATCCACACCAGACATACAAAGATACTGCACAAAAAAATGTCATCAGCATAAGTCTAAAACTTATCTGTAAACACAGACACAAAAGGGAATTGGATAGAAACATAAAGTAAAACCATCAACGTACTCTTTAGGAATGTGGCCAAAGTGCCATCAGTAATAGATTCACCCATGAAAGGAACCACAGCTTCAACCAAGTCTCCTGCAATATTCATCAGTTGAGAGTTGATTACTCTGACATGCCCAAAAACATGTAAATATATCAAGAGCCATTAGATAATATTGGGTTGGCATATTTCATTACTTACCATCTGAAGAAAATGATCTATTCTGGAATCTGAAAAAAGATTCTGTTTGCATTAGTGAAGTAGCTACCCTGCAACCAAGAAAAAATAAAATATAACGTCAGACTTGCACAATCCAGAAATAAATCAACTGCAATTTCTGAAAAAATAACAATATTAATAATTATCTTTCTTCCAGTCAATCTAGGTGCAGGCTTCGGTGACACATTCTTATTCTCACCCTAGATTAAGGTCTTAAAACACATCAAGACATCTCATAGCTCTTGTAAAAGGTCAAGTCAGTAAGACTTTTGAAGCGTATTCTGACTTTTGTATAAGCACAGCACCACAGTGCAAGTAAAAGTCCATGACAAAGAGATAATACTCTATCTCAAAATATCAAATTGTTGAGTAGTACTCAACTCAAGTTCTAACTCCCAGAAAGAGATGGGAATATGAATCTAAAAGGAATGATACAAGAACAAGTGAAACCATTATTGAAGGCACTTTCCTATATGATTCCATGTCCTCAACTTGAAGTGTATAAAGTACATAAATTTGTATTGTAAACAGAAAATTTGGTAACAGAAAAATGAAGGTTCAGACAAAACCACGGATCGGATATAAAGAACCTTGGTCACATAGACAAGAGGAGAAAGTTTTTGAGATGGTGTAGTTTGGAACTCAAAGGAATAATCAACACTAAAAGACCTACAACAGAGGTGCTGTTTCATGCAAAGCTCGCAGGAGGTGATAAAAGATTGTAACTTTGATAGGGTATCCTTTAAAAAACAGAGTGACAAGGAAAATAAATATATCATCAATATAAAAGATCGGAGCACAGTACCTGCTCGACTTTGAAGCATAACTACCTGCAGAAGTCAAGAGTAGGGATATAAATAAATTAGTACGAAGCCATAACAAACACAACTTTTGCTTAAATGATTTTAAACTTACCGGAGGCAATGTGATAGCTTGACCTCTGAATACACTCAAATCCTCTCCCATTGAATAAAGCCTGCATGACATGACGTTAAAAGGATCAGAAGACTCTCCGCGGAAAACAGAACATAATAGCAACATAAATACGTTTATAACTTTTCAATTGAAACGAAGCACAAGAGCAACAGAAAAATCAATTCCAAGTACCTTTTTCGGCGCAGTGCTGTAACAGTTCTGCGCGGAGGCTGCAGACCTAACCTTCCACGCTTGTCCCAACACCTGAGACTGTACACCCAAACATCGGCATTAGTACAAAACCACGCCACGGATTCACAATTATTACTTAAATCATAAAACACAGAGTGAAGCTATTTCGTTCAGTAATTGTGACACGAAAACTACACAAAGCATGTCGATTAGGATCAAAACATGACAATGAATACAGAAACAAAAAAAAAAATCAATGGAGGTCTGAAACAGTACCGAAGAGACTTTCCGGCGTATAGTCCCCCAAATCATTTCTCTTCAATTCTTCAGCAACCTGACCTGGAAAAAAAAATCATAAATTCAACCAAAAGAAAAATCATATAACCACGTCTCAAACCAGCACCAGTAGTAATAACTCGGAATCACGACTCAATTTCAAATTTAAACCGAAAGAAATATCAAATCACGGTCTGCATAGCTCTGAGCATACACTAGGGCAGTAGAATACGACTTTTGGCTTCATCGATCTAGGTCGAAATGGAGAATAAGATTGCGATTGAAGATTTTTAAGTATTCGTGTGAATAGATTAAACCCGGAGTTGTGGGAATAGTAAATGACCTAGATGAAGAAGGAGAGGCGAATGCGTGGCTGAAAATAACGGAAAAGGTATCACCAGGGCAAAATTGAATAGAGAGAGAGAGAGAGAGAGAGAGAGAGAGAGAGGGTTTACCTGGTAGACGGAAAAATGAGTAGGGATCGAAATGCGTGTGCGGCAAAATACACAAAGGAAGAAGAAGAAGAAGAATATGAGCTTCTAGCGACTTTCACGCCGACCATCTAACGTGCGTACTCATCCTTCTTTTCTTTTTTTCCTTTTCTTTTTTTCATTTTTTTTTTTGTTTTTAAATTTATAATATCACATATTACTACCCTTAATAGTTACAAAACACGGAAAATCCAGCTTTCAAAAGATTTATACAGATAAGAACATAAGTACATGGTCAACACAAAATAATTCAAACCTGAATCCTTTGTTTTCTATCAAATGACAAAAATATTATATGAATGTCATATAATTTGAAAAACTTTAGTTTATATTTTAGTTGTAATAAATTCTTATGTCAATACTTGATTGAAATGTAGAACCACGTCATACTGCCATGTGGCTCTCCTGTAGCATCTAAAAACTTCTCCTAAAGCTTATGAAAGGTCGTGGCTTTCTTCAAGAGGAGATGATGATTTGCATTCAACTATATAGATTAGTGCCTGATCGAAAAAAAACTATATGGATTAGTGGGTGGTCTAGTCACTCTGGTGATTATTACTTGGTGTTGGGATACTTTTTTTTTTTTTTTTTCAACAATGACAAGGTGAAACAAATTGCAGGATAAGTATAGCACATTGAGAATCTTATATGTTGATTCTTCAATTCAATATTTCCATTCATATGGTAGAAGAATTTTTTTTTTTTTTCTAATGAAGAAGAATTTAGGTTTATATATTTTTTATCTTTTTTTTTTTTTTTTGGAATAAAGGGCAACATTTTCCTTCTTTGAAAAGGGTTTTGCCAAGACTTTATAATTCGACCTCATCAATATTTATGTGTTATTCATAGGTACGATTTAGCAATGGTTTATATTGTGCAAACTATACGTATTCGAGTTTAATGAAACAACATGTTTGAAAAACGATAATAAACTGATGGTTATAGAAATTGATGAAGTGATACGAGAAGGTAGAAAGCACATTCCAAACCTAAAATCTACTAACTATTGATTAGTGATTACTATTTAAGCTAAGCCATCCCAAGAAGCAATAATATTTCCTGAACTTGTTTTGTAGCACTAATATGTGTTGATGTCTAAACCTCTAAATCAGAACATCAAAATCACTGAATTGACCCTTTGAGAGATTGTCCAAAGCCTATTTGGGCTTACATTTGCTGGTCCCGTTACTTGAGAGGAAAAAGAGAGGACTGTGGCCCAGGGAAGCAAGAGAACAAGGCAGATGAGCAAGAGAGGACTGTGGCCCACGCTTATAAAAACACTTCCAAACCAAACCCCTCCTGAATCAAATCAATCAATAATAATAATACATGATGACACATAATAAAAAAAGATAATAGATGATGACTCTCCAATCTTTAATTACGACCCAACCACTCACCAAGCACCAACCCGCTCCTATTCAGAGGTCGAGTCAAGAGACCCAAAAGCAATTCAAATCCACCCTTCTCTCTTCTCTCTTCTCCTTCTTTTTGGTTTCTCTCAGATCTACGAAAAGATGATACAGCTACTGTACACGGCGATCTTCAGCCAAATGGCGCTGATTCTGACGCTGCTGTTCAAGTCGCCGCTGAGGAAGCTGGTGATATTGGGCCTCGACAAGCTCAAGCGAGGCAAAGGCCCAGTCGTCGTCAAGACTGTGGGGGGCACCGTCGCCGCTGTGCTCTTTGCCAACGTCTACAATCTCAACGAGCTTAAGAGCCGCACCAACGAGGCCGGCATGCTCAACCCTACCGACGAGGTCCTCATGTCCATGAAATTGCTCGAGATTTCTCTCATGGGTACTATACTATACACCTCTCTCTCTCTCTCTCTCTATTGAGTTAATTGAATTCGGTAATTTATGGTAAATTTGTGTTAATATAAATGGTAAAAGACTAAGTATCTGGTAAAGTGATGGTTTATCTAGGTTACTTCTGTATCAGCTGAGCACATGAGCATTGTGGAATCACAAATTGTTCTGTTTTGTTTCGATATTTTGATACGTTGCGAGTCTGTTTTGTTGAATTTTGTTTGTGCTGTTTGTCTTCAGGTGCTTAAAGTGGTAACTTATACAGGTTCGTATGGATTTAGTGTACTAAACTCATGGACTGTGTTGTCCTAGTTCAGTATATTGAATGTGTTTTAGGTTCATTTGCAATCGGGTTGGTGATGCTAGATATCTTTAACTAGCGGCCCTCGTTTTTCCCCTCTTGAGTAGTCCGGTTTTGTTTCTTTGCAGTCTCTTGAAGTGGTTAAGGTTTTGCAGGAGTCAATTAGTTTAGCAGTTTGAGCTCATATGTGATTACATTCGCAGAAATGGAGTGATTAAACATAGGGAAAGTTCATGGGAATTAAAGTGTGTAGATATCTCTTCCTTCTTGTCCTTTGTGTTTCCCTTTGTTTTTCAATTCCATCGGCATGAATCATATCACCTTTATTAAGAAGTTGGTTTGGGTTTCTGACAGCAGAATTAATTGGTTGCATGTCTGCGCTTCTTAACTAATAATATAAATGCTGCTCGTCAATGTATGGATTTTCATAATATCCTTAAGCTTGCTCAAATTTTCTTTTCTTTGTTGATTGCTGATGTTAGATATAACATGCTCCTGGATGTCATTGGACATAACGCACTCCTGATAAAACTTTTTGTACATTGTAGTTGATTTCACTCTTATATTTTCTTGCAATTTCCTTAGATGTCAGTACTTTTAATATTTCCAATACTACCTCTTTGTTTCAGACCCTTAAGATTAGTTGTCTATATACCACCTGATTTTTGTTTTACGAAAGTACTCTCCCTCCTTTTTGCTAGGCAAAATCTTTGACCATCTTATGACAGGGGCTGGGGCCTCCAACATATATGTGCTGTTATGTATAATATGTAGTTCATTTGAGTTTGTAGAAGTGATGGGAATGTCTGACATCTTTTGATTAGTTTATTTGTCTAACGACTTTCATACTATGGAATGCAGGGTTTTTTCTGTTTCTTTCCCTGATGATTGATAGATTGCACCATTACATAAGAGAACTTCGATTTCTGAGGAAGGCAATGGAGGCTGCAAAGAAACAAAACCAGACTACTCAAGAAGAGAAAAACGAAGGCCACAAGACCTTGGTACAAGAAAATGAGACATTGAGGGCAAAAGTTAAGAATCTGGAAACTGAACATGAGACCAAAGAAAAGAAGGCAAAGGCAGCAGGAGCTGAGGTACAGGCCCTAAAGAAGCAATCCGAGGGACTCCTTCTGGAATATGATCGCCTGCTGGAAGAGAACCAACATCTTCGGGATCAGTTGAAATCAATTGATCGGAGCATGTCACACTCTGATGACAAAAAGAAGACGTAAGACAGTGTAACTCAGTACTTGTCAAACAACTTAAACAACTTTTGTCAATATCTACCTCTATGAGGGTACTGTAGATCTGGATTCAGGCAGAAAGTAAAATGAGTGCACTTACCCAATGTGACCCATATGGATATATAATGGGTCGTGCCAATGGTAGTCAAATGATGCAACAATGTAGTTGATTTTCAGTGTTATCAGATAAATATTTCTCAGAGTAGTAGTTTTCTGCATAATCTACAGTCCTTGCCAGAGTCATATTCTATTTCGACTTTTGGTTTTTCATTTGGGTCGTATCTACAAGTTGACTATATTATGATACTGCAGGGTCCTTTTCTTTTGTTAGTTATAAGCAATGGTTTGCTAGAGTCATAGACTTCTAGATAGTACTGTTCAGGCTGAATCAGTACCGAGTTTAAGAAAACTCAACTAGCCAATAGCCATGTACCTACAGAACATCTGTGCTGGTCCGAATGCCGCAGCCATTCCTATTGCGGGTATTGCCGGAATGGATTGGTGCTCAGTCAGTTCGCAACACCCTTAACCATAGTCCAGAGCCAAACTCACAACAGTTGGCCATCATCAAGGCTTGTTTATGACATCAGATCTTAATGAACGTACGTAATGTCTGCCCTCTGTGTAATGATACTATAATCATACATAATTAACTAGTCAATATCTGCCCTCTGTGTTCATATTATAAATGGAAACCATAATCTGAACTCGAAACTCACAGAGAACTTTGAAACACGGCTCCTTATCCCAGTAGCCTTACTTCTTCAGTTTCCTCTAGCATGCTATCAGTTTTATCAATTGCTTTAGGATCTTAATTCCTTCCAAGTATACAGTAATCTTTTTCTATTTCATATACCGATTAATGGCATTAAACTTGCTATCCAAGTTTACTAATCAAACCCTTGTGTTGGTTCTGGTTCTATCCATGACTACATTTTCCAGCATCGCCAGTAGCAGTGAAGAGTTCAAAGAAACTCGCATGTCCATGTACCTTCAGGACTTCATTGCCGGTCCAAATGTCACAGACATACCAGTTGCGGGTGTCGCAGGAAAGCTTTGGAGCTTCAGTCAATGTGGAACAGTTTATGTAACTGACAACCCTCTCACCGAAGGCCCCAGCCTACACTCACCATCAGTTGGCCGAGCCCAAGGTGTTTTCGTGGCTGCAGCACTGGACGGCCTTAATGCCCTTATTGTGTTTTCAGTCTGGTTCACAAACAAGGAGTACAATGGCAGCACACTAGACATACAAGGAAACAGTATATTACGGGAGCCGGTTAGAGAGCTTTCGGTGGTATCCGGTACCGGAAAGTTTCGGTTTGCTAGAGGGTACGCTATGTGCGACACCTATTCTGTGGACAGTTTGATTGGATACGCGGTGGTACGATTCAACGTTACAGTTGAACACAAGTAGAAAACTAATAAGATGATGTCTGTGTTAGACTCAACATGCATGATACTGATTTGAGGCTGTTTATTGTTGTGATGCGTAGAGAGGTACACCATGATTGTATCTAGGCCTAAAGCTTTTCATAGCAGATATGCAGAGTTCGGGTTGTGTAAGAATAAATGTAGTGGGAAAAAATCACAAATAACCAGGCCCGGACTTGAGAAGAGTCCTAGGAGCCCATCGACTCAAGGCCCAAAGATCTAGGGGACCAAAAGAAAGAAAAAAAATAAAGCTCATTTTTATGATCAAATATAATTAAATAATTAATGGAAGTGACGATTAATGTCACAGCTTCACTTCTAAACACAATTAAAGGAAGATAATGGTACTGACTGTATTAAGGGGCCAAAACAAGAGGATCAAACATGTTCTTATCGTAAGAGCATCTCCAACAGCTTCTCCATTTTGTTGAACTTTTCAATTTTAGAGAATATAAAGCTGTTTTTAGGTCCAACAGTTTCCCCATCTCATTCCCGAAAATGAGGATATAGAAGAAAGAGAAACCTTCATTCCCCAAATTTGCAGCAAATTAAAGGAAGATAATGGTACTGACTGTATTAAGGGGCCAAAACAAGAGGATCAAACATGTTCTTATCGTAAGAGCATCTCCAACAGCTTCCCCATTTTGTTGAACTTTTCAATTTTGGGGAATATAAAGCTGTTTTTAGGTCCAACAGTTTCCCCATCTCATTCCCGAAAATGGGGATAGAGAAGAAAGAGAAGCCTTCATTCCCCAAATTTGCAGCAAAGCTTTCCTTCCCCAAATTTGCAGCAAAGTTTTCCTTCCCCAAAATTTAATTCTTCACGTGCTCCAACGAAGACAACAATATAATATTTTATTGGGTATTTTATTGTTACAATGAAATATATAATGGTCTTTTGTTATAATTAATAATGATATAGTATATTTTATTGTTGTATCAAATGCCGAAATCTCCAAAATGGAGAAGCTGTTGGATTTTGAGCATAATTTTTTTTGAAGATTTTAGCTTTTGCTTCCCCATTTTAGAGAAATTTTGAGAAAGCTGTTGAAGATGCTCTAATTAGTGTTAACATTTTAATTTAATTTCTACTCGAAATTGTACCCAAAACAAAATATGGTAAGTTTTTTTTGAAAAAAAAGAAAAGAAAAGGTAAGAGCTTAAAATAGGTTTCATAATGTAAATAGAATTCCTAAAATATAATCATCAGAACATTTTGGATATGATGTTCTATAATTAGATTTTGAGTTCATAGTTTTAGTTTTTGAAATATCTTTTTATATATATATATATATAATTAAAAAATTTAGAATTAAACTATAATTTAAGGGCTCAGATTTGAAATTTCGACTCAGTCCTCAAAATCTCAAGTCCGGGCTTGCAAGTAACCCTTCTCAAATGCCACAAACTTAAATATGTGAGTGTAGGATGGTTATCGGCTTCCCATGAGTAACTATTATGGGCTAGTAATACCGACTGACTACAATAAGTTCCCCATCAAAAAAAGACCGACTACAATAAGTACGTTGTGGAGCTGTAAAACTTGATCCAAGTAGCAAAACTCACACAAAAAGAAAAATAAAAATTACCGTATGTAATACGTGTGGGTGTGTGTGTATGTATGTATTTTTGCTCTCAGTCAGTACGTACTCTTGCTTTGCTTCTGTCATTTACGTTACCCCAGTTTGTACGGTCTATTTCATTAGGAACTCGATCATCAACTTCGATGTTAGCTTAATGTTATCATCACTTTACTTGCCATACAGATATAAGAAATTACATCCGCTGACTCTAGTCACTGTATATTTTGCTATTACTGATGTATGAACGAAACTGTCAAAACAGTAAAATTTGATCCAATTAAGAACCAAAACTCAAACAAAAAGGAAATTGTCGCGTCAAAAATAAAATTCGCCAAACATAATATGGTTATCGGTAAGTACGTGCTCTTGCATCAGTTACAATTGGTCATTAACTTTAATGCAAGCTTAATTAAACTATTCTCATCACTCTACTCTGAGTTGTTGATCACCATTATAGATAGGAAAGGCATGCAAAATGAATATCCACAAAGCAATTCAATATATAGGTTGGCAAATCACTCATCCAGATCGAAATGGCTTCAAGCTTGTCACCCAATAAGCTCACCCATCTTTTACTTGTTTTGTTGGTCGTGACCATTTTCGCAGCTTCTGCCCAAGCTCACCAAGCTGCAGTCACCTATACTCTGAGAGGCTGCAGCCAGAATCCCTTAAACCCTCGCCCCAATGGATCATCGACCATTTCCAAGACATTCTACATGACCAAAACCCCAAACGGATACTCAGGCGTAGTGGCCAGATGGGATGTCTTGCTAACACCGCAAGCTGGTGATTGGGAAAGCAACCATATGGCCCTTGTTTGGGGAGTTATACGCCGAAGCCGGTGTTGGACGGCTCGGATGATTACGAAAATGGCAGGCTGCAACCATTTCTGGTTGAAGGACTCTTTAATAGCAGCGATCTATCTGGAAATCTTGTTGTCACCGGTACTCAGGTTGTTAGTGAAGTTCTAAGGGGAGCTGCAGTTAGGGGAAGTGTATCTCTTACACGCGCTGCCTTTGGCTCGAATGACCTTGTATCAGTCTACGGTGAATTCGAAGGGTCTATATAATCAACAACAGGATAATGAATCCGAATCTGATCCATCATAGAAGCTGTAGAGAAAATTCCAGAAGTAGAAACTAACCAAATACAAGAATCCTTGCAAAACCTTAATAAGCCTTGTGGAACAATCTTTAATTTTCAGCCTATTTATCTGTAAGACTGTAAACAAATCCAAATTAGGCCTTTGTTTTGAAACTACTAGGTTGAGAAGTCTGTAAAGAAATACTTCTTCAGAAACCATAGGGTATGAAAAGTAAATATGAAAGTTACAAGGCACATATATACAGAAACCATGAGGCAGTAAAGTAATGACGAAGTACAATATTTCAACTTTCATAGGCAGTTCATCTTAAACTACAATAATCTGCAATTCTAAGACAATCTGAAATTTCATAAACTACACGAAGTAAAGTGAATGAATGGTAGCCAGCTATCATCACCTAGTAGAAAGAGTACATGTTAGCTCCAAATTTGAACATGTTGGAATCAGATTGCTTTCAGGCGTCGGTTGTGGGCATAGAGAAGGCTTTGGTGGCATTTCTAGGTTCTCAACATCTCCTACGAGCATCTGTGTAACTCTCTTCATTGAAGGTCGATCACTTGGTTTTATTTGAATACACCACAAGGCAGCTACTATCATTTTTCTAATTAATTTCTTCTCCTCTACTGTAGCATCCCCAATCTCCAAGTCCTTCCCCTCATTATATTGATCATGCACCCATGAGGGGAAGTAAATTTGGCTAGAGTGATCTACATATGCATTTAGATTTTTCCTTCTGCTTGCCATTTCCATCAACAACATTCCAAAACTATAAACATCAGCTTTGTACGAAACACCACCAATGTTTTTATAAAACAACTCGGGAGCAATGTATCCCATGGTGCCTCTTGCTGCCATTGATGAGACAATGCTATTGTTTGCTGGATATAGTTTCGCTAGCCCAAAGTCAGAAATCTTTGGGACAAAATTCTCATCAAGTAGGATATTATGAGGCTTGATATCAAAATGCAGAATTTGCATTTCACAACCTTGATGCAAATATTCAATACCTTGAGCGACTCCAACTGCAATCTCATACATTTTCTTGTAACTTAAAGTGATGGATTCTTCTTTGGAGTAAATGTATCTATCAAGAGAACCATTTGGCATGAAATCATATAGTAAGGCACGCTTTGAACCCTCGACACAGTAACCAACAAGCTGCACCACATTGACATGGTGAATCCTTCCAATAGTAGCTACTTCATTCATGAAATCTTCCCCATTAGCATTAGACTTGCCTAACAACTTAATGGCTCCAAAGTGACCACTCCGTAATTTGCATTTAAATACAGAACCATAACCCCCTTCCCCTAACTTATCTTTGAATCCAGCTGACATTTTCTTAATGTTGGAGTAGGAGTACCTTATAGGCATGAAGTTGTCAGAATGCAGAAAATCTTCTATAGTGCGGTAGGTTGACCAATGCCTTCTTCGCCACTTACGTATCAGAAGTGCGATCACAAATGGACCTCCAAATACAAGTTTTGCCCCTACAACACTGACAGCAGTAATTTTCCAGTACCCACCAGCGGTAATAAACAAACCTGCAAAAGATTTGAAGGAGCTGGGTTTAATTGCAGCACAAATTCTACATAATTAATTAGGTGCTTGACCTGTATATTAAGTCTTGAAAGTGCAAGGCCATATATGCAATATGAAAGTACGTTGAGAGAAATGACACTCACCGGTGAAAAATTTCCAACCACTAAGAAAGAAACCTGGAGTGCATGACAAAGAATGTACAGAATTAATTAGCACAGTTATTCGTAAAATCAAGTAGAGAAATCATGGCGTACTCGATCGACAGTATATACCTCGTATGCTGCGCGGATAACATATTCTACCGTAATAAGGAATATGGGAATCCCATTGACCGCGGCAATAGTCAGTACCAGGGTACCCAGTATACCCAAGCTCGAAGCCGTACACCATTTGATCATGTATATCTTGATAGGAAACGTTTCGGTCCTCCTCGAAGGGCATCCAAGTGGTCAGACCCATCCAATATACAGTGCACCCATTCTCCACATCTTCGGGGGAGATACTGCCTGGAACGGCATAACCATACATTTTGGAGTTAATACAGGGAGCCGTGCTCACATACCAAGAATAATTCACTGGATTTGCACATTTCAAGAAAATTACTGCATATAGTGGCCAGGGAAGGTATGTATCCAAATAACTGAAGTTAGATCTGGACAAAGGAAAACGAGGAAGGTAAGAGCACCACTCGGATTGTGCTGTTGTCGTAGTTAATGGCCTTGACGTAGTACTCTTGAGAAAATAGGCGCAGCACTGTGATGTTGTTGTGGTCACATTCCAAAGTGTGGTTTAAGTAGCCACAGTGCTCTGGATCTTGTTGTAGTCGAAATGGGTAGCTTATGTTGTGGATGTCGCCGCAAGAAGAAGGGACACACTTGGCATCGTCTTTATGACCAGATGAGCCAAGAACCAAAAAGGCTACAATTGAAACCCAAGCACACTGCAGGGACAGGCTCCTAATCCCAGTTGTTCCCATGGAGAGAGATCAGAAAAGACTTGCGCATTCCAGATTCACAGTACCAAAGTCTATATACTTTTAATTAATGGAGTTTCTTGACGTGATCATTTCCAACTTTACAGAATACAGAGACTAGCTAGACTTAATTGTTGGGTTTGTGGAATTGGAAGCGTAAGCTCACCCCTATAGAATTTTGTTTAGGTACAACATGTCTTTCGAGAAGTCTAGTTTAGATGACATGTACATGAGCCATTAAGGATTACGGAAGAGTAGAAGTGAGCTAGATCGCAAGGCCTGCCTGAATTGTTTTTGTAATTGGTTTTGTTATTTGTAAATATTTTATTTTTTTTTATTTTTACAATTTCTAAAAAAGTATTTGAAATTGTTTTATTTTCTTTTACTTTTCCCCCTCACACCTTGGTTCGGCGTCTGGTACATGGAAACCACCGACATCGGGTTCGGGGTGTGACATAACTAAACAATTATAGAGCATTGGAGCACTTGTAACTAAAGCCATGAAAGAGATTTTATTTAGATCAGTAGTGTTTACCTGGTCCTCATAGCCTCTGCCCACTTTAGTTGAATGAAGTTGTGGAAATTCCGAGCGACTTGTCGTTAGTACGTAGCATGACTTTGATCTTGAATATAGTTCAAGTCTTGGTCAATCTGTAATGTGTGCCAAACCTCTTTAGGTTATTCTTATCTAAGTCGCAAAATCAAGTTATCAAATATTAAACAAAACTTTAAATAAATAACAACAATTCGATACATAAATGCTAATGCACTCCCTCCACTCTATTACTGGCTAATTAGTCCATACACCCAAGACATATATACCTACACGTCCCATACCGTGTAGATGTCTCGAATATACGACCTAACAAATCAGTAATATATAAACTTCAGTACCTCTTTTGTTAGTCTTTCGTTAACCTCATGGTCCTCAGTCCCGAAACCCGAAAGATCGTTTTATCAACTCATACGTCGAAGGGGCATACTTTCCCTACTCATTTGCACAGATGAGCTGATCATAGCTATTGAAAGTCCCCCATGAGGAAACTCAACTACACAAAATGTATCTGTTCTAATAATCTCATTCTCCTCTTCATAATCACCATTCTCACAATTTCTCACGTTTCCTCACAATGCATTATGTATGCAATCAAATATTGATACGCGTAATATAATATTAAACAACATGTTTTTTATAGAAAGCAGTAACATCGATCACATAAGTCAATGATATCAATAATATCGAAAAGAGTAACAATCAAGAATTAATCAATCAATGTCACACAAATCACTCATTTCAATTATAACCTAATTATCAATTTAAATAAAGGTTCCCCGAGAAAGACCCTACCTGGAATCCAAGTGCTACTTCCGACGCTAGCTAAAATTAGTAACTGCAACACGCTTTTGAAATCCTTATCCTTTTGCTTCTGAAATGTCGATAGTTACTCGATCCTCGTACCAAATCATTTTTCTAATAAAGTCGGCAAACACTTTTATTAGAAACGATCAAGTTCTTGAAATTGATATGGGCACCCAATGCATTTTTCTAAGTTTAAGTCACTTCCACCGATACTTGTAACTCCACTAAAAATAGTCAGAGAAACAAATACTAGCTTCAATTATGAATATCTTCTTCTTGCCATGATCGAATCAAACCATGCACTACAACATTTTTATAAATAACAGCTCCACCATTTCTCCATACCTTTAAAGTCGATTGAGCTACCATATCCCAATTCCACTCCAAACACCAATCCAACTTCAAATGGAATTTAATCATAGAATCTGAAATTACTCTCTACACCCAAACTTGAAACAAATGATCTTCTTCAACTTTCCTATCATCCAACTCTCATCATTTCATCAAAACATCACTAACAAGTAACAACCAAAATCATATCTTGCAGTTTCATTGTTGTCGGAATTTAACCAAACAATATCAACACTTCCACTACAATCACATAGCACACAGTAACCAGCAAACCCCAAAATCCCACAACTTCACTTTCTTCAATCAACGACAACAACATCACTGCCGACACCAAACACCAAACACAGTAATCTAAACTCCAAAATGCCAATCCTTCAAATCTTAACCAAACCAGAAATTTAAGCATTAGATAGCATCAATTCAACTCCAGCATGAAATCCAAAACCAGAAAATAGTCAGAACACCTTCACTGCCGCCGCCGTGCACGGCAGCACACACGGCAGTCGACTGCCCAAAATCTATCTTCTTCCAAACTTAACCAAATTCGAATTCGAGTACACAAATAGATAGAGCTTGAAGAATAGACCAGCTTTGATACCTGAACCGAATTCGAAGCTCACCGGAAAACCAAGAACAACGCCGGGAAACTCCGAAATGTTCCTCCCTTCGATTCTCTCTCACCAGACCTCATCTCTGTAAGCGGAAGGCACAGGGACGTCGACGAGACCGAGACGAAGCTACCAGCACCATCCATTCCCACCGCCGTGGCCGTAATCCGAAGATCGCCGGCGAACCCAGAAATCCTTCTTCTGCTCGATTCTCCCTTCTCTGAGCTTGTCTTGGAAATCTAACAGCACATTCATGTTGGGGACGACGAGACGGAGCTTTCCATACCAGTCAGGCTCGCCGCCGTGACCGGTATCGGAAACCCGATCGGAGAGGCAGTCGTCTTCTCTCCTCCTTTTCTCTCTCGCCGGAGCTCCTCTTCGAACACAAAGAACATAGTGAGGTCGGGGACGACGATGCGGAGCTTTTTCCACCGTTTGGAAGTCGAGAGGTGGCCGGACGACGGAGGAGCAATCGGCGTCGCTGCAGAGCAGTCGAGACTGAGGTCGGTCTGTGTTGACTTGATCCACTCCGACGTTTATACATCCTAAAACCAACAACCAAGATCTAGCGGTCTAAATGATCCAAAGGTGCAGATCAAGCCACCAATACTTCTATTTTCAATAAAATTTTGGATAATACCAACTTCCAAAATTCATTAAAAATAGTTCCGATGTCCAAACGATATTCCGAAAAATCCTATAAACTCGTAACGACGTCTAGTTTAGTCCTATGGGATCAAAAGACAAAATTTGACAAACCGTTACAAATTTTCGAAATCCACAAATTTTTTTAAAGAATAATAGAAATCGAAATAAAAATAGTTCGAAAAATAATTTTCTTTTTAAAAATAGAAAACTGAAATTCCAGAATGTTACAAGTTAGCTGTATTATAAAAGTCGGTATGGCACTAATCGATTCAAGACTTGTTCTTATTTTAATAATACTAGCTTTCATGCACGCGCTGAAGTGCGATTCTCTAAAAATTATACAATCAAGAACTGAATAGAAAACACATTCCAGAATCTAATGGTCATCAAACTAAGAAAAAGAAACTATTTTTCAATCCGCTCTGTGAACTGTTTGCATTCGGGTTTGGCAGATTATACACTCTTCATGTCCAACTTTTGATATAAAGAAGTATTCGATCCCCAGATTTTGATGTTAGAATATTGGTACTCATAAACAATGTTGTCTGCAACCCTTCTTTCTCTCATGGTAGTATTGCTGACAACAGCCAACGCAACTTCAAAGACAGTAGGAAGTCCCCTGCTTGTGAACAGATTACCATCAAGTACTACTTTGATGTTGTTCACAACTCATTTGTAAGTTAGCTCAGCAACGGAAACATGTGCTGTGGCTTTCTTACCCTATATTTGACAAAAGAAGCATAATAAATTTATAAGCTAAGGAAAAAATCAAATTGAAAAGACCTCAATCCCTTCCTCAGAAAGAGCTCAATCCAGATAAGAATATTGCAACAGCGTCCAAAGTGGAATGGTACTGAATTTGACGGATTTGTAAACGTAATATAAACATGAGGAGATATCTGATAAAGTTTCAAAAGGCCAAAGCCATGAACCTTTAATCCATGCTAAAATATAACAGTGACATTCACAGTCTAGAAATATAGGAAATAATGAAAGAGTCTTCAATATGGCCACCAAATTCATAAAGAATTGAAGACTTATCTTTCTATGATCTTGTTAAGATACAAATACCTAAGAAAAGCAAATGGGTAATGTACCTACAGGCATTTGAAAATTTAAAAAGTGCAATGCAGAGGAAGAGAATAAGAAAAGCTAAACAATAAAACTAATATAGGGAACATCAGTAAAGAGGAAAAGAACCAAAACTATAAGGGCATACTTAAGAAAAATGAAAACTAAACAGATAGTAAGATGACCAAGGTAAGGACATGTTAGGTTTGTACAGAAATTTTGAAGCCTCTCGCCTCAGATACCTCACTCAATCACAGACATAAAATACTTAAGTATCCATTTTTCTCTCTCTTTCTCTGCTATTGCAAATCCATAAATTTTCAAGTCTCTGTAAGCCCCAAATACCTTATTCACTTAAGTAACTAATACTCAAGCATGGCGTGCCTTTGTCTCTTCCTCTGCCATTACAAACCTGTAAATATTTAAGCCTCTCGCTCTCAAATCCCCAAAAACCTCAATCAATATCAGGAAATTAGTATTGAAGTGTTTTTTTCTCTGCCAATGCAAACCTATCTAGCAGATTTAACCCAAGTTTGTCCTCAGCTCTATAACTCCATCAGCTAGATCCTCTTCAATTAATTATGAGTTTCTATGTAGCTCATGAGTAACCCATTTGATGACGGGATGAAGCTAATAAAATTATTCTTCTATTGAATTCTGATCAATGAATAAATCTTATTTATCCAACTTGACCCAATAACTGAACTCTTCTACGCAAGTGTTCCATATCTTTACCGAGCAATTTATGTTGGCTATATTAAGGCAAGGCTAAATATCAACAGAACCTTCACACTAACTAAACATACTCAATTCTCTTTTTATAGTCGATCAGTATAACCAATCAAACAAAATATACGTGTTATCCAGGAGAAAGTAAATGACATTATGAGACAACCGTTTAGTCCCTTACAATATGAGTAACAAAAAGAGCTACACTCAAAACTCAGTACTCTTCTTTCCAGGCAAGAAACCTAGTGGAGGCAACGTTCTAAGGCATTATGGCTCAAGAATGGAGATAGAAACTCAGCTTTTTTCCATCGCAAGGCCTCAAACAAAAAAGCAAGAAATATGATTAGAGGAGTATAAAATGATGCGGGAGAGTGGTGCACTCATCCATCCCAAATTCACAGTATCATCTATGATTACTTCTCTAACATTTTTACCTCTGAAAACACGAATGATGATGCTCTTCAGGCTATTCTAGACTCAGTTCCAACAAAGGTCACATCTGAGATGAACATGAGTTTATTGCAGGACTATTCAGATGATGAAATCAAGGCTGCGCTCTTTGCCATGCATCCATCAAAAAGCCCTGGACCAGATGGTATGTCTCCTTTCTTTTTTCAAAAGTATTGGAGCATTGTTAGTACTGATGTGTGCCTAGCTGTTCGACAATATATACAAACTGGTCAAGGTTTTGCTGGCTCAAACCTGACTCATCTGTCTTATTCCAAAGATAAAGGATCCAAAGGATGCTAGTCACTTTAGACCTATTGCCTTGTGCAATGTAATCATTCGTATTGCTTCAAAAGTGATTGCAAACAGACTCAAAGTCATATTGCCACAGATTATCTCACCTCTCCAAAGTGCTTATGTTCCCGGAAGACTTATCTCGGATAATACTCTTATAGCAACTGAAGTGGCTCATTCCATGCATACTTTACGCAGACAAGAGGAAGGTTTTTTTTCTCTCAAACTGGATATTTCCAAAGCTTATGACAGATTGGAATGGAGTTTTGTAAAGGCTATGCTGCTAAAACTTGGCTTTGCTACAGTCTGGGTCGATCAAATCATGCAAGGTATCTCTTCAGTTACCTACTCTATCTTGCTGAATGAACAACCTACAGATATCATCAACCCTACTAGAGGTATCAGGCAAGGTGATCCACTCTCACCCTACCTCTTTATCCTCTGTGCTGAAGGCCTCTCTGCCCTTATATCTCGAGCAATTGAAAATGGTATAGTGAGGGGATTGAAAATGAGTCCATCTGCACCAGTGCTGCACCACTTGTTCTTTGCAGATGATAGCTTTATATTTGGTTCTGCTTCTGAAATTGAAAGTCACAATTTTAGACACCTGTTGAATGTCTATGCAGCTCTTTCTGGTCAAAAAAATCAACTATCAGAAGAGTAGTGTAGTTTTCAGCTCTAATGTGGCACCTCAACAACAAGTTTTACTTGCAGATGTGCTTCAAGTCACAAAAGTAACTGAGCATGACAAATATTTGGGTTTGCCTCTCAGAGTTGGCAGATCCAAAACAGCAATTTTTGCTTTTATTAAAGAAAAGCTTACAAACAAGCTCATTGGATGGAAATCAAAGCTGCTTTCAAGTGCAGGCAAAGAAACCCTCATCAAGGCTGTTGCTCAGACAATGCCCTTATATGCTATGCATTGCTATTTGTTGCCAAAATCACTTTGTGATGACATACACCAACTGTGTGCAGGCTTCTTTTGGGGTGATGATGAGAACAAGAAGAAGATTCATTGGAGGAGCTGGGAAAGACTTTGTCTCACAAAGGATGAGGGAGGCTTAGGATTTAAAAATCTCTATGCCTACAACCTAGCTATGTTAGCTAAACAAGCTTGGAGAATGGTGAAACATCCGGACTCTTTAGTTGCACAGGTTTTTAAGGCAAGATACCATCCTTACTGCTCATTTTGGGAGGCCAATCTGAGTGATCAACCTTCCTTTTCTTGGTGCAGTATCTTGCAAAGTAGACCTGTCCTTACTGCTGGTGTTCATTGGAAAGTAGGAAATGGTGAACAGATAAACATTTGGGAGGATGATTGGATCCCAGACATTCCAAAGTATCGTATTCACAAGCCTTAATTTGACTTACTTTCCGATCATATTTTCTCATCATAGCCGTTCAGTATTTAGATATACATGATTAGATCATCTCTACAAATTTTCAGTTAATTTGATTATCGTTAAGATATTGAAAATGTATTAAATCAATGAATGAACCGAATTTGTTCATCCTGAACCGTACATTCTTTTAACTCTAAATCACAATTTTGAATGCCTTAACGATTATCAATTTGGTTGAAAATTTGTAGAGATGATCTACTCATATATACCTAGATATTGAACGGTTATGATAAGAAAATGTGATAGAAAAGTGGGTCGAATAAAGAAATCTATACCTTAGCTAAGGTAAGGAGGTCCTTACCTGATTAGCATTGTATATATCATATCCAGAGCAACGTCCCGCTTTGAAATTAAAGTGTGGGGCTCCTTATTTGGATCACTTTTCGGTCACATTTTCACATCTTCACCATCCGAAGCGAGGTGGATCTTCATCTTATTTGTGTGCAAAGTTTGCCAGCCAATCACCATATCCACAAGCCCCCTATATTAATAAGATGAACAAACAAAAAGGTTAGGAAGTTGTTAATTAGGACAATATATTAGCATGGTTTCTTTTCCAGTGTCTAGATACTACTGTGTAGATTATTTGAATACCAAATTAGATGGAATGAATTAATATAAGAAAGTTTGTTCAAACGGAACCGTACTGTTCGTAGAAATAATGATTATGGAAGCTCCATTGATTTTTAAATTTAATGAAACTTTGTAGAAATAATGAAATGGCTTCAAGCTTGTCACCCAAGCTCACCCATCTGTTGGTGGTGACCATTCTCGCAGTTTCTGCCCAAGTTCACCAAGCTGTAGTAACTTATTATAACATGAGTGGTTACATCCAGAATCCCTTGTACCCTCGCCCAAATGGATCATCGACCATTTCCAAGACATTCGATCTACATGACCAAATACCCAAACCGATACTCAAGCGCAGTGGCCAAATGGGACGTTGTTAACACCACAAGCTGGTGATTGGGAAATAAGCAACATGGCCCTTGTTATGGGAGTAATTACGCCGAAGACGTCGGTGTTGGACGGCTCCGGTGATTTGCAACCATTTGCGGTTCAAGGAGTCTTTAACGGCAGCGACCTATCTAGAATGCTTGTGGCGAGGTCATTATTAGGTACTCAGTTAATAGGTCAGGTGGTTACTCATCAGGACGTTGGTGCAATTGCTAGTCAGTTTCTTTCGAGACTTGTTCGACGTATAGGTGTTGCCGTTGCCCAAGCCGCGAATGCGACTGCACCAGTCGTCATTGCAATTGTGACCTCAACATAAGTACTACGTAGTAAGTGATTATATGTATAAAAATAAATAAATAAAGATATGATATGATATGAACTAATGAACAACGTAGGCGCCTCCGCCGCCTCTCCCCACTATAAGACGGAGTTCACGGCAGTATGTTGTTCTTGATCGTTTGTAAAACTGGTGTGTAATGTAAGGGCTCGATTGTGAAAATAAAAGACTTCCTACTAAAGTTAGGATTGTAGCTGTTTCTTGTTTTCTTTGTCTGGGCCTTTGGTCCCCATGCATTTGAAAGTCATATTTACTTTTTTTTTTTTTGAGTTAAAGCTATTTTCGTTTTTTATTAAGAGTACGGTTATTGGGACCTCTAAATTTGCTTACTTAACCTCACTCTATTATGAATTATTAAATGACATATTTATTCTCTTACACAATGACTATTAAGGACACTAATTAAACAAAAAGTAATATTACATTTATTCTCACTAAATTTTCTAATTCAATAATAATGGATTGCATTTTATTATTTTCCTTATTGATTTTTATTTTCTAGTTTTACCACATACTTATTAAAGCATTTATATAAGGATTAATTTCAGTTTACCTCCCTAAGGTTTGTGGTTAATATCGTTTCACTCCCCATACTTTTAATTTTAAAAATTTACCCCCTAAAGTCTCCAATTTTCATAAATCAGACACAATTGTTAAAATTTTGTCCAATTTAGAGGTTAAATGATAGCATGAAATCTTAGAAAAAAAGTCTTCAAATACGATATATGTTGTTATAAGACTATTTTAGCCCTTTTAATGAGTTATGAAGTTAAAATTAACGTTTGAATTAGACGGAATTTCAGCAATTGAGCATGATTTATGAAAATTGAAAACTTTATGGGGTAAATTTTCAAAATTAAAAGTATGGGGAGTGAAATGATGTTAACCCAAAACCTCAGAAGTGTAAACTGAAATTAATCTTATTTATATTATCATACATGTCACATGCATCTACAAAGTAAAAAAATATTTTTACAAAAATTATGATCTATCAATTATTAAAAAAATAAATAAGTATCATAATATTTTTACAAAAATTATGATATATCAATTATTAAAATAATTTATCATCATGAGGTATAAAAAAAAAATAAACTTACAACAAAAAATAGTATATGTAAAATAGAAAGTAACAAAAATATAGAATAGTTCATGTCTTTTGATGATCGATAAATAAAATTTGAGACACAATCCTTGTTTTTTTTTTTTTAAGAGAATAGTATTCTTCATGATTTGAATGAACTTTTCTCAAAAATTGATGTCATTGAAAATTATTTCTTACAATTTGATCAAAAAATGAATGTCTAATGACATTTTATGCAAAATAGAAAAAATACAAAAAATAAAGAAAATCAAGAAATCAAGGTCGGAAATGGAGGTTTGTGTTAAAAAGAAAAAAAAAATTAAAGAATGGAAGTCGGGAATGAATGTTCGCATGCAAAAAAAAAAGAAAAAAAGAATTGAAGGTATAGTGAGTGAATAAGAGGTGTAATGAGTAATATATATATAGGGCCCTTCCACTAAGAGATCCCTTATTTTGGTTTATATGAGGGATGGGGGATTACACCAACTTTTTGATTATATTTTTGAATCTCCACCGTTCAGTTTTTTGGTCCTTATATATAGATCAATTATGCAAATTTTCAGCCAATTTGGTGATCGTTAAGGTGTCGAACAAGATTAAATCAATGAACGAACCAAATCTGCCAAACATGAACCGTTCATGCTTATAATTATAAATCGTAGTTTTGAATGCTTTAATGATTACCAAAATTTCTAAAAATTTACAGAAGTGATCTACTCATATAGAACTACATATTGAACGGTGGAGATGTGATTTTGTGATCGAAAAGTTGGTGTAATCCCTCATCACTCATATATGTCAAAAAAGGGATCCCTTAGTGGAATGACCCTCTATATATATATGTGTGTGTGTGTGTGTGTGTGTGTGTGTGTGAATTACATAAATAAGACTATTTTAGGAATTTGAAAGGAGATCTAATGAGCAAATGCTTGTATTTAAAAGTAAAGTTGAGGTGTAGAGAGAATGAGAGGTATACTGAGCAAATTTGAAGGTGTTAATAGCCGCACTATTTTGTTAATCTTTTTAATAAGTAGCCAAAACATATACAGAAATATGCGGAATGAATTATAAACCGTACGCGTAGAAGCTTAATACAAACCGAACATAATAACAGTATGTGGTAGCACTAAACCCTATAGAATTCTCAGTTAAATTTCATCTCAAAGTAATTAAGTTCGTACTAATGTTGACATGAACCTGGAATTGCAACTTACAAACAAAAGATCGATGTGATCATACATTAATATTCTTAGTGTGGGATTTTATTGGTAGAGAAACAGGGGCATATATAATTGAAGGTAAACAAAGATGAAGTAGGATTTGATATGCTAGTAATGCTGCACTGTAACATTGCACCGTAATATCGAGTAGGCACTCGGAACATCCACGAAGTACGTTTCAAAGGTAGCATATCCTCTAGCATACCTGAATTTTCCGGTACCTGATACCACCGCAACCTCTCTAACTGGCTGGAACTGCTTACTGTTTCCTTGTATCTCTATAGTGCTGCCATTGTACTCCCTGTTTGTGAACACAAGCGATACCAAGACGAGGGCATTGCTCCCGTCTAGTGCCACCGCCACTGTCATGCCTTGTACGCGGCCAACTACGGCCAACTACGGCCGACTTTCGGCTTGGACCTTCGGTCATGGTGTCGTCAGTGACGTAAACTGTTCCGAACTGAGTGAAGGTCCAAAGCTTTCCGGCAATGCCTGCAATTGGAATGCTAGTGGCATTCGGGCCTCCAGAGAAGTCTTGGAAGTACAAGACCATTCTGGTTTCTTTGAGAACACTGGCCTGGGATGAAAGCGCACTAGTACTCATGGCAAAAACCAAAAGAAGTACTAATGGGAATGGATTGGCGAGCTTTAGTATGAAGTGGGATGCCATTGAGAGAGTAATGTAGCAAGTAGCAACCCAAAGAAGCAAGGAGCTTTTAAAATTGCTTTGTGTAGTCTGGTAAGGGTCTTAGTTTCTATTTATAGAACCAACTGCAGTAATATTTGCCTATTTGGTATGAAAGGGCTGCAGTAAGTACTGTGGGTTCGGTTATGGTGAAAAAGTAGGATATTAGGTTTAAGAGAGAAGAGAAATGAGAGAGGCGAGAGTAATTAATCCAATCTTGTCCCTAAATTGCCCCAAAATTAACGGTCAACTTGGACGGCTGCCTATAATGCATGAAAAGCCGGTAAAGGGTACGTTGCAAGTGTCCTGTAAATGTTGCCGGGTTAATCTAAATTGGTGGCTTGCAAACTCCATCACTTCTTATTGATTGAGATCAATTGTCAATGTTTTCAGTTTGGGTTTTGCTATGAATATTCCAAGCTGTGAGGATGCAGCTTACATCAGTCATGGTTGAAAACATGCTAGTCATGAGTCATAGCAAATTTTTAGTTATCTTTTTGCCCAACTGACTGATTAATCCAAGGTCACCCAAGTTAATTGTATTAGTTCCACTCTACTGCATGCTGTGGATTTTCTGCGCATTAGGCTTGAATTTATTTCATTAATAAGTATAAAGAAGAAGTGATAGGAGAGTTTGGCAGTTGTGCCCGAGCTTGATCAGTTGACTTTGAATATAAATCGAAACCATGACTCGAATTTGAGTACAAATCATACAGCAACTTCAGAAGCTCTTTATATTTTTCCAGCCAGTCGTTTCCCAATTTAGCTAGCGACAAATGGCATTCAAGTTTATGTAGAAGCTAGCTCACTCAACAATCCCTACCACCGCTACTACTATTTGGTTTTTGCCATAAGTTTATCTGAAGCTAGAGAGATCTCAAAGAACCCCAATTAGTCTTCTACTTCCAGAACATCACGTACTGCAGGCTAGGTCTAAAAAACTTCGGGCATACCTGTTGCAGGCATTGCCGGAAAGCTGTGGAATTTCACTCAAATCGGAACAAGTTATGTCACCGACGACATATGACCCAACGCCAAAACATAGCTAACGTCTCCCATTATGGGACGGGTTCAAGGCATAACGGTGGCATCTTTCTTGGTGTCTCTAGCTTGTGTTTATAAACGTGGAGTGTACAATCATTCTATGTATAATTTTTTAAAACTTCGTAATGAATAATTGTACATAGAATATATAATACCCTAATGAATGAGAAGCTGGGGATCGTTTTTACAATGTCTTAGCTTCACATCTATCATCATCTATGTTTGAATGTTCATCCCAAATTCGAAATCTCTATCCATATTCATATTAAGACGGGTCAAGTCAACCTGTTTTTGTTTTGTCAGTACTAATTGTAATTCAGTTAACTAATGAGCTGCTAATTAATTAGCTTTATCTGTGATGCATGGTTAGTAGTATACTGCCCTACAGCTCAACCACACGTGGCCTTGTGTCTATGGCTCAGTCCTTGTATATATAGTATGCGACGATAGCAACTAAGGTAGTAAGGTAGCACTCAAGAATTATTCAACATCAATATATCAAGGTTTTTCTCTATTTTCATATTTGTCTGTTCATATTTTTATGGTATCAGAGCTAGGAGTTTCGATCTTGGGACCTGTGGGTTATGGGCTCTGGTACCATATCTATCTATTGATGGTTTTAGGTATTTTGTGCTATTTATTGATGATTGCACCAGGTTCACCTGGATTTTTCCCATGAAAACCAGAAATGAAGTCTTCAGTTTATGTGTTTTAGCTTTAACCCAGTTTTCTTTAAAAATGAAATGTCTTAGGAGTGATTGAGGGGGTGAATATATGGGACTGAAATTCAGGGAGTTTTTACAAGAAAATAGTATTGTTTATCAAATATCATGCCCCTATACTCCTGAACAAAATGGAGCTTCAGAGAGGAAAAATTGGCATATTAGATAGACAGCAGTAACCTTGCTTCAACATGCCTCTTTTCCATCTCCGTTTTGGTATCATTCATATGTCATTGCAACCTACTTGATTAATAGAATGCCTACTCCAAATTTGGATATGATGTCACCCTATGAGAAACTCTATAATTCCATTCGTCATGTGGATACTCTTAGAGTATTTGGCTGCACCGGTTATCCTCTCTTGTTGAACAAAAGAAACAAGCTTCAACCTAAAACTGTGAGGTGTGTATTTTTGGGGTTTGCTGCAAGATACAAAGGGTACATCTGTTATTGCCCAGCCACAATAAAATATATTATCTCTAGGCATGTCTTCTTTGAGGAATCCATATGCTTCTATCAAGGTCAAGTCATCATCAGCTTCGCCACCTCTCAATGCAAGACAGTCAAAAACACAGCCTGGGACACCTTGTTTTACTCAGCTCATCTCTCAGCCCATCAGTCCAACACCTTGATCCAATAATGCTCCATATGACTCTTTCATAGGTCAGCCTCTTATTACCATTGTTGCTAATAATTCTCATATAACAATGCAGTTCAAGCTCCTAATTAAACTCAGTGCAGTGAGAGTGTTTTACCAAATGTTGATGAAAATCAATTTCATTCTTTTGTTGACAATGATCTTGTGTTTTCAATGCCTTTTGAGACAAATGTCAATTCACCAAGTGATGTAGTATGTCCATCTGTTCATGTTCAAAATCCTTCAAGTCCTCCATTTGATCCATCAGTTAATACTGAAATTCACTTTGAAGAGGCTCTTGGTGACATCTCAGTTCAAACTCAACCTAGTGCAGGATCTGTTTCAGTTGTCTTGGAGTGTGACTCAAATAGACATTCTCATCAGATATCAGATGCAAACATACTTCATCCTGTAGCAGGTTTACATGTTGATCCAGACAACACTCATTCCATGCTCACAAGAAGTAAAAGAGGCTTAATAAAAAAGAAGTGCCTTCTTTCCATCATTTCTGGTCCATCTACTGATTCTGCAGAAGTTGAACCGAATTCCTACAAGACAGCTCTCATAATTCCTTTTTGAAAGAAAGCTATGGAAGAGAAATACAATGCCTTGATGAAACAACAGACATGGTCCCCTGTTCCTCTACCTTCAAACAAAAACTTGGTGTCTTGCAAATGGCTTTTTAAAATTAAAAGAAATGCAAATGGGAATATTGCAAGACATAAAGCAAGATTGGTTGCAAGGGGTTTCAGTCAAGAGTATGGCATTGATTATGATGAGACCTTCTCTCTAGTTGTTAGATACACCACATTCCGGCTAATTATATCCCTTGCAGCATTTTCAGGCTGGAAACTTCATCAGCTTGATGTTAAAAATGCTTTTTTACATGGAGTTTTATCAGAGGAGGTCTATATGTCACAGCCAGGTGGGTTTGAAGTTGCTCCATCATCCTATGTGTGCAAATTACATAAATCAATCTATGATCTCAAACAAGCTCCCAAAGCTTGGAATGAAAGATTTACAACCTTCTTGCCTTTGTTAGGGTTCAAGTCATCTTATGTAGATCCAAGTTTGTTCACTAAAATCACTGGAAGCTCAAAGATATACTTGTTGTTGTATGTTGATGATATTATCATCACTGGCAATAGTGAAGATTTAATTGCTGAAATTAAAACATTTTTGCAAGAGGAGTTTGATATGACAGACTTAGGCCAGCTTCATTTCTTTCTGGGTTTGGAGGTGAAGTATCTGAATAATGGAAACATCTTTGTATCACAGTAAAACTATGTTGCAGAAGTAATTCATAAAGCTGGTCTTGATAGCTGTAACTCGCAACTCACTCCATGCCAATCAGGCCTCAAACTTGTCAAGGAAATGGGGAAACCTCTAGATCCTGGAGATAGTGCTCACTTCAGAAGTATTGTAGGTTGTCTGCAGTATCTCACATTCACAGGACCAGACATTGCGTACAGTGTTAATTTAGTATGTCAGTTTATGCATTGTCCAACTGAGGACCATCTCATTGCTGCTAAGAGGATCTTAAGGTACATCAAAGGAACCATGGATTTTGGCATTCACTTCAGGAGGGGTCCTTTATGCAACAAGTCATCATTTTATCCAATTCATATGGATGCATTCTGTGATGCAGATTGGGCAGGTGATCCAAATGATAGGAAGTCAACCACAGGTTTTATAATTCTCTTAGAAGGTGCACCTATCTCTTGGTGTAGCAAGAAACAGACAGTAGTTTCAAGATCTTCCACAGAAGCTGAATACAGATCTATGGCTGACACCACCTCTGAAATCAAGTGGCTTCTCATGCTACTCCAAGATCTGCATATAGAAGTTCAAGACAAACTAACTCTTCATTGTGACAACATATCAGCTCTGGCCTTAACTACAAATCCAGTATTTCACTCAAAGTTTAAACACATTGAAGTTGATGTTCACTTTACTCGAGATCAAGTAAAGGCAGGTACAATCAAGCTTCAGTTTGTCACATCAAGAGAACAGCTAGCTGACTTGTTTACAAAGGGCCTATGCTCTCCACAACATCGTTATCTCTACAACATGTTGAACCTGATCTCACAGCTTCAAGCTGAGGAGGGGTATTAAGACTGGTCAAGTCAACCTGTTTTTGTTTCGTCAGTACTAATTGTAATTCAGTCAACTAATGAGCTGCTAATTAATTAGCCTTATCTGTAAGCATGGTTAGTAGTATATTACCTTACAGCTCAGCCACACGTGGTCTTGTGTCTGTGGCTCAGTCCTTGTATATATAATATGCGATGATAGCAGCTAGGGTAGTAAGGTAACACTCAAGAATTATTTAACATCAATACATCAAGGTTTTTCTCTATTTTCATATTCGTGTGTTCATATTTTTAATTCAAAGGGTAGGAGTTAACAAGTATTGAGGGCATCATGCTTTTGGTTCAACCTTGTCACATGATACGCTCATCATCACGAAAACGTCTCAAAGAGGTCTCAAAGTAACAGCACCAATCTTGTGTTCAGTCCACATTTACTTTAACGGCTGGTACTTTAACCCTCTCTTTCCCCTTATAAATTAACCCCATTTCACCCATACTATTGCACATCTCCAAACCAAATTAAACTTTAACCTTGCTACTCAATTTGTTCCCTTCTTCAACAATGGCGTCTTCAAGACCCATCAAACTCATGTCCTTACCTTCATCACCGCTTCTAGTTCTCGCACTCATGCTCATATCTCTAGCCATGGCTCAAAGGCCTACCGAAACCATTACCGAGTTCTACTTGCAAGACTTGGCATCCGGTTCTAATGCCACCGTTCAACCTATCACCGGCATAAGAAACAGGCCTTTGTCCTTCACTTCATTCGGCACTATTTTCGCCCTTGACGACCCAATCACAGTAACCCCGGACCAGAGGTCGACCGAAATCGGTCGAGCTCAAGGCATCATGCTGGCCTCATCACTCTCCGGCTCTAACGTCCATGTTTCATTGTCGTTTGCTTTTGGCAATGGTAGTAGCCTTGAGGTACAAGGCACCAGCCGTCAGTTCGAGAGGTACAAGGAGCTAGCTGTGGTTTCAGGGACTGGAACTTTCAGATATGCGAGGGGTTATGCTACCTTGGAGAGCATTTACTATGACAACAGAACTTCCTACTCGATCATTCGCTGCACCACTAGGATCATTCTCTCCTGAACGAACCAGTTCCCTAATATATAGTTTCTATATATCCCATGCATGACTGCATGTTATGGTTTGCTAAGTATGTTATGCCTGTTATGTTCTAAGTATTCAAGTATTTGGGCTTGGTGCGCTGTGCTTCCCCTGGGCTTTCGTACCTCCCTGTGTATTCGGGCCTTTATGGCCTCACTAATGCAATATCAACTTTATTATCTAGGCCTTTTGAAGTTTTGAATTCTCAGTCAATTCTTTTATCGTCACTTCATCAGCCATGAGCCATAGCCTGATTGGTTAGGTAGTAATCGGTTCAAAGGTCACCAACGCATGTAAACTTGGGATTTGTCTATGGTGGTACATATCTGTATGTTATACATACAACTAAAAGGGATCGGAAACATGTGCAGCAGGGGTGGTTGGTTTTGAAAGATTTGCTTAAAAAGGCAGATATGCATAGCATGCAAATCTGTACAGCAGAATTTTCTGTAAACTTGAACATTAATCGTATACCGATAATATTCTACAAAATTGAATGATTTCTGTCGTTAAAAGACAAGATTTGTATAATCTATATTTACATATTTTGGTGGACCTGCTCTTAGCCCAAATATATGAAGCCTAGCATACAAGGTTACAAGTTATGTCACCAACAAAATAATAGGTGATCTCACTTTTCCCACAACTAAAATGCTAGCTCCAGTACCTGCTGCAAGTGAGTTAGTCTATATGCAGATAGAGTTCAATTATCTAAAAGACCTCAAAACATAGTTGAAATAAGAATTTAAGTACAAAAGTAGCTCCCTCTAGAGCTACAAGTCTCTACAATGATCTAAAAACTTTAGCATCAACAATAGTGAATCAGCATGTATTGAAATGTTCTGGTACATTTCAGATCACTCCTCATGATGCAAGCCGGCCAAAAAGAAAAGAGTTTAGGCACAGTTCCACCTGTAAGAACTAGAGCCACTGAAACTACTAGTTTTTGTGTTATGTTATGTGGATCTTATTAGAGACCAATGTTTTGAAGTTGGTAATGCCTAATGAATATCCCAACATTAGGGAACATATACCTGAATCCAGTTGCAATTGTTGGAATTTCTGGTTTACCAAATTAACTTGCTAGCTATCCACCATCCCATCTGTTCTGGCAGTTGTCTAAAGATTGGATCTTTAAAGTTATAATTTCTCAGCCACTTGAATTTGAGGAACTTACACCCAACTTCAGCTGCAGTTGGCAAATTTGAATTAAAACAACCCAGTTTGGCACCCTCTTTACCTACCAAACGAAGAAACTGCTAGCACAAGAGGATGAGGATATGATCATCATGATGGCTTTCAATTTTAACTTCTCTACCAAGAATCTCACAGTCCCACCAAAACTTGATAAAAGTGAAAGTAAGAAGTAAGAAACTATAGACAAAAAGATGATCAAATTTTTTTTCTTTCATGATTACTAGAAAATTGGTATTGAAGGAAACAACAAATTCTCTTTGTGCCTCTCAAAAATGAGATTGCTCAAAGGCGTCAAAGCTACTAAACTACTACTACTACTACTGCTAGTGATTTTCCTAATTTTACAGGCTCCTAAATTATTCAAATTTATATCTCTACAACTAATTATGCTATCAATCACGTCAGCTTGAGCTTCACCATCTTCCACTATTGGGTTGCTTTCCCCACAATCATTCCCTCTAACTGTGATCCAGTAACCCTCATCAGAACTCCACCTGGGCACCCCGGAAAACAAGGACAGCCTTCTGATCCTATCGTCGGAGCACGAATTTTCGACACTTGCTTGATCAAGAAGATTGCCCAAAGGTTGTGATTCTTGTAATGAATTCCATATTCCTTGATCAAGAATACTTGTTGGAGAAAATGAAGTTGCAGTGGATTCTTGAACCTGCTTTGTAGTACTAGTAGAATTGATGATCATCGTTTCCTCAAGAAACGGATGCTTTAGAAGTTGTGTAACCGTCCACCTCTCTTTTGGGTCCCTCATGAAACACTTTCCCAAGAAATCCCTTGCTTGATCTGAAAGAAAACTCGGTATCTCCGGCGACTCACCGGAGTATGCTATCCGGTAAAGAAGAGTTACAGGGTCAGCTGCATTAGGCCACGGCATTGATCCTCCGGTAGCCATTTCGATAACTGTGCAGCCAAGAGCCCAAACGTCACAAGGAAAACCCTGCTCCTCCCCACGCGCCACCTCCGGTGACAAAAACATCGGCGTGCCGCCAACTGGCACCGCCTCCGCCGCAGGATCAGCCCACCTGGCGCATCCAAAGTCGGCAATTTTCATACCCTCTTCACCAACCAAGATGTTTCTCCCTTTTATGTCACAATGTACTAATCCAACTGAATGCAAGTACTCTACCCCCTTGGCAATCTCCCTCGTGTAGAACCTCACTGCTGACTCTTCGAGCTGCCCTCCACAGTTGCGAATGGCATCGATGATCGTGCCCCCGGCCACATACTCCATGAATATGTTGTACATGAGCTTGTTGTTCTCTCTAGTAATGTCATGTCCAAGGTAGCTTACCACACGAGGACTGCTCAAAGTAGATAGTATCTTCTGCTCCCTTTGCAAGAACTCGGATTGGGAAAGCTCGGCGGACTTGACCGCGAATACTTTTGAGCCGGAGCCGGTGGCGAGGGAGACGACGGCGGAGGAGCCACGGCCAATGGTCTGGCCTCTAGTCCAGTCCATTAGGGGGGATGATACAGCTAAGAATAGAATGTACAAATATATTTTGTGTTGGTTAAGATGCCTACTGGGGTTTGCCCTTTATATATAGTTGGATTATTTCATATTCTTTTTTTTCACGAGCTATCATAACAAGGTGGCATTTTTTAAAAGGGCAGAGTAGTTTTATTGGTTGGTTGGGTCTCTCGTCTTTCAATTTACAGCCAACTGGGTTGACAATTCCTTTAACGCAAGTCCACCACGTGTAAGGATTTGGCCGGACTTGACGGCATTGGCGTGGTGACTTGGCAAAATGGGTGCGTGGACACTTGGATTAGGGTTTAAGAGTTGGCAAAGCTCCAAATGGAGCGCCATATTTGGTTTTGGTTTTGGTTTGGTAGAGTAGATTGGATTGGATAAAGTCTCTTCTCTTCACAATTGGGATTCTATGATTTGTTTTGCAAGGTGGGAGTTTTGAAGATTATAGAATTGGGGGAAGGTGTAGGGGGTGTGTTGAACCACCAAAATGGGGTTGAAATTTAGTATCACTTTCAGATTTAGTTTTGGTAATATGGTTGAGTTTAGGCATGTGCCCAAAGTCTTGTCAAAATTGAAGTCATTTTGGTAGGAGGATAAGTGTTTAGTTAGAATGTCAAGTATGGAATATCTATCAGAATATGCCAACATGGGAATTTTATCAAAGTTAAGAAGAAGATGTCAAACTAATAAACTGTGTTTTGTACCTGGGTTTTGGTCAATTTACACCAACCTATCAATGGTTTTTCTCTTTGGGCCCTAACAGTATAATCAGTGGAACTTTTGTAATGAGAATGCTAATGATATTTGTGCTCATTGATCCAACCCCTTGTTTAAGCAACTTACTTTCATTGACTAGCTAGATAGAATTGATAATGCTTCTCCACCGTTAATTCTTTTGGCTGAAATTAGTGACTAGTACACTTTAAAATTCAGGAATGTAACTTTCGTCGTTACACTCACCCAAATACGCATTATCCATAATTTACCTACATGGTCATATATACTAGTTGAAAAGTTCATTTCTATGTTAATTTGTCGGGCTAGATCGAGCTTGTTAGTTTATTGAAAAGAGTAATGTTAGGTGAACCACTATTTAAGACTCACTTATAGCTCACCTTAAGTGCCAGCTTATGTGGCATGACCATGTCATTACAACATACTTTCTTATTTTTTTATAATTTCATATTTTTTCTTAGTTGCAAAATTTCTTCTTCTTTTTTTTTTTTTTTTTTTTTTTTTTTCTTTTTTCACTTTCTTTTAAACCCTATTTTTTTTCTTTCTTTCTTTCTTATGATCTGCACCGTAGTCATCTTCACAGTCTTGATCTCCTCCTCTCCTATCCCTCCTGTCAATTGAAGAGAAGGTAAGATGATTGACATCGCAGCCTAGGGGTGACAACTGAAGAAAAGGTAGGATGATTGAGATTTGAAGGGGTGAGAGAAGATGAGAGAAGAAACTGTGTTGCTTGGTTGTTGATTAAGATTAAGATTCTATTCATCAATCTTTATGATAATGAGCTAATGGTTCTGTACGTATGTCATGGTTATGATAATGAGCTTTGACATGATTTGCAAGAGCATGTCTTGGTAAGGAGAGCCGTAAAGATTCAAGATCAAATAAAACAACTATAGCCCTTCATGTTCGATTAATATACTCTTCTTGATCATTAACGAATATGGCTATGGATCGAGTCGGTATATATCTTCCTCTCAATTGAAAAGAAGGTAAGATCGTTTAGAGGAGAGATGAGAGAAGAAAGAGAAACAAAAGTTGGTCTCTGATGGGGATGAAGCCGGCACAGATGAGATCAGGAAAGAAAAAAAGAAAGTGCAAAAAATAAATAAATTTTTGTAATTGAGAAATGAAATTTTAAAAGACCAAGAGAGTATGTTTTAGTGACATGGTCATGCAGCATAAGCTGTCACTTAAGATGAGCTTTAGGTGGTTTCTCAAAAGGTGGTTCATTTAGCATTACTCTATTATTAACATATATATTTTTATTTCTTCAATATCATGAGATACTGATATAATGCATTCCTCAAAATTCTTGCATACACGGTGTGCAAGTACATTGTTCAATCGTTAAACTCGTTTATTGCTAATTTTGGTGTCAAATATTGTCCAGTATAAAGAAAGAAGCTACGTATGTAGTGATTATGATGGATTTACGTACATGTATATGTAACAGAAATGTGTTTCTCCTAAGCAAAGCAATCGTGATTACTCGATCATATACAGTAAAAGTAGTCTTAAACAATCACACTCCGAGCTCCATGTTTGATTGTATACCAAGGAATTAGAGACTAAAGATCCACACTGTGATGTATACGCATATTATGCACGTGTGGGAATTTGATTAACTCTACCAAAGCTAAAACTAATTAAGGGACTCAAGTTGGTACTGTATGATACTTAATTAGTTGAGACTATATGATACTAAAACTAAACATTAAGAAAGCACACGTAGCACAATTGCTTGATTTCAAAATATGCTACGTCTCGTTGCTTCAAACCTCATATCTTAATTTGCATCTTTAATTATTAAAGGGCTTAATTAAACCATCGTTCTCCAACCTCCACCGTGCCTCAAAGTACACTGCTATTCCTTAATTATAATCCATAATAATGGGAACCCGAAACTGGTAGATGAGCTTGATGAACTAAATAGTAGAACCTAAACTTGGTTTGGTTTGGAACTAGAAGACTTGGAGAGTTGCAACTTGCAAAAGAGAGTTGGAGGAAAAGGGATCAAAATTCAAAGGGAAAGTGCAAAAGAAGTGGTAGAGAGGTTGAAACCAATTTATTCCAAATGGTCCAAAAGTAGCAAAATAAAAATTTACACCAATTAAATATGAAGGTGGGGTTTTGAGTTAGCTAGCTAGTTGATTTTGTTGTTCTAAAGTAAAGGGCTAACAACAACCCTAATTAAGAGTTCCCCCGATGTTGTTCTTGCACTTACTTGCCCTCCCTCTACTTCTTGTCGATGAATTTGTTCAACATTTTAATTATTGGTAATCAAATCTTATGCGTGGCTTGTAAAATATTTCATGATAAATCATTAGATATGTTCTTAATATATCCCTTAAGAACTTGATAAGTGTTTTTTTTAACGAAAAATAGAGTCAAGCTCCGTTCATTTCAATCATACGACTGTACAAGGTCAGGCCAAGAGAATGTCCGAGGACAACTCCATTTACAATTAATACGTTGTTCAATCAAAAACGCTGCAAAAAAGAAAAGCAAGAAACAAAAAAACCTACAAAACTAACCCGAAAAAACTAATGTTAAAGTGAACTTATTCAACCCATAACTTGATAAGTTTTAAAATTCAAAATGGTTTGTTTTAGTTTCATGCAAATACATTTGCAAAAATACATAAATGTACAAAAGTCCATCATTTGGTAATCTGTACTAAAAAATTCTTGTATACACGGCGGTGCAAGTATACGATGCTGTTTTGGCCGTTCATAATCATTTATATGTGAATATACTACTACAAAAAATGTTTTTATGACAGTAAATTTATGACGTTTGCCCAAAAACGTCATTGTATACTATTTTTATGACGTTTTCGGAAGCAAACGTTATAAATCTAAATTTCGTCTGAAGCTTATGACATTTACAAAACGTCATTGTACGCCTTACTTTTTGATAACGTTTTTTAACTGTCATCAATCTTATGACGATTTCGAAACGTCATGAAAAGTATTTCCATGACGATTGATAGTTGTCATGAATGAAAAATGGACCATGACGTTTTCCAAACGTCAATAAAAATGTATTTATGTTGTTTTATAAACGTTGTGCTTGAGACTTGTCATGACGTTTAATAATTACAATAAAATCTTAGTCATTCACAAGGTTTTTTTATTTTTTATTTTTTATAGTAGTCATTCACAAGGTAATGTTCCCATCTAAACCATGAAAACTATAACATGTTTGATATATTTAAAATTATCAAGATAACTTTGGATTTGTTCTACAAAATAAACGATTACAATCATTTAAATTAGATATTATGAAATAAAAATATGCAAAAAGTCACTTCAAAGATATTTTCTTTCGCTGGAAAATCTTTCCATCAATGCAAGTGTTTAATTTCTCCAAAAAATGGAAGCAAAAGAAGATTGAAATGAGCCATTGGAGATGGAACACGTTGGTGTTGAACTGTTTGAACTACTGAAGCTCAATATATAAAAAATGCACGTTTTGTATGTGGATGTTTCATGTTTGCGAGTGTGGCAAAAGGGTTACGTGCGTTTGATGCAACTGAAATAATTAAAAGAAAAGAGTAACATACGTGGTCCTCGATCGAGTTCCTTCCTTGGAACCCTAATGATCATCGCATATCATTTTCAGACCCAGAAAGAAAACGCCATACATGTCAATTCTCTATATAGGTATATATAGGTGCGTTGCTTCATTTATATATAGCTTCCATCAGTTTTGGTGGCTAGCTTTCCTAATTTATTTGAACTGTACTCAACAAGGTACTGGAGCATCTGATCCCGTTTTTCGTCTGGCAAATTTTTATAGGATATGGAAGAACAAAAACAACCCTCTGCAGTGTACTGCATTGGTTAAGTTTGGTCCCATTACTATATCTCAATTCATACCCCATTGCCCAATTGTGATGCTCTAAACAATTAATGGATTTTAAAGATCGGCGTCGGTCGGCATGGAAGTTTCCAAGGATCTAACTAGCCTACTGTATATTTTAAGTGCAAGAAAATTGCTCTTAAAGTTTTCATCCCACTTATCTAATGCACTCATGTTTCACGCAAAGTAGGAGTGAAGAAGCAAAGCCCCACTCATGCAAAATGGCTACGGAAGCATTTTGAATTTTGAGTAGGGAAGTGAACTAACAAAAGCAGCATATCCCACTTTCTTTCACAATGGATCACATAATAATACGAGTTTAAAGTAAAAGAACAATTCTCTTTGTGTAATGACATGGTTAAAGGACCAAAGGATTTATTAACGGTTCGATCGATGATGATAAACTACGATGAAGACAAATTGCTCAGGAAAGAATCCGAGTTCTTATAAGAAACGTGAAAAGGAAATACTTTACTCGGAGAAACCCCATAACTAAAATCGGACTACTCTTTAATGAGTCGCTCCGCCAAAAACAAAGAAACATTGACAAGAATTGTAGGTTGCAGTTAGTTTTAGGGTTGTTGAGTAATAAATGGAGTGTTGCTCTGGTTAAGCATGATAAGGTTGTTAGCCGGCATTTCAATGACTAGAGAACAGAGAGACGGATGGAGATGTTACTTGTGTTTGCCTTGCTTGCTTGGACGTGCCGTTATAGAAAGTGCTTCGTGGTGATTAGACAGACAAAACCTCAGCACCCGTAACACGTTTGTTAAGCTGTCAATTGTAACTCTTGTTGGTTAGAGACTTAACTCTTAAAAGAGCCCATCATTATTTATGCGACTCTTTCTACTACGGAGGCGAATCCTCACTGAAAATGAAATCATATCACATCGCTTCTAGAAAGGCTGGTTTATGTGCTCAAATTTCAAAGGCAATTATATCAATTGCTCACACAATGATATGCAAAAGAGTGTAGGAGAAGTCATAGTGACTGGAATAAGAACACCCCAAGCGTCCATTTTGATCACATTATGAAGCAACGGATATTCAAATAACCAGTTTTCTAGTAAAGATGCTAACAATCATGATTGATTTATTTACAGATAACAAGGCTCATGCCGACGGCTCTTCACACTAACTGAGTTCCATTGTTTCAAGCTTTTTTTTTTTCTGGTAATGTCAGGTTTTTTACATAGGGTAGGCAAACAGAGGATAGATATATAACTAAGCTGCTACTGCGAATCCAACAGTAGCGTTCCCGTAGTCGAACACCGTGTGATACTGACCCATGAAAATATCTCCCAGAATCCTGCAACATAAGCACCATATTAGTTGGTCATCCCATATCGTCTTGATGAAGAGGTGATACTAGTCTTTTGAAAGTAAAAGGCCTTAACGCCATTGTCATTGGTGATATATTAAATGGAATATATTCCAGCCATATTGAGTTGTATCATCATATCTGCAATAAAGGGTGATAACCACTTTTCTTGATATAGAAATAATGAAAGCAAGTTATGCAACAACAATGATTTATATCAGTTACTGCATAAATTATTTCCATGTCATGTAGTTGGAAGATAAAAGCTAAAAGATGCTATAAGCAAAGATAGGCAGAGATAAATACCACAGTGGTCCTCGAGGTGGAGCCACATCTAGAGCTATAAATCCACTAAGGCATTGTGCTGCAGCTCCCTCACCCATTTTGAGAACATACTATTCAACAAAACCAACGTTCAGAAAAATATACAATAAATTCTCGGAGTGGTAATATGTGAATTAAATGAGTGAATATTAGGACAACAATGGCAATGATGCATATAGTAAAATTTTAAATTGTAAAAGGTTAATGTAATCGTAGTATGAATTTCCTTTAGCTTGAGTGCATCGTTGTAGAGATACATACAAAAAAACAAGAGGGAGTATATAACAACTTGAAGCTAATCTGGCCCTAATTTAATGTAAAACATCGCAACTAAATGTACATCACATTAAATAGTGTATAACAAATTCCAGGCAGAGAAGTCATCATCACAAGTGACAGCTTGAAAGTTGAGACAGTTCCCAGAAAATAAGTTTTTTCATGGTGTGAATTCATTGTTAACTCTGTTCTGATACCAAAACAGCACGGATCAATTGTTGAGTCTGCAACCTTAGCTATAACCATTCATTCCTAACTGAAGCAGTTATTAATGCTCATTCTAATTTGGGTGGTAGATGGACCCTATGAACTTTTAAGGCTCAATAGAAGCCACTTTATGGTAAAACACAAGTTGACCTTCTACAACTAGTATCGAGTTTGTTGGGCAGCCATCATAACTTCAATGTATTTGATCATCCGTATCCTCAGAAATATGTGTGTAAGAGTGTGTGTGTGTGTCAATTTCCACACAATACTCAGGATCATTTTGGTAAATTCAGCATCAATACTGTTCTATATTCATTAAGACCAAAACTCCGATGGGATTTTATAAGACTCTAAGCTCATATTTTGCAGCATATATGGATGTATCGATTGCAACAGCTGATTAGATATGTGAATACTAGATTTCCAAATACTACAGCAATGAACCGCAAACAATAAAATATAGGAAAAACAGAGGAAAAGTTGGAAATCTTTTCTGTAATCAGCAAGGCACTCAAAAGAAAGATTAAATTATTTATGGTTAAGGTCATGACACCGTACCTGCTCTGGAGCAAGGTCAAATACTTTACCACCAATGGTAAATGATATAGTGGGCAAGGAGGATAGAGCGTTACATTGAACAGCTGATTCACCACTTGGACTGGGCAGTCGTTCACAGAGCTGCAAGTGCAAATTAGCATGAAATTTCCATAAAGAACTTCTTGCAGAAACATGATTACATTAAGAGTTTAATTACCTCATTTGCATAGTTCAAGATCTGCTCCTCTGTCTGATTAAGATTTAGCCTTAGCTGATTCTGTATCCATACTACTGCCATCTCACAAGCAGTACATGCAGCATCATGCACGCCATCAGATTTAGTTTCTGTATTCTGATCAACCACAGTTTCGATGCCCATACTGTAAAGATATTGACACATTTACAAAAAGATGAGAAGAGCAGTGACGAAGTTGATATGATAGTCATATTTTATTACTATCTTCGCTACAACAACATCAAGAAAATAGGTTGAACTGAATCTGACCTCACACCACGAGTCCCGTCAAAAGTACATAAACCAATTTGAGAGCAGATTCTTTGGGGTTTAACCTAGAACATGTACCCAGTAGAAGAAATCAAATTAATTGCAAGGAGTTTTATGGAAAACTGGATCTTATATATTTAAACGAGAAATTAATACTGGGTTTTCAAACAGAGAATAAAAATTAAGTACTCATATGAATTATTGTAATATACCTGAGCCAGCAACATTTCCAGTATAATTTTCCCATACTGGTCAACAATTGCCTTACATTCTTGGCTTACAATACCAGATGCTCCAATTGCATGATTTATTTGAGTGATAATGGTCTGAAAACGAGGTGTTACAATGACATTAATCAAGAATTTCTATAGACATATGGCTAAGTAAAATAAGACTTAAAATGGTTTCCAATAGATTGTTATAACTACATAATTGAAACGGTTATAAAGTTATGAAATGGAAACCATAAACCTTGTAACTTGTACATATGTAACTGACAGGCAGAAAATTCACATCCCATTGGAAAGTAAGAGATGATCTGTGTATGTCTCCTGTCATGCTTCTTGATAATGTGAAAACTTTCTTACTTTATTCTAATTACTGAAGGAAAAACAAATATGGATGTATTTTTTTTTTGAACAACATACCGTTGGCCCAGCCAATAAGGAAGTTCCTGAATCAGCAATTGCTGAACAACCACTAGTGCAAAGTCCTGCGGAATGGCATGCCAATTTTTCAATACATAACAAGCAGGCTAAGAGTATATAAACTATCTATTGTTTCAGCATGGTAACGTTCTGACCACACCAAAAAAAAAAAAAAAATAGGAGAGTATCAATACCAGATGATTCACCACCAATTAGCACATCCCCCATATCAAACTACAAATAATAAGAAATGATTAGTGACCAGAAGAAAAACAAAGATTACATCAAGTAGAATCAATGGTCATATTTTACCTGCCAATAGCCTTTTTGAGTCACTGGGACATATGTATGCTCACCCACATAGTGGTTAGAATCCATCCCACCAAATACAATTTCACCCCCTTCTTCCCCTTCAGTGTTGCGATTTAACCAGAATGAAAAAACTGGTTCTTTAACAAGACCTTGACTGACCATATTATACCTGTTATAATAGCAAAGTACTGTCAAACAACCAACAAACTAGCATCGAGGGCTTGCAAGATGAGGGAAAACAGTAAAAAGATCATTCACGCTTGACATAATTGGTTCTGTTAATAAAGCATTTAGTTATTAAAAAGAAAAATAATGGCATATTTTAGGACTTTGAGTTTAGAGATTCAATCAACTGACTTGCTCTATTAAGAGCTCAGCATCAGTGACTTACCAGACGGGAACAATAATGGCATATTTTAGGACTTTGAGTTTAGAGATTCAATCAACTGACTTGGTCTATTAAGAGCTAAGCATCAGCGACTTACCAGGCGGGAACAGCACCTCCAACTGAGATCTCTTGGTATCCAAGTCCAAGTATGCCATCAAACTTAGCTGCCACAAATGTGATGCCAGGCTCCTTGGTTGCCTCAATAAAATCCTAAACCAGTAGTAATAGAAAAGGTTAAATCCCCAACCCTGGAACTCACTGATGTGAATTCTGTCAAAACTTACTTGATCCTTAACAACAAGATTCCCAACTGTGACATGGTCCTGGCTGAAAAAACCTGCAATTGCGCCAGTTCCATACTGTATTGCCGCAGATGTTCCTACACGAGAAATTAGAGTGGAATTTAGTGCTAAACTCGCAATGTACTATGGATATTTGAACGACTCAAGGGTTTGGCCATCCCTTGTGAATACTATCAGGATGTGAATGCAGTAGACCGAGGAACAGGAAAACATACCATTCTTTGTGTGTGAACTTGACTGACTAGACTTATACTTGGAGTGAAAAAAGCAAGCAACCTGCAATTCCAAATCAAAACCGATTTCAACAAAACTGCATTTTCACAAGTTACATTACATACAACTCCTATCCAACATAACCACTCAATAAAATTACCGAGAAGTAACACTTTGCCGAGGGCACCCACAGGTTAGAACTTCCGGTATCAAATATAACAGTAAACTTCTGGACAGGTGTGCCGATACCAATCTCCCCAAAATACTGAGCATCCATATAGTTCTTCAGTTCAACAATATCAGTGTCCCCAGAATAATCCCCACGGAGACGATACTCCTTCAAAGGAGCTCTAACACTTCCTTGTGCATTCTGAGCATTAGTATCCCTATGAATTTGAGATGTCTGATCCAATTTCACCTTTTTAAGTCCAATTCTGACCAACCCATCATTGGGTGTGGAAAGCACCACATGGGTCAGTAGCAGAAACTGAAACAGAGTCACCAAACAAGCCCTAATTTTGGTACCCATTTTTCAGCACTGCAAAACAAACCAGCCAAATTTGTATCACTCCTTAAAATTACCCAACAAAGTTTTGACTTTTAAATTCAAAAGGGTCTCAACAATAACATGATCAAGCTTCAAATTTCTGTTCTTTAATCTTTTCCACAATTCACACAGCAACCCAACCAAAGCTTAAATTGCCCTAATTACTAAAAACAAAACACAAAGTAACCTATTCACATGGAATTCGTGTATGAATAGAACTACAAGACATGAAATTGAAACACAAAAGTAAAATTGGGGCAAAACTAGAATTAGGAAATTGACTTACATTCAGGGTTGATCAGAGTTGGGCACCTGGGAGAAGACGAACACTGAAATAACGAGGAAAATTCAAGTCGGAGGGCAAGTTAGAAACTAGGGAGGTTCCTCTACGTTGCGGTATAGATAGTCTCACTCCTGATGTGGTTGATCAGACGGTTTAGATTTTGTTGCAGTTGTGAGATGGTGACGTGTCGTGTTTCTATTGGGTTTTAGGTTAGGGAGTGTGGGAGTTGAGTTGGAGGCAACCGCTAGTTCCCGTCGCTGGCCCACGTCACCGTGTCACCTACCAGTCTAGTTTGAAACTTAGATACTGGCGCCTTTATGTGAGTCTGCAAGGTTATAAAAGGCCCACGAAACAGGCCCATAAATAAGTCGCTGGATCGTGTTCATCTTGTTGTAGGGTTAAATGAAGAGAAATTTTGAGAAATAACCAACTTTTGGTCATCAAGATGGTTTTTAACCATCTTTTTTCATATAGTTGAAAAATAACTATTTTATATGATAAAAGGTCTACTATACCCTTTATACAAGATAACCATTTTGAATACATTTTTATATTCTTCTCGATAAAAGAAGAAAAAAAATTTTGTTATCCGTTCATTCTACTTCTACGAGTTCCACCAGACTTCTCATATAGTCAAACCTAACTGCTATCCGACTAATTTGGTACACAATCAAAAATTGTTGTGTGTTCAAGGTATGTATATCTATAATATCTTTAGTTTTATTTGATTATATTTTGTGGTTAAATAAAGCTCCAACCCTTTCAAGGTTTGAGATTTAGGGTTCTTGAAGATTCAGGGACAAGAGCTTTCATATTAAAGGTCCTAATCGTGTCAATTTGATCGAGTCCAATATTTTATCATATAAGAGCTTAATCTGATCATAAGATGTACAAGAAAAGTTGTTTGATATTACGTTGATTTACAACCAAACTCATGTGAACAATGAACAATATTGGCTGGATTATAACTAGCTTTCAATATCTTAATTTGACAGCTAATTATACAAGTATTGTTGCTTACTTGTAGTTTGATCTTCTAATTTATACAATCACTAAAGAGACAATGGTCTTGATTACATTGTTTTCACCTTTCACGATTGTATCATCAAAAATAAAAGAATTGTATTACATAAGTTATATATATATATATATATATATATATATATATATATATATATATAACTGATGAGAAGTCGGATGGAACTCGTAGGAGCAGAACGAACGGATAACAAGATTTTTTTTTCTTTCAAAAAAGTATTTAAACTGGTTATTTGGTATAAAGGGTATAATAGACCTTTTATCATGTAAAATAGTTATTTTTCAACTAAAAGAAAAAAGATGGTTAAAAACCATCTTGAGGATCAAAAGTTGGTTATTTCTCAAAATTTCTCTTAAAGGAACATATCACGACTCACCGACATATGTAAAAATAAGTGAGTTCAAAGGTTTAGAAGAACAAAATTGTGCCCTAGGGTTTGAATTTGCATCACGTTGATCTTTGAAGATGTTGAGTTCGGATCTCTTGATTATTTGATAGAAATAATAAAGATATTTACCAACTGAAACCGAAATCTAACTTAGCCGACATAAGAGTACCCATATAGGTCATATCAAATGGCCTAGAACTAACTACATTTACATAGACTCCATTTGTAAACCACACATATGAGATAACTAGACAAGGTCGAACATTTGTGATCTTGATGATCCAAGCATACGTGATCACTTTTGAGCATTGAGAATAATTTGTTCAAAAGAATGTCTCAACGAACCAAGTAAATTTTTGAAGAAAATGCGTAACAAGATTTAGGGGTTGGATTTCATAGTGTTCCAAATAATGCTACAATAATTTTGACTAACAAACCACTGCTGCCAGTGTCCAGCTCTCACTGTCAAACATCAACTCTGAACTCCAAACACCCTTCACAATCCAATCATTCATATCAGAGCCATCAGTGCATCAATGCAAAACGATATGACTATGAAAAATGGAACTTCAAATCTGTGAAACTAAAGACCCTTTCAGGTGCTCTAAAATGGCAAAAGATGATGTCAAACGTGACATGAAAAGAAACCGAAAAATGTGACCAGCAAAAACCAAGAAGTCTTTTTCTTTCTTGCTTCTTAACGTGTCAAACTAATCCCATCTTTGTTTGAGGTCACTCCCAGACGCTTTTGTTGACTCTTCGATTGACCGCCATTCATATAACTCCAAGCACAAGGAAGGAATATAAACCCTAATCCCCTTTTGTTCTTTTCCCCAAATCGTATTATCCTTTATCTTTTCCTTTGTTCTTTCCCATCTAATGGCTTTTGTTTGCTCTTTTTAGGTAAACATGGAACCTCGACATGTATAAACAATGGCTGCCAAAACTCCAACCCCTCCATTTCCGCATACAAACAAGAACCGGGAAACCAACTTGCATTCTTAGCTCTTCCATTGTTTTTTTCCTCAACACTTTGTAATGACACATAATTTGGACATATTATTAGAATAACAAAAGATTACGTTTAACATTAATCCCCTCCAAATCCCAAAAAAAAAAACAAAAAAACATGTATATTTCTCACTTTCTTTTCATCCCCCCTCCCCCAAAAAACAAAGAGAAAGAAAAAACCTAAAAGGAACAACGAAAAGTGGCTTTCTTTAGTTCCTTGGAAAACTAGATTTGCTAATCTTACTGCTGCAATTTGCTGCTGTTGTTTCCATTGCCATTGTTGTTGTTTGTGTTGTTGTTGGTAGAATTGTTACCATTGTTGTTTGGATGAGCATTTCCAATGATGGAGGTGATGGCGGCTGCTAGAGCTGCAGTGAAGGTTGGATCAGCTGCAATAGCGGCAGTGGCCGCACTGACAGTATCGGCCAATGAGTTCTGCTGCTGTCCTTGCTGAGCTTGCTGGGGTTGGGCATTACGGTCCATGTCCTGTGACATTTGAAGGCCGGAGAACTTAGACTGGTTGTAGAGCGCCTGACTGAAGATTTGGGGCAGCAATGAGGCAGGTCCGTTGGTCTGAGACGGGTTTGGGAATGGGATGTTAAATTGACCTGGTGGCCCTGGGAACTGTAACGGGTTTGGAGACTGTGTTAAGTCCAATGTAACAGTAGGAAATGGAGCTGAGGCTGAGATTGTAGCCACGCTTGAGGAGCATGGGAGGATGGTCCTTGTGAGGAAGCTAGAGTCCATTAGGCCATCGGCGCTTGGCATAGACCCGGAGAGCAACATCCGGGCTGCCGATGATGTGGTTGATGCCATTGCCATGGCGGCTGGTGGCAATGGGTGGTTGTGATTGCCTTCATATGTTGTGACCAGGATTGTCCTATCGTCCGCACATCTTTGTACCTGTTTGATCAATATAGTAATTCAAATTAATTAATAAATTCGCAATGTAACAGCATATCATCATAAGCTCAAACAAGAAAAACAACCTTGTTAGTACAAAAAACAAAAACAAAAAAGAGTGCTTACTTGCTTTCGAACTGGGCAACCAGCAGCCATGGTGCATCTGTAATAAGCTCGAGGACATGGGTTTCCTTTCGCCATCTTTTGCCCATACTTGCGCCATTGACATCCATCAGTGATCTGAAACCAACAAATTTCTTCATGAACAAACATTTTGGTACATATATAATGTCTTACATATTATAGTAGTTCCTACTAGTCCCGAAAACAATGAATATCAAGCTAACATTTCAATCCAAATTAGACTAACCATGGTCGCCTCTGATCGAGCTCTTACAGAAACCCGAGCCTTCCTCATTGTAGCCTCAGCTTGATCAACCTCCTTTGGAGAATTGAGCCTCGGAACTTTGTTAGGTCCCCAACTCTGCGTTTGTTGATCAGGACTCTCCTCTCTCCCACTAATCCCCCTACCGAATTCCTTCTTCTCCTGATCAAACGCATGCCCCTCATCACCAACATGCCCCGCACCAATCTTCCCATTGTCTCCTGATCCAGACCGTTCCCGGCTTCTCTCATCCGATGAAGACTGTGACGGCTCTTCGGCATCCCCGTTTGCAGCCAAACCAAGATCCATAAACTGCCTCGGAACCACTACCTGCGATCCATTGCCAGTATTAACCTTCTTGTCTTCCACTTCCGCACTCTTGTCAGCCTTCTGGTTTTGCATCAAACTCAGCAAATGCACTTGTAGAGCATTGTAATTGGTAGTAACCTGACTAAGCATCCCTCTTAACCTTTGATTCTCCCTGTTCATCCTCTCCAGCTCAGCTTGAAGAACCGCCAGCTGCAAACCAAGTGAAATCGAATTTTAGCAAATTAACAAAAACCCAGAATTTCTCATCCACCATTGACATAAATTAAAGACTCAAAACTTTTTTTTTTTTTTTTCACGTTGGTATTTACCTCACTTTTAGCTCTTTTATCCTCTAAGCTCGATGAAATGCCATCATCCACGACTGACTGGTCACTGCTAGTGTTTGTTATAAGAAGATTCAACCCAGTCTGCAAAACCTCACAAACAGATGAATCAGCTAAATCCAATACAGTGATATAAAAATTATAATATAAAAACATGTGCATGTTCATCAAATAAATAAACAAATGGGGTTAGTCTCAGAAACCCAAAAGCTTCAGGCTTTAGAAAACCCAGAAAGCTAAAAGGCTCGGGGATCCATAACAATGGCCCCCACTTGTTTAGAGCCAAAAAAAAAAAAGAAAAAAAAAAAAAGGGTGGTGGCTCACGTTAACGCTGAAATCCATGCCGGAAGGGCCGTCGTCGAAGTCCATTTTGTCAGCGGAAGCTTCCTCGGCGGCAGCCTTGTTGTTGTTATCGGCGAAGAAGTCCCGCTCGTCTACGACCTTGCGTTGGTTGTCGTCCGACTGCGGCGGCGAGCTGAGGAGGTTGTCGTTTTCACGGTCGTCGGTGCAGTTGAGGTTGACTGAGAATTGCAGAGTCTGGGGCGGCGGCGGCGGAGGAGGAGGAGGGTTGTCCATGGAAGAAGAAGAGAGGTGGTGGTAGGTGGTAGAGGTGGGATTAGGGTAGTGATCTTGGAAGGAGTTGAGGACTATGGGTTTGTGGAGAGACAAGTAGGCAATTGGATCTGAATCAATGGAGAGTCCACCTCCTTTGGCCATAAAATTATAGGGGAAGGAGTAAGAGTAGTAGAGAGAGAAGAAGGAAGAGGTGAATGTGTGTAGGTGTAAGAGTCTGTGGGAGTGTTGAGAAAGAGAGTGCAGATGACTAGGCAATAAAAGAGGGAGGTTGGACTTTGGAGAAGAAGACCAAAAACAAAAACAAAAACAAAAACCCAAACCCAACAAAAAAGTAAAAAGAATTTCAGTCAGGATCGGCAAGAGACTACTACTACTATGTTGTAGTTTCTTCCTTCATGACTAGTTGTTTATGGTGTGTTGAATATTGTATTGGATTAAGCTAGAGAGAAACAAAAGAGAAATGGAAAATGATAAAGATGAGGGGAAGTTAGGAGAGGTATTAAATGCGTAGCAAGCAAGTTGGATATTTGCTTTCTAAGAGGAATCACATGAGTGATGACAATATAAATGAGTGATCCTTGAGCTATCACAAGTTATCTTCATGGTGAAAAATTTCAAAATGGGGCTATTTTTGGGTTGGTCCAAGAGTATATATATATCCTAAAAGACTTTGCTGGGAATTTATATTATGAATGAGAATGGTGATTATTTAAATTGGAATTTAGAGTTGGATCATGGTATTTGAAAATTCAAAACAAATTTGAAGTTGAAGGAATTTACATTCTTATCTTTGATGATGTGTCTTAACCGAATATTCTTCTTATTAGACTAGAATATCTCTTAGATATCTATTCCTGATTTACATGGATTCTCTATGTAATGTATATTTAAAGGTCAATCTATCAATCAATGAGTATGCCATTATTCTAACCAAGAAATAATAGGCCAACCATCCCGAAAAACCCTAAAACCTTCGAAAACCCAAACTTTTCCCGAAACCCTAATCTGCCCGTTTCATTTTTCCCGATTTCCGGCCAGATTTTCCTCTGTCCATGGCCGGAATTTCATATCCACAGAAAACCCTCGACGTCCCGGTTCCAACCCCATCGGTCTCACCCCGAGAACCGGCCGGAAGGTTCCTGAACCGGCCGCCGAAATTTCCAGACCGCCGCCGCCTCCAACCACCGGTTCACCGCCTACCCGTGCTCCGATCGACCTGAGTTTTGGACAACAGTTTTCTCTTCCAGTGGTGCTCCTCCTGTTAAAATTTCAGTTCCAAACTCGAAGCAGAAGTAGGTGAAAAGTTGTTTCTTCTCTCGGCAGCCTCTAGAAATCAAAGATTTCAAGATTGCTCGTCTTCCGAGGAAAGCCAGAAAGGTTCCCAACCCTCGGTCGAAGCCTGCAATCGACTCAAACTCATCAGAGATAAATTTTTAATTAAGGTTACTGCTTTCCGAATTTCAATTTATAGTTCGGGCTTAGTAGCCTTTTCCATCTATCCCCTCTCTATGACGAGATTGGGTTTTGGGGGGGGGGGGAGGGGAATATAGTTTGGGAGTTTTGTTGGGGCTCCCATCCTCTATTAAATTTTGTGACTGCGACATATGCGTCACCATATATTTGAGACTGCGATTACGCGTCGCCGCGACAACTGTGAGCGTCGCCTACAAAGGAAGAATCGATTGTGACTGCGATTACGCGTCCCCTGCTTTTATTTGCATCGATTTTATGACCACATCATTGGTTCACTAATTCCAATCCCCTTGTCTTTTGTAGATGACTGCGCCTCCAAGGCCTAAGCTTGAGATCCACGATGTACGAGGCAATAATTACCTTCAATGGGCATCCGATGTTACATGATTATTCGTCGAAAAATGATTTATTTCCACTATTTTTCCTCCTGATGGTCCAGATGCGATTCCCAGTGATATGATCAAAGCCCAAGCCCTCATGTTCCTGAGGCGCCATATCCATAAGGAATTGAAGATGCAATATTTGATGATAATGGATCCCAAAGAACTGTGGGACGATTTGCAGCTCCGCTTTGATTACGTACATGATGTACAGTTTCCAGCGTTGTCGGCAGGATGGCAAACCATCCGCCAACATCTATTGTATTCAACTCAGCCTAATGATCTTCCTTGCTTTCATTGCGGCTCTAATGCACATATGCACGAAGATTGTCGTGCCAGCGAGGATGCTAGAGATACCTACAGAAGACACAAGCAGTACTTGGCTCAAGAAGCTAACTTTACTGGGGAAGATGACATTGGTGCTGAGCCTTCCACCAATCTCACCATAGCAGATTTCGAAGCTAAGAAGCAAGCTGATCCTGCGCACATGGGTGCTGCGGATTTTGATTAAACTTTTTTGATTAGATGTTTTTTCTCTGCTATTTTCTGTTTGGCACTTGTTTAGCCAGAGTTATTTTCGACTTTTCAGTCAATTTTTATGGAATTAGACATCCTTTGATGTATTTTTCAGTTGGCATTAATAAAATCTCTCCTTTATGTTCAAATGTGTTGAATGAGTTGAGAATTTTATTCCCTTATGATTGGTTTGACTTGCACAAAGTTAAACGCTTCATTACATGGCAAACATGCTAAATCAACATGTGTTTGTGGTCCTTGAATTGGTTGTGGCATAAAAAATGGCAAAACATGAGAACAATTACGAAAAATCGGTGAAAATACACCAAGGCAGCAAGCTGCCGTGTATTGGCAGTGTTGCAGTGCCCCTAAGGCGCCCCTGAGCGTCCCTGATGCGCGCTGGGTAGCTGCCTGAGCCCCTAGAGGGCCCCTGCCGCAGCATGTCGAGCCCTAGTGCCGGCTGTGAGCCCCTAAGGGGCCCCTGCCACAAGCTGCCGAGACCTGCCGCACGTCTGTGTCGGCAGCGCGCCCCTAGCGAGCCCTTGCCGAGCCCATGCCGACAGCAGGGCCCCTGCACGTCGTTGGGTGCCACTGAGCTTCGCTGAGCCCCGGCCACGCCCGTGCCGCACCCCTGTGCGCTGCTGCGCGCTGACCGAGCTCTAGACAAGCCCATGTGCGCCCCTGCCGTGCCGCACCGCGCCGCAATACCGCGCCCCTAACCGCGCCCCTGCGTGTCCCGCGCGTGGACAGGCCCTTGTCCGCCCCTCTGCAGGCGCCCTGTCTCGTTGCCGCGCGCGCTAAGCGCGCTACCGAGCCCCTATGAGCCCGTAGCGGGCCCTTGCCGTCTGCCAGCGCTGCGAGCACACTTTTGGTGCTGCTACCGAGCTTCTAGGCCAGCCACATGCTATGACTTCATAAAAGTGATTTTCATGCCATGTAATTGCATTCATTGGGGTTCCAATTTGGTTTAAATTCTCGATTAACCCCTCTATGTTTAATTAGAGTGTTCGCCTTGTCTTGATACAAGACTAATTAATTTCACATATTTGTGTAGATGTCTCGTGGCGAAATTGAGTGTCTAGCTGACAGTGAGACTACCTACACTATTTTGAGGAATAAACTGTTATTTACGGACTTTGTGCCTCACAAATCCTCAGTGACAACCATGATTGGTTCCTCGCTTGTAATTCAAGGCAAAGGCAATGCACCGTTCTTGTTGCCAAATGACACAATGACACATGTCACTGACGCGCTTTACGCGCCTAAGGCTAATCGAACCTTGCTATCATTTATGGACATTCGTGCCAACGGATTTCACCTAGAAACGTTCAATGAGAATGGACAAGAGTTTTTGTTTATCACCTCTAATGACTGCGGCCGTAAACGCATCTTAGAAAAGCTCATGAGTCAAACTAGCAGTTTGTATCTTACAACCATCAGGATCATCGAATCCTATGCAGTTTCTCGCAACTTTTGTGACTCTGACTCATACAAGCTTTGGCATGATCGTTTGGGACATCCCGGATGTGACATGATGATCCGAATTCTCAAGAATTCACATGGACATCCATTTTTCCGAGCACTGAAGCATGTTGAAGCTCCTCCTTCCACCGAAATAGGTGATGCGGCCGTGCATGATGCACCTGCCATAGGCTCGTCCTCCAAGGCCATTGCTGAGACTCCAAATGTCTCTATGGCTATTGTTTTGGCCACGATCCTCGGCGCGCGGAGCAGAGGTTTCTAGCAGACAAAGAGGGAGGATGAGTGTTGTGGGCGTGCCACCTCGCGGACGAGGAAAAAGGTTGTAGGGGGTGCGCTTGACTTCTTGATCAGGCAAAGGGGGGGTTACAGGTGCCACCTCAGAGGAGGATTTACGAGCACAAGCGAATCGATACTCACGGCGGCGCGAGCAGAGCAGTTACAGGGAGTTCAGAGAGAAGCTGAAGGGGATGCAGAGTCCGGAGAGCTCTGGGAAAGACCTAGGCGGTGGCGCTTAGGGTTAGGGTTTCGAGGAAGGCTCGAAGGGTAACTGGGTTTCAGTTGTATTGTGTTTGTTTTTTTTGTATTGATTTGAGAGAGAGCTTTCTATTAGGGTTCGAGCCCCCTTATATAGTGGTTCGGCAGAAGTAAAGTGATTAGAATCCAAGTCGGACTCTGAAACACTAATTCACAAGGACACTGCTTCGTCCATGCGAACCAACCAATTGGTGACACCTGCCCAGTTCGCACACTTCATTCCGCGCTGCCAACTGTAGACTCCTATGCGAACTGGAATTAGGAGTATCCTCATCTCGCGGGCTGCTACAGGGTGCTATCTCGCGTGCTTCTGTAGCTCGCGTCCATTTCGCGGGTTATTGCAGCTCGCGAGCCTTAACAGGGCTTTTTATATTTAATGGGCCACAGGGGTTGGCCCAAAGCATGTCAAAGACTTGTCAAAGTCTTCAACGTTTGTCGTGGTGCGCGCGGACTCCGCCTGTTTGCTTCCTCGCGAAGTCCTCTACGCGAGCCAGTTCGCCAGTTCGCCTCGCCTCGCCTACGCGGAAAGTCAATCTCGCCTCGCCTATGCGCGAAGGCTAAGTGAAGTTAAGTTCTCATGTAGTTCGTTCCGCGCGAAGTCTAACTTGGCTCGCGTGGTCTCACTGGCGAGCTATCACTTGTAAACTTGGAGAAACTCCATCTCGTCGGTATGACATGGTCCAAGAAATAATTAATATTTACATAGACATTTACTGTCCAGTAAAATATTAATCTAGGCGTAAACAGCTATCTCTAATTCTCACCGCTCATTTTGCAAAGCTTGTTCACTAGCCAAATTAAATTCAAGATCATCTTTTGCTAGTGATTCTAAATAAAACATTTCATTCCTACAAAGGATCCAAGATGATATTTGTGGACCTATCAAACCAGAGTGCGGACCATTTCAATATTTCATGGTTCTGGTTAATGCATCAACGCGTTGGTCACACGTTGTTTTGCTATCCACAAGAAACACTGCATTTGCTAAACTCCTAGCTCAAATTATTAAGCTCCGAGCTCACTACCCTGATCATCCAATCAAGTCTATTTGCTGGAGAGTTTACGTTTAAGTCTTTTGACGACTATTGCTTGTCTATCGGGATTGAAGTAGAACATCTCTTACCCCATATGCATTCACAAAACGGTCTTGCAGAAGCTACAATTAAGCGGTGACAATTGATTGCACGGGCCTTGGTGATGCGCACCAACTTGCCTGTTTCTACCTGGGGTTATGCAATTTCGCATGCAGCTGCACTTATTCATTTTAGACCCACTGCAACCCAACCATTTAGTGTGTACCAGTTGGTAACTGGATATGAGCCTGACATTTCACAATTACACATATTTGGTTACGCGGTTTATGTGCCTCTTACGCCTCCACTACGTACTAAGATGGGTCCTCAAAGACGATTAGGTATTTATGTTAGCTATCAACATCCTACGATTGTCCACTATTTAGAACCTTTGACTAGAGATCTATTTACTGCGAGATTCGCAGATTGTCGCTTTGACGAGATATTCGTCGCGCCGTTAGGGGGAGACATGACCGTTTCCGTTCCAATTGAACGTCAAGAATTAATGTGGTCTCACCCTACTATGTCTCGTTATGATCCCCACACTTCTCACAGTGATTTAGAAGTTCAGCGTATTCTCAATCTTGGTAGAGTTGCAGATTCGATGTCTGACTCATTTACCGATATCGCGAAAGTAACAAGATCAATTATACCTGCTGCAAATGTTCCTGCAAGGTTAGAAGTCCCACAAGAGGAACCTTACCAGCTGCACCCGGGCTCGTTAATGACATCTTGGACGCACCGGACGCTCATGGTGGCGGTGTGGCCGTGGCCTCAGTTCCCACCAGGAAGAGGGGGAGACCTATTAGTTCAGTAGATACTGTGCCACGCAAAAGGTGTGACAGTAAGGCGCAAAATGATCCACTCATCATCAACACTGTGAATCCTTCACATGAGATTGTCTCTGACTATAGTTATGTCCAAGAATCAATGTTAGCGTATCTGGGGGACGCCTCGGATCCAATGTTGATGTTGGAGAACAAAGAAATCTCAGTAATGTTTACCGATGCACACGGTATGATGGAAAGAAGTTCCATGACTATTGATGATGCTTTTGCTTATTCCGTCGCTCAAGTGATTATCGACGACGATGAGATTGAACCACGCTCTGTTGCAGAATGTCAACATCGAGTAGATTAGCCAAAATAGAAGGAAGCAATCCAGGCTGAACTAGACTCTCTAGCGAAAATGCAAGTTTTCGGTTCGATAATGGTATGCCCACCGAATGTGAAGCCTGTTGGACATAAATGGGTCTTTGTTCGAAAGCGGAATGAGAAACATGAAGTCATGCGTTATAAAGCGCGACTCGTGGCGCAAAGATTTTCTCAACGCCCTGGAATTGACTACAAAGAGACATATTCTCCGGTTATGGACGTCATTACCTTTCGCTAGTTAGTCAGTTTAGTAGTGTCCGAAAAACTGAGCATGCAGCTTATGGATATGGTTACTACATATCTCTATGGGGATCTTGATTCAATATATATATATATATATATATATATATATATATATATATATATGAAAGTGCCTGATGGACTTTCACTACCCAAGTCTAGTGACTCTAAGCCACGGAGTGCCTTTGCATTGAAGTTGCGGTGTTCACTATATGGATTGAAACAATCCGGACGAATGTGGTATAATCGTCTAAGTAACTACTTGATTAGGAAGGGATATAAGAATGACAATCTTTGCCCATGCGTGCTCATTAAAAGAACAAGTACCGGATTTGCTATAGTAGCTGTCTATGTTGATGACATGAATATCATTGGTAATCTCAAGAAAATTGATGAGACCGTGACCTACTCGAAATCTGAGTTTGAGATGAAGGATCTTGGGAAAACTCGATTTTGCCTAGGCTTAGAGCTAGAGCATCGAGAGACTGAAATATTGATTCACCAGTCAGCTTATGTTCAAAAGATGCTCAAGCGCTTTAATATGGACAAAGCTCATCCACTTGGGACTCCCATGGTCACGCGAAGTCTGGATATCAAAAAGGACCCATTCCGTCCTAAAAAGGAGGATAAGGAAGTCCTTGGAGTAGAAATTCCGTACCTAAGCGCTATCAGAGCTCTCCTATACTTGGCACAATGCACAAGACCAGACATTGCATTCTCAGTAAACTTGTTAGCTAGGTTTAGCTTTACGCCAACGCAACGTCATTGGACTGGTGTTAAGCACATCTTCAGGTACTTGAATGGTTCAATTGATTTGGGCTTGTTTTTCCCTTACAAAATCGAAGTTGAGAACATGAATGTTGATGTTTCAATTGAAGATTGCATTGCAAGCAGTTTGGCCGATCCCCTAAAGGCCCCTGCCATGTCGGGCAGCAGCATGGCAGGGCAAGGCAGCGCCCAGCACGCCCCTACCGAGCCCTTGCCGCAGTCTGCCTACGCGTGCAGCGCTGCAGCCGAACCCCTGCCGCGTATGGCTGAGCCCCTACAAGGCCCCTACGCGTCCTCGAGGGCTTCCAATACCGCAATTGAGTAGATTTTGGCTCCCAACCAAAATCCAGCTTCCAAAGCTCCTTCTTGCTCAAAATTGACGTGATGTGGCATTGTCCCCTATGCTGAGACACCGAATGATGTGTTAGTCAATTTTACTGATGCTGGGTATCTGTCAGACCCACATAAAGAACGTTCCCAAACTGGGTATGTGTTTACCATGGGAACTACGGCGATTTCTTGGATATCTACCAAGCAAACCCTTGTTGCTACTTCCTCGAATCATTCAGAGATTATTGCACTACATGAAACAGTCAAATAATGTGTTTGACTTCTCTCTGTAATAACTCATATTCGAGAGTCCAGTGGATTGACATCTACCGCTGAAGCACCAACTTGCATCTATGAAGACAATGCGACATGCATAGAACAAATGAAGTTGGGATTCATCAAGGGTGATATTACTAAGCATATCTCGCCTAAGTTCTTCTACAATCAGCAACAACAACAGCTTTTGAATACCCAAGTGAACCAAGTGAGTTCCGACGATAATGTAGCAGATTTGTTCACCAAATCTCTACCCAAATCTACTCTTGAGAAGCATGTGTGAAGTATTGGTATGCGTCGCTTATCTAAACTTCATAATTGATTTAATTATCAGGGGGGAGTTGATTGTGTAGACATCAGGGGAAGTCTACGTCACATGTTTTACATTCAAGTTCTAGTTGGCGCGTTGTGCTCTTTTTCCCTTCAACCAAGTCTTTTTTTTTTTACCCAAGAGGTTTTTTTTTTACTTGGCAAAGTTTTTACTAAGGCAACGTTCATGCGCCATGTGATTCTGGTACGCGACACAAGGGGGAGTGTTGAAGGAATTTACATTCTTATCCTTGATGATGTGTCTTGACCGAATCTTCTCCTTATTAGACTAGAATATCTCTTAGATATATATTCCTGATTTACAGGGATTCTCTCTGTAATGCCTATATAAATGTCAATCTATCAATGAATGAGTAGACCATTATTCTCGTATTCACATACTCTTCATCAGAAGTTTATGTAATGCCTATATAAAGGTCAATCTATCAATGAATGAGTAGACTATTATTCTCGTATTCACATACTCTTCATCAGAAGTTTTTATTTGTGATAATTTTTTTTATTAATTTGGGATTTGACGTGTTGTATCGGAAAAAAGAAAGAAATTCAACCATTGTTTCATTTTTTACTAAAATATAGGACTTTTATTTGTTGATGATATTATACGAGGGGTACATAATAATTATCTTGAGTACTCTTACATAGGTCCTCAAAGAGAACGTCCTCAGATATAGGAGGAGTCTCGATCTTCATTCAAAAATCATCATTCTGTGCATAACTAGCAAGGTAGCTAGACGATGAGCCACACAATTTGCTTCCCTAAATAGATGGTGAATCGAAATAATGAAAAGCAGTCAAATAGTCCCTACAATCATCTAAGGAGAGCAATCTTCTTTTGCACTAGTAAAATTTAAAGAAAGTTGTTTTGTTTTGTTCAACTTATTGGCACAAAATCGAGTTAAACAGATTAAGTTACGAAATGGATGCCTTTCTTACGACATGTCATTTTCATTCTTATCTATATTGCATCTTTGCTAGCGGTAACTGCTCCTTAATTAGTTTCTCATTTTCCCCCTTAACATAGTTAATCTTTCATTTCTTGTTATAAGTATGTTTTGTCGTGAAAGGTACATGCAACATAGTTGGTTAGCAGTGAGTCGTTTTTGTTCCTGTCTTTTGCATAGGTTGTGAATTGTCATTTTGACTTTCCCATATTTATATCATGTAAAATTGTATCTAAATTGCTTATAAATGCAATTCTCTTTTATAAAAAAATTAAAAAAAATAGTTTAATCTAATTGCCTTCTTATTTAACCCAAATACCGAGGACTAAAGTGGTCGAGATGGTAAGGTATTAAGCAACTCTCTTGGTCTTGGGTGAGTCCGTGCCAAAAAATATCTTGTGTACAATTGTCATCATCAATAGTAGGTGTGCATGCGAAAAAATGGAGGTAGGTTTCTTTACTCCGCACCCGATGGCTTTAGCAACTGGAAAAAATGGTTATAGATCCGGGGACCCGTGGAACCAACAACCAGGCCTCCCCAACTCAAACCCGGAAACGACTCTCCGGCACCCGCTGTGCTTGCCCGGATCTTACCGTTTTGTCCATCTGCCGGTTACCGATGGCCTCACCGTTGTTACATACAGATCACCCCAACCCGGTGCTCCCGTCTGGAAACATACTCGACCACCGGTAGCAATAAGCAGTAAATTTGAAGAGAGAATAAACTGCAAAGCCCCAACCGGCTCCACCACTTTCATCTCCGGGCATCGAAAGGGGAAAGAAAAAAAAACAAACAAACAAAGGAGAGGGAATTATTTTGCCTCCCAGACATTGCATAGGGAGTTCAAAGTCTTCATGATTGGATTGGAAACACGATCGGGATATGAGAGTCTAAGTCTTCATGATTAGATTGGAAACACCGTTGGGTTATAAGGAGTTCCAAGTCTCCAAGATTGGACTCGGCAAGCTTGTAAGAAAGTATTAAGCCAGAGAGAGATAGGCAATTCACCATGGTAGGCATAATTTGTAATTCACCATGGTAGGCATAATTCGTAATCCACCGAGATAGGCACTCAACTAAGATCAACACTCCACCGAGATAGGCACTCCACCGCGCTCAACAACTGCGTAAAAATGTAAGTCCCGGATAAGCCTCCCCGAGAGGCCGGGGTCGGGCAATTTATATCATCCCTTTAAAAACGGAGCAAGTGGCTTGATAAACCACAGACGACGTTAACACCCTGTCACTTGAGTAGAAACACAGGATATGGAAAAGACTCGCTACCTTTGTCCATGGAAAAATGTAACACCCGGATGACCGTAGAAGGGGAACCAACGGTACCTTGCCATTGGAAACATGAAAACACCTCGCCCGGACGAATAATTTTTGAGGTCGGGGGTGGGGAGGGACATTTTTTGTCTTATTGGCGGACTTAAAGATTACAATGTATATCAAGAAAAATAAAGACCTGGAATAAGCAAGTAAATGCAACACTTGAATAACACCCGTGTATAGAAAGGAGTAAGACCAATACGTCAAAAGTAGAGAATACCAACAAGCAGGACCTGAGAATCACATTGAGCATTACCCGCCCGAGTGCCAAATTCATCTGTAGTATAACAAATAGAAAGCAACACGGGGGATAACACTTGTGTACCAAAAATGGAAAAAACACCCGAGCACGACTTGGAGGGACATAGTGAATCTTGTCACTCCCTTCAAAAAGAGAGTAGAAAATCGTGAGAAAAAGGAGGAGAGGGGGACATAATTCCGCGTAAAAGAACTTTCTTCCTTGCGGAGTTGGGGGGACAGGGGGTGTATGTCGTCACTCAGTCGTCACTTACAATTGGCGGCATACAATTTATTTATAACTCTCCAAGTAAGATGGTCCTCTTACTCGGGAGTTGGGGGGACATGTTGATGGTAGATATACCGCTAAGCATAAGCAACTACCTTGTAGATTGTTTTTCGGCCACGAAGGGCCCCGCCCCAGACATACTTCCGGTAAACCGACATTCGGGCTACCTCGCCATGGTGAAAGATCATTGGTACCCAAGGTTCTAAAAAACGTTGGGCGTTAATCGGGCGGACATCGCCCAAAAGATTAATCAGAGATTAATCGAGGATTAATCGGGGATTAATCGGATTTGTATTTTGTTATTATTATATGATATAAAAATAATATATAATATTATTAAAAATCCTACAATTAATTACATGCTGTCAAAATAAAGAAAAAAGTTACAATTAACAATTATTATTAGCTTAAAATAAAATTATAAAAAGACTTAACGAGATCAAAGACTCAAAGTTCACACTTTCATTCTAATTCTACCTAAACCTAGCTAGCAGCATTAACGCCTCCACCACGGTCTCTCTCTCTCTCTCTCTCTCTCTCTCTCTCTCTCTCTCAAACATGTTGCCCAATTCCTTCGTTGCTAACAACCCTCATCACGAACTCACAACCTTAACAGCACCTTCACTTTCGGTGGACTCGACTCGATTGGCGCTGACGTCGTCGATGACAACATCAACAACGATCCCGACTCCAGCGCCGTCGTCAACGACCTCAACCACGAATCCTACCTTAATCCTCTGCCAATTCACGGTGTTGGAGTTGAAGAAGAGCAATCCATTGTCCTGGCTTTCAAGGTGATGTAATTTTTCAAATCCAATCCCTGCCTTCTTGGTGTTGAACAAAATCAAAGACATGTTTCTCAGACCCGCCGAGACCGCCTAGGCCGTCTAGGCGGCTGATTTTTAACATGCCGCCCAGCTCGGCCGATTATGGGGTAATCGGAACGGAGATGAGATTTTCAGCTCCTAGGCATCAATTTTTAGAACCTTGTCGGTACCACATCCGGAAGGTCCTCCTCCAAGCTCCACAAGAAAGCACCATGATAATAGTCATGTGTAGTTTGTCCCACATTGGAAATATGTAATATGAGGGAACCTTCCTTGGCTATAAAAGGAAGGCTTCACATATGTAGAATGGATGGGAATCACTACTCACTCCATCTTGGAGAGCTCTTGTAACGCCAAAGGCCTATTGGCCATGATAGTGGAATCTTAAGTGGACGTAGTCATGTCCTCTGATGGTATGGGAACCACTATATGTCCTTGTGTCTCTTGTTCATGATTGTCTATTGTGTTCTATCGTGCTTCTACATAGCCTCCGAGATCATGCAGAAACAGGTTGAAACATAAATAACTTTGGGTATAGAAACGGTTGAGGACACCTTAGTGACTGATTGGATGATGTCATTTTCTTTTTCCTTCAGAAGCTTTTTCTCTTCGCCAAAAAAGAAAAACCATGAGACCTAAGGAAAGTTATTCAAATAAGAAGAGAGAAGAAAAAGAAAAGAAAAGTTATTTGAAAAGCTAGTACTCTTTAATGCCGGGTGCATAAGAACACCGATCATAATTTATGTTTTATCCTTTAATTAACACTAGCCTTTTATTGTACAATTGCACGGGCAGTAGCACAGGATCACTGTCAACTGTAAATAAACTTGAGAGGTTAATTTTGGTTTAGTTCTCCTCAATAATCTTTATGTTTCAATTTTCGTTTATTTATTTTTTTGTTTAATATAATGACCTTTGTTTTTACTTATTTCAGTTTGTCTCATTAAAGATAATTATGACAGTTCACAATTTGATAAATTTCTTTACTGCTGGCTTTATTACGGTAGAGATTAGGAAATTAATCAAACTATTGAATCATGTATTATAGAACAAGTAATAAACATGTGTATAGTGAGTGAGATGTGTCAATCATCCTCATACCTTTAGGCCTTTCTTAATTCTCATGAGAATGTACGGTTTTTATTTACTAATGAGGGACTAATGGGGACGATTGTATAGCATTGCTTATGAAAATAAAATGCTAACAATGTCCGATATTTTGCCCTTTTGGTCCTTTCAGAAATATTAAATTAGTACCAATCTCAACTCAAATACGGTATCTAATTTCACATCGCGGTGTCTAGAAACCATTTTGCCCATTAGGGATAGTAAACTTTTTTTTTTTTTTTTTTTTTTCAAAAAATAAAATAAAATGGTGCGAAACAATGACAGTCGTCGGAAGAGAGAGAAAAGATTTACGCGCTCCCCGATTGGCCCGGCGCCTCTCGGGGTCTGAGTCAACGGTGGAAGACTCAAGGCTTTCCGGGACCCACCTTCTTCTTTCCGCACTGGTAAACAGACACGTAGCAGTAAGCAGATCCGGACCATGGCTGAACGGGTTGACTCCAGATGCTATAATGGACCGGATCCTTTTGCGTTTCAACTATTTTTATCCTTTTTTTGGATTTTTCTCATTATTTTTTACTGTTTGTTTGTTTTTTTCTTTTCTTTTTAAAATCTGGTTTAGTCTTGGATCTGGCATCTTAAACTAAAATAATTGGTATTGAAAATTTGAAAATAGTGGTCCTTTCTGGGTCAGAGTCTTGACTCTGTTTTTGTCCCTGGTCCAATTTCTTCTTTATCTATAAAGACAAGGTGATAATGGTTTTATGCGGTAAATTATTCTGGTAAAATATTGCTGAAATTCCTTTTTGCATGGTCCAATACGCAAAGTATTGGATAATATTAGACAACCTTTTGATATCTATATATATATATATAATAGGGCGGGCATATAAATAAAAGAATTTGACTTCTTTACTTGGATTTATGTTGTTTGGATTTGTCTAGAGACTCATATGAACTTCATTTTCTTTGTTCTTACCTATATAGTGAAATTAAACTGCATCGCATCGCATCGCATCGCATTGCGTATGTATGTGCTGTACACAACTCTATGTTGTATATATGTATGTGCATGAAAAGTGAAGTGAGGAATTCAAAAATGGTGGGTGGATGAATAGTGTGATGTTTGCCCAACCGCTACACTGATATAAAGGTTTGTCGTATGTATGCATTTTAAAAGAGTGACAAGTTTATAATTAGCATACACATGTCATATATATGCTGATCATAACGTGTGCATTATGTTTCTAATGATACATATACACGCTGAATTGTTGCAACGTAAAACCGGAAATTATGAATACGAAAGAATCGTCACTTTATTTCTCTCTAAATCAAAGACACATGTACACAAAAATCAAATTTGTCCCCATGTTTGTTTGGTGATGCGTGTTAGGGTAGCTTTATATACAGGAATACAATTAAAAAAAAAAATTCCTGAGATTTCACAGTAATTTACTATTTACTACAGTGATGGCCGGGATTCCATTCTAAAGTTTCTAACCCATGTTAAATATTTTTAATCAATCAAATGCTTGCGAATCAAGTTAATAAGATCCATCTCCACTCTTTTGCATGATGCAAAAGTATGGATCGAGTCAATGAAATGAAGGAAAAGGGTGCCGCATTGTTTGAACTTTGAAGCAGTTCAAGTCGTCAGAAAGAGCAAATGTGGGTCTTCCATGGATGATGTTAATTCACCAGAAATTAAAGCTAGCTTGTAGCAAGTTGCATGCAACTCGTTATCAGACTTCATTTGTGATTCTACGTGAGTCATGTGAACTGTAATAAGTTCGAGGCCGGTTGCCAAATTGAAGCTTATCGCATATATATTTATACACTTACACGGGAGCAGAAAGAAAGAAACCCGACTCTTCTTTGAAATTCATGGCCGGAAAGCTAATTGCTTGGCTGTTATGCAAAGGGAATCCATAAATATCAGCTAATCTGCCAGAGAAAAAGGTTCGGCAGCTGTTGAAAGAGAACTTATGAAGACTAGAGATGTATAAGATGTTTGATTTGAAAAGCAGAGAAGTTACGGCTGAAAATCGTTTCTAAATATATTACATGCTTTTCTAGTGTGATTGTTATTGTTCAATGTGAAATGGCCATGGCCTGGAATCCATCGAGCACTTTTTATGTTTGATGTGACCTATCTGATGCCTTACGTTTACTATAGTAATTTGAAGCTAGCGTACATGCATGTACCTGCTTAAGCTAGCGTACATCCATATGGTTAATGAGGGTTCATAAGATTGGCAAGGTACCTGCTTAAGTGGAACTCCCACCTAAGTTCGAGTCCCAACAATCACAAGTCCCATATTGGTAGGTTGTTGAGTTTTGAGGACCTGCGGAACACTAATTTGAAGCCAAGCCTACCTGGAGTGCAATATATATGCTAGCAAAGAAGGCTAGCCACTACATATATACGATCTCAAACTTTTGATCATTGCAAACTGCTTTTGTATACACATCCATTTTCTTTCTACGGTCAGGAAAGATCGACCGGCGGCACCGACAACTACAGAATCGCTTTTCTACCAGCTGACTTTTAGTTTTGCTTTCTGCAGGCTGTGCATGGAGAAGGAGAGAAAGAGGGAAGACCTCCTAATCATAGTTCTGGTTTGTCTCCGCTTCAACCAAACCCTAGCGAAAAAGCTATCGTTGTTATAAGACCTAACTCGAATGAATAGTTAGGTCCAGTGAAATAAACTAATTAGGAGAAACGGCCTAAATCTTCAGAAACCATCAAAGGCTAAATTATAAATAATCAGAAACTAATGTACAGTATTTACTTAATTCATCGATCACTGTAATAGTTTTATCATCATGATTTTCTAACTAGCTACTGATGCATACATTAACTTGTTTGAAAAGCAGACCTAGCTAGCATTCTAGCACGCAATAGTAATTAGTTTATGCTACATTAAAATGTGCTGTAAATTTCTTCATCTTTTTCTCCTTTTTTTGGGTCTGAAAAATGTGCTGTAGATAATTCTCAGCATCAGAGAAATGAAACAGTCGTTATAATTTTATATGATTGATTAGCTGGGCTGCTGGAGAAGACTTATGGTATTGAGCTATATGCGTGCATCCATATATCTACCAACTTTAAAATACATAACAAATTAATGATCTGATGAAAATGATAAATATATAAAAAATCTGGAAGTATTTGATTCAAGAAAATTAAACTGATCGATCGGTTTGAGGACTCTGCCTGAAAGAAAATGTTATTTTTAAGAACTAGCTAGCAGCAGCCGAGATTTAAGTCGATTAATATCAAGCATGTTATTAACGATGGAACAAAACGTGTATGATTTTCATACCATATATAATTATATTAAGACATCGTTTTCATTTATTTATAAAGTTTATAGGAAATTTATATCATCCCTACTTCCAGCTTTAAATTAATTGTCAGCAGAAACACACTGTTCTTGATTCAACAATACTAATACGTCGATCATTTTGTCAAAGTTCAAATAGTTTATTTTCTCTCATAGTTCATATTAGTTAATTAGTTAGCCGATTTTCAAAGCATAAGCATTTGCAGATCGAAGCTAACTAGGAAGAAAAACTATTTTGTCAGTCAATTTGGCTTTTTACAGATGAACCAATCAATCTGTCATCTGTTCTCTGCTCCCCCATGAGGGATTTGTTCATGGCTAGCTCGATCTGTGTTTCTGTTATGATTAAGAAGTTTTCTCTTTCAAAAAAAAAAAAAAAAAAAAAAAATCAATCAATCTGTCATCTCTGAAATACAATTATAGACATGTTATTCATATATGAAACAAGGCATCTAAATCCCATCACTTATTGCAAACCTAACTAGAAGCTTGTTCGTTCCCTTTTTTGTTATTTCCTTTGTGAATTGTGCTGCAATGTAACTTGCCCTTTAAAACTGATGATTAAGCCACTCAAGTCAATACCCCAACCATATCATCATGAGAGTTAGTGTTGTTCTTTATGCCCAATCAAGCAACTGGGTTTAACAAGTCAGAAAAAGAACAGGAAAGAAATAGGAGATTGCAACTGAAGAGTATCTAATTTTGGGTTTAAATTTGATGTGGAAAGAATTAGAAGAAGGGAGAATTGCAAGTCATGGCCATTAGGTATGACTTACATCATAAACACTAATAATTTCATTAACAATATTAAGAATTAAGACCAAGAATTCATGCCTTAAAAAAAAAGAGACCAAGAATTCATAGTACTAACCTTTTTTTTTTTTTTGGATAATTCATAGTACTAACCTAGTCAAGAGGAAACAAAGTTGTTAATATATATGGTCCTTCGCATACAAAATTAAAAGTCTAGTCAATAATTTTGCTTTAGTTAAACAACTGGCCGGGTTACTAGCCGCTAGCAACACCAATACATGCATACACCTACAATACGATTACATATACAATACCTAATGTACAAGCACTTTGAAGTCCAGTTAATTTGAGAAGGTGCTTATGTATGGAGTTGGGATAAAAAACAGAGATAAATACTCTTAACCACGAAACATCTATGACTTAATTAAAAAGTAATTCTTAAAATCATTTCCAAGCGGCCATCTTCATCCAAGTACAATGTCTCCAATGTTTGAAAATTGTCACTTCGTTCTCAATAATTCAAACACAAACGACGTTAGGAAACATGTGAAGGTCCATTTCCCCTCCCTCTTTATGCGACTTGTGGCCGTTTTAATCATGTTATAAATATATAGGCTGCAGATTGCAGAGAAATTAAAATCCGTCAAAGAAAAAGATGCATATGCGGTTCATTTGGATTATGTCATGTGTATGCAATTGAAAAAGATGCAAGAGGTTGGACACTACTAAACTAAATAGGTTGGTATGCAATTGCAGTCCAAGGCAGTAGTTAAACAGTCATATTCTCCAAAATTCACATCTTCATCAACTTGCTCGCATGCATTTATTTGAACCATACCTGTCGGCTCCGGGAGCCTCTACAGTCTTCGGGTCACACTAGAAGCATTTCATCTTGGAGCTAAGATATCTAGAATCATCGATCTAAGAATATATTGATTATAGAAAGCGGATATAAATAGAGTAACTGTGATAGTAGTGTTAGGGAAACCACAGAGTGGGTAATTACAAGCACACAACTTAAACGCCTCGAGTCTCAATGAAACACCCACACCCAACTGATGGATGTCTACTAACTTGCAACCGCTGAGTAGCATATGATGGGTAGATAACACAACTGTGCTTAAGCAGACAAATGGCGGGTCATCCATGATTGGAAGCGAGACCAAGCGAGCTGAACTGCAGCTTCATCCTCATCAGGCATTCCCATACCTTTTCTGCGCTTCACACCGTCTTCAGACCTATTCATGAAAGCATGGGCATTGCCTGGATACAGGTGCACCTCATATGGGACTCCTGAGGCTTTCAGCTTCTCCTCCAAAGACTTAGCAGCCTGAAAATCAAAATCCAGTGATACGATGAGTCATTTTTTAATATATATATATATATATATATATTTTTTTTTTTTTCCTGACGGATATAGTTCTTCAAGTACTCTAGAAAGTTAATTACTAGTGCTGTCACATCAGTTATAATATGTGTCACCAGCACTCATTATTTAACTTCCATAGTTGGATGATGTTTAGGAGTGAACACGGATGGAACACTCAGGCCACCAGTCACCATCCACCGTTTCCGGTAATCCTACTTAGGGCTCATCCCATAATGGTTAGAGCGGAGCTTGACAGTAATTTAACAGGAAAGTAGATGGAAGAGGAAAACAGTTTTGAAAATACGGTTGTTTTAACTTAAGCGGTACAGTTTCCAGTACATGGAACTAGGCAACCTATGAACTGCAATGAAGGTTGCTTGTGCCTGCTCAAAAGAAAATTGAAGTACAGTAGAAAAAAATCCAATATCCCCATCGTAGATCTACATATGAATTGCAAGTTGAGCTTCTTATAACAACTACAAGACTTCCCCACTTCACTTCTTGGGTTTTCCATTTTCGGTTTCACATGAGTGGTTTACGTATTCTAGTTCAACTAGACTATTCCTATGAGCATTGTTTCCAAAATCACAACCAAGGCGCTCAACAAACTAAGCAAAGATACCAGAAATCTTCAGAGCTAAAAATGATACTGAAAGAAAAGCACTTACCGTTACATCTGAAAAGCCAACAAAACTATCAAGCTCTCCAAAATGAGCCTGAATAGGAGCCTTAGCTTGAGCAGGGTCAGCAAGCTCTGATGATGGTACTCCATAGAATGCAACAACAGCATCGACCTCTGGGACCAAAACAGAGCTTGCAATTGAGAGAGCACCCCCCATGCAAAATCCAGTAACACCAACCTATTTTGATCAAGAAGTGTGTTTAGCAATTACAGTGGTATAGGAGGACCAGTGACATCACAGAAGTTAATGATATATACTGTGCATCAAGGGATATTTGGTAAGAATCCTTCAAGTAAAAACAGTTGTGAACTTACTATTATGCATGACATTGGTTTGGACATACAACTCAAATTTACAAATCCAAGCACCTGATCTATATTTTGGATGAAAGAGAGGTACACATAGAATTTTTTGTCTGAGCCTGACACTTAGTATAGATTCACTTCATCCATTCAGTATTTGGTCTATGGTAAACTGAATTCAAGAAACTGCTTTTCCTAAGGCAAAACAGAACTGTAAAAGCCAAATTTTATAATGATTCAAGTCTTACAGACTGAATATATGGTTTGTTTTCTGTTTTGTTATATGGACAAGTTTACAGATCTTTCACTGTTTCATATGAATGTTATTTATTCTCTCATGTCATCCCTATTCCGATTTACATAGTCTTTAAGTTGTTTAACATGTAGATATATTTGCATAATTACAAAAAACCAGCTGAAAATTGTAGCTTTTAAGAAACTCATTTTTAGTTTAAACAAAAAGTAGACCCAGACATACCTTCTTCGAACCATTTGCTTTCAGCCAATTAACTGAAGCCTGGATATCCTTTACCGCGCCTTGCCAGTCAAGACCATCCATCAAATGTTGTGCTTCAGCAACATCCAAACCAACCTTTCCCCGATACAAGCTGGAGCAACAAAGCAAGAAGACAGTTAACAATCAAATGCAGCAAATAGTAAAAAAGTATGCTCATAACTTCAACAAGAATCAAGTAAGCTCAACAAACTTACTCAGGGATAAGTGCCTTGAATCCAGGAGCAAGTTCAGAAATTTTGACAGCGTGGTTCTTTATCTCAAAATCTACACCCCACCACTCTTGAAGTACAACAATCCCAGGAGCATCTTCTTTGCCAACAATATATGCATCAAATGCCTGTCAACATACAAAATAAACAAACAAAGAAACGATACACAGTTCAGTAGCAGCCAAAGATTATCATGTTCAACAAATACAATCTCTAACATCTAAAGATAACCCAACTTCATACTGTCTTTCACGAAAACTTTCGCATGATCACATCATATCATACATGAATATCGACACACTAGTGAGACAACATTACTTTGCGGACTTAAATTGTGAACTGAAAAACTGAAAAAATGTGCTACTCTGATGAAAGATAAAATCTTGGGGAGCATGGACAGAAGGTAAGGTTGATAGTCAGCAGTCACAACATGGTTCACTTTTGAACAATGAACTAGAGAACTACCAAATTAAACAGAAACCCATTTCAATTCCACTCTAAAAGATTCCAACTTTACAGAGAAACCAATCAATTCCTAATACCCATCGCTTCAAATTGTCCAGAAACTCCACACAATCTCTAAAAAAACCAAAAAATTACAGGAAACACAAGAATCAAAGACTCACAGTATCGTCTCTCTGGATTTGGACTTTCTTGAATGGCCCAGCAGAATCAGCCATGGCGCGAATCGAGAACCTAGAACGCAAAGGAGAGAGTGAAAAAGTTGAGTTTGGTAGAGACTTGGAGAAGGCTCTGGAAGCTGCTGATCTCAAATTGACAGCAACCGCAGCTAGCATTCTTCACTGTGGTTCCCAACAAAGTGGGGTTTATAAATATCGTCACTGACCCCAAAACGACGTCGTTATGTCACTGAAAAATTAGGGATTTGAATTCAATTTTAGGGATTTTTGTATAAAGATACGATTTTTAGTTTGCAAGAATCAGTCTTTATGGTACAGTCAGCCGAGTCTTTGCTTCAGCTACTCCAAAGCTTCATCAAAAACCCAAACCATTCCCGCCTAATCACCAACGGTCATGTCCTCCATAACCCAAACCCTAATTCCTCTTCAAAATGGAAGACTACTCTTCTATGCAACGCTCTGATCAGAGCCCACCTCGGTTTTGGCCAATCCCAGAAGAGCCTTGTTCTCTTTACCCAAATGCTTTCCCGCCATGCCCAACCCAACAGCCACACATTCCCTCCGCTCGTCAAATCCGTCGCCGGAGGTGGCGGGTTGCTGTGTTCCGGTAGGGCACTCTACGGACAAGCTGCGAAACGGGGCGTTTTGGGTGACCCATTTGTGCATACGTCGTTTTTGAGGTTGTATGGTGAGTTTGGGGAAGCGTGGGATGCACGGAAGGTGTTTGATGAAATGTCTGAACCGTGTGTGGTGGCGTGTAATGCGATGGTTGATGGTTTGGGGAGGAATGGGGACATGGGTGGTGCGGACGTGCGGTTTCGATGTTTGAAGGGATGGAAGAGAGGGATGTGGTTTCGTGGACTGAGTGTGATTTGTGGGTTTGGGAGGAATGGGAAGTTTGGTGAGGGGGTTTGGTTTTTCAAGAGGATGATGGTGAGTGAGGATGTGAGGAGTGGTTTTGTGAAGCCAAATGAAGCTACTTTTGGTAGAGTGCTATCTTTGTGTGCGAATTTGGGAGGGTTGGGGTGTTTATATTGGGGGAAGCAGGTTCATGGGTATGTTGTTAGGAATGAGGTTATGTTGAGTGTGTTTATGGGAACTGCGTTGGTGGATCTTTATGGGAAGTCGGGTTGTTTGAGAAGTGCTTGGAGTGTTTTCGAGAAAATGAAGGTTAAAGAAGTTTGTACATGGAACACAATGATCTCGGCATTTTTCTCTGAATGAGAGGGAGAAGGAGGCTTTGGAGTTGTTTGAGAAGCTGAAGATGGAAAAGAGGCTGTGGCCTAATGAGGTTACATTTGTTGCAGTTCTCACAGCTTGTGCTCGTGGGAATTTGGTGAAGTGTGGTTTGGAGTTGTTTAAATCAATGTCCAAGGACTTTGGGGTTGAACTGATAATGGAGCACTATGGTTGTGTGGTTGATCTCCTAGGCAGAGCAAGACTTTTTAAAGATGCAACTGAACTTCTTAAAATCATGCCTTTTGAGCCTGATGCTTCTGTGTTGAGGGCTCTTTTGGGTTCTTGTAAGATTCATGGATCCACTGAGCTGGGAATTGAAGTTGGGAAAAAATTGATTGAGCTGCAGCCAGAGCATTGTGGATGATACTTGGTTTTGTCAAACGTTAATGCTGGGAACGAGAGGTGGGATCATGCTGCTGCTGTGAGGAAAGCAATGGATGCTGGAATTCAGAAAACTCCAGCCTACAGTATGATTATGTTAGACATCATCAGCAAAACCACCGGTATGAGTCTTAAGACTAACTCTTATTTAGATTTAAAATGCACTTTGATTGCAGTAGGGAGGGTAGACTATGTTAGACTGATTTGCTTCCGTTTCATTTCCATTTTTTTTTCTTAGACTGAGTGTGTGATAACCTAAAGACTCATTGTCATTATTGGTTATTACTATTTTAGCACTAAGCCAGCTTAGCTTAATACCTTAATACAAAACTCACCAGAACATGGACACTTAATTAACCTTGGGAAGTTGTCATGGAAAGAAACTCAAAAGGATATTTAAACCTTTCCTTTGTGCAAGAAACAAATCCTTCTCACTAGACCATCAGTGGTTGAGCAATATACAGTAGAAAGGACTAAGTCCTTCCAGTCAATAGAAAAGAACTAAAGAAGAATATCTATGTTGACATACTGGTGTCCTTCCAGCCTATTTTATTCTATTCTATAAGGTGTCTGTTTCTACTTTACGATTTTCCAATATACTTGTGCAACTGTAATAAGTTAAAAGTTTAAAATTAAAAACCCACTTTGACAATTAATTAGTAGTTTTGTACTTTCTTTTATCTTCATTAATATACTATTGTGCTGCATAAGATGTTTATCAACTCGGCCAAAAGGCCAAATCTTTCAATCTATTGCCTATTTTGCCGGGAGTCGTCCCTTTCAATAGAAATTTCATTTGAATGACACATTTGTTCTTTTTTTTTTTTTTTTTTGGGTTAGATTCTCTGTTTTTTTTTTTTTTTTTTTCTTTCTGTTCTAGTATGGTCACTCACTGCTTATATTTTCTTTTATAACATATTTGTATAGAATCCTATCTTTTCAACCTTTTTGTTATTTTATGTTTATCACAAAGAAAAAAGACAGAAACAAACAAACAGCTTCATTTGCTCTATCATAATAGCAGTCACTGCTGACGTCTTATTATGTTCTCCACGTGTCCGTAGTTTGATTGTCATTTGAAATATAATATAAATCGTACTTGAGTTAAGCTCTCCAAGAATTAGTCAAATTAGTGTTTTGTAAGTAGTGCACAATGTTCTCAAATCAAGCATGATCTGTATAATGGTTCTGTCTCTTTATTGATCAGTGTGGTTCAATTTGAATGTGTTAGTCATCCAGGAGGACTAAATTATGCATATATGGTGGTCCGTTGCCCAAACAATTGGACTACCATTTTCTCTTGCTGGCATTCATGTGATTTCCTCTGTTCTTGAGATGTGGTTTGAAGCATGCCTTAAAAACACAGGAGAATATTTTGCCTGTATCTATGATAACAATATACTATCTTATATTTTTTTTCAAAAAATTTGGCTAATAAGTTCAATTGGTTTTAGCTACAACCTCACAAAAAAAAAAAAAAAATTATATGTAAGCTGCGCAATTTAGCCTCATAACCAACTGGCTAGCTAGACTGTTATAAATATGTACATGCAAAATAAATTTTAAGACAACTCTCAGAACCTTACATAAACCATGGCCAACTCACACGGTCTTCCTCTCTATGAAAGGGTTGAGCACAGAAACACCCTGCATAAAGTCATGGAGTTTATAATCCTTGTCCTCCTCATTTCACTCCTTGTTTATCGTCTCATATCTTTCAAAAACCATTGTTTATCCTGGTCCATTGGATTCCTCTGCGAGCTCTGGTTTACCTTCAGTTGGGTCATCACCATCAGCAATAAATGGAATATTGTAGACCATAAACCGTATGCTGACCGCCTCTTGCAACGGTAACACTAATAACAGAGGGGCATCTCATTTTTCCCTCTTTTTTGGATCTACAAGCTGCCCACAGCTCATTTTTTGTTGTGTTACTATTTAATCCTCTGTTACTTCCATGTGTAATTCTAATTTGCTGTTGAAACTTATTAGGGTGCCTAAGGATGAGCTTCCAGCAGTAGACTTGTTTGTGACCACAGCAGACCCAGAGCTTGAACCACCTATCATTACCGTAAACACTGTGCTGTCTCTGTTGGCAGTTGATTACCCAACAAACAAACTAGCATGCTATGTCTCTGATGATGGGTGTTCCCCTATCACCTTCTACTCACTTGTAGAAGCATCAAAGTTTGCTAAGAATTGGGTTCCCTTCTGCAAAAAGTACAATGTTCAAGTTAGAGCTCCTTTTAGATATTTCACCAAGAATTTCACGCTTTCTGGAAATAGTAATAACTCAATGGAATTCAAGCAAGAATGGAAGAGACTGAAGGTAATGATACTTTATTTGTGGTTGGAGTCCATTCGGTGAATCCAGCCATTTCAATGATTGATCTTACTAGTCTAGCTGTTACATTGAAGTCCCCTGAAGTCCGTTCTATAAATTTGTTAGATAAGATTTGTGTACTGATGACAAATGAACTTGTTTGTCTTCATGTTTTGTAGGATGAGTATGAGCAACTTAGTGGCAAAATTGAGGATGCTGTGTGCAACTCTATCAATCCATCTGATACGATCGAATGCGACTTTTCAGTTTTCTCAAATGTTCAACGTAATAATCATCCAACAATAATCAAGGTATAAAAAAAAAAACACTAGCTTACAGCATAGATTTATAGTGCTAGCAGAAGAGGTTTCAGATCAACTTCAGGCTTAGGCCTAATTTGTGAGTGGACTTTTGGTTTAAATAATATGCATGCAATTGTTTATTTGGTTGGACCATTTGATGTCATTTTTATTTACTTACTTGTATTGGCTTTGTCCCTCTCTAAAGTTTCTTACAGAAATTACATTGGAGTTGATGCTATAAATTTAGCACTTACAGTAATATATGAGGGAAAGTAATAGTAAATCGGTTCTTGGCCAGGATAGAGCTATTTGGTCGAAGTGCTTTCTTAGTAGTTGATTTTTTTATTACAATTTGAAGTGCCTTTTCAGCTTTTCTGTAGAAGTACTTGAAATACGACTCAGAAAACACCTTTGGCTATTTTCCAAACCATGCCAAACATAATATCAATGAGTCATCCCTTAAAAAATAATTAACCAGTACTACAGTGAATTATGCCTAAGCTCTATACCTTCAATTTTTGAAGGTTGTATGGGAGAACAAAAAAGTACATTCGAATCGAGCAGTTCCACACTTAGTTTATATATCCCGAGAAAAACGGCCGAAGCATCCACATCATGCCAAAGCTGGGGCCATGAATGTTCTGGTATTATTTACTTTGTTTCAGACCACCTTCGTTTAGTTAAGTAGCTGACCAACTTACCATTGAATCATACAATTATATGCAGACTAGAGTCTCTGGGTTGATGACCAATGCTCCATACATGCTAAACGTGGATTGTGACATGTTCATCAACAACCCAAACATTATTCTTCATGCAATGTGTATGCTACTTGGATCAAAGAATGAAAATAAAAATGCATTTGTTCAGTGTCCTCAAGTCTTCTGTGATGGTTTAAAGGATGATCCTTTCGGAAATCAAATGATAGTTTGGTGGAAGGTGCGTTCTTGCAGTACCTGTTTTCCCCCCCCTTGGTTACAGATGAATATACCTTGTGCTGAGCCTTTCATCCTGTTTTTTTCTCTAATTCCCCTTCCAGTTCACGCATTGTGTACTTTTAGGGCACAGTTTTACTTTTACCTACAAGTTCTGCTGGCACTGAAAATCTGTTTTCTATAATACCTAACTAATCATTATATTCATCTCTTATATTTTTAGTATGTAGGACAAGGATTTTCTGGGATTCAGGGACCATTTTATTCTGGAACAGGATGTGTTCATAGACGAAAAGTCATCTATGGTCTATCCCCCAATTATGTGAAAGTTGGAGAAACAAATGCAGAAAGCATGATGAACGGTAATAAAATGTGAAACACAAACCTTTCTCCGTCTACTGAATGTTTTAAGATGATTTTGTTGATAAACATATTATGCAACAAGACTTAGTTTTCTAGTTTCCTTTGATAGGTAAATCAGCCGATGAAGAATTACTAGATATGTTTGGAAAAGAATTTACCAAATCAGCTGCTGATGCTTTGAACGGGAAGGCAGAGTGTCCAGACATGCTTACAGAAACTATTGAGGCTGCATACCAAGTTGCTGGTGTTGGATATGAGTATGGCACACAGTGGGGCAAAAAGGTTTGATGTTTGAATCCTCTGATTATATATTCTATTCGAGTGGTACTTGGACTTTGATTATAAGGATGTCTTTTCTCTTTTGTTGCAAAATTGGTATTTGAGTTTATCAGCTTGGTATATGAATTTTGTTTTGGTTTAGGACATTGGGACAGCATCAACCAAATTTGACATAAATGGTCAATTTGGATAGAGATTCCTATAAATGTAGGAATTTAGTTCAATATATATAAGACTATCTAAAAGTTAAAGTTCATGGTTTAAACTACTGCATCACTATATGTCAAGATTTGAATTAGAATAGGAAAAAAAAAAAAAAAAAGGAATTCAACCAACTTGTTTTTTATGGTTATGTCAAATGTTGTCCTGTTAGTGATCTTTTTAAAAAGAATTTCCTCTTACTGTGAAATCACCGCATCCAATTTCTTTCTTGTTTAGGTAGGATGCATGTATGGATCCACAACTGAAGATATCCTGACTGGCCTTTCAATTCATAACAAAGGTTGGAGATCCATTGTTTATGCTCCCGACCCACCAGCCTTTCTAGGAGACGCGCCTACCGGTGGGCCTGCTTCAATGACCCAACAAAAAAGGTGGGCCACCGGCCTGCTTGAAATCCTCCTCAGCAAAAACTGCCCCTTATTTGGTGTTCTCTTTGCAAACCTCCAGTTCAGGCAGTGCTTGGGCTACTTCACGATCCTTTCGTGGGGGCTATGCTCAGTTCTCGAGCTATGCTATGCTGCTCTGCCAGCCTATAGTATCATCACCAACTCACACTTCTTGCCCAAGGTGAGAAATTTTTTAAGCAAAGCAAGCTAAATTTAGGATCCTACAGAGTATATGGAATTATGGTGAGCTTCTTATTCAGATAAAATTAGCACATACATGTTCTAGTGGCAGCTCTATGCAGACAACAATAACAATTGCTCTTTACACTTTTTTTTCCTGGCCAAGGCTTTTTACTCCTTTAACAGCTCAAAATGTGTTATTCATGCAGGGCCAAGAACCAGCTTCTTATATACTCATAGCTGTGCTTCTGATCTACACTCTGTACACTTTATCAGAGTACTTTAGAACCGGTCAATCCATCCGAGCATGGTGGAATAACCAACGAATGGGAAGAATAATCTCAATGAGTGCATGGCTTTTTGGATTTCTTGGTGTCATACTCAAACTGTTGGGCATATCCAAGACGGTCTTTGAAGTAACTCGAAAAGACCAGTCCAATTCAAGTGATGAAGGCACCGAAGCCGGAAAGTTCACCTTTGATCAGTCCCCAGTTTTCGTACCTCCCACAGCAATGTTGCTTGTGCAATTAACAGCACTGGCCACCGCTTTGTTGGGGCTTCAACCACCAGCCCGTGATGGGGTGGGATCAGGCTCTTTGGAGACCATGTGCAGTGTTTTGTTGGTGTTATGCTTGTGGCCATTTCTGAAGGGTCTGTATCGATCAGGAAAGTATGGAATTCCTGTGTCTACCTTATCCAAGTCTGCCGGTCTTGCACTAGTCTTCTACACCTTGTGCAGATATTAGGACGGTTAGCTTGCAGCTAGTACCACTACTCTTATACACCTTGTGCTAATGATGGTGCCGGCAATAGCTTCATTGGGTTCTCAACCGTCAGGGCCTCTCTGGCCAGGTCTTAAAGGCTTGTTTGGTAGTGGCAAATATGAGATTCCTTACTGAAGTGAGTGAAGTCTGCTTGTTTTGCTACTACTCTTGTGCACCTTTTGTAGATATTGGTAGCTTGTAATAGTTCTAGAGGAGCTTTTATGGTTTTCACTTTGTAAAATATATTACTCTAAATTATAAAATTAAGAGAAAATGCCCCAACTTTGTGGTTTTGTACAACAAATCGGGGTTTTACAAAACGACGCCATGGTGCAACCGAGAAATTAGGGATTTGGATGCAATTAGGGATTTGTATATAAATAAAATCAGAAAGATACATTTTTTAGTTGCAGGACTCGATTTTTATGCTAGAATCAGCCAAGTCTTTTCTTCAGCTCCTAAACCCAGATCACCAACAGTCATCTCCACAGTTGCACATACATTCTTGTGATTGAAATGAAGAATCTGTATAAGTCTGAATGATCAACTGGATATCTAGATTGTTAGTTCCATATATGCTTAAAATAGACATGCAACTAATATTGAGTTTTAATTTCAAGGAGCTGCAGACGAGCTCTGCACTACCGCTTAGACTTGGCTAAGCTGTTCATTTTTTCATGTACAATACCTTCCTTTAATCCCAATACCTTCTTCCTCAAGTATTGAACTTCCAATAATGGAGTTCAGTTCCAGCAGAAACATATTTCGTTTCAGGCAGTGGTTCAGATTTCATTTCATCCAGTATTCAGATGATCAGAATAGGAGATAATAGAGACATACTATGTTTATAGACAATGACAAACTCAAAAGCATTCACAAACCTCTACAGTTCAACTTCATTCATTTACATATATTGTCAAGCTATCTTTCCTCATTTCCTTTTACTATGAGACCTCTTCAAATAAAATACATTAATGTTTCTGTTAGCACGGACCTTCAATTTTCGCTATTGTACAGCGTCTCAATAAAAATGTATCCAACAGCTTGTAGTTTTTGTTTGAATTCAACTTCTCCTAGTTTAATAGAATGTTGAGGAGACCGGCTTCAAGAGAAAGTAAATCTACAAAACTTGAACATACATGGCCATGCTGCTTTGGCAATCAAGGATTCAAATAAGATTCGCAACCAACTTTCTGTAGCTTCTCATCTTCTGCCAAGATATCGCTCTTTGTGTCTTCTTGATACTGGCTGATTCTGCAGTTAATTTAACTTCACATTAGCAAATGCAGACAAAGATTTATGGAAAGTTTGAATTCATAGGTCACTGAAAGCTTTGCAACATGGATAATGAAGTGCAATGACCCAACCTTGCAAATAGATCAGCATCATAAACAGCTAACATCTGGACTTCTAGCAGACCAGCATTGGCGGCATTGTTTATAGCAACTGTCGCAACCAGGGACGCATCTTGGCATCTGCATGGTTAAAAGTCGCACAAAAAAAAAAAAAGTTATGAGGAAACCACTCACAATCTCCTAACTGGTATAGTGGTTTATCATTTCCGACATAAAAGTCTTGTATCCAACAATGGAAGAATGATGTCTAAACTGTAAAATATGCCAAGCCCCAGCACTTCGACAATCGATAATCCTAAATCTGTATAATATCATAGTGATGCCTCAGAGTTCATATTTCTAGGGCTGCAAGATGGTAGACTTATAGAGTTTCAAATACATACCTGCAATATAGATAGAACCGAATCAACTCCATCCAATGTAGAAGCACGCAGAGGGACACCAATAACAGGCAATGGAAAAGTGGATGTAGCTACCATTCCTGAAAAGCCAAAGAAATGATAAAATCAACCCAAAAAATGCAAAAGTTGTTGCGTTATTACAACACCCTGTTTGGAGAAAAGATTTGATACCTGGCGAGTGAGCTGCGCCACCAGCACAAGCAATGATGACCTGAATTCCTCTTTCCCGGGCAGACAATGCATACGAATGCATTCAGGAGTTCAATGAGCAGAAACTACCCTAACCTGAAAATGAGAGTCCGTTAACACCAGAAATAAAAGATTACGGGTAACTAATTTACAGAAAAACCAAAACACATGAGAAGCAAACCTTGTGAGGTTCTTCAAACATCAATGACAAAGTATTATCCCTTTTCAAATAGGTGACGGTGTGCTTTTGTTAAAACGTAAATATATAGAGGCATATTGCCATATTGTGACTCGTCCCCATAAATTCTTGAGGGGACAGAAATCCAGCTAAAGTCTTGATGAAAAGCCCCAGCAATTCGTAGTATATCCTATTGTATGGGATCCTGGTCGTTCTTGGATTTGGGTTCTATTTGCATTGCTCTGGGGAAGCCCCTCAACCCCCCCCCCCCCCCCCCCTCCACATGCATGTGTATGGTGGTCCTGCAAGATTATGAATAAGTTGGGGCGAGTGCTTGACTCTCCCTGATGAGTTTATGTCTAAGTTTTGGGTTCTAGCAATAGCTTCAACCTAGCTGTTGTGCCCTTCAATGTGATCAAATTGTGTATCTTTTGCCTCCCTCTTATTTTAATGGACAAATACCCCATATGGGATAAAAAAAAAAGTTAGAAGAGGACTCCTGAAAAGAAGAGGAAATCCAAATTACTACTCCAGAAACTACATGTTTGCCTAGATGCATACTGTAATTGATACTGTTTCCTATTCCTAGAAGGAAAAGGAAAGGGGTATTTCCATAATTATGTATAATGACTTTGTTATCTATATTCTTGAAAAACTTTCGTGGGTTCCTTTTCCTATTCACCTTAGAATTCATAAAGAGAAAGGATTCCTAAACCAAAAAGGATGAAAATTATCCATATACCTTGGAGAAAGGTCTCTATAAATAGAGCCTCCTCTTGTACTCACAATGCACATATCTCTACTAATTTCTTTCTCATTCCCCCTGAAATTTGAATGCCTAGCTTTGCAACAAAGCCAGCCTCAGCTATGGGGAAAAGTAACAACCATGGTCGCCAAAGCTGCACCAAGCAGTTTTGGAGGGCTGGGGAATACGAAGGAGTTGCTCGCAACACCCGTAGAAACATTGATTTGTCCTCCACTAATGGATTCGATCACGCAAGGATGCACCCCAAGTTTCTGCACTCCAACGCTACGAGTCACAAGTGGGCTCTCGGAGCTTTCGCAGAGCTCTTAGACAATGCACTGGACGAAGTGCACAATGGTGCAACCTATGTCAATGTAGACGTGCTTGACAACAAGAAAGAAGGAAGCAAAATGCTCCTGGTTGAAGATGACGGTGGCGGGATGGACCCAGAGAAGATGAGGAAGTGCATGTCTTTGGGGTACTCGGAGAAAAGCAAGAAGAAAGACACCATTGGACAGTATGGAAATGGTTTCAAAACAAGTACCATGAGGCTTGGGGCTGACGTCATCGTCTTCTCTCGTACAAGTGGAACCCAGAGCATAGGGTTGTTGTCTTACACTTTCTTGAGGAGCACGGGAAAGGAGGATATTGTAGTCCCCATACTGGACTATGAGAGAAGACGAGGGATTGCCACAGAGATGTTACGATCCTCAAGCGAAAACTGGAACAAAAATTTGGAGACGATACTTGAGTGGTCGCCATTTGAGAGTGAGGAAGAGTTGACAAACCAATTTCGGATGATGAAGCAACAAGGCACCCGAATAATCATATACAACCTTTGGGAGGACGATGAAGGAAACTTGGAGCTTGACTTGGATAGTGAAGCTCATGATATACAAATGAGAGGAGTGAATCGGGATGGGAAGAACATACAAATGGCTGAACAGTATCCAAACTCTCGTCATTTTTTGACCTACCGTCACTCTTTAAGGAGTTATGCAGCAATTCTCTACTTGCGGCTTCCCCCCAACTTCAGAATCATTCTTCGTGGCAAGGATGTTGAGCATCACAACATTTTGAATGATTTGATGTGGCCCGAGCACATCACGTATAGGCCTAAGTCCCTTGAAAAGGAGGAGACATATATAACGAAGAAAACCAAGGGAAAGAAGGATACAAATATGGTTGCTGAGGTCACTCTTGGGTTTGTGAAAGATGCAGAAAACCATCTGGATGTTCAAGGGTTCAACGTATATCACAGGAATAGGCTGATCATGCCGTTTTGGAGGGTATGGAATGCTGCGGGAAGCGATGGCCGCGGTGTTATGGGTGTTATAGAAGCTGATTATATCAACCCGGCTCATGATAAGCAGGGCTTTGAGCATACCGTTCTTCTTGATAGACTGAAGCAGAAGTTAGCAGAAGGGCAAAAGGACTACTGGACTACCAATTGCCACAAAATTGGCTATGCTCCACGCCGCAACAAAAGGGCTATTAATGAAGAAAGGGAAGCTGCTAATAAGTCAGGTAGCCAGGGTTTAGATTCAAATCCAGACAAGAGACCGGTTTTAGATTCAAATCTAGACAAGTCCTCTTCTCGCAAGAGACCACTCCCAGATCCGAATACAAATGTAGCCCCGCACAAAAGTCAGAAAGTTTCTTCAGACAAATCTCCTAATGGGAATGGGAATGGGAATATTCAGAAGAAAATCACACTGCAGACAGCCACAAAATCATCAACCCGTCGCCCAGAAATTGTGCCAGGATTAAGTTCTTCTATACCACGTGCTAACAAGCATAAAGCATCATCACCAACACCCAATGCCTTGTCTTGTATTGCTCACATGAAGGCTGCTACTTCCGATAAGCAAGCGAAAGGAAGAAATACCGATAAGGCAAAGAAAAACTCTGAGAAGAACGTGGATGAAGTGGTACATCATTCACACATGGAAGAGGATTCTCAATCTGAACAAGAGCCTACACCATGTGGAACCAATAGTCCAACCATCACAATGTCGAAATCCAAGAGAAATGATGTCAACGTCAGGTGTTCACCTTCAAAGGGTGATTTTAGAGTGGTGGAGCAACCAAGAAAGGAGAAACAAGGGAATGTAGCTGCTGATGTGCAGACTGAAGGATGCAAGTCACGAAGAGACAATGAGGAACTGAATCAAGAGGAAAACAACTTAAAAAAAAAGTTGTTGAATGCATCTAATACTATTCGAGAACTGTGTACACAACTCCAGAAGGCAAATGAAGAAATTAAGAAATTGAACATGCAACAAGACGAGAGAGCACGACGAGACAAAGAAGAAAACAGCTTATTGAAGAACCAACTAGAAAAGGCAAATGAAGAGATTTCTGAACTGAACAAAATACAAAAAGCTCTGATTGAGCTGTTGCAGGAGGAGCGAGATAAAGTTGAGGCACTCAACTCGAGAGGTTGTTAAGATGTAACCTAGCCAGTACGTAGTTAGTTGTAATTGGATAGCCTAGTCAAGCCAAATTTCTCGAACAATGTAAATTGAAAGGAATGAATATTGTCATAAATTCACAAGAACTATCAACAAGTGTTTGCAGTTGTTTTATATTCTGCGTAATAAATCAAGCTACTAATTAATACAAACTCTTTCGAGTTCTGCAACAATGAATGGGGTGCTTAATGTAATGAAATATATGCAAAGCAGTCCCAAACTCAATCATATGTGTAGGAATTAAGAACAGAATCTAACCTGGCTTATCATACCAATGAACAGTAGCCCCTAGAAATCTAGAATACTCAAGGCTCTTTCAATCACTTGATGAGCTAGGTGGAAACCAGTTTCCCCCTAAAAGCATAAATGGTGGCATGATACAGATAAATACACGCTTAGATGTTATTCCACAAGTGCAGTGATAATTGTATATAATTTTTTTTTTCAAATATTCTGTATGATATCAATGCTTCATTAAACACAAAAATTAATATGTCAATATAGACAAAGAGCACAAAGATGGAAAATCCATGTTGAACAGAGAATCACCTCATCTTCACCAAGTAATGTTAATTAGTAGCTCTTCAGGATTTTCAGAGCAACTCTAGCTATAGCCGGCCTGCTGATAAGCAGAAATTGTTATATATCTTTCTCTGATTGCAAAATTCATATAACATTCCTCAAGTAATATATACAATTTTGTATCACATAATCATTATATTATGCTTTGATGAGCCCTTTACAAATTGCAAAAGAACCAACATTTACAGAAAACCAAATGAACAAACCATCCAAAGCATGAAAAGCAACGATTCAAAGATGAAATGCAACAAAAGAAGACACATTCATTTCGGCAAATAGTAAGAAATGTTTAAATGTTGATAAAACTTGAGAATGGTAAGGATTCAAAGTAATGGGCAATTTTACCTGATGATGAGTTTGAGTTTGGATTTGACTGTGTCTGAGCAGCTATATCACCAACCCCAAATCAAACCAGAGCTCATGTCTTAACTTGAGTGTTTGAATCAAAGCATGGTCGTCGGAGGACTGTTCTTGAGTCGAGTACGCGAGTGACTTGTTTCATTTGGTGCCTGAGGAAATTAGGGATTCGATTTCTTCGAGCTCCAAGAAGAGGAGAACTGAAACACTGATATACTACAGGAAAAGTCAGTATTGCTCCCACGTTTCTGATTTATTTACGGAGGCATTTCCAGACTTTTCCGAAGCGTTTCCGACCGATTACGACGCGTTTCCAATGTTTTCGAGAATAGATTCTTAACCTACAAGCTAGGGGTGCACGCCGGTATAGCCGGAAACGCCGAAAATTGTATAAATTGGCCGGAAATGCGTCGGAATCGTATTCGTAAATAACCGGAAACCTGGAGGCAATTATGACTTTTTATTCCAATTGGTCTAGAACTGATCAAAAATGACATATGTAAAGACAGTATTGCCCCCACGTTTCTAATTTATTTGCGGACGCGTTTCAGGACGTTTCCTCCGCATTTCTGGCCGTTTCGACCGAGTTTCCAGCGTTTACGAGAGCACATTCATAATCTACAAGCTACGGGGTGCACGCTGGTATGGCCGAAAACGCCGAAAGCTCGTCTAAAACGGCCGGAAACTCGTCGTAAAGGTATCCGTAAATAACCAGAAACCTGGGGGCATTAATGACTTTTCCTTCCTACAGTCTGATCAGACTAACATATATAAAAGTCAGTATCGCCCCCACGTTTCTAATTTATTTACGGATGTGTTTCTAGATGTTTCCGACACGTTTCCTTCCTTTCCGAGAGCACATTCTTAAATAACCAGAAACCTGGGGGCATTAATGACTTTTCCTTCCTACAGTCTGATCAGACTAACATATATAAAAGTCAGTATCGCCCCCACATTTTTAATTTATTTACGGATGCGTTTCTAGATGTTTCCAACATGTTTCCTTCCTTTCTGAGAGCACATTCTTAATCTAAAAGCTACGGGGTAAGCGCTGGTATGACCGGAAACATCGAAAATGGTCAGAAACGCGTCGAAAACGTATCCGTAAATAACTTGAAACATGGGGGTAATAATGACTTTTCTCCTAATGTCTAGAACTGATTTGAAATAACATATGTAAGAGTCAGTATTGCCCCCACGTTTCCGATTTATTTACGGACACGTTTTCGGAAGTTCCAGCCTTGTCCGCCGTGTTTCTGATAATGGATTCTTAACCTACAAGCTACGGGGTTACGCGCTGGTATGGCCAAAACTCATTAAAAAAAATGGCCGGAAACACGTCGGAAATGTATCAGTTAATAACCTGAAATCTGGAGGAAATAATCACTTCATTTTGAGTCTAAAACTAATCAGCAATAACAAAGTTAAAAGTTCGTATTACCCTGATGTTTTTGATTTATTTACGGACGCGTTTTCAAACATTTCCGGCCATTTCCGCCGCGTTTTCATGGTCATATTACTAACTCACAATGTACGGGACACGCGCTGGTATGGCTTGAAATGCCTGAAACACGTTGAAAACGACCGAAAAGCGTCGAAAACGTATCCGTTAATAAACAGAAATGTGGGGGCAATATTGACTTTTGAATGACCTTGGTGTTTTAGCATCTCCGTCGTCGCCAACCTACATTGTAAACACCATTAACTCCAGTGACCACCACTAATCCTCCACCGCCTCTATCAACTCCAAGCAACAGCTGCCAGCTTCCCTGAACCGCCGCGCACTCTTTGGCCAATAACAACATTGCTGCCGGCAACATTGCAAGTTCAGAAGCCACAACCAAAAGCGGTGGCATGTGTCATTTTTGGAGTTGTAGCTTTCTTCCTTGTCGGAATTGTGCTTATTTGCTACAAGCAGCGTAGGAGTAGAAAGAACAATGGTGTTCACCGTCTTTGGGTCCAAAAGGTTACAAATTCAATACCTACATATATGGGTGTTTTTTTTTTCACAATTTGGATCATTATTGATCACACTCGTTTTATGTAGTCATGATCATGCTTGCTTTTATTTTTCTGCATTCAGATGACGTGGTTCAGCCCCGTCAACCTCAGTGGCTTGGTTTTCCCATCAACATGACAAATGGAACTTTCACCTATGATCAGTTGTTGGTAGCCACAAATGGAACTTTCAGGCTGATCGAGGTTGACATTATTAGCAGGGTGCATCACAAGCATTTAGTTTCATCTAGTTTCTCCGTCGAATTGTGTTTGTGGTCAAGTGTGGGATGCCGGTAACGTGTTTGATGAAATGACTGAACTGTCATTTGTTGCGTGCAATGCAATGATTGATGGGTTTGGAAAGAATGAGGACATGTGTGGTGCTGTTTTGATATTTGAAATGATGCTAGAGAGGGATTGTTTGAATAGTGCTAGGAATGGTTTCGAGGTTAAAAGAAGTTTTTACATCGGAAGGAAATGATCTCCTAGGCAGATCAGGACCTTGCAAGGTAACAACATGCATTTCAAGCTTGATGCTTCTGTGTTGGGGCTCTTGTAAGATTCCTGGGACCACTGAGCAGGGAAATGAAGTTGGACATAAATTTGCTCCAATTTACACTAAGCTGGGAAATGAAGTTGGAAATAAATTTGCTTCAATTTACTCCAAACAATAATGTTTGACTTGGCTTTGTCAAACATTATTGCTTGGAGTACCAGAGATGGGATCATGCATTCATATAGAGGTGGCAAACGGGCCGGCTCAACCCAACCCAGCCCACTTAATTGGGTTTTAGGCCGTGTTTGGGCCGGCCCATGACGGGTCACTTCTTAACGGGCTCAGGCTTAGGTCGGTCCATTTACTCAAATGTAAGGCCCATCCCGACCCACGACCCAAACTCATAACGTGGTGGGCCGTGCTCGGGCCGGGCCGTGTCTGGCCCGTTTCGTGCAAAAAATTGAAAATGGTCGAGGTGAATGTCCTATACCACCGCTTTTACTCTTATATTCTCAACTTTTAATTATGCATGATACGATTACAAACCAAGACTAATTCACACAACCTATCGATCATTTTTTTCTTTGTCAACAATCTAAAGAAATAAGTGATAAATGCTTATTGCTCACAATTAATAAATTTTTAGGCAAAAACTTCTTATGAGTTTAAGGAAGTCCAAATTCATACTCAAATAAATAATTGTTAGTATATAAGTTTATTGTTCACACTCAAAACTAAGTTTATTATTTATAAATATGTTATCTTTATATTAGAAATGAAAAAAAAATTATATTTTATAGCGGGCAGGCCCGTGGGCCTCAAATTATCGTGCTCGGACCGGGCCCCATAGACTCATTTTTCTATGCCCATCCCAACTCATTAGAATAACGTGCTTGAGTCGGGCCGGGGCGTTAACGGGCTTGGGCCGTGTCGGGCCGCTTTTAAACGTGTCGTGCTCGTGTTTAGGAGCCCGTTTGCCACCTCTACATTCATATGTTGCCCTGCATCAAATGGTACCTGCTGGAATTCACAAGTATGATTGACGAATGGATACCCTACTTTACACCCACAAGTCGATCAGATTATGTTAGACATCATCGGAAAATATCACTGGTATGCGTCTCTTACGACTAACTTTTATTTAGATTCATTATCCACAATGCTTGCAGTAGGGAGGGTAGACCATGTTAGAATGATTTGCTGCAATTTTCCTAGAAAGAAACTCATGAAGCTATTGTAACCTTTCATTTATGCAACAAGAAATGAATAGTCTTTCTCACTAGGCCATCTCCTGATTGGGGGACCTCCCTCACTATTTGTTCTACCAGTCACCAGAAAAGAACTAAAGAAGAATGTCTAATTATCTATGTTGACCTATTGGTGTCCCTCCACTCCTCCAGCCTATTCTGTTATATTCTATAAGGTGTCTGTTTGCAAGAGTTTTACTTGGTAACAAATTTTAGTTATATTTTTAGTAACAAATTGCAGTTAAAAAGATTGATCTTTCCAATTTACTTGAACAAGTTAGAAACCCCCTCCGACAATTAATTGGTTCATTAATATGCTATTCATTAGATAAGATGTTTATCAATTTGGCTCAAAGGCCAAAGTTTTCAGTCCGTTGTCCACTTTGCAGGAGTCGTCCTTTTCGATAGGAATTCAATTTGGATTACACTTTTGTTCTTGTATTTCTTTTTGGTTGTATTTCTGTTTTCTCTGTTTTGATAGAATTTCCAACAGTGCTTTTATATTCTGTTTAATATGAAAGATTTGAATAGAGAATCATATCTTTCATCCTTTTTGTCATCTTATGTTCATCATACAGCATAAGCAAACAAACAGCTTCAAGATTTGCTCTATCACTATAGCAGTGACTGCTGCTACGTCTTGTTATGTGATCCACTCCGACCATACTTTGAACGTCAGTTTTATTTTTTTGGTTTTTTGTTTTATTTTTTAAGAATGGACTTTGAATGTCAGTTAGTTTCGTAAGTAGTGTAGTGGACAAGGTTCTCAAGCTTCTGTCTCTTTCTTGATGCGTGTTTGAATTTGGCTGTGTAAGTTGTCCAGAAGGACTATGATTATATGTATGCATGTAAGACGATTCACCCCCCAAGCAATTGGACAACTATAATGTCCTCATGTTGACATCAATGTGGTTTCCTCTGTTCTTGAGACGTGGTTTGAAGTATGGCTTAAGAACACAAGAGAACACATTTTCCGTTTCTCGAAGAATTTGGCTATTGAGTACCATACCTTAAAAGAGTTCTTGAGCAATTTGGATATAAGATTTTTATTTATGTAAGCTGTATGCCCTGCCAAGAGCAGAAGCTGCTGACACTCTGTGATTACATTGTTCATTTTCATATGCAAAAAAAATTGTTTTTAAAATTTGTTTATTATGTCCTTCCTCGTTGGATATGCTTGCATCACCACATCATTAGAAAACCTATGCCACATAACCAACTGGCTCTAGACTGTTATAAATATGTACATGCAGAATAAATTTTAAGACAACTCTCAGAACCTTGCATTAACCATGGCTAACTCACACTCTCTTCCTCTCTATGAAAGGGTTGAGCACAGAAACACACTGCATAAAGTCATGGAGTTTATAATGCTCTTCCTCCTCCTTTCACTCCTTGTTTATCGTCTTCTCTCTTTCAACAAACATGGTTTATCCTGGTTCATCGCATTGCTCTGCGAGCTCTGGTTTACCTTCAGTTGGGTCATCACCATGAACAACAAATGGAATATTGTTGACCATAAACCATACCCCGACCGCCTCCTGCAACGGTAACACTAATAACAGAGGCATCTCATCTTCCTGCTTCTTGTTTTTTTTTTTGTAGCCACAAGCCGCCCACAGCTCATTTGTTGTGTTTCTTTTTTGTTACTTTCACGAGTAATTCTGATTTTCTGTTGAAACTTATTAGGGTGCCTAAGGATGAGCTTCCAGCAGTAGACTTGTTTGTGACCACAGCAGACTCGGAGCTTGAACCACCTATCATTACCGTAAACACTGTTCTGTCTCTGTTGGCAGTTGATTACCCAACAAACAAACTAGCATGCTATGTTTCTGATGATGGCTGTTCCCCTATCACCTTTTACTCACTTGTGGAAGCATCAAAGTTTGCTAAGATCTGGGTTCCCTTTTGCAAAAAGTACAATGTTCAAGTTAGAGCTCCTTTTAGATACTTCACCAATAATTCCACGCTTTCTGGAAATAATAATAGCTCGTTGGAATTCAAGCAAGAATGGAAGAGACTGAAGGTAATGAGAATTTATTTCTGGTTGGAGTGATGGAGTTCATTCAGTGATTCCAGTCACTTCAATGATTGGTCTTACTAGTCTCGCTGTTACTTTGAAGGTCGATATATTCCCCTCTATAAATTTGTGTACTAATGACAAATGTTTTGTAGGACGAGTATGAGAAACTTAGCAGGAAAATCGAGGATGCAGTGCTCAAATCTATCAATCCATCTGAAATGATCGAATGCGACTTTTCAGTTTTCTCTAACATACAACGTAATGATCATCCAACAATAATCAAGGTAAACAAAGATACAAGCTTACATAATAGATTTTATAGTCTTAATACTTGCTGATTTCTATTTGCTTTGTCCTTGTATAAAGTTCTTACAAATATACTTTGGAATTGGTGCTAAGAAATCACTTACAGTAGTGTATGAAGGGAAAGTAATAAGAAATCGGATCTTGGTCAGGAAAGCGTTATTTCATTGTAGCGCTTTCTTAGAAGTTCATTTTTTGCATTACAATTTGAAGTTCATTATGATTCAGAAAACACTTTTGACACCATGCCAAACATACTATCAATCTGATGAAAAGCACTTTTGGTAATATTAGAAGCAATGCTAAATGAGTCATCCCATAAAACATAGTTAACTACTACTACAGGTGAATTATGCGTAAGCTCTGATTCTCTAAACCTTTTGAGTTTTGAAGGTTGTATTGGAGAACAAAGAAGCACATTCGAATCAATCAGTGCCACATTTAGTTTATATATCCAGAGAAAAACGCCCTAAGCATCCGCATCATGCCAAAGCCGGGGCCATGAATATTCTGGTATGATTTAATTTGTTTCATACGACCTTTTCCAATTTACTACCTAACCAACGTACTTACCATCAAGTCATACTATACTGTGCAGACAAGAGTCTCTGGGTTGATGACCAATTATCCGTACATGTTGAATGTGGACTGTGACATGTTCGTCAACAGCCCGAACATTATTCTTCATGCGGTGTGTATGCTACTTGGACCAAAGAATGAAAATGAAAATGCATTTGTTCAGTGTCCTCAAGTCTTCCATGACGGTCTAAAGGATGATCCTTTCGGAAATCAGATGATAGTTCTTTGGAAGGTGCGCACTGACCGTATATTTTTCTCTGGTTTGATACAGAGACAGTTGCCTTGAGTGACAAGTCAATTAGTTACAGATGAATATACCTGATCAGGGGCCCTTTCCTGCAACCTCAGTTGTTTCTGTTTGCTAAAATGTGTAGCCGGGGCAACTGCTGTCTCTACTAGGTCTTTCAGTAACATGTATTGCCCACTTTTAGGTTGTAGCAACACATTACACACATTCAACTACTGATACAATTAGACACTAAAAGTTGCAGTTTTACTTGTGAGGCTGTTTTATCTAACACTTGACTAATTAATGCATCCGTCTCTTATATTTTGTAGTATGTCGGACAAGGAATTTCAGGAATTCAGGGACCTTTTTATTCCGGAACAGGATGTGTTCATAGACGAAAAGTCATCTATGGTCTCTTCCCCAATTTTATGAAAGTTGGAGAAACAAATGCTAAAACCATGATGAAGGGTAAGCAAATACGAAACACAAACCTCTCTTCGTGTGTGTATTGAATGTATTAAGGATTTAAGATGGTGATCGACAAGACTTAGTTTTCTGGTTTCCTTTGATAGGTAAATCAGCTGATGAAGAATTATTTCATATGTTTGGGAAGGAATTTGCCAAATCAGCTGCTCATGCTTTGGATGGGAAGGCAGAGTGTCCGGGCATGCTTACAACAACTATTGAGGCTGCATACCAAGTTGCTGGTGTTGACTATGAGTATGGCACACATTGGGGTAACAAGGTTTGAATCCTCTGCTTTATATTTCTCTTTGATTGGTACTTGGATTTCCCATCTTCTCATTTTCTTTTTTGTTTAGGTGGGATGGATGTATGGATCCACAACTGAAGATGTCCTCACTGGGCTTTCAATCCATAACAAAGGTTGGAGATCCATTCTTTATGCACCCAACCCACCAGCCTTTCTAGGATGTGCGCCTACCGGTGGGCCTGCTTCGATGACCCAACAGAAAAGGTGGGCCACTGGCCTGCTTGAAATCCTCATCAGCAAAAACTGCCCCATATTTGGTACTCTCTTTGCGAACCTCCAGTTCAGGCAGTGCCTGGGCTACTTCTGGATCCTTTCATGGGGACTACGTTCAGTTCCTGAGCTATGCTATGCTGCTCTGCCAGCCTACAGTATCATCACCAACTCAAACTTCTTGCCCCAGGTGAGATATTCTTTTTTTTATGCAAAGTATGCTAAATTCAGTTCCCTACAGATTATATGGAATTACGACATATAGAAGCTGGCCAAATAGATTTCTTACTCAGGAATATAGCAGATACAAGTTCAATATATGTGCTTTTTACTCTTCTGACAGTAAAATACTTGTTATAAATGCAGGATCAAGACCCAGCTTACTACATACCTTTAGCTGTTTTTGTGATGTACTCTATGTACACTTTATCAGAGTACCTTAGAACTGGTCTATCAATCCGAGCATGGTGGAATAACCAAAGAATGGGAAGAGTAACAGCCATGAGTGCATGGTTATTTGGAGTTGTGGGTGTCATACTCAAACTTTTGGGCATATCAGAGACAGTCTTTGAAGTAACACGAAAGGACCAATCTACTTCAAGTGATGAAGGCACTGAAGATACTGAAGCCGGAAAATTCACCTTTGACCAGTCCCCAATTTTCATACCTCCCACAGCAGTTTTGCTTCTGCAATTAACAGCACTGGCCACCGCTTTTTTGGGGCTTCAACCACCAGCGCGTGATGGGGTGGGATCCGGCTCTTTGGAGACCATGTGCAGTGTTTTGTTGGTGGTATGCTTGTGGCCATTTTTGAAAGGTCTGTTTGGTTCAGGAAAGTATGGGATTCCTCTGTCTACCATATTTAAGTCTGCTGGTCTTGTACTATTCATCTACACCTTGTGCAGATATTAGGATGGTAGCTTGTAATAGCACCACTCATCTACACTTTGTGCTACTGATAGTGCTGGCAATGGCTTCATTGGGTTTCCTACAACCCGCCTGCCGCGGTCAGGGCTAAGGCATATTAGAGGTTCATAATTTGTGTACGCTTGATTGTATGCCTCTGAGACATATGAGATTCTAAATTAAGAGAAAAGCTTCTGTTGATGTGGTATCTTGTAATAGTTAGTACCATCAGTAGTTTCAGCAGTTCACGAAGTTAACAAAAGGGTGGGTGATGTAATTAATTAGGGTAGTTGCAATTCACCAATCATTCTTGCAAAATATACATATTAAGTGGATGTCCAATATGACCATTGTGTCACTAAAAGAATGTAAACCTTAATGAGGTTGATTACTTCTTTTTGAATAGCATAATGCAGCAAACCATAATGACATTGGCATTTTCAGTATACTAACATTTTACCCGTGCATCTGCACGTGAGAGTGGTTGAAGAGCAGTTCTATTTGAAATGCTCTACTAAAAGTGGAATGAAACTGCTACCGTTTTATCATCATGTCTCATATTTTTCTCCATTGTAATTTCATAATTTCTGTTTTTGATTTATTTACTTTCTGTTTTACTGTAGTACCCTTTCAACATATTTTCTATATGAACAATTTTTTCATAATTAATGAGTATTATGGAGAGTTCAAAAAAATTGGTGAAGCCTTTGACACCAAAAAGGCCTGGCTTTCTAATATAGTAGAGATAGTAGAGATGACGGTGGCTAGTCGAGCGTTTTCTATTTCCCAAGCACTACTACTCCCTTCTTCCTTACAAATACGAGTCCCATCAAAAGGGACTATCATGTCTCACATCTCTGCTAGGAGCTCTTTCTCTTATCCAATAATGTCAGATTCTCTGCCTCTTCCTCTATGTGAAAAAACCAGTGTCAAAGTTCCCACACTGCAGAGAGCCCTAGAAATTGTGATTTTATTCCTCTTCACCTGCCTCCTTGCTTATCGCCTCTTCTCTCTCACTGACCATGGCATTCCACGGCTTCTCGCCTTCCTCTGCGAGTCTTGGTTTGCCTTCAATTGGGTTCTCAACCTCATAACCCTATGGACTCCCATGGACTACAAAACGTACCTCAACAACCTCTTGCAACAGTAAGTCACCTTTAGACCATACCATACTCAAGTTTTTGTGTCGATATTGTGCTTCAAGTCCGAAATGAAGTTTTTAGTGTTGATATTGTGCTTCAAGTCCGAAATGAGGTTAGAGTAGTATAGCACACAAGAAATGATAGCAAGTTAGTAACATAGAGTTCATTGTCCAATAGGGTGCCGGAGCTTCCTGCGGTGGACATGTTCGTATCAACGGCAGATCCAGTGCTAGAGCCGCCTATAGTCACGGTGAACACTGTACTGTCTTTGCTGGCCGTTGATTACCCAGCTCACAAGCTAGCTTGCTACGTATCCGATGACGGATGCTCCCCCCTCACCCTCTTTTCTCTCATTGAAGCTTCGAAGTTTGCTAGGATTTGGGTTCCCTTCTGCAAAAAGTATGACATTCAACTTAGGGCACCTTTCAGATACTTCTGTGAAGGCGAGTCCACATTGCCAAGCAGCCATTTTCCACCGGAGTTTCTTTTAGAATGGACCAAAGTGAAGGTGATGTTTGGCCTTATTTCTGTTTTAGTCCATATCTTAGCAGAAGCTAAAATTTTGTTTCAGAAGTATACCTATCTGTCATTAGGGTACGTACAAAACCATATCTATATTTGTTTGTCGTCATCTTTATTTTGCAGGATGAGTATGAAAGTCTCTGCCAAAAGATTGAAGGCGCAGGAGACCATTCGGTACCCCTTGATATTTCTGGAGACTACGCAACTTTTGCTCACAAACAGACTAATAACCATCCTACAGTGATCAAGGTACGTAGCAATCTAATTGTAATAACTCATAGGAATATAGGATGCTAATTTTCAAGAGCCAATATTTATTCGGATTGATTTTACACAGGTAATATGGGAGAACAAACAAAGACTTTCAGATGGATTATCACATTTAGTTTATGTAGCCCGAGAGAAGCGTCCGAATCACACACATCATTACAAAGCTGGCGCCATGAATGTTTTGGTAAAGATTCTACATTAAGATCTTCTACAAAACATTTTGTTTAGTGACTAAGAATCTGTTTATCTATAACTAATTCACTTGATCGATTGTGAATTAATTTTTACAATAAATACAGACTAGGGTCTCTGGACTGATGACAAATGCTCCATTTATGTTGAACGTGGACTGCGATATGTATGCCAGCAACTCGAAAATCGTTCTTCACGCAATGTGCTTGTTGCTGGGTTTCAAGCATGAAAAACAAGGTGCATTCGTTCAGTGTCCCCAAATCTGCTATGACTATTTGAAAGATGACCCATTTGGAAACTCAATGAGCATGACTTTAAAAGTGCGTATCACTTGAATAATAAACTTGGTCTGAAGTTAACAAGTAATTGGTTCAGTGCACACTAAAGATAATGTTATTCTCAATTCGCAGACATTTTGGCCTGGGATTGCTGGGATTCAAGGACCACTGTATGCAGGAACTGGATGTTTTCACAGACGTAAAGTTATCTATGGTTTATCACTACAAGATAGTGCAGGTCATATTCAAGGTATGATTGAGAACTTTCTGTTCATGTAAGTATGATTTCGTAAATAATAAAACGCTTCACTCTATCTATTTTTGATAATCATTTACTAGGAAATTTGGACGTTGAGGCACTGAAAGACCGGTTCGGAAATTCCATGGAGCTCATCAGCTCAGCAACTAATATTTTAGCAGAGAAAGTTGATCATCCACGAGACCTATCCAATGCTGTTGAAGAGGCATGTAAAGTTGCTAGCTGTGGGTTTGAGCATAACACATCCTGGGGGAAACAGGTTCGATATGTTATGTGTTCTTCCCCCAGAAAATTGAAAATAATTAAAACTAAAGTCTGATTGATTTACGATATAGTGAGGGTGGCGATGCCTATTGTTTTCACATACTTTGCCTCACTCGCATCAGGTAGGCTGGATTTATGGGTCGATAACAGAAGACCTTCTAACAGGGATGAAGATCCATGCAAGGGGATGGAAATCCATCTTATGCATGCTTGATCCACCAGGCTTTGTTGGGTCTGCACCAACAAGTGTGCCAGTTATGCTAACCCAGAGGAAGAGGTGGATCACAGGACTCCTAGAAGTTTTGTTCAGCAAAAGCAGTCCTATCTTTTCCACCCTCAATGCCAAGCTCGAGTTTAGGATGTGCTTGGCTTACATATGGATCCTAATATGGGGCTTACACTCTATTCCTGCTTTATGCTATTCTCTCCTGCCAGCCTACTGTATCATGACCAACTCTCATTTCCTTCCCAAGGTAAAGATCGATTTATTCTTGTTAAGATCTGTGTTTACTAATACTATGGATTAAGAATCTGATATGAAGCACTTTATGTAACCCAATTCAAAAGAGTGAAAACTGAGAACTGAAACTAACTTAACATGCTATGTTGTTTCATTCCTGATGCAGATAGGAGAACCGGCTCTCCTAATGTTTGCTGCTCTATTTCTCGCTAACAACTTATACAATCTGTATTTTTACCTTGAATCTGGTCTATCAATCACTGCATGGTGGAACTATCAAAGAATGGGGCCACGAAGCACAGTATTGTCGACGACTTCGTTGCTATTTGGGACCATAAGTGTGGTACTCAAGCTTGTTGGGATTTCTGAGGTGGTATTTGAAGTGACACAAAAGGATGGATACTCCTCTTCTAGTGATGATGATCAAAATGCCAACGATGCTAATGCTGGTAAGTTCACTTTCGACGAGTCTCCAATATTTGTACCACCCACGACCCTCTTGTTTGTGCACTTAACAGCGTTGGCTACAAGTTTCTTGGGACTGAAATTAACATCATCAGTTCCACAAGTATCGACAGGAGTTGGGGAGATAATGTGTAGTGTGTGGGTGGTGATTAGCTTTTGGCCCTTTTTGAGAGGGTTGTTTGAGAAGGGAAAATATGGAATTCCATTGTCCACTATACTCGAGTCGGGTGGGTTAGCTATGCTGTTCATGCTCTGCTGTGGAAAATTCGCATTGCCATTGTGATGTGACTCATTTCTGAACTTCGACAATTTGCCAAGTTTGAACACTACTTTTATATCGTAGAATCAGTAATGGTACATTATATTACTAGCTACATTTTTTTAACCTTTTACCAAAGAAGCTAATTTGTGGTTCTGTGCAAAAATTAGTACTGGCCATGTGTCACAGGACCTGAGTCATTGCCTCTAGTAAAGATTCCACACATCAAGATCCAACAGCCATACATATATATGTTGATGTTCTTCAATTTTTCCCTTTACTTTTCGAAACTACAGAAAGAGAAACTGAGAGATAGGAAATTTGGGGATGTTGCCTTGCTGCACCGGAGTGAGAGAGATCGAGGTCATTAGTGCGGGATTGGAGATGCCTCAAGTCCTATGATTTGAGGAACTGCATGTCGAAAATACATTATAATCTCATTTCGGTGAATTAATATTGACTCATTATCTAAAGTTTTGCACCGATAAACTTAATTAGCTGCAAAATGTGTTCACCTAGCATTAGTTATTCGAACTGTAATAGGAAGGATATCAGATGCATTGACCAGGTTCTTTCAGGTGGTCAATGAAATGACTTTTGTGAAAATATATTTGCTAAAAAAAATCGACTCGTATTTGTGCCAAGTGTAAGATTGTCGCATGAGTTTATTGGAGAATGCACCATTTAAACTTAGAACTTCTATTCCTGTGAAATTGTGACACCAAATTAGAGTAGTGCACTGCACCTCATGAAGTGCAAGTATTTGCATTCGAAAAACAAAAACCTCTAAATTTGTTTCATTATTCATCGCCTCTAATCTAAGAGCCTTAATAGAGCATGCGGGATGCACTGTTTAGGGTTTTGCATGTATGCCACGTTTTTAAACTTAGGAAACGAACAGAAATGCTTAAACAAGAGATCTCATACATTGCTTCGGACAATCCAACGGAGGAGGCTAGCTAGTTGTACACCATATAAATTTACCAGGAACGCCGCATTTTTGAAAAGAAAACTATTTGTAATTTGAAGAAAGGAAAAAAAGAAAGAAAAAAAAGCACCAAATCACGTCATATTGGCCATGCTATAAATCGCATCGAGTCCAACGCCTCCATACACAAATCGCTTCTGACTCTCACTATCAGTCTCACTCTCCTCCTCTACAGAACCTGCTCATGAGTCCAAATACACCAATGGAGAGAGATCTGAGGCTTCCAGAATCATTGTTGGGCGATCAACCAGGAGGAGGAGGTAGGGCTAGTCCAACTCTACCTGAGTCGGAGTTTGCCGAACCCATGAACGTAGAGCAGTTGATTCAGAAGCTTCATGATCGTCGTACCCGAGAACAGGCTCTACACAATCTCTCCAAGGCAAGCTAGGTTTTTACCTAGAATAATTCGTTTATATCTAACACCAGTTTCACTTGCGATTCTTGATATTTTTTTTCTTCTAATTCTTATTAAGGATTTAGAACATAAAGTGAGAATTATTCTCAGGTTTCATGGTGCAGTTACACTGGTAGTTCTTATTTATATGTTGTTTAGCTTTTATACATTAATTGTCAGATAATTCTGGGTTTGCTATTCGTAATCTCTAGTTTCATCTAGTCTATTTGCAACTAAACTTGACTTTTATCTCTCACTTTCTTGAATACAGCTGAAGGATCAGCTTCCTGAGGTGGCTCTATTACTGTGGCATACCTGTGGTATCATGTTTGTGCTCCTCAAGGTATGGCACTTCAACCTGTCTTTGTATTTTCTTTTTCCTTTTTCCATTTCAATTTATTTTTATTCACATTGACTTAATTACAGTAATATTGATATACAGTTTTATGTGTGATTCTATATATGTATCTAGCGTTTAATTTTGAATCTGTGGTCTGTTGCCTAGATATGTTGATCTTTTTATCACATGAATGAATGGTTTAATCTGTTTGTTTCATGCATGTCAGGAAATAACTAGTGTATACAACCTGATCTCAACCCCGAATCTTACTCAGGAAGTATCAAACCGAGTTTGCGATACTATAACTTTGTTCCAGGTTTAGATTCCTTGTGTTATTTCTTGTTTTCTCTTTAATCTAGCTTCATCTCGGTCTCATTGATCATTATTATAATTGGATGATGATCTTTATGTGTATTGTTGTTCCTTATTCTTACAATGAAACCTATATATGCAAACAGAACTCAATCCTTATGTAATGGGCTCATTCATATATATATATGTGCAGTGCTGCAAAGCCTTAATTTTTATTTTTATTTTTCTTCTTCTTAACAGTGCATAGCTTCTCATCTAGATACAAGAAAGCCATTTGTCAGAGGTAATTTCATTAGTGGTCTCAGTTAAATCCACTGATTCCATAAACTGCTGAAAATCTTCAATATATTTACCTTGTAATCAAAATACCAATTCCAAATTGAGTTGAAGGAAGGTGAGTATCATAGACAATTAACTACTCAGAAAAGAACCTTTGTTTTATTTGATGTGTGATGCATACTTGTGCGCAGCTTACTTGCCATTGTATCTCTACCCCTTCATTAGCACTGAGAGCAGAGACAAGCCTCATGAATATCTCAGACTATCTAGCTTAGGTGCTATTGGGGCACTAGTGAAGGTATACACATATGTCTGAATTATGTTTAGTTTTATTATTAAGCTAAACCAAATTAAAATTTGGATCCCCTTTTACCTTTATTCAGAGTCACCCGCCAAATCGAGATGAAGTCGATCCAGAAATTATACACTTCCTCCTAGAGAGCCAGATACTTTGCCTCTGCATCCGCTGCATGGAGGTCGGCACTGTATTGTCAAGAACTGTAAGTAACAGAGGCTGAAATGAAGTTTAAATATCAAATCACCATTTGCAATACAACTTATTTTAATCACTCAAATGTAATAAATTTACTGTGTTTTATTCAGAGGTTTGAGAATATTTGTGTTCCTTTGAATGTTCTGCAGGTGGCTACATTTATAGTTGAAAGAATTCTGTCAACTGATGCGGGACTCAACTACTGTTGCAATTTCGGCGATCGGTTTTATGTTACTACTAGTGTTCTTCGAAGGATGACTGATAAGCTTGTTGAAGAACCTTCTCGCCGGCTGCTTAAACTTATCATTAAGTGTTTTATTGAACTGTCCAAGGGTCCAAGGTATTCCATTACTAATAAGCTAGATTATTCTCGACTACTAATATCGACATTGGTTAACTTGTTTACCAAGCCAACACCAAAGACAAGCACCTGACCTCTTGGTAATTTTGTGTTTCAAGTCTGTGCAGGGACAATGAGGGTTTAAGATGCTGTATTCCTAGGAGCTTAACTTATCCTAATATTATTAACCTCCTCTCTGTAAGTCCTCTAATTCAAAATACAGGAACCAAGGTTGAGAAATGGTCTAAACTACCGGGGCCAATGAAAGGGCCTCCAGTTAGTTACAATTGCGTTGGATGTTCTATATAAGAGCTTATATATCATCAATATATGTATGTGTTGTATATATTATCACTGTTCTTATTGAAACAATTGGCACTTAATTTTCAGGATGACGGAGACGGCATGCGGGGTCTGCAACAGCTCTTGAAAAATGTTCAGGCTCATGTATCATCCACTGGGGACCTAGTATTGGTCACTTCATGGAAGGCTGAACTAAATAGCTAACTTGCAACCAAATCATGTTACCAATATGCACACAGATTGAAGTAACCTTGTATTGCTCCCCGTACTTTTCTCATCGTTGTATGTCTGTCTTCGATGTTGTATTTCATGTGGGTTTGTACTTTGTTGTTCAAGAGATGTAACCTCATAGTTATAAACTACAGTGTTGGCTGGTATCTGATCTGTTTTTGATGTTAACCAAGTTTCTTGCTGTTTCAATATCAGTCTTAACCTGAATTTGAGTGCACCGTATTCCTTCAATGATCGACAAAGTGTTATCTCTTTCAAATATGTGACAATGTGCCTTTGTTAATGGACTCAAATACAGTGAAATATACCACAGTTAAAAAAAATTAAAAAAAATAAGAGCAAAACATGTTAAAAGATGCGGGTGTGGGATATCATAAAAACTCAAACAAATCATGTGTGATCTTGGGAAAGTGAATGTACATCTCGCTTGGGAGGTATTGAAAGGTTGCTCTCAAGCATAAAAGAGAGATCATGCATCTGTGACATTATTTTCTCCACATCATCAGACTTTGATCCTGCTGTTGCACTGAAAACATCTACTTCATCCTTGGCAGCATCTTCATCTTTTGTGCCCGCGTCAGCCATCCTACCGATGCAAATAATGAATAAGGTTAAGATAGGTTGTTCAAGGAAAAATGGATAGGAAGATCAAGGTAGATAGCCCAAACGCACGCACCTGTCAAAAGCAGAAGCCTCTGGCTTGGTTATATTCACTACTGTAGAACCATGTGAACTGCTAGTTGCTCCTGCAGAGAGATCTGGCTGTAAAAAGCTACCAAAATCCAAGTCCTGTGAGTCGGTAGCTGTGCTGAACAGATCTGTTACTGAAGTCTCATCAGCAGGTCTCATCTGATCGACAGTTTGTTTTAAAGAGCTAGAAGCATTCTGTGCACTACTCAAGCTAATGAAATCATTCCAAGCACCAAATGAATCATCAGCTTGTGAGTTGCTAGCTGTGCTCAACAGATCTGTCATTGAAGTCTCATCAGCAGGTGTTGTCTGATCAACAATTTGTTTTGAAGAGCTGGACGGATTCTGTGCACTACTCAAGCTAGTAAAATCATTCCAAGCACCAAATGAATCATCATCCTCATCAGCAATCTTATTATCAGGAGCCTCCTTGCTAGTAGTCTGCCATTGAGTGTCTTCAACCCAATCAATACCAGTAGAATGCAAGTTATTTTCATTTTCAGCTATTATGCCATCCTTCACTGTAGCAAGTGATTCTAATGGTTGAGGCTGCCCTGCTAATCCCGAGTTGGAAATACTCAATAGATCATCTGAAAACCAGTCATTACTAGTGGAAGCACTATGATTTGATTTTACTTTAGTTGAGTCCCCAACAGATCCAAACACTGTGTCTATATGGGCAGAAAGATCAACTGTAGAACCCACCAAGGGGTCAAGTGATTTTGATTCTTGAGGAAGATTTTCAGAAGCGGCAGACTGAAGACTTGCTGGCCAACTAGAAATGGAATGACCACTCTCACCTTGAGTAGACTTCACATTTGTCTCCGAAGACTCCACATTCTCAAACAAGCTAAGAGTCTCATTACCTTGGAAAGCAGTACCCTCTGCGGTGGTAATCTGTTTGCTCGACTCAAACGGCTTCTCAGACGCAAACAAACTAAGATTTTCGCTACCATGGAAAGCACTACTCTCTGCACTAGCAATCTGTTTGCCCGGCTCAAACGCAAAGAAACTAAGATTTTCACCACCTTTGAAAGCATTACTCTCTGCAGTGGCAGTCGGTTTGGTCGGATCAAACGACTCTTCAGATGCAAACAAACTAATATTTTCACTACGTAGGAAAGAACTACTCTCTGTAGTTGCAATCCGAGTGCTCAGCTCAAACGGCTCTTCAGACGCACTCAAAGCAGCGTCTTTCTCTCCTTCGGAAAAGAAACTGCCCAGATTCACTCCAGCCAAATCCAAAAAACTTTTAGGCCGAGTGAGAGTCTTCTCGTCCAAAGAACCAGTCCCGGCAAACTTAGAAGTCCATCTTATTTCTACACTTAAAAGCTCAGACAACGTCAACTCCTCTTTAGATGCAGCCTGGCCTCTACTGGATTCGTTGGCTTCAGTGGGTTGGTCCACTATCTCCTGCAAACCAAAGTTCCAAACTTTACCAAGTATTCTCTACTCAACAGACCCCTAGAAATTCATCTCAACACCCTACAGTCTACATTGATGAACTTATCGTGACACGACACGAATCTTCATCTCTAGCAAACAAAACAACGCTTGTTCATAACTGTAATTTCAGCCATATAGCGTCAATCTTTCTCATCATCTAAAATACAACGACACATAATCTAAAAGATGATGCCTTTTTCTAGTCTTCAATATCTTAACACAAACAAATAATTTAGATTCCATTTCTTCCTCATCTTCTCTTCAATCAAATCACATTCAATTTCATCATCAATCAAACATAAATACACAAAATCAAAAAGCCTACCGATCCAGTTAGGGCCAAGGACTTGAGCAACCACTGGAACCCTAAAGTGTCGCGGAAATTGATAGGATCAGGAGGCAGGTCCTTGCAGGTTTCGCCGCCGCAGAAGACGCAAATCAGCGAAGCCACGCCTCTGAGCAGCCGGCCTTTGCAATGCTTGCACCGGAGGTACGGCGGCGACGGATCCACCTCCGATATGGTATCTTTCGGCGAAGGGAGATTCGCCAACGGCGTGTCGTCCGGGTCGTACGACGACATCTTGGCTTGGTTTCGGAGCGAGATCTTAAGCTGCTTTATCGCATCCGTCGGGATTTCGACGGCCATTTTCAGGGCTTGGTGCTCCGATCGATCACTGTGTTGTTTGCGGATTTTGGTTCAGTGTGAGAGTCAGTCACTGGGTTTGGTTTGCAGAGATGAAGATGAGGAAGAGAACAAAAATAGGAGTGTACAGAAGCACCAGTTTCTGTGTTATTTGTATTTTATACAAGTCGGTGCGTAAATACAAAATTCAAAAAGATTTATTTTCTGATTTTATATTTCTATTTGTATAATATAAATTTCACTTAGACTTATGACCGTATCTGACTATTCCGAACTAGTAAAGGTACCGTGAGGGAGGATTTTGATTTTTTTTTGTTTTTGACCAAGCCAAAAGTGTATCAGGATATTTAGGGTTTAGAGATTCATCGGCGCATACTGAACGTCTCAAGTGTGCATGAAAACAGTCTGTTTTAGATTACGAGATTGTATACATGCTGGATATTAGTGATATTTAAGAAAATGTTGAAGGATATTCGACATATGTGTGTCTTGGTCTAATGGTAGTTAAACAAGAAATTCTAATTCCGGATAGTGATAAGACATCAAGATATATTTTCTTGTAGGACACCTAACGTGCTGTGTAATTCCCAATATAAAAATAAAAATTTGTGCAGGAAATGACGAACAGAGTATAGTCATTTTGGCACTAGAAAAAACCGCGTGATAATGTGCATCTTTAACCAACTGGCAGAGTTGTACTCAAAGTCTGAAACACACACACAGTCACACATCTCTCACCTCCTCCTCCTTGGCCGGCTCCTCAATTTCCCGACTTCCGTCCGAGAAGCAGTGATGGCGATGAGCCCGGCGGTGCTGAAGGCGGGGCTGGTGATAGTGGGCCTGTGCATAGCGGGCTACATTCTGGGCCCGCCTCTCTACTGGCACTTGATGGAGGGATTGGCCGCCGTCTCTCACTCCTCTTCCTCCTACTCCTGCCCTCCTTGCACCTGCGACTGCTCTTCTCAGCCTCTCCTCTCCATCCCCATCGGTAAATCTCCTCGATCCAATTTTCACTGGATCTGATCAGATCTCGTTTCCGATTCACCTCTCTAGGTTTTCGTTGATCCATCAGATTAGCTCAGTCGGCTAATGGAGACTGTGTTGTTATTTGTTTGGCAAGTTCTGGTGTAGCTGAACTGATCTTAGTTTTGTTCTTGTTTGTTTCTGCAGGACTCGGCAACATTTCGTTTGCAGGTTAGTTTCTAATTGCGGATTAGCTGTTGTTTTATTCATTGATTTTTGCGTGATCGTTTTTGTGGTTGATCATCCATTTTCGCTGGAGTGCTACTTCCTTAGGACAGTAGAATAGTTTGGCAAATTTTCGCTGCATTAATTTTTCTTTATCAGTTTTGATGCGGCTACTAGAATATTTGAGCTGAAATTGTAGACCTTTTTATTGAAAACTTTTCTGCTAGATTGTGTGTGGTTTGTCCGCATCGCACTATTTGAATCCTATCCTCCTAGTAGTTTTCTTAAAGGATTCTGGCCCCTTTTGTTAATCCTATCATTGATGGAGATGACTTCTGAGCTACTTCTTTCCATCAATTTGAGATCTTTTTGGATTCTTGGTGTCACTTTGAAGGATGGATTTCTGTCTTTCATCGTCGTTTGCTTGTTCCTTATTCTGGTTGAGCCAACGTCCACATACTTAGAGAATTGTTATTATATAGGAGGTTAAGTTACAACATGTTCTTACTTTTCCCAAGTTTTATTTTGTATATCTTGGAGGTTTAAGGTTTTATTCTATCCTTATTTCTATGTAAGGTTAGGGCTTATGAAGGTTTAAGGTTTTATTCAATTCTTATATGCAGACTGTGCAAAGCGTGATCCGGGGGTGAACGAGGATACCGAGAAGAACTTTGTTGATCTTTTGACTGAGGAGTTGAAGCTTCGGGAGGCTCAAGCTTTGGAGAATCAGCAAAAGGCTGATATTACTCTACTGGAGGCTAAGAAGATTGCATCCCAGTATCAAAAGGAAGCTGACAAGTGCAGTTCAGGGATGGAAACATGTGAAGAAGCGAGGGAGAAAGCTGAAGCTACATTAGAGGCTCAAAAGAAAATGACAGCAATGTGGGAGCTTAGGGCCCGTCAGAAAGGATGGAAAGAAGGAATGACCAAGTCTACAGCTCAGATGCAAGGAAATGTCCAGACTGTGTAGAGACCACTCCACGGATTTATTGAACAGATCGTCTTCAACATGGTACTTCCCTCCCTTGCTTAGTGATAAACTTTACTAAGCTTTTCTTCTTCACCTTAGAAGTGGCGCATAATATGCAGGAATGTGATCAATTAAATTCATCAAATCGAGTTATTTATTACTGTTTACAGTTAAAAGGTATAGAAAACTTAGTTGTTATCCAATTGTAGTAGAATGTTGACAAGAACCTTGATCATCAATTTCTCAACCTAATTGTGGTTGAATGTTCCACTTGTAAGACTGGAAGAAGAAATTCTTCATTAAATGTCAGTATCAAACTATCGATGGCTATCTAGCCCCTTGCATAATTGGTTGATGCTCGATTTATGTATTTTTTGCTACTTTTCTTTATCTTTGGTCTTTGTTGTATGGAACATCCAGCAGATTTCCATTTATCTTAAAGTTATTGGGGCAAAAATTAGGTTTCTCGACCTCTTTGGTGTGTTGTATACTTATACACTTATATGAGCCTTGATTCTGTGTAATCCAGGTCCAATAAACCCTGTTCATTCATTATACCAGTTCATTCCTGAGGTCCTGGTTCAAATTCCATTAGCACTGCTGCACTGTTGCACACTTTCAAATTAGGCACAAGATATGTAGACACAAAATGCTCAAGGAAAAAGATCATGTTGTTGCGATTTGCCGATAGAAGTATCAAATTATATCATACAGAGTCCAAATAAGTGGAGCGGGCGACCCATGATCCACCCCACAGCATGAACCACCATCCAGAACAAGTTCATTTTTATTTATGGAATCTGGGCACCCCCATCATGGCCCTTTCCCCTCCCTCTTCAATTGACTACAAACCCCATCTAGACTCGGAAAATTTACAAACACAAACGAATCCCATAAATTTGAATAATGTTCACTTTCATTATTTGAAGGGACTGTGATCACACTGCTTTCTGCTTGGCCTTCTCAACGGCTGTGATCGAGGAAGAAGTTCCGGTGATTGAGTCGTATCTTTGAAATACATGAGCAACAAACAAGCAAGCAGTGAGGGTTACTATATCCTTGCCGGCGCACTGTTTGTTTGAGGTGCTGGGTGAACCGGTTTGCGGTCCATTGGACCAGTACAAATAGTTTAGTAGCTCTTTGTTCTCCAGGAACCTGTCCGGTGTAAAAGTCTCCGGATCATCAAATATATTCTCGTCCCTCATGACCTGTGTTTGAAACCCACAAAGCAACTCTCCCTTCTTGATGTCGAAGGCCGAGTCGTGCGAACTGAGTTGGAAGTCCTTTCTGGCCCTGGCGAATTGGAGAGGAACTGGGGGGTTGAGCCGGAGTGTTTCATACACCACAGACTGAACCAGTGGCAAGTCTTTTACCGATTCAAAACTCAGAGTTGAACCGGCATTTTCCCGGACTTCTTTGACTATTCTTTGTTGCAAACCAGTGGTGTCACTGGCTATTGCATTTACTAAACTCGGAAAGAACACTGAGAAACCACCAAATGCGTTGAAGCCGAGCACAAACAGAAGGTTGTGAATGGCTTCTTCTTTACTTATTCCGAACTCTGTTTGACCTCTGTTTACTACTTCTTTCCCTGCAAAACATACCACGAAGATGAGTGATTGTTTGTTTCAACTACTGCTGCCATACTACTAGTAGTTTATAATAACACTTGAGAGGAACAATGTGTGTGTTTATATAACCTCAACTTACCATGTTCTTCTATAAACTTGTAAAGCTTGTTGTAGTCTCCACTCACAAGAAAAGATGGGTATGCAAAGGAATGAAGAAAAATCTCCTCAAGAGGCTGAAGCACACCGATCTTCACAGTGGGGAGAAGCTGGAGGGCAAGCCAGCGGTCGAGCATAGCGTAGCCAGACTCAGCTATTTTAGGTGAGTTTGAAACGTCAGCTCCAACCAAGCATTTTGTGAGGAACTTGAACATGCACTTCTGGAGTGGGATCAAATAGCTAGCGCTCCCATCCTTGGTGACATCTGCATCTATCGTGTCCCACAGTGTACAAAGGTTGGCAGTGAGCTCAGGTACCCATACCTTGGAGCTTTGTTTCAAGATGTCCATGGCGAAGTTCTTGATCTGTGAAGAAAACAGGTTAAGATGGTATTTAGTTGCCAGATTTACCTTAACTAACAAGTTCGAAGCAAAAAGCACTAAAAGTCTGATGTAGTGATAGTTGATCTTTCAGTTCAATGAAGCTCTCAACTCTACCCTACAATCCATCCTAAGTTCCTACCATCATCTATGATTCATAAATAAGATTTTCCAACATCAGACCAAACAAAGATAAGATTTTAGTCATTTTACAACCACCATTTATAATGAACTGTTATCTATTCCTAAAATAGACGCAACGCAATCTATACCTATACAATCTAAGCCATGAGCGTACCAGAGAGCATTGGCAGGGTGACACATTATTAACAACCTCAATGCCAAATGAGCTTTCAATTATCCCAGAGTGACGGGATCAGGTAATAATACTCTCAGACATGTTTCGGAACATGGTAGAATTTCCGACCTATAAGTAAAAAGTACACAATCATGAAAATTCAAGACCGGGCCTCTGATCACATATTTCGGATTTTCGGATATGGCCAATAAGGCTAGGACCACCATCAACAACTGTGATGGACACGGACTAATGGTCCCTATCTAAAAAGGGTCCGGTGAGACTCAGATTCTTACATAAACTTGGATGCTTCCGGCTTCCCCACTGATAAAGACTAACCAATTTAGCTTCACACCCTATCACAATTTTCATTTCAGACTTTCCCTGTCACACTACTCTTCCTTGTATAGTTCCGATCCGATCAATTTGAACCGTTCAAAGAAGATTAGTTCAACAATGACCCTCTAACTCATCCATGTTACTATCATTATCTCGGAAAAAATTTACTTCCGGGTTGATATCGGAAAATGAGTGAAATCTAAGTACACAAAAAAGGTTCAAATGAAAAATGGATGAAAAATGGATCAACGTAAGTCTAGGGTAGAGATCCATGTACCTGGGCGTGTTGGGGTTCAGAGGTATCAAGGTAAGCACAGGTCCTGAGGTCACCGGTGAACTTAACACTAGGCATGAAGTCTCCGACGAGACAGTTCTTCTTCTCGACGAGGTCCATGTCGAAGAGGTGCGAGAACGACTTGCAGTCCAGCACGGCCACCACGTTGGGGTTAACACCCAAAAACAGCGGGAAGGTCGGAGGGACATTGGTACGGAACACCGTACTCTTGTACTTCTCGGTTCTTTTCTTAAAGAACGTCTCCGGTCCCTGGAACCAGAAGTAGTCCAACCTGTCGGAGATGGGGCCCAGCAACGGCCAGCCGTACGCCCCCGGGATCGTACGGACGGGAAGTGACGTGGGCGGTGGTGCCGAAGTGACTGTTTGTGACTGTGAAGAAGAAGAAGAAGAGGAAGAGGAGGGTATGCCTGGAGTGATGCTCATCATGAAAGCAGACATTTTCGGATTGAGGTTTCTGGGATTATAAGAAGGGTGAGTGAGGAAAAGGGAGAAGAGTTTTTTATGGTTTAGTTGTGACTTGGTGAGGTAAGAGATTCTGGAGCTTTTGTATAGAAAAATGAAATGAAGAATGAAGGGTTTTCTTTCTTTTTTTTCGGGTGGACAAGAAAATCTGAAAATGCAGAAGTGGTTTTTTCTAAGTTTATCATGAAGTTGGTCTTTCTTTTCTCTATTTTCTGATTGGGGTTTTCCAGTGTGATTAGGCTGTATGAGTTGTCTGTTCATGATCATGTGGGACAGATAACTGATAATGTATACATAGGGAGAGAAAGACAAAGAAAAAGAGATTTTCCAACTCAGGGTATGGATCATATGGAGAGTAACAAATTTCCATTTCATTATTGTTCACATTTTAGATCTCATGAACTATTATTTTTAGCTGGCCTGCTCAATGCTGTCTTTTACCCATGAGAGGCGCCAGCCTAATCTTCCTTCTCAAAGTTGGTGATGGGTGTTCTTTCTTCAAATGCTAGTCAAGTTTTTCATTTTGATTGTATGGAGCTGGGTAGTTTTAAAAGAGTTTTCGTTGTAATTTTTATTTATTAAGAAAACAGATAAATCTTAGTGCCAATTTTAGGGTATAAATAGAAGGTCCCTACCTATTATCATTATTTTGATATATAACTTTAACCTCTCTCTTTAGGTTAATGGTAAAATAAGGTCTTGTTTGGTTCGCGGAAAGTAACAATCAGGAAATGAAAGTTGTTCATTTTCTACCTTTGGGAACGCTGAAGGAAATGAAATATTTTTCTGAATGATGGGAAAATATGAGGGAAAGTTGTTTCTTCCAAAATTCATAGGAACCACTTTCTCATCTCCTTTTCTTGCATTTATTACTCATAATAGATTATTTTATTATTTTAATTAACAACTTTCTGGATGATTTTCTTTGTGTTACCAAACATCGGAACAGAAAGTCATCAATATACACACATATATATATATAGGAGAGCTGGTGGAGGTCCCAGTTACTATTCGGAAGACCCTAAAGAACAGGGGTCCTAAGGGTCGACAGTACAAGATTAAGTCCCAAGATGAAGAGATAGAGAGCAAGAAGAGCGACCTGATACCAAGGTTGTTGGAAGCTGGAGAGCCCTGACAAACATTAACTAGTAATTGTAACCCTACGGGGAAGGAGAAGGTTTTTGCTAAGAGGTTAACAATCAAGACATTCTGGACGCGAGCTCTTTGAAGTAAGGTAATTTCTATAAGTTTTTCAAAGACGCTCTAGTTGATACTTGTACCACAATCGCATGCTAGAAACATTAAGCTAAAATGATTTTACGTATTCTTAGAAGGACGAAGTTATTCTTGCTTAATTTAGGCTTGTTGTTTAGTGAGCGATCATTTTGACTTTAATAAGTTTAGCTGTGACTTAGATAGCTTATATAGTTTGTCCTGGGTGGTATTTTTTGTGTAAGTTCAACTAGACTCCGACTTGTTTTTCATGAATTGATACTTGATAAAGGCCGCCCTCCGATATGTTTAGACCGGGTCTCGTAAAAGCACATGATGCATATGCAGATGGCAGCTCACCGATTTCCATTGTTTAGTCATTCATTCGTTTCTTTTCTGATTCTTATGATGGGTCTTTGCCGGTGCACATGCCCCTGCGTTTTATATGTAGCAAGGTTTGCTTCAAACTAATATTGTTGTGTAAGGTTTATCATGTTCCTCTCAATGCTCTGTATTCTGTAATACAATCCCAATCAATAGTTACATAACCCAGCTTGATTAATGGAGTTGGTTAATAGCGCCAAGAACAATATGATAGTGTTGATTACAACCCACATGTCGTAGTTTATAGGCATTAATCCCCATATCAAATCAAGGCAAACAGATGACCCTAAGCTGAAAAGCTGCAATGATATTCATTCCAAAGATCAACTCCATATACAAATACAACCAAGCTCGAGTGAGACTAGTCACTCTACTGATCTAAAATATTACAAAGGCCGCCTGGACGTTGATTATATAGTTGTTAACAAGGTACACGCTAAAGCACATCCTTCTTCTTCTTTCCAATAATAAATAGGACTATGAGCTAAGCTCAATACCGAAGCATACAAAATTACAGTCAAACAATTGCTCCCAACGGTTCCACTAAAATGTTTCACTACAAGAGAGGTAGGTGTACACTGAGATCATCCAGATTGGTATTGCCAAGGATCTTCAACCCATGCTCATTGGCTAAATGCAACAGGCATATGAAACACAGATGAGGGGAGATGTCATTGATAGTTGGAGCAGCTCTGCAGTCACTAGGAAAGCTACCCAGTATTTGCTTGAAGGACACCACCTGTTCTTCACCCTTTTATCAAAATACAAATATATCAATAATCAGAATTACTTTCCCAAAAGTTGAAATGATGTATAATAGAACTGCCAAAGACAAATCATGGTGGTGCCAAATATGTTGTTGGATACAGAAAGCTTTTGCTTTCCTATTTCCTGTTTGTAAATTGTATCACAAACCAAGGAGAGCCAGACCAAAGAGACGTGAAATAATCGAAGTTCCCAAGTATGGTTCACGTTAAAATGTTTTTCCATGTATGGGAATCTGTCAAGTCTGGCATATCCAATTCAAGCAAAGACGTATTTGTTCTATCATAGTCAAGGCTGTACTGGCCATTCCAGAACATTATGCTCTTCTTAAATTGTCACAATATACAGTCACACAGACAATTTTAATGCCACATCGAGATAAAAGTCACCAACCAATTGAATACCGTGCATCCATGCTCAACAGGCTTGTATAAGTTTGCAAATAATTCCTATTTTATCTATCCTTTCATTTTGTTTGAATATCAAAGTGCATTGCTATATAAAAATTATGTACCTATAGAAAATGTGAAGAAAACAAAAATTGTTACACACCTGAGTAGACATTTGAACAGTTTCTTGTACATGGCCCCAAAGGGTTTCTTTCAAAGCCTGGACATCAACTTGTTTGGACGTCTTGTCATACTGGACTTCAATTTTGTTTACCTGTATTGTTTAGAGGTAGGATGCAAGCGTAAAGCTAAAAATGTAAGTATTTCTTCTAATTCCGATATTTCTTCTAATTCCGATAGCACAAACAAACTGTTCTCAAGATTGTAATTGCCAAGCCATATGATGAATATGTATGATATATATGAACTCACATTCATAGCTACGTGACTGTACCATTCAGACTCATGCACAAATGCAAGGGACAATTCAAATTACACCAAGCTGAAAGATTATGAACCAACCTGGCGAGGTTGAGAAACAAGTGTGCTAAAGTCCTCGACATCACTATGGACATTCCCCTCATCATATTGGCCATCATCATACTGGCCACCATCATCATCACAGAATGAAGCTTGCCCATAATACTCGTATTGTTGCCTTGATTGATCTGAGTACAGGGAATGTTTAACGCTAAATGTCATAATTCGTTTTTTATATATCAATTGCACATTTCACACAAAATAAAGGGAAATGATCCAAAGAAAAAGGGATACTTTTTATTATTAATCGGTCATTTATACTTTTTATCAGCCAAATAAGGTTTGTTACCTGAAGACTTCCTCCCTCTCCCTCCAAGGCACTGCAACCAAAAAAGCATATCAGGAAAAGATACAGCAAACTCCACTTTGATAGTTTAATGAAAAAACACATGTACACCAATTATAGTATAAAGTATCACCTTTACATTGGGTAGAAGAAATAATTTGACAAGATCCTCTGGTTGATAGTGGCAATCCTCAGGAAGTTTTGTACTACAAATTGCTCTATTTGCAGGCAACAGCAACGGCTTGGGGTTTTTGGGGGGAGCAAATAGATCAGACATTTCTTCTTCCAAGGCTTTAGTGAAATCAATATCAGGCTGTTGTTTGCTTCTTTGTCGCTTAACTGTTAATGGTGGTTCTGCAGGAGTATTGACCTCGGAACCTGGAAAACAGGTCATGCAATATGTTCACAATTACAGATGATGTACGTTTACGCAAGCATACATACTGGTTTTGATATGGAACCTGACCTTTTGTTTTTTGGAACTTCCAATGATCAGGACCTGCCCAAGCATTTTGTTTGGAAGTGAATCCAAGACTTAAAAACAAAAAACCATCAACTTTCTCAAGTCTGTCATCAAAATCAGGTCCATGGAAAGAACTTGGTTCGTCTTCCTGCATAATTTAATAGACTATCAGGGAACAAAGTGATACTTCACTTATTCAAAAATTTGAGAGGGACCAATGAAACAAATATATACAATTGAATAAACTTGTATGACTGCAAGTAATATAAACCTCGTGGTAACTGGGAAAACTTGTATTTTCATAGTTATGTTCCTCCTCCACCATGCTTGTTTGCTCATCGTGATCATAATCCCAGGTCCCATCGTTGTGAGATGCATCACCATCTATGTCAATGTCATTATTACAGGTAGAATCATCTTGCTCTGCCGATTCCTGAGCACATGTATATGTATCTAATGGCCTTCTGTTATCTTCATCAAATCTATCAACCAAATGCCTGAGAGTTGGTGAAATTTCATCTTTCGTCCGCATGTTCAATACCATCTCTTCAACATATTCTATAGAAAAAGGAGGAAAATATGGCTGTTACTGAAACTTAATAGTCTAATTTGGACAATGAGAAGAGAATAGTTACCAGGAACAGAATATATGACCAAACACTCACCCCTAGCAAAAGAAAGATCAACGGTATCTGGTTTATCATGTTGATTATCAGATGATATGCACTTCCCTGGTACCTCCGATGAGTCAAAGAGCACTCTGCATCTACCATATACTCCAAGATTATTCATTAAAAGACCCTTGGCCCCGCCTTCATCAAATTGTGCAGATGTCTGATGATAAAGTGGATCAACTGCAAATGCAACTGAAAAGAAAAAGAAAAAAAGTACATTATGTGTACTCCTGTCCAAAGTAGCCATAAGATTAGGAAAGGATGTGTAATCACCATCAAACTTCTTCACATTTAGAGCCTCAAAAGATGACTCCAGTGTCGATAAAGGTGACATCTGCATTTATGAATTTACGTCGGACATCAGTACTTAGTTTTCAAAGTTTATAATTCTATCTAGTCAGAGAGCTACAAACCTTTCTCTCTTTCTTGGAAGTAGCCATATTTGGTTCATTGTCAGCATTGGGTTCTCCTGTACCAGGATCTAACATTACAAGAGAGGATCAAGAGACTAATTTAGATCATGGAGCACAAATCCAGATTGAAAAGGTGAAACCGTGAAAGTACTAAAATTTAGCTGCTGACCACATATATTAGCACAACTAACATATATATTTTCTCTACCCTGTAACTATAGATTGACTATTATGATCAGACAAGCTACTTAGATAACATCTAATCTACCTCTCCTCACGTCAATAATTGTTCCAAATGAAGTAGAGTACTAGTTTTAAAATCAACTTTGGCCAGGAAATGAAATTTCTCGAATAATAAACAAAAGGGCAAACTTATCACTGACCACAAATCTAACCTTGTTCATCGTCTTGTCCTGCTCGATTCATCCCACCAAGAACCTTGTATGCCTCGGAGTGAACTGAATCAACTCTTAACGAGTAAATCTTGACTCCAGCTTCCAGAGTACAGCTTGCCTGCACACAGAGAAAACTAAAACTAAGCAAAATTCTTCTTCTTGCTCACCAAAACTTCTCTTCATCAACTTCGAGTACTAAAACTAACCCGAAAAATTACTTAAAAATAAACTGTCTTCGTCTATCATAGCATTAAAAAGTGGGAAATTTACCTTCTGAAAATTCGTCTCCGCATCCTTTTCCTCTTCAACCTTGACAAGCTCCGCCAAGTGGTCAATCAAGTTCAGCTCCCACGTATTCTTTTGATTAATTTTCTACAACAAAAACATCAAAACCAAAATTAATAAAAAAAAACAAAAAAAACTTATAAAGGGATACAAGAATTCACACTCATGTTTTCAAAAACCCAATCTTTCTAGGTAAAACTTTCAGTAAACAAATGGGTAATAATGCTAAATCGAGTTTCAGAGAGAAAGAGACTGACATTTTCGCTTGCGAGTTTGATACAATTCTGGAAGAGCTCAAGGATCTGCTGCTTATCGAGGCCGGGATCGGAATCGGAACCGTCAAGATGTGGCTGACGGTTGAGGGCGACGGACTTTCTCCGAATCGCGGCGGCGCGTGCCGCGCGTGCCTGGGCACGCTCGAGGTGGTCGTCGTTGGAGCCGAGGAAGAAGGGGCTGGTCGGAGACTGGAGGCGGGCGGCCATGGGGAGGCGCTGCTTCTGGGTGGCGGTTGGGTCGGGGCTGAGGACGTCGGCCATTGGAAACTGAGAAATTGAAGAGGTGGGAAATTAGGGTTTGAAATTTGGGGGAATTATGAGACTGATACTGAGGGGTCGGAGTGGTTTCCCTCCATCTGTGTTTGAAAATTTTTGTGGGGTTGTGTTTTTCTAAAACAGAAAAAAAATTATAAATGAACCGACGGCTTAGTGACGACAACTCATCGGCAAATAGATATATCAGTTTTATATAATAAGAATCGTTACTTTGTTACATGTTAAAACAAGTACACCCTCTGGGTCTTCGTTGGAAATGCCTGGGTCATGGGCGAGACTTGGGTCGTCACGTGGCAGTCATTTTAGGCTGCAGTTTTCACTCACGATTTTTGTTTCTGGGTCGTCACGTAATAGTGACTGTTTATTGAATTTTATATTAGGTATTTTGAATGTGAATAATGATTTTATATGTTAATTAAATTATGAATAACGTATTGAAATTATACAAAATGTAATAAATAAATTTTAAAAAATGACATTAAAATTAATTTATTTATTATATAACTTAAATTGACAGGCCAAGCCTAGAAAAACAGAAGAAAAATACAATAATTTAAGTTTCTAACTTTAATTATCGACATCCTCATTACAAAAGAAATCGGTGTTTGAGGAGTCATTGAGATTTACCGGGTTGGTCGAGTCGCCGGTCGAAGGTGGTTGAGGAAAGTAATAACCGGGGAAAGGTGGTTGTGGATATCCACCGGGGAAATGTTGTTGTGGATATCCACCGGGGAAATATTGTTGTGGATATCCACCAGGGAAAAGTGTTTGAGGAAATCCACCGGGATAAGGTGTTTGGGGATATCCGCCGGGGATGGATGTGTGGGGATATCCACTAGTTGTGTTTTCTTCCCTATCCGCTATCTCTTTTTGTCTTAACTGCCAATAATCTTTTCTAGGCCCCGGTGACATAGTACTTGGATTTACCTCTATAATTTTTTCTTCTCTTTCTTTGATACGATATTCCCTCTTTTGGAGTTTGAAGTACTAATTCCGAAGATCTATTTGCAATCGCATATATTCTCGTTGTTATTGCTCTTGCAATTGTTTTATGTATGCCTCGTCGTGTTTCTCCCTCGATTGCAATATTGATGATTGGTTGGTTACAATCGTGACAACAACGGATGTCATAGGACACGCATCTTTGGCCGCCTTCTTTCTTTTGCAGGCGGCTTCTTTTGTTGTCTTCCTTCCAATAGGCCTCACATTTGGATTAAGGGGTACCTCATCAGTATCTTGGGCCAAGTTGATAGGAGATTCATCAACTTCTTCATGTTGAGTTGATTGTGAAGCCATCCTTTCACAATCGGCTCCCGTTAATGGTGACTCATGCATCTCCATGTTGCTAGGAACGTCTTGGAACATTTGAAAACCTTCCATGGTTGCGCTTTATTTTGATCGGTGCCCTTTTCCGCATCGTGGCTAACAAATCTCTAAGACTTGCACAATTAGAGGTCTTCATCGGCTTCTCGCGTGCACCAGCCCCACTTGCACGCTTCATGTGGTCTCACGTGGTTGGCGTCTCTTCTGGCCCTACGAATTGGGCTGAGCTGGAATTGAAGGCTTGGGTCTTCAAAAATGGAAGCCTGGGTCATAGGTCTGACCCAGGTGAAGGCCTGGGTCAAAAAAAGTTTGTGGGTGGAGCTGGGTTTTTTCAGCTAGGTTATCATTTGAGGTGGATGAAGGCCGGGGTCAGGTTTTGTAGGCAAGGGTGGACTTGCTCTTAAGCTAGATTAAGAAGATTGATATTAGAGAGCACAAACTTAGGAATGACGAGAAAATGGTTGAGTATGTAAGGCAAAAACAAAGCAAGAGAAAATTTATAAAATCTTGGTTGGTCTGAAAATGCGGTAGTGAGACATTATTATATGCAACAACGTGTCAAAAAAATGGTGGCAACATCGTGTTGTAATTGTCGTCTTTATGCAATTTTTAATAAGATGATTCGAATTATCAAACATATAGTTTTATGAAATTTGGAATGGATTAACCACCATAGGTGGTCGAGTTGGTAAGAGTCTTAGTGTGGAACCTCCATACTTAGGTTCGAATCCTGCCAACACTAATTGGAGTTAAATCCCAATTTATTCTTGATGGTCAGGGGGAGGAAGCATTCTGAAATGACCCATCGGTGCGGATTAGTCTCTATACCCAAAAAGCCTTTGTGGATATCGTTGTTGATACTCTAGAAAAAAAAAGAGTTTGGAATGGATTGATTGCCTATACCTTATAATAACTAGTAAAATTGATTGATCGGTCTCTCTTCTACTATAAAAGATTCTCGACCTTAATATGGATTGACAGTGGGTCGCGAACGGTATTGCTTATCAGGTGGTGGCTGGCGTCGATGACGACGGTGGTGAGTTCTGCATACAGGCGTTGCCTCTTTGGGCCGTCTCTGGTGGGCTACCCTTTAAGATCTCATGGTTGTGGCTTGGGCTTGGGCCCTTTATGGGCCCAGGTCTGGGTTCTAGTTTTGTTTTTTTGTTTTTTAAGGGTTTTTTGTTGGTTTGTGTTGGTTGGTTAGTTGTCCCTCCTCTTTGAGAGAGGGTTTTAACCTCCTCTTTGAGCAAGGATTTAGGGTTTTGGTAGATGGTGTCAGGGTCGTGTCGTAGGTGTGCCATGATTATTGTGTCATTTCCAGGAACTATTTTAACGTTGGTTAATTCTTGTTTTCAATGTAATATGAAAGTTAGTTGTGCATATATGCTTGTAGTTTTGGCATATAGTGTTTAAAATGGTTGTTTCTTCTTGAGGTTGACTGTAAAGATGTATCGGAGCTTCTGAAATTGGTTATAGGTTAGGTTACGGTTGAACCCCTATCGGTTCTTGTCCACTGTAATCGCTAGTGTTTCGGGTAGGGAGGCGTGTGGGGAATTTATTTCCACTACAATATCTCTTATGGTTGTAATATTGTTTTCCTGTTTGAATGAAATTCTTGATATTTTTCTCAAAAAAAAAAAAAAAAAACGGTTTCATGATTGGCTCTCATCATAGATGTGGTGTGTTAATAACAAAAAGAGGTAGGCAAGTCAATGTGAAAAACAGAGCCTCTCTCTCTAGACTTTAGAGAGAGAAAGTATATCTCACACAACTCTTCCTCCTCCCCCCTTCTTTCTTGTGTAAGATCTAGATCTATCTGAATCTAGATTGAAGGCTTGAAAGTTGGGGGAGGGAGACCTCTTGGTATTTCCTTGTCTTCTTCCTTTGTTTGCATTGGTTCTTCCTTACACCCTTTGTGGTAATTTGTACCCATCTTGTGGTCATTTTCTGGCATATGTCCAGCCATAGAGGACTTGGTTCCTCCTTAACATCCCATAACATTTTCTGATCCGGAAACCCCCATGAATACCCTCACCCACTACCTCACAATAGCCCCCCTCCATCTACCAGAGGTAGCCACCATTCGAAAGTGAAATCGATCACTTACCTTGTGGTTTATGGGTGCTCACGCGTGGGTGAACAACCCTCCATTCGCCTTTTTTTCTTTTTCTTGTTACTGCCTCTTGTTACTCAGCGGCTTCGTTTCCTTTACGGATCGAGTCTCTCTGTTGAAGAATAGATGACTATTTTGTTGTATTGGTTCCATTCTTCCATCCCTTTCATCCTTGGTTTCAATTGGATTTGCAGTTTGGGATTATTCCGGCAGCGGCTTATCGGTACTCATTTCTTCGATTCGGCATCTATGGCGATATCTTGGCTAGCGACGGCAGCAGCTGCGACGGAGGTTGCAGCGACAGTTTGGTCTGATCTTGATATTGGCGGCTATGTTAGAGTAGAAGATGTAATTTTAGTTTTGTTTTTAGGGTTTACCCTCACTTACCCTGTCCATGCGGACTGGGCTGAGTGATAAATTTTTCTCTTATTATTGTATTATGGGCCTCTTTTGGGCTTCTCCATTGGGTTTCATCCCCTTATGGAACTATTAATGAAGTTCTTCATTAATTTCAAAAACAAAAGACAAAAAAAACAAAAAGAGGTGTGCTAATAACATCACCCAAAAATATAAGCTGGATCCACTATGAATTTGTGCACATCAAATTACAAAAAAAACGTTCATTCACAAAAGAAAAAATGAAAAAGCGTTGCATTCCCAAGTTATCAAGCACTACAATTGCTCCTAAGTTAAAAACAACAATCACTCCAAAAGCATTTTGGTACTTGACAGGGGATGGAAATCGATTCTGTACCCCCATTTTGCTATGAAAGTTTCTAGACAGGACTAGAAAAGTAGACAAACAAATATTCTGTTACAGAAATGATATCGAAGTGAATGTTATTTCATCACATTTCTATAAGCTACTGATCTGCGAATGGAGGATGCTACACACTGGACCAACCAACTTCTTCTTTGCACTTTGGATGGCGTCTTCCTTCATCTTCACCAGCTCAACAAAACGTTGTTGATACCGTGCATCGATTGAGTCAAGCTCCGCTTTTAGCTGATCATAGTGATGTTTGTCCACTAGAGATAACTCAGACTGCAAGGAACAAATGCTTGACGTGCTAAAGCTCTTCCATATCTCCATGCTCGAGACAGCAGAGTTCTTTGTTGAATCTGAGCTAGTAGTGGTGCATGAGCTATATGCTCCAACTGAAGAAGTGCGTCTCCACTTGGGCACAATCTTCATAACCAATCTATCAATCAACTCAGCCACGGCAGATACATCTTCAGTTGAAAGACCAAGCTCCTGATCAACCATCTCCCCAGCAATCGAAACAGCAGTATCTGAATCTGGATAGAAATCAAATTCGATAGTCTTCTTCTTCCCACGACTACCAGCAACAGTCAAGGTTAGAGCAATAGCTTTACTGCCATTCCTCTTTGCGGTTAAAGTCAGTACATTATTCTTTGTGAACCTCTGACACTCCAGAATCGAAGAGCTAGATGATTTGGAGCTCACTCTGTCACTTCCGGTATCAATGTCCGTGGGAAAAGATCTAGGTTCCTTCGAATCATCAGCTGCAAGAAACGGATCATTCAAGAGCTCCACCGCGGACAATCTCCTAGATGCAGGAACTAGACACTTGTCAATGAACTGCTTGACTTGAGGATCCTTCACTTTACTCAGCGCAGCCGGCATTACACCAGATATGACCCTCTTGTAAATCTGCGCCTGACTTTGACACTCCTTGTAAGGGTACTCACAAGTCACCATTTCGAGCAAGCACAACCCAAAAGAATAGATATCCACCAGCTCATTATAATCCTCTTCATACATCTCCGGCGCTATAAACTCCGGCGTTCCAATCACTTCATTCTCAGTACTACTCTGGTCGTGCCTCACCAACGCAAACCCGAAATCCCCAATCTTGACCTCCCCATTGAAGCCATTGATAAACACATTGTCACACTTCAAATCCCTATGAACAATGGGAGGGTCATGAGAATGCAGATAGCTCAGGCCCTTGAGAATCTGCCTGGCCCATTTCTTGATGGCCTTGACTTCGACATGGGTGTGCTTCTTCCGATACTGCTTCAAGCTCCCGGAGGTGAACAACTCCGTGATCATATTCACAGTCTTCTTCTTCTTCCCTTTACCATCATCTTCCGAGACCCACCAGCTGAAAAGCTTGATGATGTTATCATGTTTTAGAGACTTGAGCAGATTAATCTCCGAAATCAATCTTTGAAGCTCAGCATCGTCCTTGGGCTTGACTTTGCTCCAGGCCACTTCGATACCTTCGTCCTCGTCAAAGGCCTTGTACACAGTCTTGAACGCCCCCCTCCCCAAAACGTCGTCGTAGCGGAAGTACCTCCCGGTGGGGTCTTGCTCCACAAACTCGTCGTCGTCACTCGTATCGGACTTGGTCCGCTCCATTATCAAACACTCAATCTTTTCTTTCTTTCTTTTTCAAGAAAACGAAACGTGAACGGCGATATGAAAAAGGTGGCGGTGTTCAGAGAAGGCTTCACAGATGACGGAGTACCAATCGGATTCCAGGTTGCGGTTCGCGACGGAGCTTCTCAAGTAGTCGGGCATATCTGCATAACTTTGGATCGCCCTAATTGAAATTCCAAGATTCGATAGAGGGAGCCCTAGAAACAATACCTGATCGGAGTAGAAACCCTAGAAAATTGAGCGACCTAAATCCGAGGCGAACAAGGAGACTGATCGAGAGCGAAAGGAGAAGAAGGCGTGTATATATATAGTTTTGGGCCAGTCTATTTCCGTGTCGGCTTAAACTTTGTGTCCAAGTCGGATCCGGACCCGTTTGGTTCTGTTTGTTCCCTTTGTTTTGAGTCTGCTGTTTTCTTTTCGTTTCTGAGTATGGATTCTCAGTTCAGAATCTTGTTTGGTTTGTTCTGTCTTTGGATTCCCATTGAATTGAAATTTGAGTAGTTATTTGGCATCTCCACTCTTACTTGCCAGCAAACTTAGGCCATCTACATGCATAATCTAATTCTCTGTTCAACTGTTGTGCAGCTGTTGATGTTTTACTTTGTAATGGTTGTTGCTTCTGCCCTAGGAGTTGCTCCATCGATTCCTGTCCGGTTCGATTTCACTCATTTCAGAGGCTAGATGTTTCGTGGTATTGCAGTCACATCAGAAGTACCAACCTAACCTTCTCTCAAGACGCGCATTGCAGCTCCAACTGTGAACTTTCGCGCAAACAAGAAACAAGGAGTGACTTTTGAATTGGTATGGCAGAACTCATTGTGTTGTTTATGCTCATTGTAGACGTGGTTGATTTCCTGTGAGATTAATGATCAAGGTGTGTTTTCAGAAAATGAAGAACAAGCAAGGTAACGATTTGTTTTTATTCGATGCATTGTTGCTTATGTTCAATGTTATATAACAAGATCAAATGTAGTAGAACTACAAACCTTTATTTCGTTTAGTTTTTGAGGAGCTGCATCTGCATAATCAAATGTTAAGGGGTGCCAAGATCTTGTTTTCCCTTTTATGGTTGACTGATTCCATAATGTATAGGTCACTCCTCGCCGTTCAAGTTCGTTGTCAAGTCCACTTATCTTGTCACAAGGCAGACGAAGAAATTGAATGAAAACCCGAAAATGAAAATTCTGAACAAGTATATGATAAACAAAATTGTGATCCCAACATCCACGGCAATCAAAATTCATAACATCTTTAAAAGAAGCACAATGTTAATGATTATAGAAAACAATGTTCATATGGCTATGTTTGATGATGTTAATCCAAGAACAAAAGCAAAGAAAGCATTGTCCTTACTGCAAGTAGTGTCTGCACATAATGTTCATCCGGGATACAATTGCGATGCTTCTGAAATATAATCAATGGAAGCTTCAAAGTCCAATTGATTGCCTGTTGACATGAAAGATCACATGTATGTTAATACAACCTTAGATGGCCAAAAATGAACCCCCTTTACATGTAAAATGTAAAAGACTGTATTCACTTACAAGTAGTCGCCTTCTAAAACTCAGGGGTGTAGGTGGCCAGCGCTGGAAATTAAGCAACAGTTTATGATATTGTAAATTATAAGTCATGACATATTCTAATTTCACTAAATGAAACTTTCATCAAATAACAATTTTTGCTCCATTGTAAATTATAAGTTCTATAACGGTCAACAGTCATCAAACTTTTATTTTGTTGGATTACTTGTTACCTTGCAGAATTTCCTGAAGAGTGGGAATACAGTGTCGTCATCCACAACAATTTCAGCATGTTTTCGAACCAATGTCATCCACTGTGACGAACATGAAATTACCACATTGTAGAAGGAATCAGTGTCTTGAAATATATTGGTTTCATTTCAATTTAACAAATAGTAAGTAGGAAGAGATAAAACCTGGGATCCTTTTCGCCATCTCTCCTTAGGTATAGTAGGTGACATCATTGGATCGTAACGATGTCCTTTAACATCAATAAAGCTATAACACAAGACTACAAAACATTCAGCTTCATTTTCTTTCAAATGTGCAGGAAACACAAAGCTCAAATATAGATGTTCCTCAAAAATTTCAAGTTATGCATAGATCCCACTACCTGTCAACGAAGCTTTTGGGGGAAGACATTACGTAGTTGTAAATGTAACTAAAGTTGTAGAGAGGTACACAGCTGCACATAAGCGGTAAGAAGATTCAACTAGATTCAGACTAATTAAACACTGAATGAACACAAATGCTAATGTTAAGCAAGGACTCAGGAGCTAGTAAAAGAAATTGATCAAGAAATAAAAGCCACGTACTACGTTGACACATACTTAGCATATACAGTTAAAGAGGATAACTCAAAGGAGGGAAAGATCTACCTATCTGAGAGAAGGACAAATCTTTGATTGGCTGGATCATAAAGAGCTTCTTCAAATAGCAACCGCTCTGCTTCTATCATACTTGATTCTCCCCATACTACCTGCAACATAAAATAAACAATCAATCTTCGATGAACATACATTGACACATATCTTGCAACCAAGTAATGTATGGGGAAACTGAAGCAGTTGAACTGTGCAAAGAAGCTAGAAGAGCACCTGAATGCTGTTGTTTAACTGTCGACCAAAGAAGAATGCAGACCTTGTGGTTGTTTCATCAAGCACAAATCCAGGCTCTGAATGAATGTAAATGGAGAATTTTGCTGCATCACCATTCTGCAAAGCTCACAACAAAACATGTAAGAACCGTATTTATTCAATTTTGAACAAACAGTCATGCTAGGAAACAAACCTTGAAGAAGGTGCCCCAGAGAAAATCAAGAGGGAGATCTCGACGGACCAGGAAGAGAAACGCAACCTTTGGAGGGCCAACAAATTGAGTATCAATAAAACCACGGGACCTTCTTGGAGTGGAGGGAAATGAGGACTGGAGGTTGGACTCAGAAGGGAGTACTAATCTAAGGAAAGCCAGTACACATAGCGAGACACAGAGGATGATGATGAGTCTTGACTTCAACCTTGAAAGTCGGCGCATCGGTGATGAAGGCCTTCTCTTTGTCATGGCTGTTTTTGTTTTGTTTCCTCATGCAATCTTTATGAATGTGTCTGTTTGTTGGGTATCATGAATATGTTTTTTGTGTATCATAAGTGTGAATAGAGAGGGAGAGAGAACTGAAGGAAACGTTTATAAGCTTTGAGGGTGGTTATGAACTCATGAAGAGTGGAGAGTTTATTGGAACAGCTGAAACTGCATTTTGTTTTTCTGTTTCGCTAATTCTGTTTCATGTTAAAACACCTCTGATTTAACAACCAGTTATGCCGAAGCTCATTCTTTTCCTTTCACACTTCTGTTTCTATTTATTTTATCATTAATTGGTTAAATAAGAAGAGCATTAACATCTAGAATATCTTAAACAATGAAAATGTAAAGTAATATCAGGTTCCTTTGTACTAGAGATTCTTCACAACTATGTCTTTTATTTGGTAAAGGAGTTTTCTGTATACACAACACAGTACAAAATTCAAATCAAACCTTACAGAAGAAAAATTCAATTCTTAAAATGATTCCAACATCTGGGTGAATGCCCCTAAACAGATTTACAGGCTTTTGATAAATGAGGAATACATTATACATCTAACATCTTACATTCATTCTGTGTCCATTTAAAGCTACAACAAGTTAATAGCCTATAAGAGTGGAGCTCAAAGAATCAGTATGTCCTAAAATATCTTTTAAGGATTCCCCTATGCAGCCCTCATTAGATATGCTACTACGCATCCCAAAATAGCACCAGCAACAACCTGAGACCATATCAAAAGATTACTATTAGAAATTATATTACTGAGGTGTTCCTGACACAGCTATAGTAACAGTTATCATTTAACTACATTTCCTGTCTATTTAACTGTTGATATCCTTGAAGCTAGACCTTCTGATTACTTCACATGGATGACAATATTAGTTCAAGCCAGATATAGGTCAATTAAGATTCCAGCCATCTTCTCTAGGAACCAACATGTTCCAGTAATATCCTTTTCTGATACAGCAAAATAAGCATGCACTACCTATGCTGGTAAAATGAAAGTTTCATTGGCCATGAACATCTTGGCAATAAAATGTAGTTACTTGATGAACATGTTCAAATGATTTTACTCGTTGGGGGTAGGAACTGAGAAACACAAGCATATATATACTTTTACAAGATTCATTTCCCCATTCAATCAGTTTATGCATAACTTTGTTGCTAATAAAGGCCAAGATGCACATATGAGATACTACTTGTTCTAAACCACAACGACCAAAAAGTTCTAAGATTACTATCAGGCGGAAGTTGTGATTAGTTTCCACAACTTATCAGCTATAGTAATTCACTCAGCTCAGGTGATGTGCAGCAAGAGTAGAGCAACTAACCTGTACTGGAGTATGTCCAAGCGAATCACGCAAGGGTCTAACAGTGGATAAAGGATGCTCTGGAGGAAGCTCACACACAATTTGGTTCAGCAACTGCAACAATCATCAACACAATTAACCATCCAAACAACACTATCCTCTAATCAAACATTTCAATACACCATGTGTTAGAGCATTCATCCCGGACCACATATCAAAGCATCACCACAATTCAACCACACAGAGAGAGAGAGAGGGAAGAAATTACTTCGGCTTGGCGACCGGCATGAAGTCTCACTCCTGTGGCATCATACATTACCTGCAAAAACGCTCCAGTTACATAAATACATTGCAAATTTTCTCACTAACATTCAAAAATGAATAAAACAAAAAGGAGAGAATTATTTACATACAATTAACGCCAAGACCAGGGCAAGAGCAAAAGCCGCTCCCCCGGTGCCCTGGTCTAGCCCAACGGCCACCGTCAGCGCCGTCACCAAAGCCGAATGCGACGACGGCATTCCGCCGGAATCCAGCATTCGTTTCGAATCCCATCTCCTATCTTTATACCTGAGAGAGAAACCACCACACACTCAAATTCACACCAAATTTGACCTAAGTTTTCCTAATTTGATCAAATTTGACCTAAATCTCTCAAAAAGATGAGATGGAGCAGAGAGTGATATACAGACCAGGAAGTGAAGAGCTTGAGGAACTGAGCGAGGGCGCAGGCGAGGAAAGCGGAGACGAGAGCGAGGTTGGCCGGGATCGCTACCGTTGACGGCGAAGACGACGTCGTGGCGGCGCCAGAAGTCGCATCCGCAGCCGTCATCACTAAGGAAATGAAAGGGAGAGCTTCTCTTCTTCAGTCCAAAAGGGCGGGTTTGGGTTTACATGGGCCCCACAGTGTCCACCAACCAGCACTGAGTTGGGTTGGGTTTTCGTTTTATTCATTAATAAAATAACAAATTACATATACTTCTTCCGAAAACATTTGAAACACAAATAAAATACGCACGTTATTTCATTAGTGGTTTCATTGGTTTTCTTTGATTACTGATTTCCAAGCTATGTGTGTGACAATGTGATTTCCAAGCTATGTGTGTGATAATGTGTAGAAAAGCATTACTCAGATAAACACAGTAATTTGAAGTTCCTACAAAAACTTCTAAGAAGTCTACCGCATGGACATTGATATCACCAAAGCCTACATTTTTGTTTTGCCAGAATCCTAAACCCCTGTACCATCATCTACACTTCTCAACTGTCTCCCTGAGCCCCAAATGTACAGCCAACAAAGATTTACATGCACTCTAGGGCTGGATCATGAGAACATCTTCAGCTTCGGACGACCATACTGAACCACTGTACTTGCTGGGCACGGGTGTGTTCCTTCGAGACTTGCGTTTTGTTGGGACGACAGCAGGCTCCTCCTCCAATTCTTCGGCGGCTCCTTCACTGTCGCTGTCATCTGCACCCTTGAAAACTGGGTGGACGTATGCACTTTCAAGGAAGCCTTTCAAGTTCAGATTAGGCTCTCTCACACGTTCTAATGTGTCTTTCCTCATTGCTTCCTGAAATTCACCACACAAAAAGATTTAAAGAACAATACAAAGTATTCATGGACATGTCTAAGCATCAGAAGTTTCTACTTTGGACCATTTTGTTCAATCCAACAACCAATGCAAAGGACAATGTGAAGCAATAGTCAAACCTGTAATGGATTTTTTTTGAAAGCAGGTTCATAACGCCCTTTGCAAAATCGATGGAACGATATGGTTAGCACCGGGAGTGTGATGAGCAATGGAGTGGACTGAGCAGCTTCTTTTGTACTTAATAATCCCATCAGTAGCAATTGCGAGACAACAAGTGCTGTTATGATCCGCCCATGGACATCTGGCCAGAATGCTGCAGCACTCTCATACTCTTGATTGTAGACATTTATAATCTAGAATGGATACACATACTCAGTCAAGTGAATGCATATCATTAACCAATAAAAAAACAAAAAACCATGTCTAGGAGTTATCGAGATTTACCTGGTGACGATAAACAACATATGCCAGAGCAAAGAATACTATTATGAAAGGCAGTAGGATTGGGGACACCACAGCATAAACAAGGCCAAGTAGGAAATAGAGTTGTATTTGTGGTTCACCAGTGTTAAACCCAAGGGTTCCTGGATCCATGGCCTCTTCCCTATCCTTTTCAGTCTTCACCAAGAAGGTATTCTTTAAGTGATACATGATCAATGGCTTCAATCTTAGAATCTCCCCAGCAACTCCAGCCCACCCATCAACCATTATATAAGTTATAAAGAAGGTCGCCTTCATTGGAATTGAAACTCCAATTGTAATCGGGATGCTGCACAAATAGCCAATTAAATCAATACAATGCACATAAGGTGTAGTGAGGCAACACTCAATCAAAATACAGGAAATGACTTTAAAAGTTAAGCTGTTAAAGAGATGTAAGGTGAAATGTATAAGGGGGTAAACGTAAGGACATACTCATTAGCAGACTGGTGGATGAACTTATCCAATTGTTGAAACGCAGTTCCAGTGATTATGCTCCCAAGAAATACGTTAATGAATTGGAAAATGTAATATCTAGTTGCAGATCGCCTCTCCAGGGCTGATATGCTAGTAAATCCTTCAAATTTGGACATCATCATCAATATAGAAGGAAGAAATATCAGAAAAAGCTTCAAAGCAATTCCGGGGAGGAAGCCTTGGATAAATGACTTTATGAATTTCCTGCGTGAAAAATGGGATACTGTTAGTACAGTAAAAATATATGTCCAAGCGTACGGTAAAGGAGAAATTGCAAATGAAGATATTAACAAAGAAAATACTCACACTTCAACAATGGCCTTTAGGAAGGGGGCTGCTCTCTCAATACCCTCAATGTTCGCAAGGGACTGAACAAATGCAATGGGTATCATGAAAAAGAAGGTGAGGAAGAAGAAAGCAACAGCAACTATAAGCCTCCTAATTGCCAGTGAAACATATGGAATTGCCAGGTTATCCCAATAAACATCACGAGGTTCTGGAGCCCACTCAGTCAACCATAAAGTCGGATTTCTGGTTTGTTGAGTTTGTGCGCAAACAGCAGCGCCCCATCGAGTTTTGAAGGACACAAATGCTGATGGCATAATAGATTTAGGGTTATTTGTAATCTTATCTCTCTCTGAGGATATCTGTTGATGGTAAACCGAAAGAAGAAAATGTATAAGTAATCAAATGTTTTCAGTGAATAATGGTCTACAAAATCATTTGCCATTCTTTACTCTTAGTATCAGATAGACTATTAAATTAGAGCAAGTGAGATGAAATATTTCACAATAGTGAGTGATTGATGTGTACCTCTTGTGATAGTCTTTCAACCTCAGATGTATAATGATCAATTGCATCCACCCTCTTACCCAAAAGACCAAGAAATCCAGTCTGCTCACAAGACATTGGTAACATAAATGAGAAAAGAGAAGAAAATGAAAAGGATAGAGGAGAAAAAAACAATTAGATGAATATTATTATTTCATCAGAAATATGATACCTTTGTTAATGGTCTATTGGATGGATTTCTTGAAAATTTTAGTTGATAGTAGTCGAGCCAATTCTGAACTTTCTTCTTCTCACGGACTAAATTAGAAAGTTTATTTGCATTGTAAACAACCTGCAAGCAAATACTTTCAGTAAGAAACTAAAGGAAATCAAAACATGGAACAAGAACAGGTTGTTGAAATTATCAAATTTTAACAAAATACACACAGTTGTCTTAGTAAAAGCAAAAGGGTTAAACCTGATGAGTGAGATAGTGGTCTGGGTGGTTGACAAGAAAAAAATGTTCCACAAGCTGACCGACTGTTTCATCAGGATCTGGTGGCACATTTCTAACCAGTACCTATAGTAAATTCATAATATTATTTCACAAGAGTTAGTAATAGTAAAAAAAAGGAGCAAAGTAGAATTCTAAGTTATTGATTAAGAAGTGAAAGAAAGACGTGTGTGCCATAAAAGAAGGCTTACTAAATGAAATGCCACATTAATTCTTGTTTGAGAAGCAGACAACATAAAGGAAGCATGTACATCTTCTTATGATATTACAAAATCTCCTCATAATCACAAATAATCAAAGTTCAAGTAGACTAATATGATTTTTGCCCTCTTCTAATAAATCTTACACGAAAAGAATTCATTTTGGGTCAACAACTTTAACCACTAGACCCCAGTCCACCCAAGTAGATCTAGTGTCTGACTACTGTGCATCAATGGGGGACCCTACTCTTCAAATCAGCTAAAACATAATGTGTCGAGTGAATCTTACTGTGAACTGATCAGGACGCCGTTGTTCTGATGCAAGAAAATGCAATCTCATTGTTGCAATGATCTCATACTCCTTTTTCAAAACATAGCATGTCCAGAATGTAAAGGCATAGGCCATTACTAAATGAGTCCAAAATCTGCATCAAATGGTATATAATCATCAGAAGGTGAATCTCCTTAAACTAGTATGCTAGACAATCAAATACCACTAATCAAATAATAGTGAATGTAAAACAGGACCAATTATCATTCTGATTTGCTTGGCAGAGATTGTTTTATAACCAATTCCAAATTCATAATACAAAGAAGGCACAATTGAATTTAAAATAGTGGTGCATTCTTTGCATGTCATTGCATAAAGCTTAAAATGCAGATTATTGTCGGTTGAGAAACAAGGAAATATTAAGTAAATCTATAGCTTGGAGTCCCCTACCGTTAACAATACTGTATAATCTGAAATAGTGTGCACACCATGCACATACCACCATGGACAGAAAAAAGAAAGAAAGATAAATTGGAGCTCAGTATACAGTGTGTTGCATACCTATTAGATCCAAGAGGAACATTTGAAATAGAAAGCTGATCTAGGTTGCTGTAAACTAAATTTGACTTCTTTAGGGTGGTATTGGTCCAATTGACAGGGACCATGACTGAAAAGCCCAGCAATGCGATAGGTACAAAAATCTTTAGCCTGCATTTTAATGACCAGAAAACAAATCAGTCAGAGAAGAAAACATCAATAACTCATAGACAGAAAAAAAAAAAAAAAAAAAAAAAAAAAAAGAAGAAGAAGAAGAAGTAGTCAGCCAATAGGCAATGAAAAAATGAATTCAATACAAAACAAACCAGTCAATAGGCAATGAAAATGAATTCAAAACAAGGATAAGAGTAGGGAGAGATGATTGATTTGACAATGTACATGAAAGACACACCTACCCTGTCAAGTAAATCCTCAGGTAAACAGCCGAGTCCAACCCCGCATGGTCAACCAGCTCAGGTTCCGGCATTTGCAACGCCGCTGGCATCCAATTCAGAAACCTCATATATGACCTGTAGTCTAAATTTACAAACTTGCTTACAAAAGCCCCGCCCAACGGACTGGCCCTCAGTCCTTTGAGATACCATTTCGGAAAGTAGACCCTATCGTTCACAGGTTGAAGCCGGAGTATGGCAAACGCCACAAAGAAAGCAAATGCAGTCAGAATATTGATTGCTGCTGCCATTCCTATATCACTGAGTGTAGCCATAACTCACTTCAAACGAATCTATCCGAGTTATACTGTTACAGCCTTCTGTAAAATTTAATCAACAACAAGTACAAACTTCAAATCTTTTCCAATTAAGTACCTAGATTTCTATCTACCAAACACAGAATTGATATCAACTTCTCAACAATTGCAAACTAAACAATCCCATTAGCAAACCATGAACTCAAGCCCAAAAAAAAAAGATAGAATCTTTGGGGTTCTTCTGCACCATTTTCCTCAAAAACCGAAAAAAAACGCCAAAATCCAAACACTTTACAGTTACAAAACATCAAATCAAGTACAGAACAAGCAATTCAAGCCGTGATTTTTCTCAAGTTCCCATCTTTTTCAGTAATCACATCACACATTGGATCAAACACTACTTGAGCAACAAAACAACCGCAAAACTAGAAAAAAAAGATTCAAAATTTAGAACCCAAATTACTCTTACCTCTATTCCCAACTCCTTGAAACTCCAACAAGACCAAAACGGCAGCGTTTCTTCTCAGAATGCAAGACAAGAACAGAAAAGCTTCAACTGGAAGAAGAGAAAGCTATGAACAATGAGAGAGGGAGACCAAGTTGGGGGATTCAAGAAGAAGACAAAACCGGTGTGAATGAAGAGAGGTTACTACTAAACAGTCGCATCGGTTTTATTTTACCTCCTACTTTATAAATAAGCGAATTAAATTTCCTTAAAACATTTATATGTCATTAGACCTGGGGACCAGCTTGGATTTTGTTGTCGTTGATTAGGTGCCTCTCTCCGGTGAATCTCTGTCCCTCTCTCTTATTCGCTGTCCCTCTCAACTCCAACGGCTACTGTTCTTCTCTTCTTTTTTATTTGTTGTTTCTGTGCATGAAGCTTTTTTTGACTATTCTGGGTATGAATTTTTGTGTATAAATGATCTGAAATTTTGCTGAAACAAAACACTTTGTTTGTGTTTACTTGCTTTACCGACTATGGACTAAAAAAAAGAAGGAAGAAAATGGTGGGGAGGTGATGGACGTTTAGGACTACCAGGATTCTGTGTCCTTTTTTTCTTTTGATTGTTTTCCAAATTTTTAGTACTATTTTTGGGACTACTGTGGTCATCAGTGGTGTGACTGGGGGATCTGTGTTGAGTATTTTATCATCAAGTACTAATTTAACTGTATTGGTTATCTAATCATTTCGTGTTCGTATCAAACACTGAAACGGTTGATTTCATTAGTCATGCTTCAGTGACTTGACACTGTCTTTATGTGGTGGAAAATCATATCCAAAATGCTACATTACATGCTTGCATCATCTAAATGCCAACTTCATGTTGGAGTTGGATTCGTTCGTGTGTGGGAGTAGTACGTACTCCCGCAACAACTCTGGCCAACACAGATTAATTAAACCGGTCGAACTAAAGGTGAAGGAGATGAGAAGCACAACTAGGTATACAGGAGAGAAAGGAACAGCTTTGAAAGATTTAACTCCATCTGGCACATTAGAATGAATAAAATGATTGAAGAATCTTAAATCTTGTCTTGTGTAGACTTCCACTACTGTAGAATGTTGGTTGTGGCCTTGTGGGTGTCTAAATTCTCATGCTTGGTATCCAAGCAAGAAGTTTAGGAAATGGGAAAGCTGTGAAACTCACATGGCTGCATGTTATGTGGATTACATTAATCATTATTTATCAAGAAAATTCCAATTTCTAACAGATATCCATTTAACCAAACAATTCTTAATTCATTGGTGACTTGAAGTCACTGACTTCCACTGATTATAGAAAGGTCACAGAGAGACTTCATTTGTTTCACATTGCGAAGATAAAATGAGTCCAACAAAGGAAGACGCTCTCATACCGAATGGACGAGTTGGACCAAGTACACTATGATATTGAGTGAGTTGATTACCGAGGGATGATGCCGGTAGATTGAGCACAAGGGTCGGGATGCTCGGTTTTGCTTCTCAACTGGGAAGAGGTTCGCCGGTCATGGAATCGGTCATCCAAAACAATGGCATAGATTCTAGATTTCCACTGAAGCTGGCCAGCAAGGTTGGCATTGAAAACAAAGTTTAAGTACTTAATTCAACCCAGTTTCCTCAAAGTTCAGAATATTGATCCCAGAGCGTCCTTGCTTGCTTTGCTTCAGTTTCCTACATTTCGACTTTATGTTAGGTGTGCTACGTTTGGTGTTTGAGACCTGCCCTTGATTCCTTGAACACAGTAATGTATTGCCAAATATTTAAGCAACTAAATAAAGGTAAACAAGTTGATGTTTGGTGTTAGAATGTAGAAGTAGAACATAGCGTCGTCACTTTTGATATCTTAGCTGGGCTCTATATTCAGGTGATGAATATGAAACGAATGGAATCCATTGTATACCGCTCAGATTCAGGTAAGATACCAATGATTTTACTGCATGCATGAATTCTAATTTCTAAAGCAAAGCGGTCCCATCTCCATTGAATCGATGTAGCTTCAAGTGATTATAAACACAATGGTACAATTTCGCATGCACAAAAAGGATACAAATAATTAATTTATTCCATTCAACTTTACAAGAACACAGAACACAACAAGCAGACTTTGAAAATGCAGGGAAACTGGGGAAACTCACATCTGGCTCGGCTTAGTTCTTTTGATGGACGGCAACGCGGTGGATGTCCATGTCCTTCAACATCACAGAACGCCCACATGAATCGCATGGTGCAGTCCTTGACCCACAGAGACTCTCATGCTCAGACAATCCTCTTAACTTGTCCCGAACATCAATAGCAGAACTTCCAGCTTGAACCATGTCCCCACAGAATCGACATGGAACAAGGCGCAGGGGGCAAACTGAGGCTTGATGTTGCACCTGCCAACAGGGAAGAGAACATTGTTAGATGTTCATACCGTAATAAATTTATTAATAAGTTATCATTAAATGAAGATAAAATCTGATGGTGCAAGAAGGAAAGGGACTATTGTTTACCATGTCTTCCTTTTCAAGCACAATACCACAAGGGCAGTAAAGCGGCTCATGGAACACTTTCATGTGCTTCTCCATCTCTTCCTGATGAAAAGGTTGTCCACATTTTTGACAATGCACATGATTCTTGGCCTCCTCAACCCTAAGAACAACTCCACAACCAGTATGCTGACAAACAACATTGTTTCTGCTACAATACGCTTCATGGAGCGCAATACTCCGACTGGGTATATAACGCTTACAATTCTTACACTCTACAGTATCCACATCCATTGACGATGAGGAAGACGCAACCTTCTGGCCTACCTTCTGGTTCCTGACATCTTGAACATTCACAGATACATGGTACTTAGTTTCTCCCTTAAAGCCATAAACACCAAGAGTATAAGTTCCTGCCTCCAAGCTCTTATCTTTTGAGCTTAGGATCAAAGTCTTCGAACCAATGTCATGGGATGACCATTCATGCTGGTGCCTGGTAGGGAATATGAGAGGATGCTTAGATATGTAGATATCACTATCCCCAGAATTTGTCTCTGGTTCTATCCTCACCCCAACTGTGGCATCCCCAGAAGCAATGGTCTCCCAAGTAGCAATATCTATTGAGAACTTGTAATATGTGTAGTGTCCTTCATCAACCATTCCAAATTCCGATTTTCCAAATGTAAGAGGTTTTAGGACATTATCATGACTGTTCTCCACAGCAGCATCAGGACCAACTATGTCGACTTCAATATCTGTTTCTAGAACAGATACACTTGAAGAGGGTTTTAATTCAAGAACCTTTAACTTATAAACCAGGTCCCCATAGTTGACTATAAATATATCATCTTCAGAAAGGGTGGCATGCTGGCGAAGGGTTGTTTCAAGGATGGCCTTGTGGTTTGGCAAGTCTGAGAAACCTACCCTAAGAGGTTGAAGTTTGGCGTAAGTTCCTTTAGGCAGCCAGACATAGCGAACTTCAATCAAAGGGATCGCTGGTGCATCCCCCGGAAATAAATTCTGCCACACATGAGGAGGAAGCCCAACAAAACCTTCATCAGCTGTGAACTCCAAAACACCTGAATGTGTGCTCCGACTCTTTTCCTTCTCATCAACCACGTCCGATTTACCCTCCTGATGAACTACCGACAACTTAAAGTACACCGGTCCCATATCAAAAGCACCTCCTTCCGACAATTCATTAAAGCATGACACTGGAAGCTTGATCTTATCTCCACTACCCTGACAAGCTACCGCTTCCAACACACGACAAAACACAATTCCTCTTCCCACAAGTAAGCTCTCCTGCATCTCGTCATCAGCCTAGAACCAACACACACAAAATAGCATTAACTCCCAAAGCTACCAATCACCCGAAAACAAATTGATCTCAAACTAATTGACTCGCACATTAACTCACAAAGATGGCTGCCTAAGTCACCTAATCAATACTCAAAAGGGCTACATAGCCTATTTGGGTAATTTTAGACCATCATTAGGAACTAGAATCCTGTATATATCTATATCAATTGTGACATTCCCAAGTTTAATATAGACTTCTAAGCCCAAAATAGACACAAAGTCGCAATCTAAGCATAAAATCAAGTAAAGATCAAAACTTTGAATTCAAAACAACAAGAGAAGTAGTGGGTCTATAGAAACGAACCTTAATCTGGGCTTGTTCGGCATCGAAGACGCGTCTGGATCGCTCAGCGTCGAGGGCTTCTCTTTGCTTCCTGGCTTCTTCTTTGGCCTTTCTCTCCCTCTCCAATCTCTTCCGGGCAATCTCTTTCCTCTCGTTCTGCTCCTTGTTCAGCTTCTCTCTCGCTCTTCTCAGCTCGTAATCCATCTTTCAGGGTTTTTGGGTTCGTCCAATTTGGGTTTTCGTTCTCGGAATTCAGAAGCTTCGTGTTTGTGTTGGTGTTGGTTAAGAAATAAGAAACCAGAGGATTGTGGAAAAGGAGAACTTGTTTTCTTCTTCTTAGGATTTCCTTGCTTCTTGGAAATTCACTTGTTTCTTCATATTCCAGAAGGATCTGGGCCATTCTATTCTGTGGGCCTCTCAGGCCCAAAACAATAACTTTTTTTATGGTTTGGTCACTTCATCAAGAGAATTATTAGAAATCATAAATCTAATTATGAGAAATATTATTTTTAAATTAAGTAGTTTTGTTTTTAACCTTTAGATTTACATTTAATAATGGTTGACGACGTATACATTGGTCAGTAACTGACCATAACCAAGTGAACATGATTGTGTAAGCAACTTAGATTAAAATCAAACGAAGATTCAGGATATTCAGCTTCTTCCTCAACAGTTTGAGTCCATAACCTTTACTCATGTTTGACGGGAGGCGAAATTTTCTGCTGATTCAATGTCATTCTACTATAGTTGATGGATAGCAGAATGGATTCCCCCTCTCTTCCCCCACTGATTTTATTTTGATTTTGATGTTTTAAGTTGTTATAGAGGTTTTTCGTTGTAACATTGTAATATGTCTTCAAGTGACAAACACAGTAATATGTCTTCAAGTGACAAGACTTGTATCAAGCTTCTTTGGCAGTGTGACAAGAATTTGGAACTAGCTCTGATGAAGAGAGTCTGCCCCAATTGAACAGTGTACCACTCTGGATTTGTTTGTTCAGTTAAAATGACGATATCTATTCGTCTATGATCAACACCAGCAAATTGATATCTCAACAGAGAGATAGAAAGCTCATGTTGCTTGGATAATTTAGGTACTGGCTAGTCGTACAACATAGGGGACATCAGATTAGTATTCATTTGTTCTACAATTCACAACATGACCAAGACACAAACTAAAACTGAACTAGTTCATCTATGGAGAATGCCTAACATACAAGGGACTTACACAAACATGCATTACTGATCATGGTTGTTCATTCACTTCGGATTCCTCCTCGGATAACTGACTGGTAGGACTTTCTTCGTCTTGCTCATCAGCGGTCTCTTTCTCGCGTAAAACCATCCACTTCCGCTGGTTGTCCAATGCATCCTTTGCTGCTCGGTTCTGCGCAACATCCTTCCGAAGATTGTAGGTACCTCTTCCAACAAACTCGCCGTCGATGAAACAATCAACAATTTTGTTTTCCTCCCATGAGTCTACATATTTGAGAGTTCGATTGTTCTTTTGACACATCTCATGGAGCTGGGTGTTAAAATGTATCTGTATAGTCTCCGGAGTTATTATCGGCTCCAGCAACCCCTCGAACACCTTTTCAAACAAATATGAAAATTGCATTTGTTAGAAATGTAAGTGCTAGCTACTAGCAAAGATACTAATGAGTGTGACCACAGAATTAATGGTACCTTCCACACAATGTCTATTGAGTTGCAGTCCATGAAAACTGCTCCGATTATGGATTCGACGAGATCGGCAAGATCTTTAGGAGCATCAATGAGACCGTTGGAGTGCAAAGGATAATGAACAACTGCTCGCGCAAACTCTTGGATCTGTAAAATATCAGCAAAAAGGTCAGGGATCAAACTCAAAGCTGTTGGAGACAAGTGCACAAAGTTGTTGAGTTTCATAGTCATATATAAAAGGATGAAGCTGAACTTATGAAAGTTGATGATCCAAAGATTAAAGTGAGCACCCAAGTAAGATTTGTATGTCCTTCCATTTTTGGATCAAATCTAGAAGTAGCTAGACTGGACCAAATTGTCAGTTTCATTGTCAATTTTGTCATGATCCCATGGTAGGTTGCAGTCACCATCACAATACATCAAAGTCTAACCGACTCTAACCCAAACTACAAGATTGTGACTAGTGATTTTTTAAGACTCATTCCATCTAAATTTGCCCCTACAAGACAATTTCCAGATCAAGACTAAAACTCTAATCCTCGGAAACATACCGAATTCGGTAATCAAATCATATTTTTCTTCTTCGTGACAAAGACCACGTATAATCACAAATAAAAGTTCTACTGTGTGTGTTTCAGAGTATTATGAACTTAACTTGAGCTCTATTTCAAAAAACTCTCAAATCATATTTTCCTTGTTCACAAGATCGACCACACTACTCAAAAAATAAAATTTCTACTGTGTTTCGGAGTATGAACTTTAAGTTGTGTCATGTTTAATGACTTCAAAATTGAAATACTCCTGACCACACCTCAATTAAAAAAAAAAAAAAAAAACATTAATCCATGTCTAACACATAATTGCAACCTCAAAACCAAACGATTCACAGTCTATATCAAACGGTGAATGCGATCGACTTACTTGATCTTCAAGCAAACGTTTCTTGTGGCGGAGGTAGCGGTGGAAGCCGTGTCGGAGCGCCACGCGTGCCAGCTTCTCGGTGTCAACATTGGCGGCCCTAAGACGGGTCAGCTTTCCGGGAGCCATATCCGGGTACAAAAAGTAATGCTCCCGGCTAAACAACAGATTCAGCACGGCGTCGCCGACGTACTCCAAACGCTCATAAGAAAAGCTGCACATAAAAGATGAATGCGTGAAGGCCTCTTCCAGCAGATCCTTGTTCTCGAATTTGTAGCCTATGATCTCCTCCACTTCATCCAGACTCGGCAGAGATACTGACTCGGTCAGCAGGGTTGATGGTTCTGTCTCTAACAAGCTTTGTTTCACTTCGTTCATATCAATAGGAGTTTCTTGGGGTTCTGCTCCCATGGTTGGATCACTACAGAAATATTCAGAGGAAAGGGATATGAAGGAATGAGCTAGCAGAAAACTTGTAGCTATATATATTGAATGAATGGGGATACGAGGTATGGGGTTGGCACCCCAATGTAATTTATATTGAATAAATGACGTCCCAAATAAATAAATTAGTACTAATCTGTGAGCAAAATTGTATTGAATAGAATGAAAAGGTCAACTATATTCTTGTATAAGTTACAATGACTTTGTTTCTTGATCGCCAAGGGACAAAGGATTCATGAACCATTTTGGCTCCATATATCATCTAAGGGATGCGGTTTAAAATTAAAGTTACATTCGTTTAATTTCAATATTCAATGTCGGATTCTATGATAGGTAGTCATAAAGTTACATGTTTACTACATGGAATGAAGAAGGGATGCACCAAGACAAACTCATCAATGTATATATGGGGATACGATTATATGTCCTCGCTAATCCATCGAATAAAAAAAAACACAGTGTGTTATATTAGTGGTTTTATACACATGAATTGGTATCGATTAAGTGTGTGCTCTAAGTATCCACAATTTTATTTTCTTTTTTTTGCATCATTAATTACCATTTAAGAATTTCATTGTGGTTCTTCCTTTTTTTTCTTATGACATATTGAAGTCAAGGTAAAGCATATTCATGTTTTTTTTTTTGAAAATGAAGTTCAAAAAAAAAAAAAAAATGAAAAACCCCTCTTTGGTGTATGACTTTGTTCCTTTGAGTAGGTGAATCACATGTACATAAATCACAAATAACCATATTTGGAATTATCACACATTGCCAAGTCGTATACATAATAAAAATTCCTAACTCGATACGCTAACATAAGCTAAGGGATTACCAAACTATTACCCAAATTAGAATATTAGATCAAGCTTAGCTAGATGTGGTTGAAGCACCCAAACATGCCCCCCTTCAAAGTTCTGTAAATCTTTCGTACAAAAAAAAAAGTTCTGTAAATCTTTTCAGAACCATGTTCAAATTTTTGGGGTATGGTGACTGATGAAGACAGAAAGGAAGCTTGCTAGGTAGCTTGGGATGGCATGGATGATGATGACCCAGTTACCCAGTCAACAAGCACCAGAGAATCTTGTGGCACAAGAAACACAACACTATTCAAAAGCTGACGGTATTGGCCTGCTAAATGCAAGCCGTGCTGTTTTGGCTGCAAGTTTTATGCAGCATTGAACCAATTCAAAGACAAGAAAGCTCACAGCAACCGCCATCATGATTCATGTTGGAAAAACTCCCGATGTTTCAGAATTCAGATACTGTGGAAACTGATCGCAAGTTATCTTCATGATTCATGTTTCTTGGGGACAAAGTTTACATGCTTTTGTAACTGTCATGGCTTTGGAAAGGTACACATAGGTGACATAGCCAAAGCTGTGGATGCTGGCTCCTAGTAACTGAAGGTTTCCCAACTGAACCCTTTATTTTTAGCTAGAGACGTTGCAATCCGTCAAAACAAACTAAAGAAATTTTCTTAAGAAAAAAGAAAAGACTTGGAAACCGGAATCTTGACCCTTTTTGCTGAAAATCCCGAAATCTTGATATATCGATCTCTCGTGCAGTGTGACATGTCTAAAGATGAATTTGCCAAAAGCTAAATGCATTTTTGTGCAGCGTGAGGAGTTGTGTAGTAGGAGACAATGTCCTCGCACGGCGCATGCACATCATTTAATGAAATTTTATGAAAGGTTGAACATTCTGCTACATTTGTTGTCACATAAGTTATAAAGTTGGATGCATGTGGTGCCTTAAAATGTAGTTTACCTGGCATTACTAAAAAAAAAAATTAAAAAAAACCGAACAAGTAGGAGATTCTACATAACCTGAGATATGGCCTTTGATTATTTTCATTTCCTAGAAGATTTCACGCTTTTCACCTTTCAAGGTTTATTTTATTTAACTTTACATATTGTTCTTCTAATTTATACTAGCATCTAAATTAAAAATTCGTTACTAACAAAATTTTATACCATCGCGACAATCTCGACGAGATCTTTCATACGAGCCCCATATCAAATATATTTATATAAAATCTTTTTCATGGTTAATTATTGAATTAAACAAATATATAACAAAAAAAAAATGGTTTTACCTTAGGATTTGGCTTACACCTTGTGGGAGTGCTTCGTAAGCCAAAATACTCTTAATTTGGCCAAGAATTTAGCTTATGGTGGGAGAATTTGGTAAGCTAAAAAAATATAAGCTAAATTTGGCTTGAAATTTAGTTTACGATGAGAGATGCTCTAAGAGATGTCTTTATCAATAAGTGCTGCCGACCAAGATGTAATAGGAAACTTGCCTGCAGCTGTAGAATTAACTGATAAAAATGAGGGTCGCTCTCTTTTGCGTGGAGTGTTTTAAAAGAGAAGCGACCCTCTAATGGGGTTCTACCATCTTGCCGGTTTAGTTTAGGAAGTCCCAAGTCCTACAGTCTGAAATCCCTACTAGCCTACAAGTATGTTTGAGAAGATTACCTGAACTGGAATTGATGCTAAAAAACGTTACAACACTGGTGTTTTTGCATGAGATGTGACAGATCAATATAATCTTCTTACCTAAACAAGATGAAAACCTCACAATCTCATTGTCCTATATACCACTCGGAGGATGGCAGAGTAACTCTTACTTCTTCATTCATGCTTCAACGATATATGTATGTACAATTTACAAAAGACTCACAATGCTCGATTATGTGTCTGTACAATGATATGTTACATCGTAACAAAGAAACTTCCTAAGCACAAACAACATTTTGCTTCAGATTCTACCTTCCTGACATTAGATTCACAAGAGCTTGATTTTCATAGAATGATCCAACATCCCAGTCCTCAGTTGATGATGAAAGTGTCATTAACGCAACAACAATAGATCGCATACTTGGGCGCAAGTCTTTGTTCTCATGCACGCATGCTTTGGCAAGTTGAGCCATCTGCACATAAAACCACCATAGCTATTTCAGAACTACATCTAAGGTTAGACCATAATGTGCTTGCCTCTAAGAATATTTCACCTTGCGGACTGATTCAAGTGGATAGTTGTCTCCAAGCCTAGGGTCAACCACTTTCTGGAGGTTTTCTCTTGGATCGGGTTGATTAAGGACTTCCTCAAACTGCGGAAGTAAATACAATAGAATTATGGACATGTGGTTACTCGATCGGAGACTATTGCAACATATGAAGATAAACTATAGAAGCTAAAATGGCTTTATTTCAGGAGAGAGAAACCAACCAAACCAACAAGGCCCCTTGATTCTGCTCCTGAAGCATTTTCCCTCACAACTGCTTCCTTGGCAGAGATTAGTTCATAGAGGACGACTCCAAAAGCATATACATCTACTTTGGGAGAAACTTCACCATACTGAGCGTATCTGCATGCATGCATAGTAGAAGTTAATCCGTATACAAACTATAACTGAAGTTCCCTATTTTTCTTTGGCCTAGGGTACTGAGCCCTTCTGCTGAATCCTACAATCTTGAGCACAAGTCGAGCACAGAAAGATGGGTTTCAGAGAAGAAAATTACTGCTTATACACACAATAGAATGATGAAACTCTACTAATGGGGAACCCTTTCACTAAATCCTCATGGGATCAAGAGTTTGTTAATAAGTTAGCACCAAATGCAAACTCATTTAACACAATAATAATAATAATTACTGATAAATAATAAAGTTAAAAAAAAAAAACCGCTTTCAAGAGCAAAAAGGGCACGAACAAGATAAACATTTCAACAATCAAGAATCAGAGCTATTCCAGTAACCATGAACTCATACACCATTTTCTTGGCAACATGCGAGGCAAGCTAAAACCTTCTATAGACATGTGAAAAACTAGCAATTGATCTTCTCTTTGGACTAAAACTATAGATAATTATCTATTTGGCATGGAAATTTCTACTATGCAATGGCCCTTTCGCTATCAGCTTATTAGTCAGGGGATGATGGGTAGAAACCTAGGAAATTAGAAAAGCCACTTTCTGAGCTCATAATAGGTCCTTCTAGCATAAAACGTACCCCCCCCCCCCCCCCCCCCCCCCCAAAAAAAATGAAACAAGGGAAATCTGTAATTGCTAAGGCTGTCTAGCTATATAACAGATTAAATGATGGAATAATAAGGAAGATTTAAAAAAGAAAAAGTATCTTACTCTGGTGGCATGTATCCAAATGTCCCCACTAGACGCGTGGGGAGTGATGTACTTCCAACTTCAGTCAGTTTAGTCAATCCAAAATCTGCAACCTGCAACAGAAGAAGAGGAGATTTCAGTGCAACGATAAGAATAAGCTTCAAAAGGACCATAGTGGAATACATGCACTAAAATAACCTTTGCGTGGTAGTTCTTGTCTATCAATATATTGGCTGACTTTATGTCTCGGTGGATATAAACAGGAACAGTATGCTCATGAATGTATTCAAGACCTCTTGCTGAATCCAGTGCAATCTGCACTCTATTAGACCATGGTATCGGGTCCCTCTCTGGAAAAAGTTAAATAATATTAGTACCATTCTTCTGCATACACCAGCACATATCTCCTCATATGTCAGAACCTAACCTGAACCCCGCAGATGTTGGCTTAAATTGCCATTTTCAATATATTCATAAACAAGAAAAAGGGATCCCTCAACACAATAACCAATCAAGCGCACCTGTATTGAATGTCAAGAAGATTAGAAATGATCACACTAGGGATCAGTTATGCAATAATTACAAATTAGTACAGTAATATTTCATAGGGAACACTAGATAGTCATAGTAAACTATTCTAAATTGGATTTAAAAAAAAAGGTATTTCTGTTTTCTATGATTAGTTTTGGTAAAATACAAACCATATCATCCATGTTTGATATACTAAAAAGAATATACTAAAAAGTAAAAACCTTAACTATCATTCTAGAAATTATAAAATTTAAATCCTTCATTTATATTCAACCTCGGATCAGAACACCTGGCCTTGCATGCATTCTGATAATGTTTATTTGTTTCTCAGAACACCAAAAGATTAGTGTTTAGGATGTGAGCTCACATGTGGGTTTCAACTTATATTTTTTTCCTTATTTTGAGAAGGGATTCAACTTACATTGGGAGATTGCAGTGCTGATATTCTAAAACATGACCTCTTCTTTTAATACTATGATAAAGTTTATTGGACTACCACAGTTAAAGAAAACTTAAGCTAGATGTGAGCCAACTAGGCTATTCACAATCTTATAACTATGTTGGTTTCTCATTGCTCGAAAAGCTTAAGTTGGAAGGATATTAGATCATCGTGGAATTCAACCTATAAACAGATATTACATTCGGAGATTATTCAGGGTCTTTAATCCAGTGCAGCACTATGCTAACAGATAGGATATTTCCTACAAAATATTTCCAGAAATAGACATGCTAAATCTCTCCTAGTTGATTCTGGCAATTCTTTGAAATTCTGAAACAGTACTAACTATGTTATCAACACCAACTACTAACTATGAAAGACTCATAGATGTCACCCATTGGAAAGAGAAGTTCGTTACCAGATTCAAGTGATGTACACGTGTCAAAACGTTTAACTCGGCAAGAAATTCTTTTGATGCCTGCATATCCATCTTCTTGATTGCAGCTTTCTGCATAGAGAAAATTACATGGGTGGGACTTCTAGGAGAAGAAATAAACAATCACCGACAAATAAAAGCAACCTGGCCTAGTAATAAACTAATAATAAGAGGATTAGTTCCTTGATAGCACTAGTAATCTCAGAGTAAGTATATAGTAAGGGAAACAAACCTCGCCTCTCAACTCGGCATAGTATACCGCCCCAAAACCACCTTGTCCAATCTTATTAGCCAAACTAAAGTTATCAGTAGCCCTGGAAAGTTCTTCGTAAGAGAACTCCACTGATTTGTCCACGGTAATGCCTGTTGGGCCTCTAAAACCACTGTTGGATTCAGTAGATTTATCTGGAATAGCTCCCAGGGCTAGAACAACGAACATCAATGAGTCATGGCAAATATTAATTTGATAACACTCCGATGGAGAGTGAAAGAAATAGAGCTGGTAAAATTAAATGAATGTGTTGCTACATGTGCAAGTAAGGGCGGAACATATGAAGCAATTAGATGAAAAGTTATAAATGACAGTTCTTATGAATAAAAAAAAAAGTCTACAGGACTGATTGAATGGGACTTCCAAGAAAACACATTTACTGAAACCAAGGTGGTACTAAAGGCAGATAACAGTGGCACCGAAATTACACCAAAAAAAAAAAATAACCAATTTGTTCTACAAAAATGAGCCACTAACATATAAAAAGCAACTGCCTATTTCAAGTACACTTCAGATGGAGGAAATGTGGGGAATGAGTATATGAGACCCACTTTTGTGTGCAGGAAGGGGGAAGAGAAATTGAACGAACTGAGAAGGATAACATTGTAAAGCAAGGGCCATACCCAGCCATTCTTACTGGTGCTTCTACACTGAACAATGTTAAAAACTATTTGATGAATCTAGAGAATCTATGAAGAACTCTATCATTTGCAATATCTAGAAAAATAAACAAGAAGAAGGAGCAAATAACATACAGCGCCCATTTTGAGAAGATTGATCTTCAGATGTTGGTAAGAGTACTGATGTGTCCACCTTCTTCTTTCGGTAAACTCCAAAATATACACAACCAGCCACTAACAGCACTCCAGCAATTACTCCAACAACTATGCCAGCGATGGGTCCACCTGCCAGTCCTGCTTATACAGACACAGAAATTGAGCTCAAAATTATTGTTGATTGCTGAGTCAACCCTTATACATTGGCATTAGACATCAGACCAAGTTTTGGAGAAGGTCATACCAGATGAACTGCAAAAGGGACAAACGAAAAATTAATGGCAGTTTCAAAAGGCTCCATTGGAAAGAACATGACGTTTAAGGAGTTAGTAGAGGATACCTTTGCTTCAGATACACATAGCTTTCATTTTGATCTACAAGATAAAAAGAAAAGGAAACAACAACTTAAGTGAGATACTGAGGCCTCCCTAAAATGTATTGGAATTAGAGTGTCCATAAACTACAAATCAACTTGCTATCAATATAACTCTTCTAGTACTGAACTTATTACCATGTATACCACTTTGAAAAACATATAGCATAAACAACTCAACGTTTGCACTAGCATTTAGACGCATCCTATAATGGAAAATGAATAATGACAATGAAACCAAATGAAAATCAATCTACAAACCTTGTTATCTAATCAATATCCTAAAAGCGTATCTCAAAATTTCAAAACTAAACAACTCAAATGAAACTTTAGCCAAAAGAAAAAGCTCAGACCTTTGCCCGGAATATACACATAACCAGTCCCCCGGCTAAAGTTGACACCCGGATTGTAATTCTGCAGCAAGCTCTCCTCCAATTTCTCCTTCTCCGCAATCGAAGCCAAAGTGTCCCCATCCCTCAATGGGTACGTTACAAACAACCCATAATTCCCAACCTTGCTATCCCCACACGAACAATTCACCACCACTTTCAGCTGCGTATTCACATTCGGTATGTTATTCGCCGGGTACTCACTATTGAACCACGCCATCGCCTCCACCGTGGTCAAGTTCGAATAGTACTTGGTCGCCACCTTGTCGTACGTGTCGCCGGTGACGACGTCGTATTGGAACACGTGTCCCAGAAACGAGCCGTTGATGCAGCCGCAGGCGAAGGGGACATTGACCCTCGTGCCCCATAGAACGCTGTCCTTGCTCGTCATCGCCGCCTTGTTGAAGTTATAGATGGTGACGTCGGTGGTGTTCATCATTTCTCCGACGAAGGTGAGGTTGCTGCCCTCCCAGACGTAATAGGACCCCAAAGCGTCGCAGGTTTGGCTGGTACCGCAGTCTGAGCTTGCTTCAAAACAGAGACGCAGTAGAAGAAAGAAGACCAACCCAGTTCGGAACTCCATCTGGGTCGACCGGAACTTCATCTGGGTCGATCGGAGAGGTGAAATGATGAACTGGGGAGAGAGATGGATGCTTTAAATTGGGGGGCGGTTTTGGACCGTGGACCGGTGACTATTCTGGGTTTGGAGACTATAGTGTTTGCAATTATTGGATTGGATTGGATTAGCTGGGGGAGAAGTGATTAAGGAGTTGTTTAATGAATTAAGATGGGTTTATTTTGTCCTACATTTCGTCTATGGGAACAGTAAAAAAGGCTAATCCTTTCCCGCGGTTTTCAGTTGATTTCTTCTTTACTGTAACCGAGACCGGGTCTCATGGAGACGGAGGACATTACAGCCGATACAGCGACCTGTCTCGGATACGACATTGAGGGGGTTGTCGTATAGATTGCAGCAGCCGGAAGTGAAATGTTTGAATAAGTAACAGCCTATAACAGACTCCTGGTGGAAATTGTACAGCAAGGATGAAAGTGAAAACTTAAAAATTGCATTTTGACGAATAGGAATATACTATCAAAGCGATGTAGTTGTCAATTTTAATAGACTACGGATATATTTTTAGTCGTGGTTTAAGATTTTAGTGATAGATTCTAACTTCATTTTATGGAAATGAAAGAAATTAAGTTATGTAATTACTCCTAACATCGTAAAAGTCATATAAAGCATTGCTCGCATGAACACGCAATTGTAGAGGCGGTCCAAAACACCTACATTAGGACACGGATGACTAGGAACCGTGACTTTGAAATCATTTATGCACAAACCAGAAACCAGAGTAGAAGATCGGGGACAAAGTCAAATAGATAGGAAAGGTCCAGCGCCAGCCCTGCTAGGCTGCTAACTCCGCCTGCATAATTGCTAGCTAGCTGTATGGAAATTATTCTAGAAAATTATTTTCTAAATAGTTTTGGATAAGCTGTTTGCATTGGGCCAAACAGGCTGCTTATAACATTTGCATTTCAGGCCCACTTGTATTATAATTACATGCTGGCCGGTCCAATTGCTTTGTTGCTCTTTCTTCCTTTTCATTTCCTGGTTCCTAGCAGTGGTAGGATTTAGGAACTTGTTCTTACCTAGGTGGTAGGATTAGGTAGTGTTACTTAATAACTTGTATTAGACTTAAAATAGACTTCTAAGCATTGTTTTTGTCCTCCACAACACTTAAATCATGTTCAAGAACCTCTAACAAACACTTTTATAATTACAATACTACAAAGAAATGAATTACTATCTTGAACCCAACTGATTGTATAAAATAAGTGACTAGTTACTCGCACTGCTGGCCTCAAGTGGGTTGACCAAATTGATCGAGGTCTCCATTATGCATTCATATTGAAAGGAAAGAATTGGAAAGTAGTAGTAGTTTTATATGGGAGGAGACAACTCACTTCACTCGAGTGAGTTTGAGACTAAGTAAAGAGATGCCTTTGTGGTCTCTGGGATTTGATTTGATGCCATCCAACCTTGTTAGTTGTTACAGAACAATCGCACACTTAATCTTTTCTTAGTTATGTTCTTGATGGCGCAGGCCACCCACACCCAACCTCAAGATTAATCAGTAAAACAAAGACTGCTTTCTTACCTTCTTACTTTATCCCACAAATAGTCTTTGGTCTCTTTCTCTCATTAGTCGTATATTGCAAATTCTCTTTTGCGATTTGGCACTCGAGAACGGTGGAATGGATATGTCATATATGGTAGGTGCATTAGAATGAAAATGAGATTATACATGTATAGACTAGGGTTTAATCAGGGGTTACAACTTACAATTCAAATTAAATGCCTTGTGTTTCATTTCTTACACGCACTTATGTATGGGGGCCGGGATCCCAGCCGGGACTCTCTGGAGCTAGCTAGTGTTGGCATTCGAAGTAAACCATGAACAGATTAGAACAACCGGAGAAGTTTTACGTGGAACACGTATAGATCATACATATTCACTTCAAAGCCCCGGCCGGCGGCGAGTGGCCTGGCCGCCACTTTAGCTAACTTACATGAGAGGCTGATCCGATGATACTCGGGGCTCATATCGCAACACACACTGATCGAATAGGAAGGAAAATGCAGGGGTTAGTTTGGTGGGTTGCATAATTGAATGGAAAGATAAAGAAGGGTCAAAGTTTCATCTATATTTGGAAGTCAATGAGCTAGCTAAAGCTCTTTGCGTTAGAAATGATCAAGACAAGTGAGATTTATGAACCCGTTTTAATTTCATCATTAGTCCTTTATTTTTAATTTGTTATATATATATCACCTCTTCTTACACTTCCACTACTAATTGGATTTGTTCGACTCCGATATATATTAGTTCACCAAAGTTGTTCTTAATCAAATAATTAAGGTGCCTGGTGGGGTTTGTTGTTAGTGAGAGTTTGAGACCGATCGACTCGGTGACGTTTTGTTACTATTGCCTGCCTAAGCAGATTTCTAAGTTAAATCCGTAAATCGTACAAATTCCGGCCATCGAACAAAGAAACATATTAACGGCCTTAATTTTCTTACCAAAAACGATTATACTGATGATCGAGGAACTTAAAAAAGACACCTCGGTGTCGTTGTAAGTTCACTCGAATATATAATGAACTACTTGGTTCATTTGATATATAGAAATGACTTTGACGGCAGAACCCTGGCTAGGGATCGATTAGAGGGATTAATTATGACATTGTGATCCATCTGATGGTGATTAATTAGATAATAAAGTTTGTGAGGACACTGATAATGACTTATGACAAGTGATAATTGCCGTGAAATTAACTAAATGATGAACAGGCTTTGCCACAGAAATTAGCAGCTGGTGGCAAATTATGCAAGTATAAAAGGCCCGTTAAATTATTTGGTGTCATCATCACATTAATTAACACAACAATTCGTATATAGTTTTATGGCCGGAAGAATACAACATGCATAAAGACTCATAAATAACAGGTTTACTTGTTTAGAATGAAACATGTTCTGATTAAATTGGATCCTGAAAACTAACTATAACAAAAAAATGGAAGGAGTCGGTTATATGTTTTTGATAATTTAATGAACACAAGTTTGAAAGTGAGTAATATCGATCTATGTGGCGGACAACACAAAATCTGTGTACCACACCGCCCATAAGCATTATAGTTATATAAATAAAGTTGTTGTTATATTTATAGGGGTTGGTTTGAAAAGGGGAACGATAACGTAATCACCACAATGCCGTACAAATAGAAAAAGGATTCCTTGACCTCTATGATGAATTTAGAAATCGTAAAGCTTGTATTATAATATAGCTTCATTCATGACTGGTTATGATGAACTCTTCAGATTTGTCTGCAGCCTCTTTTGTTTTTGTTTTTTTTGTTTTTGAAAAATGATAATTCATTAATTGAGGGACAAGCCTAGTTATAAAGTCTGCAAAACATAAGGCCAGAATATACAAATAACAAAGAGCATGAGTCCCCAACTCGATCAAACTAGAAAGAGTAAGATGAGACCACCAACTCACATCTTTTTTTGTTAGGTGTTGAATTATTATTTTTTGAATAGGGGTTAAACCCCCGACAACCCTCATGCCTTAACCATTAACGAAACCGCAGAATATAAGGGAGAGACATAAAGTCTAAACCTCGTATTATATAAACATCTCGAAATAATATCAGGAGTTAATAATCATATGCATCATAACAAACATCATTTAGCAAATAGTGCATCATTGGCTACTCCATTTGCTTTACAATTTCGGCGACATACCGGAAAGACAATGCTCATGCAAAGTCATAAATTACTATATCTAACAGCTTTCCTAGCATGTTACCACTGGAAGATAGTACCGGTGACACTAAGTCTCATCCTGCCACTAGGAGGCTGTGACCATTTGACAAAGCAAGGAACTCGTCGCTCACCTAGAACAGACATGGTATGCAAGATATGCAAACCGGGACAAAACCCACTTATCTGGACCAAATAGAAATCAAGACTTATTGAAAGCGTAACGAAAATTACAACGTACTAACAAACAAAAATAACTTAAAGCAAAAAACATGACAGCCTAAACCGGACCCAAAAAAAGGAACTCGGCCCAAACCTCCACACATGAAGCAAGGAGAGAACCCGCTGCTAGCCAAGGCTGAAAGACCCCAACTTCGGCCGCCATCGGCGCCTCACCATCCATGCCGCCTTGCCAGAAACACTGGACTGCCCCTCCGACCATGCTTGTCGCCTCCTCTTTTTGTGGAACAACGCAACCATTGTCCGACCATTGACCCAGATCGAGACGATCCGATCAAGACAAGGTCGTGCCGTCACGATTACACCACAACCAAGCCATCGCTGAAGTCACGCATCCAATCCTCTCCGCCGGCCAACCCACCGATAACTGCCCGGACGTCGATCAACCATAGTCATATGTTCACCCTTCCATATCCTGCAACACACCAACCAAAACTTCCCAACATAATCAAGGACCATGATCGGGAAGCTCGGCTTTTTCCAGATCCACATGGGGCCGACAAGGCCTGTCCGACGACGGCAAGAGAGCACGCCGCAGGACAGGGAAGGGGGCTCGACTTTGTCTAGTTAGGTGTTGAATTATTGATGATGATCGATTTTTATTGTATTCATTTTGTCAAAGATTTCATCAACTTGTTCTTTGATTAATTAATGGTTGTCTAGCTAGGTCAAACCTCGCTTTGTTAGATTAAGGACTTGAATTAACCTGCTTCAAACCTTAATTAAGTAATTAATGCAGAATTGTTGATCTATATATCTAGACAGGAGCAGCAACTATATAGGGTATACGTACTTATGGATCGTATCTACTCTCGAAATAAAGATTTTTCCAAAATTTGTAAGATCATTCCTCTTTATAAGAAGTACGAAATCATATTTAATGCTTGAGGTTCTTAAAAAATTCATTGTGTCCTAGATATTTCAGTAAATAGTGATCAATACGTACTTGTTTTACACGTTCGTACGTTTATCATTTTCGAGCACTATAAACTCTTGAGAAAAGAAAGCTAAGAACTATTAGTGTGAAATAGAATAAACTTGTGTTGCCATTGCTCTTTTCAGATTTTTTATTACAAAAATGTAATGTAGCATTCAAAGTTGCATCATTTGGGACTTGAATCATTTCGAATGAACCACTTATATATATTCTGCTCTTAATTTAAAGTCTGAACATTAAGAAAATATAGGGAAAGGAAAAGGTAATTTCATTGTCTTAATCAAGTGCAGGAAAAGCTTTCTTCGAGAAGCATTGCGTATGGGAGCAACTGCTTCTTGAAAATTTGCCCGATGCTAGAGCCAACGTTTTGACTCGATCTCTGTTAAAAGGAGGACTAAGATTACTTACATAGTACATATACAGCCCTAGCTAGCTAGCTAGCTAACTACATCTTATACTCAAGTAACGATCTTTCATAAAAATAAAATTAAGAAACGATCGTTTACACTAGCTAGCTAACGTGATCTTTCATAAAATACTTAAGAAACGATACTCAAGTAACATCTTATTCCATTTTCCAAAAAAAAAAAAATCTTATTCAAGTAACGATCGTGTTTGCACTAGCTAATGTGATCTACATAGCTTACATACGTAATATTACAGTATCGTTTAAGTTTCTAACTTTCTAAGTATGAGACTGTGACTAGATAATGCATCAGATCAAATGATATTTTTAAGATAGATACTTGCTAGCTAAAATGATCATAATAAGATGGGATCAGAGCTGATTAAGCTAGGTAAACATTTAGGGCTAGTTTGCTATTGCTGTGACTTTAGAAATAAATTGTTGATGTAGTTGTACTTCGAAAATAATCAGCTGTGAATTAAAATAGTTTTGTGTTTGGTAAATATTAATTTTAGAAATATTGTCAAAACAAAATATATTAATTTATAGTGTTTTTAATAACATCAGCTTTTAAAAACAACCTCAAGGTTGCTTCTAAAAGCTGCTACCAGTAACCAGTAATTTTTTTTCAAAAGTTGTTTTTGTTTAGTTTACCAAACGCTATTTAAATCTAAAAGTCTAGATATAAGCTGATATTTTTTTTTTAAAACGAAGCTATACCAAACGGGACCTTAACCAGCACCATAAACTTAGAAGGTTTAAATTGACGTATACCAAACTACCATGAGTATAGCTGCATGTATAGAACTATAGGTTTACTAAGACTAATCAAAGATCAAAGCAGCCGACAATAGACCATTGTTTTCCGTATGACCGGAATGCCCCTCGCCGGTTTTATAATTTACTAATGATGTGGTGTGAAGTATTAGTTAAATCGGCACAAGTTGTTGACTAATCATGTCAATGTGAAATGAACACCGTAGGCATATTGGTTCTTCTTCCCAACATTTCATTTCACATATGATGAGCTTGTTTGTGGTTATGTGTAATAGGGTTTCTGGTCTCTGTGTCACCATCCCCAATTGAATAGTGACCCCATCACCGTCCCCCCAACCGTCATTCTACCCGACTGATCGATCACCACTGGGATCACTGTAATGGACGGCAGTGCTTAAATTCCTCCAATTATATATAATGCATTTTGGTGCTGAAATCCATTGCCAAATTGAAAATATATATTAAGCTTTATATATGTCAAACCATATATATAAGGCATTTCACGGTGTGCCCTTTCCATTACATCACTCTCACAGAGCCCTTACATTTTCATTCTCCTCCTCCTAGCCTCCTCCTGCTTCTTCTTCTACCAGAATATGAATCGTGTTTGTGAGCTTTGCGTTCTCTTTGTTCTTCTGATTCTGTTGTTTGCTCCGAGCAGTAGTCATGGCATTCGGATCACTTGCTTTCCCAGCCCTTCTTCATCACCAGCTACAAGAAGAAGAACTCAACAGCAACAAGTCTTCCGTTTCAGGCCAGCAGTTACCAGTGGTCCTTCGAAACCCAAAGAGAACTACTATGAATCCGAGAAGCGAAAGGTTCCCACAGGACCCAACCCCTTACACAACAAGCGATGATGAAGATTGTCCTGAAGACCCGTTTCAGATAATTCTTGCTGGCTAGCTATCTATCTCTTGGTTCATATATATATAGTTTTACAATATGCTAATCGATTCACAATATGTTGATTTTTGCTAGCTAGTTATGTCTTAGAATGAATATATAGCTGAAGAACTTCTATACTGCATGATGAATTGAAGATCATCAAGATATCTATAGATGACCTGGAATTACCCATTAGCTCCATTACTATGGAGGTTTAATTTGTTGTACATATATAACATATAAATCATCATCAAGAGCTTTCAAGAGGGATGACTTCAATTATTTTGTTGTTGTGCCAGTTTAAATCGATACTAATTAGCTAGCATTGAATTATAATTATATGTTTATATGAATATGATAGACCACTGATTAAATCTCCTTTTTGGTTTTTGCTTGGTAAAGATCATGCAAACTAGCTACATGTACATGATAACAACAATCTAATTTTTTATGCAGTACTTTGGAACTCAAATTTGATGCATGCCAAGCATTTGGTTTCTTAATTACTTCTTTCATCTTTGAAACTGTGTGCAGCAACTAGCAAAGAAGAATCAAAATTTCCCCTTTTATTTTAATCTTCATGGTTTTTCTAGGTAACTGCACCAGAATAAAAATATAAACCTTGGTAAAGCATACATGATGCTAGCATTCTTGACTGTATATATGTGATCCCCATTGGAAATTGAGCATCAAACAGTTGCTGCTGCACAAAATACAAGATTAAACAGTAGTTTCAGCAGCAAAATGACCTCTATCTCCAGGAGTGTACTACTACTTAGTTTGCTGAGTATCATGAATTAATGAGGCTAAGGCTGAGTTGGTTATCATTTCACTGCAGACTCTTTTAGAAAGGCAAGGCATTAAGTGAGAGATGTAGATGCCATTAATCAAGGTACATATCAATAAACCAACTGGGCCTCATGATCCCATATATATATATAGCAATCGAGTAGTGCCTGCTAGCTGCAGCTGAGCTTTATTATCAGACCCCTCCCCCTCTAAAAAATTTGAATGCAGTGTGTAAATTCCCATTACTTCCTACAACTACCAAGCAATTAAGAAACCAGAAACCAAACTTACACAGATTCGGAAATATGAAATACATGCATGCAAAATGGTCCACATTCCAGAACTCAACAGCATGAAAAGGCAGAAGAGGAGTATTTATTCACAACCCTTGTCGATTTAGTTGTTGCACATTGATTTCAATTCAGTTTTCTCTGATATGAATGTACCTTCTTTCTGAGTTTCTGGGTTAAACTACTGTATACGAAATAAGCTGATGAATATCAATCTTACTGAGGTGGGTGAGGTCCACTGTGGATGAGTGCAGGAACTGGCCTACACCGGCCACCTTCCCACCAGTAAACCAGCCTTTAGGAATGGACTCGCTACTTTACTACTGTGTTGTATGTCTCTCTGGATGCGCGTGTAAAATTTGCACTTGATATATTAGTTGAACAAATTATTACGCAGTTGAAAACTTGACTGGCATGATTTCAAGTCAAATGGCAAATATATATGTTTATAATTGCTTTGCCCCCACCCCAATCTCCCAAAGCACCAACCAATTGAGCCAGCAAGGCATGTGGAAACGAGCGCGGCTCAGAGTGGCCTTGAGACCAGATTGCCATATTGGTGCAAGTTTGTACAGCAATGGTGTAAATTGGCCGAGTATACAGATGATCATCATGGGATAAATTAGAAGGATGTAACAGCAACTAGGAAACCCTAATTTGATTTGGTGAACTAGCTAGGGTTAGGTACTCAATCGATGCATACAACCGATTTGCGATTCTCAATAAGCTTGTATATTAGGGCGGGTAGCCGTCTACAAACTTAGAAGTAAAAATATGGTTCACTTAGCATTATTTATTTAACATTATTTTTCTTTTGATGCAAAATGATCGCGGATTAAAGTCATCAGTACAAAAAGCTAACAAATAAAAGATCATTTGATTGTTTGATCATCATTATCGATTAATAGATGGTATCTAGCTAGCTGATATTAATTTAAAGGGTGATTGTGATGAATGAGACTACAGTGCGGTGTGAGAGATCATGGCAGAGATTGTTAAATTACTTGTATTTTACTGGAAGAAAATTAAGAAAAGAAAAACTTCATTCCCAAGCAAGAAAGAGAAAGAAAACTAACATGATCTGCTAGCTTTCTGTGCAAGAAAAAAAAAAAAAAAAAAAAAAACTCTCATTAATCGATTTCGTCACTAGATGGATAGAATTGGGGGGTTGTTATATGTTTATTCAGAAGGCAGAAGCAGATGCTACACTTTGACTGTTTGTTTTCATATATATATTCTATAACATACTGATCGATCATGCATCTATATTGTATATATTATCAATATTCATTCTCCTTACAAACCATTCTCGTTCTTTCTAGCCGATCATCATCGAATGCTGTTGAGCATTAAACCATGCCATCAGTCCCATTCCTATGTATAGCTGTCTCCTCTTGGCAAAATGTTGAAACAAATAGATAACACAAACCTAAATACAAGAAGGTACAGTCCCTTACGTCTTCAAAGATTGGAATTAATCTTGTTGAAAACCATACTGGTGCTATTCTCAAATTGTCGCCTTTAAAATGTAAGGTGTGTGTGTGTGTGTTTATGAAGACTGGCTTTACTGCTTTGTTTCGGTGCATCCATGTTGATCGATCACCATTCCAAAAGCACGTTAGTCTCAAGACACACATTAGGTACTGACAGTGTCAATGTACGTAGGTGATAAACATATATACATTACCACAAGACAAATTTTATGGTGACAGGATATGTCCCATCTTTTCTATAAATCGAAAATTCTACGACACATACAAACATATGCATAGTATGTCTACATAGCATGCTATATGTACGTAATGCGCGTTAGAGGATCTCTTCAATCATGCTTGAACCTCATGCTAGTTATGCTAATTGACATAGTTTTGTTCAGTCAGGTACAACAACAACAACAACAACAACATTGGGCAATAGCCACAAAATGTATGTGGGCAATAGAGAATAAAAATGTGGTTTTTAAGCCATATCCACAAATGACTAACATGAATGTGGCTTTTTCCCCTCGAACCCCACCAAGTGTCACGTTCATGTAAGTTATTTGTGGGTATGGCTTAAAAACCACATTTCTATTGCCCACACACATTGTGTGCATATGGCCATTACCCTATATTGTTGTTGTATATCAACTCATTCTAGAGGCAAAAGAATGTTCGAACATTTCCAACTCTTATTTATGCTCTTATATTTCTCAATCAAACAACTCTGTAAGTGATCGCCGTTGGAAATTAAGCATCAAACAGTTGCTGCTACACAAAATACAAGATCGGACAGTAGTGTCAGCAATAACAATGGCCCTTGTACCACCAGGAGTACTATTAGTTAGTATCATGAATTAATGAGGCTAGCTATATATCTCGTTCCAAACGAAAGAGTTGCATTTGTCCATGAAAAATGAATAAATATATATATATATAGGATTTTTCTCAGCTGCGGACGTCCGCACCAATGGTTTTGGTGCGGATTTTCATTTTTGCACCACTTTTCGATCGGATTTCCTCATCTCCACCGTCTAGTATCTAGATAATATTGTGTAGATCATTTCTGCAAAATTTCAGCCAATTTGGTAATCGTTAAGGCCCTCAAAATGGCGTCTTTCTGTTACAAACATGAACGGTTCATGTTTAACAGAATTCATGTTACAAACATAATTTTCTTTTTCTTTTTAGAAAAATGAGGACCTGTGAAAATGACTTTGAAGATTGAAAGTGTGGACCTTTTTGTTTGAATTGGCTAAAATAGAAAAGCTTGATACTTGAGTGACGAGGCAAAGCTTCAACTACAGAAAAAAGAAACTTCATATATAGTTACACTTTGAACCTCACACTTTAAGAGTTTTACAGAACAGTAAGCCATGAGTTTTCTCGCGGGAAGATTAGCCGGGAAAGAAGGAGCCTACTTCTTCCAGGAATCCAAACAGGCCGTTGGCCGTCTCGTATCCCAGAAGAAGCTCCCGTCGTCGCCTCCGTCGGCGACTGAGCACGAATCCCAAGCCGACGTGCTTCCCGAGGTGCTGAGGCACTCTTTGCCCTCCAAAATTTTCCATCAACAGGCTGAAACGGCGTCGTCTCTGGACACAGCTTCCAAATGGGTTCTTAAATCTGAGTCCAAGAATGGGTATTTCATCTCTTCTCAGGCTCTTAACCCTCTCAGGGATTATGTGTCCCTGCCCCAGGTCACTTTTGGCCCCAAAAGGTAGTACCTTTACTTGTGTAGTTGTTCAATTTTGCATTTGTTTGGTAGAAATTGATGAATTCTAAGTGTTTTAGGTGAATTTGGCTTGATGGGTATGTTTGTTTTTGTATGATTTTGCTAAAGTTTGAAGCTTTATGATGCATAATGAGAAATGTATATGAATGAGCTAATCAGTATATAGGGAATGCTGGAAATATGTGTGGGTTTTGTGTAATTTTTGTAATGGTTGAAGCTGTATGATGCTTTAGTGTAGGAATTGAATATCAAGCACTGTTTAATAGAAATGTGTATATGAATGAGAAAATCAGGGTGTTTTGAGTTGAATTTTAGGTGAATTTGCTTTTGGTGTATTGGTATAGTGTCTAATTGGTGGATATATCATGTTACTGGATGCAGGTGGCAACTGCCGGAATCAGAAAACTCGATTTCAGCCTCAACAGCTAATGAATTGCGTCGAGACAGGCACCCTACCCCCATTAATCCTGAAAAGTTGAAGGCTGCAGCTGAAGGGCTTACGCGAAGTAGGTCCAATGAATCTCTCTAGTCTTTCAAAATATTTGATATGGTTCAGAAATCTCGTTGGTGATTATTGAACAATGAACATACTCGTATTGAAGAACGCCAGTGCTTTTGCTTCTATGTGTTTGTTAAAGCATGCGCTGAACCTCCATTTAACCTGATATAAGGCCTGTTTTTTGTTGTTGCTTAATAGATAACAATGAAGGTGGTAATAAGCAAGGGGAGAAGGTTCCATGCTGAATAAGCATTTGGTTAAACTCAACCAGATTTGTCATATAAACTGCACTTACTACGGACAGTCAATTATAGAATCTAGAGTGACATTTATGTGGTGCAACATTCTTCTTTGAATATATATTGGGAACTTATCATAATTGTCAATTTTTGGTTTTGTTTTCTGTTTGCTTTTTAAGCAATACTGTTTTGTTTTGTTTTTTGTTTTTTTCTTTCTATATTTCTAAGCTGTATTATGCTGTTCTGTAGTTGGGGCAGCATTCGCTATTGCAACTGCAATAGTTTTTGGTGGTGCCACCTTGGTATTTGGATTGGCTGTCTCAAGGCTACAGGTGCAGAATGTAAGTACAGTATGCTATCTGTTGGTTCCTGATTTGTCTATTACTGTGGGGTATTCTTTAACCGTTATATGCTATTGAAACTTGAAAGTATATTCCTGTTGCTTGTTCTGTGTATATATGTACTTGTTCAATTATGCTCGTTTTAAGAAAGATATAATCAAGGTGACTATATGAGGGTGCACTGAGATTGTAAGATTAATTCTACCTTTCTTTAATAAAGACTAGTTATCAGCCACTGAGCAGTTGTCAGATCTAAAAGCACAACGTAGAGTGATGTAATCAAATTTCTTCTTCTGCAATGGAGTACAGAGTTAAACATCGATATGAAAAGATCTTAGCCTTCACTAAGATGCTGAAAAACCAATACTTTAGTTTGGGAATTCATGACTTCCAAACAACTCCATGCATCATTGATGTTTTGGAGAAAGAGAAACTCATAATGTCTGAGCTGGTATTTTCACTTCGAGTGTACTGTTTGTAATCAATTGGTTATAGCTTACTGTAAGACGTAATGCTTACTCATGATTTCATAATATATTCCCACCACCATAATAAGGTTCAGATTACCACCATATGTGTATGTATATCTGGTGACAACTTTACATTGAGTTTTGATTTATATGAACAGAGTGATGACATCCGAACAAAAGGGAAAGAACTGGTGGAGCCAAAATTTGAAGGGATTCGTGAGCAGCTGGTTCCCTTAAAGGCTTGGGTATGTCAAAGTTGAAGTATTGAGTGGGGGATTGCCTTTTCTTTTTCCTGCATGAACTTTGGCTTGCTCATGATTAACTTGGAGCTCCTAAATGCAGGTTGAAAACATGAAAAGGAAATGGCACCTGGAAAAGCAGGAAGATGTAAAGGAGAAACCTCTTGTAAAGGCGCTCTCTAAAATGTTTGCTGCAAAGACATCCAACTGATAATAATTGTTATTTACTTCTTAAGTTAGGTTTCTTGTTCTAATTTGTGTAAATAGTTAATAGTGGTGGTGCTGAATAAGTGAAAGTAATAGGAATAATGCTCATGAATAGATGAGGAGCATGATGTTGTTGTAAAAGTGATATTAGTGGCATATATATATACGAAAACGATGTGAAGCGGACATCCGCACTTTAAGCCCAGTGCGGACGTCCCTCCATTCTCCTCCGTCTGGCGCCGACGACGGCGCGCCTCCACCCGAGCGGACACCAGAGGCGTCCCCGACCAATTTCCCTTCCCAGCGAGATCGATTTGAAGGTCTGGGCAGCAACCTCCACCTAAAACTTCAAACATGATCGATCTCGCCGGAAAACTGGAATTCAGCGGACTCGCCGGGAAGACAAAGTGGTCGGGGACGCCTCTGGTGTCCGCTCGGGTGGAAAACGAATATATATATATGGTTTGCGTGTTGTAATAAGATTAGAATTTCTTCAGTCTTTGCTGAGGAATCTTTACCCGGGTTTGTGCGAAGCCATTTACTTGTAAATTGTAATAGAAATCACTTCTAACCCAACAGAAAGATGAATGGTGATTCAAAAGAAGCTTGTGGTTTAATATGTATGAATGTAACATAATCTCAGACATGCTTGCCTTCATCTAAGTCACTGAAGTCAGTCTGAACACTAAAATCCCTTAAGGTTCACCTACATTTTTATGTTTTCTGTACTACTATCTTTTGAGTTTGAGGCTCATTAGTACTCTGCCGGCTGAGAACTTGTGGGAGAGCCACCTCTTAAGTGAACTATCAACAGCAAACCAGGTCCCCTTCAAGACCTCTGTTATCGTCTTCTAGTCATCTTATCCTCATAGCTTGTAATCTAAACCAGCACCATATTTCCAAGCCTCGAGACGTCTCTTCCACCCATACTTCATCTCCGGTGGTAGTTGACTCAACAAAGGCCTTGTGAGAAATGGAAGAAAAGAGTTATACATTATCTCTATTTCAATGTACTGAATAGTGTATTTACCATGACCATGAAAATATTGTCACCTTACTACAGGGTCGGCAAAGGTTGAGAGTAATGTGTAGTATCCAAGCATGAAAAAATGTCCAGACCAGTCAAGAAGTACAGGAATTCCAACCTTAAAGACAAGAAATTTCACTTTGTTTGGTGTAGCAATTGAAATAGGCTAATGACAGTACCTAATGCATGTTATTAGAAAGAAAAATGATCATCAAGTCATTGATTACCTGCTTGAATATTGATGGGATAATTTGAGGTTTATTTAACATGACTAGGCCTAATGTCTTAGTAAGAGGTCCAAACTGTACAACATCCTGTCAAATTAAAATGTTCCCTTGGTTATAAGTTGAAACAAAGCAAACCATTACTGTTTATATCAGTTCAGCTAATTGATCAGCATCAGATGGATTCACATAGCCAATCAAGTACAATAAACACGAAAATTACCTGCAGAAATGGTCTGAGTACTGGATCTCCAAGCTTCTGAAAAGGTGGAAACACATTCATTAAAAACAAGAAAATGAAGATATGTACATCATATGGGAAGCAAACCCAAACAAAAAAGAAAGACATTTGCTCCGCTTTTCCAGACAGACTAAGACAATCCTACCTGCATACTCTGAAAATTGGCATACAGAAGCTCATTAATAAAATCTGGTGAAACATTAGACGGTTCCTTTGCTGACATTGCTCTTTGAAACAACCATGAAGAACTTAAGTTGGGCTGCACTACATAGATTCGACTGAGATTTCGATAATCTTGATAGATTTTAAAACTTAAAGACAGGTTATCACTTAGACATATATCAGAGACACAAACCATGTAAGGATTCAGCAGAGACAAGTTGTGTGAGTCAAGAAAATCGCCGTCGATTGCTTCGTATATTCCTTTTTTAACAGCAAAAAAGATGGACCCCTAGTAAATCTCATGATGTCATAATAGCCTTTGCACAGGATCAATTGCATATAGAGTCAATATATACCTGTTGACAGTCTCTTGAGGTGCCTAGTCAAGCTTCCAAAACCGCCAAATGAAACAGGTGATTGTATCCCACTAGCATCACCAAACTGCAGAGAATCATTTTTATCATGTCTTTTCCTCTTTGGTAATCTACCATAATCTATTGGGTGCTTAGTAATGTATAGTTTTTACCACCTGTAAAACACGATTAAAAGCTGCTGGCAGCGGGCTATCAAGTTCATCGTCCCCATTCCAAGAGAAGAAAAGGTGTCACATATAAAGAAAATGAGTATATAGTGTACGCATTTAAAGTTTGGAGATTCCCCTGTTCTTAGCAGATTAAAAACACCAGTAATTGGTTTGATACCCTAAATTACTTCTATCATCATAAGATAGAATCCCATTGTGGTTCAAGCAATGCTTTCAACACTACCTGTCACGGTATGTAGGGAAAATACCATATAGAACCCTCTGTATCTCCAACTCATCAAGAGAGACTCCCTACAAAATATGCATTCTAAATTACTAAAACGTAGCTATAAGTAACATACAAGTAGGCACACTATCCAGAGTTCCAGACTAACCTGATATTCAGGCATCAGTTTCCAATATTCTTCTAATAATTCTTCCAGTTTTGGAGACTGGGGTTGAGGATCAACATAAGTGAACATATAGGTCGTACGATCTGTAGGGCCTGAACCAGCTGGAAATGCCTGTGAAATGTTTAGGGAAGCTTGATTCTGAAAAGCTAAGTCTCCTTTCAAAATTACTAAGAAATACAAATCAAGTTACCTCCCAAAAGAATTGTGCTACAGAGGCTCCAACCTTCTTTACTGACGAACTACTATATATAACATCACTGTCAGAGTTATTCTTGAATCCACGAGCACATGATCCAACAACAAGGCATACTCCATCTGGCTTCCTTCCGGATCTTATCTGCCGATAAAGTACAGTGTGAGTCAATTTTAGGCAGATTGTGAATAATAGTTCAAAGGAATGAAAGGATACTCTTAGAAATCTTCAAATCCCAAGGATAAATTGCTTATTCGATTCATGAATATACACACAAGTGCACTCTCACCAATTATTCAGAAAACAAAACGGCCTACCTGTTTTACAACTGGAGAGAAATTCCCCATTGCATCAATGATGAGGCGAGATGACAAAATCTTCCCCTCACTGAGTTGCAAGAGCTATAATGAAGATAAGATAAATTTGTGTTATTCTATAGTTCATAAGTCATAAGTTTCTTAGATATTATTATCACAATACATTACACTGTTATCTCTCAGATGATAATATAAATTGGTAGTGGTATAAGTTGTTGAGACAGGCTAATCCTTTGTTTTTTAACATGCTTACAACTCAGATACCCTTTCTAGGACCATTAGCCTTTCTATAGAAAGACATCATCTTTAGAAAGCATAGTATATTATAATCTCACAGCAACATAAAGAAGAGGAACCCTTAGATATAGGTTCAAGGCACTATACTAACTAACTGGAAATTGTTACCAACTCACAGCTGCATCTTCATAAACGGAAATGCTGGACATACTGTAGCCTTCCAATACCACTCCACCTAGAGAAATAAAACGATTCTTCACAATCTCTATAAGCTTTACTGGTCTGTAATGATGCAAAAGAGACATTCAAAAAATGAGTTGCAGAATCACCATTCACTTTTTTTTCCCTCACAACTCTATAATGCTATCAAATCCTTTACTATTGTAAGGAAATGATCAATGAAAATAAGTTTTTTAGATAGAACAATACATTAACAAATTCAATGTACAAGAAGGTTAGATAACTCACGAAACACCAAGATTAAGAATGTCTTCAACCCAGATATCACCCTTCCCCTCAAATCCACATCTGTTCTGTGCAATTCACAAAACTCAAAAACAAATGGTTGAATTAGTAAGCTTTATAATTTTTTATATTCTTTTGCATGACTAGCATGACTATGCAAGTAGCAAAGAAACAACTTACAGGATTGAATTTCATGGCAGTAGCTTGTTCAATCTCATCTTCTGCAAGAATTCCAATCTCTACAAATTCCAAGAGCTCTTTCCTCGAGATATTCCACTCCTGTTCCCTCTGATCATTGATCACAAAAAAGTCCCTTTTGTATCACTTACTCTCCAACAAGCCAGTCCTCTGCCACAATTTAGATCTAACAAAGTGAAATTCACAGAACAGGATATTACCCCTTGTAGCACATTTCTTTCCACAACGCCTACTCGAAGACCTTTGGCACACAATGCTGTTGCTATGAATATCCCCAGTGTTCCACCACAAATCAACACATCAAATGTATCTACCGCTTTATCAGCCAGATCAGAATTCCTAAGCAAACCAGGAAAATTCGAAACCACTTCCTTTGGTTCTTCCACAACTACAAGATAACAAATTCAATGTACAAGAAGGTTAGATAACTCACGAAACACCAAGATCAGTGTGTGGAGAATGATTGAAATGTTTGGTGTTTTATTTCTTTTTTTTTCTTTTTTTTTTTTTTTACCCAAAAAAAAAAAAAAAAACAAGATAACAAATCAAAAACACCAAACATTTCAATCATTCTCCACACACTGATCACAATACCTATCATTACTAAAACAAAAAATACTCCCACCTGTTTTAGCAGAGCAAATCTTAGACCAAACTTGATCCAACCTCTTCAAAGCACTATATGAGTAAGCTCCACCAGCACCACCAACTTCACTACTCACCGGCAAACTCTCCATTATCCTCTACCAAATATCATCATCTCAAACATTCATTAACTCAAAACAGTTGACATGCAATTCAAGCTTCCAAAGCTAACAACAATGAAAAGAATAACTTGACTATAAATATTAAATAAAAATGAAATCTTGGAATTAGAGAAAAAGGGTACCTGGGTTTTGGAGGGAAGGGTCTGTGTTTGCAAGCAGAGACATTTTTGAGCTATGGCTCTTCTGTGAGTTACTGAGCTCTTCTTTGGGCACTGAAACAACAACCCATTAATGGATTGAAGCTGAAGAACCACCATCACTTCTGAAGTTACGTGTAAAAGTGATTCACTTACTGACCCATTTCACAACTCAACTTTAAGCCTTTAATTTTCTTACATTGTTTCTCAGCTTCTCATTCAACCCCATAATCTATCCGTCCCGAATTAGACACGTTAAGGAATAACGACCAAAACTCGACTCCCATTCCTTTTGTGGAAACAGAGATGAAAAGGTGACCGACAGAACCGGTTCCCGGTCCAAAGTAGATTGTGGTCTGTGGGTGAGGGAAGAAAGGTCACAGTTGGGTGAGTTTAATGTCCTTGTAAGTTTTTATCTGGATAAAACCTTACTTTTGGGGTTTAAGAGCTGAAGCTAAGTAGTAAGTTTTGCTCAGCCTCACTCTTTCTCTGAATCTGAAGGTGAAGGCTTTATTCAGCAGGTAACACACCCTCAATTTTCTTCTTTCATTTACTATTCAAGTTTTGATTTTACAGTCCCAATTTGACTCTGGTTTCTAGATTCTCTTCCTTTGTTGATTTGGGGTTATGAAATTGAGAAATGAAATATCTTGGAATTGAAATATTTGTAGATACCTTGTATGGAATTCCAGGAAAGTTAACATCTTGGAACTAATAAATCCCAGATAGTCTTCTAAGGATCGCTTGGCTGGATTGGGTTTCATGTTGGGAGGAAAAAGAAAAATCATTCTAAGATTAAAGATGGTATTTAGGGTTTTAGGGGATTACTCCAGATTTTCAGTTTTCTTGAGATGCTAGGATTTATGGATAAATGTTAATTTGATGTTACGGCACGCAATAAAAAGTAGACACTGCAGTTGAACCATTTTGCATCTTAAAAAGAAGAATAGCATATGCTTCTTTGAATCTTTGTACTATTTTGTATGTGGATATCTGAATAGTTCATAGACTGTGATGATGTCAGTGACCAATTATGCAATTTCTCATTGTACTTGATTTATAATAGGGAACCGAACATGGCGAGTGTGATTATGGCCACAACCTTGGGTTCATTCTCAGTAAACAGAAGCAGTAGAGATTGCAGCAAATGGAGTAGTACCAATGGGAAACACAGTGGTCTAACTGTGAAGGCAATGCGGGTGGAGAAAAGTCTGGAGGAATTGTACGAAGTGAGAGTGGAACGCAAAGTTTCGCCTGAACGAGTTGCAGAGCTTGGAGTTTCAAGGTGGTCAATGTGGAAGACCGGCAAGTGCAAGTTGCCTTGGGATTGGCAGGCGGACCAGTTGGTTTACATTGAGGAAGGAGAGGTGAGAGTTGTGCCGGAAGGAAGTAAGCAGTTCATGCGATTTGTTGCTGGAGATCTTGTTCGTTACCCTAAGTGGTTCGAAGCTGACCTATGGTTCAATGGTCCATACCAAGAGCGTTACAGTTTCAGAGCTTATGGTGATGATTAATCGACTTGTATTACATCTTTTGACACATATATATGTAGCCTGCTTTCAGTTTTGCCAGAGCTATTGTCTTTTCTAGAGATTTAGAACAATTTCTTCATTCAACTGTTAAAATGGTTGCATGATACATGATAAAGATGAATGGATACTTTGCAATAATCAATCGAACACTGGAATTGGTATTACAATGAACTTCAAAGATAAGGTATACTGCTTGAATGGAAACAGAACGAGAAAATGAAATACATTCTGCAATCTGCACTATTATACAATAAATACTATCTGGTGGGAATTCATATGATAACCACCATTTATCTCTATAACAAACAGTATCTTATGATACACACCCCTCCATGGCTGAAGAGTACAAAAGAAACTGAACGGCTGATAAACAAGGGGCTGTTTCAATTATCAGCAAAAGCCCCCCACCTTCACCGGTATCCCTTATCAGAACGAAACTACAGTTACAACAAGCTCGAGAGAAGTGCGGCCAAGTCCCGCCCACTTTCATTCAGGTAAGAAGACTCACACTTCGGAATTGTGATGATATCAACTACCAGAAGTGGCCCGGGGTTTTTGGCTTGTAGAAATGGCAATAGAAGCAAACCTTGAGACAAGCCTGGCCTCATTGTTCAAAGACTTGGAGGAAGCCACAGCTTCCAAGCGCTTCCAGGTTGATTCACGTTTCTCCTGTGTTTCCTTCTCTTTAGTTTCATCTTCTTGGAATGTGGCCAAGCACTCATCAAAGAGTTCTTGATCAATATCTGAGAATATCTTTCTCACATTCAATGTCAAACTCCGAACAGCTTGATTCCAGTGACTCCGAGCATTTTTTTCCATAGCAGGGAAGATTATTGGCAGAATCACTTGGCGGTTTTGTGTGATCAAAGTTCTTATGTGATCATTATTCCACAAAAACAATGCGCGTTCAGCTACCTGCCAGCAGAAAATAAGTTGAGACTTGAGACAACATGTCACTAATTAAAAATAAAGCAATGATGTATAATATAGTTTATGTAATAAAAAATTGCACATCACTCAATCATGCACAGTAAAACCGTTGGTTTCCAGTTTTTCTAAACGATCAAGTGAAATATCATCTGAGTAAGGTGCTTAAACAGACGTTGCCTTGTGTGGAACACTGAATCTACGTATCTCCAGTACCTCTGAAGAGCAAAAATACTCATAATCTGCCTCATTGATTGTGCAGCAGAAATCGTACCAACTAGTGACACCTATAGTTCCCAAACTTCCGATGACTTCTAAATTCCCACTGTCTTTGATACTAGGCCAATTTCATTCCCAGATTATTATATAATGTAAATGTCAACAGCAGGATCTTAGATTAAGCCTACCTTTGGACACCTCCGTTGCTCTAGGAAGCATCCGCGTCGAAGCGGCTTTGCGTCGGGAACTTGGGAAGCATAAAGTTTAGACCTTAGAAAGTCAGCTAACACTCGGATTCCATTTCTCTCTCCAAAAGACATAATTGAAGAATTACACTTGTTAAAGCAAATATCAAATTCAATTACTAATGTAAACCAACAGTTCCCAGTTCCGAACAAGGCAATCCATTTTAATTGTCAGTCAACTATGTAGTGCAGATGAATCTGCCATGAAGTAGTGACTGTACTGGTGAGAATAAAATAGAATGATGATGCTTTCTTATATTCCATGATGTGGGATGTTAGACGTGTGTGCGCAAGACACCATTGAGTTACCTATTCAAGATGTGGATTTGAGCTAATGGGGAGAACTACTAGGGTCCTAGCATAATACTCAACCTCCTCAAGCTTTAGAAGGCAATGGTTCGCCGTGTCAATGAACTTAACACATAAACCAAATATTCTCACAATATGAAATGGCGGGTCAGAGAGATGGCTTTATACGCCACCAGGTATATGTAATGGACATTTATGTTGGTAGTTGGATAGTGGCTACGCCATCCAGAAACCCAAATTTTCAATTCCATAGCATATAATCAATGCCAGAAAGAATTGTGAGAATGAGTGCAGGTCAACTTGATTGCATAAGAAAGAAACAATCATAACACAGGTTTGTTTAAGACGAAAATCCTAACACAGCATCAAAAGCTTCTGAAACATCTTACTTATGTGAAGTTGAAAAGGCAACAATTAAGATGAAAATCAAAATCATAGCATGATGAAGAATGTTCCACTGGACAAATATTAATGGAATATGGATTAATGTAGCAAACATTCTGTCCATGTGCATACACAGATAAAACACAGTAGAAACAACAAACCAAGTAAAAGATAAAGATCATACTTAGAATAGTACCTGAAAATGTGAGCTGCTGAGGCAGTGACCAATTTGACGGAAAAGAGGGACCATGCACCGCTGAAATTCTGATGGCTGGGTAGCTTCCAGAACTTCTTCCAATTCACCAAGGAACATGACTTCCTTTGAACTATTGGTTATGGGCCAATACTTCAACAGTCCTCTAATCACGGTATCAGACAGCTTGGCATCTTTCTCCACAAACTGAGTAATGCAATAGGAAAGTTGCTGATGATACATGGATACACATTTAGGCTTGTGAAGGGGAATCAAGGCGCGGACAAGGAACAGCTTGTGCTCTTCCTTCAAAGGTAAAGCAAAACCATTGATTATACTGCCTAAAATTTCAAGCATTTCTGCAATCCCATTGTGCTTCTGAGTCTCAAATATGAACCAAAAGAAGATATTATTGATGGCTTTCCTAATGAATGGTCGATGCACCATGAACTTCCCATAAACCCGGTGTAGGATCGTTTTTAAGTATTCCCTCTCTCTTTGATCCTCAGAGTCAAACAAATCAAGCAACTTCAAAACAAACGCCTGATCAATATATCTTTTAGCAAGCTTGGCATCTGTCTCCGGAGAAGCCACAAATCTTAACAGAAACTCATACACAACCTGAAGATGAGACCAAGCAGGCTCCAACATCTGGTCCTCCTCGTCCTGGTCATAGCTCTCAAGAGCCTTCTTCTCATGACTCGGGGATGGAAAAGTCCGAAACAAATTGGTGGCCACCATCTTAGTAATCTCCTGCATTGTTACCTCATTGAACTTGGAACTCACAGACGAAATGTAATCCACAAGCTCAAGCAAAGTCTGCCTCTTAACATCCTTCTCCTTGACATTCTTCCACGGATCATTGAAATCAAACACAACACAACACATGTTCAATTTCTTGATAAACAGACCCTGCTTCTCTGCACTGGGGACATCCCTGAAACTCGGCAGGGCCTCATAGGCACCCGAAAACAACAAAGGGCCTACTTGACCCGGTTTCTTGGATTGATTGGGTTTACTAGGCTGTGGGGCAAGAACCCCGTTGCTGGTTCTTGAATTCCCCGAACCCGAATTCGAAGACTTTGAGCTGTTAATGGAATTGGGTCCAATCCCATTAACCCCTCCATCGTTGTATGCATCGTTTTGCGATGATTTTGAGGGTTTTCGAGGTATTCTACCCAGAATTTGTTTGATCATATCTACAGGAACCTCGACCCTAAACAGCACTAATCAAGTCTCCAAACTAGCTCAAACCATTGGGCATTCTCATAATCTATGCTGATGATTGAAAACCCAATAAGAGGAGCACACCCTAGACGATTCTGGGCACAAAACCCTCATGATTCTCAGCTGGGAATTCAAAATTGAAGAACAACAAAGAGTGGATTTGAAGAGATGGGGAGGGCAGAAATTGACTTACAATGAGTACAGATAAGAAATGGGATCCGAGGAAACAAAAGAAGAGGTGTAAATCGGAGCTGGAAGTCTTCAAATGGATAAAGATAAAGTTTAAAACCCTAATTAAGTCTTAATTGGAACAGGGACAGAGAGAAAAAGGAAGCCTGAAACAGAAAGAATGAAATTAATTTTTGAATTAATTAGATAAAACAGGAAATGTTGTTATACACTACAGCAGGGAAGGCAGGCAAAATAGGAAACAAACCGACTCATTGTGGGGATTGTGCTGCTGTCTAAACTGTAAAAGGTCTATTTTATATATCAATTTCTTGTTTTTTTCTTTCTTTCTTTAAAACACAATTAGGAAGAAGCATTAGGAAAAATAGTAATATCAAATGTGTTGGATAGCTGGATTCGTAGCGGATGTTATTGTTAATTTTTAAATTGTTAATGATGGGGTTCAGAATTCGAACAAGAGTGAAGATTATGTTTTTAAGTGAACGTTAAATTGAAAATATAAAGTATTATGTACCCATTCATGTTATTTTGTGTACTTCTTTTCCAACATTATTGATCATTCAACGTTTTTTAGAGTAATAATTTATTAGTCGCATGAAAAATAAAGACTCCCAGTTTCCGATACGAATTGCTATAAAGAATTAAGATCAGAACACCTAAATTACCTATGTTGAGTTTCAATCAAATGACTAAATCCAAATGTAAATGACCATGGTTTCTTTGCGAATAGGTGATTAGGAGTCATTTATGAAGTCGTGGTGCCGTTTTATGCAGGAAAATCAGGTGCCATGATGGATTCCTGATCACCAGGCGACCGGGAGAACAGCATTTATGTTTACGAGTTGTAACAGAATCCAAATTTCAGATAAGAAACTCAGAAGTTTAGGCCAATACAGCCAGTAATGGAATTGAATTTGTCAAATGTTAAGGTGAATCGCTTTGTTAGTGATGGAAGCTGCAAAGTGCTAACGTGCACCAAGCCTGCACTGACTGGAAAATTATGTGCCACAGCTTTAACCCATTTCATCACATTTGTGGCACATGAAATGAAATTACTACTATCCTTTACTTCTTGTGCTTCTTTCTCTGTTTCAAACTTTAAATAATGCCCTTCAGGCTTATAGGCTATTGTTTTTATAGTAGTTCCTTTTCTGAAAAATACAATAACATCTTGGTGCATTCACAGTCAACTTGGGACAGAAACCATCAATTGCATAGGATGCCCACTTTGTCATATTGTATGTCCTCTATTTGGTCAGTAGACCTCGGGTTATCAGAAATAAGAATATTAGTTCTAGGCACTAGGGGTCCAATCTCAGCATATAAAGCCACTCCAAGAGTTGGATTTACATATACAAAACAAAAGAAGCTAAAAAAAGATGTGTTTCATAGGTTTAACCAAGAAGTGACTTCAAAATTTCAGTCATGAATGCACAAATAGTGTACAACACCAGTTGTGAGTGGTAAATGCTCAACAATTCAACATGGATCTTCACATTCATAGTCTGTTAATATCTACGAAAGACATGAAATGTGGTTGGGAGGAAAGCAGGCTGATAGAACAGAACCCAGATTAACCCATTCCATAATATCAACCCAAAGGCAACTGATATGCTTACAGAAACATAGAACTAGCAAAAAGACCACTTAAGCCAAATGGGTAATTCCAATTGCTACTGCACTGCATCCTGTGCCTTTGGAAACATAATCCGAACCAATTCCGAAACCTGCATCTCTAGAACTTAGTCCACAGATGCAGCACTATCAAGGGCTGACAGAAGGACCCTCACCCTCCCAAAAGGGAAAGAATGAAACATTGGGGAATTTATAGAAGGAAAAAAAAAACCTACAATAGTTTCATCGCATGCATACTAGTAATGCCAGCAATAAAATCATCACAACAAATACAAGGTTCCCCCCTAAATGTTTGGTTTGATGTGTTCTCATGTGTTCTGTGATTAAATATGATTTTAATTTTTTGCAAGGACAACACAGATCACTAAGTCATCGCCTAGGTCTAACACACTCATACAAACAGTGGTAATCTAAAAAAGCCTCTGGATTGTGCAAGCACAGTATCTTTCCTGCACTATACATTTCCACAACACACAACACTGGAGGTAATGCCAAAGAATTTGAATACCTCCTTGCAAAGCATTCCGATCACAAGGTCATCTCTTCCGGCGCTTTGGCTCCACCTAAACAAAATTAAAAGCAGAACACCATTATTCATACCAACTTAAGAAAGGAAAGAATAGCAAGATATTGATGTATGCAACACAATATTATGTCAAAAACGGTCAGATTCATACTAGGAAAAAGACAAAAAGAGGTTCTGACACAGTAATTAATTCTTTGGTTAAGGCTTCATAAACTATAGTGTCTTAACAGCATTACCTAATGCATAATTCCAACATATTAAACGATTGGGTAAACGTTACACTAGATCCACAAAAACACAAATTCCCACCAAGTCTCAATAATGGAATACTGGTTTGCATTTAAGACCTCTTGAAATCATACACATACATGACATAAAATTCTAACCTTAGTCTCAACAGAGGGAGACATGGGGAATGCATTCATTGATCTTTTGGCATCATCATCAGATGAACAGTCAGAACAGAGAAAGTGTTCCAACTTTTTGGCATCTTCAATGGACATACCCATACAAGAGGGATGAAACCTGCAAAATATGTAATCCAGGAAACATATCCACTATTACCACTAATACAAAGCCCATAATTGTTAGTTTCAATCAAAAGCACCCACATATAACAAATGAAATCTAGTAATTTAAAACAAATTACAGTGTATTAGAACTTGAAATTCTACAAACATGTAGCTTGACCTAAGCATGAAAAAGTCAGTTTTCAAGGCAAAAGCACTGACGTAGTTAAACTGTTAGAGGGTACATTGGATGGATTGAGGATCTTAAATATGCGTGTTAAAGGCAAACTCGCCATTGAGTTTGAAGAGTTGCTTAAATACAATCAAGCCACAATTTGATTCTATATTGCTCAAGCATGATGGAATTCAAAAAACGTGACATAATTAAGGCTTAACACTAAAAGAAACATAAGAACTAGCCACCACACATAATTGCACTTTCCAACATGCACTTCTAAGAATTTGCATGGGTAACATCACAATGCCTCAGCAAGATGTATTCAGACTTCAAAGAAAAAATCACAGGAAATTCTTTGAAGCTTAACTCTGAAACATCTTGCTAGCTCAGGTACCATGTACCAAAGGTTCCCGATCAAAATCAGTTACTCATTTTTTGTATCTTTTTTAACTATGTGAACAACTGAACATACAACGTCATCTATCCATATATAGCTCGGACTAAGTATTGAATACTGAAAAATATCCTTGACATATCTCTGATATATTACATTTTATAGAATATTAATAGATATAACACTTATCTGGAAATTGTTCAAACTAGCAATTCTAATATTCTCGACATTGACATTTCATCAATACTTCCATTTTATAATCATCTAATATCCAACATTTTACAATTTCGTTAATGTTGACATCTAATACCTTACCTTATATCAAGTTCTCAAGCACCTATGCAGCAATTATCAAACTTAATTTAGTAAAAGAAGACCGCAAAAGATTCTGATTTGTTAAGCATAAGGAAACATTTATAACCTTGATTTGTCAGCAAACTGGAAGGGAGAGGGGCCAGTCTGATTAGTGAAAATGGCTAAAAATGGAAATCAATTGAACCCCAACACATTAAAATCTCACTGTTTTATCAGAAACAAGAGATATAACTTCAAGTGTTGAGGGCTGCTGAATTTGAACCAAAGCATATGTTCTGAAACAGAAACATGATTAATAAGACCTGAAGATTTGGTTTGTATAAACACTCATCATGCAACATTACACTTGTTTGATGCTTCCAACTCCTTTAACGTAATGTGAAGCTCAAGCAAATCTGAAAGTCGGACGAATATCCTAACCCATTGTGCTAAACAAATAGCTACTGAATTTAACAATCATAACTTTCTGCATATTAAATCATACGGGCACTAGAAGTCAAGGTTCCATTTTCTATTCGGCTCAACCACTCATTTAGGAAAGCTTCTGGATAAACGTTCCTATTAATAGTACCACAAATTCACTAATTGATGGGCGAAAATGCATGCAACATTGAAATGGATTGAATAATGGCAAGCATGAAACAAGAAAGGTTGTGCAACTAAATTTACCAGTCCTTGCATCCCTCACACTGCACCATAAGGTCGTCCGGATTGTATGGCATCTCACATTTACAATACCTACAACCCAAAGCCAAACAGCATAACTTCAAATACCACTCATTACAATCAAACAGGTATAGACTCCACCTTATGAGCCAAAAACTTACACAGCCACACGGTCCGGTGTGAACCCTCCAGTGGCAGCCTTATACTCAAACCTACAAAAATAGTCTTCAGCTCCCACATTCTCGAGCTTAGTGTAGTTCTTGAAGGAGTGGACTGTACACTTCCCTTCGATAGTGTGTGCACTCTGCACATCAAAATGGTCTGACAGAAACAGCTCCTTGGCTCCATGGAACTGTCTCCTTCCTCCTATTGACTCCTCCGGCCGGTAATACCACCGAACCCGGACCTTCACATTGTTCCGGTGGTCAGCTTCAAGCTTTTCCACTCGTGCCACGTATGGAGGCTTATCAGTGTCCGATGGTCTCATCAACACACAATCCCCAACTACACAACACATAAAAAGACACGAAATTTCAAAAATTTGTCAGCTAAAGTTTGAAATTTTGAATCTGGGTCCTGCTGGGATTTGAGAAACAAGCTCAGCATACAACATAGAATCAATTTTAGGGTTCTTTAGAGCAAGATTCAGTAAACAAAGTAGACAATTCAGTGTTTTCAGAAGCTGAAATTGAAAAATAAAATCTGGGTTTTTGAGAGAGATGAAGAATGATAGTTTACCCCGGACGGCTTTGTTGGTGCCCTTGATGTTGTAGGAGTCAAGGTCCTTCTTCCCAGGTTTGGTCTTGGCCATGAAAGTAGTTGTGGAGCTGGGACTTGAGGGATATCAGACACAGAGATTTGAGGGGAAAATGTGAGGGGAAAAGAGGTAAAACAAAAGTGAGGACTTTCAAAGAGGAGATGGGTGGATTTGAGAAAAGGGGTTTGGATGGTAAAGTCTTGGGGAGTAAAAGGAAACCCTAGATTGTTTGAACAAGACTGGGACAAAAATAGGGGAGGAGATGAGTGTTCTCGGACAGTAGAGAGAGAGAGAGAGATAGAGAGAGAATCGTTGTCTTGCGGACTTGCGAGGATGAACTGAATGGATGACACATCACCATGTACCATTCACCTGCATTCATCATCATCCATTTTTTGTATACACCAGCACATCTATAAAAACTTAAAACTTTTGAAAAGAAATGAAGAAAATTAAGAACATTGCCTTTTTAGAAAGGATTAAGTTTATTAAGAGTTTGGTGAGAAAATAGAGAGATGATCAATGTAAATATGGTTGTAAATCGTGAATAGATTAAATGATATTGATACTCACTTAGTTATGTGTGAGCTAAAGTGAAACAGTTTCTGATTAAAAGAGTAAGTTGTATTTTAGAAAAGAAGTTTTGACAACACCGCCACTCCAACTTTTGTGGCACGGTCAAAGTAGAATCCAGACTTTAAAAACTATCAATGTGATACTCAAACTTTTACTATCAAAGAAATGTCTGAGACCAATTTCCGTAACAGTGTCGTTTGTTTGTTGACGTGGTCAACATTAAGTCCACACAAAAAAAAAAAAAAAAAAAGTAAAAATGACATTTTACCGAGAGGACACCCTAATCCATTCAAAACTCGACTTCTTCCCCCCCCCTCTCAATTTCCATCTCTTCTCTCTGCAACCCTTTTTTCTCGAAAACCCTAAATTGCAGAGGAGACCGACGCAGCCGAAGCTCTCTAGCCAAAGGTAAGCCACCACAGCCCCATATCTCTCTCTGGGTTTCATCTTTTAGGTTTGATGGTTGATTACTGTGTTAAATCAACCAATCAAAGCCGTAATCAACCAAGTCGAGTACGCCCTTGAAGCCGTTCGCAAGGGTAACGCCGTCGTCGGCGTCTGCGGCACCGTCACCATCGTTCTTGGCGTCGAGAAGAAATTCACCGCCAAGCTTCAGGACTCCAGGTCGATATATATATCTCTCTCTCTCTGTTTGTCTTTCAGTTTTGTTTTATCTTTGTTTTGATCTATTAGATCTATTAGATGAGAAATTGAGCTTAGGGTTAGAGGGTTTATGTGTGATATCTGTTTCTAGTTTTTTTTTCAATTTCTGCAGTTGGCTTAGTCTAATTGAATGTAGGAATTTCATTGGGTTTTGCACAGATTGCGATTCGGGGATATATATATATATATATATATATATATATATATATATATATATATATATAGAGAGAGAGCAACGAAGGTTGTGTGTGTAACAGGAGCCTCCGGTTACATAGCATCGTGGCTGGTCAAGCTCTTATTACAACAAGGTTCCACTGTAAAAGCCACCGTGCGTGACCCAAGTCAGTACTAGCTACTACCAATTCCACTTTCAGTAACTTTGTTCAATTTAACTTGTATTGATTCTATTGTTTGCCATCGTCTTATTGCCATGATGGTTTGGTAAAGCCTTAAATTTGCAAAAAGTGATCCATTAATCTGTTCGAGTACCAAATTGTATAAGCTTTAGAGTCCTGACTGACTTATTTGACTCTCATTATCCATGGATGTGTGTGTGTGTACTTGACAGATGATGCAAAGAAAACATAACACTTGCTTTCACTTGATGGAGCAAATGAAAGGCTTCATTTGTTTAAAGCAAACTTGTTAGAAGAAGGATCTTTTGATCTTGTCATTCATGGGTGTGAAGGTGTTTTTCATACAGCATCCCCTGTCCTATTATCAATTATTAATCCGCAGGTTAGTCGATTTTTTGCTGAATATAATTCTGCAATGAATTCATGTAAATTGTAATATTTTCACCCGCTATATATATATGATTGAAAACTGAGTTAAATTAAGGAAATCCGTACCATAGTTAAATAAGGATGGCTTTACCTGAGATACACACACACACACACCCAATGAATCACTGATGATGGTTAACAAGAACACCAGATAAATTCTTATATATCATAGAGGAACAAATACAGTATGTGTGTATCTGTATTTGTTGAGATAATACATTTTATTGTTCGAAATCAATCATAATTTATGTAGAAGCAGTAATGATTCTTTGTCGATATGTAGGTGGAACTCATTGACCCAGCAATAAAAGGAACACATAATGTTCTGAAATCATGCGCTAAAACTGTGACTGTCAAGAGAGTGGTTTTAACTTCTTCAATGGCTTCAGTGATATTGACTGGAAAACATTTGACCTCAGATGTGGTAGTTGATGAAACATGGTTTTCGGATCCTCTTGTCTGTGAGAAACATAAGGTATAACTGTGTTTTCTACCATTTGTGAGAAGTAAAAGGTATATGGAGTTATGAACTATAAACTCAAACTTAACTTCTTTAATGTGTCACTTGTTCAATCAGCTATGGTATATTCTTTCAAAAACTTTAGCTGAGGAGGCTGCTTGGAAATTTGCCAAGGAAAATGGGAGTGACCTAGTTTCAATGAATCTCGGCTTTGTAATTGGACCGATGTTACAGCCAACTCTTACAACTTTATCCGACTTTGTACATTCCTGAAAGGTACGTTGTCATTTGCAAAGTAGAACAACTAATACCAGTGTCACTAATTAAGATTGTTGCATGTTACTAAATTCCTCATATTATTATTGGCAGAAATGAGGATGACAATAATCCTATTCGTATTCTTCCTATTGTAATAGTATAGATGATTCTTTATGACTTTATGATTTCAATGTTGGATTGTAACTTCTGTATTTATGCTTCTAGTTATGGAGGATCATCTTGGTAGGAAGTAAAGCATTAGGATTGGGTTTTTTCTTTGTTGTTACCTACTCGGAATCATCTTTAAAAGGTTCTTATACATGTAATTTTTTTCTCAAATTGAAGTTAGAGATCAAGGTTTTGGTATGCTTAAAGTTGGCTGAACATTAAAAGTGTAGAACTATATTTACTTGTTATCTTCTGTTAGCTGTCGTTGTGGTAATCTAATTGATCATTGCTTTAGAATGTCTTTCCGTTTTGTTTGAATGTTTTATTGCTTTAAGCTACTTCACAACACAATGTAGTATTTGCATCTTTTTACTATCCTTTCATTGGCATTTCAGAAGTATTTTGGTTTTAGGGATATTGCTGAAATGCTTTGTTAACTGTTGGAAATAATGTTGTTGTTGAATTGTGTTGGAAATGTCTTGTTGAATTGTGAAGCCAAATGTGGTTGTTGAATTGTGTTGGAAATGTCTTGTTTGTGTTTCACAGGTCCAAAGGGCACCAGCCCCACACAAGGAATCAAAACCTATCAAGGACCACCCAAGGAATCAATGAAGTTGGCAATGTAGGGTAGTTCTGTTGTAAATGGTAGTGCATCAGCCTCAACACAGCCTCCTACTCAAAGCAGCCAAAATCATGCAGCAATGGGGGCTCAAAAGTGAATGTGTTGGCTTTTAAATTAGAGAAACATAATGTGTACTTCATCATAGTTTGGAATTATTTTTCTGCAAACAATTTGGTTCCTTGAGTTTTTGGAAACCAATTAAGCTTGAATTATGATGCATAGTATGTTTCTCATGTTGATGTTGGTTTTAATTCAGTGATATTGGCAGCCCTTTTTAGTTATATGTTTGAAATTATATGTTACATTTCCAACTATTGCATAATATTTCTTGTCAGCAGATAAACACAGCAGCAGTGCCTAAACTCTGCTGAACTTATCAATGTGATACCCAGGAAAATTCAAATTTAAATCTTTTGGAGGGAAAACGGTTCTGGTGAGAGTTAGAAGGTTATTTTTGTCATTGCATCTTTTTTTGGTGGGTCACATGCCGGCCACGTTAGCAAACTAACGGCACAGTTACGGAAATCGGCCTCAGACCTTTCTTTGGTAGAGAAATAGAAGTTTGGATACTACATTGATAGTTTTTAAAATATGGGTACAACTTTGACCGTGCCAGAAAAGTTAGGGTACTGGCGCTGCATTTTCCTCTTTAGGAAACAACATAACGTTATAACGTTATTAGAAGCTTGAATAGCTTTACGATTATTAACTAGCGCATCTTGAATAATCTAAAGAACAACAGAGAATACAATAATTTATGTAAAGGGCTGAAATTTGCAATCCATATTTTATAATCTACACTCACTCTTTTTTATATTTTTAGTTTATTTATTTATTTAAGTTACTAAAATAGGAAATAATGAGCCTGAACTGTGAAATATGTATGTACATGTCACAATCATCACATCGAGCTTCTGAAACATACTCATGGTACTTCGATCAAATGTAAAACGCACAGAAAAAAATGTTCTTCCAAATAATAGCTTTTAGATTTTCAACAAACAAAAGTGTATATGCATATGCCTAATCAGTCATATTCAGCAGCACCTAAATCAGACATAAGCGTTAGATTATCCTAAGATACATATACCCCCGTTAAGATAGCAACAACAATTTTTGATAGGCGTCAAGCCTCACTCAATTGACGCCAGGATGCGCCCTCACGCGCAATACCAAGGAGGAACTACAGAAGCTTTGCTGAGACCAATTATAACTTCAATCTCACATTGATGAAGAGAAGGAAAGCTTGACCCTTTCCCCCGACCATAAAAGGTATCATTCGATTCTCTCTCCATAAATTACGCATTTACTACTTACTATCGTTATTCTGTCAACATAAATACATTGACTGACTTAGACATCGGAGGGTTGAAAACCACTCAGCCGCGGTCTGTTCTATTGATGCCGCTTTATATTTTCTTTGACAGAGTTAGGGTCTTTCGTTCATAGTCTTTGCAAGACTAGAGCCAGATCATCATCCGCTAAAGATAGTGATTGAGTGACCTATAAACCAATTGCACCAACAAAAAGACTATGGTAAAAAAATAAACAGTTTGTCTCTGCTTAATGTATTATGTGAAGAGACTGAGCAACAAGTTTTTACTAAATTATTAACAAACTTAAAATATTATTCAATAAACTAATACCAAATTTCTTTCGAACTGTCCAATACTATTTGGTCTAGCGGCATAATATTCCCTTAGTAAGTGAAAGGTTGTGAGTTTGACTCACGAAGTTGTAATATTTGAGTTGTTTACTTGATAAAAAAAAATTCTTTCAAACTTATGCCAAACCTAGTTCATTCTAGAATTTTCAAACCAAAGCCCTAGGGTTCAATGTTGCATTGCGGCGACCAACTCCGCTTTACAACAAGCTTTGGGTGCTTTGCGATGTTGTTCTATTCGGGGTGAGGCATGTGATCGTGTTTTCTAGTTATGTGATCAACACTGCAAACTAAGGTGATGTTGTTGGCAGTAGGAATGAAGGAATCGGCATCCAACGACATCGATTGTGGTTCTCTTGGTTTAAGTTGAGTTGGCGGCTCAATACCTAGGGCGACATAGTGGTAGTTGGTCGGAGGAGCATCTAGGAAAATCAAATATGTGGAGGTTATTTCAGCTTGCAAGAGGTTGTACAAATTTATTTCTACAATTTTATGGCTTTATTTTTGAAAAAGGAAGGAGCGTCACTCCATTGAAGAAATGAAAGTTACATATAAATAACTCACCCGAAGAGGGTCACAACAAAATTGAGCCAACTGTAAGAAGCCTTAATTGGTCTATTACCAAGATATACCATACCTAAGCAACTAACATTCAAATAAGTGAGTAACACATAATTAAACTAAAGAAACCCAAAGACGATTTCCTAACAATGCTATAAAAGTAACCGGAACGAAACCAAGCACTTGCACAACTTATTCGATGACCTAAATAATATCCTATAAAAAGGCACTCCTAAGAGTGCAACTTGGTCTATATGGCCTAAAGAGAGCACTAGACGTAAATAGACCCAAACCTAGATGCAAGAACACAAGGCCATGAGCCCATACCCATTTGTTATGGGCACCCAACTTCATCGCATCCACCACTGCCGAATTTGACGGCTAACCTTACCCCCATTACCTCACCACCATTTTCTCCATTCTAACCTTAAAGGCAAGCCAAAAAATAGACATCCTATGTTCGTCCAACGTCAGTGTTGCCCTACTACCTCAAGCCCAAAACAAGATCTAATATGGAATAAATCAAATCTTAGGAGAGCCCAAACCCACTCCATGACCACTTACACAACGATGAAGGCCAACCAACGTCGCAGATCAAAACTGATGAACGCCCTTCAAACCTGACCTTCAAAAGAAACCGCCACCCCAACCTAGTAGTCTGAGTAGTTGTCGCCCAAGTCAATGCAGTGTCGACCTAGAAAAAAAAAAATCAGATTGAAGCACCTTCATATTGCACACTCGAACACTGACGTCAAACACCAACACATGTATTACATCTGACCCCGTCGACGCCTTGCAAAAATTTTGACCATGCAGATAGATAAATCATAAATGAAACACAACACCTAATATTGTAAAATAAATACTTGCATATGAACAGTAGACATGTATCCATTCGAACTATTTCTTATTTGCATACTTTTGACAATGTAAATACATGAATTTAAGTGTTCAAAAGTTAGATAATCAATAAAGGTCATCTATGCAAAATAATTAATGTAAAAAAAAAAAAACATTTACTCAGTTGATTGTATCAAAGTCAAATATATAAAGAGCTAATTAGAGACTGGTAACTTAAACAAAAAAACAGATTGGTAACTTTCAGCATATTATTTGGTTTGTGCGTATTCCGTTGAAAAATTTTATATACACACTCCAAATAACTTAATACACATCATTTTCTTAATACATCACTTATTTAATTTCTCATTCGGATATTTGACTAAATACACAACCCAAAGTACCTAAAATACCCTTAATCTAAAAATCCATGAAATATTATATTATGTGACTATATTAACACTATTATTGTTGTGTAATTAGTATATATTTATATAAATTAACATTTTATAGATGTTCATATCTATTAGCACTTGTGTTAGTTCTTGAGAAATCCTTACAAAGTCATTGTTCATTTCAAATTCTTAAACATGAAAATACATATCTGAATACTGTGTTTGGGTGAAAAGAAAAATATGTGAAATATAACGAAATAGGTGTTCATATGCATAACAATACATCGTTTGACACTTTGACACTCTAAACTTGGAAATTACGAATCTTTAAGGACAAAAAAGAAATTAATTGATTATTCAAATTTCCTTGCAATTTTTTTGTTTACTTTAATAGTTTCTCTAAATAAGTTCTCGATCTTAAAAATTTAATTTGTTTTAATTCACTTTATAAGTTTCTAAAAATAAGTTTTCGTTTTTAATATTTTAATTTGGTTTATATTTCACATTATTAGTTTTCAAATATAAGTTTGTTTTTAATATTTAAATTGTATTACACATACCTCTTTTGGTCATTTAACATCTCAATCAAATCTGATTTGAATATTATTTTTTTGAACTCAAAGACAATTTTGTCATTAGTACTAAAGTAGATGATACAATACGAATCGATATGTTGCCATGCGTACAAAGGACAAGCAAGATCATCTGATTCGTATGGGAGTTGCATCCTCATTATAAATTTCGGCTCACAAGGAGCCTATAATATAATAGCAATAGATCATAGGCAAATGATTTTAAATAAACTAAACGTAAGAAAATAAAGCTCCCCCATATGAAAAGCATGGACCAAGAGCAATTTTTTTGAAATAATCAAAAACAAAACTGAAAATGCAGAAAGGGAAATAGAAAAAAGACTTCGATCAAATAACTTCCTTGCCCTGCAGGTGGAGGGGGTGATGGTGTATCAAATAACTTAATACACATCTCTATTATTTGATTTGAAATATCAAATAATAAAGATATGTATTAAGTTATTTGAGTTGTGTATTTAAAACCACTCATATATATTCCATTTCCCACAAAAGGACAATGTGATGTTTGGGCAATTGGGCTCTTGTGAATGTGCTTACGTATACTCGGATATGAATCATATTAAATCGACTTGTTCTTCTTCCGTTGAGCAGCCACATGCTTGAGTAATCATTTTGGATTCTTGGTTCTTTTCCGTTTAGGAAACGTTGGATTGCCATGAAAGTGTTCTATTGATATATCTTGTATTCGAGTCGTTAATTTCTTTTTTGGATTACTTTGGGAGGAACTTTGAACCGTTTCATAGGGGATTTGCCCTAAGAATCGCTGCACTCGAACAATTGGCTGTACTTAGTTGAAAAGGCCAGAGTCGTTCTGGTTGAGACTTTGTCTCTTACTGTAATTGTAGAATGGCTCACAAAAGGGTACGTTGAAGCATCTGAATAGCATTTGAAGACTGCCGGCGGTCACTGTGGGGCAGTGAGTCGTTATAGATGCTTTCACATTGCCTTGTTAGGTTCAGGGCTAGCTAGGTCCGATCTGTGGACATCCAAGTCTAGGATCCAGAAGAGGCATATGGAATCCATAGCTTGGCCAACGTCGTAGAGATCCTGGTGTATAGCCGATGATATGATTCAAAGATAACGTGGGACAGTTTGGGCTCCAGAGAGAATCAAAGTAAAGAAAGCGGCTTACATTGATAATTTAAATGTGGCCGGCCTCAAAATGATAATTAGTTAGAAGTAAATATCACTGCGCATTCAAGTACATGAGCCCTAGCTACGATGATCAACCAGCTAATCAAAGCTAGGATATTTTCCAACATATTATCAATCAAACCAAAGGAGTACGTAGACGTGCAATCCATATTTTACACACACTGATAAGCATTGTGGCCTCAAAATGGCAATCAGTTAGATGTAAACATCACTGCCAGTTCAAGTACAATACCCCTACAGCCAGCTAGGGTATTTTCCATACATACAATCAATCGACCATAGGAGTAGGCGTGCAATCCATAGGTGATGGATTACATATGAGATGGTCCATATAATTGTAGAAGAATTGGGGATGATCCACCATTTTTTGGAAGGAATGATCCACCATAGCAAGTTGCATACCCTCTGCTGACGGTTTCCAATGGCGTTTCCTTTGGTTTATGAACCAGTTGTTTATCTGCTTCACAGTCAGACCTGTAGATGCTGCTAGTGCTAGCTTTTGAGGCTCCTGCATATACAGACGTAAATATATATTGTATCATCCATATCACGAAAACTATCATAACAAGAACACCATGTAACTACTAGATTCAAGACTATATATCACCCACACAAGTCCTTATTCTAAGGGAGCTAGCTGCCATTGGCATTCCAACGTATAACCAATCATATATAGATACTGCTACGTATACAAACGAAGATTAAGTATCACAAGTGATGCGTGTGCAAGAGACTAAAGATAATACTATCTGATGTGTTCAAGAACATGCATGTAGTTAGTATGGTACTGATGCATACCGATGGATAGGGCCATGTGTAATTTCTGCTCCACCATTCTTGCAACTGAACCCGGGCTTCCTTGGGCAACTTTCCGTTCTTCTTCTTCTTCTTTAACTCCTGGCTGAGACTGCCAAGAGATCCACCGTACTTTTGCAGAAGCTTAGCTCTAATATCCCAATCTTTGGCTCTTGGATCTATGCAATTTTCATTCACACCAGCCTCTTCTGAAGAGCCACCTTGTCCAACAAGATCACCAGTACTAGCTGATCATGCCGCAAATCAGTCGAAAAATCATACATAAGATGCAATGATAAGTAATCAACCATATGCTTCAGTTATATTCCACTGAACAAAAGAGTGTAGAGATTAAAAACAGAAAGTACATACAGCATGAACTTGGTGGTCATTTTTTTTTTGGTAGCTTTCTTATATGATCAACCATAGTGGACAGTTCAATTACATGCATAAATTATTAATATCTGAGTGACGGTTTTAGAGTGAGAACCGACTCTCGTGTCAAAGGGCATATGGTGACCAAAAGTACAAAAATATATATATATATATATATAAAATAAAATAAAAACTTTTTATTAATAACTCACACACCGATTGAACTTAAAACCTCAAAATTGTCAGTTAAACACCTTAACCAACCAAGTTAGTCATCTCGATGAACAATATACTAAACCTACAAATACGCCGATTAATGAAAACTGACTGCGAAGTACCCTAGCCTAGCTCACATATACACACAACTCCCCAATGAACGAATCCATATCAACACCAAGAAACATAGAAGGGTGTGTGTGTGAGTGTGTAACTCAAAGAAGACTAAGCTCTTTTATAAAAGAACTTTATAAAAATATTAGGGAAAGATATTACAATTAAGTATTAAAAAAACACTCACTTCACTGGAAACTAAAAGAATTTCGTTTATTCCAGTACCACAAGTAAGAAACCAACTGCATAAATTGATTATCTGAAATTTTATTTAGCACAAACACACACACACACACACACACACACACACACACACACACTGTGAACATCATCTATATCTAGCTCAACCTCATGCCTTCACCTTTTAGCAGTGCCTAGCTAGAAGAGGGAATTTCTCAATCAAGTCGATTCTTGATAAATTTTCAAAACTGAAGTTTGCTCCACCCTAGCAACCAAGTTAATATCTTGTGTTACATTTCAATTATTTTTAATATTTTGGACTCATCCATTATCTTATTACCTTCGTTTAAATACTTATCAAGGCTTGAACACAACAGACTAAAAAATGGAACGACACCAGAAATTAAATAACCAATGAAGTAAGTAGATCCCCCATTATGGACCCAGACAAAAAAAAAAAGAGAATCAAATCAAGCTACTCATATATATGGTCTACCACTCCAGGCACCTAGCAAATAGCTAGCATTTTGCTTGATTAATCTAGCTAGAAAGCCCTTTTCTTATCCTATGAAAAGGTACACATGCATGAAATAAGCAGGAAGGACCTCTAGATCGATTTCATTGTAGTGCATGTATTCGATAAATAAGAGAAGGAACATGAAGAAGTGATGATCGTCACCGGAATATGATGGTGAAACGGACAGAGCTTTGAGCTGGGAGTTGATTTTAGAGAGGCCAAGCATGGCTTCATGGAAGGGTTTTGTAAGCTCTTCATGGTACTTGGTAAGCATCTCACAATAGGCCTCCATGAACTGATCCAGCTCTGGGTCTGGTTCTGAATCTTCACATGCTGCAGAAAGAGCAGCCGAAGAAGATATTGAGGCCGCAGCCGCATGCTCTAACCTAGCCACCACTTCAGCAGGAGCCCCAACCTTAACAAAAACAAACCCTCATGATTAATAAGCAAATAAGTTCAGAAACATAACAAGGGCAAGCAGCAGCTAGATCAGAGGAGAAGCTAGAAGCTGTATGAAATACCCTTTGACAATTGACATACGAGGCCAAGAGGCGAGGGAAGAGAGGATGACCCATGACCTTAGTTTTCATTCTCATCTCATACTCCTGACTACCATTTTGGTTTGGATTAATGTTGGTAAAAGGCAGAGAAACAAAGCAGTGCTGCTGGTTACTAGAACTACTAGTCTGATCTGCAGCAGCAGTAGCATAAGAATTCACAAGAGGAGGAGGCATCAACATCCCAGAAGAAGACCCAGCTGATCCCATCACACCTTGACTATAGTAATAATTGCTATTACCCATCCCACCCTCCATCTTCTGTATCTCTCTACCTTTCGAAACCCTAGACCATCTCTCACTCTCCATCTGTTCAATGCAGGTAAGAATTATGAGCTCTACTACAATAGGGGAATGCCTCCCGGTTTTTAAGCTTAAAACTCTCAATGAGTGTAGCTAGCTAGAAAGACCAAGGGTGTGTAACAGTGAACAGTCGCAGTCAGTCAGAAACATGAGGATATTTTTTTCATTTCTTTTTCTTTTCCATCTTGCTTCTGTACATAAACAGGGATGAGAGAGATAGAGATGCACACAGTGAACGAGGTGTGCACGCGGAGTTAACGTGTAGTTGTGCAACTCCTACTGGAGCTGAGATTGTTTCCTTCCCGATACAAAAAGCAAAGCTAGCTAAGCTCTTTGGTATTTCTGCATCTCGGTTACTGAAACTGCAGTAGTGAGTGACGTTTATCTGTATCGGATTTGCAGGTCTTGAGTCTAATTATTAGGGTTTAAGCTAATGATGTAGTTTGATGACAGTACTGTGACACAAGCATCTGTATGTACTACGACTACTATACTCTGTCTCGCTCTCTTTTGCTTTCTTGGCCAGTTGGCCTGGTTGTGGTGGATTGATGGGAAATGATCAAACGTCAACCGTCTATGTTAGTGATTGAGTTTGGTTACTGTCTTCTCATTCTTTTCCTCCATCCATTAAACCCAGGTCTGTTTAATATACCCTGGTCATTTGATTGGATTGTCCTATTTTGTCCAATATCTATAGCCCTTCATCTCTACCGTACCCCATGTATTATAACCATGTCTCTACGATATGATGTTAAAGACGTATTAATGTAGATACGTACATAGGATTGAATGTATTTAACATAGCAATACATAGTATAAAACTTGTAGAAGTGTCAATGCACTGATGCAGTATAAAACTTGTTAGAATTCAAATACAATGTCAACCTTCGTTTATCACTTCTTAAAAGTTCTACCATCTTAATTACGTCCTCATTTTTGAACGTTTGTTTTGATTGATCGATGGACCAAATCCAGGTTCTATTTGAGTTATAATTTGAAGCTATATACCTAATGCTAACTAGCTAACTAATTTTCAATACCCTCGTAAAAAAAAAAAAAAAAAAAAAAAAAAAAAAAAAAAAAAAACTAATTTTCACTAACAAACAAAATCAATCTTCAAAAGACATATTGTATATAATCATTTGTCTTTACCAAATTTTCTCAATTATATATTTATATATGTGAGATTTAAACTCTTGATATTGACGGTATCAACTAGACTAACTAATTAAGCAACAAGTGAAGTGGACAGAACTCTTGGAACATGTTAACCAGGGTTTCTTGTTTTTATACTCTAGACTTGGTATTTAAAGTAAGACGACAACTGATACCGGTCGATACTGATCTATGAAGACCAGCAGGAATCAAAGCACTGACGTAGCTAGGTTTAGGTTTAGGTCTAGTTCATAATTAGGAGATTAGGAGCTGTAGCCGTGGGGAAGGGAAAAGAGAAAAGCTGTCGGAACGTCCCTTCTGTCTTTCCTTGCCTCCGGTCTTCGTCTTCGTTCCTCTCTTCTCAGATCTGCTCATTTTTTGGTTTCCTTCCCCCTGCAAATTAGTTTTTTTTTTTTTTGTTCGTGGCAAGTTTCATGCATGCTTTTGCTTCTTTGGAGCCCTGTATTCATATAGAGAAAAATCAAATTTTAACACAAAATTATCAACTTTCTAATCCACTTCAACTGTAAATGCAACTCTTGTATAATCATTATCAAACTATATACTGAATACATACATCACTGCATCACTTGTACAAAAACTACAACGTACACAAGAACAACCCTGATGAGTGGTAAGTCCCATTATGCAGAATTATATCCACAGATGTTTGAATCTATTATCCATTAGGATTAATTTGATAGTAGTGAAAATTAACTAATTCAACGCCTTTCAAGTATAGCTAGCTTAAACTAACCAAAAACCATTGGTTCATAATTTTGGGTTGTTCCGTCCTTTTCGGAGCCTCTCTGAAAACTGAAACTAAGGTTTCGTTTGCAGCGGCGTTATTCCTCGAATAGACGTCGATCGGGCACGACGGGGCACTGTGCAAGCGGGGTTTTGGGCAAAGCGGCGCATCGTGCAAACGAGACTTCAATCAAGGCGATGACGGTGGTGGAGTTCGGGGTCTTGGTTTTGGAGATCGGTCCCCCTATTTGTAAGAGAGATCAACAAGGTGGCGTCGGCTTCTGCTCCGGCTTTGGGGTGGTGGTGCGACCGTGCAGATTTAGTTCGTGATCTGGTTTTGGTGGGGATGTGTGACGAGTCAAAAATTTAAATAAGTATCTAAAATAATTTTCTGCTGACTTTAAATTGCTGGTTTACTATAAATATATAAATATGTGTTTATAGGTATAATTGTGATTCTATATATGTGTGTGTATTTTGTTTGATTTATCTAGTTAGGAAAATTATCCTTAGCCCATAAATTAGAACTTAGCCCAACACCATTTGACCCAACCCGAGCCCAAACTTAGTAACCTTTCTTTTAGTAATCCTGTCGCAGATGGAAGAACAAGAACACGCGACATGAACTCAAACCTTTGTTTTTCCTGTTCATCGTCTTCCTCTCAACCCAGAACATTCTTGATTCGAATCCTTGATCAAACTCATCAGAAACTTTGCTAAGCCGCCCTCAAACCCAGAAAATATCCTAGGAAAAAGCTTAAATATTAGCAGCCGACCTTGCCAAGCAGGAGGTGTCAAATTCTCAGAGCTTGATTGATGACTCCTTCAACCTATTTTGCAGGAGCTGGAACCCTAGGAGCCTAGAGGTGGCGGGTTTAGGAGCTAAACGGGTAAGTACTCAGTTGAACAAATCGATTTTGCTTCCTGTGTTCATATCTTAGGGATTAAGTTCCTAGACTCTATAAATAGTTGTGTTCAGTATTTTGGAGATAGGTCTTCTAGCAATCCCCATATTTAGAGTAAGGGAGAGATACCTTGGTGTAGGAACTCAGGTGTGATTCTATTTTGGTTTGTTTGTGAAATTAGATTGAGATCACTTTGAGACTTGTGTATGATTGTTTCTTTGATTTGAAAAGTTGTAATTGAGCATTGGTTCTGATTTTGTTGTTGTGAAAAGCTGTGTGTGGTAAGTATGATCATTGAAATCCTTGGTTAGTCAAATCAGTCCTCTATTGTAGAAAATTAAGTTATACGGTGGTTGTTGTTGTTAGGATCCCAGGTCTTGGAAACTTGTCTTAAAATTTGAGATAGACTTGTATCAGCAATTTTTTTTAAAACAAAAACTAGAGCTGTGTCTGAAATTCGAAATTCCATAAGTAATTGTAGAAAAATCCTTTTTGTATGATTCCAGTTCCATATTGTTCTTTGGGATGTCTATTTCAAATGTTGTGAAGACACCATCTTTAAATTCCCAGCCAAACTATGTCGTTTTTGGCCTGAAAGTTTACTGGACAGAAAGTCAAGAAGTTATTTTGTGATATCAGAATTGTGTTGTTTTCAGTTGCACGTTTTTGTTTCTTTGTAATCTTTGTTGTTATGCAATCATAGATGTATTGAATTTAGAATATCATGTTTGTAATTTGTTTATGAAAACAAAGGTAAAAACTAAAGGTTGAGGATGCTTAAAACTAGCTATAAGATTTAGAACTACTTTTATTGCTTCTTTGATTAGTTGTTTGTGTGATACTTGAGTAGGTTCCTTTACACTAAAAGTCTGTGATTTCTGTTTATTTAAACACCAAAATGTCTATAATATGTATCTAGAAGTTTAGTTCTGCATATAGTCCATGGTTTTACTTTCGGATACTTTAAATAGGCTTCTAGCAGAAATTTTCCAGAAAAACTCAAAACTGAAGCTGAACTTTGGAAATTCATAACTAATTCTAGAAAAATCGTTTTGGGGTGATTCTAACTTTCATAGTTTCTTCTGTTTGCCTGCTATAAGTCATTAGAAGACCTCGAAGTCAAATTATGAACAGTTTTGTACAGTTTTCAGTCTGTTTGTAACTGGTACAGAAAATCATGTTGAAGTACAGAAAAGCATGTTTTTGTAAAATACTGTTTTGGTACTTTATTTCTTGTTTCAGCAGTTTAGCTTAGACTTTTTAACTAATGATTCATCTTTTATTAGGAACTTGAAACTTGAAGTGAGATCCGGCAAAGGTAGGAGGAAACTTGGGGAACCTCAATACTTGCTTTATATTTTGTTATGTGAATTACTTCTTTTTATGAAATCGTTGCTTTCTTGTTGTATTATGTTCATAATGTGGAGTGTTTTTTTTCATTTGTGGCATAAGGAAGTATTAGTGCTATGCATAAAGCATTTTGGGTAAAGAAGTTAGAAATTTTACTTTTGTGTAGTTGAGTCCATATCCTCAGCAGGAACCATATCTCATGTATGCCTATGTTGATGCGCAAGTAGTATAGGTTATGAAAAAGGGTAATTCGGGATTGGCGAAAGGGGAATGGGCAAGAGGACTAGCAAAAGGGGTTATGTGAGTGAGTGGGAGATAGTTCATGTAATTAAATACTCCAAGCCACCATTGTGGTAAAAATACATGGTATGGTACATGTAGGCTTGAAGTATTTTGTTATATGAACTATATGGGGCAGATTATACATATGCATACATGTTGTCTCTTTTGACTGGTAATGTATTGTTTGAAGAGGTTTTGCCTCCTATTGAGTTATTTATGCTCACCCCTTTTAAATATTTTGCAGGTAATAAACATGTTGTTTGAAGTTATTTTCTTGCAAAGATGTTTTTAAATTTCCTGTAAAATATGTGTGCTATTCGCTTTCCTTTAGAATAAGATGTAGACTTTCATTAGTCTATATTTGTAAGCTACTTTATGAACTACTTAGAAATAAAAAGTGATCTTGCAGTTGAGTATCAATGTGTTCTTTTCCAATTTCTTTCATATTCTATTTATGGAAAATTTATTCCATATTTGGAATATGAGTTACACCAAAAAAAAAAAAAAAAAAAAAATCTGAGGTGTGACAGGATGCCTCGACGGTGGCGGCTTGGACTCATATCTTTGGAGAACCGAGCGGCTTTGAGGCGCCATATCCGATTTGGTGCGAGGAAGAACTCCGGGACTTTGTTTTGAGGTTTAGCAGCAGGATGGTGTTGATGCTGTGGTGGCTAAGCAGACCACCGGAGAGACAACCGTCGGCGGCAACCGACGTCGGGAACGTGTTTGTGGCTAGGTGCTCAGTGTGGGTGTCCTCAGCACATGAACATGGGCTTGGGTCTCTCGTTGGGCCTCAACTTATGACCATGGGTTTAGGCCTCTAAGATGGTTTCGGGCCAAGTTGAATAAGTTAGGGTTAGGGCCTGCCCAACCCTTATGGTTATGATCTTTTGTTTTGAGTTTTGTTTTAGTTTTCTGTTGGTTGTGCCACATGGTAGTTTCTTTTAGGTTGCTTTCGGGTTATCTGATATGACTTCATTCTCTCGGTCCTTACGGGCGGGTCATGTTGTAATTATCATTTTCCGGTTTGATACCAAAAGCTTCACGTCCATGTTTCCAAAAAAAAAAAAAAAGTATAGCTAGCTTCTTATATTTTACATCTAATTTGTTCATAACCTCAATTTTCATTATCTATTTAGATATATCTAAGTAATTAAAAGTTACAAGATACGATCGAGATGCACTTCAATTTTCATTATTGTAATTTTTTTTATTATTATTGTTATACAAAACTAATATTGGTTACTGGTACGGGGCATCAATCATCGGTCAATTGCAAGCTCTATTCAAACTAAAAATATGAAGCACCCTTTTGCAAACCATATCGTGCATTGTACCCTTACGAGTTCGTACATACATCAAGTACCCCTTCAACAAGATTCACTCTACCTTTCTACATGTAATCATGTATCAACTTTAGTGTACCGTATATATGACCAACCATTAGAAAACTAGATCAAGTATGTATGGGTAGAGAGTGGTAGACTTGTATTTCTTGTTTTATTGTATTCGGTTGTAGGGTATTTGACCCATAGGATAACGAGGTATTGGTCTCCTCTCATTCTTTGTAGTTTGATCAAGTTGGAGGTCTATGCTCTTTATTGTTATTTGATTTTCAGCCTCTGTTTTGAGTTTGTCCCTTGATTAATGAATTATTCATTTTTCTTAAAAAAAAAAAAAATACTAGATCATGCAATAAGATTTGTTTATTACTTATTAGCTTATTGTAAAACTATATACTATAACTATATGCATGGCATGCTTATCAATAATATCAATAATTCAACCTGTAGCTGACAGAGAGTTCTTGAAGGATCGATGAGGAACAAATCGAATATGGTCACAACGTGATATTGACGGACATAGATTTGTACTTGTTTTCTTTCCCTAAATTTCAACACAAACAAGTTTTGGAATCTCATATGTCAGACAATCAGCACAAGGGAAAGAAAGAAGGAAATCTCTCTTATTGTTATCGGAAATAGTTGGGGGACAAAAAAGCTGCTTCGAGCTGGGTGAAAATTGGTGACAATTTGGCAATCGAGGTGAATCAAAGCTTTCTTGCACAAATTTTACCAGCTCGTCGGAAAAACTGGTGAGAACTTAATAAACACCTTTCAGTGACGAATCATTCACCAGAAAAAACTTGAGAGCAAACACCTTCAACTGTTCTAACCTACCAGGGGAGATTGATATCTGTGTTTTCACTAGATCGTGAACAAGATTTGCGTAATGACAATATGTTAAGCAAGAGTATGCCCTAAGACATAATTATAGCATTTAAAAATCAGATTTAGTCAGAGTGGCACAGATCCTAAACTAATATGCTCCGCAAATTTTCACCCTGAAATATAGCATACATGATGATTGATGATTAAGTTGCAGATATATGTAGCTAAACTTGAAAAACAAATTCAATTGAAGTTGTGTAGAAAGGAAAAAATCAGACGGAGAAAAGACAAAAGAACGAGAGAGTCATTTTGCCTGAAAGATGTTCTTCATTCAACAACAATTTACTTAACAAACAAGCTTCCTATGCTTTAAAACATATAATATCTTGCGTTAAGAAAACATAAACTGTTTGATGAACGCCTCCATGGATAATGAAACTTCCTTTGGGGTCTAAATAAGAATTCATCATAACTAGGATAAATGTACTTAGATCTGGCTCCGATACTCAAACGCGTGCCTGCAACCTGCCTAGAGTTTTTGGATGATGACAGAATTGGCGGCACCGGCTTGCTCAATTGTTTGATCCAAATCAGTGAGCTGTTTTGGAGGAAAACCCATTGTCTGCAATCGGTAATTTCTTACCCCACCAGGTCTTGATGCATCAATAAAAGCATGGATGTCTCTAATTGTATGGTGGTTGTTGAAGCGAGACACCATCCGGGTACCATCTGCCAACCTTAGCTGAATAGAGGTCGATGGCAATGACTGATCAACGGTTAAGCCCATTGATGGCAATGGAGCAGTTGTAAGAGGAGGACCGGCAGCAGCAGTTGACTCAGAGGCAGCTGACTCCGAAGTGCTGCCACCCAAAGTTCTTCCAACACCCTGAAAAGCAGCCTGACTACGCTGCTTCACTGGTTCCTGCAAATATGTTAAGCAACTAGACATCAGAAACATTGAGTTGGATGAGGATCAACGACAAAGTTACAACCAGATAATAGAATAGAACTAGCACATACACGGTAGTCTTCCTCCCGCTTGATAAGACTGACTTCAACAGTAGTCATCCTACTAGGTGGTTCAAGCTCTTCTGGGCACTCAGATTTCTTGATGCTCTGCATTTATAATAACACATCATCTCTATAATAAGAGAGATAAAACCAAGCAGAGAAAAACAAAGTACACCAAACAAGCGCAATGAAAGGCATAAGAAGAGCAACTAAGAATGTCATGCAGCTAATCACATATGAAAACTAGTAAACCAACCCATACATATATCTATCTCCTCTAATATCAACGGCTGTCCCAACTCCCAACCCATATATCAAAATAATGAGGGGAAAACTGTGGAAGAAGATTCTGGTCATTCCTGAAAATTTTCAGTCAAATCTGGGCCAATCATGTTTAACTAGAATACTCTCCTCCCTAAGGCCATATGGTACATGACTGTCAATCTCTAGTTGCCAATTTAAACATAAGGACTCCAGAACAAGACCTTATCATCTTCCTTCAGTCTTTCAAGTCCATTTGTATAAAAAAAACATTACATGGTGTGTTAAAACTTGGAAATTTTCAATCTAGCATCTTATACAATTTTCAGAATCCCCTGACATTGGACAAAGAGACAACTAAAAGTAAAAAAGTAAAGAGCTGATTGACTAAACAGAAGATTTGGATCCCAAGCAGTAAACTTCACTTGAAATAAAAGCTGGTATGCTACTGTAGAGAGCACTGAAAATAATTTAAACAATTAGATAATTGCATGAAAAACTTACTTCCATGAAGGCTGCATTTGCAGGATCATCCACCCTCCGCAGTGGACCGTCATCTACAGTAAAGCCATTGTTCCAGAAAGTGATGGTGTGATTGATAGACTCTGGTGGCGGAGGTGCAGCAGCTGGAACAGTCTCCCCTGTAAGCGTTCGAGCTGTTCCAGTAAAACTTCTTGAGCTTGAAGAAGGTTCCAGAGGTGCTTGGTGAAACTGTCTGGCTTGAGCGAATATTGAATCCACGTCACCCGCACCACCTCTGGTAGGGTCTTGGACAAGCATACCACTGGAACAACCAAACAACATCAAGAATTGCAAATTATTCCTCATTGAAAAAGACAATTGCAAACCTCATACAGGGTCTACAATCTGAACAATATGAAACTTCACAGTAGAAGCAAGAACTTCGACTAAACTGACAATGATTGGTACACCAGTAATAGACTTCTCAAACACAAAAGGCTACGATTTGGTTATAATGAGGTTAATTCTATAATGCAGACATAATTTCTAATCAAACACAGTTTTACGTGTATTATAGAGACTATCAATTGCTAAGAAAACAAACCAATTGGACTTTACTTTCACATTGTTCATAATATTCCCAAACTTAGGGTTACTAAAGCAGCAAATTATCCCTTGCTTAAAAAAAGACAATAATTTTACTTGTAAACCCTAAAAGGATTTACCTTTTCTCGCCGCCAGTGTAGTACTCGTTGGGCTCATCGTCGTCACTGTCAGAGCCATCCTTCACCGGACGCCGATTCAGATCGGAAAGCGTCCGAATGCCGCCACGTGTACGCGCGGCGGGGGGCTTGTTGTCCTCCTTGCTGCTCCCGGAGGCTGCGCGCTTCGACCGGAGCTGGTACGCCGGGCGAGACGGCGCCGGCGAGGGCGAGCGGGAGCGCGTGGGGGACTGGGACGGAGAGTACTCCGGCGAGTGAGATGGAGACGGCGAGAGCGAGTGGGAGGCCGGGACTGGGTTGGTGACGGCGACGGCGGCGTCGTCTACGGCGGCGGCGTCGTTTTCAAAGAAAGTGGAAACGGCGGCGTCGAGGTCCCAATTATGGGATTCGAGGAAGAAGCGGGCTTCTTGGTGGGAGGCGGAGGTGATCTCGCAGAAGGAGCTGATGACGGCGTCGTTTTGGGGGTTGGATTCTTGAGGTTCGGTTTCCATGATCGGATTCTTTGATTGCTTTCGAAGACTACACTAGAATTTGGGAACTGAATCATAAACCTTTCTCTGTTCTATCTTTATATATGCGGCAGACTAGTCTAAAAACAATGGGCTTTGTCCTGGCCTAAACCGAACGAGGATAGGCCCAACGGGCCCACATTGTGGTTTCCTAATTCCATCCCTCTATAAAAGGCCATCCGATCTTCTCTGTAGAATGGGGGTTTCCCGATGATGGAGAAGAGCGACAGAACGATGACAGAAACGAGCAACTCCGGCGTCCTCGTGAACCGCAGCTCTTTCCGTCCGATCACCAACTCATACCAAGGTAGGTGCCTTCTTCTCTCTCCGGTTCTCCGTCCGATCACCAATTCATATCATCGTTTTCGGAGCAGAAAAGTTGAGAGAAGCTTGGCCGATCGTGAAATCGTTGTTGGAAGAGCTCGGACACTCTTGCTCAATGGATACGGTATGTGAAAATTTGGATGACTAGTTATGGAATTGAAATTGAGATTGAAGTTGAATTCAACGGTGCTCTCAGGTGGATTCCACGGTCATAATGGAGTCACCCGGCTCTACAGACCCACATAACATCCGCAAGGCAAAATTTCTTTTCGAGCTTTTATGCAAGACTCCTGTCCCGGCACCTCTGGTAAATTTGTTATTTCGTTATGAATCGAAATTTTAGTTGTGATGCTCTTTCGATTTCTGCTTCTTCAATGCAACTGCTTCTGTTTTCATATATATAGTTATGTAAAGGGGTGCTGAACAGGCAATAGAGATGGGACTCCACGGCAGGCAACATGATGTCATCAACCTTGGCACTCAAAATGGTGGAATGTGCAAAAAGTATGGGATCACCAAGGTCTGCATTCCTGAATTTACATCATTGTATCTCTTAACATTTTGTCCAAAAAAAAAAACATGAATAATATTATGCATCCTTGTCAACGCAAAGGGTCGCTGGGTATAGGGAAAGTTGTACTAGTTAATCTGGTAATCACACTAAGATATGAACCATAGTTTAGGTCTTCTGCAGCCCTGCTTGGGTGTCTCTTGATTTGATATGCTAGAGGTTGATGGAAAATTTTTGCAGCCTTTTCTGATCTTCTAATATTTTGTGCAGGAGGAATTCGATAAATTCTGGAGAGGTCTCAAAAGCTGTTTAAAGGTGTGTAACATGATCTAAATGATGTCCTAGTGATTACTTCTTGCTCATTGAGGTTCCTTTAATCCTTTGCAATATAATTGTGGTGCAGGAACTTGAAGATCTGACCCACTGTACTCTTTTTCTGAATGTAAGTGTCACTATTTGTGGTTTTGATGGCGGACTTTATCTTTGAATGTCTTCCCACCACCAGGTGAAGCGAGAATGAATCTAACGGTTCATTTTATTAAACAGAAGGGCACTCTTATTGCTGTGGGTCCTTCTCCACGAGTACGCTGGGTCAGGAATGTTTGGAAATTCTCCATTACTGGAAAGTTAAGTCCTGCCCATGTTATCAGGGTTTTAAACTTGAAGCTGAAACGAACAACCATGATGGGCAATAGCGATAGTATGATGATAGAGAGGAGTGATTTCGGCGTCCTTGAGCAGCCAAAATCTGATCATTTGGTTAGTGACCCATTCCTGATGAGGGAGAAAAGCGATTTCAGCATCCTTGAGCCACCAGAATCCAATCACGAAGTTAACGATCCTCTTCCAGCAGAGAACAGCAAGTGTTTCCATGTTATCTCCGCTGAAAACAGAGGTACCTTTATCTATCTGGTTCTTGTTTTTTTTTTCTTCTTCTGTTTGGATCCTCGCTCATAATTACCTACTTTTTCATCGTATGGAGCAGCCAAGTTGAATGAAGCTTGGCTGATGGTCGAATCGTCCTTAGAAGAACTCGGGTATTTATGCGCAAAGAGTACAGTATGTTCAACGATATGTATTTGAATTACTATGTAACTTCCAAGTTATGAAATTGAAATTGATGCACCTATGAAAATGAAATTAATAGAGTTTTGAATGGTACTCAGGTTAATTCGACAGTCTTAGTAGTATCACCCTGCCCTACAGACCCAGATATCTTGCGCAAGGCAGAGTTTCTTTTCAAGCTTTTGTGCAAGACTCCTGTTCCGGCACCTCTGGTAAACATGGCAGCCCCATTGTTATTTCATTTTGAATTGAATGATTTGAGATATGGAGTTAAATTTGTGTCGTCATGGTCTTTCAATTTCTGCTTCTTCCAAATGATATCTTCTTCATTTTTATCTCGAGTTCAGATGTATCATGTGTGTTGCCTGGCTCTTTTTCAAGACAACTGGTTCTTTTCTTGTATATATTTTTGTTTATTGAGTTGTTTATGTGGGTGCCGAACATATGATTCCAGGCAGTAGATTTGGCACTGCATGGCAGGCAACATGATCTCATTAAGCTTGGCAAAGAATATCGGATAACCAAGGTGTGTACCTAAACTTAATTGTATCTCTTAGATTTTGTCAAGAAAAAAAAGAGAAGATAAAAATCAAAATTGCGCGCTCTTTATGCCTTTGGGAGCATTCTATGCCATTGTTATGAGTGAGCTTTTGATTCAAGCTTCTTCTATCACCCTATTCGTCGCTGGGATTAGGGAAACTGGAATTGGTTAATCTGCAGAATCATACTAGGAATTTGAACCATATGGTCGGTGCTCTGCAGCCGTTCTGCAACCCTGCTAGGGTGTCTCTTGAATTGATATGCTAGAGGTTGATACATATATGTTTCAGCCTTTTCTGATCTTCTAATATTTTGTGCAGGAGAAATTTCGCAAACTACGGAGATGTCTCAAACGCTCTTTAAAGGTGTGTTATATGATCTAAATTATGTCCTACTGACTTCTTTCTCATTGATGTTTTTCCTATTCCTTCACAATATAATTGTGGTGCAGGAACTTGAAGATCTGACCCACTGTACTCTTTTTCTGAACGTAAGCGTCACTATTTGTGGTTTTGATAGTGTTTTTATTAAAAAAAAAAAAAAAAAAAAAAAAAGGTTTTCCCACCTCCAGGTGTAGCAAGACTGAATCTAATGGTTGCTTTTAATAAACAGAAGAAGACTCTTATTGCCGTGGGTCCATCTCCAAGATTACACTGGGTCAGGAAGGTTTGGAGATTCTCCATTACCGGAAAGTTAAATCCTGCACATGTTATCAGGATTTTCAACCGGCAGCTGAATCGAACAACAACAATGATGGGGAACGGCGATAGTATGATGATGGAGAAGAGTGATTTTGAGCAGCCAAAATTCAATTCCAAAGTTACCAACCCTTTTCCGATGGAGAACAGCGATACTATTATGATTGAGAAGAGTGATTTCTGTGTCCTTGAGGAGCCAAAATTTGATCATGTGGTTAGCGACCCTGTCCCGATGATGGAGAATAGCGATTTCAGCGCCCTTGAGCAACCAAAATCCAATCACGAGGTTAGTGACCCTCTTCCGATGGAGAACAGCATGTGTTTCCATGTCTCCTCTAAAAACCGAGGTACCATCATCTATCTGGTTCTTGTTTTTCTTTCTTCTGTTTGGATTCTCGCTCATCATAACCTACTTTTTCATCGTATGGAATAGCCAAGTTGAAAGAAGCTTGGCCGATGGTCGAATCGTCCTTAGAACAACTCGGGTATTTATGCACAATGAGTATGGTATGTCAACGCATGTATTTGAAATACTATCTATTTTTTAAATTATGAAATTGATATTGGTGTGTTTTAAATTGTACCAGGTTGATTCCACAATCTCACTGGTATTACCCTGGTCTACAGACCCAGATATCACGCGCAAGGCTGATTATCTTTTCAAACTTTTGTTAAAGACTCCTGTTCCAGCACCTCTGGTACACATGTGTACCCCTTTTATTTTGTTATGAATTGAATGATTTATGCTACCAAGCTCTTTTTTTGTTGTTGTGATGGTTTTTCAATTTCTGCTTCTCCTAAATGTTATCCTTTATTTCCAATACATCATCTTGAATTCAGGTGTGTTATGTGTGTGCTGTGGCGCATTTTTGCATTCCATTTGGTTTGTTTATCTTATATATTTTGTTTATTTATTTATATGGGTGCTGATATATGAACTGATTCCAGGCAATAGAGTTGGCCCTCCATGGCAGGCAACATGATTGCATTAAGCTTGGTCCAAAGCGTGGGTTACGCAAAAAATATGGGATGGACATGGTGTGTATTCCTAAATTGACTTCCTTGTATCTTGTCACTTTTGTCCAAAAAATAAGGAGAAACAAAGAAACATAAGCTAAATTTTGCATCCCTTATCCCTTGAGAGTTTCCAGTGTAATGATGACTTAAGCTTCATCTCCAACGCAAAAACATGAATTAGTTGATCTGGGTAATCATACTAGGAATATGAACCGTAGTTTAGGTGTTCTGTAGCATTTTTGCGACCCAGCTACTAGATGACAGCTAGGGTATTGGACTTTATATCTCTTGAGTACGATTTTCTGAATTAAATCATAAGTAAATTAGGTTTTACATGAAGAAGATTTGGCTTAGAATGTTCTATTGATACAGGTATAGGAGAAGAGCCCGACCCAGTATTCTTGGGAAAAAAAAAAAAAGAACAGAGAGATATCAGAACCATTTGATATGCTAGAGGCTGATGAGAAATGTTTCAGCCTATTCTAATCTTCTAATATTCTGTGCAGGAGAAATTTGATAAACTGCAAAGAGGTCTCAAACGCTCTTTAAAGGTGTGTAACATGATCTAAATGATGTCCTACTGATTGCTTCTTTCTCATAGATGTTTCTTTAATCCTTTGCAATATAATTGTGGCGCAGGAACTTGAAGATCTGACCCACTGTACTCTTTTTCTGAACGTAAGTGTTAACTATTTGTGGGTTTGACGATACACTTTATCTTTGAAAGTCTTCCTTCCTCCAGGTGAAGCGAGAATGAATCTAATAATTTCTTTTTATAAACAGAAAAATACTCTTACCGCTGTGGGTCCTTCTTCAAGATTAGGCTGGGTCAGGAGGGTTTTGAAAGCCTGTATAAGACGAAAGTTGAGTCCCCATCATGTTATCAGTGCGTTCATATGTAAGTTTGATCAAAAAATTGCAAATGTTCGGGATCTTGATATCTCTAATGTTGAGAATATTGGCCATCTGGTGAACGAAGATGGTGCAGCTGAAGTGACATTGTCCTTTCTTGAAGTACAAGGTACATTTGTCTCTGTTCTTGTTGGTTGTTCAGTGACCTAGGGGAAATGTAGAATGTCCTTCTATGCTTGAATATAAGCCTTTGGTTTGAAAAACAAAAACAATTATGATAGCTAAGTTCACAAGGGCATCTCACTTGCATTTATTCGATTATCCGGATTTAAGCATGGTTTGTTGTGCTGTTTGTAGCAACAATGATGGAAGGAGTTTTGTCAATGGTGGAGTCATCTTTAGAGAAGTATGGCATTTCTTGCACACTGAATCTGGTACGGTAGTTATGAGAGGTGTCTGTCATATGTTGAGTTTGTATTTTGATTTATTTTCCTTTTTAAAATGCATATAGTTTGATCAATGACATTATTTCAAATTACAAAGATGCCCAGTTTAATGAAAATATGCAATTTGTTATATATACAGATTAACTGTACCGTGACTCTCTCAACAACTGAAGCAACCAAAGAGTACCCGGATGCTTTTGAGAAGGCTAGGCATCTTTTGCAACTTTTGACAACATCCAATGTCCCGCCATCTCTGGTACAAATTGCAGATTCTTCCTGTGTTATTTTATTTGACAAGTAATGTGCTAGTCTTCTAATGAATGTAATTCTTAACCCTTATGAGGCCAACTGTTAACATGTCAAAGATTTATAGCTGTTGCAGAATGATTAGTAATATGCCTTATACCTATGGTTCATTGTGAAAAGCTCTTAAGTTTGTCTAAGTAATTTTATTTGATATCTTGTATTCGTGGAACTGATATTGGCTCTTCTACTTCTTGTTTATTTGATTTTTAGGCTTTTGATTTAGCACTGAATGGCAAGCAGCATGAATTCATCAAGATGGGGTTTCAAGAGGGTGGGCTTTGCTCGATGTATGGAATTAAGAAGGTTGGCTTTCTGAAAATAAATCTTAATCATTTATTGCAAGGAGAATCAGATGAGGAATGTGATCCTTTATTTGGGTGTTGTGTACATGCAGGAACAATATCTTAAACGGCTGAAATGGCTCACTCGCTCTCTTAAGGTGTGTAATAGTGATCTACATTTAAGAAGAGAAGACAATTGTTCTAATTAATTTCTCTAATATTTCTTATTACATGATTTGCAATGCAGGTGATTAGAAAATTGACGGCCTGTGGTAATATATACTTTTCAGCTTTAGTAAGTACCGTTTGTGTTCCTTCTGTGATTTTTATGGGTCATATTTCGTTTTTATTGGTGGTGTTTGTGCCTTCCTTAAACTTTGCTTGCCTGCAAATGAACAGGGAGACACTATTACCTGTGTGGGTCCATCTCTTGCGGGATTAAGGACGTTCAGGAAGGTTGTGTTGGCCTGCATTGTTGAAGATCTGGATCCTGCATATCTTATAAGAAAAGAGTCAAAATGGAAGCTGAAGGAGAGTATTAATTGTTTGCTTGCCTGAACAAATGTGGGTGTTCTAGTTCTATTCTAGTAGTGTTATATATTATCACTCCTTGGTCTTTGTAAATGACTTGCTCACAGTTTTCATCACGTTAGATGTTTGTAACTAAAGCTACCGTCACTTTTGATCATTGACGAGTCGACCCTCAACCCTGACTAAGAGACTTCATGTTGCCTAGCTTTGTGGTTTTTGTTCATTTATGCCGTGATGTCTGTTTCAAGGATGCTTCTCCAGGCATAAGATGGAGGGGAACATGATTCCTCCTCCCAGAAGTTCTTGGAAAATTTATAGCTTTCAACAAACGTCTCCAGATTTTGAATAAGTCTACAACCTTGCTTTACAAGCAATTTTTTTTTTTTTTTTTTGAATAATGAAACCCTTCCTTGTTATCACAGGACAAGTTAGAGGATGTTGTAAATCGAAACTCACCAAACAATCACAAAGGTGCTTAAACATAATTAGACAAGCTAAAAACCTGTAAGGTAATAAGCTACTACAATTGCAAGCCAAAAGAGGCTATATAAAGAGGCCCAAGGCAGCCCCATTTAGTACGTCCAAAAACGAATAGGCCCACTGTTGGAGAGAGCCCAAAATGGGCCCAATCCTTGATCTAAACCCAAGACAAAGAACGAGTAACTATCTAGATCTCCACCGTTGAAACTGCTGCGCCGACGCCGTTGCTTTCGAAACCTGACAACCGTCAAAGCTTTGACGCCGGTCAAACCACATCGCAACAAAGCCGTCAGCGTAGCCCCAGCCTGCTAGATCCCACGACAAACTGCTCCACCTCCATCTGCGCCAAACTCTAATTCCAAACCCAATCCAAAATAGTGAACCCCTAGCAAGATCTGGAAGGATCCAAGTCATCTAACCAAGAAACGACAGTCCAAATAAGCTCTCACAATCTAAGCCTGCAAATGAGATCAGAGCTGTAACGTCCCAAACTGCACATCCTCAGTTTAAGCACGTTACAGTGTCGTGAGTCTCTAAATAAAACCAAGAGAAACGCAAAGCAGTTAATTTAAGAAAAACACAAGAGAAGCTTAAAAATATTTTGGAGTGTAAGATCGTTTGGGTGTTCGTAATCGTGATTTACACAAACAGTTATGGTTAGACATATGTATGGTCTGTTCATTGATCTAATCTCATACGGTACCTAAAGATCATCAATTTTATTGAAATTTTGCAGGAATGATCTATACATTAGTATCAATAAAGTGAACGATGGAGATGTGGAAATATGACCGTTAAGTGAGTCAAATAAGGAATTTTACATTTTAATTTCAGACAACAGTAAAACAGAAATCATTATCTGAAACAATTACCAATGATATAGTAATCCTCCATGGAAGTAAGTATTGTCTGAATGAATGAGACAACGGAGACAAAAAAAACCATTGTCCGATTGCTGTACAATGGTTTTTCTTCTACCAATGTTTGATTTTCTTTATAATGTCTCAGCCATTTTTTAATCACCATTGTTTGGTTGAAAAATTGGCATAGTGCTTATAAGATATATATTGTGATTTTTTTAATCCTACCGACCCTTAGTAACCTAATCAAGGTACTTAAGTAATCATATTTGCATTCATCGTAATTCTACCGACCCAAAAAGATGGCGTAATGCTACTAACCCTTAACAATGTTGTAAAAAAGCTTAAATGACAATTGTGTAATTTACTCATTAACATATCTTGTTAGTTAAAATGGATGGATAATGACCTCATGAGGATAATGAAAAGCAATTGCTAATGGTAATTGTGAGCTCAAAGGTGTATCTACTATCTAGTGGTAATTAGATAATTCTGCATATAGTCAACTTTGTACGTAGTATGCATTTGCGTATTTAAGAAAATAGAAAATATTGATATATTGGTCAATCCTATTCAAACACAATATATCCTTGTGAAACTAGGAAAGGAAGGAAAAATATCAAGGATTCCTCAACAAGACCGCTTGAAGTTATGCATGATTTGCGGCTGTGAAAAGGTAAATACAGAGTCAACTGCTTGATTCTGTACAAAGGTAACCGATCTTTATCTTGATTTGATTAGTTATATCTTGAGTGAGGAATGCATGGCTTTTTACATTCAAAGTTATTATCTTCATGATAATTGGTTTTTATTGCATGATTTGTTACATAGTTGATATTTAAGTTTTAATGACAGTGCTTAATCATTGAGAAAGATATGATTGAGGTACATGATTGCTAAGTGCAGGTGTTATGGAAGAAATGATTCTCTGATTATGATTTTTCCAAATCGATATTTTGATGAGCATTATTTGAGGGGGAGCATTTCATGCTCTATAAGTAGCATCTGATATGCTATGCATTTCTTATCTTTTTAGCAGCTGTTGTTTAGACTTTGTTATCTTAGTCTTAGAGTTAAAACTGTGGGTTACTCTTGCTGCATAATGTGCGTGTATGATCATATGATCTAAAGTTTCTCTCTTACTTGCATTCAGGTTGCACTTAAGTTTGGTGAAGCTAAGAGTGATTCGAGTGACAATTGTTGATTGTGTTGGAGAATCAAGTAAGGCCTGGTTGTGTCCAAAACCTGTATGATGGCCATGAGTGAAGTGTACCACTAGATTGAGTGAACAAGTCTATGTTGTCTATATTGATGTCTGAGTTATATCAGTAGAAGACGTTTTTCAGTTGTTCTTGTGTAGAACAAATTAATTAACTCATCATGAATGTGTAGATAGAAATGAGTGAAAACTAGAATGACTAGTTCCTTGTGTAGTTGTGTTGGAGAACTACCTGTCTTTGTAGACTCAAATTGAAGATTAGTGAAATAATCTTATCTGTTGCCTTTTTCCTCTTGGAGGTTTTTGCATCAGATTCTTGATATTACTTTGTTGTGTTCAATACCAAATTTTACAACATTTCTATATCTTTAGAAAGAGAGCATTCCTAAACCCAACTAACCACGCGTCACATATCTATTGTTCCACCAAGCACCGTTGTAGTACTCATTCTTTTTTGGTCATAAACCTATAAAGTGTACGTAGTAGAGACTTTTCTGTCTGAAAACCTTTTTATTGATGGTCTCACTTAAACCTAATATTGTTGACGATGCATGTTTTCTTTATTTTATTAAGAGAGAGTAATTATCTTTTTATTGAAGGTTTTGAACTTTTGATGAGTGAAAAGTGAGATGTTGTAATTTAGCAGCTAGGTTAAAGTCATTACTGTAATTTTCATAGCATTTAACCTGGTTGTTGAAGTTGTTCAAATGAAAATTATAATTTAGCAGTTAGTTGTTCAAATAAAAATTATAATTTAACAGCTAGTTTAAGGGTATTACTGTCATTTTGACTTTTGTAAGTGGATAGTATTGGGCAACTTCCATTTGAGTTTTCATTTGGGCAAAACCCAGATCTAGAAAGAAAGGCGCCTAAAACCCAAGTCAAAAAACGTTCTCCTTCTCCTGTCTGATCGTCGACTCGACAGGAGTCCTCCTTCTCCTCTCTGATCGTCGTCGACGAGAGGATTTCGGCCATTCACTCTTTCACAAGTCACAGCAGAACCAAAATATCTCACTCAACAAGCCCTTTAAACCCTAAACCCCGAACCATGCTCAAAATGATGAGGAGCATCATGCTCCGGCGAACAACCACGATGGCGCGCAACCTCGCCGCCATTGAAACCCTCAACCGCCGCCTCCCATTCCAACCCCGCCACCTGATTCCGGCAACAGCCGACGTCGGCGGTCACGGGTTTCAACTTTTTGTGTTGTGTAGAGAGCTGTGTTGGAGCCTGCAATGCAAGGCCGTGATACGATTGGTCGAGCAAGAACCGGAACTGTGAAAACTCTTGCTTTCGGGATTCCCATTTTGGATAAGATCATTCAGTACAATGCCAAACATGGGTTTGTTTCTTCAGTCACACTCCCTTGTTATATTGGTTGCAGATTTCGTTATTGGAGTTAACTTGAACTTTTGTTATACAGGCGCGGGCGGAATCCTTTGGCTTTGGTGTTGGCTTCGACAAGGGAGCTTGCCAAGCAAGTTGACAAGGAATTCTATGAGGCAGCACCGAGTTTGGATACAGTTTGTGTTTATGGTGTTACGCCGATTGGAAGGCAGATGGGCCAGCTTGACCATGGTGTTGATGTAGTGATTGGCACACCTGGCCGTGTGATTGATCTTATCAAGAGGGGTGTTTTGAATCTATCGGAAGTTCAGTTTGTTGTTCTTGATGAAGCTGATCAGATGTTTCAAGTGGGATTTCAGGAGGACGTGGAGATAATTTTGGAGAGGCTACCTAAGAAACGCCAGACCTTGATGTTCTCTGCAACAATGCCTACTTGGATTAAAAATCTTACTAGAAACTACCTAACAAATCCGGCGGTTATTGATCTTGTAAGTTTTGCATTTTTGTTGTAGTATGTTCTGACTTAGCCCGTCATTAGCATGCATTACTTAGGGTCAGAGCACTAGCAATGACATCACTTAACTGACAGCAACAAGCAGATAGTGATTTCATATGATGGAAATTGATTTTTTATTTTGGTCATTGCATCACTGGAGAATTGTATGATCAACTTGTCAATTTTATGTTTTGGTGAGATTTTACTTCGAAAAATCTAGTGTAAGTGTGTAACATGAGAAATCTGCTATGTTATGATCTGGCTTGCATGTGAATATGTAGGGTTTATAGGATGCACAATTCCCATTTATTTTAGATTTTCAGTGCAAGAAAATTAACAAACTTCCATGTGCTTTAGGTTGGGGAGTCTGATCAGAAATTGGCAGATGGAATTTCCCTATACTCGATTGCTGCAGACTCGTGATACATAACTTTATCATTTTCAGCTATGTTTCAAGGATGACTGCTTTTATAATAATATTCTTTTTCCCTTGTAAAATTTGATTCCATTATTCTATATTCATATGTTTGAGGAAGTTCATTAATTCTTGGTCTTACGCTTCCCACATATGGCTTCCCTCACCCTGGATATGTATTTGTTAGGAACATGCAAAAGGAGGAAAGTGCATTGTTTTTACTCAGACAAAACGTGCTGATCGATTGGCATCTGCCATGGGAAGACAGTATAACTGTGAGGCTTTGCATGGGGACATTTCACAACAGCAGAGAGAAAGGACACTTTCTGGTTACCGAGATGGGCGTTTCAATATTTTGGTTGCCACTGATGTTGCTGCTCGTGGGCTTGATGTGCCCAATGTTAATCTAGTGAGTTTTCTTTCTCTATTCTCCTCCCATTGAGTTAAATGTTAAATTTAGGAACTATCCGTGCCTTTATTGATTCTTTCTTGCCCTGCATATGTACAGGGAGGCACTATTACTGCTGTGAGTCCATCCTGCAGGTATGTATTTTGGTCTACAATGAAAAAGAAGAGATGAATAACGAAAAAATATCAGTTTAACCAATGCACCCTTAACATGGTGAATCTTGAACCATTTCTCATATATTTTTTCATACATGGTAAAACTTAGTGAGTGGTAAGTAACAGTATATGTTCTATATGCTATTTATTGTGAACTGACCACAGAGTTTTCATGCAAAGTTCTTCACCTATCATTTAGTGCTACCACAAGTTTTCCACTTAGCTGCCTGAATGTCTAGGCGTATTGCATCATGTACTCATGTAGTATGGGAGTCTTATTCTATATTAGAGTGTGACCAATGTAATCAATATTTACTGGCAACTAGACTTTTGTGCCAATTTCACTGTACTATTTTGTTAAGCACACTTTTTCCACAAATTGGCCGTGGTATTCTGACAAAGAAAAGGCAGACTTAGCTAAGGAACAATTGATATGATTGGCTTTCTGCGAGAATTCTAAAACAAATTTCTCTTTTATCTATTTAAAATACAGTAATGCAATTGATGTTACTCATGCTCATTGAGTCTAATGCATGTTTTTATTTGCCTTCTTGTTATCCATGGATTTTGTCTTCACCATTTTCATCCTTTAGCAGTCATCGTTTTCTTTTTAATATCTTTTGGAAGTTGTTGGCTACTTTACAATTCTTTCCTTTTTTCCTGCTCAATAGGTCAAGGGGATTTTCTACAAGTTCTTCTCCATCATCCCCCCGACCTGGTTCACCCAATGAGGAGGGAGAGTTTCTGACTCCCAGTCAGGAGCTGGAGGAGATACATAGGGTTCTTGAGGAGCAAGAAGCTGAGTCTAGGGAGGTTCTTGATGAGCAAGAAGCTGAGTCTAGGGAGGTTCTTGATGAGCAAGAAGCTGAGTCTAGGGAGGTTCTTGATGAGCAAGAAGCTGAGTCTAGGGTGTTTCTTGAGGAGCAAGAAGCTGAGTCTAGGGGGGTGAAAAGGGGGAGAATTAATGAAAATTTTGATGGTGCTGAGTCATCTGAAAGGAGAAGTGTTGCTGAGCATGCTGAGGGGAGGGAGGGGAAAAGACTGAGGTTGAGGGATGGCGATTATGAGTCGGGGTCTGAGTCAGATTCAGAGTTTGAATCAGATCCGGAGTCTGAGTCTAGGGGGTGAAAAGGGGGAGAATTGATGAAAATTTTGATGGTGCTGAGTCATCTGAAAGGAGAAGAGTTGGTGAGCATGTTGAGGGGAGGGAGAGGAAAAAACTGAGGTCGAGGGATGGCGATTATGAGTCGGGGTCTGAGTCAGATTCGGAGTCTGAGTCAGAAAGGATACAAGAGGAACAACAACATGTAGAGGAAGTACCGCAAGTGGGAGAGGGAGAGGACTCATCTTCAAATTCAGACTCTGACTCATCTTCCCAGTCATATTCAGGTTCAGGAGAGGGACATGGACATGGACAGGGACAGGATGGAGAAGGTGTATCAGAAGGCCCAGGTTCAGGATCAGGAGAGGGACAGGGACAGGGACATGAAGGGGAAGGTGTATCAGAAGGCTCAGGTTCAGCAAGCTCGGGTTCAGGAGAGGGAGAGGGAGAGGGACAGGAAGAAGGTGTAGAGGTTCAGGCCGTGCAGTCTTCCTCGGATTCATCTTCCTCAGATTCATCTTCCTCTTCCTCATCATCCGGCTCAGATTCAGGTTCAGATGGAGAAGCCGAGCAAGAGCAAGTGCAACACGTTTCGCCTAGGAGTGTGCATGATCATAATCTACTGTTTGATCAAGATGACACAGATATCGATAGCATTTGAGAACTACTGTATCACCTAGGTGTTTCCATCTCTCTTAGCTTTGCTGGTGAGAGCGTCTACTTTTTCTGGTTTTATGTTGCTGATATGGTCACTGCTTATTCTAAAGATCAAAACTTTGCAAATCATAGAACAGTTTAAACAGAAATGCATTACTCTTCCCACTGAGTATAGTTATTGCATTGCATGGAAGGTAAATCTATTCGATCAGTATAGTTATTAAGTCATACAGATGTTGGAATTTAATTGTCATGTTTTGCTTTGAACAAGTTGTTTTTTGTTTGAACGCACAAGTCGTAGTTGCAAGTCCTGTTCATTTGGGATTTGTTGTTATAGACCAAGTCTTTAGGAGTCCTAGAAGTTTAAGTTGTTTAGGAGTCCTACTCAGTTTTCAGTCATGTTATCATTCTTTGTTCTGAAAAACTCTTTAGATATTTCAACAATAGATCCTTATTATTCGATTACTGACCGCAGAGAATTGGATGTTTCTATCTTCGAAATCTGCCGTGCGGATATAACGAAACTGAATGTGGACTATGACTCGTTGCTTAGACTCAGAGTTCCAGCAGCAAGATAATATTGAACAGGACATGATCAGAAGGGAAAAACTGAGAATTCACAAAACCAACATGTATATTCCATTAGAAAACGAGACCTCCATGGCCAAGTCAAGGAAATAAAGCTTGGGCTAGCATAATGATTCTTTAACACCCCACTCATCCCGGCAAAGATGCAAAATCTTTGAACCGAGTTCAGCACGAAAAGAAAGAAAGTGGTGTCAAAGGTCAAGCCCGTTCAGGATTTACGACATGTCGTACGGGAGAGAGAAAAAGAAGCGCGGGAAATTTAAAACATCAAAACCGCGGGAAATTTGTCACTTAGTCAAATGACCTTTTTGACAGATAATTTATCTTTGTAACACACATTACACATCCTATCCTTTGTTAAACCTCTATATATTTTTTTAATGATTTTCTATTTAATATTTTAGTATACCACATGGAGAAGGCACAAGACTAAATAACATCGTAGAAAAATTAAATTAGCGCAAGTAGCCATTGTGATGAATAAGTTTCGTGATAAGTAGAAGTTCTCTGTGTATCATGTTTAAGTTAAAGTAAACATATATTTGATGTTTTGTTGTGTAATCACTTGTTACCTACGCAATTTTAGTTTCATCGTCTTTCTGTTTGCCGCTTTCTTAAAGGATCAACTTCAACGCAACCAGTTACATCTATTCAAGCGTGATTTTGTGAAATATTTTATGTGCAAACTCCAAAGAGGTATGAAAGTCTTAATGATAAATGTGGTTTGAATCTCATCATCCACACGAAACACACCAGCACCAGCCAAGAGAGATGGAAACACCATTGAGGGTCGCTTAGTTTCAGAACAAAACCGATGCTTCAATAGAGAAATCCTTCGGTATTACCATGAACTTTCATACTTGCTTTCTTAAGAAATAAAATAAAAATACAATTTATGGTCAATTATCATTACCCAATACCCACAAAAGGATCCAGAATCTTGGATAAAAGAAATAAAAATCAGGGTAGCCCACATTACAGATTACAGGCCCAATATCATTCAACGTCCCGCCAGTTCCGTTCCGTTCTCTATAAATTACAAAGCCCTCCTCTTTTTCTTTTGAGATAAATTCAGTTTACCACATGAACTTTTGGTCTAAAATCAGTCTGATAACTCATCTTTTTTTTTTTAATCAGTTTCATCCCTAAATTTTCAAAATGATATAATCTCGACCAAAATGACTAAAATAGCCCTTGTTACAGTTTTATTTAATCTTTTTACTCTCTCTCTTTGCTCGACCTGGACTGAGATACCCTCCGTCTCCCTCAATCACCACCAAATCGTGGCCGAATGTGTGGTGGTGCGCCGGCTCGACGCTGCCGGCCTTAAACCTAACTACAGCCGACTTGGGACTCTCCCTTACTATCTTCATTGACCCACCCGGAATGATATCAATTTCTCTCAAATCCCGATTTTTCACCAGACAACAGATTGAGCAAGAGCTCTCTTGCGAAGCAGAATCCGCTTCTCTCTCTGCTCGACCTGGACTGAGATCGGCGGCATCGCCTCCAACCCGACATGCCCTGAACTGAACGGAGGCACACGGACCGGATCCCCATCACTCTTCGCCTAATCTGCTATGATCCGCTGTGCTCGGTTTGGACTGAGATCGGCGGCATCGCCTTCAACCCAAGGACTGAACCACTGATTTGGCAACACTGCTCCGTCGCTGCCGCACCGACAACACCGCCTCCGCGCGCGCGTCTCCGTAAACACAAGCGGACATGCGTCGTCCAATCCAGGAGTATCAAAGCCCATTGGACCGGCGCCGCCTAGCCTAGCCCTTACCCGCTCGTCTCTCGGCGCCGCCTGCAATGGATTTTCCACACAATCTTCATCACCGGTCTTCATCCACCCCTATCACCAGCAATGGATGACGTCGCGGCGCCAGTCACACGTGCCGTGGCACATGTTAAGCCTTGCGACATTCATGCGGCCGGCGGTGAGCGCCTCGAGCTGGTCGGACCCTGCGGAGGCGGGGCCGATGGTGCATATGAGCTTGGTGCGGAATCCATTCTCCCTGAGCTCGGCCTCGGTGATGGCATTGACCTCGATGGAGGTGGAGGAGGAGTAGTCGGGAGAAGGGGAGAGGACGACGCCGGAGACGAGGACGGAGGGGGTTTGATCGGAACCGGCGGCGGAGGCTTTGACGGAGAGGGGAGGGAAGGCGGTAGGAGAGTGGTGGTTGGTGTAGGGAAAATAATATAATGGAAGTAACAACTCAAAACCACACAAAGAATAAATATGCAAAGATGTAAAAGATAGAGGAAAGGGAACACCAGATATAACGTGGTTCGGCGATGTGCCTACGTCCACGGGGCATCAATAACAAGAACTTCCACTATGAAATAATGGGTACACGAGATACACAACTTCAAGAACAGTACTTGAAGGAAACCCTCTCTCACACTTGTTTTGCTATCAACTACTCTACACTCTCAACTTGGAGTGGACACTCTTCTCTACTTGGAAGATGGATGTTTCTCTCTTGGAAGAAATGCTTGAGATGGATGAGATGTTTGGAATGAGCAAATGACTCTCCTTTTATAGGCTAAGGAGAAACCATCTAGACCTGTTGAGGCCTAAAAATCCAGCTAATAGGCCCGATTAATTCGTCAAGTCCAATTCACGCAAACATCAAGCCATGCACGTGGACCCAAGCCACATTCATACATTTTGGGGCTTACAGAGGGGATGTGGTGTGGAAGGTAACGGATCCTGTGAGGCCCATCGTCAAGATGATATTCATCAATAACTTTGGACTTGGGACCAAAGCTCATGCATGATGGACAAAGTCTTAATATGGGCTAGTGAGAGAAATTAGAACCAAGCCCAGCAAAATCTTTAACCCATTAGACTTATTATTTTCCTACCCAAAGCCCATGTAGTTAAACTGGTCCCAGAAACCTAATACACGTCTCCAACTTTTGCTGCTGTAAATCTATATTCAGGATTTTTGGCACTCCCAAGAAATCTCGTCTGTCCCCAAATCTCTATAGTATCACGGCAGCAGGCTACGGCCTAGACCTACCATCGTCACCCTTCTGTCTCCCCTTCACCAACTTGCTTCCATGGGGGAAACCACCCACCAAAGCTTGAAAACCACCTGTCCAAAACTGAGAGGTTTCTCTCAGACCCTTCGTTTTCCAGCAACAACTCTCCTCCCACATCTTGCCTATAAAAAGGGCAGCTCACTGCTGCTAGAGAGGAGGATCAACAACCCAGAAAGCCTCAAGAGATCATGCTTCATCTCTGGAACCCTAGCTCCCTTATTTTCAGTCAGTTCTCATTCCATAAACCCTCCATAACCCAAAATCAAGCTCTCTCACTAAACTCACAGGCTCCCAGCTCCCCCACCATATCCATCTATAAGTCGTGTCTTTTTTTAGAATCGCTGCCGTTACAGTGGAATCGTTGCTGTTACTGCTGTAACTGCTGCTGATACGTCAAACAAGCCGCTGTTGTTACGTCAAACAAACTGCTGCTGTTACAGTTGAGAAGCAGACTACTGCTGTCATTATCAAGCTCATCACAACAGAGTCGTTCTTGGATCCCATCCTCGATCGACTTTGGGCCTGGTTTCGCTTAAGCATTGAGGGCCTGCTGTTCCAAACCCTACAAGCACAAAAACACCCTCACAAGACCTCATTAGGCTCTCCCAATAAATGGTGCTTCATGAATATTCTTGTAACTCATGCCTTGACCATAACTCCAAAATCATCCATGTAACTCATGTAACGTTTGTGTAACTCATGAAACGTTTGTGTAACTCATGAAACGTTTCATACTATTTTATTTATTTTGGTCTGGATATTATAACAATCTCCCTCTCCAAACCAACCTGGGGAAATACGCGGCAAGACTTCTACTTGAAGTCCATCCCAGCAGACTTGCTGCAATACTCCAACTTATGTTGTGGCACAACCGTAGTCAACATATCTGAAGTATTCTTGTTGGTGTGAATTTTCCTCAACTGCAAAAGCTTCTTTGACACTATATCTCGTATCCAATGATAACGTAGATCAATGTGTTTAGTGCGAGGGTGATAAACTGAATTTTTACTCAAATGAATAGCACTTTGACTATCACAATGCATCACATACCTTTCTTGCTTCACACCCAACTCCTGAATGAACCTTTGCAACCATATCATTTCCTTGCCTGCTTCGTTTGCCGCTATGTACTCGGACTCAGTGGTGGATAAGGCAACACACTTCTGTAACTTAGACTGCCATGATACAGCTCCCCCACAAAATGTAAATAAGTACCCAGAAGTGGACTCTCTGTTATCAAGGTCCCCAGCTAAATCTGCATCTGTGAAACCCTCCAAAACGGGTTCGGATCCACCAAAAGATAAGCACAACTTTGAGGTGCCCCTCAAATATTTGAGTATCCACTTAACAGCTTCCCAATGCTCTCTGCCAGGGTTAGATAAATATCTACTAACAACTCCAACTGCATGAGCAATATCTGGACGAGTACATACCATGGCATACATAAGACTACCAACAGCTGATGAGTAAGGGATACCTGCCATCTTGTCTTTCTCCTCTTGTGTAGTTGGGCATAATAATCTGCTTAATTTGAAGTGATTACCTAGAGGTGAGCCCACTGACTTGGTTTCTTTCATGTTAAACCTTTCAAGCACCCGTTCAACATACCTCTCCTGTGACAACCATAATTTATTTGCCTTCTTGTCACGGGTAATCTCCATGCCCAAAATCTACTTAGCTGGACCTAAGTCTTTCATATCAAAAGACTTTGATAAATCTGCCTCCAACTTGTGGATCATAGAAACGTCTTGCCCCACTATCAACATATCATCAACATAAAACAACAAAATTATAAATTTACCTCCAGTGAACCGTTGAATGTACACACATGGGTCTGCATCAGTTCTTTTGTATCCATGACCCACCATGAATGAGTCAAACTTCTTGTACCATTGTCTTGGCGCTTGCTTCAGCCCATACAAAATTTTCTTTAGCTTGCAAACCATGTGCTCCTTGCCCTCGACCTCAAAACCTTCTAGTTGCTCCATGTATATTTTTTCCTTTAAATCACCATGTAGGAATGCCGTTTTTACATCTAACTGCTCCACCTCAAGATCCATGCTAGCTGCCATGCCCAAAATAACTCTGATAGATGTCATTTTGACAACTGGTGAGAAGATCTCATCAAAATCTACTCCTTCCTTCTGCCCGAAACCTTTGACAACCAAGCGAGCCTTGAACTTTGTCAACTGTTCATTCTCGTCCCTCTTCAACTTAAACACCCATTTGTTTTTTAGTGCTTTTCTGCCTTTAGGAAGCTCCACCAACTCGTAGGTACCATTTTTCAACAAGGACTCCATCTCAGACTTCATAGCTAATATCCACTTGTCGCTGTCTGCATGAGTCTTCGCCTCCTCAAAGCATTCAGGCTCTCCATCACCAGTCAACAAAATGTATTTGGAATATGGATTATCTCCATCACTAGTGAGCAAAATATTGAGAAGAATGATACTTGGTACTTGGCTTCAGCACTCTATGAGATCTTCGAACTGGTGCTTGGGCATTTTCTTATTGCTGCTCTTGATTAGGCTCTTCCTGATTAGGCTCCTCCTGATCATGATCATCCTAAACCTGATTCTCCTGGTCATCATTTGCAGCATCTGTAGCTTCTGGTTCTGCCGTATCAGGAACGTCTTCATTAACCATTTCTTGAGGTTTGTTAGACTCTTCTTGGAGCGGAGACGAGTCATCAGTGAGACGCTCTGCATTTTCTAGTATGTTCTTGTCAAAATTTGCAACAGTCTGATCCTCATGGAACACCACATCTCTACTTCTGAATAACTTCTTGGTTATTGGATTCCACAACCGGTAGCCCATCTCTTCATTACCGTACCCAAGAAAGATGCACGGCACGACCTTGTCATCTAGCTTCGATCTTTTCTCTTTTGGAACATGTGCAAATGCTTTGCACCCAAATACCTTCAAGTGAGAATATGAAGCGCTTCTACCGGTCCACACACTCTCTGGAGTCTCCAAGCCCAACGGTACACAAGGTGTTCGGTTGATGAGGTAACATGCGGTTGTCACTGCTGCGCCCCAAAACTCTTTCGCCAGGTTAGCTGTCTTTAGCATGCTTCTCACTTTCTCCAAGATGGTGCGGTTCATCCTCTCTGCTACACCATTATGTTGTGGGGTGCCAGGAACTGTCTTTATGTGTCTAATGCCATGCTTTGAACAATAACCTCTAAACTAGTTCGAAGTGTACTCTCCACCATTATCACTGCGGAGACACTTGAGGGTTCGTCCCGTCTCCCTCTCAACCATGGCATGAAACTCCTTGAAGGTTTGGAACACCTGGTCTTTTGATTTCAACAAATACACCCAAACCTTTCGTGAAGCATCATCAATAAAAGTAACAAAATACTTGTTATGACCTAGTGAGTCAACTTCCATGGGGCCACATACATCAGTATGTACTAGGTCTAAAAGATTCTCCTTCTTGGCGAATGTATTAGAAAAGCTGACTTTCTGCTGCTTACCAAACAAACAGTGATCACAAGAGTCAAGAGAGGTACCTTTGGCAAAGGGAATAAGAGACTTCTTTGCCAGAACTTGCAATCCCTTCTCGCTCATGTGGCCCATCCGCTTATGCCATAGACTTGGGGAAGAGTCTTCTCCAACGTTCAACTCCCCTTTACATATCTTGATGTATGTCTTGTAGAGGGTACAACACAGCTTCCCTCTAGCCACCACTAGTGATCCTTTGGTAAGCTTCCACTTTTGGTCTCCTCCGTGATGATGATATCCTTCCCGATCAAGCACGCCGGTTGACATCAAATTGAGAAGTAAGCCGGGAACATGTCGAACATCTTTCAACATAAGCTTGTTCCCCAAATCAGTCTCAAGGCAAACATCTCCAACTCCTGCAATCTTGGAGTAGCCTTCATTGCCCATCTTTACAATCCCAAATTCTCCACCTCTATATGTAGAGAAGAACTCTTTATTTGGAGTGGCATGGAAAGAGGCTCCGGAATCAACGACCCATGGAACACCGGGAGTATCGTCATGAACATGTAGGCATTCTCCTTCAAGGCAAAGGAACTCATACACATCATTGCACACGGCAGCGGTTGTGTTCCTTGTGTCATCCTTTGGTTGAGAACTGCCTTCTCGCACCTCCCTTGGACCCTTTTTCAACTTGTGACAATTTTTCTTCATGTGCCCAAAAATGCCACAATGATGGCACTTTCCGTTGAACCTCGTTCTGGATCGGCTTACACTCCTTCCATGACCTTTGGGTCCTCTACTCTTGCTCCTTCCTCTGTTCTCCGCCACGAAGACTTGGCTACTGTCGGAGCTTGAGGCTTTTCTCCTTGTCTCTTCATTCAACAAGTTACTTTTGACATTTTCCATAGTCATTTTACCATCAGGAGCAGAGTTACTTACAGTGATGACAAAAGTCTCCCAATTATCCGGCAACGACCCCAACAACAACAGTGCTTGTAATTCATCATCGATCGACATCCCCATGGTTGTCAATTGATTAATTGTACTTTGGAAGTTGTTTAGATGCTCGGTGACCCTCACGCCATCACTATACTTCATGTTGACAAGCTCTTTGATTAAAAAGGCTTTCTTGGCGGCGGTCTTCTTCTCGAACAAGGACTCCAACTTCTTCTATAACTCGTGCGCATCGGTTTCGTTGGCTACGTGGTGGAACACACTATCGTCCACCCACTCTCGAATATGACCGATCGCCTTGCGGTTCATCTTCTTCCAATTAGCATCCGAAGTCCCTTCCGGCTTAGCCTCGACTCCTTCGATGGGCTCATGCAAATCTTTGCAATAGAGGATGTCCTCCATTCGCGGCTTCCATGTAATCCAATTTGAGTGGTTGAGTCGCACCATGGTACTCCTTGAACCTTCCATTGTAACACCCACGCCCTACGAACCAAGGGCTCTGATACCACTGTTGGGAAAATAATATAATGGAAGTAACAACTCAAAACCACACAAAGAATAAATATGCAAAGATGTAAAAGATAGAGGAAAGGGAACACCAGATATAACGTGGTTCGGCGATGTGTCTACGTCCACGGGGCAACAATAACAAGAACTTCCACTATGAAATAATGGGTACACGAGATACACAACTTCAAGAACAGTACTTGAAGGAAACCCTCTCTCACACTTGTTTTGCTATCAACTACTCTACACTCTCAACTTGGAGTGGACACTCTTCTCTACTTGGAAGATGGATGTTTCTATGTTGGAAGAAATGCTTGAGATGGATGAGATGCTTGGAATGAGCAAATGACTCTCCTTTTATAGGCTAAGGAGGAACCATCTAGACCTCATTAGGCTCTCCCAATAAATGGTGCTTCATGAATATTCTTGTAACTCATGCCTTGACCATAACTCCAAAATTATCTATGTAACTCATGTAACTCATGTAACGTTTGTGTAACTCATGAAACGTTTGTGTAACTCATGAAACGTTTCATACTATTTTATTTATTTTGGTCTGGATATTATAACAGTTGGGAGCGGAGAAGGGGGCGAGGAATAAGGAGGAGTGGGGTTTGGGATTGGGGAAGGCTTGGAAATGAGAGAGAGAGAGAGAGACAGAGTAAAAAGATTAAGTAAACCCGTAACAAGGGTTATTTTAGTCATTTTGGTCAAGATTGATGTCATTTTAGAAGTTTAGGGATGAAACTGATTAAAAAAAAAGATGAGGTATCAGACTGATTTTACACCAAAAGTTCAAGGTAGTAAACTGAAATTTACTCTTTTCTTTTTTTTCTTCTTGTAATTAGGGTCAGAAAGCCTCCTCGCTCTAAAAAATTAAAAGTGATGAGCAGGACTAGGGTTTTCAACCGGTATTAGAAACAATCAACAACATCGACGATGATGATGGAGGACAGCGATTTCGTCGTCGTTGAAGAGCCGCGAGAATTCGATGAGATGGATACCACCGACCCTTGGGTGCTGTTGAAAAGCAGCTCTTTCGGACCGATCTGCGATACAAACCGAGGTATACCTTCTTCTCTATCTCACTGTTAGGGCTCTCGCTCGTTATAACTTACATGTTCAATCTTATGGTGCAGCAAAGTTGACGGAAGCTTGGCTGATGGTCAAATCGTCCTTGGAAGAACTAGGGTGTTCATGCACAATGAGTACGGTATGTTGTACTATGTGAATGTGCATTACTTACGCTTTCAATTATGAATTTATGATATTGAAAATGAACAAATTGTTGGAAAATTGAAAATTGCAGGTTGATTCCACAGTCTCAGTTGTATCAACAGAGCCAGATATCAAGCGTAAAACTAAATATCTTTTCAAACTTTTGTTCAAGACTCCTGTTTCGGCACCTCTGGTACACATTGCTCACCCTTGTTATTTTGTTATGAAAAGAATGGTTTGAGCTGAGTTACTACAACGTACCAGGTTAAATTTTTGCTGTGATGGTCTTTCAATTTATCTATCTTGGATTCAGATGTATGATGTGTCTACTGGCTATCTCTTATTAATTGTCTCACCGGTGATTTTCTCAATAGAATTGGTTGTTTTATCGTATTGAACATATGATTCCAGGCCATTGAGATGGCACTCCATGGCAGGCAACATGACCACGTACATCAAGCTTAAAAACTCACAAAGGAGGGCTATGCAAAAAATATGGGATCAAGGTGTGTAATAATTATAGAAATTGAGCATCGATCCGTTATTTATGCCTTCAGAGCATTATCACTATCAGAAAAGTGGGCAACAACAACCATTTTTAATGTTGTGAATTGGGTCAAATGAGACCAATGATTAGTGTCTATTACCAATAGCCACCCCTGGACACTATGATGGGGTATGGTATCCATTGCTGGCGTGGCTAACTCCCACACCCCACTATCACTTTTTTGGTGACTTAATATGTGGGCCCAACAAACTTCATTGGTGACCTTTATATAATAAATAAATAACACACCAATTCCATTGATGATTGACTAAAATAAAATTTAAAAAAAAAAAACAATATTTCTCTTTGGGAATCCACTGGCAATCAACTAACCATCATGGTTAGTGACTCAAAATTTAACACTATCATAAAAGACAAAAGTGACCGATAAAGATCATAAAACACAAATATTATTTGCTCTCAATTCAGAATACTTCGACTACAACAAGAAACTTATTTAAAGCAAGTGCTCACTGCTAATTATACATGTATATGAAACTCTCCTTTTAGTTGATACATTTGCAATCTCCTCTTCCCCATGGATGACTGCATCAGAAAATGTAATCAATACTTAGACAATTTAAAACCGTAACATAACTGTAATATGAGATATCAACTAAAAAACTGTTGTGGAACAATCAAATTTCGGAACAATTCAATCTTAAAGAAATGGTTACATGATTACCTAATAATGAGATGAAATTGTCAAGCAAGTAATCTGTTATAGACAACAACAGGTTCTGCATGAACCAGAAAATGATGGTATTAGTACCTAAAATACTCAGGACATGACAACAAGTTCTAAAAACATTACAAAAAGTAGTGGACAATGTAATTACCTGAAATCTATAAAGACATCATTCATTTGTCAACACCAACAGAAATCTGTAGAACTAAAAATTGAAAACATATCAGGGATACAATGGACAGTAAGTGGATGAAGCAAAACCAATATCCAAAGGGAAAACAATGAAAATTTCTCATGTGTATGAAATGTTCAAAAAAAACAAAAGGCAAAAACCAGTTTGAAGTAAAATTCAATGACTAGAAGATAGACTACTCATCTTACCACTTATATACCAGTTAAACCATGCACACCATAGAAAACTTAGGCAAAAAAATAAAATATCCAGAATGCAACTTAGGCTACCAAATTAAGGTAAGACTTACTTAACTTCGTAAGGGCGCGCCAAGAATGATAATTCTGATAACAGAAGTTCTATGACACTGTTGAATAAACATGATACTTACATATCATACACCATTAGCATGTGTACATTACTTGTAGTATTCAATCTACATGAAGTAATCTCACATTTTAAAAGCCAAAACTGCTATGTTGCTAGAGTAAAAACTGTTAAGTATTCTCATATTTTCACATATACAAAGCAAAAACATATCAGATAAGCAATAATGGGTTTCACATTACTTCATTCACAGATCAACAACACAAATTCTTTTATTAACATGATTAGGAAACACATCAAATCATCTGATTACAGTACGTAAAATCACCTGAAACTTAGTGGCTGAGCTCTTTGCTTAACATATGATCCTGACATGTATTATCCAGAAGTTCTAAGAACACTCACCTGACATTTCTAATAAGTACTCATGTCAATGTTATTTGACTTATATATACATGAATTAGTATTGTATGTGGCAATATAAGTAACATATTGGGTTCATATGACGCATAAAAAAATATATATATAAATGCTTTTTAAAATGAAGTTGGTTTCACCTTGTAAAAGCAAATTCCAATAACTGTGTCGTCATGTTCCAAAAATTGAAGTCCAAGAGCTTGTTAGTGACCAAGATTTTACCCACATTTGGTAGTGTGCTTGCATAACAATAGAATGGTACTCTGCCTCTGGAATTCCAAGGTGCTCACTATCAATATCCATCACCTTCATCTTCAAATCAAAAATTATATCTTGCACTGTAATCCATTACCTAAAGAAACATCAAAAATCAAAACAAGAAACAAAGACACTGAACAGAAAACTACAAGTGAAAACAGTGCTAAACACTGAGAAGGCAACCAACAGTTCTGCAACATTTCTCATAAACAGGAATCATATACTCAATAGTCATAGGTACATAATCAATAGACATGAGCAACGGAACTGAAACAATACCCATATCCGAAGTGTCTAAATTACACAATCATCAATCACACAGAATACACAGAATAAAAAAAGACAAAAGAATAAAGAGAGGGACGGTCGTAAAGAAAGGGGTGAACCTACAAATTCAGAGAGCAGGGGGATAGCTTCTTCGTGCATGTAGCAGATTCCAAGTCAATCTAGCAAGATACTCTTCTTCATCGTTCTCAGTCTTGCTAGACTCCACGGGAACACCGAAATCCCCAAACCCAGAGTAAGGAAACTCGAAAGAGAACAAAAGCAGCTGATTCGTGTTCAGGGCTTTAGGATTCGATCAATACGAGCCGGAGACTGAGCTGAGACAGAGATCAACAAAAAAAAACTAATCACGCAAATAAAAGCCCTCATTTAACCCAATCAAAAATTCCAAAATCTAATTAATTGATTTGATTCATGTGTTATGTGGAGTTGGGAGGGGAGTAGATTTACCTGAGACCAAACAATGTAGGCGATAGGGTTGGGAGAGTGGTTTTTCACTTTTTTCCTTTGATTTTAACGAATTGACACGAATGCCTCTACACACTTGGTTTAATTCGAGCCGCTCTAGAATTGTAATTTTAGTCAATCATAGATATAAGGAAGAATCTCCGGTGATATTTATTTGTTTTAAAGACACCATCAATTTCTTTTTTACACTGTTAAGAATTTAAAAGTTTGCGTGAGGCCCAAGACTCTTGAAGTTTGGCACCAAAATTGACATTGGTGTTATTCTGAAAACAGAAAAATTTACATTGGTGTCTATCGGGTGTGTGCTCTCACCAATCCAGCAAAAGTGGCAAAATAATGGTTGCTGTTGCCCACATTTGTGGTAGTGTATGTGTAATTATCATGTGTGAGTCTTGAAGCTTCATCTTTGAAGCAAGGGTTCTAATTCTGAACTAAGTTAAAAAAATTATCTGGGGTTAGAGAAACAGGAACTAGTTAATCTGGGGCAACAGCTAGCTAGAGTGTTGGACTTAACATCTCTTGATTCGATGGATATGAAATGTTCGAGCTCTTTCTCATCTTTTAATATTGTGTGCAGGAGGAATTTGAGAAAGTGTGGAGACGTCTCAAACGCTCCTTAAAGGTGTGTAACATGATCTAAATCATGTCCTAATGATTGCTTCTTTCTCATATATAGATGTTTCTTTAAGCCTTTGCAACATAATCGTGGTGCAGGAACTTGAAGATTTGACCCACTGTACTCTTTTTCTGAACGTAAGTGTCACTATCGATCTTTGGTTTTGATGGTGCTTTTATCTTTGAATGAATGTAATGGTTGCTTGTATTAAACAGAAGAGAACTCTTACTGCCGTGGGTCCATCTCCAAGATTACCCTGGGTCAGGAAGGTTTTGAAATTCTCCTTTGTTGAGAAGTTAAGTCCTGGACATGTTATTAGGGTTTTCAACCGGAAGCTGAAACGAACAATGAGGAAAAGTGAGAGTGAGTTTGCCGTCGTTGAGCAGCCAAAACTTGATGACGTTGTCAGCGAGGCTATCCCGATGATGGAGGAAAGCGATTTCGTCATCGTTGAGCAGCCGGAGCTCAATAACAAAGTTAGGGATCCTGTTCAGGAGTTGAACAGTAGGTCTTTCCGTCCATACAGTACAAACCGAGGTACCTTCTTCTATCTGGTTCTCCATTCCTCTTTTTGCTTCTCTCTCATTGATCATTTTAACTTACTTTTTCATCTTCTGGAGCAGCAAAGTTGAGGGAAGCTTGGCCGATGATCAAATCGTCCTTAGAAGAACTAGGGTTTTTATGTGCAATGAGTACGGTATGTTCACCTATGTGAATCTGAATTACTACTTAGCTTTCAAATTATGAAACTGAAAATTGTTGTGTTTAAAATTTTGTACCAGGTTGATTGCGAAGTCTCACTGGTATTACCCTGGTCGACAGACAAAGAAATCATGCGCAAGGCCGACTATCTTTTCAAAATTTTGTTGAAGACTTCTGTTCCAACACCTCTGGTACGCATGGCAGACCCCTTGTTATTTTGTTATGAACTGAATGATTTGAGCTACCAAGTTAAACTTATGCTATATATGATGGTCTTCCAATTTCTGCTTCTCCTAAATTATATGAATCCTTTATTTTCAAATTATCATTTTGAATTCAATATAACTGGCTGACATTTCTGCATGATGTGGGTGCTGCCTGACATTTTTCAATACAACTGCTCTTTTATCGTATATATTTTGTTTATTTATATGGGTGCTGTATGATTCCAGGCAATAGAGTTGGCACTCCAGGGAAGGCAACATGATCTCATCGAGCTTACTCAAAATCGTGGGATATGCAAAAAATATGGAATCAATAACAAGGTGTGTGTTTCTAAATTTAATTACTTCCTTGTGTCTCCAAACTTTTGTCAAAAAAAGGAGGGAAAAAAAAACATAAACAAAATTGTGTATGCTTGATGCCTTCGTAAGCATTCTATATATGTATTTGTCATGTGTTAGCCGTTTATTTAAGCTTCATCTTTAACGCAAAGTGTCTTTTTGAACTTAATTAACTGAGAATAGGGAAACAGAAAATAGTTAAACTAGGTAATCACGCTGGCAATATGAACCATTGTTCTGCAGCTTCTAGATGAACCGTCAGGGTAGTGTACGTTGGAGTTAGCATCGATCTCTTGATGAGTTCACATGAGTTATGAAATGTTTCAGTCTCTCTGATCTTCTAATATCTTGTGCAGGAGAAAATTGATAAACTAGGGCGACGTCTCAAACGCTCCCTAAGGGTGTGTGAAGTGATATCTAATTCATGTCCTAGTGATTGCTTCTTTCTCATAGATGTTCCTTTGATTGCAATATGATTGTGGTGCAGGAACTTGGTGATCTGACCCAATGTACTCTTTTTCTAAACGTAAGTGTTACTATTTGTGGCTTTGATGGTGATTTTGGCTTTGGCTTAGTCTACCCGCTCCAGGTGAAGCAATCTAGAAAGTCTACCCGCTCCAGGTGAAGCAATATAGTTTCGACACGTTAACGATTATCAATTTGGCTGAAAATTCGTAAAGATGATATACTCATATATACCTACAATGTGAATAGTTAAGATGAGAAAATATGATATAAAAGTAGGTCAATTAAGAAAATCCGTATATTTTGAATAAATACAGATATTTGGACCTAAAAAAATATATATTTTCGACTTAAAAAAATATTTTCAAACTAAACGGTATGTGAATATACGATCGAAAATGGGGTGAAATGAAGAAATTCTCAACTAATTCTCAACAAGAAGGTCCTCATTAGAACCTCTCCTGGGATAATGCAGACCTTAGCTTCCTCCTCAAGAATTAAAAATGAGGATAGATTATAGATTTATAGTCAACTGGCCATTATTGCTCAACCTGGATAGAAAACTCACGTAGGAAACCCAGAAGGACGGAGAGCTCCAGCAACATATTCGCCAGTGGCCATGTTCTAAATCATGCACCGGATTGAAGTCAGCGCTTAACTCATAAATGGCATGTTATAAAATAGAAGCCAGAACCCAAGTGAGAAGCACACAACCAACAGCATTCATTTGCTCATTTCTACAAGCCAAGATCCTCGTCTTCCTTGCTAGCCTCACCTCCATTATGGCATTAACCATATCCCCACTGCTCATTTTGGTTCTGAGTACTACTGTTTTAGCCATGGCCAGTAGTACTCATCATGAGTTGAAAGAAACCCAACTGTCTATATACTTACACGACTTCAACGCCGGTCCAAATCTCACGGATACACCAATTGTAGGCATTGCCGGGAAGCTTTGGAGGTACGATCAATTTGGAACAGTTTACGTCGTTGACGACCCCATAACTGTAGGCCCAAGCCGTAAGTCGGCGGTAGTTGGCCGAGCACAGGGTATTGCTGTAACAGCATCACTAGACGGACGTAACGCCCTAGTTTTGCTGTCGATTGTGTTCACAAACAAGATGTACAATGGCAGCACTATTGAGATTCAAGGAAACAGTAAGCAATTTGAGCCGACAAGAGAGGTGGCTGTGGTTTCAGGTACTGGTAAGTTTCGGTTTGCTAGAGGGTATGCTACGCTTGAAACTTACTTCGTCGACCACCCAACTGGCTACGCTGTTATACGATCCAACATTACAGTGCAACACTATTAGACATTTACTAGACTACAAAATGATGTTATTCAGTTCTGAAATTAGTCGGATAAATAACGACAGAATGTCCTATGATATAGACTTGTAGTCATTTACCAATTGCTTGATTGTGTGTTTATGCCTGCAAGTGTTAATTTCGATTGTTCCAGCACCTCTGGTACGCATGGCAGACCCCTTGTTCTTTTGTTATGAACTGAATGATTTGAGCTACCAAGTTAAACTTATGCTATATATGATGGTCTTCCAATTTCTGCTTCTCCTAAATTATATGAATCCTTTATTTTCAAATTATCATTTTGAATTCAATATAACTGGCTGACATTTCTGCATGATGTGGGTGCTGCCTGACATTTTTCAATACAACTGCTCTTTTATCGTATATATTTTGTTTATTTATATGGGTGCTGTATGATTCCAGGCAATAGAGTTGGCACTCCAGGGAAGGCAACATGATCTCATCGAGCTTACTCAAAATCGTGGGATATGCAAAAAATATGGAATCAATAACAAGGTGTGTGTTTCTAAATTTAATTACTTCCTTGTGTCTCCAAACTTTTGTCAAAAAAAGGAGGGAAAAAAAAACATAAACAAAATTGTGTATGCTTGATGCCTTCGTAAGCATTCTATATATTTGTCATGTGTTAGCCGTTTATTTAAGCTTCATCTTTAACGCAAAGTGTCTTTTTGAACTTAATTAACTGAGAATAGGGAAACAGAAAATAGTTAAACTAGGTAATCACGCTGGCAATATGAACCATTGTTCTGCAGCTTCTAGATGAACCGTCAGGGTAGTGTACGTTGGAGTTAGCATCGATCTCTTGATGAGTTCACATGAGTTATGAAACGTTTCAGTCTCTCTGATCTTCTAATATCTTGTGCAGGAGAAAATTGATAAACTAGGGCGACGTCTCAAACGCTCCCTAAGGGTGTGTGAAGTGATACCTAATTCATGTCCTAGTGATTGCTTCTTTCTCATAGATGTTCCTTTGATTGCAATATGATTGTGGTGCAGGAACTTGGTGATCTGACCCAATGTACTCTTTTTCTAAACGTAAGTGTTACTATTTGTGGCTTTGATGGTGATTTTGGCTTTGGCTTAGTCTACCCGCTCCAGGTGAAGCGAGAATGAGTCGCTAATGGTTAATTTCTTCTAATAAACAGAAACATTATCTTACTGCTGTTGGTCCATCTCCAAGATTACTCTGGGTCAGGAGGGTTCTGAAACTCTGCATAACTAAAAAGTCGAGTCCTCGAGATGTTATTAGTGCGTTCATATGTAAGTTTGATCAAAGAGTTGCATTTGTTCGGGATCTTGATGTACCTAATGTTGAGAAGACTGCCCATTTGGTGAACAAAGATGGTGCAACTGAAGTGACGGTTCCCTTTCTTGAACGACTAGGTAAATTTTATTTGTCTATTCTTGTTGGTTTCTCAGTAATTCAAGTGAGATATAGAATGTCCTTCTATGCTTGAAAATAAGCATTTGGTTTGAAATGAAGAAAATATGATAACTAAGTTCATACCTGCATTCCACTTGCATTTATTTGATTCTCCAATTTGAAGTTGGTTTGTTGTGCTGTTTGTAGCAACAAGGATGGAAGGAGCTTTGCCAATAGTGGAGTCATCTTTAGAGAAATATGGCATTTCTTGCACGCTGAATCTGGTTCGTAAGTTATGATATGTGTCTATATGAAATCTTGAGTTTGTATATCTGATTTAATTACCTTTTCAAAATGCATATAGTTTGATCAATGACATTACTTCAAGTTAAAAAGACGCCTGGTTTAATGCAAATATGAAATTGTTATACAGATTAACCGTACCGTGGCTATCTCAACAACTGAAGCAACCAAAGAGTACCCTGATGCGTTTGAGAAGGCTAAATATCTTTTGCAACTTTTGACAGCTTCTAATGTCCCGCCATCTCGGGTACAAATTGCAGATCCCTCCTGTTGTTATTTTCTTTGACAAGTTATGTGCTATTCTCCAAATGAACATAAATCTTAACCCTAGTGAGGCCAACTGTTAAGCGGCACGTCATGCTGTTGCATGGATGCCAGTGTGTAAGATTAAGATGTAAAATGATTTATAGCTGTTGCAGGATGAATAGTAATCTGTGCGTATGCATATATAGTTCACAATGAAAAGCTCTACTGTTTGTCTACCTACTTTTATCTGATATCTTGTATTTGTGCGCAACTGCCAACTGATACATATTTTTCTACTTTTAATTTGTTCATTTGTTTTTCAGGTTATAGATTTAGCACTGAATGGCAAGCAGCATGAATTCATCAAGCTAGGGTTTCAAGAAGGTGGACTTTGCTCGCTGTATGGAATAAAGAAGGTTGGCTGTGTATAGATTTTCTTCCGTGCATGTAGTATGTAATATATGTAGCACTTTATCTGAAAGAAATCCAACTCTTTATCATTTACTGCGAGGAGATATAAGGAATGTGATCCTTAGTTTGGGTGTTGTATACATGCAGGAACAATATCGTAAACGGCTAAAATGGCTCCTTCGTTCTATGAAGGTGCGTAATAGTGATCAAGACTGAAGAAGAAAAGACAGTTGTTCTACTTTCTTCTCTAATGTATCTTATTACATGATTTTCTTTGCAATGCAGGGGATTAGAAAATTGACGAGCTGTGGTGCTGTCTACTTCAGAGCTGACTATTCAGTTTCAGTAAGTACTGTTCATTTGTGATTTTGATCTGGTGTTGGTGCCTTTATTGATCTTTGCTTGCCTGCAAATGTACAGGGAGACACTATTACTGCTGTGAGTCCATCTCGTGCGGGATTGAATTCATTCAGGAGGGTTGTGTTTGCCTGCATTGTTGAAGATATGGATCGTGCATATCTTGTAGAGAAAGAGGCGACACGGAAACTGAAGAAGAGTATCAAACGCAGTATCAAGCGTTTGCATGTCTGAACATGTCTGAGTGATCTAATTCTATTCTACCAGAGTTAATTAACCCTAGGTCCTTGAAAATAACTTGTTCACGTACAGGTTTTGGTCACGGTAGATGTGCGTAACCTATACCTACATAAAGAGTGATCGATATACTTGATTACTTGAGCTTCTTGGACTAAGTTTATTATCAAGCTCTCTATATTGGGTCTCACGTTCTAATCAGCACAGGAAAGTGAGCGCTCCTTCCATTATATTGGAGAAGATCATGAACATGTCAAAGATCTTTAAGGATTACACTAAGCTTAATTTAAAGTAACTCATGGTTAGCATGGATTATTAATATACATCTCTTTGTTCATGGTATAAAATAGAAGCCAGAACTCAAATGAGAAGCACACAATTACAACAGTTCATTGCCTTTCTACAAGCCAGTTAAGCTCCTCGTCTTTCTTTCTACCTTCACCTCGAGTATGGCATTAACAATAAAATCCCCACTGCTGATTCTGGTCTTCATTTTACAGTTTCGATGTGATGAAGCGCTTCGACAATAAAATCAAGAGCTGATGCCTTAACTGGGAATGTTGCATCATTGTTCTTGTCTTATTCGATGAATTTGCCCTAGCTAGATATGATTACGAGGTTCAAGTACTTATAGCCTTTTGAGACCGCTACCTTGAGTAGAAATTGTGTGCAACTTCCTGTATTGGGATTTTGATTTAGTAATCTGGCTACTTGAATTTACTCTCAAAATTTCAAAAGCGATCGATTACGTACTGAATTGTAAGGAGTAACACAAGAGAGAATGATCAGCTATTCAGCACAGAAAGATTCTTATAGAAATAATTAGAAACTAGGGACACATGTATTATATCCAGGTAATCATACTAGCTAGGATCACATGAACCATAGTTTAGGTGTTCTGCAGCATTTGTGCAACGTACCAAGCTAGCTAGGGTGTTGGACTTAACATCTCTTGATTTGATATATGCTACGATTGATATCAAATGTTTTCAGTCTTTCTGATCTTCTAATATCTAGTGCGTGGAGACGTCTCGATCGATCAAACGCTCACGCTCCTTAAGGGTGTGTTAAGCTAGCGATCCAAATCATGTCTTAGATACTCAGATATGAGTAACTTCAAGTTTGGATTGAGCATGAGCCATAATAATTATCCAATGTGATCTAAACATCTCAGTTGCTTAATTTATGCAGTTTCTTCTTCTCTAATCATCTAAACAAGCTTGTCACGTTCTGATCAGTAATAACAGATTTACAGTCAGCGCTCCTTGTATTATTATAGATCAAGAACATGTCAAAGATCCTCAGCGATTACGCTAAGCTTAATTTAAAGGAACTCATGGTAAGCATGGCTTTTTAATTAATATATGTTTGTTCTTGGTATATATAAAACAGATCGAAGCCAGAACCCAGCACACTATTGCAACAGTTCATTTCCTTTCTCCAAGCCAATTGGTCTCCTCGTCTTCCTTGCGTTGCTAGCCTCACCCCAGTTATGGCATTAACTATATCCCCACTGCTCATTTTGCTTCTGAGTACTACTGTTTTAGCCATGGCCAGTAGTAGTACTCATCAGTTAAAAGAAACCCAACTGTCTATGTACTTACACGACTTCGCCGCCGGTCCAAATATCACGGATATACCAATTGCAGGCATTCCCGGAAAGCTTTGGAGGTATGATCAATTTGGAACAGTTTACGTCAACGACGACCCAATAACCAAAGGGCCAAGCCGTAATTCCGAAGTAGTTGGCCGAGCACAGGGTTCTGCAATAACAGTATCACTAGACGGACGTAACGTCCTAGCTCTTATGTCGATTGTGTTCACAAACAAGAAGTACGATGGCAGCACTATTGAGATACAAGGCAACTATAAGCAATTTGAGCCGAGTACAGAGGTTCCTGTGGTTTCAGGTACTGGTAAGTTTCGGTTTGCAAAGGGATATGCTACCTTTGAAACTTATTTCTACGACATTTCAAGTAGCTACTCTGTTGTACGCTGCAATATTACAGTTAATCATTATTATTAAGTTTACCTACTACATGATTTTTTTTTTTTTTTTTTGAGGGAAAGGGATGTGACTCCCGTGGGTGATAAACTCATCCATTAATAACGACATTCCGAGGTCAACCTGAAAGCGAACTAGCTTTCATTTACAAATCATTGCTCACAGTTTTGGACTCAATTCGAAAACGAAAATGCAAAGCCTACGACTCGATGCTAAAAACCTACAGCCCAAAAAGGCGGACACTTCAACCACTACAACTAAAAGCATACTAACTCAAAAACTAATGTCCACAAGAGGACTTTATTATGGCCTAGAAATCAATAACCTACATCACCAACCAAAGTACCTCAACTTAATGAATCGAGGCCTAAGACCCTTCCGATGTACCTTTCCATCAAAAAGGGGGGTAGACTCCTCGGTAAGGTTATGTAGCGATCTAAGCCCTACATTAAAGAGAAAGAAAGAAAAAGAGGCTGATCGAAGCCCAGCCCACCAGATTGCAAAATTACAATCCAGAGGACCAAGGCCTGACTCTCATGTGGCTCGAACCGGCGTCGTGCTTGCCGGAGGAGCCAACCACGATCGACTTAATCTGGTGGCTCTTCAGCCATGGACCACATGCTCTCTGACCTGCCTCCTTTGCTGCAAGCGCCGCAAGTGACCGCCGTTGCCCCAACCAAAACCTCCGCTGTCTTTAAAGACTCCTTACGCCCGACCAAAACCACAGCCCAACCGAAAACGATTCCACACAGACCTCCGCCACTCCTAACACTTTCCCAAATGGATTTCCAAACACCACAAGAAACCCCGCAACTCGATCGTCCAATCAAGATCCAACTTCAAATGTCAAAATCAGAGTCGTCACCCTCTCTCGATAAGACACATTCACTCAGACCAGAAACCGCTCTCGTTTGTGAAGGGGACTCGCCACCGACGAAGGAACAACAGCTTCAAAGGACCCGCAGTAGACGGAACCAATGAACGCCGTCACCTGCTACTCGAAACCCTAGGGTTTCAGAGCTTCTTTTTTTTACAATATGTTGTTATCTTACTAGATGATTGCTTTTGGGATGTGAAATCCACTCCTTAAATTGTAATCAACACTCCCACTTTCTATTTTTAGTCATCATTTGCATAAAAAAACAAAAGTTAAGTCACTAAAGACAAAATTTAAGTTACCAAAAACAGAAAATGGGAGTGTGGATTACAATTTAGAGTGTGGATCTCACTTTCCTTGCTTTTAGTTTTGAAATTTGTTGCATAAATGACGAACGGATCAATGTTCTATTTTATGGAGTTGTAGTCTTTCACCATTTGCTTGATAAATGCTTGTAAGTTGATATTCACTATATATCTATTGGTTGAGTACTGTTCATAAGCACTGTTCATAAGCGCTTGGGCTTGGGCTTTTCTTTCTCTCCTTGGGTCTCTCGCTCGGGCTTGGGCTTCTTCTTTATCTCCAGATTCTTCTCTCGCCGCTTTGTATATCTCTCTCGATCTCTCTCGATGTCATTCAGCCAGTTCCATCTTTCTTCCTCTCTCGATCTCTCTCGACACCGCCGAATCATATCTATCAAGAGATTCAGCCAGATCTCAAGCTCTTCTTCCCTCTCTTTTGTCGCTTCCTTCATCTCTTGCTCAGCACCTCTGAAAGAACCTGGACTCCTCCTCTCTCTCTCTTATCCTTCTCCTCTCTCTATTTCCTCTGTTTTGGTAAGGTTGAAGGAGAGAGGGAGACCAGACTCAAAGAGAGAGTTTGGGTGCTAGATCAGAGAAAAAGGGATAGCAGAGGTCGTGCGCGCACACTTGCAGAATCTGTAAACTCTGTATATGTGCAAATGTGACTCTACCTGAGGTAAGTAATGATTTGGTGAATGAAGCATTTCCTGTAATTTAGAATTGAACTCTTGAATATGCAAATCTCAAAGCTAAGGTGTAAATGTACTTTATACGATTTCAATTGATGAGTGGTATAGACCAACATTCTAACAAGATCTTCATATGATATTCCCCAGTAGTTAAGGCAAACATGATTTGAGTTTGCCTTATTTCCTGTATTATATCTTCTAAATAATTTGAGTTTACTTATTCTTTTGTCTTGGTAATCATGATGTTATTCTCGATCGATCAGATGATGACCAAGTTGTATAAGTTTGTTTATCATATCTGAGATTCTTAGATATGTGTGACTTCTTTTACATTCATGAGACTTCTTTTGTAATTTTATGAATATTCCTCATTTCCTTTTGTTTCACTTACAATAGAGATGGGTCCTCAGAACCGGATACTCTTAAGAAAACAATGCTTACAGAACTTGGAAAACGAACAAAGAACTGATCACACTATCTCAAATGATAATCCAAATATAATAGGTATTCATACATTCTCATTCTATCTTTATTATCTCTTTATTGAGTCGAGCTATTATGTCTTTATTATCTCTTCATGATATACTTTGCAGCCCCTGTGTCTAGAATCAGAAGGTCCTCAAGAAAAAGGTTTTTTCAAGACTTGGATATAGAAGGAACATCGGTAGATTTCGAAGATGGACGTGCATACAAATCAGGAGAATTAGATGGTGAGATCTATTTTCATACAAATAAAGCTCGATACATAACATAATGTCACCGGTTTTCTTCTATCTTCTCCATTATGTGACTAATAGATATGCAAATTTTGTTTTACCCTGTTTGTTTAGTTAGCATCACATTTAACTCTCTGCAGTTTGCATATTCTTTTGTCTTCGTAATCATGATGTTACTCTTGATCGATCAGATGATGACCAAGCTGTATAAATTTGTTTATCATATCTGAGATTCTTAGATAGTGTATTAAGATATTAAAGATGAGTATTGAAAATTACTCATAAACTGAAAATGAACAAAGAACTGATCACACTATATCAAATGATAATCCAAATATAATAGGTATTCATACATTCTCATTCAATCTTTATTATCTCTTTATTGAGTCGAGCTATTATGTCTTTATTATCTCTTCATGATATACTTTGCAGCCCCTGTGTCTAGAATCAGAAGATCCTCAAAAAAAAGGTTTTTTCAGAACTTGGATGTAGAAGGAACATCGGCAGATTCTGAAGATGGACGTGCATACAAATCAGGAGAATTAGATGGTGAGCTCTATCTTCATACAAATAAAGCTTGATACAAAACATTTAAATATTTCTTCATGATATATCACTTAACTATGTCACCAGTTTTCTTCTAACTTCCCTTTGATGCCACTGACTTTTGAAACATGCTGTACTTTTCCAAAACTTAAGACATAAATGGGTAACAGAAGATAAACGATCAGATACCGAAATAGGTATATATATATATATATAGTTAAACTATATTGTAAAAAGGAACTTTTGGCATAAACCTAACTTCATGTATAATGAATTTGACGAAATAGGATCCCCTCTTTTAGTTCTACATGTATCTTTGTTAGATCTGTTTTTGCTTTAGTATATGTCGTTATAGTTAAATTATATTGTAATAAGGAACTTTTGGCATAAACCTAACTTCATGTATAATTAATTTGACGAAATAGGATCCCCTCTTTTAGTTCTACATGTATCTTTGTTAGATCTATTTTTGCTTTAGTATATGTCGTTATTTAATGTCTTGGTTTTTTTTTTTTTTTTAAATAATAATTATCCATTTGAACCTTATGCACTTCCTATATTATAATTGACGTTTTAATCATGGGTATTGATTTATAGAAAATTTATCATTTCAAATACTTATGTTAAAGATTTAGATCTATTATGACCATCAATGTATATGATACTATCAGACATAATTGTGTACCTTTTTATGAATAGCAGTTGCAAATACTCTTGACAGTTCGTGTTCATTTGGTCAAGCACACTATCAAAGACAAAAACAAGGTTATGTGTGTTTAATTATGGTTTTTTATTTATTTTACCCCTGAAAATCAATGTATGGTCTATGAACTTAATTGAAATTAATTGCAATCGCAGGTGTTGTTATTGAATACAAAGATTTCGGAGATGATACCTTTCAATGTGCCCATTGCAATGCATATTATTGGCGAAATGAAATGAATACACGTGGAGTCTACATCGGTTGTTGCAAAGGAGGACAAGTAAGATTACAACAATCAAATCAAACTCCATCATTTCTTGAATATTTATTAGAATCAAAAAATGGTGCAAAAAGTAAACATTTTCGAGATAATATAAATGTCTATAATTCAATGTTTGCTTTTACTTCAATGGGTGCGAACATTATCAAAGACATAAACAAAGAATCTGGACCTTATGTTTTTAAGATATGTGGACAAGTGCATCATTTAATGGGATCTGTTTTACCATTGTCTGGAGAAACACCTAAATTTGCACAATTATATGTTTATGATACTCAAAATGAACTATCAAATCGTATCAATGCTTTAGGTCCTAACAAAAAACAGAGAATTGATCCTGATATCGTAAGCGGACTTATACAAATGTTTAATGAGATAAATGAACTAACAAAGATATATCGAAACGTTAGAGATAAATTCAAATATGATTCCTTACCATCGGTCAATATGACTATGTTAAGTCGCCAATCATTTGATAGCAAACAATATATGAAAAACCAACAAACGAAGAAATAGGTGGTTTAATAGTTGGTGATATCGGGGAGTTTATTCAAACGATGGATATTTAAAACGAATCTCTAAAATACATCCAAAATATATGTCGTTGCAATACCCTATACTTTTTCCTTACGGAGAAGATGGATATCGGATCAACTTATATTTGCAACGAACATCTAGAAATGAGAATAGTGAAAGAAAAAGGATGTCAATGCGCAATTTCATTGCATACCAAATTCACAAGAGGAGTAACCAATCAAGCACTCTCTTAAGAGGTGGAAGATTGTTCCAACAGTATTTAGTTGATGCATATGCAACTGTTGAAGAGAATGAGCTAGATTATATTAGAAAACACAACGATGATTTCAGAATTGAAAAGAAAATGGATATATTTGCTGCTTCTTCAACAAGAATTACTGAAAGTTGTGATGTAGGACAGAGAATTATTCTTCCAAGCTCTCACACTGGTAGTCCTCGAGATATGATTAACAATTACCATGACGCAATGGCAATTTGTAGACAATATGGTAACCCAGACTTGTTTATAACATTTACTTGCAATCCTAAATGGCCTGAGATAACAAGATACCTTCAAAACAATCCTACATACAAGCAGGAAGATAGACCAGATATAACCGCACGGATTTTTCAGTTGAAATTAGAAGATATGATTTCATACATTAAATCAGGTGAACCATTTGGTGAAGTTGAGGCAAATGTATGCACAGTTGAGTTTCAAAAAAGAGGATTACCTCATGCTCATATGTTATTTTGGTTGAAAAAGAATTACAAATGTTATACAACCAATGATATAGACTCTATTATTTCTGCTGAATTGCCCGATAAAAATACTAATCCACATCTTTTTGAAATTGTTAGTCAATTCATGATTCATGGACCTTGCGGACCATTAAACTTAAAAGCCCCTTGCATGCGTGATGGAAAATGTTCCAAATTTTTCCCAAAGCCTTATAACGCTAATACCATATTTATTGGAATTAAACCGCCTGCGTATAGAAGACGGGACGACGATATAAATTTTGTATTGAAAGATAAAGTACATATCGGAAACAATTTTGTTGTACCTTATAACTCTAAATTATTGTTAAGATACAATGCTCATATTAATGTTGAATCATGTTCACAATCAATGTTAATCAAATATTTGTTCAAATACATTAACAAAGGTCCAGACCAAGCTCGCATTTTATTAAATGAGGATAAGCATGATGAAATTCAAACATACCTAAATTGTCGTTATTTAAGTCCACATGAATCTGTATGGAGATTATTTGAATATTTTATTCATTCGAGATATCCTGCTGTTCAATACTTAGTTGTTCATCTACCTTCAGAAGAAAATATTATTTTTAAAAAATCTGCTACTCTCGAATCAGTTATTAAACATCATGGTAATGATCATACTACACTTACTGGGTGGTTTGAAGTAAATAAGAAATCTGAGGAAGCAAGACAGCTAACTTATGTTGAATTTCCTACCAAATATGTTTGGGATAACAAAAATAAAGAATGGACGCCTAGAAAAAGATATAAAACCATTGGTAGAATGCAACATGTTCATCCCTCAAGAGGTGAAGTATATTACATGAGAATGCTATTAAACAATCAAAAAGGTTGTAGAAATTATGATGAAATTAAAACAATTAACGGTGTTACATATTCTTCTTATCAAGAAGCATGTCGAGCTTTGGGTTTGTTAGGAGACGATAAAGAATGGTGTGATGCCCTAACAAATTCAACACATTTTGCTACAGCATCGGAAATGCGTCAATTATTTGCAACAATTATTATATTTTGTGAAGTAGCTAACCCACAAAAATTGTTCGAGTTATATTGGTTGAACATGTGTGATGATATTGTACATAAAATTCAAATAGAAATGAAAAATCCAGATTTAATCATACCTGAACCTGAATTGAAAAACAACCTTTTATATGAATTAGAAAAAATATTTAACATGTCATCTAATTCGTTAAAAAAATTTCAATTGCCCATGCCAGATGAGAATAAAATAGCAGAGCTTAACAACAAATTGTTAAAAGAAGAACTTAATTATGATTTATATTTGTTAAAACATCAGCACGAAACTTTTATAACGAAACTAAACAATTGTCAAAGAATCACGTATGATTATGTTACAAAAGTTGTTGAAGAAAAAAAATCTGGAGCCTTTTTTGTTCATGGTAGTGGCGGAACTGGAAAAACATTTCTATGGCATACAATAACTACCAGATTGAGATCTGAAGGAAAAATTGTTTTAACCGTAGCTTCATCAGGTATTGCATCATTGTTACTTCCAAATGGTAGAACAGCGCATTCTCGATTTAAAATACCACTTAATGTCACTGATGAGACAATATGTCCAATAAAAAAAGGGACCCATCTTGCAAGACTTTTACAAAAGACTGACTTAATTATTTGGGATGAGGCCTCTATGTGTAATAAATATTGTTTTGAATCATTAGATAAATCCCTTCGAGATATTATGTCACACTCTAATAATAGACAAATTGAAGAACTATTTGGTGGGAAACCAGTTTTGCTAGGCGGAGATTTTAGACAAATATTACCAATTATCCAAGGAGGAACCAAGGAAAAAATCATTGAAGCTTCTTTAAACAAATCTAAACTTTGGTCATCTTTCAAAATATTTAATTCAACAGAAAATATGAGATTGTCAAAAAACGGTCTCACTGATGAAGAAAAGAAAAATATTTCAGATTTCGCAGATTGGATCTTAAAGATTGGCGAGGGACGTATACAATCAATTAAACATACAGATGATAAAGACACGTCGTGGATTAAAATTCCAGAGCATTTATTAATAAGTAATCATACATGTCCTATAGAGTCAATTTTTTTAGCCACTTATCCTAACTTTGATATTAAATACGATAACATTGATTATTTAAAAGAACGCGCAATTGTTACAACACGAAATTCAATTGCTCAAAGTATAAATAATTACGCTATTAATTTAGTGCCAGGTGATAAAACTACATATTATAGTTCAGACACAATCTTAGCAGATTCTGGTACCAACAAAAACATCGATCTCTTATATCCAACTGAATTTTTAAATCAACTTGACTTTAGTGGATTACCAACGCATGAATTAATTTTAAAACTCGGCATGCCCATAATGTTATTAAGAAACATAAATCAAATTTCTGGCTTATGCAATGGCACAAGGTTGATAGTGACAAAATTATTTGACAGATTAATAGAGGCAAAAATACTAACCGGTAACAATATTGGACAAAAGATTTTTATACCAAGAATCGTTTTAACTGCAACTGAACACAAATGGCCATTTATATTTAAGCGACGTCAATTTCCTATAAAACCATGTTATGCAATGACTATAAATAAAAGTCAATGTCAATCATTAAAACAAGTTGGTGTGTATCTTTCTGAACCAGTTTTTACTCATGGCCAACTTTATGTTGCATTATCAAGAGCCACATCAAAAGATCATCTGAAAATTCTCATAAACAATAAAAATGATGTTCCAAATAAATACACAAAAAATATAGTATTCAAGGATGTTTTACAAAATCTATGATCCTATAGAATCAATTTTTTTGACTACTTATCCTAACCTTGATAATAATTATAGTAATATTGATTCCTCTTGACTCTCTCTGCTTCAAGAATCTCTCTCTTGCACATCACGTCAACACCTAATCTCTCTCTATCTCTCTCGAATCATTCCAGCTCGCTGTCTCTGTCAAAACTTTCTTCTTCAAGAACTTGATGTCGCGTCAAGACAAAGGTGAGAAACTCTATTTGCGTTGCCATTTTCAACCTATCTTTTGTTAATCAAAAGGAAGGAAAAGAGAAGAATCAGACTTCATCTATCGTTGTTCAGCTTCAAGTACTTAGATTCAAAGCACTGCGCACAACATGAATTTAAGTTCAATCCTAATTGTACTTGACTTCCCAACGACAAAATTTAACCTTTGATTTTATTAGGTGATTACATATTACTTATTTAGCAAATCAGCTCATGTTGAGTTCATGCGAAAGCACACAGCAGACAAAGTATTATCTTTGGATGACACTTCGTTTATGTCACGGATCCTTAAAGTAGTCACATTGTAATTGCATCTTCTATGCTGCTTAGATTTGATTTCAGGATGCATATGTTAAGACTTTTACAAAGCTCAGTTATAACTATATTTTTACAACGAAGTTCAGTTATGCATAAAGCTAGCTTCATATTTCATTTTTACTTATTTCAAATTCTCTGCATATACCATGGATTATTTTCTATCATTAAGAAATTTGCATCCTAATCAGGAATCAATACAAGCCTTTAGACCTATTTGTATGCCTCTTCGTTTTCTTGAATTTCTTGAATTTACATATGTTCAATGAATTTCTTACTGTGCCATCATAGCAATTGAAAACATATTCATATACTATGTTATCATAGCAAATTTTAGTCGATTCAATCTACATAGTTATATGAAAGATTATATATTAAGCATGATAAAATGACTGAAGAAAACTATGTGAAAGATGCAGGGCCATATATCAGTCTCGCAGTTTTTAACGTTTCTATAACCTATTATATTGTTCATGGCTTTTTCAATTATATTATTGATTCAATTCAATTAGAGATCAGAGCTAATGATGCTTTTTTATTATTTATATTATTTAAATAATATATGATGGTTCCAGAAAATGGAAGACTCTTCAAAGAACCTTATCCTTATCATAAACAGTGTATGATAAAAATAAGAACCTCCATTCATATAAAATCTTATTGGCTCTCCGTTCTCTTTAAGAGAAGTCATTGTCTGCACTGGTAAGTTTAGAACCTTGATCTACTGATTCATATCTACTAAACTACTTAGAATCCTCCTCTTTAAGCTTTCAAATATGTGATAAATTATATCATCAATCAATTTTTGTAGACAACTTCTATGTTGTCAAGTCTATCAACCAATCTGTATTTAATCACACATAAATGCATATATCAATTCCATAATTTTCCATTTCTTCTTAATGAACTTGATTATAGATTTGTCTGTGATCTGATGTTGCAGACTATTAAAGTCTTTGATTTGTATCTATATTTGTACACGGAGCTTTCTATACAGTTTACAACTTTATCATTATTTCTTATTATCTTTTCTCTGGTATCAATTTCATTATTATTCCTCTATTGCTCGAATTCACATATAGAAGTCAATCACTTTCAGGTCTGTCATCTGATCAGGATCAAGAACATTTGCTAATGGTATATCCAAAACTTCATGCACTATTTCTTAACAATATATATGTATGGCAACAGTTGATTGCCTAAAACTAACACGTTACCTTTCTTAAATTCAGGCGTCACAAAACACGAAGCCGACACTCCTCCGTAATATAAAACCGTTCGGCGTGTATTCCAAAATCAAAGTCCGTGTGGGGAGAATCTGGAGACCTAGAGCATACAACAGTGATGCATTTGATGGTCTCCATTATCTCTTGATTGATGAAACGGTACTTTCTTTATAAACAACTAGCAATTAATATCATCTCAATTTAGATTTTAGTTTATCTCCACATCAAAATTCCATTTTTTTGTTCCTTCATAGAATGTGATCAATATCAAAGCTTAAATTAGTACTGTTATTTGGCTACTATTAAATTCATGGCGCTAACTATAGTAATGAACAATTATGTTTGTTTGCTTGAAATATTTCTTCTATCAAATATAGGGAGATACAATTGAGGGCATCATTGAAGAGGATTACTATCAAAACATGACCAAAACAATGGAAGAAGGAAAGATCTATGAAATTACCAAGTTTCACAACAAAAGATATACAGCTACAACGAAATTAGTCAATCATGAAGTCCAGCTCCTCTTTAATAGGTTCACTCAATTTATCGAAGTTGATGAGACAATGTCTCCTCCTCCAAGATATGGATTTCACCTTCTTCAATATCATGAATTCACAGTTCAACTTCACAAGCAAAAAGTTCTTGCAGGTAAACCTATAGCTTCCAATATTTCTATACATTAAACATTATATGACAATTTGTTCTTTTGCCACACTCACAATGTTTTCCTTTTGTCATCTACTAGATCTTTATGGCTGTATGAAAACCATATCAACAGAATATGAAGTTTCTCTAGATGCAAAGAACAAGACAGTTCGTGAAATAGTGCTCACAAACTTGAGGTACAACATCAACAAACTCTACATATCAATTCTCTAAATAGTTTGCTCGATCTCTAAATATATGTTTAACTTTTGCACTATCAAATATAGGAGGGAGGAGATAAAAGTCAGCCTTTGGGGTGATCCAGCAAAGAATTTAGATGCCAATGCTATCGAACAGATGCCACAGCCAGTATTTGCTGTCATCACCAGCCTGAGAGTGACAAAATTTCAAGGTAAAGATCAATGAATAAATTACGCTATTAGTTAGTTCTCAATAACTAATCACCTTTAACACTTACAGATGAAATCATAGGCTCAGGAGCAGAACATACTTGCATTATTATAAATCCTCAAATTGATGAAGAACAAAAATACAAAGAAGAGTAAGCTTTTTCACCACTAAATGCATTTATTTCATATACTCCAAAACACTAATACCAGAAGTTGAAAAATATTGCAGGTTTTCTAAACCTGGAGACAAAGTGAGGATAATCAGAAAAGGAACTCATAAGCCACCAAACGAGAAAAACATCAAAACAGTGGCTGAGTTGTATCAACTTGATCCACAAACTTACATGGTACACACACACACACATTTCTTATCGATGCTTTAGTTGTTGTTTACTGGAGACTATATTGATAAAGAAAAAAAAAATACTAAAAATATTTGATAGCTTTTATAATGATCTCATTTCTCAAATACCATTCCATTAGATTTTGAAAGCAACTTCTCAACTTTAGCACTAACAGCTTCCTCTTCTCAGTTTTTTAACACAATTTGAACATACTAACCTATTTTGTTAATATTTGAAAAATGCAGAATGACACCATCTATTGCAAAGCATCAATTACGGGATATCCAATCCACAATGGCTGGTGGTACAAAGGTTGTTCATCCCCAAATTGCAATAAACTATTGAAGCATAGGCAAGACGCTGACACCTTTGTTTGCGACCAACATGGTGTCCAAAAGCCTATACCATGGTAACATTGCACTTCAATTTTAACTTAACATTTCATTCCTGTATTGAATTTATTCTCCTTCATAAATGATAATAGAGAAGTTCAAACATATTCCTTTTCATTTTACACAGTTACCGAGTAAACATGATCATTGAAGATGCCACCAATGAAGCAACTGTTATACTAATGGGAAAGGAAGCAGAGAAATTATTTGGTACAACCTGTGAACACTTAGTGAACAAAAGACATCCTGATGCACAACAAACCCTGCCCAAAGAGATTGAAAACACCATTGGTCAGTGCCACCTTTTTGAGATCAAATTCAGCAAATATGGACAGCGAACAGTGAAACGTATCCTCTCAAATCATCAAATTCCAAAATCACCAACAGAGCAACAACTAATGACGGCAACACCACAGAAAACCTCTGAAAGGAAAAGAGGAATGGAGACAAGTGCAGAACCAAAGAAAAAATTGGAAAGGTAAAAACATGTAGTGCTCATTTGTCCACAAAACTTGATAACAAACACATCTATATTAGTACTTATTCAATTTGATATGACAGGGAAATCAGCGAACCAGCATCAAGCAAAAACCAAAACCAGAAACAGAAGATTAACTAAATGTGAACCACACTGTGTATATACTACTTTTGTTTAGCTCATCAAAGTTGAAGCAGAGTTAACGCAGTGTTGACTGCATTTTTGACTAACAGCAGAGCATTTTTGTACTAGAGTTAACTTTTTGATCATGCTCTACACTCTGCTCTTTGAATTAAAACAAGAGTTAACTTTTTGTACTGGCTAACAATTGGAGCCTTACTACTTTTGAACTAAATAACTCTAACTTCATTGTAGTATATGTTCTTTGCTACTAAATGCTAACTTCTGATCATTTTATCTTCTAATCATTGTTGTCTTATGAACTTATGATTATCAAATGCCCTCTTGCTTTTTTTTTTCTTGGCGCTCTGTACATCTATTACACATTTTAGTCTATTAAGTGTTTTAGGATCTGTGTAATTCATTTTAGTCGTGCGCGCATACACTTGCAGAATTACTACTCCAGCGGACTCCGCCCCCATAACTGAATTCACTGTTTACAGCACTGTTCATAAGCATTGTTCACGTGTGGGCGATTTTGCCCCTCTCTAGGTTTCTGAAATTCTGGATTTTCCCTACTTTTTTATCTTAATATCAGTTTCGCCGGTAAACCTAAATATAAAAGCCTAAGCAACCAGATTGTTTTGTTTTTTCTTTCTCTACCGCCAAAGATTTCTCCGCCCAAGAGAAGGGCGAGGAGTCCATTGGGAAATCACTATTTTTTATTTTATTTTGGATGAACTCTTTCTGGACGCGGAGTCCGTTGGCAAATCACATTTTTTTTTTGGATGCACTGTCTATCTTCGCCCAAGAGAAGGACGTGGAGTCTCTATCACTATATTTTTTTTTTTGACGAACTTTCTCTTTACGCGGAGTCCGCTGGTAGATCACTTTTTTTTTTTAGACGAACCCTCTATCTTCGCCCAAAAGAAGGGCGCGGAGTCCGCTGGCAGATCACTTTTTTTTTTTTGGACGACCTCTCCTTCACTCTCTCTGTTTTTTTTTTTTGGCGCGCAGTCCGCTAGGAGATCACTCTCTCTTAATTTTTTTTTTTTTTGGACGAACTCTCTCTAAATTTTTCTCGCTTTCTTTGCCGCTGTCTCTCTAGACTCCTCTCGCTTTCTCTACCGCCTAAGATTTCTCCGCCCAAGAGAAGGCCACAGAGTCCGCTGGGAGAATACTATCTCTTAATACAAGTTTTTTTTTTTTTTTTTTTTTTCGAATGAACTCTTCTTGAATCTCCCGCAGCAAAGCGCGGGCCTAATTTCTAGTTAAATATTGTATGGTGAAGATGTAGGTATCCAAATAAAGACCCTAGAATGGTTCTATTTCAAATTTGGAATAAGATATCATATCATACATTTTTTTTTTCGATGAGTAGATCTCATATACATGATACAATTTTTTTTTTATGGAACGTCAAGCCTTTAATAAACAAAAAAAAAAACGGCAATTACAACATGACATGCCCGAAAGGGCACAAGAATGTATGTCATGCGAGGGTGCTCTATCGCATCCTATCGAAACTAGCATAAGTCTACTCAAACGAAATTAGAAAATCCAAGAACTGAAAACTAGAACATGACAGGAAGAATTGGGAAAGCCTCAATCCTAACTTTATTATTCACCGGGACCGTCCTACACAAAGGAGGTTTCTCCGAGATCTAGCTCTAAAATCTACAAGCCCAACACGAGAAGGGGCCCTAGCAGGCCAATCCAAGAAGGGGCCATACGGCCCAATCCTGAAAAAGCATCCAAAGCCTCCGACCCGCAAAGTGATCTCAACCCAGGTCGTCCTCCCACCGCCGTCGCCGGCGGTTACAAAGAGATTAGCAGCCCCAATCCTACCGGCGCCGTCGTGAGCAGGACCATCACGCTGACCACCGCCTCCATAAACGCTGTGATGAGCACCCAAATCTTACCATCCTCGTTGCAGCAACCTCCTGCATTCATGGTCTGTATAGCTTCGTCGTCGCTTCCATCATTGTCACCATGGAGGATCACTGCTACTGGACTACCCAGCCCATAGTCAAACCAGAAGCAAGTCGCAGTCTCTCGCGGCCAAACTAGCCACCACTCGACCAACTCCTCTTTAGATAGGCCAATGAGATTGGAAGATCCGATCCCGCCGACCAAGAATGCCAAAGTGCCGCCAAGGTAAAACCCTAGCAGAGCTCTCATGTATTTGTAAATATCTCATGATCAGTTTGGTGGTACATGTATTTAATATTCATTAGTTTAATTTCTATTGAATAGATAGATTATATTTTAGGACACGGATCGGATTTATTGGCCATATAAATCCAATCCAATAAAAACATTAATCAGTACTGTATTTTATTTTTTAGTAGTTTAATATCAAATATGATCGTTCTTAATTATGTTGAATATATTGGGTGGACGTACAATTCTTATATTAAGTAAAATAGAACGTCAAGTTCTTGATTGGAGGGGTAGCTTGGTGAAGGGGTAACCGCAGCTGTTCCGCCTGGTCTTCCCAGGAATGTATTATAACCTGGGTCTTTTCACACAGTCCAAAAGAAATGACACTTTCCAGATGAGATCCACTTTTGTAGAGCAATTTTGAATTAAACGTTCTAATCAAGTTGGCTCCTCGAGCTTAAATTATAGGAACGTAGGGTAGGCATATGGATTATTAATACATCTTTGTTCATGGAATAATGGTATATATAAAACAGAAGCCAGAATCCAAATGAGAAGCAAACAATTACAACAGTTTATATTTACTTCCTACAAGCCAATTAAGCCTCACCCTGATCATGGCATTAGCAATATCCCCACTGCTCATTCTGGTTCTGAGTACTACTGTGTTAGCCGTGGCCAGTACTCATCATGAGTTCAAAGAAACCAAAATGTCTATGTACATGCACGACTTCACCGCCGGTCCAAATATCACGGATATGCCAGTTGCTGGTATTGCCGGAAAGCTTTGGGTGTTCAATCAGTTTGGCACAATTTATGTCAACGACGACTCCTTAACCGAAGGTCCGAGCCGGAATTCTACAGCAGTTGGCCGAGCACAGGGTTTTGCTGTAACAGCATCACTAGACGGACGTAACGCTCTATCTCTTGTGTCATTTGTGTTCACAAACAAGAAGTACAATGGCAGCACTATTGAGGTACAAGGTTGTTATAAACAATATGAGCGGAGTACAGAGGTGCCTGTGGTTTCAGGTACTGGTAAATTTCGGTTTGCACGGGGATATGTTATTTTTGAAACTTATTTCTTCGACATTCCAAGTGGCTACTCTATTATACGCTGCAATATTACTGTGCAACACTATTAGACATTAACAAGCGTACAATATATATGATGGCTTTTAGTTTTGAGATTTGTTGAATAAATGATGAACAACATTATATGGTGTTGCTTGATAAATACTTGTAAGTTTAGATTTTATTAATGTAAGGTGAAGGTGGACGTATCCAAATACAGACTCTAAAATGGTCCTGTTTCAAATTTCCAGACGTCTACTCTAGTTGCAGAATATTAGGATTCAAGTATAATATAAACTAGGACCTCATAACCATTAAAATGAATGATAGAAGTGTATCACAATGACTAATTTCCTCAATGGAGTGCAGAAAAAGCTTGCTTTGTTCCTTCCAAAAAAATTAACTTCACAGATTATAACATCGAAACCAGGCGACAAATCCACATGTATTTTTATAATCCGAGCGAGACAGATGCTTAACAGACTGAAAACAATGGGATTAGTAAGGTTAATCCCAACTTGATAAGGTTAATCGACATTTCCAGTTACAAGTCATTCTTATAAACAGAAAACTAGACATAAGAGGTGTATTGTGGATTATGCAAAGAGAGTGGATTGTGCTTGTGGGTGAATTGATGTCCATTAAGGCCGCCTTTGCTGTCTAAGATTCAGTTTTGGAGAGGTATGTAATACTCATAAAATTCAAGATGTATTGAAGAAAGAAATGGAAGCCAAACTCCAACTTTTCTGAGTTGAAGGCGTTGGTATAACACTTAAAAGGAGAAGTTTCCTCATGAACTAATCCATATTCTTCCAACATACACAAATTTTAGCACTTGGCCCTTGTTTCTTCCTTCAAACTTCTTAGGTTAACCTGAATCTGAATTTTCAATAAACCAATTGCATAATGCATACTCAAGCTCAACTCACAGCGATGCTAAGACTAGAAGTTGACTTCCTTTGAAGAAACTCTATAGTGACACAATTTGTGGTTTTCACAACTAAGAAAGTTTTCGTCTGCAATCTGTTACAGACTTACAGGTAACACATTACCATATGATCTCACCTATGAGCCATTACCACCATCTCCAGCGCCTGGAAGGCGAGGAACAACTACATGCCCTCCCCGAACTCTTTCAAGAGCAAAACTAATCCTCAGCGGCCGACCCATCAACGCCTGCAAGCAAAGCTACCTCATTCAGAATACATTTCCAAACAGCAAACTTTAATATGTGAAAAAAAAAAAAAAAAAAAAAAAAAAAAAAAACATTCCAAGTGCAGGGACTCACCTTTCCATCCATAGCATCTTTTGCAGACTTGGCATCATCTTCCTTGGAGAAATTAACAAATCCAAAGCCTCTAGACCTGCCTGAGTCCTTGTCATACACTATTGTCACTACAGCACAAATATGCACGTTTTAGATCATACAGTGATTAAATATTAATGTATAGCAAGTAAGTTCAGTCAGGCATTTCGTCGAACACATAGATGGCAAAAATGAGTAACAGAGTAAATTGGTGACTGATTAACCCGCCAAATTTTGTTCGATAAAGTGAGGGACTTCACCTTCAGTGACCTCTCCATAGGAAGAGAAAGCCTCTTTCAGGGACTTCTCGTCCAACGACCAAGACAAGCCTGCAAGACCCAAAACCCATGTCAGTACTTTACACAAGAAAAGTTGAGGTCTCTTTCAACTTGTTTGAAACTTAAGGCAGACCTCCGAGGAAGAGCTTATTGTTCGGTGAGGAAGATGAAGACAAGAAGCATCGCTGAAGTAAACTTGGGTTCTGATTTACTGCTGCTGCTGTTGATGCTCTTCTTGCAAGGAAAGTTAACAAAGTATTGTTCCGCATTGTGACTCCTGGGGTTTAGGGGTTTGGCTTCTTTTTTTTTGAATAGAACTGTCGGACTTTATTAAAAACAAGAAACAAATTACATATGAGCTAAATCAGCCGCAATAGCAGTCTGGAGAAAAGGAGGTGCAGAAAAGTAAAAGGACTCTTGTGTAAGATTCCAAGAATTAACAGCCGTAAGATGTGCAGCTGTATTAGCATTGCGTTTGGCAAATACTAAAAGTAAAGGACTGTCTCCCCTTAGCAAAGCACCCACATCTTCATACAACCTTCCCAAAACAGAGAAGTTACTAACCTGCCTGTTGATGAGTTGCAAATAGACCAACTGAGCATCAGTCTCTATCATTGCAGCTGTAAAGTTATGAGCTAATGCAAACTCGATAGCCTGTTTACAAGCCAAAAGTTCCATGTGTTCTGCAGACAGAATACCTGTAGCAGGTTTACCACCTCCAGCCAAGAAAGTTCCCACTGAATCTCGTATAACAAAGCCAGTGCTACCAGAATTTGTAGATTGGAAGAAAGAACCATCTACATTAATTTTAAAAATCCCTGTTGAAGGTGCTTTCCATCTATTCACGCCAGGTTCCTTGGCAGGTTTAGTTTTTTGCAGCTTCACCATTCTAAACTCTCTCAGTCTTGTCATCGAAGAGATAATAGTGTCCATTACTGAACTAGTTGATCATTCCAAACTCTATTGTTCCTCTCTTTCCAAATACTCCACAACAAAAATACCAACTCCCCCAACACGAAGCTAGAGAGAGCATGTTCCAATAAGTCCAAATTAAGCACAGCAGGGTTCAGACAAACCTGGGAGCTATTTAGTATGTCTTAAACCCGTTTTGGTCACACACTCACATTTTACCTGATTTAACTCGAACCTAAATTCTAAACCCAACAAATTTGGCCCGGCACATTTTCTCTAGCGTAAGCTTAAACATTTTTACATTTTCAAAGTCCACTTTTTCTTGGTTTATGTTGCTGATTTGATCACAGTTGATACCAAAGATCAATACTTTGCAAATAATCACAGAATAGCTTGAACTGAAATTTATCACTCTTCCTACTATTGAGGGCTCGAAAACATCATCAAAATGAAGGCAACCAAAACAGCTAAAAGCCTAAAACTACATTTGCAAGGAATCTGCTCAATAAGTATAAGAAATATAGATCCTTATTTATACGATTGCTGGCAAAAGAAAATTGCATATTTATATCAATGGAGGGTCTTTCAGTCTGCCGGATGAGCACTACCAAATGTATGTCTTGAGTTGAGTTGAGTTGTTATTGGGACATAACAAAACTGAATCTTGACCATGACTTGTCGATGCTTTTACTTCCTGCGCTTATGCTCCGAGTTCCAGCAGCAGAGTATTGTTGATAGCGGTTGATCTTGGTCCAAGGAATTGAATGGGACCTGATCAAAAGTGAAAATGGCCATTTAGAACAACATCAACAAGTATAGGCCATGAACCTCCATCACAAAATAGAACTCCATGGTCAAGGCAAGGAAATAAAGCTTGTAACACACCTGGGTTAACATAATGATTCTTAAGAGCCCACTCATCCCGCAAAGATGCAAACTTTTTGAACGGTGCACCTAATATTCCACCATGAAAGAAAGAAAGAGGTGTCAAACACAGCTGTTTTACTATTGCAGCAAATAGTGGCTACTGCAGACAATTCGGAGGAGACATCCACGATTTATCATTTTATTGTAAAGGCAGTCACTTTATTGTAGAGGCAAAAAGATACTAAATGCTAGGACAAATATTACCTTCAAGTTCCACCATTGCCTTCTTAATCACAGGCTTGAACTTCCCTGCAAAGTTCAAACATCCAAAATTCAGTGCGAACTGGGTTAAGTAAGAATAGTAAGGAATAACTCAATAGAGATGATCATCTATTCAACTGAATTCTGTTTCTACAATCTTGTGTGAAAGTGACTACTCATGTCTCTGCCACTCAGCATATTAGGTTCATTCTGTCGCATGGATATTGGGCTGAAGATTCTGGTGATAGGTTTAATAAACAACAAAACAAGTTCTTGGAAGAGTAGCTGGCCTAAGTGACATGGTGAAGAGGCAAGTGGTGGTGTTACCATGTCTGCGCTCCACATCCATTAAAGAAGTCAATGCGGTTCCACCCACTGTCCATTGTTCAACTGGAGCACCCAAATTTCCCACCTGGATATAAAACTCACTTTAGTAAAACACTTGCAAGCTCAAACAAAGAATCAGATTTGATGAACCGAGAGAAATATTTAATAGTGAATGAGGATTTAGCACAAAAGTTGCATGAAAATGACATCTTACAGAGGAAATCAACCCGGTCTTTCCAGAATGAAGGAGAGCTCCAGCACCATAACCCAATGCATAGCAGTAGTTTGCATCAAAGTTTGTAGGCAAACCGCATCTACCTTCATAACTGCAAAGTGAAAATAAAGTACCATATAATGTCTAATACCAGGACTTAAACATGCATCAACAGGACAATTGTCTCCTTTATTTAAAATGATCGTAGTCAAAATGAACAGATGAACAAAGATGTTGGTACCCAAAGAAATGGCACTGTCCTGAGAAGTTTCGCTTATATTTACCCTCCTCCTTCCGTTTGGCCAATTCAGTGTCTACCATTTGAACGAGCATTTTTTCTGTCTCTATTTTGGCAACCTGAATGTTTAACATAGGGCAAGAATTAACAAATACAATCCAAAAAAGTCAAATAGTCACATGACAACTAAAATATAATGTACCTGCACATTGCCATGTGGATCTCTTTCAAGCAATAGTTGCTCTTGAATTGCTTGAGGTAGAAACTCAAAAAGTTTATGAGATTGAGGCTGAAGTTTCTTTTTCCACTCCCCTGCTTCATCAACAGCACCATGAGCTAAGATTTCATTAAGCTCTGCAATTAGTTGCTGTACCTGCAAGCGAAAAAGAAAAAAAGAGGGAACTTTAAGAAATGCAGAGCACCCAAAAATAATTAGAATGGATGAAGTTGGTTAGCGACATCATACCTCGGGAATGAAATCAATCAGGCCTTCTGGTATAAGTACAAGACCATAGTTATAACCCTGTTCTGCACGTTTGCAGACTATATCTGTTATATAGTCTGTGACATTCTTGAGAGTCTGCTTCTTGGCAGCAACCTGCAGACAAAACAAGAGGTCATGCCACAGAAGTTAATATATGCAATATACATACCTCCACCAGTCCCCTTGGTGGAAGAAAAAGGATAAGAGAAGATACCTCCTCCCCAATAATCGTAATGTTTGGGTGAGTCTCCAGAGCACACTCCAATGTTATATGAGAAGCTGCACGCCCCATAAGCCTTACAACTGTGTTGATAGACAAGAGGAAGATCAAGAATAGATATTAATGGTGAAAGACTCAAACTTCATATCAGGGGGCTCTTTAAGTTAAAGAGATCAGGTAGTGCAAGTGCAATAGAGTCCATGCTTCTAAATAAAACCAACATTCTGTAAGATAAATCATACATGGTTTAACTAAAGAACACTGATACTTTTTGTGATAATTTTCCTCAAATATTAGCAATGGCTTACTAATGAAAGTAGAACTAGAACGTCACAACTTTCAGGACAGGCTGGGAGATAGGGACGCCTTCTTGCAATTTTGATGCAATGAACTCGAAACTGGGTTACTTAAATGTCTAACAGTCTAACTTGTCTATCTTGGTGGCAGCACTGAATCGACAAGGTGATGAGAATTCTTAGGATGTTCTCTTTGAGGATTGTAGTAATGTGATCTATAACACTCGAGGTACAGGTACTGCGTCCCCCTTGATGCGTAATTTAAAATGACTATGCATACAGATATGCTTCAAAAAAAATGGTTGACTATCAAGTATACCTTTCCTGATACTCATGTTCTATCAAAACATACATGTAGACTGAAAACCGTGGATAAGGTTTTACAACCAGGGTACTTACAATGGTAGTACTTCCCAGTTGAACGAGCATCTGTCATCAGATTACCAATCATTTCTGAATATATCTGCATGTTTAGAGAAAGGGAAGATCATCACTGAGTAATCCACATTCAAAAGTAAAGATCAGTTCTTCACATAATGTCAAAACAGATATTCGCGCATGCTAGATTATTTAGGAATGCAGATCAATCTACACTGTATCATGACTATCATCCGTATTTGGAGACTCTTATAACATAGATAACATGCGCTCAAAGTATAGGAATTCTGAGTAACAAAAAAAAAAAGAAACAGGAAAGAAACAAAACAAAAGGACAAAATGTGTCTCCCAAAATTATTTGTGGAAGGACTAATGGGATGGAGTTAGTTTCTGTTAGCTATTATCCTGTATTGCTCGCCAAAATGCAATGCCAATGTTCTGCACACGACTGCCATGAGTGCAATTACAAAATGCTAAGACACATTCTAAAAGGATAAGCGTGGAAGACATGCATGGCATGAATATTTGAGATAACAAAGAATGCAAGACAGGAAATAAATTTGGTTTTGTATTACAATTCCCAATGTCAGAACTCCGTTACAAATAGTGAAAACATGACAACAGAGATCATATGAATTACCCTGCATGCTGTGTCGAATCCAAAACTTGTTGGCACCTCTTTGCATTTCAGATCACCATCAATGGTTTTTGGACATCCAATAACCCGTGTCTTCAAATTTCTACCCCTATCATATTAAAAGATAAAGATGATTCTACACGATTGCGTAAGCTCAAGCATAGCAGCATAATCTCTTGAAACCTAAGGCATTGCACGCAGACAACATAACGTCACAGAAACATAATGCATACCTGAAGTTCTCCGCAAGAAGGCAAGCATTAGTATTTGAGTCATCCCCGCCAATGACCACAAGCCCATCTAAATCAAGCTTACTCGCCGTATCTGCAGCTTGCTGAAACTGGAATGCACATACTCAAAAAATTCAGTTGCCATATAACTAGAGTATGACGTCAAATTATAAAATTAAAAAAAATGTCATGAATTTGCAAAACATGTGAAAGATATGCTGGTGAAATCAAGTAACCTGTTCTGGAGTTTCAATCTTGTCTCTGCCACTAGCAATCATGTCAAAGCCACCCTGTCAAAATAGTCAAACTTAATCAGTTCTAAATAATCAACAAATTAACAAAGTACCCAAAGAACAATCTACTAGGCAAACATTTCTTGCAACACAAGAAACAAACTAAACACAAAATTGATGGACAAATCCAAACAAAGATACCTGGTTTCGGTATGGATAGACATATTCTGTTGACAATTCGACATACTTTCCCTTCATCACTCCGGCCGGACCGCCCCTAAATCCATACATTACGCTTCCAGTAGTACGCTGCTGCAAATAATCTAACAAACACACACATAATTGAAAAACAAAAAAAATAAAGCAAAACGCCAGTGGAATAAGAAGCACAAGATGAGGAGGCCTCACCGAAAATGCCAGAAATCACATTGTGTCCGCCGGGTGCTTGTCCACCGGAGAGAACAACTCCGATCTTCAGACTCTTATCCTTTGAAAGATCCGACGAGGCGTCACCGGCCTTTAGCGACGCCGAGGGCTGGCCGAATAGGTTAGGGAACAACTTGGCAATCTCATCTGCAATATTTGATCAGTTGAACAACAACAGTAATATATGAAACAATCATGAGAATATGTGACGTTATTGATGAACAGTTTTGTGACCTGGATTTCCGGTAGCGGAGCTTTTAGGGCCGTCGACGACGGAGAAGGGGCCTTTGAGGACGGAGGGGAGGGGAAGCAGAACGTCGAGACGGCTGGTCTGGACCTCGCTGTAGACGGAGGCGCAGCGGCCGGGGACGGCCTTGTCAGTGGCGGTGGAGGAGGACATGGTCGCCGTTGAGAGAGAAGAGTGGAGAGGAAGAAGAAGAGGTAGAATGTGTGTGTGGAGTGGCGGTTTTGGCTTTTTGAAGCGGAGAGTTCGTTGCGGGATCCGGCAAGTCAGGGTCTGGTCCTTTATTAGTTACCTCTTTCGGTTCAAAACTTGATACCTAGTTTATATGTGGAGTTTCTGAGATGGTGCAGTGTCCCGACATGAAACTCTTATGTCTAGAGTTCGAGACTTAACTTTTAAATTCATCGATTTGAAATTTAGTGCAATCTTAATCATATAAATTTATAGACCACCATGTATATGTGTCAGTATCACTTAACCATCTATATGGCTACATTTAGTGCACTGAAAACTCGGTTGTTGTAGAGATGAAACTTACATGTTCAAGTATTACTCAAGACGAAGAAAAGTGGTGTGCAAACTAATTGTAACAATGACAATATAAAAGGCTGAGATTACATCGGCAATTGGTCACTATCTTTCTAATAGTTTACTGATTGATTTTTGTCTATAAAAATAGTCTGTAAAATTATGTGTTATGAACTGACAAGCATGAAGCACAGGTGGACCTCATGCAAAAAAAAAAAAAAAAAATAGAGCAAAAACTATGGTGTGGCTGCTGGGATTCGAGCCCAGGTCTCCACGGCCACAACGTGGAATTCTCACCACTAAACTACAGCCACTAGATGATGTTACCGTACAAGTGTAAGATTAATAAAAACAAAGAGAGTAGAGGTTGGGCTTGGTCCGTATGAGCCCAAAGGCGAAGCTCAGAAACACTGCAACATCCTTCACCCCTCATTCTCTAGTTTCTTCACTCAAACAAGCCTCGAGCCCTCGCCGCCGTTATCACAGGTACACACCTCCCTCCGCCGCTAATCTCTCCTCGTCTTAGTTATTCAATCAACGTATCTAATTCTTCACTGCGTTTTGTTCTCCTCCATCTTACCAGTTTCAAAGTAACGATTTTTCGTGTTGATGAACCTAGAAAGATTACTTATTTAGATTAAAGAATTGATCTTTATATGATTCAGCTCAGGCATCGTGTTTGTGTTTGTTTTGGGGGGAAAAATTAACTGAGGATTAAGCCATTTGAAGGGAATTCAGTTCACTCACGTTTTCGATTGATTACAGTATGGATTTGTCGTCTTTGTTACTATGGTGGAAATTAAGAGGGATTGATTTATTGTTGCTAGTTTTGCCTATTAATGCTCTCCATGGGTTCTACCAAAGGCATTGGCCTGAGGGTTTTTGATAGTTATTTGCTTTACAGAGAAAAATTTCTTGTTCGGCTTTGTTTGCGATGATTTATTGGTTAGCAGCTCTTTGGAAATGGAATCTAGGCAAAGATTACCTCTACCCAATGTTTGTGTTTGCCTTCTGTTTTTCTAGTGTTCGACTTCTTATTGTATGGAATAGAACGGATATTCGATGCATAAATAATAGGCTATGTCTTACCATACTGACTTCAGAGCTTCCACTGCATTTTACATATGCTTTGTGTAACACCCATTTATTATGATTGTCCTCTTTCTGTTGGTGTCGTATGTCTAATGCAGTAGGTTTGAAGGAGAAGAAATGAACGCGTTCAAGGCTTTTAAAACCAATGTTCCAATTGCATGGAGCCCTAATCTGTATATAACTTTGGTGAGGGGAATCCCAGGAACCAGGAGGCTTCACAGGCGCACTTTAGAGGCGCTACGTCTTCGCAAATGCAACCGAACTGTCATGCGATGGAACACTCCTACTGTTAGGGGAATGATCCAACAGGTTTGATATAAGCTTATCGTGCAGGCATTTCTAGGTTAGGTCATCTGGTCTATGTAGTTGATGATTTGAGTATGCAATTTTTCTATACAGGTCAAGAGATTGGTTGTGGTTGAGACGGAAGAGATGTATAAAGCCCGCAAACAAAAGGATGCAGACCACCGAGCTCCTCGTCCCCCGTTGATTATAAATCACCTCCCTGCTTCTGCAAATGGTTCTTCTTCATAGCCTATGTAATTGATTAGAGGTCAGCTCTCGGTTTCTTAGATGTGGGACTCTTGGGTGAGGAGACAAACTCTCCTGTAGTGTATTTTGTTATAAGCTGCCACAGCTGGATCCAGTTGTTTATCAACTTTTATCTTTGGTCTTCTGTCTGAAATTTTGCACTGGTTCTGAACTAGGTTGAAAACATTGAAACAATTAATCTTGCAATTAAATAGGTCTTCTATTTGCATATGCAATATATTTGAAGGTTTGATACTAGCAATTCATGCATCTGTTGTGTTGTAAATTTCTGTTTGGTTGAATAAAAATCTATTATTCCATTGCATTCTAGTATAGAGTACAATAAAACTAAATAATGAACTGTCTAACTATGATTGACAAGCATGGGACACACACTGCTTTCAATTGTTTTTTTAGGACCAATATCACGTAGCAGTCTTTAACTCCTTACACCTACTAGGGTCCCTCTTTTGCTTCAATTCTTATCTTCTCAATATCCTCAAGTATCATGTCATTAGAGTTCTTCAGCTCCTTGCCACTGTCATCAGGATTATTGTACTGCTGGCCTTTGTATTGGTGTCTCATCGCAAAGGCAAGGAAAACTAAGAAATTTATTGTTCCTAGAGCTGCAAGCAGCAAATAGAAGTTCTCTAGCCTTCCATTGTTCAAATCACTTCGTAGCCAGCTCTTATGAGTCACTTTATCCACCACGATCACCAACAGGCTGCTTACGTAGAACCCCATAGAGATGGTGCTTAAGAAGAGCCCTGTGCTCATAGACTTCATCCTGTCCGGTGCCTCTCTGATGAAAAATTCTAGTTGTCCTACATATACAAAAGCTTCCCCAGCACCCACTAGGAAGTATTGTGGAACAAGCCAAAAGGCACGTATTTTTGTGTTGTGGTCAACAGCTATTTCCCTTCTCTGTTTCTCTACTATTGCGGCAGCGATCATAGCAACCATTGAAAAGACGAGTCCAATTCCAACTCTCTGAAGGCTTGTGAGACCTTGGGGACTCTTGGTGAGTTTTCGAGCAAGGGGGACGAAAAGTTTCTCATTTAAGGAGGTGAAGAGGAGAATGGTGATGAAGAGAAAGGCTGAGAAGGAACCAGAAGGGATTTCAAAGGAGCCTACTTTCCGGTTCATGAAGGTGGCTTCTTCAATGGTGAAGGTAGTCATTTGAGAATAGATAGTCCAAAAGAGAATACATGTTGACCAGATTGGCAAGAGCTTGAAAACCAGTTTCACCTCTTCAACTTGAGTGACTGTGGATACTATCCAAGGGTTGCTTCTATTTTCACCACTAGCAGCTAATTCATCTAGTATTGCAGCTTTGTCGAGACACCTTACAAAGGAAGAATGAAGATTAGTGAATGGATAAAGGAGATACCCTCATGAACGCAATCGCTTTATATGTGAACTTACTTGAATCTCTGTGTGTGTGGAATCTTGGCTTCTTGGTACTGATTCAAAAGGCTTGGATGAGAAGGATAAGGATGAGTCCTCTTCTTCCATGCCAAAAATATCACCCTCCAGATCATTGTTAAAGGGCTGCCTCGAGGCTTCTTGTATCGATAGAATGGTGTTCCCAAGAGTAACACAATGAGTGCAATCACCACTGTCCCTGCTGATATTCCATAACCCAATCCTCGGCCAATATTGTCTTGTATATACACCAGGACAATCACAGCAAATAGAGAACCGACGCTGATGCCGAAGTAGAACCTGTTGAAGAAAAAGATCATGGACTTCTCTTCCTTTGGGTCTGAGGAATCAAATTGGTCAGACCCAAAACCTGAGACGTTGGATTTTATTCCACCACCACCTAGTGCTGTCATGTATAAAGCCGCATAGAGCAGGGCTAATTGGCTGCCTGTGGCCTCGACGCATTCTTGGTTGCCTTGGCACGCAGGGGGTCTCATACTCGGAATGGATGTGGCGATTGTTAACAAAGTTATCCCCTGAAGCAAGAAAACTCAGTATAAATGGACTTGGCATGAAAATTTATCTTGTTGGATTGTGAATCAAAACCGTTGATTGTGTGAAATCGTGTTAGAAAGTAAACACAGCTTTGCAAGATGTAACATGCCAGACCAGATCATTACTTTGAACTTTGTAATAGGAAAGACTTACCAGAGCAGTTATGGCTGCAGAGAGTAGTACAGTCAGGTAGCGTCCGAGTTTGGCATCTGCAACGAAACCACCAAGAAGGCCAAGGAGATTCAAAGTGCCCATGAAATTGGTGACTATGGTTGCAGACTTTGCTGAAGTTAAATGCAAATTGCCAACCAAGTAAGTCACTAAATTCATAGATATGCCCATCACACAGATCCTCTCAGAGAGCTCAGTTACTGTAGCATATTAGTTCAAGAAATATGAAACCGGTTAGTAGACATACATGGTATTAGGGAAAGAGAGTACTCATGTTCAGCATTATTAAATCACCTAAGATAAGCCCTGCAGCAAGCCATCCACCAGTTCTGGACTTGTCGATAGGATTTCCTCGAAAATCCACCACACTCCCATCATTTGCTGCACCATCTTTCTCGCTGTTGCCCGACACCAGAACCTGTTAAAGTTCAGGAAACAATTTGTAAGAAACTAAACCAGACTTGTTGAAATCTCGAGTTTCAGACTTTCAGTAGTGACTAGCTACCATTTTTCACCGGAGAGAGACCGTTATGTGCTCTGCTCTTCTTCTCCTCGGTTAGGACTTCAGAGAGCAGCACTAGAATGACAATGCATAAATGATTGGGGGGTTGGATAGATTTATACAGCACTGAATTGCTGCTAGGTTGTGATGGTCTCCACAATTTCTAGTGGTCAAGAGTAGCTGTGGTGCTAGCTACTGCATATTTAGACTATGTGGCATGTGAACAGTTTCTGAAATCAAAGTGTGTGTTTTGTGGTTTTGGTGCTTGCAATCAAAAAATGGAAAGTGACACTCTTCATTCTCAGTCTTGGAGGTATCCCATTTATCATTTTCTGGAAACTGGAATGAAAAAAACAACACCTAAGCTTTATGACATTTAGGGACGGCAGATGTGGGACTAATATGAGTGATCATTTGCCATACTATTGCCACAGTTGGCTTTTTATGGCCTTTCATCTCAGAATCTTTCCAAATTTTGTTGCTTGCAATTTTCAGTGAACAGGTTCATCAATGATGTGCCTCGTTCAACCTTTGGGTTTCTAAGAGAAATCGTCACGGACTCATCAACTCCACTTTGTCATATATCATTTTAGTGGAACTTGCTAATAAACGTATTGTATTTTTGACTATTAACTCGAAATTTCTGATTGAGTGATTACGCTTTTCTAATTTTCAAAGTGATAAGGAAATTCATCACAACCCAAACGGTGTTTACTTGTTCAATAGATAGATGTTTAGGTGAATGTAGTCATTCCCAAGTGTAAGATCTTAAGTAGTGTGCACTCCCCCTCTCTCTTTCCTGAAAGATGTTCGTTGTTGGTTGTAAATAAATAGGAGACACCAATATCATCAAATTAACTTGGATCACAAGTTTACAGTTTGCCCTACCCAGCACACAGCTTGTATTGGGATTGAAATCGTATGCAACTTTTTAACGAATATTTTTCACCAAACTTATAGCATTGCGTGGTGTTGATTAGAAAGCTCTGCAACTGTTTGAATCTTTTTCGTGAGATTTGATCCGTCTATATCGTTAGGTTATATAAAACAAACAAAAGCACTGCAATAATAGGATCAAACTTTTTACTTTAGCAATAACAAGCTCAGCCTTGCAGCTACCGACCAGAATCGTGAAGGGGAGATGAATGTCTTGTTTTGCCCAGGTGGAACTCTATGGTGGGATCACTGTTGATCACTAGCTAACCACTCTTCTATTCTCTGGATGATATCATTCACTGAATTATTGATTTATGGGGCCATTTAGCTAATTATTATCACCACCTAAGCACCCATCTTATATATTAAGCGAAGCGGGGGAAATACTGTTCATGTGAACAGTGACCGGTCCATTTTACACTCATGTTTTTGGTTTTTTGCAACTCTGTCGTTTAGTTGGCTGACTTGTCCATTTTGCCCTCATGTTTTAAGTGTTTTTGCAACTCTGTCATTCAGTTGGCTGCTTTGTCCATTTTGCGCTCCTGCTTTTAGTGTTTTTGCAACTCTACCATCAATTGGCTGTTTTTAAAATTTTTAATTAATCATGCGATAATTTAATTCTTCTTTGCTGAAGGGGAAACGTAAAAGGGAGAAGAAACTTTTGTTATTATATTTGGTCGAAATTACTATGGTCATCTTAATCAGACAAATATCTGTGGTCAGGCAAAGATATTGATCAAACAAATCTTCCTAATCAAATTTTCCAATTCAAAAACATCAAACTGGCTGCGTAGTGAAATTTAACTCATGACCTGAAATCATATACTTTGGATTCGTCTTCTCAGCGTCAACACATATGGTGGTGGATTATCCATGCCTGGATCTCGGAGAGGAAATCGAAGGTCGAAAGGCTGACTTTGATTCTTTTAGTGATCTTTTAGAGTTTGGATGAATTACTTGGTTCATGGTGACTTTGAGCTCAGGTTGAGTCTGTTGATTTGGGTTTGGAAATCTATTAAGGAGAGAGGGATTGAAAGCTATATATGATATTAACTAAGGAAGTTTTTTTTCGATTGAGATTAACTGAGGAAGTTTTGTAGAAAAAGAATGCAGAAAAGTTCACAGCTTAGGAAGAAATTGAGATTAACTGAGGAAGTTTTGTAGAAAAAGAAAGCAGAAAAATTCACAGCTTAGGAAGAGAATATGAGCATATTAGGGGAAGCCTATAATGTTAGAAAAAAAGTCTCCTCCGTTATGGTTTCAACATTAAAAGTAAAGAATGTGAAGTGTTTACCTGTCATTGCATTAGCGGTCATGGTCATATTAATTTTCAGACTGTCAAGGGCATTCAGTTCAATAATCAATTTTTATGTTTAGGGTTTATTATGTTTGTAGAATGTATTTTGGTTGTAAATGCAGTTTATGCGTCACGTTGAGTTGCTTCATATAGTTTATATATATTGGCATTTAGAGGCGCACGTCAGTCTCTGAAAATATTATCATATTCATTTTGTTTACCTTTGAAGTCAGCTATTCAGTCGATATTAGTTTTACAATTTGTTGCTTGGTAAATTACTTGATGTTTTTACATCTAAATATCACTTAATTTTTTTTTATATCATTTTTAGAAAAAATATCACTTAATTTGTAACACATAAAATGATAATGACAAAACTACACTTTCGCACGCGCGCGAGCGCGTTGATGAAGGCTAGTATATATTATTAGTGCATGTCGATCGCAAATGTCACTGTGAACTATTATGGGTGTGTATATGTTTAAACTATACTAGAATTTTTCTTTTCGTTCTTTTTTTTATATGGACAGAGGATCAGCCAAAACGGCTCACCCTCTAATGAATTTTATTTCAAAGAAAATTTCAAAGAAAAAAAAAAGACACAATAACAAGGAAATGATATAAAACCAAGCTTTTTAAAATAACCATATGAAAGAACAACGATGAAAACAATAAGAAAGTGAAGCTGCCACAGAGCTTGGAATATTAAGATTAGAATAAAAAACACCCATAATAGTACCTCTGTAATCTCTAAAGATTCATCCATAGCATGCACGATCAGAAGAGCTACGCCAAACACCATCTGTATTAATCTTTATCCAACCAAGAAGTGGAGGATGCCTATTAAGTTCAACAATACGTTGAGCTCGACGAGGCTTGCAGGGGACAACACAGTATTGAACATGCAACCAGAAACAATTCTATTAGAGGAAGCAACTTGGCCCATAATTAATCTACAAGCAACACCGGTGCTAACTTGCATACCATCAAACTTATCCCGGTTCCGGAAATGCCAAATGCCCCATAATAAACCCACAAATGCAGTAAGCCATAGCTCACGTAACTGAGGACTACGACTTCTTCCCGAGCAAAAATGTAACCTCTCCATGAGGGAACCATGATTAGAACCCAGCTCAAACATATGCACTAAACACTGCCATAAAGATGATGCGAATGAACAAGATATAAAAATATGCTCAAGAGACTCTGCATGAAGATGACAAAGATAACATCGAGATGCCAAAGAGACCCCTCGTTTTTGAAGGAAGTCTTCGGACAATATACGACCTCTTAAAATCTTCCAAGCAAGTAGAGACATACGGGGTGGAATGAATTTTGTCCAAATAATTTTCCCCCAATTAACAACATCCAACCGAGGCCGTAAAAAAGCATAAGCTTCACGGAACAATGAAGCTAGAGTACATGGTAGCCCTTTAGTAGTGTCAATAACACTTGGCTTCACTGGAGAAGCTCTCCTATTAATATATATATATATATATATATATATATATATATTATCAGCTAGGTCGAGTTTGATTTGGTTGAATACGGCAGCCAATTATAATTCGGACTTTTGGGTTTTAGATAGAAATAGGGAAAGGAAGAACCTGTGGTGTCTGTGGCTAGCTGATAGCTCTATGATTGCTGATAAGCATGAAATTCATGTAAAAGATTTGCTCTTCTTTAATCCATTCAAGTGGAATGAGAGCTGTTCCTTGTAATCTTGAATTGTCCCAACAGAAGTTTTGGTCCCGGCTTTCATTTTCATAATCAATATGAAAAGTTAGAGTGGAAAACGAATTCCTCATGTGTTATCTCTATCATCTACTCAATCCAAAAATGACATTACTTGAAGGGAATCCTCCACAAAATGCTAACGCTCATATCAACTATACATATACATATCAAAATGCTAACGTTCATGCCAATTTTATTTAATAATCCCATCTGTCTTTTCCTATGGGATTTTCAGCTGCTAAGTTTCAAAATATGCTCTGCATAAATCTGACTGAAGTTCAAGCCAACTTGAGATATCTGATCAGGTATCAGTCCCCAAATCCCATAACTCCCTCAAATCTACTTGTCCTAAGATTTTCCTGTTGGAAGAGAGACAGACCATGAACCTCCTGCCAAATCAAGAAGCCTAAAATCCACAAAACAAAATCCATAGGCCATCTCCAACGGGGAGGGGCTAAAATAGCTCTCGAGCTAAATTTTAGCGCATGAAAATCACCATGTGCATGAGGCTAAAATTTAGATCATATCCAACCCTTAAGGCTATAAGCTTACATTTTATGTTGTTGATTCCATGTTGTTGTGCTCATTGTGGTTCCTACAAACAAATAGCCTAAGAGCCAAGTATAGCCCAGCCCTTGGCCCTTGTAGCCCCCTAAACCTTTTTTTTGGTTTAGCTTAGCCTTTGGTTGGAGATGAAATTTGTAACTTTTAGGGACTATATCCACTCCTTAGCCCAGGATTGGAGATGGCCTGATAGTCTACAGGACCATAAACAATATCATGCATCTTGCAGCATTTTATATTTTCTTTATTATCTTTCTTAAATTCTTGGAAGTACCAAGTCATCGATCAAAACATACATGCTTCACCCACCATACAAATGTCTTCCATGAGTTCCGTCTCTTTGTCACAAAGATAATCTTGTGTCATCCATAGGCGAATCAACTCAAGTCTGTCAATTTGATAAGTTTTCGGAAAAGTAGTACTGTACTGATTAAGTTACTTTTTAAGTTACTCTGCATTGTCCATCAGTGTAAGAAATTTGGGTAATTAAAAGTTTTTAAGTTTTTAACTATCTGTAGGAAGATATCGGAGCAATGATCACCATCCTGGAAACTTAACCTGTTCTGGCACTCATTTGAGTACAGTGGAGTGTGGCTTCCTTTCAGCTACAATACAGAAGTGTAGAGCACTTGTGCCTCAAGTGAAAATATGGAGCTTTATACTATGCTCATGTATTATAGACACTTAAAACAGTGAAGGTTACAAGATGGGCTAGAACACCTTTTAATTAGTTCAGCCACCTTCACAAAATCAAAACAAAACAAAACAAAGGGCTTTAACATAAAACCCAAGCACTATGTTTTCTGTTCCACATTGTACCTAATAAGAAGCAACTAAACCCAAATCCTGACTATGGTCCAACTCCTTTTGGACCTCTAATTCTGAAAACTTAGCAAAAACCCCAACTAATGGTGCTGTATTATATGTACAGGCTTCTGTCTGCATATAATTGTCCCTCTGATCCAAAAAATCGTCATGAGAATCAGGCCCTCCAACTAAAGCCCCTACCAAAACATTAGGGTTTGGCTCAACCCTCCCATACCAGTTATCATACCCTTGTGTACACCCAATGAAGGCTTTGTTCTCTCTATAAGACACCACAGAGGCGCCTCTATGGTGCACCCTTTGAGGGTAGTTTGAACCATATCCCACCAAGTAGCTCATGTTCGATGGGTTAGACCCTAAAATGTAATCAACCTGTGATTTTGCAAAGCTGAGGATTTCTTGGTGAGCCACTGTCCCTCCATGGCAGCTGAGCTTTTGGTTCGAGCTTTTAAGGAAATCTGAATACATGGTTAGAAGGAATGAAGCTGTTGAAACATACTGCATATTGTTCCATTGCCTTATGTACAATAGGCCTGCTGGTGTTCTTTCCACATTTGTGGTGTCAAGGTTCTTGTTCAGGCATGAACAGATATAGTACTCGGCTTTCGATCTATATTTTTCCAGTATAGCACTGTGCTTCTTGTGCTTCTCTTCATTCAGCAACTGTAGAAGAGAAAATGAGCTGTGATTAGTTCATAATTAGATAGCAATGGGCTCCATATACATCATTACAAAGATTCATTATGCACAGATGATCTCTGATGTAACAGATATGAATTGTACTTGTAGACAACATCATGTGACCCATGTGTTATGTGTTTACATAGATTGTTTCAGAACTATTCATTCTCTCTTTTTGAGAGAGTTACGAGAATAAAATTGAAGTATTTTATCGAACATTTTACCTACGTTACTTCTTTGTATACATTATATGTTACGTTTTCATGTACAGTCTTACAGAACGAAATAACATCCCGTTTGACATTTTACATATAATCGATTTTGACATTCTACACATGAATGGACTTAAACAGATCAAAAACGATGAATGTAAACTACAATGAAATCGCAGATCAATCAGTTCTTAGTGAGATTACGCAGAGCTGTGTGGGTCATTCTGATAGAGGTAGAAGTGTAGAACTAAGCTGGACAGTTGTGTGCCTCATCTAACAGACACTTGGCCTTAAATGAAACCACTGCATCCACTCACTCAGTTTCACAAAAGGGCCACCCACACATGCAACACCAAGGCTCAGTCCCCGCTTAGAGATTTCAAGACAAGATTGATTATATCAGCGACCTTACTTACTACACTCCATGATGACATCTACTGTTCCTAAATGCAGCATATATATCATTTCCCCCCCCCCCCCCCCCCCCCCCCCCAATCTTCGCTTTCACAGTGCCTATTCCACTGCCCAGGCATATCAGCTTTGAGCTTTCTACAAGCACTCGGCATATGACAAGTGTGGCATGCTTTTGCTTAGAATCACAGTGCTGCCATGCTCAGCATCAGTTTGCACATGGTTGTGTGCCAGAAGATAGTTTCTTTGTTTTTATTTTTTCTGGTTGTTATATGCCTTAATTGGGGGTTGCTCAATGTGCCTAATTTTACAAAGTGAAAAGGAGTTCTTCAAAGTTCTGCTTCTATTATTTCTAGTTTGAAATTTGGAAAAGCAAAATCCCAAAAGGATTTGAGCTAGATAGCAAGATTGAGGCGCTATGACCTAGCTTTGTAACCATTATACCGACCAAGGAAACAGGGTAAAGCAAAAGTTTACTGGTCACAATACCAAACACATTTGCCACCAGAAAAAATAAAAATGACATTTCACAATGACCAACTTAAGGGTTCAACTCTAATGTTTTAATTTTCAGCAAATCACAGATAAAATGTCTGACGAAACATCTAAGTTAGTTTATTGGTTCTTATCACATATGTTCGAGGCGTTGTTATCATACAAAAGATATGGTATTAACCGTGAATAGTGGTCCCAAACACACACTTAAGAATAAGCTTCTTTCGCATCTAAACAAATCTTACTCGATTATAACGACGGCTTATTAGAGGTTGGGTAAGTTTAGTTAAAGTTTGTTTTATGCAAGGATATAGATTATAGAGTAGTAACTACAAACCCAATAATTTGACGAAGTTAATGAAGGGTTTTGGAATTAGGCACTCAACTAAAAAAGGAATTAGAAGTGTTACCTTTGAAGCCATGACTTGAATACCAGCATACTTAACGTCCCAGCTGAACTCTGTTATTGCCCAACCAATGCCTCCAAAATTCTCAGCCTCGTTAATCACATACACCAAATACTCCTCATTGTCGGTGGCCTTGTACAGCCACAAAGCTGCCCACAACAACTCATCCTTGAAACCACTCACCGACGCATAGTAGCTCTTCACCACTCCCAGCCTCCCCTCCTCATCATACTTCCCCCTATACTTGTCCCCAAACTCGAACAACTGCGTACATTTCCACAGTTAGCTCTCGATTATTAAGTACTATTAAGTACTTGGTGCGTGCAGGAATGCTAGTTATAATTAAGTAATGCATAAAGTGCCTTAATTTAGTTAGTGTTACCTGTTGGGCGTGGTGTAGGAGGAGGTGGGCATAATGCGGGTTTGTTTTCTTGAACACCAAGGCCGCCGCTGCCATTGCCGCCGCTGTCTCTCCGGCGAGATCTGACCCTGGATTGTTCTGGTCGATCTTGTACGCCTGCCGGGATGTCGTCATGTCCTCCGGTCTTTGCCAGCAGTAATGGTCTGTGTCACCGTCTCCCACCTTTGACAATATGATCACAACTCCATCAGACACTGCTAAATTGTACTAATTAATTAGGCAATGCAGCAAATTTGAAATTTCTTACCTCGGCCCATAACACATTTGGACTAGTGTGAGCTTTGATGAAGTAATCAGTTCCCCATTTGATGGCCTCCATCGCGTGCTCGAGCTCGCCGGCGTCGGCGATCTGCTGCCGGTATTCGATGACACTCCATGACAGCATTGTCACCGTAAACGCCATTGGCAGACCGAACTTGACGTGATCACCGGCGTCATAATAGCCTCCTACCAAGTCCACCTATTCAACCAAGTTCATAAAACACACTTAATATTTAGTACAAACCATTAAAACTCAGAAAACGACACTTCTCGACGATTGCGTCATTGTAGTAGTTTAGTACATTACCCCTTGTTCTAGGCCGTCGGTGAGGCCGGAATGGTCCCTCCAGGTGACTCTCTGGTTATACGGCAGCCTGCCGGAGCGCTGGGATTCGAAGTAGAGGAGACTCTTGGCGAGGGCGTCGCCGTAGTTCAAAGCTTTGGCGGTGGCGGAAACGGCGAAGATGAGAGAAAGAAAGCACCATTGTGCAAAATGTTGTGGCTTGTTCTTCACCATTGTTGCGCGCTCCTCCCCTTCAAAAGGAGTGAAGGGAAAATGGGGGAAAGTGGAAGAGAGGTATTGCTCACTCTCTTTCTTCTTTCTCTATAGCTTTGACACTTTGAAATTTCTTTCTCCTATTTGCGTCGTGTGAATTGTGTTTTTAAGGTGTGGGAGAGAAGAGAGAGCTAGAAAGAGCTAGGCGTCTGATGCATGTGATTGACTACGCTTTCACATGAGACTGTGAGAGTGACTTTTAACAGAGCGTGATATATGCAACGGTTTCAAGCACTTTTCGATCTTCAAATTCAACATCTTTTAGTGAAAGGCGACTCTCTAAGAGAAACAAATTCAACATCTTTAGTTAAATTGACTTGTAATTTCTTCGCTCATGCTCTTAGAGAAACAAATACGACAACCGATTTTTTGTTAGTCTAATTAGGATATATTTGTCGATCTCTACGGTTAAATGTTATAATTTGATCTCTATTAGCTTTGTTATATTTTGTATTGAAGCAAAATGAATAAAATGAGAACCACTTGGTACATCTATGTGGCAAGAGCTAGCTAATGCAAAATATTTATGGTGTTATATTGCTTTGGCAAAATTGGTTATCGACCCCGACACATGATTCAAGGCTAATAAAAGCTTGATGTATGGGAGATTGGCTCAGATGTCCATGAATTCTAATTTTATTAAGATTGCTTGGATTAAAAGAGTAGATATGTAAAGAGAGTGATATACATATTTTGATTTGGTGGTGCAGAGGGCCATGGGGTAAAGGGTATAGAGCTAAGAAGTTTCTTCTGCGAAACTATATTGTATACAATTCTGGGTATTGGAGAAGCAGAACTGCTGAACGAGTTGTCATCATAAATGGTCTTGGGGCAGGGTTTAGGGTATTGTCTTGCAAATAATTTATAAGATTATGCTGCATATGCATGCATGCGTTTTATTCTACCTCTCAGTCAATTGGAGTCTTGGGAGTTTACAATTGCATACTCTCGGAGTTACATCATCAAAGTCAGCAGCTCTAGTTTACTGCCGACATTCATGCAGCATCTACTCCAGAATAGCTGAAAGTATGTTGAAACTTGAAGGTCCAAACTCAGTATTCATGAGTTCTTCTTAACAGAGATAGATTACATAAAATATCTTACCGTAGTCGTACTATTTCTATTCATTCATAGGTAATGTTTATTTGAAACATATTATCGAACATCTTTTATCTTATTGAAGTTGAGTTACGTGCTATTTGATTGTTAATCTAGACTACTTCACCGTTAATCAGACTTGATTTTACAGTCCAGTAAATAATGATGCATAGTTGCATACCATGACTATTATCAACCACAAGTAAAAAGCTTGCTAGGTTAAAAGCCTCATAAACCATGATCGACCACCTGTACCTTTGCGACTTGTTGATTACAATCAACGAAAAATGATTCATGTGCAGTGTTCTTGATTCCCATCATGTCATAATCACAGTAGCTAGCTAGCTGAACGCTACCATGCAGGAATAAAACAGCAATATCAAACAACCAGACAACTGACCAGTGAGATCCAGGGGCAGGAGCTTGTTTACATCAAAGATTTGAAAACGAAAAAATAAATAAATTAACGAGGTTTAGTGCTGATCATGGGTCACAGGCTAATCATGATTACAAAACCTTAATGATACGACGTAAAGGGTACCTAATCACGTCTTAATCCTCGAAGCGAAATAAAGCTCCCTGGTTCGATTCAGCAGTGGACTCACGTTGACGTATCCGTCAGCCACGCCAAGGCTTTGGACTCCCGAGGACTCAGTTGTCGGTGGCAAAACACCTCCACGTGGAGGCGAGTTGAACCGGGTACCCTCTATTTGCGGTGAGTGGTCGTTGGAGAGGACGACTGGCTGAGCCGGTGGAAGGGGGAGCACCGACTGGACTTGCGGTGGACCTGGGCTTGTTCCCTCGCCGACAGCGCGGGAAAATTACGTAAACAGTGACTTGGATTTTTTTGGAATTTTTCTTTCTAAGCGGTGAGTCATGGGCACGGGGTTTGAGGTTTTCCCACCAGAAATTAAACGGAACGGAATTTGCGCATGGTTTCCTTCCGAGAAAATGTCGATGATGACATGGACGAGAGTTGTACTGTACCGTCTTTCGCGTCGAAACTGGGTAAATAAGTTTGACTTTGAATTACCAAACGAAAGGGAAGCTGACTGGGTTGGGCTTTGGGATGTCGATGTGATTCGAGTGTGGATTCAGAGAAGTTGGGCTTGTTTAGTAGTGGCAAAAGCCCATTTTCAGTTAAGATGTAAATATTTAAATCTTCCCTCGCTGTATCCAAACCTGAAGAGCCACGTCGCATTGGTTATCCTCTGCATTGGTATTTTTCAACTGGGTCCCGCCCCTCGCCCACCTGTCATTAACTATATTTTCCTCTCAAATCACGACGATCCCGTTCCTCGAAATGTGAAGTCTCCTCCTTCCCTAAACCAACAGTGATCCGATGTGGGCGGCTACCGTCCCTCTTCTCCCTCCGGTTCCGACGATCCTCACCACCCCTCGTCCCAATCCCAACCTTTTCTTTCACTCCCTTGCAAAACCAACCCCCTCTCCTTACCGCCTCCGCCTCAACATGTACAGAGCATGGGCCGTCAAGAAGCAGCTCCCTCACCTTCGGATTCGAAAGCCAGGTGACGTAACTAGTCTCGCTCACAACTTACTAATGCGTAGATTAACCTTCGGATTACGCGGTGTGTTGCAGATAGCGGCAAGTTTCGGTTAGAGTTGGAAAAGAAAGGTTTGGATTTTGGATGGCTAGCTGCTTTTCCTCACGTGTTTATTGCCTCCATGTCAAATTTTCTGTTTGGCTATCACATAGGGTCGGTGCCTCCCTTACTGTCTTGGTTTCCGCGTGACTTGCTATGGGGAAATGTTTCTGAATTTTTGAGGTGCTTGAGTTTTGTAGGGTGATGAATGGTCCGATCGTTTCGATTGCTCGGGAGCTCGGTTTTGAAGGGAATTCGATTCTGGAGGGGCTTGTGGTGAGCATTTTTATAGTTGGTGCGTTTCTTGGGAGCATATGTTGCGGTTCGATTGTGGATAGACTTGGCTGTAGGAGGACCTTTCAGATTGACACCATTCCTTTGATTCTCGGAGCGTTGATAAGGTCATTACTGTTATACTCTGTGTTGTTTTTGTCTATGCGTTTTGAAATAATGTTGTTGAATGATTTGGTTCGTTTTGTGATAGTGCACAAGCGCATTCCTTGGATGAAGTACTTTTGGGCAGGTTTCTTGTTGGCCTTGGCATTGGTGTTAACACTGTTCTTGTTCCTATCTATATCTCAGAGGTGATATTTCGTTTTAGTGTTATTATTATGTTTTCTTAGAAAACATCAGACTACTGAATCGACTTGATTATAGTTTGAAAGCTTGACTTCATAAGTGTCTTCCTTCTATTCTGCATTATATTACAGTACAGATATAGTGCGAAGTTTCTGAATTTATACCTTGCAGATTGCTCCAACAAAATATAGAGGTTCATTGGGAACTTTGTGTCAAATTGGCACATGTCTTGGGATCATTTCGTCACTATGTCTTGGAATTCCCTCAGAGACTGATCCACACTGGTGAGGCTCTGCTTCCTTATTGTATCTTTTTAGTACTTGGGACTTCAATGATAGAGGACATTGTCTCTCTTCATCTCTCTCCCCATATTCGATGCCCTACGTAAACATGCATGCATGTATCCCCTCCTAACTCATATTTTGATGTGAATGACCTTCAAAGAATTGTCCTTGGCTTTCTTAAGAGTGTGCACACTTGGCTGTCTAAAGATAGTGATACAACTAACATTATTTACGTGTGCATTTGTGAAGCATAATTTTTGTTTTCCTCAAGTTTGGAACAATTATGCTAAGCATACTACCTCCTCACTGAAATTGATTATGATTCGACATATTTTAATTGCTTTTTAGGTGGAGGACAATGCTGTATATTGCAAGTGTCCCTGGATTTGTCCTTGCACTTGGAATGGAATTTGCTGTAGATAGCCCCCGTTGGCTATGCAAGGTAAGATTATTTGCCTCTCATTATAAAACTACATAGCTTATTCTACTACATTGTTCCTTATGCTTTTCGTACAGGTTGGGAGATTCAGCAATGCTAAAGAAGTGATCAAAAATGTTTGGGGAGCATCAGAAGTTGAAAAGGCAATTGAAGATATTCAGGCAGTAATCAAGAATGATGGTAGTGATTTGGAAAGCAGTTGGTCTGAGCTATTGGAAGAGCCAAATTCTAGAGGTTGTATCAAGGTGGACTTCATATGTCTGTCATATAAAGAAATCTTTAGGTTTAACATTGAATATCATTTAAAGATTTATGCCCATTTGACATTTTGTGTCACATTTGTACAACATGAAAAAGTAGAAAAACTATCAGAACCTGGATAACATCATAACATGAAATGTGAAAAACTATCCTTGTCTCAAGTGGATACTGATTAGACTGTATGACATTTAGATAAACTCCTTGATTCATAATTGTGCATGCTTCTTCAACTTTTATTGAGGGATTGAGTTCACGACTAGACAACTCAGATATTTTGTGTGTGATTGCAGTTGCATGGATAGGAGGTGCCCTTTTTGCACTTCAACAGTTCGCGGGTATAAATGGTGTTCTTTACTTTTCATCATTGACTTTTCAAGATGTTGGAATTACCAGTAGTGCTTCAGCAAGCTTGCTTATTGGTGTTACCAACTTTGCAGGTATCAGATATTATGTATCTGTATGTTTGTGGAGTGAAATATGTTTCTTGAACAACCCTTCATTTGCATCGTTATTGGTCATTGCAGGAGCACTTTGTGCTTTGAACTTGATTGACAAACAGGGGAGGCAGAAGCTCTTGATTGGAAGTTACTTGGGAATGGTAAGTTGGATTAATAAATATTTTGTAGACAGTAAGAAACTTACCCTGCATACATTGAAAAAGGACGAATAGTTTGTTTTACGCGTTTAGAAATTCCGTCTCTGTGCAGGCACTTTCAATGTTTCTTGTGGTATATGCTATCAGTTTTCCACTAGATGGTGAACTTGGTTACAACTTATCAATACTGGGAACAGTCATGTAAGCATGTGTTGTCTTGGTTAATGCTTTCTATTCAGTCAGGCATAAACTGTGTTGAGAGAGCCATCCATTGATGTTCTTTCTGTTTCGCATTATCATTAGGTACATATTCACCTTTGCAATAGGAGCCGGCCCGGTCACTGGTCTTATCATACCAGAACTCAGCAGTAGCAGATCACGCGGGAAGATCATGGGATTCAGTTTTTCTGTTCACTGGGTGAGCACTTGGGTTTTCTTTTCTTGAAACAAAGTCTACATATGGTTTTGATTTCATATTAAATTTGTAACGGTACTTTTTCATGTCTTTGTAATTCAGATTTGCAACTTCTTGGTGGGTTTATTTTTCCTCGACTTGGTGGAGAAATTCGGAGTTGCTCCAGTTTATTGTACCTTTGGCGGAGTTTCCTTGTTCGCAGCAATATTTTCTACCTACTTTATAGTTGAAACCAAAGGGCTGTCCCTCGAGGAAATAGAAATGTCACTAAGCTCTGATTTCATCTCCAGAGGCAAGAAGTGACTATATTGACATTCGAAGATTCTGAAGATCGAAACTGGCACGATACATCATAGATCAGATTAAAGTTTCCACGGTGGAGGTTCACAACCACATTTCACATTTTGTTTTCACGTCCTGTCAAATGTTAAGTTGTTATGAAATCAGAAGTTGTCTTCGAAAGAATAATACTATCTTTAGTGGTTAAATCAGATAGTAAAGTGCTGAGATGTATATAGTTAAACAAAATTTTGCTTCAACTTCTCCAGTTATATAGTCGTGAATGTTATACTGTCAACCTCTGCCTCAGGAGTCTGGGAGCATATATTCCCTTATGACTAAAATCGGAGCAAAGTTAATAGCATCTGCTTCTTTGACAAATGATAAAACGTTTGTTTAAAGCAACTTTCACATTAATAAATTGATAACGAAATTGTTTGTGGAATTGTAAACATTTACTTAAAATCAATTGGACTGATAGCTCTATACATATATACAAGGAATTTTTTGTTAGTTCTAGGTAAAATGCAATACTTTTCATCAAGTGCATTTAAATGATACAGTATTACAAGACTGCAGATCTGCTCAGCTAAGACTAGAAAAGGGATAACCTCAACTGAGCAAAATATTAACAGGAACGGCAAAATGTTTATTTTCACAATGCAAAAGCTTTCTCAAACACCGCATATGACATATTGTGTTGTTGTTAGATTGTCTTTATCAAATAACCAATAGCAAAAGACATGATAGATGTCATACAACCGTTTATATTAATGTTTCATTCACATATCAGATATGAGAAAATTATAAACACTAAGATGTTACTTTCTTTTCCGCAAACTAAGAATTATTTCAAGGCTTTTATTTATCAAATAAAAAAAATTTTGATTTTAAGTTTTCGTCCCAAATTCAGATTTTGTGATGCTACTCATGCTAGGCGGGTAAATGATTTAATATTTCCCGGGAGAATTTTACAAGTGTCAGCTCCCAGTGGGTCCCGCAGAGTGCCCGCCACGTGGACAGAGAGGAAGAGCCACCCAACTTGACCGTTTACGCGTGCAAAACAAAGAGAGACGCAACAGTCAGCACAACAGATTGGCCGTACGGAGCTACCCAAGCTTTTCGGCGGAATGGAGTCGTCGGCGGAGAGCAGCGACGTGGACCGCGACGTCGAGCTGCACGTGATCGCGCGTGAGCCGTCGTCAGCGTCGGAGGCTGACGGCGGCGGCGTGACCGAGGAGCGGTCGCCTCTGTTATCGCAGGCCGAGAAGCCCAAAATCAACATATTCACTCTCTCCTATCCCCGGAGACAGCCTGGGGTAAGATCTCCTCACCTCTAATCGAATCCTCATTTCCGTCCCGAAATTATTATTATTGTTTGAATTCTGCAATGTTAGCTTTCCAGTGCTTCAAAGGCTTGTGGAATTGTTAAGGGAAGGACTTAAGAGCTTGATTGAGTGATTGCTTGGTAAAAATATTTGGAAATATAGAAGATCAAGTGATATAGTGGTTAACTAATTAACTGCTGGTTTAATTGAAGTCTGTTATCTGTTTATAGGAGGAAGTAATCAGATCATTTGAACCGGAGATATCGGCCGCATCTCAGTTTCTTTCGTGGGTATGGAGTGGATCTAGATACTCTGGTTTAATGTGTATGGCTATCTCTTCTACCATCTATTTTACGATGGACGTTGTCACTGATGTTTTTTCAGGTTAGTAAGTTCTACATTCTGTCTAATTTGCAAGTATATCCTGGGATCATGACTTGCTTCTTCGTTCATTATATTTATGTTTCTGTTTTGTTATGGCAGTTCAGCCCATTCCTTTGCTTGAGGCTGCATTTACAAGATGTACAATGATATTGATATTGTCATATATGTGGTTGAGAAAGGTTGAACAGCCATTATCTGGGCTGGGAAACGCAAAACATCTTTTGATTTCAAGAGCCTTTATGGGATATATCTCATTGATAAGTTTCATCTATTGGTAAGTCACAATTGTATCTTTTTGTATGTTCTCTTTGCTGGTAAATTTTATGTATTCTGGTGACAGTGAATTCTGAATTTTGTAAACTTCTGATCGATGAGGTTGTGTTGAGAAACTTTGTGTTATCTTCTGATGAAGAGCAGAAAATTGGGGACAGGATAGGATTCTTTCACATGAAATATTAATTGCCCAGTTGAATATCCATTTCTGTTGCTACAGTATTCCAAGTTTAGTGTGTTTGAAATGTGTTCTAGATGGCTTGTGAAATCTTTCCTTCAAATCTTGATTATGTATAGTGAAAACTGTAAACAGCACAGAAACAACCTGAAATTGGCTTATTTGTCATTTCAGCATTCAAAGGTTATCTTTGTCTCAGGCTGTTGTACTTAGCTTAACAACTCCAATTATAGCTTCAGTTGTGGCAAGATTCATTCTACATGAGACTTATAAAGTTGCAGAGATTGGAGGTATTAGTATTTAATATTTATAACTTCTGTTTCTGCTATTTTCAGAGTAATGTTGCATGATATGTAATATGTATTAGGTACTTGGGTCCTTAATAAAGTTGTTAGCTTCTGGAAAGTTCTTAATATGAAGTTTATTAGGCAGGCAGTGACTGCTTCGTTAACTGTCATTCATTTCCAGGTCTTGCGTGCAGTTTCTTTGGTGTGCTTTTCATTTTTCAACAATTGCTTACTACACAAGGTACAGAAGTGAGTTAACATATTCTATGTTAGACACTGCATGTGATGTTCTGAATATGTAGCGAGTGATTGATCAAACCTATGTCCTCTAAATCTTAATACAAACAAATAATATTAGGTTATTGACCTACAAGTCTGCCATGCATACAAGGATTATCCCATTTTTCCGCTTTCTGCTAGAAAGCTATTATCAGACAGTACTCCACCAAGTAAAAATATACTTTGACTTTCTCATGAATGGGCGAAAATATGTTCATAATATCTGTGTCTTGCTCCTTGTAACGTCTACCAGATATTGTTAGTGTGTATTCTATATGCCCATATTTTTATGTATGCGTGAATAGATCACGTACTACTTTGAGAGAATACTGTGCATGTAAATCTTTTAAAGTTTTGGACTTTGAACATATATGTATGAGTGAAAGAAATTTTAATGCATATGGAATGGATGAAAGTTTAGTAAATAATGTGTAGCTAGTGGATTATTAATTATCAACAGCTAGCAGATTAATGCTTGTATTAAAAAATTTGTCAGTTTTATTTTCATTTCTTTTCTCATGACCCTTTCTTTGTCCATTATTATATCTTATAGTCGAAAATCAGTCTGATAAACCATCTGCATGCAATAATGAGTAATTTGGGATTTTATCACTTACTAAAATTGTGCAACACTATGGACCATGCATGAGGAATAGATCAACATGGTGAAGGAAATAGTAAAAGTGTCACTGAAAGCGGCCATATATATGCAATCTTAGCCGGTTCACTTTCATCATTAACCGGTGGAATCAGCTACTGTTTAATAAGGGCTGGAGCAAGCGCATGTGACCAGCCACTGTATGATTACTCAGTACCCCTCTTTTTTCTTCTTCTGTCAATTTAAATCCTGAACTAAAAACTATAGTCTGATTCTTGCAATACTGTACACATGATCAATGCTAGAAACTTTAAGCCATATAAAATAATCTGCTTGTTTCTTTTACTCCACTAAAGTTTGATGTTCTCTAGTGGAACAAGAGGTCATACTTTCCCATTGTGTTTGAGACACATGCAGTATTGTTAATCCATCATAAATTGAGATGATTTTTTTTTTTTAACAAAAAACGTAATCTATTAAACTTTATGAAATATGTGTCTACCTGTTTTGGTTTCTTGGTTATCAAGGAGAAGAAAGATTAAAAGAACTAAAGCAATTCTACAATTGCATTTGTAGTGGTGATACCCCAGCATTTTTGCATCTCTGTTACATTACTATTTTGGAAAATTTAGACAACGAAGTCTCATGTCATCCTGATAAGCTGTCTTGTCAATTTTCAGGTTGACAGTCTTTTCATTTAGTTTGCTGGCTAGTCCTGCTGCAGGAATTTGTCTTTTTGCCTTTGAGGTAAGTTGATGTCATTATTGTAATGCTGTGCTTCACAGTATCATTATACATTACAATGTCCACATTTCACATACATTGTATCAGTGATTTCGTAGTGATTGAAGATGAGGATATGTATAATATTTATTTTTGATCAAGGGAGGGGTGAGAGTCGAACTCTTTCCACAAGAAGTTACTAAGAACAACATTTTCTAATGCATCCAAAAAGTGATCTAGTCCAATTATAGTATTGTTGATGGATGCTGTCCTATCTAATGTGGGAAACTTCTCATATTCATAAAAGCTTGCAAGTTACTAGTTTCCCTCCAGTTAATTTTTTTTTTTTTTTTTCGAACAAGAGTTTCCTTTCATTTAAAGTATGATTTAGGAATTTATAAGTTGGTATCCATTATGATTTCTTACTCCTAAAAATGTGTGAGCTGGATGCAGAGTATTTGTTTTGGTGCGGTCATCTAAGTTTTATTTTTTTCAGTGTTATATTAGCTTAGAGTAACATATATAACTTCAATGCTTTCTGGTTATTGCCCATTGAAGTTTCTCTAATGCTTATGCTTCCTTTGCAGACGTTTGTATTCCCAAGTTTTTACTCATTTTCACTTATGCTCGTACTTGGCGTTCTAGCCTTTTTTGCGGAGGTGATGTGGTGAACTATTGTGCATCTTTCTTTTTATGTCACTCGCAGAACTATGATGCAATAAAGCATGCACTAGTTTATAGACTTCTGTTTCTAGTAATACTCCAGCAGTTATGGAGTTCTGAACCTCGTGTCCTGGAATTCAGGTATTTTTAGCACGTGGGCTGCAGCTTGAGAAAACTAGCAAAGTTACAAATGTTCTATACATGGAGGTATGAGCCTGTAGCCTGTTTGCATGTAAAATGCTTAGTCTGATCTAATCCAGCTAGAGTATGGAATGTATGGGGGGGGGGGGGGGGGGATGGGGAAAACAGGCAATTGGGAAAGCAGTATTAGTTATTATGTTTAATTAGAAAAGAAACAGAAGGAGATGCATCCAACATGTGAATTTTTTTTGATTAGTCACAATTTCTAATGTTCTCATATTTTATGTAATCTGTTAACAACATACATACCCAGTTAGTCCCTTTTATTTTCTCTGTTTCAGGCTGCCTTGTCACAACTCTGGGTCCTTGGTTCTGCAAGAATAGCACCAACTTTTGGTCGAATTTTTGGTTGCTTTCTTATTTTAATTTCCGTTTTTTGCACCATGTATATTGGACCTGATAAAGAGGACTGAGAACAAAACTCTTCTGATTTGTTGAGAGGTATGCTTCTCATTTTGATACCCATTCTTGGTTGTGCCCAACCTGTTCATTTAGATTCTAGAGAAAAGAGGAATTCTTATATAAAGCATTCACATTTTTGCCTCAATATGATTTTCTCTACCTCTCCAACCTTTCAATACAGCAACAAATTGTAATGAGACTTGTCCAGTTATCCATGGCTTCAAAACAAGAAAATTCGCCCTCTGGCTGGCTAGAAAAACTTTTAATGTTGTAACGAAGACCAGCACAAATATGACGATTAGATATGAGTTTCAAATATCATTGCTGCGGATGTACTGTTCTGTGTATATGAATTTGTCTGTGTAACAAAATCTGAAACTTTAAATTCAGAGCAAGTGACGAACTTATTGCTGGATGCAGATATGTCTTTTTTACATCATTAATACGGAGAGTACTAGAGAGTGACGACTCAGTTGCAGAAAGCATTATTTGTAGCCAGTTATCAGTATTTCTGACAATATTCCCATCCCTTTCTTTCCAGGTAAATAATTCATGAAACATTATTGCCACAGATGCGTTAACAAGGCCAACAAAGACCTTTGCATAGTTTGAAACGTTAGCATGATTTTAGGTCTCACTTCATCTTTTGGAATTTCAAAGAACGAGTAAGTTTGAAACTTGATAACCAAAAGTAACATTAAGTTGGTTTTACCGAAGCAAAATAGTAAAATGCAGGATGATGAAGTCATGACTATGACTACAAGATAAGTGGCTCTTTCACTAAAACGTCCCCAAAATAAGTGGCTCCTTTTGACAACAAAACGACCTACAAAAGAACCCAAATTGAACCCTATCTTATTTCTTCCATTTCAGAAAGTTTCAAAGCCCCCACATTTTTAGGCTGGGCAAAGCATCCGAGTCCCATAATAATAGAGAAAGATTTCCAAAAAACCAAAAAAACAAACAAAGATTCTTATCTTGTATGATTTGAAAACGAAACATGAACACCAACAGATTGCGGTTTCTTTTTCTTTTCTTTTTTTGCAGTTTTTTTCTTTTCAAAATTTAAAATCTCTGTGGGAATCGGATTTTGTGGGAAAAGGGAAGCGAATGTCATGCTCGTGGTGGGAAACTGGGAATATTATTTACAGAAGGAAGCCCCAGCCGAAAGCTCGCACGTGACACCCCACCTCCTTTGACTTTCCTCACTCTCCCCACTCTGCCCCCCCTCTTCACCCCATATTTACACTCCTTGCCACTACTTCCCCAAGTACTAACCCAAACAAAGCCATTAACTTCTGTCATAAATTTCCATCTGGCATGAACCATAACCTCAACAACTCACTGCAAACACCAAGTAGTTTACCAGTAATAACCTTCCCTTTTAACCAAAGGGTTAAAAACTGAGCTTCCTACTGGGTTTTTTTTTACTGTAGGTAACCAAGCGGTGATGGCCTCGATCAGTCACCTTGGTGATGATGTAATAAGGTACTGAAGCACAGTCTAAATCAGTCATGGAGATTTACTATCCTTGCGGGGCCCTAAAAAGACCTTGCCAAAAAGATTTTGCCGTACGACGAAAAGTGGGGGGGATAAAAGCGTCTTTTCAAAGTGATATTCCAATGAGAAAAGATTGTGGGGGATGGGGATGTAGGGGGCAAATGTGTAATCTTGACGACTGTTTAAAGGAGCAGGCTTTGGTTCTCTCTCTCTCTCTATCTCTGCTTTGCATGTTGTTGTTTCTTCTCTGCTAGTGTGCTCACTCACTTTATATCTGGAGCTCTTTTTTTTTCTTCTCACTTTGGTCCCTTTGTTCTTCTTCTCCATTCTTCTTTTGGGTTCTTCCTGGGTTACATTTTCTGAGGGACCTTTGCCTTTCAGAGCTTCCATCAATGGCTGACATTACACACCCTCCAATGGACCAGCTCCAGGACCTTGAGTATTGCATAGACTCCAACCCTCCTTGGGGTATGTGCTGTCTCTTCTCTCTCTCTCTCTCTCTCTTCTTTTGTTGTTTTCATCATTTGTAGAGATATATGTTTTGACTATGAAATGGGCATGTGGCTCTTCAGCTAGGCTCTGTTTACTCTCTGTTTCAGAGTTTTTACTCTGGGTTTGGGTTTCATGAGGGCAATGATCACTGTGGAAGGAGAAATGGGATTGTCGTTGCTTGGTAGCTTTAATCATTTCTGGGATTGTAGTCAGTGGTATTTCTTCAGCTAGTATAGATTGAAGCAATGTGGCATTCCAAGCTTGATACTGTAAGATGAAGAATCCTTATTTAATGGAAAGAGCAAGTTTTTGAGGTGTGTATGGTTGAGTGTCTTGGTTGTTCTATGAGTACTGAACAATATAGTTATTTTATCATATTGAGTTTGGTAGGATTTGGGAGAGATTAATATATGAACTTTGTTTTGTTCATGAGAGATTATAATAAAGAAACAAAAGTTTTGTAGATGTAACTGGGTTGGTGTAAGTTAATGTGGCATCATAAATGAAAGTTCGAGCTGTAGGTATAAGTGGTACTGCTAAAGATGGTACAATGAGTTTGTCTCCTCATTTCTTTTTTGGGGTGTGAGACTTTATTTTCTGGGCTATAAAACAGAGGTTTGGTAGGGATCAAGGTTAATGTGTTGAAGATTTTAGGAATGTGTGATTGTAAGTCCCTTTTTAGCCGTTAGGAGAAAGCTTCTACATTTCTCATATACCATTTGAATTGTGAATGTGACACACATTTTCAGATGATGGTTGGTCATGGCATGATTGAAAGGAAACAATTGTTCTGCAAGAAAAAGTTTTTAGGGGGGTTAAGAAGTTTGACACTTGATCGCTTTTATCCCTCACTTTTAGATATGATTCAAGCTTTTGTCTTGCAGCTGAAACCATAGTTCTGGCATTTCAAAACTACATTGTGATGCTTGGCACAAGTGTAATGGTCCCTTCATTACTTGTCCCTGCAATGGGTGGAAGTGATGTAAGCTGTTTTTCTTGAAAATTGATAGCTTTATACTTTTGTGGTCAATTTTGATTGATTTTTCTACATTCTGTAAAGTATTTGATTAAAGAAAAACATTTTCTTGTTCACAAACAGGGTGATAAAGCACGAGTAATACAGACTCTCCTCTTTGTTGCTGGAATTAAGACACTTCTCCAAGCACTTTTTGGAACCAGGCTACCCGCTGTAGTTGGAGGCTCCTTTGCTTATGTTGTTCCAATAGCCTACGTTATAAACGACTCCAAGTTCCATCGGATTACTGATAATCATGAAGTAAGTAACTAACTGACTATCCTTGTACTTTCCCCTTTCTACATGGGAAGTGGGTCTGGAAATCATGTGGAATTAAACATGAATATTTAGTAGAGGCCTGCTTTAGGTTGAATGGTGTCGTTGTAGCGATGTCATCTTAGGATAAAGACCTATGGTTTCAATGGGGCCAAGTTTCCTAAATGGGTGTTAAGTTATAGGGGTTTACTTCTCTGTATGATGCAAAATGGTCACTGCCAGAACTAGTAAAGGTACTTAAATGCACGTTTTCAAAAAGCTTAGCAAAAGTTGAGAAATGCACTTTAAATATATGTACATAAGAGTCATTTGAAGACTAATAACACTCACGAATGGGTGCATGCGGTATATAAATTTTGTGACCTTGATAATACATTCATGTCAGTGTAAACCTCAATCCCAGTATGCATTTATTTCATATTTAGCAATTGTACTTAAGCACCTTTCTTATTTGGTAGGGTATTGAAAGAGATCTTCCCATGTCATTGGTTTGCAGAGATTTATACAAACAATGCGTGCTATCCAAGGAGCTCTAATTGTAGCTTCAAGCATACAAATCATTCTGGGTTACAGCCAAGTTTGGGGGCTCTTCTCACGGTATGTCAATAGTAGAAAACCAATAATGGGAATTGTGTGCTTTTATTTTATGATTGATTAATGCAGTATCAGACGGGGTTGTTCTGCAGGTTTTTCAGTCCACTTGGCATGGCACCTGTAGTTGGATTAGTTGGTTTAGGATTATTTGAACGTGGATTTCCAGAGGTAAATCTTTCTAGAAGAAGCAACTTTTCTTTCCATTGGGTCGAACTTCTTGGACTTCCCTGCCATGTGGCATTAAAAAACAACAGTTCTATCTTCTAGAAAATCACAAAGCTTTCATCCATTTATTCCATGAAGGTATACAGTTCTGGCAATTAACTAGAAGAGGACCACATTGAGGATTCAGTATTTCTATTGCTTCATCTTTTCATAAGATGCATTCTTGTGAATTGTCAATATTAAATTCTTCATATTTTCAGTAGGGTCTTTGTTCCAATCCATCAATGAACTTTTGAATTATATCTAAATCTGTGAGTGATGTTTATATTTCAACCATGAAACATTAGAACCTAGTGAGAACTGAACCATATGGACTCTGTAAATAAGGATGCTTCATTGCGCTCATTCTTTTTACCATATCCATGATGGCTAGCTGATATTCCTCTTTTAGAATGTATCTATTCATTCTCTTTAATAGATAGTCCTCTGTTAGTAAAAAGTTTCCATTTTTTCAGCTGGGGAAGTGTGTGGAAATTGGAATTCCAATGCTGTTGTTGGTCATCGGGTTTTCTCAAGTAAGTAATTTGTAAGTACTACGTTTTTGACACCTCCATTATCTTTCTTCTATTTTTTGTGATGAAAGTATTCATTGTGATATTTTCAGTATCTGAAGCATGTGAGACCACTTAGAGATGTCCCTATCTTTGAACGGTTTCCAGTATTGATTTGTATCGCAATCATTTGGATCTATTCCCTAATCTTAACTGCTAGTGGGGCTTACCGAGACAAACCCGATAGAACACAAGTCAGCTGTCGTACGGATAGAGCAAATCTCATATCGACCGCCCCATGGTATGCCCAAGAATAACATGCCTTGTTATAACGTGTCTTCGGATTTTTAATTCACGTTTTTGAGATCCTTTTATTATGCTGTCAGGTTCAAGTTTCCATATCCACTGCAGTGGGGTCCACCTACATTTTCTGCTGGTCACTCATTTGCAATGATGTCTGCAGTTCTTGTTTCCATGGTTGAGGTATGTATCAAGTTCTGGAAGAGTGGAAGTAACACACTATTATGTCATTTATTGATGATGTGATATATAGCATATCAAAACTTTAACAGCCTTATTCTATGATCGTGTTAGTTTTCGCATTTAACATGACTAGGAGTGAATCTTTCATCTAAAGCACTTCTTATTGCAGTCAACTGGCGCATACAAGGCTGCATCCAGATTGGCGATTGCCACTCCTCCTCCTGCTTATGTTTTGAGCAGGGGTATAGGCTGGCAGGTACCTCATGACAGTTTTTCTATGTAGTTTTGTTATTTTGACATGTGTTGTGCTAGCATCTTGAGTTTAATTGTAAATCTTATAAAATGAACACTGAAATGAACTAATTTGTTCTATAAAATGCTCCAACCTTTCTCCCCTTATCTCAATGGAGGTGTGAAGAGATTGCCCAAATGTTAAGAGCACTAGAAAGTATTTTGCCAAAAGATTTTGCTTGCTTAATCTTGAAAATTCTTATACATTTTTGAAATTGTCCTCCATCACTGCAATGAAAAAGGACAGCACAATTATATTTTTATAGATAAAGTATAGGGAAAAAAAAAATCAATCTCCAGATACTAATATATGTTGGGATTGTTTCTCGATCGATCATTAGTCCAGAAATAGTAATTCCAAAGGGTTAACTTGTTATATAGAAAATGATTCACCAAACTCCCATTACAACAGATTTTTTTTGGTAACAAATAGCGTGGGATTTTAAAAGTAGTTCCAGAATGTATTTAATGCAAAATGGTAACTCATTCTTTATTTAACAAAACACTGTTTAGTTTTTACACTGTTCAATGTTGGCAGGGAATCGGTGTTCTGCTTGATGGACTTTATGGAACAGGCACTGGTTCAACTGTTTCTGTGTAAGACACCATATTAGGTTCCTACAAAGCTTGCTCTGTGGTGCTCTTTCTGTTTAACATTAGTTTGATTGAGATATGGTCATGTGTATCAGGGAAAACGTTGGACTCCTTGGACTGACACGAGTTGGAAGTCGTAGAGTTGTTCAAATTTCTGCTGGATTTATGATATTCTTCTCAACCTTAGGTTAGTTTTTATTATTAACTTACTGAGACAATAAATTCATGGTAAGGTAGAAAGGTTGCTTCTAACTGCTTCACTGATCTCCTTCTGGAACATATAATAGCTAGGTTTGCAAGAAAATTCGAGCAGACTTTGTACTAGAGAAACCAAATTGATATTCTGCTGCAGTTGCATGTTTAACTTCATGGTTTCGGATATGGTGGTTTGCAAAAGATATTGTTCATGGTTTATTCCTCTCTAAAATTGTTCCAGGTAAATTTGGGGCTGTATTTGCATCCATACCTGCCCCTATATATGCTGCACTATACTGCATTCTCTTCGGCCTCGTGGGTATGCACGTAATGAGCTTACTTAAGGTTATCCATTGAATTCTTCACTCTCATCATAAATATTCCTTGTCCATTTGCAGCTTCAGTGGGATTATCATTTCTTCAGTTCACAAATATGAATTCCATGAGAAACCTCATAATTACCGGGCTTTCGCTGTTCCTCGGGATATCAGTTCCCCACTTTTTCAGCGAATATTGGAATCCTGCCCATCATGGTCTTGTTCATACCAATGCTGGATGGGTGAGTAATATTGCCAGCAAACTTATTTATGGAGAATGTGTAGTATTTTAATACTATGTTACTGTGTGTTTTTTTGCAGTTCAATGCATTTTTGAATACAATATTCTCGTCTCCTGCTACTGTCGGGTTGATAGTGGCAGTGTTTCTTGATAACACAATAGAGGTTGAGAAAGCAAAGAAAGACAGAGGAATGCCATGGTGGGTTAAGTTCAGAACATTTCGAGGAGACAGTAGAAACGAAGAGTTCTACACTTTGCCGTTTAATCTCAACAGGTTCTTCCCACCTACGTAGCACTCAGGCAGCACATTTCAGGAAAACTACACCTGATTAGTTCCTTCTGCATCACCCTAATTCTAACGTGAGTAAACAGCTTCATTAGAGTAGTAGACTAGTAGTACATTCAAGATTCAAGAATACTCTTAGCAAGTGGCAAATTTTCTTTAGCTTCACTATTTTTTTGTGGGCCTTGTATTACTGGTCTAGAATAGGATTGTAGAGCATTTCATGATCCATGCTTTTTGTAGACGATGCAAATAATTAAGAAGGAATGCAATCTTCCTCTTCTCGAAATTTCTCAGAAATGGAGATTTGACTCGAATCTCGTATGCTGTTCTGAAACAAAAATATCATTGTGCAGTCTAGGTTTTAGATGAATATTGAAATTTAGCCAGAAATTCGAATTCAATATCAACACATAATAAATCCCTCACACCCCTCACATTGAAACTAGATGAACCACCTTTTGGGGTGTCACCTATATTCCAGTTTGTGTGGCAGCTGACTCATGAACGAGAAGGCGCAATCACAATGTGTACATCTTGGTTTCTGTCTCTGAAACTGGGAAGCAGGGATTTCCATAAGCTTTATGTATGTCTATCACAAACCACCTCCTCTAACTGCTTCAAATTCATTACCGATAGAGACAGCTTCTTCAATGACCAGCAATTTCTCATGTCTCTCTTTCTTACTATGATTTTGAGTGATGGTGACCTTCTTTAGGGAAATCAGATTACATATCAGAAGAACGTCATCAGTGTACACCTCTTCAAGATTTGGAGAAGTGTGGGGAAGTTTGAGATCCCCATCTTTAAAGGAAGCAGCGGATCCAAACCAACTTCCTTAGACTCTTCAATTGGATGGAGTTACACAACTTGGATGAAACTGTGAGGTTCTCTAATCTCAGTCTCTTTAGATTGGATAACCAACTTAGTACTTGAAAACTGGAAACAAACCTCGTGTAATTCTCATCATATGTGATTACTAGTGCCTTCAAATTCTCCATTTTCTTCACAATTCCGGGTATAGCAAAATTGCCTCTCCCCCGGAAATTCAAGACCAGTACCTCTGTTTCTGGCAGATGCATGTTGGGCCATTTCAAAGTTGAGGACTCTCCATCTACATACAAAGTAATGATATTGGATGTAAGCTCATTCTGAACTGAATCTTGTAAACACTGTTAGAAAAGAGATATGGAGGAAAAGGGACAACCAGTTGATATAGATACGAGGCGAGCTTTCATGGCTTGATCATTTTGTTTCCTGCACCACTTGGGAAGACTGCTTCCACATATGTCCATGATCAATCTTTCTCTATGCTCTACCGAATTTAGTTTCGAGGGATAAATAGCATGTTGGGTTACATAGTGCTCACTATAATATTCTTCCCCATCCAACTTGGATGCCCTGTTTTTTACGATCAATTAGTTATTATTCGTCATATAAAATTATAGTTAGCTACAGATATAGGAACATATATATAAGTTACTGGTGTCTATAAGATTAGCCAGGCTCCGATTGCTGAGTTCATAGATATTGGCAATACACCAAGTTTCTTCATCTATATCATATAACTCGGACCATATATCAATTAGAACATCAACTGGGATTCTTTTATCTTCAGGAAATGAACCAAGATCCAAGAAACATTCTTTGATGATAGTCTTTTCCTTATCCAAAGCATCCAAGCTGCTTTGGAGGCAAAGAAGTAATTCAGTCTCAAAATCCAATATTGATGAACCTTTAGACCATTGATTTAGTCATGTTTTGCCACATCTCTATAGATTGTGCACAAAGGGATCTGCCCACCACTGTAATGGCAAGTGGAAATCCCTTACAACGCTCTACTATCTGCAAAAGGATCATTGCCAAATATTATGAGGATTCAAGTTTCTCAAACTAATCTCGGTATGTAGTTTCTTTGAATAATATAATCATATCTTTACGACAATCAAGTATCCAGCAAAATAAGTGAACTAAAATTGTTCTCACTTTTCTTGAAAGATGTGGTGGAATATGAGAGCTCTTATCTCCCAAGGATGCTGAATGATGAAAACGTTTCATCGCATCGTCAAAACCCAACATTTCTAGACGATATGGACGACTGTATGCTGGAAATTCAGATCTTGATGTCACAAGAATCTTAACATTTAATTTGTCATTTTGCAGTTAAACATCATCCAATATCAACAGTAAAGGTTTCTTTCCTTCTTCCTTAAAAAAATGTTTGCAGCCACAGATCTGCATGCACTTCATTTTGGAAAGCAGGAACCGAAGAACCCTTGTGTCGATATAGTTGTTCTACAATAGAAGTTGAGCTATACTTCTTCGAAACAGTGACAAAGAAGATGTTTTTGCCGAATTTATCTATGAAACATAAAGAAATTGTTATTCAAAATATGGTCTAAAAAGTCAAACAGAACACAAAAGGTTGAGAATTTTTTAATATATTGAACAAACCCCAAGGCGGGTATATATACAAGCACAGTTCTAACTCTAGAAGGAAACTAATTACACCGAAAGATTTACATAATCCTAGTTGATTACAAAATATACATCTTCCCAATATACTATGATTGAGACTCACGTTAACACTCCTCCTCAAGTTGGCGCATACAAATCTTGAATGCCCAACTTGGTAAGGATGTCAGCTAGCTGCTCCTCCGAAGGAACAAATGGGAACGAGATTATACGAGCATCTAGTTTTTCCTTGATAAAGTGCCTGTAAATCTCTACATGCTTTGTCTGATCATGCTGAATAAGATTATGTGCAATTTCAACCGTAGCAGTATTGTCACAGTGAAGAGGCATTGACCATTCCTGCTTGAAACCCAAACTCTTTAATAAATTTCTCAACCATAACAACTCACAGACTCTTTGAGCCATGCCTCTGTACTCAACTTTTGCACTAGAACGGGCCACCACATTATGTTTCTTGCTTCTTCAAGTGACTAAGTTTCCACCAACAAATGTAAAATAGCTAGAAGTAGAACGCCTGTCAGTGATGTTCCCTGCCCAGTCCGCATCAGTGTAACCACTAGTCCTCAAATGTCCATGCTTACGAAACACCAGGCCTTTTCCAAGAGCAGACTTTAAGTATCTCAAGATTCTTATCACAGCATTCAGAAGACAACTGATCTTTCAATCTTCTAATTTCACCAATGTCATCAACTGTCACTACCATGTCATCTACATAAATGATCAAAGAAGTAAGCTTACCCTGTCGGTGTTTCAGGAACAAAGTATGATCTAAGTTACTCTGCTTATACCCAATCTTCTTCATGAAAGACGTGAACCTTCCAAACCAAGCTCTTGGAGATTGCTTCAATCCGTACATGGACTTTTTCAATCTGCACATCACCTTCTCACCTGTAGAAGTATTATATCTTGGAGGAAGATCCATGTAAATTTCTTCATTCAAATCTCCATGAAGAAATGCATTCTTCACATCAAACTGCTGCCAAAGACATGAGGACTCGAATGGTATTAATCTTTGCCACAGGTGCGAACGTCTCATCATAATCCACTTCATATTTTTGTGTATCCTTTTGCAACCAACTTTGCCTTATATCTGTCAACTGAGCCATTTGCACTATGCTTCACAGTATAAACCCATCTACAACCAACGATCTTCTTTCCAGGTGGTAATGGCACCAAATCCCAAGTACCATTCTTCTTGAGAGCATCCATCTCAACCTCCATTGCTTTGGCCCACTTCTCCTCCTTGATTGCATCCTGCACTTTACTAGAAAGAGACACAACAGACAAATGATTCACAAAGGCTACATAAGGTTTAGACAATCTATGAGTTGACACGCAGTTGGCTATAAGATACTTGGTTTTAGCTGACAAGAGAGACTCATATTTTTTAGGAGGTTGACCTAGCAGCAAAAACCCTACTAGATTCAGGGACATTGGAGGATGACAACGGAATAGTACTATATACCTCAGGTGATGACAAGCCAGGAGAGATCGTTGATGTAGGGGGAGAGATTGAACTTGCATGTACATCTTCAATAACTGGCGGCTGATTACTATTCAATTCTCCTCCTTTCGACGTGTCAAACAGTTGTTCGTCATGTCGAACACTTTTAGAACAGGGAATAGACGCCTCAACTTGGGCAGGTTCAACAAATTGAACCACTTTTTGATGTTCCAGAGTATTATCTCTCGGATTCTAGATCTGGTCAGTGACAGGCCGAAGATCCTTTTCAGCGGGGTTACTGTCAAAAATTACATAATCTTATAGTTCTCCAAATTGATCTTCATAAAAAAGATGCTTCTCCTCCTCACTCGGAGATATCGTAGGAGAAAAATAGCACAGGTCTTCACTAAATGTGATATCCATGGTGACATAGAATCGTTGAGACGAAGGATGGTAGCACTTATATCATTTCTGATGGGATGCGTATCCAACAAACAAACACTTAAGGGAACGAGCCTCCAACTTAGATCTCTGATTTTTGTAAAGATGAACATAGGCCATACAACCAAAGACACTAGCAGGAAGTTTGTTGAGAGATGAAATAGTAACATGTTCAGACAATACCTCAAAGGGAACCCGATTCTGAAGAGCTGCAGATGGTAGACGGTTGATAAGGTGAGAGGCACACAATACAACTTCACCCCATAGATATTTGGGTAGATTGGCACTGAGTAAGAGAGCTCTTCCAATATCCAAGAGGTGTCGATTTTTCCTCTCAGTTACCCCATTCTGTTCTGGTGTCTGAGGACAAGTAGTTTGATGAACAATTTCATGTTGCTGAAAATAGTCTCGGAAAAAGTGGTTAACAGACTCTCCTCCATTGTCAGATTGAAATATTTTCACACAAGCATCATACTGAGTTCGGATGAGACTATGAAAAGCGGTGAAAGCCGAAAACATAGCATCCTTCTTTTTCAATAACACAACCCAAGTTAATCTTGTAAAGTCATCAATAAACAAAACAAAATACTTCATAACCTCATAAAGTTCAGGTACTGCACACCAAGTTGATTGGTATTGTATCTCAAAATTCTCTTTCATGCGTTGGTTCACTTCCTCCAGAATACTAGACATTTGACTAACCCCCACCTCTATGTTCTACTACCACAGCTGTCCTCTTCCCATCCCTGATCCCATGCATGTGCAGCAGCTTGAACTGGCTTTCAAGATCTTCTCCCCATGCAAGAAGTTTTGTGGCACCTACTAACGTTTGAGCAGTTTCGAACAAGCTCTTCTCCGGCCTTGAGTACTTGTTTTAAACCTCTAAGCTCATCGTTGTTTGTGTAAGACAGTTGCTTGTTAGACAATGTCATATGGATGAGTAGTGGCTTCAGAATGTCTAGCCTGGATTAGATGTCTTTGAAGAGATCTTTGAACATGTGGTTCTTGGCAATCAGATCTTCAACGCTAGTATAGAGTGTACTGTGTTGAGATATCAATCTCACATCGGGAATATGAGACATTGCCTGTGGGCTTATAAGAGTTTATGGTACGTACTCAGGGTGATTCTTGTTGGTTTTACTAAGACCTATGGTGATTGATTGGAAAAGATAACGGTTTATCGATGAACCGAGACCTCTAATAACACAAGGTTATTGAATATAATTCTTGATGATCTTTATTGAATGGATTCCCTCATCTTAAATGGACGGGTGTACAACTGACTTTCCAAATAACAAGGACACTCTGCCCACCTAAACTACCACTAAGGATAAGACTAACTCCATTATCCTTGTACTTAGGAAACAACAAAACAAACTCAACGTTAACTAAGAACAATAAACATTGACCGGTTCATAACAGTTTGGGCCTCTTCACCCATTATCAATTTAATCAATTGGTCCAAAACCAATTTAACCCCATACTCAATAAATCATATCTTGTCATTCTACTGGCATCTGTGGCCGCAGCAACAATGCGTATGTCTCTGAGACTGGGCAACAGGGGTTGCCATGCTCTTTCCGTATAATTATCAAATATCACCTCCTCTAACTGCTTCAAATCCAATACTGATAGCGGCAGCTTGTTCAGGTTGTAGCGACCCCTCGTCTCCATCTTTCTTAGACTCCTCATTTCACCAATACATTCAGGTAAACCACCAAAGGAGTTGCAATCCAATATGCAAGAGTGTTCAACTTTTTGAGGTTCCTGATCAAGTCTGGAAACTTTATAGTCTCAGACACTTCCATCAACCTCAATTCTTCTAAATTGACCAAATTTCCAATCTCGTCAGGCAAAGGACCTCCTATCTGACGTGGCCGGCAGATGGTGAGCTTCTTTAGGGAAATCAGATCACATAACCCGCGAAATAATGGCTTCCTAATAAAAGTGTTGTCCATGTACATCTCTTCAAGATTTGGAAAAGCATGGGAAAACTTTTCTGAACTGATATCTGCAGTATCACATTGGATCAAAGACAACTTCCGTAGACTCTTCACTTGTATGGAGTTCTCGAATATGGATGATAATGAGAGGCCCTCTAATATGATTCTCTTTAGATTGGATAACCAACTTAATAGTTGAGGATTAGTCAACTCACATTTCGGGAAATGCTCATTTGTGATTACTACCACCTTCAGTTTCTCCATTTTCTCCACAAATTCAGGTATAGCATACTTCTCTGTCTCCCGCAAATTCAACACTAGTACCTCTGTTTCTGGCAGATGCATGTTTGGCCATTTCAAAGTTGAAGACTCTCCATCTACAAACAAACAAAATGCTATTAGATGCAAGTGAATTGAATCTAGTGAACATATTGCTTAAGAACAGTAACGGAAAAATGGGACAACCAGTTGATATAGATAGAAGGCGAGCTTTCAAAGCTTGATACTTTTGTCCCTCCACCACTTGGGAAGATTGCTTCCACATATGTCTATGAACAATCTTTCTCTAAGCTCTGCCGATTCTAGCTTCGAGTGATAAATAGCCAGCTCCCTAAGCAAATCATGTTGGGTGACATAGTGTTGACCATAATATCCTTCCCCATCCAATTTCACCTCCTGGTTAATATGATCAAAACTAATTAAGTAATTCCTCATACAAAATTATATGTAGCTAGTTATAGCAGCAGCTACAGGCTAAACATATCGTACAACAGAAACATATATGCATAATTACCTATTGTCTGTAAGATTAGCCAGGCTCCGGTTGTTGAGTTCGTAGAGGGCTGCAATACACGAAGTGTCTTCATGTATATCATATAACTCGGACCATATATCAATAAGGGCATTATCAGGGATTCTTTTGTCTTCAGGAAATGAACGAAGGTCCAAGAAGCATTGTTTGATGATAGCCCTTTCCTTGTCCAAAGCATCCAAGCTGCTTTGGAGGGAAAGAAGTAAATCAGTCTCATAATCAAAAATAGATGAACCTTTAGACCATTGATTTAGTCTGTCTTGCCACATCTCTATAGGTTGTGCACAAAGTGATCTTCCCACCACTGTAATGGCAAGTGGAAATCCCTTGCAACGCTCTACTATCTGCAAAAATGTGGACACTCCAATAGGATCAGAGACGATTATTATCTGAGATTCTGAGTATTGAAGTTTCTCAAACTAATCTCAATAGATAATTTGGTTGAATAGTATTATATTTTGAATGATCCAAATAATTATAATTAACAAGACAAGTATGCTAAAATGCAACTAAAAGATCACCTCACCTTTCTGGCAAGCTTTGGTGGAATATGAGAGCTCTTATCTCCCAAGGATGCTGAATGATGAAAAAGTTTCATTGCATCCTCACAACCCAACATTTCTAGACGATATGGAGGACAGAATGCTCGAAATTCAGATCTTGATGTCACCAGAATCTTCATCCTTTAAAAACTGTTGCAGCCCTTGACAACCCGTGCGTCGATATAGTTGTTCTACAATTGAATTTAAGCTATACTTCTTGGTAACAGTGACAAAGTAGATATTTTCACCGAATTTATCTATGAAACATAAGAATGTCATTAATCAAAATATTGTCTAAAAGGCTAAGAAGATCATATCAGGAACAAACACAAGCACAATGAAAAAGCACAGGCACACCATGAGTTGGATCACAAGGAGAAGCTAAGTAATACCTTTGACTTCGTGATCTGTGCAAAACTTTGTTGCCAAGGTAGTTTTCCCACATCCACCCGGAGCAGTGAGCACAAGCATTGAGAATCCTTCATTCCCAAGAAGCTCTGTCTTCAATTTCTCCAATGGAGCTTCCGATCCAACTATAGCCTCCGGAAGTGCAGGTACTCCACACCAAGCAGATTGGTCTTGTATCATAAAATTCTCTTTCATGCGTTGGTTCACTTCCTCCAGAGTACTAGACATTTGGCTAACCCCCACCTCCATGTTTTGTACTACCACCGCAGTCCTCTTACAATCCCTGATTCCGTGCACCTGCAGCAGCTTGAATTGGCTTTCAAGATCTTCTCCCCATGCAAGAAGATTTGAAGCGTATTTATACTTTCTGTAGAGATCCCACTTACTAACGTTTGAGCACTTCAGAACGAGCTCTTCACCGGCCTTGAGTACTTGTTCTAAACCTCTAAGCTCATCGTTGTTTGCGTACGACAGTTGCTTGTTAGACAGTGTCATATCGGCGAGGAGTGGCTTCAGGGTGTCTAGCTTGGATTTGATGTCTTTGAAGAGACCTCTGAACAAGTGGTTCATGGCAATCAGATCTTCAACGCCAGCATAGAGTACACTGAATGCTGTTCCTCGAACAGCACCTAAAGCAAGCTCCACCGGATCAATACTCATTTTTTTACTGCAAACTTAATTTCCCAACAAAAGATAGGAAAAGAAACCTCTTAAGATGAAGAAGAAGAAGAAGGAAAGAAGGATTCTTATCTAAGGAGACTAATGGAAATCCATAGCTGATAAAGTGATAGCTCAACTCCACAGTGCTAAGAGACAGAGTGACCATATGAAAAATAATGGAGTAATAGCTTTATGTCTTTAATCATATATCATATAAGATTCGGATCCTCTCCTGAGCTTCTTTTTTACCTGAGCTGCCTAAGCTCCTGAGAAGATGAAGACATGTGGCTTATTTAAACACTTGACCTGCTGATGGTGAGCTTCTTTATGGAAATCAGATCACGTAGCCCGTGCAGTAATACCAAAAGAAAGCCTTCAATGTACATTTCTTCAAGATTTGGAAAAGCATGGGAGAGTTTTACTCAAGTCACCGAGCCGATGCGGGTATCACATCTAATCAAAGACAACTTCTTTAGACTCTTCACTTGTATGAAATTGAGATGCCCTCTAATCTTATTCTCTTTAGATTACATAACCAACTTATTGACTGAAAATTACTCAACTGACTATCACAGAAATGCTCACTTGTGATTACTGGTACCTCCAACTTCACCATTTCCTCCACAAATTCAGGTATAGCATATTTCTGTGTCTCCCGCAGATTCAAGACTAGTACCTCTGCTTCTGGCAGATGCATGTTGGGCAATTTCAAAGTTGAAGACTCTGCATCTACATACAAAATGCTATTGGATGTAAGTGTGGGGAGAACAAACTAATGTGAATTAAATCTAGAAAATAATATGCACATACTGCATAGGTGATTTTGAATAAATTAAGATGGAAATTGGGACAACCAGTTGATATATATACCAGGCGAGCTTTGATAACTTGGTACTTTTGTTCCCTCCACCACTTGGGAAGATTGCTTCCACATATGTCTATGATCAATCTTTCTCTGTGCTCTACCGGATCTAGTTTTGAGTGATAAATAGCTAGCTTCCTAAGCAAATCATGTTGGGTGACATAGTGTTCACCATAATATCCTTCTCCATCCAACTTCGTTTGCCTATTCAATTTTGATCAAAAGAAGTTAGTAAATTCCTCATACAAAATTACAGCTAGTTATAAACAGAAACTGTAGACTTAGAGCTATCATACAACAGAAACATACATAATTACCTCTTGTCAATAAGATTAGCCAGACTCCGATTGCTGAGTTCATAGAGGCTTGAAATGCAGGAAGTGTCTTCATCTATATCATATAACTCGGACCATATATCAATGAGGGCATTAACCGGGACATTTTTGTCTTCAGGAAATGAACCAAGGTCCAAGAAACACTCTTTGATGATAGCCTTTTCCTTATCCAAAGCATCCAAGCTGCTTTGGAGGGAAAGAAGTAAATCAGTCTCAAAATCCAAAATAGAAGAACCTTTAGACCATTGATTTAGTCTGTTTTGCCACATCTCTATAGGTTGTGCACGAAGCGATCTCCCTACCACTTTAATGGCTAGTGGAAATCCCTTACAATGCTTTACTATCTGCAATAAAATTGGATACTCCGAGTGGATCATAGACAATCATAATCTGAGTGTTGAAGTTTCTCAAACAAGCTCAATATGTACTTCAACAAGAAATGCTCTAAATAATTTTACAAATATGATATAATGCAACTGTGAGATCACCTCACCTTTCTTGAAAGATGTGGTGGAATATGAGAGCTCTTATCTCCCAAGGACGCTGAATGATGAAAAAGTTTCATTGCATCGTCAAAACCCAACATTCCTAAATGATATGGCGGACTGAACGCTCGAAATTCAGATCTTGATGTCACAAGAATCCTAATATTTGCCATTCTGCATTCAAATTTATCAAAAAGAGATTCTGATCCGGACCAAACATCATCCAGGACAAACAGTAAAGGTTTCTTTCCTTCTTCCTTTAAAAATGCTTGAAGCCACTGAACTGCAATCACTTCGTTTTGGAAAGTAGGAACTTGTTAACCGTTGTGTCGATATAGTTGTTCTACAATAAAGCTAAAACTGTACTTCTTCGAAACAGGGACAAAGAAGATATTTTTGCCGAATTTATCTATGAAATACAAGAAAGTCATTGTTCAAAATATGGTCTAAATCTAAAACAGTACAACAACAAAAACACAAACACACTATTAGTTGGATCATAGCACATGCAAAGTAAAGCTAGAGTACCAAGACAACGTGAACAAATTTCTAATAAAACTACTTCAACCATGATTGATCTAGACACACACACAATACCTCTGACTTCCTGATCTTTGCAAAAGTTGGTTGCCAAGGTAGTTTTTCCACATCCTCCGGGAGCAGTGAGCACAAGCATTGAGAATCCATCATTCCCAAGAAGCTTTGTCTTCAAATCCTTCAAAGGAGCTTCCAGTCCAACTATAACCTCTGGAAGTTCAGGTACTGCGCACCAAGCTCTACTCTCAGCAGGCTGGTCTTGTACCACAAAATTCACTTTCATGAGTTGGTTCACCTCCCCCAGAGTACTAGACATTTGGTTGATCCCCTCCTTCACACTCCCTACAGAAACCTCTATGTTCTCTACTACCACCGCGGTTTTCTTCCCATCCCTGATGCCCTGCACCTGCAGCAGTTGCAGTCGTCTTTCAAGTTCTTCTTCCCAGGCAAGAAGTTTTGTGGCATATTTGTACTTTCTGTAGAGATCCCACAGACGAACATTTGAGCACTTTTTCTAAACCTCTAAGCTCATCGTTGTTTGTGTAAGACAGTTGCTCGTTAGACAGTGCCATGTCGATGATAAGTGGCTTTAGAGTGTCTAGCCTGGATCTGATGACTTTGAAGAGACTTCTAAACATGCGATTCTTGGCAATCAGATCATCAATGCCTGCGTAGAGTGTACTGAATGCTTTTCCTAGAACTGCACCTCCGAAAAACTCCACTGGATTAAGGTCCATTCTTTACCACAAACTTAGTTTTACAACAAAATATGCACCAAGATTGGAAAAGAGATATTTTAGGATGAATGACTAATGCTGTCCAAATGCAAATGCATAGCAGCTGATAGCTCAACTGCCTCAACCCACAATGCAGAGGAGACATAGGAACCATAAATTTATGAAAATGATGATTTATATCTTCGATTATAAAAGACTATGAAGCTGGAAAATTGAAATAATGGAATTCTTGACTCCATCAAAAGTCGAAACCGGCGTCTGGTTAGTTAAATAATGAAGGATTGTTGAAAACTTCACTTTCGGTGGAAGTAGAGGCAGAGTCGTATATCATCTCTCTAATTGGTGTTAAAACTCCCCACCAAATGTATCTGTTCTTTTGCATGCGACATTGCAACAAGCGTCTCCATCAGTTTCCTACACAGATCGGGAATGCACATTGCGATTGCGAGGTTGGCTCAAATAGATCAGCTTCCATACTGATGGTGGAGGGTTTTGGGAGCCCTGAGGGTCTCAGACGAATTTCAAGTATATCTTTAGCCTATGTTTGACGAATTCCAACTTTTGATAACCGATTCCAACATTTTCTTAATTGTTCTTCACCCTGATAGTAATTTCCACTGAATTTTATTATACAATGAAGAATATCCTCGTAGCCTTTAACATCATACATGAAAACATGTTCAGTGTATAATCAATCCCCTATTTGGTGGTTCAAATCCAAAAATATAGTCCTAATTAGTAATAAGAAGCCTAATTCCTTAGAAGCTCCTCATCACATTATAACAGCACACGGTAATCACAACACGTCGCGTACCCGGGATCTTCTGATGCGATTTCTTAACTTAATCCCAATCCCAGCTCCCTCCATCCAATATTAGTTCATTAAGCTGTTTGGTAATCTGAGATTGAGAATGTTGCATCATTTACTGAACCTTCGGCCACCATTCACAAAGAACAAACAGAGGTTCACCCAATAATGTTGCAAATACATATAATTTCCCTGACGTCTACGAGAGACCAATTCACATATAAGGCAACAGGACCCTGCTTTTATACGTCAGGTTTAATCTAGCAAACAAGGAACAGTTAAACAAGTCCCAAAGAACATAGAATGGTCAATGGCGGTTTTATTTTCACAAGCTTTCAAAACAGATCACAAAATATATAGATTCCGAAGCCTCAGAAAGCCAGTAATTTATCATCAAAGACATCAGTCGGTAATTCCAACTAAAAACACAATCATCACAGGCTTCAATCAAAACAAGCAAAACACCCAGATACTAAAACCAAACAAAACACAAGAAAACCATATCAAGATGTAATCGCAGTAAATCGGCTCCGTGGACCAGATTGTTCATAGGATCCACAGGTTCCTATCAGAAAGCGAAAGATTTCAATCTCGGTTCAATGTAGCATCGTCGGTCAAGGCATTTAGCTACCGTCGACGTGGCATCGAACCCAAAAAATAACACAAAGAAGATGATGACCCTCAGAATCCCGTTCCAAATCACACACCACGACGGCACACCGGAGCCGCCCCGTTCCCGACCGACGAGTAACAAATACTCGCCGGTGGATGGGAACGAGAGGCGGCTCGTTATGTGTAGCCGCCGCTGTTTAAAGTGTCATACGGCACTTCCTATCAATTGGGTATGCTTCCTCACCGGATCAAATACACCATAAAACAACAAAACCCTAAACCCTAAACAAGCTCAAATCTCACATAAACATCAAAACCCTAAAACACACAGATCCCAGAAACCCCAAATCCAGAAGAGATAGAATGGTGAGTGAGACTAGTGTAGAGGGGGGTTTATATAGGGAGCATAGGACCTCCTATACCCTAATGGGCCTTAATTTGGCGGGTCATTTAAATAAAAATTGGGCTTCATTACAATGGGTTGACCCGGCCGGCAAAGAGTCCTCCTTTCCTATTTCAAAGCTTTGGGTTTTGAAAATTTCTGAAGCAATTGGTGAAGTGGGTGGAATGTCGATGGGGAGTGATAATACATGGGTGGGGAAGAAGCCTCTGAGACGCATCGGAGGCATGTCCGATGCTCTCTCCATTGCTTCCGATCTTGGCTTCTCAGTCGCCGCTGCTCCTACTCCGGTAAAGATTTAAACTTTTACTTTCTACCATGTCCATTTTTACTTCTTTGCTCGCTTTGGATCAGAATTAGCTTGACCCATTTCGGTTATCAACTCAATTTTGATTTGTTGCATCTTACATTTCATTTCTGGGGTTGATTTTGAACACCCAGTTGAAAAAGATCGATGCTTTGACCAAGAGAGAAGGGTGGTGGTGGTTATTTGTGTTTGATTCGTTTGATTAATTGTAATGTGGATGATTAGTGGTTGGAAATTCAATCTGGGTTGGTCTTTGTTTTGATGCAGGAGGAGCTTCAGAATTGGTCGAGTAGTACTGGTGAGAAAGGTGATGACTTGATAAGGGTTCTGAGGGAGCTTACCAGTGTGCAAAGGAAAATAGCAGATCTGCAAGTTGAACTTCAAGGCAGAAAAGTGAGCTCTTTGGGTCTGTCTTCTGTCATGTTTTCGATTTGATATGTGTACAAGTGTTTCTTCATGTAGCAGTAGGGGTTTCTGATCTTTGTTTTTGTTTTGTTTTTTGATGTGTTGATCTGACATTGTGTTTTGTTATCTTTAGGATGATAAAAATGTATCACATTTGACGCATGTGAGCGAAATGGAAAAGAAGTGTGAAACTCTATCAAGGATTACTACGATATTAAAAGATGTCATTCAGAACAAGGTAAGTTCTTGCATTTTGTGGTTGTGCATTGTCAGTTTTTTTTAATGCATGTGTTGAAGACTCTACTCCTGTACTCCTGTATGTTGGATTTCCATTTGCCCCTGAAAATGGTGTTGCTTGATGTTCTATTTATCTGAATTTGATATGACATCTGTTACATGTGTTGGAACTGAATTCAATACATAGTGAAATCTATGTTCATTATGAATACACAAACCTCAACTTTCTGTGTAAATTATGACTAGGATTGCAATAACAGTATCAATCCTTACTGGGATTTACAGAAGCTAAAACAGACTAAAATGTACACGAAGAACTTGAGCGATTCGTTGTGATCTTCTTCTGACTTGGAGTGCCATATTAATCTGTTTGTATCTCAGTTTTACCATATTTTGTTTCTATGTTCTGGCAGGATCGTATCATTGCTCGTCTCCAACAACCATATTCACTCGATTGCATTCCGGTGGAAGCAGAGTATCAGGTTATTTGCTCATATCTCATATGTTGGAGTGATATCTTTATTCGAACTGCGAATTTGTAGGGTGTACTTGTATTGTACATCCATCAGTACAATTATACAGGAGCAATCTTTTTATTTGTTTCAATCTGAGCAACCTTTGTCACTAAATCTTTCCCTATGTAGTATATTCATCAACTGTTCTCATAAATCAATTATATACCTCTAGTCATGAAAAATAAAATTAGCTTTTGAAAATATTAATCGTAGAAGACAGTTGAATGATAACTTCATGACGATGAAGAAGAAAATTTTGTTGGAAATTTCATTATGTTAAAATAAGACTTTTCTTAATGCTTCTCTTCTGTCATATTTGCTTGGTTTATGCAGAAACAATTCTCTGAATTACTGATGAAGGCTGCTAGTGATTATGGAGCATTAACAGCATCAGTTGCCGATTTCCAGTGGAGCCAAACATTTAAGGAGCCTCCTTCAGTATGGGGGGTATGTTTTTAGAACTATTTTTGTCTCTATTCATGCAGATTGCACAAAGCATAACTTTGTTCTTTTTGTTTTTTCATTATTTGACTTTCAAGCATATTTGTTGTTTGAGTTTAGACTACATGTGAGTGTGTCCTTTACATTTTCTTTAAGTATTTCATCAGAGATCTTTATTTTTTTTTCAACTGCAGGAAATGCTACGTCCAATTCCTGTTGCCTTAGCATCATGCACCCGGTTTTTCGAAGCAATGTCTGCTATGAGAGAGTCGTTTGCAACACTTCAACAACTCAGAGTAGGTCATTCTGATACCCCTTCACCTATCACACCAGCCAAGGATTCCAGAAGAGTACCGGGGGTTCCCGATTGTGTAACTCCACCTCCCTGGAAAACCGAACCAAGCTTTGATGACTTGGCTATCAAAAGCTCAAGAAGGCCGGATATCAAGCATCAAGAAGCAGAGAATGAAGGTGAGCTGGACAGCTCTAGCCATAGGAGATTGTCATGGCCTCCTTCAGTCAAAAATGCCTAAAAACTGAGCTTTGTCGTGAGCCAATGTATGTTTTGATGTGAAATAGGTCGTGCATTGTAATTTAACGCAGCAGCCTCTGCTTAAACTTCCTATATATATTGATGATACACCTTGAAATTCTGAACTTGAAAAACATTAGTTTGTGCAGTAATACATTTGATTCTATTTGAATTTTGCCAATGTAAATAAGTTTATTTAATATCTAGTTTCTCAAGTAAAAGTGTTAAGATGTGATTATGAATGAAGATGAACCGAAATTTGGCATTTCCACTTTTAACATTACAGCTTGCTTCCTATGAGCACTATTCCTGCAGTGATTTCTGGGTTTATCGGTGTTTTTGATTTCTGGGTTGTCGTTGTTGTCGCAGATAGGAACGTACTATACAGCTAATCCAAATATCATGTAACCAAATGTTCAAAAGCAGGCTAATATTGAAGTTGTGTCATATATAGCTTACTAAACTGAACCAAATAGCTTACCATCTGATTACCAAAACATGTGTCATATATTTAACATTAATAAAATGAAATTAGCGTTATTGAACTTGAATAGACGGTTGGCTAATCTTATTCATTATACTTTTGATACATTATTGCTTCAGTCCCAACTTAATTTGAGCTTTTCCCTGATCAAAACTACTCAATAGTGAAGAAATCAATATATTGGTTTCTTATGAGCTTCAGCAGGGAAAGCCTTCCGTTTCTTATGAGCTTCAGATGGGAGTTTCACGTCTGTGGCCAACCCAATGGCTTCGAGGAACCTAATAACATACCAAGTAGTGTCAATCTCCCACCATTCCAAGCCTTGTCGAGCTGAGTACTCAAAAGCATGATGATTATTGTGCCAACCTTCTCCATGAGCTAGCAACCCCAACACCCTAATCAAAATCAAACTATATGTTATACGTATATACGGTCATGAATTACATTATATTGAGCAGAAATATGTTTTGCTAATACCAGTTGTTTCTAGACAAATCACCAGTATTCCATACTTGCTTTCCCCACATATGGCAGATCGAGCCCACTGAACAAGTAGCGTGGAGAAAACATACAGTCCTCACACCCTGCAAATAAAATGAGAAACAGATAACTAATTAATCGATTAGTTTGGTAAAATTATGTTCCAATGAGAACACAGCAAAACCATTGACTCTTGCTTGTGGTACAAGCTAGCTAGGTTAAGTAAGTAATTAAGAGCATGCAAGCTTACAATTCCCCAAACAATGTATGGTAGCCCTCCTGCAGCATATAGCAGAATTCCAAGAGCAACAGAGTGAAACGGATATGTACGGTGAAGAAACCTATAGTACCACTGCTTCTTCAAATCACCTACATTTTTGAATTCTAGTGCGTCGGGCTGAAATCATTACACGTTATTGAGAAGACATGCATTTTCCGATCGATTCATACATGCAAGATTTCAAGTATGATGAGAGAGAGAGAGAGAGAGAGAGAGAGAGAGAGAGAGAGAGAGAGAGAGAGAGAGAGAGAGGGTGAGTTCATACATACATTTGCAGCCCGAGCACGATAGTCAACGACCCAACCAATATGACTGTACCAAAATCCCTTAATGGGACTGTGAGGGTCATCCCATGTATCAGTGTACTGATGATGAACTCTATGTATGCTCACCCATTCAATTGGACTTCCCTACAAACCATACAAATAGTTCAGACTTCAGAGCTAGCATGCGCATGCAACTGATTAATGAATCTGCAAAATATCAAGGTAGCCTGATCAAAGTAGCTAGATGGGTAATAAGTAGTAACAATATGTCCATGGATGCAGATGATGCAAATCAACCTGGAGTGCAAGGACGGCGCAATAGGCAAAAGAGTATTCGAGCCATCTGGGAAGCTTGAAGCTGCGGTGAGACAGGTTTCTATGGTAAGACAGGGTCATACCCACACCTGTAACAAAGTAGAGTGCCACAGCCAGCCAAAACGCAGACCAGTTGAAATAAAACGGCCCCAAAAGAGCAAGGCTATGTATGGCCAGGAAAAACAACTTGGTTATTGAGGCCTTCGTTTTTCCTTCCATGGTGCTTCCAGTTCTTGAAGTGAGAGATGCAAACTAAACACAGAAACCTTTCTGTCTGATTTGAAGCAAAGAACGAAGGAGAATAGCTGCTATGTAATTTCGACTGCCTGCTTGTATATAGATATACACACACACATGCATAACTATCTAGCTAGTACGTGTTTTGGGTTCATGTTCAACTATATATACACTGATAAATATATAAATAGCACAGCTACCAGCTACTCTGGCTTGGAGAGAAAGACGTCCGCAAATTGAAGAAAACTAAAATGCAGACAAAGTAATCTGGCGTGGCTTGTTTTAGAAGTATCATATGGGTTCCTTTCTTGATCCGATTATACTATTTTGACAGCTTTGCTCCAAAATTAGAATATTCATGAACGGCGAATAGATTCGGTTACAACTTACAAATTACAATGCATTATTCTCAGGTTCTTCTAAGTAAGCACGTACATCATCATCATCCAAAAAAGAGAAATTTCATTTGCACGTCTCAAATTGTTTAACACTTATCCTACATTTTTGTAGTTTTTCAATTACCTCTATTAGGCCTATTTCCAACTTAAACGAAAAAGACAGTAAAAAACCTATAGATGACCAAACTATTCAATGTTTTTCTTCAAGATTCGCTCCCCAACCAATCCAAATACATCACAGTCAAATATTTTGTTATATGCCACACATAACTATTATTCACATCAATGTAAGAAGGAAAACTAAATTAAGAACCATCCTGCATGATTTGAAAGACTGTTGACGATCTTATTAGTTTTTTCTATTGAATAGGATGATGACTCATGATTATATCGATTAATCTAGCAATTAATATACGAGTCATCTAAGTAGCATCATACACGCACACGGTTTTTCGAAGCAATTCTGTTATGAGGGACTCGTTCTTGATTTATGGATTCTTTCTTCTTGGATTATAGGTGCTTTTGATTTCTGTGTTCTACGTTGCTGTTGCAGACAGCGACTACTCAGCTGATTAATCTAACGAGTAACGAGCAAGTGTCATGTAATCAAATGTTCAAAAACAAGCTAGTATAGCAAACCCCAAATACACCAACATATATGTTTAACGAGAAAGCTAGGACGTACAGAGTTTAGTTGGATACTTGGATATGAAGAGTTAAAGAACATAATCTAGTTGGAGAAGATTTAAGATTATCATGCCAGAAACCAACTGTTCTGATCAATTATATACCTCTTGTCTTGAAAAATATGAAAGATAATTATTTAGCTTTTGGAAATATTAATCTTAGAAGACAGTTGAAGGATATAAAACTTCTTGACACTGAAGAAGAAAATTTTGTTGAAAGTTTCCTTGTGTTAAAATAATACTTTTCTTGATGCTATCTTCTCTTGCGTTATATTTGCTTGGTTTATGCAGAAACAATTCTCTGAATTACTGATGAAGGCTGCTAGTGATTGTGGAGCATTAACAGCATCAGTTGAGCCAAACATTTAAGGAGCCTCCTTCAGCATCAGTATGGGGGGTATGTTTGTAGAACAATTTCATTTATTTATCTCTATACATGCAGATTGCGCAAAGCATAACTTAATTTTTTACATTATTAAGCTTAATTTCAAGCATATTTGTTATTTGAGTTTAGACTACATGCATGTGAGTGTGTCCTTCACATTTTCTTGAAGTATTTCATCAGAGATCTTTATTTTTCTTCAACTGCAGGAAATGCTACGTCATGCACCCGGTTTTTCGAAGCGAGTGAGTCGTTCGCAACACTTTGAGCTTTTCCCTGATCAAAACTAGTCGATAGTGAAGAAAGCAAGTGGTTTCTTACGAGCTTCAGCAGGGAAAGCCTTCCGTTTCTTATGAGCTTCAGTTGGAAGTTTCACGTCTGTGGCCAACCCAAGGACTTCGAGGAAGCTAATTATATACCAAGTAGTGTCAATCTCCCACCATTCCAAGCCTTGTCGAGCTGAGTACTCAAAAGCATGATGATTATTGTGCCAACCTTCTCCATGAGCTAGCAACCCTAACAACCTAACCAGAGTCAAACTCTAAGTTATACTTAATCCAGCCATGAGTTTCATTACTTAGCCCAATAATTGAGAAGAAATTTTTGATTAATACCAGTTGTTTTTAGACAAATCACCGGTGTTCCATACTTGCTTTCCCCATATATGGCAGATCGAGTTTATTGAAAAAGTAACGTGGAGAAAAAACACAGTCCTCACACCCTGCAAGAAATATAAAAAAGACAACTAATTAATCAATTTGGTAAAATGTGGTATATATTTGAGAAGTTAATATGTACATATATGGCCAAATACGAACAAGAATACAAGCTAGATAAGTAGTCAGCGATAGCAAGCAGCTTAATTACCATTCCCCAAACCAAGAATGGTAGCCCTCCTGCAGCATATAGCAGAATTCCAAGAGCAATAGAGTTACATGGATATGTATAGTGAAGAAACCTGTAGTACCATTGCTTCTTTAAGTCTCCGACATTCTTGAATTCTAGTGCGTCTGGCTACATAAATTCAATACACGTTATTACGGGAAAGACATGCATTAATTTTTCGATCGATACACACACACACACACACACATATATATATATATATATATATACACACACACACACACACACACACACACAACACACACACACGTTATTACGGGAAAGACATGCATTAATTTTTCGATCGATACACACACACACACACATATATATATATAGCCATTCTCAGCTGCGGACGTCCGTACAAATAGTTTTGGTACGGATTTTCATTCTTGCACTATTTTTCGATCGAATTTCCTCATCACCACCGTCTAGTATCTAGATAATATTTTGTAGATTTTCTCTACAAAATTTCAGCCAATTTGGTAATCGTTAAGGCCCTCAAAATGGTGTCTTTCTGTTACAAACATGAACGGTTCATGTTTGACAGAATTCAGTCCGTCCATTGGTTTTTCGAGTTTGAGGGCCTTAACGATTACCAAATTGGCTGAAATTTTGTAGAGATAATCTACACAATATTATCTAGATACTGAACGGTGGAGATGAGGAAATTCGATCAAAAAGTGGTGCAAAAATGAAAATCCGCATCAAAACCATTGGTGCGGACGTCCGGCTGAGAAAAATCTTATATATATATATATATATATATATATATGATTTCCCCTACGAGTACACAAGTACACAGCTAATCGATCATTTCACTAATTATGATCGACGTGATGAAAAAGAAAAAAGAATCATTGCTGTATTCAGATAATAAGCACGCATGGTCTTTGTCGGAGTAAAATTCGTAAATCATAATTGGAGTCATACTCAGGTTTTGAGAATCAAGAGGTGATTACTGCATTTTGTATACATGTTACACATACGTATACTGATACAGGTACACTTGACACACGAGAGAGAGAGAGAGAGAGAGAGAGAGAGAGAGAGAGAGAGAGAGAGAGAGAGAGAGAGAGAGAGAGAGAGAGGTTTCTACGTACAGTTCCAAACCGAGAACGATAGTCGACAACCCAACCGATATGACTGTACCAAAATCCCTTAATGGGACTGTGAGGGTCATCCATTGTATCAGTATACTGATGATGAAGTCTATGTGTGCTCACCCATTCAATTGGACTTCCCTACAATTAAACCATGCAAATAATCAAGAGCATGCATGCAAAATCATCCAAGTATATATTAAGATGAGGATGATGCAAATTAACCTGGAGTGAAAGGACGGCGCAGTAGGCAAAAGAGTACTCGAGCCATCTGGGAAGCTTGAAGCTGCGGTGAGACAGGTTTCTATGGAAAGACAGGGTTATACCCACACCTGTTACAAAATAGAGTGCTACAGCCAGCCAAAACGCAGACCAGTTGAAATAAAACGGCCCCAAAAGAGCAAGGCAATGTACGGCCAGGAAAAACAACTTAGTTGTTGAGGCCTCCATGTTTTCTTCCATACTGCTGTTCTGGAAGTGAGAGAGATAAATTAAAAACAAACGCTCTTCTGTCTGATTTGAAACGGAGAAGAAGGAGCTTTTATATATGTTATTGGATTAGTTGTATATTGAAAGAAAAATATGCAGATCAAGTAACCAGTCGTTGACTTTCATTGAACCGTTGGCTGCCAATTAATAATTTTTTTTTTTTGGCTACAGCTAATAACTTGTAATAAGTTGACCGAAAAAAAACGTAACCAGGCGTTGCCTTTCATTGAACCGTTGGCGGCCAATTAATAAAAATAATTTTTTTCTAATAAAAATATTTTGAGTGCTTGCGTTCCCAGATTTCTTAGCAATATTCATTAATTTGTAATTTTATATTGTAAAGCCTAATCACACATGTGGTTTTTATATTGTAAATCCCAATTGTTTGAGACTAAACCACTCTGACTAAGCCTAAATAATTAAGGGAATTTTCATATACACCTAATTTTGAAGAGTGGTTTTAAATAAAACCCACTTAATATTTCTATCTGATAGACATCTAAAATGTATCAATTATGATAAATATTATGTCATATTTTTTCTAAATTTTACACAATTGTCACCATTCAACTATAACATATTAATATAATAAATAAGCTTAATTGATGATGTCTTAAATACCTTAATTATGAGTTTTTCTTCTAACACTAACATTTTTCAATCAATTTGCAAGAATCATGTAGTTTTCTTTATTTTTATGAAAAAAATCTAGATTAAAGGAATTCATTCTCTAATCTATACATAAGGTAAAATATAATATGAATAAGATATATGATATAAGCGCTATACCCTAAACCCTATACCCTATACCATGAACCTATTGTTTACGCCTAAATAAATATTTTACTGGACAGTAAATGTCTATGTAAATATTAATTATTTCTTGGTTCATTTTATACCGGCGAGCCCAAGTTTCTCTAAGTTTACAAGCGATAGCCCGCCAGAAACACCACGCGAGCTGAGAACAGAGTTCGCGTGCGAACTGGACTTCGCGCAACTCGCAGTTCGCTTGGAACATGAGCTCGCGCGCGGAATGGACATAGGCGGACTATGCAGTTCGCGTGGAACATGAGCTCGCGTGCGGAATGCCTTCGCGCGGAATTACTATTTGCCAGTCCGCGTATGCGAGGCGATACAAGTCCGCGTAGGCGAGAGGCAAATCTACTTCGCGTAGGCGAGGCGAGATTGACACTCCGCGTGGGCGAGGCAAGGCGAGCTGGCGAACTGGCTCGCGTAGAAGACTTCGCGAGGAAGCAACATGCGGAGTCCGCGCGCACCACTTTAATCGTTGAAGACTTTTACAAGTCTTTGATATGCTTCGGGCCAATCCCTGTGGCCCATTTAATATAAAAAGTCTTTTCAAGGCTCGCGAGCTGCAATAACCCGCGAAATGGAAGCGAGCTTCAGGAGCACGCGAGATAGCATCATGTGACAGCCCGCGGGATAAGGATATTGCTAATGCCGGTTCGCATAGGAGTCTACAGTTGGCAGCGCGGAAGCAATGTCCTATGCGGAATGAAGTGTGCGAACTGGGCAGGTGTCACCAATTGGTTGGTCTGTATGGAGTAAACCGTGTCCTTGTCAATTAGGGTTTCAGAGTCCGACTTGAACTATGATCATCTTTCTTCCGCCGCAAGTCGGATTGCTATATAAATGGCTCAAAGGTTTACAGAAAAGAACAACTCTCTCAAAACAAATACAAAAACACAATATAAACTGCAAACCAGTTACCCTTCGAGCTCCTCGAAACCCTAACCCTAAGCGCCGTCGCCTAGGTTCCTTCTTCAGAGCCTTCCGGACTCTACCCCCCGACTTCTCTCTGAACTCCCTATAGTTGCTCTGCTCGCGCCGCCGTGAGTATCGATCGCTTGTGCTCGTAAATCCTCGTCTGAGGTGGCACCTGAAACCCATTCGCCTGATCAGAAGTCAAGATCTCGCACACCATCAACCTTTACCTCGTCCGCGAGGTGGCACGCCCGCAACTCTCCCCTCTCTTTGTTCGCTAGAAACCTCTGCTCCGCGCGCTGAGGATCGTGGCCAAAACATTGGCACGCCCAGTGGGACAGGGAGTATAAGCGATTCACAATAGGGAAGCCTGGAAGACCTGATATTCCGCCATGGTAGGCTCTCAGCCGACCCAAGGCACAGGTTCTACTCCGTCTATGGAGCGAATCTTTCAGATGTTCGAGCAGTTGACAAGTCAGATTTTGGCTAATCAACAGAGCATCACAAGCCTCATCGAAAAAGCCAAAGAAAGTAGAGCCCTTTTGCAGGCCACCCATGACAAACTCACCACGCTCAGTAAGGTCTCTGGCCACCTAGAAGGCAAATTCATGGAAAACAAGGACATGTTTGAAGGGTCTTATTTACGCTTAAATTAATATTTTACTGGACAGTAAATGTCTATGTAAATATTAATTATTTCTTGGTCCATGTCACAGCCGGCGAGCCCAAGTTCTTCAAGTTTACAAAATGGTGGCCCGCCAGTGAGGCCGCGCGGACTGAGTTACACCGCATGCGGAAATGACCATGCGGACTGAGTTATACAGTCCGCGCGCGGAACGTACTTCGCGCACGCTTAAATGGACTTCGCGCGAGATGCGGATCTCGCGTGCGGGATGACTCCGCGAGGTGACAAGCGGATTACGCGAGGCGAACTGGCGAACTGGCCCGCCTGTGAGGCTCCACGAACAATTCTTGACATATGCTTCCGCGTGCACCAATTTTAAGGCTCGCGAGCTGCAATAGCCCGCGAGATGGAAGCGAGCTAGAAAAGCCCGCGAATTGGAGTCAGAAGCCTATGTGGAGTGTGTAGAACTGGACATGTGTCACAAATGGATTGGTCTGCATGGAGTAAACCGTGTCCTTGTCGATTAGGGTTTCAGAGCCCTACTTGGATTCAAAGTTAACTTTCTTCCGCTGGGGTTCAAAGCACTATATAAACTCTCTTAAACAGACAATACAAGACTGAAAACTCTCAAACAATACACAAAAACACAATACAAACTGAAATCAGTTACCCTTCGAGCTCCTCGAAACCCTAACCCTAAGCGCCGCCGCCTAGGTTCTCTCTTCAGAGCCTTCCGGACTCTATATCCCAGCTTCTCTCTGAACTCCGTATAGTTGCTCTGCTCGCGCCGCCGTGGGTATCGATCGCTTGTGCTCGTAAATCCTCGTCTGAGGTGGCACCTGTAACCCCCTTCGCTTGATCAAGAAGTCAAGCGCACCCCTTCTACCTTTTCCTTGTCCGCGAGGTGGCACGCCCGCAACTCCCCCTTCTCTTTGTTCGCTAGAAACCTCTGCTCCGCGCGCTGAGGATCGTGGCCAAAACATTGGCACGCCTAGTGGGACAGGGAGTACAAGCGATTCACCATAGGGAAGTGAGACCCCCATGGTAGGCTCTCAGCCGACCCAAGATACAGACTCTGCTCCGTCTATGGAGCAAATCTTCCAGATGTTCGCACAACTCATGGGGCAGATCCAGAGTTTGACAAACCAAACCCAGGGTTTGACAACCCAAAGCTCCGCCATTCAACAAAGCCTCACCAACCTTGCTGATAAGGTCGACGGCCTTGCTGAACAGGTCAAAAGGGACAAAACCCTTTGGGAAGCAGACCAGCACAACCTCGCCGTACCCAATGAGGACTTCAATGAGCATGTCCTTGTCAAAAAGATTGAACTGCCTGGCAGCCAATCTACTGGCGAAGATTTTCCTTTGGATGAACCCATGTCCAAAGAAGAAATCACCTTGTCAATCGGTGATGAAGAACCTGAGGTAGAGGCCGGCGAGATTTTGGATAATAATCCTATCTCAAAGACTGACGTCCTTCCCCAGGAAGATAAGGTTGAAGGTAGGACAGAACAGTCCACCTTAGAAGACGAAATCGGTTCGCACACTGATGATGAACCACAACTTCGCATGATGGCGAACCACAACTTCCAAGTAACGAGCTTCCTCATGCGAGATGTATATGTGGACATAGGTCAGCTGCATGGGGGGCAAGGCGGAGCTCATCTGCCTTCTGTTTACGCCTGAATTAATATTTTACTGGACAGTAAATGTCTATATAAATATTAATTATTTCTTGGACCATGTCATACCGGCGAGATGGAGTTTCTCTAAGTTTATAAGTGATAGCTCGCCAGTAAGTCCACGCGAGCCAAGTTAGACTTCGCGCGGAACGAACTGCATGAGAATTTGACTTCACTTAGCCCGCGCGCGGAATGACTTCGCGCGGAATTACTGTTCAACGCTCCGCGAGGCGAGGCGAGATTGCCAGTCCGCGAGGCGAAGCGAGATTGCCGCTCCGCGAGGCGAGCTGGCGAACTAGCTCGCGTAGAGGACTTCGTGAGGAAGCGACATGCGGAGCCCGTGCGCACCACAACAAACGTTGAAGACTTTGACAAGTCTTTAACATGCTTCGGGCCAATCCCTGTGGCTCATTAAATATAAAAAGCCCTTTTAAGGCTCGCGAGCTGCAATAGCCCGCGAAATGGACGCGAGCTACAGAAGCACGCGAGATAGCACCCTGTAGCAGCCCGCGAGATGAGGATGCTCCTAATTTCAGTTCGCATAGGAGTCTACAGTTGGTAGCGCGGAATGAAGTGTGCGAATTGGACATGTGTCACAAGATGGTTGGTTCGCATGGACGAAACAGTGCCCTTGTACTATTAGGTTTTCCGAATCCAACTTGAAGTAGGATTATCTCTCTCTTCTGCCGCAAGTCAAGCTCCACTATATAAAGGGTTCGAAAGCTCTCTCAAACACACAACTTTTACAACAACAACTCAGAGACAACTCTCAAACAAACACAAACTGAAACCCAGTTACCCTTCCTCTAAACCCTAACCCTAAGCGCCGCCGCATAGGTCTTTCTCCAGAGCTCTCCGGACTCTGCATCCCCGCTTCTCTCTGAACTCCCTGTGATTGCTCTGCTCGCGCCGTCGTGAGTATCGACTCACTTGTGCTCGTAAATCCTCCTCTGAGGTGGCACCTGTGACCCCTTTGCCTGATCAAGAAGTCAAGCGCACCCCCCATCAACCTTTTCCTCGTCCGCGAGGTGGCACGCCCGCAACACTCCCCTCTCTTTGTCTGCTAGAAACCTCTGCTCCGCGCACTGAGGATCGTGGCCAAAACATTGGCACGCCCAGTGGGACAGGGAGTACAAGCAAATACATCATTGGGAAACCGGAGGAAGCGCCGTACCGAAAGCCCCAGTTTTCTTGTCTGAAGCATAGATCGCTACGGTACAAGCCCCATAATAGTGCGGCTTGCCGATCCCTCAATCAAGAGCAGGTTTGGTAATCCGGATTACAGCGAGACCGCCATGGTAGGCTCTCAGCCGACCCGAGATACAGATTATGCTCCATCTATGGAGCAAATCGTCCAGATGTTCACACAACTCACGGGGCAGATCCAGGGTCTGTCAACCCAAAGCTCCGCCACTCAACAAAGCCTCACCGACCTTGCTGCTAAGGTCGACGGCCTCGCTGACCAAGTCAAAAGGGACAAAACCCTTTGGGAAGCGGACCAGCACAATCTTACCGTACTCACTGTGGACTTCAACCAGTTTGTCAACGAGACAAGGGAAACCAAAGGCTTGGTCGAAGGAAGCCTGCAACAGATCCGCTTGGAGCTGGATCAGAACACGGAGACCGTGAAACAAGGCGCGGAGACCGTGAAGCAACATGCAGAGGTCCTGTCGCTCACTCGCGCGACAGTAGACGAGCAGACCCGCCGCCTGGACGAGCACGACACCAAGCTGCATGACCAGCAGAATGCTTCCTTCTTTGGGAGTAAGAACAGTGTAGAAAAGCTAGACGAGTTTAAAGACAAACAGGACCGGCTGAACCTACGGGTCCTTGAGGTTGAAGACTGGATGAGGGCGCAGGCGCCAAAAAACCCTGCTCTAAGCACGAGCGATGGGACAGCCAAGTATATTCCTCCCAATGAACGCACCAGGGGAAACCCTAAGGTCGGGACTCCGAAGTCCCCGCAGTTCGTGCCAGGGGCAGGAACGTCAAAGAGCCCGCTCCCGCATGGCTCGTTTGCCTCCCCTAGGGGGCTGAATGGTTCTCTACGTCAAGGAACCGGGACACCCGATGACCCGCTTCTCGTTCATGCCAGCCTTATTCCCAAGAACGGCGGACAGGTCGTCAGTTTCCCTGCATGGTCAAACCATGGGGAAGGGGCAGAATCCGCGCCCGTGACTACAGCCGACTGGCGCCAGCTTATCTCCTCCATTGTCAAGGAGCAAACCGGACACGGTGATGCTAACTTGCAGTATCGCGACCCCTATCCAGATAGCGTGGCGCAATACCCTTTCCCGCACGGGTTCAAGAACGTAGTGTTCACTACCTTCTCTGGCAAAACAAGGGAGGACACAGCAACCCACATGGCCCGCTTCAAAGTCCAGTGCGGCCAGTACGGGAACAATGACATTCTCAAGCTCAAGCTCTTCGGGACCTCTCTGTTCGGAGCTGCATTTACTTGGTACTCCAGGTTGAAGCCAGGATCCATTGCGGACTGGCCTACCATGGAGAAGCTGTTCCGGGAGACCTACGGTACCATTGAGCTAGAGGTCGGCCTTGACTCCCTCACTCAGATGAGTCAGCAGAGCATGGAGTCAGGAGTCTCCTTCCTCCAGCGGTTCAAGATCCAACAAGCCAAGTGCGACTTTCTCCTACCCGAACAGGAGGCCATTAAGTTGGCTGTCCGTGGTCTCGAACACCGCCAGCGGCTGAAGCACCATGGGGAACGCTTCATGTCTATGGGCGACCTCATCAACAAGGTCGGCAGCTATGAACTCATCCTCAACGAGATGGACGAAAAGGCGAATGCCTCCAAAGGGACGTACGTACCGGGGAGGAACAGGATAGTCGGGGCGTTAAACCTCCAATCCTCCACGTTCGACCCTTACTACCAAAGGCAAGAGGAGAATGAGGCCGCGCAGGGATATGTCAACGACATCGGAGCAGTCGAACTGACCGGGAAGCCTTTGGCTCACAAACTGAAGAATCTCAAGATGACCCGCGAGCCAATCACCATTCAGTCCTTTGCATGGACTAAGCCCGAATACGAGTCCTACACGTATGATGCAAAAAACGCCCATCTTGTCTTTAATGACTTGATCGAGGCGAGCTACGTGCGCTTGGACCATAAGATCCCGCCCAAAGAAGAACTAAAGGACAAGAAGTATTGCAGCTTCCACAATGCTTACAATCACGACACCAAGGACTGTGTCAAACTCCGCGACCAACTGCAGACTTGGTTGAATTCGGGCGCCCTGAAAATGAAGACGCCAGGAAGCACAGCTTCTCTGGTGGACGTGGATCCTTTCCCCGCCATGGTTGGTATGGTCGAGGTGAATTAGGCCGACCAGCCAAGGGAGAACAGCCGTCACCGCGCACCAAAGCCAGGCGAGCGGCGAATTACCTTAGACCTAGCCGAGCATCCAGAGGATGATAGTCCGCGCCGGGTGCTTAAGTGAGACTGAGAGGATGGTAATGATGACACACGTCAGCCATCTCGCCGGTACACCTACAACATCAACCTCGCGCATGAGGTCCTAGACGATCTTATTGACAGCGGACTAGTCACTGTGTCAAGGGCCTTGCCCTATGTTGAATACAAGGAGGGCCGTGTCCACTGCAAACTCCATGACAGTTGGGGGCACATAACTCGCGACTGTTACCAGCTCCGCGAGCAAGTCCAGGACTGGTTAGACCTCAAGTATATTCGCTTCGAGGACAAAGGCGGCTTCATGATCACAGTTGCTGACATCGCCTGGCCTCGCGTCGGCCAGCGCGCAATAACTTTGGACTTATCTCCAAACGCGGGCCAACGCGATCCGCCAGGTCAAAACCGTAAGAGGCCGGCGAATGACTACACCGTTCTGGCGAACCACAATGGGAACCACTACCCGGCAAGAGAGGTAGCCGCCAGACCACAGCCCGATCGCCTTTCAAGAAAGGATAAAGGCAAAGCTACCATGCGTGACGATATACCGTCTCCAGCTGACCATTATCAACCCATGAGTCCCAGGACTCGCGAGGAGCTGGAACAGAGGATCAAGCGCCTCGAAACCTTCGTCCAATCAAACTGGACTAAAGATGTACCTGCCTCTCCAGCTTCAAGCGCGATGAATATCTCCGACTCCGGCAGCGAACGCCAAGATAGCGAGGCTTCAAGCCCCAGGCGGGGTATTTTGACTGACCCCTATATTTCTCCGACATCCAAATCAGCGATCAAGGAAGGGATCTGGTACACGCAGCAAGGAGGAAAGTCGGTTACTATCAACAGATCCAAAAAGCGGAAGTTGCAGAAGAAGTATGGCAGCATCCTGCGTGCCTTGCGAGCGGCTGATGATGGCATTATCCGACCCTCGCAGCTAGCGCAGACACCTGAGAGGATGTGGAGAGAAGCTGAAGGCTTGCGCGCTCTCCTCCAAAGACCACCTGTCACGCCTCCACGTGTCTGTGCGCAGGTAGCAGTCGACCCCGCTCCAAAAGCGAATGTTTTCTGTCGCCTCACCGTGCCACCAAGGCAGGATCCGCGCCCCTTTAGGTACAGATCATCTCCGGAGCCAGCAAGGAGAAGGGAGCCACAGTTCTCCCGGCACAAGCCTTCATCAGAGCCTGAGAAAAGAAGGGATGTCTTACCTCCTCCAAGGCGCAAGCAGTCCCCGGAAGCCGAACGTTGAAGAGACCCGCCACCTCCACCAAGGCGACGGCAGTCGCCAAAGGCTGAGAAAAGACGAGAACCGTCTTCCCCAGCGAAGCGAAGGCTGTCCGCCGCATCAAGGCAAGAGCCAAGGCGCGAGCTGCCTCGGTCATCACATCCTCCGAAGCCTATTCGCCAGGAACCTGAGGTTAAAAAGGAGCTATCACGACCGGGTCCGGCCCATCCTCAACCCACACAGGAGCCTCAGGTCTCAGTCCTTCCTCCTAGGGCAGAGGACAATGCCATAGCCCCACTAGCCGCGGTTAAGCTTTCAGTCGCGGACAAACAGCCTTCGACCAAACTCGTATGGCGACCACGGCAGCCAGAGGGCAACGTCTCGCCAGGGGTCGAAAGTAGCACCTCCAGCCCTAACCTCGCGGAGCTCATGGCCTAATGCTTCCGCGAGAATTCACTGAACGAGGAGACTCATTCCGGGCCTCGAATCGACTTGGGTGACGACCAAGCGGAAGGGCAGGGTGAATCATTCACCTGCAATATGCTCGAGGTCTCTGCATGGCCAGAACATGAAGAAGTCAACCCGGCGGAGAGCGCATTTGCTGCGCTCGAAGGAGACAATGGACCCATTGAGACTCCACTAATCCCAATCCACGAACAATTCTCTTTTCAGGTCGGAATGGTTTTCTTCATATCTGAGAGATACGCTCTCCCGCCAAATACAACGTGCAACGCGGCGGATATTCCAGATAATAGTGAGAGTGTCTGCGACATATCGCCCCCTTGCAGCAGCGAGATGGGTCCAGTCCTGGCGGAACCTGTGACCGCTCCACCAGTGGAAGCTACGAGCAGCGTCACACGCATGCCGACTCTGACCTTCTCCACTCCGACTCTGGATATGGCCACTCACATGAGGCCATTGTATATCACGGCTGAAGTTGAAGGGATCATGATAAACAAAATCATGGTCGACACGGGGGCGGCAATGAATGTCATCACCACCCGCACCATGGGACTCCTTGGTATCCCACGCTTGATGAACCCCCGCGTTTGGCATCTAGAACTTCACCATACTTTGTGGGCCTACCGTACCTCCAAGCGCGGTCCGACCGATTCAACCCCTTATGCTCTCATGTTTGGCCATGATGCCGTCCTTCCCCTGGAGGTCCACGTCGCCTCGTTTCGTGTCCAAGAACAGCACCAGTTGCTCGGTGACGATTACGTCCAGGCAATGTGGCAGGAGCTTGAAGACCTTGACGAACATCGCATCACTGCTTTCAACAATCTCATCCTCGAGAAGCAGCGTGTTGCACGGTCTTATGATAAAATCACTCAAGGTCAGAGCTATGCTGAAGGCCAAACGGTATGGCGTGCTGTGCTCCCCCTTGGGGAGAAAACCGACGGCCGCGGGAAATGGTCCGCGCTGTGGGAGGGACCCTTTAGTATTCATCGCATATTACCTAAGGGGGCATACCATTTGCGTGACCTCGACGGTTCGCTCCATCCTAACCCTATTAATGATCGTTTCTTAAAACGCCATATCGCTAGTGTTTGGGAACGCGCAGATCCTCCTCCCCCCTCTGATCCCACGACCACTGTCATTAGTGTAACGCGCCGTCGCGCTTACGCTCCATCACCTCACACTAGGGGGCAACACCAGGAAGAAGCATGCAATTAGTTTTAAAACGTGCGTGGTCTAATTAACAGACCAGTACAAGATTGGGGCATATTCCAGAGGCCCTAAATATTTTAAAATTTTTTTATTCAAGTGTTTCTCATGTCATCAGTTTTTCCCTTTGTAAACGTGCGTGGTCTAGTTAACAGACCAGTACAAGATTGGGGCCTATTCCAGAGGCCCTAAATAAAAACAACTTCATTCAAGTACTTCTCAGTTCGCCGACTTTGTTTGGTTGTCTCTCTTTGGTTCGCACTGGGGGGGGCAGCGAGGTACTTAGCCATTGTCATTCCTTGTTTATCACCAAGTTGATTCGCCACTGCTAAGATTTCGCGAAGAGCCTTTTTTGGAATGTAGTCAAGTCAAACGTCCACTCTAGATACATCCATGCGAGCTATATTTGCTCGCCGTACAAGCAATGTAGAGCGGGCGAATGCGGGCTAGAAGCACGCGAAAGCAAAAGTGGAACAAGCGAATGCGAGCTAAGGGCAGGCGATTACATTCGAAGTTCAAATCCAAGGTACCGAGGCGAGCCATAGAGCAGTTCGCTACGATTCACACTCCTTTTATGTATGACCCGAGCCAATACTATTGGCTTTGGAGCAACATGAACATAAACCTCTTCAGTCATTCTCGACATTTCATAACTTCGAGGCTAGGGGCCAATGTTTACGCCTGAATTAATATTTTACTGGACAGTAAATGTCTATATAAATATTAATTATTTCTTGGACCATGTCATTCCGGCGAGATGGAGTTTCTCTAAGTTTATAAGTGATAGCTCGCCAGTAAGTCCACGCGAGCCAAGTTAGACTTCGCGCGGAACGAACTGCATGAGAATTTGACTTCACCTAGCCCGCGCGCGGAATTACTGTTCAACGCTTCGCGAAGCGAGGCGAGATTGCCAGTCCGCGAGGCGAGGCGAGATTGCCAGTTCGCGAGGCGAGCTGGCGAACTAGCTCGCGTAGAGGACTTCGCGAGGAAGCGATATGCGGAGCCCGCGCGCACCACAACAAACGTTGAAGACTTTGACATGCTTCGGGCCAATCCCTGTGGCCTATTAAATATAAAAAGCCCTTTTAAGGCTCGCGAGCTGCAATAGCCCGCGAAATGGACGCGAGCTACAGAAGTATGCGAGATAGCACCCTGTAGCAGCCCGCGAGATGAGGATGCTCCTAATTTCAGTTCGCATAGGAGTCTACAGTTGGTAGCGCGGAATGAAGTGTGCGAACTGGACATGTGTCACAAGATGGTTGGTTCGCATGGACGAAACAGTGCCCTTGTGCTATTAGGTTTTCCGAATCCAACTTGAAGTAGGATTATCTCTCTCTTCTGCCGCAAGTCAAGCTCCACTATATAAAGGGTTCGAAAACTCTCTCAAACACACAACTTTTACAACAACAACTTAGAGACAACTCTCAAACAAACACAAACTGAAACCCAGTTACCTGATAGGAGCACAAAGTGTGACGTTCTTAATATGTTTATACCCTTTATTTTCCCTTTGTTAACTCTTATTTAGTTGATTTAGCTTTATATTTGTGTTTAGTGTAGAATAATTGCTTAAAGTAGAAATATGTAGGTTTGAGTGTTAAAACACATAGTAATTTCGGAATTGAAGAATTTGGTGTTAAAATTGTGCTAAGTATTTGAAATCCTTGTTTACTCAGGATTCATGTCTTAATCAGGATTCCATCTTTCCTCGAAGCCAAGTTCATGAAGGAGAGGCCCAAACCAAGTCCAATATGGAGAAGAAGATTTAAATTCAGCAGAATCCGGATCAAATCGGGAGAATTCCTGTGCACGTCTGCCAACTTCAACGGACTCTCCAGGACAGCTCACAATGAATCAGAAAACGTGCCATATATGGATAGAAAGCTACGGGAGTCTAGTTTCCAAATCACTTAGAGTCATCTCAATATCTATTTTCTAGAGGAAGTTATGACGTAATCTTCAGACGGAGGTCATTCTGCCGAAATTGAGAAGAACTAGGAATCCTAAACCAACTTGGTTTAGGCTTTGTGGCTGACTTCTCTAGGGTTTTTCCTCTATATAAAGCACGACTTCAAGGACAGAAGAGGATCATCAACCCGTGCAAATAACACCAAAGCCTTTGCCGAAACTCCATCAACCTCCAAATACCACAATCCGATCCCACCTTCAGCATTTGTCCAAAGCACGTAGCCTAGGACTCCGCTCACTCGAAGAATAGAACACGTAGGGATATTTTGAGAGTGAATTCCATCTTCTATTTTCGGATTGCTATGTGTTTGTTTTCGTTTATGTTTTTTTTAGGTTTTTGCTTAAGTATGTTTCGATTCTTGTCTATGAGATAGAAGTACTTTTGAACCATGTTTTGAATTAAAGTTTTCAATTTTTAATCAATGATTTTAGGTATTATGCCGTGAGTTTAATGTCTAAATACTTTAAGATTTTCGGTGCTATATTACATTATCATGTGAAGTTGATACAAGTAGTTGATATTGCATGTGTTAATCATCCAAAGTTCGACTTTGATACACGTAGTTGATAAGTTGCATTGTCTTTGTTTTTCATCGATTTTCTACCTATGTTTGATTTGGACTTGTGCTTAAACACATCGATTCTTTATGTGATACGTAATTGCATGATTAGTTTATGTGTGTGACATATAAGTAGAGCACGTAGCCGAGCTTGTTGTGTCGCGATGTTGAATGAAACCCGTAGTCTAATTCTAAGTTGGTCTATGTCATAGGAACCACGTAGGAACTTATGTGCATATCAAATTTAGGTTGTATATTTGCTCACGGTGTAGACTTAAATGAGATTAGAGATTGTCTTCTTTATTCTTACATGGTTGTTTGGTTGAGTTTGCATGATTGTTGGTTGATCACATGTATATATGTATAGAAGTAATTTAGGATTTATTATTAATGTTGTTCCGAAATTATAAAACCTTAAACCCTTTATGCTTATTTCGACATTTACATTAGATTAGATGGATCTACCCTGTAGTTGGATCCCCGGTTTAGAACGATCCCTGCTTGCTTTATACTACGATTGATTTGTTGACAGGGTTAATTGATGCGTGTGCAAATACGTCTTATCAAATGGCGCCGTTGCCGGGGATCCTTCGGGATCCTCGATCTTTTTAATTGTCAAAATTTGCATTGTATATATGTCTATATGTTTATATTTGTAAAGTTAAACCATAAATTTGTATATGATGTAACTGTGTTTTATTTTTGTCTTTCTACTTTAATACTTGTATGAATAATGTTGTAGGTTGTACTACACAGGAATAGGTAGGATCCCTTTTGTTAATTCTAGCCTTAACCCTTCTTGTTTACCCTCGGGTTTGCATGAGGTTGTGGGCGGCTTTTATTAACACTTGGAGTCATGTTTGGTTCATAAGTTTGTTGCTAGCTGAGTACATTGGTATGCTCCTTCTATTACTCTGGTGCATGGGACCAAAATTGGATCTCAAGAGCCTTGAGGACATACATCTCGGTGATGGAGTTCTCATTGCTCACTAAACGAGTCCTACCATGTTCACTATCTCTGGATTGAGCTATTGACATTTAGAAACAACGCTTCAAGCTTGTGATCGAAACATCAATATCCAGGCCGCACGTCCACAGTGTCTTACCATCTAGAATCATTATTTATTTAAGTGTTTTAGTAGCGACTCGAAAATAAGCTTGTATGAATTTGTAATCTTAAAAGATTGGTGCCATGTATGATTTTTGTATTTAATTTATTTCGAAATTTTTCTCTAGATTTTCGAATTTGTTTTGTTTTCCTTTGCTTATTCTAGTTTATTGCTTGTGATTTCGTTTTATACTCATGCATACTAACTTGATCTTGGCCGATTGGTTTTTCAGGTACTAGACGTGCATGCAACCACGACTCACTCGTTCGTCTTCACAAGGAGCTCTTGTTCCATTAAATCCCGAGATTGACCGTGCTTATAAAAACCAAAGAAAGAAGCAAAAAGAAGCATCAAGTAGCACGGTTGGACCTTTGGAATTTGAAGAGCAAGACCCTCCTTCTCCATTTCGGATCCATTCCGAATCTTCATCTTCATCCGATTCCGAAATTGATTGTGAGGAAGACAAGGCCGACATCGACATGACCGACTCACCACTCAAATCTGCTTTCGTTCCCACAGCCCCGGAATCACCTTCATGCATCGCTTTCACTGTGCCTAATGAAGCCAACTTCTCCATACCAGTTCAGTTACTTGGGCAATTGCCTAAGTACTCGGGATCACCAATGGAGGACCCTAATGTTCACCTTAGAGAGTTTCTCGATATCTGCAGATTGCAATCCATCAATCATCTTACTCCAGAAGGCCTAAAACTGCTTTTATTTCCTTTTACTCTTAAAGATGATGCTAAGCGTTGGTTGTATTCTTTGCCTGCAGGAATCATCACCAATTGGAATGAGATGACCTCGAAGTTCTTGAAACAATTCTTCCCTGCGCAACTCACGAAGAAGCTAAGGAGGGAGATTCAGAACTTCACTCAAAAGGATGGTGACACTCTCTATGAGGCATGGGAAGAGTTTCAGGAACTTCAGAGGAAGTGCCCTCATCATGGAATTTCTTTGGACGAGTTAGTTCAAGCTTTTTATGAGGGACTTGACAACACCAACAAGGGTATGGTGGACTCTGCATGTGGATGCACATTTATGAACAAGACCGGACGGCAAGCATATAACTTGATTGAGGACTTGGCGGATAACAATCGTCAATTCAGCACCAAGAACTCAAGGAAGTCGGCAGGAGGCCGTGGTGGTGTCTATGACATTGAAGCTCGGAATCAAATGATCACGTTGGATAGGAAGCTTGATGTCTTGGTCAAGGCTTTCAATGGTTCGAACCTTGGCAACCAAGCTTGTGGAATTTGCTCACTTTCGGATCACTCTACAGATTCATGTCCGAATAGTGCTATGAGTGAGGAGGAGTTGAACTTTATGGGACAACAGAAGCAACGTTATGACCCATATTCGAACACTTACAATCCTGGAATTAGAGATCATCCGAATTTTCGGTGGAGTAACAACAATGCTCAACCGGCCAATATGCAAGGTCAAGGACCTCGTCCTTCAGGTTTGTTTGTGAGGCCTCAGGTACCTCAAGGTTTTGTCCCTAACTCTTCTAATTTCGTGCCTAATAATGCCAATGTTCAAGGTTCAAATAATAATGCTAGTTCTTCTACTCCTAACTATGATGAAATCTTGAAGTCCCTTGCTCAAGGGCAACAGAACTTAACATCTGCAACTCAAGCTTTAGTGACAGGTCAACAGGCTAATGCTAAAGAGATCACGGAGCTCAAGAAGCAGATGGGACAGGTTATCGATTTCATGGGTAAAATCCATGAAAGTGGTAAGTTGCCGAGCCAAACCTTGCCAAACCCGAATGCCGGACAATTTAAGATCGTTACAACTAGGAGTGGTCGAATTTTTTAGGAGCCTTTGTTGAAGAAGTCGGAGCCTTCTAAGGAAGGTGAGGCCGAGAATGTCTGTTTACAAGATGACGAAGATATTGAAGAGGTCTATGCCGAGAAGCAGCCGGACAAAGAGGCCGTGCCTCAGTCCGAGAGAAAGAATGACCATGCGGCAGTTCCTGCCGACAAGAAGAAGGTGCAAGAGGCCGTGCCTCTTGCAGTCCCTGCTGATCCGAAATCCACTCAAGCCGTGCTTGAGAAAGGTAAGTCTTCTAGCTCTAGTGGTTTACTTTCTACTAATGTCCATGCTCGTGCCCCTTTCTCCAACAGGTTTGCTAAATCAAAGCACGATGAAGCTGATCATGCAATGATTGAGTTATTCAAGAAGGTGGAAGTAAACATGCCATTGCTTGAGTGCATTCAACAAAATCCAAAGTATGCGAAATTCTTGAAAGAGTTGTGCACCAACAAGAGGCTACCACGAGAGAAGGATGTAGCGGTAATGAATGAAACCATCTCTGCGGTTTTTCAAAGGAAACTACCACCTAAGCTCAAGGATCCAGGGAGTTTTTCGATTCCATGCACCATTGGTACTCATAGTTTTGATAAAATCATGTTAGATCTAGGTGCTTCGATTAATGTTATGCCTTCTTATCTTTATGCGGATTTAGGTCTAGGTGAGTTGAAAAAGGATAACATTATCATTAGATTGGCTTACCGCTCCAATAAGATCCCTCTGGGATATGTTGAGGATGTTTTAGTACAGGTTGCAAGTTTAACATTTCCTGCAGATTTCTATGTCATTGACATGGAACCGGCGGATGCAGATGACAAAGAAAATCCCATTCTGTTGGGAAGACCATTCATGAGAACCGCCAGGACCAAAATTGATGTCTACTCAGGGGAACTAACTTTTGAAATAGATGGAGACATCATTAGTTACAATATTTTTGATGCAATGAGGTATCCTCTTCCTGAACTTTTTCGAGATTCTTTTTCTATTGATGTTGTGGATGCTCTTGCAGATGAATATGTGGAGACAATAGCTCAAGACACCTTGGCACTCACCTTGGCAAAAGGAATCGGATTTGATGCCATGGGGAACAAAATTGCAGTTTCTGCCGAGGCCGTGTCTCCGCCCTTATTTGCAACCGTGCAGTCACTTGAGGTGGCTGCCGAGGTATGCTACTCCTCCCCAAGTCCAATTCTCTTTCCATCTAACAAGTTTCTTCCTTCCATTGTCCAAGCTCCAAAATTAGATCTCAAGGTTCTTCCGGAACATTTGAAGTATGTGTATTTGGGAGAGAATGAAACATTGCCGGTTATCATATCATCATCACTAGAGAAGGAGCAAGAGGAGAGATTGATCGAAGTTTTGAAAAGACACAAGACGGCCATAGGGTGGACCTTAGCCGACATCAAGGGAATTAGCCCTACAATGTGTGTTCACCGAATTTTGCTTGAAGATGGAGCAAAGCCGACCAAGGAGGGTCAACGACGTCTTCATCCACCTATGATGCAAGTTGTGAAGGATGAGGTGACAAAGTTGCTCGATTGTGGAGTCATCTACCCAATTTCGGATTCAAGATGGATTTCACCGGTTCAAGTTGTGCCAAAAAAGAGTGGAATCACGGTGGTGAAGAATGATGAAAACGAGCTTGTGCCGCAAAGGACCGTAACCGGCCACCGAGTGTGTATCGATTATCGGAGGCTCAATGCAACAACAAGGAAGGATCACATGCCATTACCATTCATTGATCAAATGCTTGAGAGGTTAGCCGGCCATTCCTTCTATTGTTTTCTTGACGGTTATAGTGGTTACAATCAAATAAGTGTTGCGGAAGAGGATCAAGAGAAGACAACGTTCACATGTCCCTTTGGCACTTTTGCCTACCGCCGCATGCCTTTTGGCTTATGCAATGCTCCAGGTACGTTTCAAAGATGCATGTACCACATATTTTCTGAATTCATAGGTTCTAAGATTGAAGTCTTTATGGATGATTTTTCTGTTTATGGTGAAGATTTCGATACATGCTTAGAAAATGTAGAATTTGTGCTTAGGAGATGTGAGGAAACTAATCTTGTGCTTAATTGGGAAAAATGTCACTTCATGGTTAATCAGAGTATAGTGCTCGGTCATATTGTTAGTAATAGGGGTATTGAAGTTGATAAATCTAAGATAGATATTGTGCGTCACTTACCCATCCCCACAAGTGTGAGGGATGTTCGAAGCTTTCTTGGACATGCAGGTTTTTATCGTCGATTTATCAAAGATTTCTCCAAGATAGCTCGACCTTTGAGTTCCTTGTTGCAAAAGGATGTGCCCTTCCACTTTGATGTCGAATGCAAGGAAGCTTTTGAGCGGTTGAAGACCATGTTGACATCGGCACCAATCATGGCGCCACCGGATTGGTCCTTGCCTTTCGAGTTGATGTGTGACGCCTCAGACTATGCCGTGGGGGCTGTGCTCGGACAGAGAAGAGACAAGAAGCCGTATGCCATTTATTATGCCTCTCGGACGCTCAATGATGCGCAACAAAACTATACCACCACCGAGAAAGAACTTCTTGCCGTGATCTTTGCTTTGGATAAGTTTCGTTCTTACTTACTTCAATCTAAAGTTATTGTTTATACTGACCATGCGGCTTTGAAGTATTTGTTGACAAAGAAGGATGCCAAGCCGAGATTGATTAGGTGGATATTGCTTCTCCAAGAGTTCGATTTGGAAATCAAGGACAAAAAGGGATCGGACAATGTTGTTGCCGACCACCTTAGCCGATTGGTGCGTGACTCGGATCCCGTGGCCATCCAAGAATGCTTCCCGGACGAGCAACTCTTCAAGGTAAGCAAGGTAAGTGAGGTAAGTGAGCCTTGGTATGCCGATATTGTGAATTATCTTGTTACAAAGCAATTTCCGAATTCTATGTCCTATCATGCTAGAAATAGACTTAAGGCATTAGCTAGACATTATGTGTGGGATGAACCTTATTTATGGAAACATTGTGTTGATCAAGTTATTAGGAGGTGTGTCCCGGAGAATGAGCATAGGTCTATTCTTAGTTTTTGCCATGATCAAATTTGTGGAGGCCACTTTGGTTCTCGTAGGACTGCTTTAAAAGTTTTAGAATGTGGATTCTTTTGGCCTACTATTTTTCGAGATGCTTATATGTATTGTGCTTCATGTGATAGATGTCAAAGGACAGGGAATTTAGGACCTAGGGATGAGATGCCTATGCAACCTATTATACATGTTGAAATATTTGATTGTTGGGGTATTGATTTCATGGGGCCTTTTCCGAATTCTTAGGGAAATTTATACATTCTCGTATGTGTGGATTATGTTTCTAAATGGGTGGAAGCAAAAGCCACCCGGACTAATGATTCTCGAGTTGTTGCAGATTTCCTACGCTCTAATATTTTCTCCAGGTTTGGAATGCCGAAATTTGTTATAAGTGATGGAGGTTCCCACTTTTGCAATCGGACAATTGAAGCTCTAATGAAGAAGTATGGAATCAAGCATAAGGTGGCTACACCTTATCACCCCCAGACAAGTGGGCAAGTGGAGCTTAGTAACCGAGAGATCAAGCGGATATTGGAAAAGAGTGTGAAGCCATCACGCAAGGATTGGAGCCAACGACTTGATGATGCACTATGGGCATATCGGACTGCATTCAAAAATCCCTTGGGGATGTCACCGTTTCGTATGGTGTACGGCAAAGCTTGCCACTTGCCTGTGGAGTTGGAACATCGAGCTTGGTGGGCGGTTCGGACTTTTAATATGGATATTGATGAGGCCGGATTACACAGGAAATTGCAGTTGTGTGAACTTGAAGAAATCAGGAATGAAGCCTATGATTCTGCCGTGATCTACAAAGAGAAAACCAAGGCGTTCCATGACAGGATGATTCGAAAGAAAGACTTTGTTATTGGCCAGAAAGTTCTCTTATTTAATTCTAGACTTAGGTTGTTTCCAGGCAAGCTACGTTCTAGGTGGATAGGACCTTTTGTTATCACTAATGTCTTTCCTTCTGGTGCAGTCATAATTAGAAGCATGGTCAAAGGAGCTGAATTTCAGGTTAATGGTCATTGATTAAAGCCTTACATGGAGAACATGGTGAACCAAACGGTGGAGGAAGTTTCTCTCCTAGAGGCTTCGGCATAGGCAAGGGGAGATGATAGTCTAGGCTAAAGGACTCTAAACATTTAAGCGCTGCATGGGAGGCAACCCATAGAAGGAGCCATCAACGAGAGTTTGCAAATTTCTTTATCCCTCCTCTTTTATTTTCGGTTTGCTCTTAGTTTTCTTACATTGAGGACAATGTTGATTTTAAGTGTGGGGTGGGATGTCATTACTCGTTGATTTGCTATGCTTTGATTTGATTTGAGTTATTTTTAATTTTTTTGGTTAAATTTTAAATTTTGCCGATTCTTAGATGAACTTTGTTTCTTTATTTTGTGTTTTGCTTTTATTTTGATAAGTCTTAGGTGCCTTCTAACGTGTCTAGGATGAATATACGATCTTTGATTGATTAGTTATTGAGATGAGCACGATTTCGAATATTTGAGCTTATATGTTATTTGATGGTTAATAGATATGTTGAAATTGTACGAACTTGTAGTAGATGAGGATCATTGAAACTTAGGTACAGAATGAGCATGTTCCTTACTTTTTTGATTTCATATAACCTTTGTGAGATTTTCGAGCCATATATATGTGCCTTTTCTTTGGAGAGTTTACTCTATCTATTCTTTGATATATATGACCTCATTATACACTACTTGATCGATTTATATGCCATAGATTTAATGAACTAGAGATTGCTAGAACTTACTTATAAAACTTTCAAAACTTTTATCATAACTTGCTTTGATTTTGAATAGGATTGTGGATCTTTCTTAGGACTATCACCACTTTATCTAAATAGCCATATATCCCTATTTTGAAGTTTTTGTGAATTTGGAGTTGTGATTTGTTGTTGAAGGCTCAATATGTTATACTTTAGCCTTTGTTCGTTTTCACAATGTTTAAAGTGAAGGATGGGTCCAACATGATGAAATTTGGCCCTTGATGGTGTATGGTGACATAAGGTGGATGTTCTTGCTCTGCTAAGTCTTGAGGATGACCTTTGTGATTCCTTTACTTTGAAAATTCTTCCACGCCGAGCCTAGCCAACCTATTTTCTAAAAGATCCGCATGATTCTTAAGATAAGTAAACTTTGATCTGTGGAGTCTGTTTCATGAGTAAGCTTATGGTTGTGGTTCATTTGTGCATATGATTGGTATCTTTCATGAGGTTTTTGAATTCATTATGTTCTTTTTAACTCTTGTGTGTGAAAAGCTTTTAAGCATATGCCATGTTCTTGAGAGAAAAAAATTCGGAGTGCATATCCTTTGTGAGTTGAATTTGAACTTGTTTGGAACATGTCGAGCTTAATTTCACCTTTGTTTCTGCCATGCCTAACTTGTTATATCGAAATCTCATGTTTATTAACCATTGAATTCACCTTTCAATTTCGATACTTGTGCTATTCTCGATGCTATGATTTTGAAGGTCTCTGAAACAATTTCGTTGAAGGCATTAGATTGAGTCATTGTAGTATTTTCGATATTAGTTGTGTTGTTTTTGTTTTAGTGGTTTGCTAAGGGACTAGCAAAGGTTAAGTGTGGGGTTGTTGATAGGAGCACAAAGTGTGACGTTCTTAATATGTTTATACCCTTTATTTTCCCTTTGTTAACTCTTATTTAGTTGATTTAGCTTTATATTTGTGTTTAGTGTAGAATAATTGCTTAAAGTAGAAATATGTAGGTTTGAGTGTTAAAACACATAGTAATTTCGGAATTGAAGAATTTGGTGTTAAAATTGTGCTAAGTATTTGAAATCCTTGTTTACTCAGGATTCATGTCTTAATCAGGATTCCATCTTTCCATGAAGCCGAGTCCATGAAGGAGAAGCCCAAACCAAGTCCAATATGGAGAAGAAGATTTAAATTCAGCAGAATCCGGATCAAATCGGGAGAATTCTTGTGCACGTCTGCCAACTTCAACGGACTCTCCAGGACAGCTCACAATGAATCAGAAAACGTGTCATATATGGATAGAAAGCTACGGGAGTCTAGTTTCCAAATCACTTGGAATCATCTCAATATCTATTTTCTAGAGGAAGTTATGACGTAATCTTCAGACGGAGGTCATTCTGCCGAAATTGAGAAGAACTAGGAATCCTAAACCAACTTGGTTTAGGCTTTGTGGCTGACTTCTCTAGGGTTTTTCCTCTATATAAAGCACGACTTCAAGGACAGAAGGGGATCATCAACCCGTGCAAATAACACCAAATCCTTTGCCGAAACTCCATCAATCTCCAAACACCACAATCCGATCCCACCTTCAGCATTTGTCCAAAGCAAGTAGCCTAGGACTCCGCTCACTCGAAGAATAGAACACGTAGGGATATTTTGAGAGTGAATTCCATCTTCTATTTTCGGATTGCTATGTGTTTGTTCTCGTTTATGTTTGTTTTAGGTTTTTGCTTAAGTATACTTCGATTCTTGTCTATGAGATAGAAGTACTTTTGAACCATGTTTTGAATTAAAGTTTTCAATTTTTAATTAATGATTTTAGGTATTATGCCGTGAGTTTAATGTCTAAATACTTTAAGATTTTCGGTGCTATATTAACTTAAGCAAAAACCTAAAACAAACATAAACGAGAACAAACACATAGCAATCCGAAAATAGAAGATGGAATTCACTCTCAAAATATCCCTACGTGTTCTATTCTTCGAGTGAGCGGAGTCCTAGGCTACTTGCTTTGAACAAATGCTGAAGGTGGGATCGGATTGTGGTGTTTGGAGATTGATGGAGTTTCGGCAAAGGCTTTGGTGTTATTTGCACGGGTTGATCATTCTCTTCTGTCCTTGAAGTCGTGCTTTATATAGAGGAAAAACCCTAGAGAAGTCAGCCACAAAGCCTAAACCAAGTTGGTTTAGGATTCCTAGTTCTTCTCAATTTCGGCAGAATGACCTCCGTCTGAAGATTACGTCATAACTTCCTCTAGAAAATAGATATTGAGATGACTCCAACTGATTTGGAAACTAGACTCCCGTAGCTTTCTATCCATATATGGCACGTTTTCTGATTCATTGTGAGCTGTCCTGGAGAGTCCGTTGAAGTTGGCAGACGTGCACAGGAATTCTCCCGATTTGATCCGGATTCTGCTGAATTTAAATCTTCTTCTCCATATTGGACTTGGTTTGGGCCTCTCCTTCATAGACTTGGCTTCGAGGAAAGATGGAATCCTGATTAAGACATGAATCCTGAGTAAACAAGGATTTCAAATACTTAGCACAATTTTAACACCAAATTCTTCAATTCCGAAATTACTATGTGTTTTAACACTCAAACCTACATATTTCTACTTTAAGCAATTATTCTACACTAAACACAAATATAAAGCTAAATCAACTAGATAAGAGTTAACAAAGGGAAAATAAAGGGTATAAACATATTAAGAACGTCACACTTTGTGCTCCTATCATTACCCTTCCTCGAAACCCTAACCCTAAGCGCCGCCGCCTAGGTCTTTCTCCAGAGCTCTCCGGACTCTGCATCCCCGCTTCTCTCTGAACTCCCTGTGATTGCTCTGCTCGCGCCGTCGTGAGTATCGACTCGCTTGTGCTCGTAAATCCTCCTCTGAGGTGGCACCTGTGACCCCTTTGCCTGATCAAGAAGTCAAGCGCACCCCCCCCCCATCAACCTTTTCCTCGTCCGCGAGGTGGCACGCCCGCAACACTCCCCTCTCTTTGTCTGCTAGAAACCTCTGCTCCGCGCGCTGAGGATCGTGGCCAAAACACCTTCTTTAGTTAACCACCATGATCAAGGGCATGATCAACTCAAGCTTTGTCCAATTACTAGACGTGATCAAGACGCTGCCCCAAGTCAAGACAAGCGAAATGAAGCTGCGAAAGTGGAGTGGTGCAGATCTGACGAACTGTGGGCAGCCTACCGCAAGCAACTAGATACGTTAGCGGCTGCTGAAGGATATGAAAAGGCTTTACAACGCCAGAATGTAAAGCCTATGGCTGGTGAAGATTTTCCTTTGGACGGATTACGTCCAAGGGAGAAGCTACTTTGTCGATCAATGACAAGGAGCCTGAGGTTGAGGCTGGTGGAACTTCGGATAATGACTTTATCTCAAAAACCGACGGTAGTCCCCAGAAAGATAAGCTTGAAGGTAGGACATAACAGTTCACCTTAGAAAAAGAGAGCGGGTCAAACACTGGTGGCGAATCACAAAGTCGCATGCAAGGTGACCCAGGGACCAATCTTCTTGTGCGGGATGAATATGTGGACACAGGTCAAACACATGGGGGGCAAACCCGCGTCCTCAGATGTCCTCACCAAGAGGATGATCTTACTGGCCAAGGAAAACCCGAATATGCCCAATTTGTCCTATGCGAAGGGGTCTTTTGCTTTATCAAAGAAGGTAGTAGTCAAGAAGCTACTGGATGTGATCAATTCGACCTAGCTGCTGGACGGTTGCATAGCTTCCCTGCGAACCAGTCATTGCGCTGCGTAGCTCGCCTTCCCTACGAGCTGCCTCATTCAAGCTTCAAAGTTGTTGGCGCGCAACATCTCAACTCCACACTTAGAGCTTCTCAACACAAGAAGTCTCATGCCGAGAACACAACGGTATCGAGGCTCGGAGTGAAGCGTGGGAGGCCTCCCCCATGGCCTAACGAAGGGTACCTAATCAAGCTATGATACCCTCTTTTCTTTGTTCCTAGCTTTCCTTCAGTTTTTACTTCCGCTTCTTTCAATTCCTTTCCTTTTTCTCATTGAAAAAGAAAATACCAAAAAAAATCAAATAGCAGAAAACCCAAAAAGAGATCCTTGGTCTTGCTGAAATGCAAGACAACGTTCTTGCCTCTGAAGGCTTGAACTATACGTCGGAGCCTATCCCTGAGGCTTGATGACAACAGGCATTTCGCATGCCTTTGAGTTACTGCCAGCGAAGTCAAGTCAGAGAGGCAATACAACTAGTTTGCAATTCTGAAAGTTGCACCAGCTAATACCAGACAGTCAACTTCACGGACTCCATTGGAATGATCCAGGAAGAACTAGCCGGCTCACCTTATACCGACCAAAAGCCCTGGATGTCTACTTTCCAGAGGATTTTACGGTTCGTCATTTTGCCATTCCTGGAGAGAGTTATGGCAGTTTGAATGCAGACAGGTAAGGATACGCGCGGATTTGCAATGTGCATTTTCAATGTGTTTTCATGACCTTGAAACATGCTTTCCTCACTGGGGGGCATCGGTACCACAACTCTGTCCCTGGGGGGCATGCTACAGTTTTGATGTCCTTCATTCTTCTCAAGAGGCTTCGGCGAACAGACATCAAAAATGGGCGGCACATTGGCGGATCGTGTTCCAGAAATTTCAGACTTTAGACCTTCTTCAAGTGTCTTAGTCATTAGTTAGGCCAATTCCTGTGGCTTTATGCGGCCGTTCGCCGACTCTGATTGTTTGTCTCTCACTGGTTCGCACTGGGGGGCAGCGAAGTACATAGCCATTGTCTTTCCATGTTGGTCCGCCATCGCCAAGAGCTCGCGAAGGGCTATTTTTTGGAATCTACTCAAGTCACATGCGTCTGCTCAAGATAAATCCATGTGAGCTACATTCGCTCACGGTACGTGCCATGTACTATATCTTCTGAGTTGAGCAGGCGAATGCAAGCAAAAAGCAGGCGAATGCACAAGTAGGGCAGGCGAATGCATTTGAAGTTCAAGTCCAAGGTGCCTAGGCGAGCCATACAGCAATTCGCTACATTGCCTAGCTGAGTGCGTTGGTTACACGGCCTATTCACAGGCTTGTTTCCTCACACTCCTTTTATGTATGACCCGAGCCAATATTATTGGCTTTGGAGCAACATGAACATAAACTTCTTCAGTCATTCTCGACATTTCATAACTTCGAGGCTGGGGGGCAATGTTTACGCCTAAATTAATATTTTACTGGACAGTAAATATCTATGTAAATATTAATTATTTCTTGGTCCATGTCACAGCCGGCGAGCCCAAGTTCTTCAAGTTTACAAAATGGTGGCCCGCCAGTGATGCCGCGCGGACTGAGTTACACCGCATGCGGAAAGGACCACGCGGACTGAGTTATAAAGTCCACGCGCGGAACGTACTTCGCGCACGCTTAAATGGACTTCGCGCGAGATGCGGATCTCGCGTGCGGGATGACTCCGCGAGGTGACAAGCGGATTACGTGAGGCGAACTGGCGAACTGGCCCGCCTGCGAGGCTCCGCGAACAATTCTTGACATATGCTTCCGCGTGCACCACTTTTAAGGCTCGCGAGCTGCAATAGCCCGCGAGATGGAAGCGAGCTAGAAAGGCCCGCGAATTGGAGTCAGAAGCCTATGCGGAGTGTGTAGAACTGGACATGTGTCACAAATGGATTGGTCTGCATGGAGTAAACCGTGTCCTTGTCGATTAGGGTTTCAGAGCCCTACTTGGATTCAAAGTTAACTTTCTTCCGCTGGGGTTCGAAGCACTATATAAACTCTCTTAAACAGACAATACAAGACTGAAAACTCTCAAACAATACACAAAAACACAATACAAACTGAAACCAGTTACCTTTCGAGCTCCTCGAAACCCTAACCCTAAGCGCCGCCGCCTAGGTTTTCTCTTCAGAGCCCTCCGGACTCTATATCCCAGCTTCTCTCTGAACTCCCTATAGTTGCTCTGCTCGCGCCGCCGTGGGTATCGATCACTTGTGCTCGTAAATCCTCGTCTGAGGTGGCACCTGTAACCCCCTTCGCCTGATCAAGAAGTCAAGCGCACCCCTACTACCTTTTCCTCGTCCGCGAGGTGGCACGCCCGCAACTCCCCCTTCTCTTTGTTCGCTAGAAACCTCTGCTCCGCGCGCTGAGTATCGTGGCCAAAACAGGTCCCTCCAAAGAACCCAACAAGAGTTGGGGCAAGCCACGAACGTCTTGAACATGACCTATGCTATAGTTGACGAGCGCCTTGCCAAAAAGATTGAGTTGCCTGGCAGCCGATCTAATGGTGAAGATTTTTCTTTGGATGAACCTACGTCCAAAGGAGAAGCTACTTTGTCAATCAATGACAAGGAGCTTGAGGTTGAGGCCGGCGAGATTATGGATAATAATCTCATCTCGAAATTTCACAGTGTTCCTCAGAAAGATGAACTGGAAGGGAGGACAGAAAAGTCCACCTTATAGGAAGAGGTCGGTTCGAACTCTGATGGCCAACCACAACTTCATAGGAGGTTTGACCAAGCAATCAATCTTCCTATGCGGGATGAATATGTGGACACAGGTCAAACATGTGGGGGGCAAACCCGTGTCCTCATACGTCCTCACCAAGGGGATGAACTTACGTCCAAGGAAGAGACTGCTTTGTCAGTCAATGACAAAGAATCTGAGGTCAAGGCCGGCGAGACTTTGGATAATGATCTTATCTCAAAAACCGACGTTGTTCCCCAGGAAGATAAGCTTCAAGGTAGGACAGAACAATTGTCAGGACCCACCCCGAATTTCACCCCGAAACCCGAGGTAAGTCCTGCGGGGACCACCTCCAAGGAAAATTTACTAAAAAGCAAACCTCCCTTGAAAATGGACAACCCTAACCTAGAAAACTAAAGTGTTACTTTCTTAAATAAATTTGAGCATCCTCCAAATCAACCCACAATTATACGAAAGTGAGTAAATAATTACAAACTTCGTATATTCAAAAATACAATAAAAGTCTAAGCACACCACCAGAAACATTACAATAAATCCCAAAGAGTATTCAGAGCTACTATACACTAGAGGAGTAGGAAAAATACTCTAGTAGGTTAAACAGGTAACCTACTGGTGAATGGTGGCTGAGAAATGGGTAACTATGCCTCGTCGTCTCCTACTCGTTCTAACTCGAACTCTGCAGACTGGGCATTTTAAAAACGAAGAGCCCAGGGGAAAAACATTCGCAATAATTAGAGTGAGTGGACAAAAATAAATAAAAAGAATATTTATGTTTTCCCAATTTAATTTCCAAGAAAACGAATGCAAGTCTTAAACGATAATTCTCTTATCGTTATAAATATCGAGCCTCTACTGCTCAAAACTATATATATATCCAAATACAGCCTCTCAGGCTAAAATATATATATATATATATATATATATATATATATATATATCAAAATACAGCCTCTCAGGCTAAAATATATACATGTATATATTTACACTCGCCCATACTCCCTATATAAATTAATAATAATCTATATAGGGCTACTACGCTCGCGTCCAACGCTCACGTCACGCCTTAATGCGGTGATACACTATGTCATTAAGGTGGACAGACGGGTGTATAAATATGTGCCCATACCCCTTATATGAATTAAACACTCATATAAGGCTACTACGCTTGCGTCCAACGCTCACGTCACACCATAATGCAGTTATATACTATGTCATTAAGGTGGACAGACACATATCGCTAGCTAGCATTTATATACATACTCTCCTTAAAAATATATTATAATTTACCGAAAATCCCATTTTCGGTAACTCATCACAAGGAGTAAAATCGTCAAATAAAAATGACGTCAAATGGTCCAACCAAATAAACAACTGCATGCACATTATTTAAAACAAAAGTCCACTCACAAGTTAGGCCTAAGCCTGAAGTCAGTCGGAGGTCTCCTCTGCTCGAGCCTCCTCGCGTCCTGTTCCAAAACATAAATAATTCCTTAAATAAAATCCCAACGTTTAAAGAAAATAGGCATAATTAAATATGAGCTTCTCGTGCTCAACCATGCCTATCGTCCTAAATCTTAACTTCACTGCCAACCAAAAATCTCCATAAATACCGACATCCTCAAAAATCACCTTCCAACGTCCTAATCATAAAAATAATCCAATGGCCGGATTTTAACTTATTAATCCGCCAAAAATACCAAACTTTACAAATTCCAAAACCTAACCAAAAATCCTCCAAAAATTCCTAAATTCACATCAATAATATCCCCTTAATATTCTACATCAAAAACCACAAAATTTCCCAAAACAGCGGCGGCCGGCGACCAACTCCGGCAACCTGCAAATGCTACCAAATTTTAACAGAATCTTCCTCTCAATCTCCTCTACGACTTTCCTAACTAGCACAAACACTAATTCCAAGCCTAACTATGGTAATCGAATCAAAACATCCATAAATCCCTAAAACTTTCAATTATACAAACCACCCTAACGAAATCGAATTTAGCCGAATCCTTTTGAGGGATTACTCACCTAGATGAGGGCTACAAGTTGAGCCAAAAATCACGACCTATGGTGGCCGGAGGACGGAGCTCCGGCGAAGGTGCAACCACGGCAACCGTGGCTTTCGGGCTCGGCTGCTCCTTCACGGCGGCGTTAGGGGATCGGCCACCTACCCAGAAATGAAGAGGAGATGTCGGGGGTCCGAACGGGACCGGTCTGGCGGTCGGTGGTGGCCGGACGGCGGCGGAGGGAAACTCACGGGGGAGAAAGAGAGAGAGAGAAACGGGAGGAAGAGAGGGAGAGAGTGTTTTGGGCTTTGACCAAAAACAAGGCCCGGTTCAACTTAATAAACAAAACCCAACTCCAAAATTTAACACCCCAAAATAATACCCCAATAAAACTTATATTTTTAAGGATAACTTTTACATGCTAACTCCGATTTTAACGCGTAGCATGTCTACGAACTCGTAATAACATCCTCTACGACTTTCATGAAGAAAGTTTTCCCAAATTCCATACGGAAGAAAAAGTCAACTTTGGAGTCTTAAATAGTAAACGGTTACTTAAAACGGTAAAAGACCAAAATATTACCAAAGTAAATAACCGTAAAATAACTTAAGAACCGGGGCGTGACAATTCTCCCCTCCTTATAAAAATTTCGTCCCCGAAATTTACATAACTATCAAACAAAAAGGTAGGGATACTGCTGCCTCATTTGTTCCTCTAATTCCCAAGTAGCTTCCTCTACTTGATGACTTCTCCAAAGCACCTTGACAAGTGGAATTGTCTTGTTCCTCAGTACTTGCTCCTTTCGGTCAAGAATCTGTACTGGTTCCTCTTCATAGGTCAAATCTCTCGTCAAACTAATTGGCTGCTCTTGCAACACATGAGAGAGATCGGCCATATACTTGCGAAGCATGGATACATGAAACACATTATGTATCCTGGACAATTCTGGAGGCAAAAGTAATCGATAAGCAAGTGAGCCAACTCGCTCTATTATCTCATACGGCCCAATATACCTCGGACTAAGCTTCCCACGCTTACCAAAACGTACTATCCCTTTCCAAGGGGATAATTTCAAAAACACCCAATCACCTACTTGAAACTCAAGGTCTTTCTTGCGAACATCTGCATAACTCTTCTGCCTACTTTGAGCGGCCTTGAGTCTATCTCTGACCACTTTAATCTTCTCATTAGTATCATGGATTAACTCAGGACCACAAAGTTCTTTTTCTCCTACTTCATTCCAACATAGAGGTGTACGACACTGTTTCCCATAAAGTGCCTCAAAGGGAGCCATACCAATACTAGAATGGTAGCTGTTATTATAAGTAAACTCCATCAAAGATAGGTTCTTATCCCAACTCCCCCTAAACTGCAAGGCACAAGCTCTCAACATATCCTCTAAAGTCTGAACAGTCCTCTCTGATTGCCCATCAGTCTGAGGATGAAAAGCAGTGCTGAAGTGTAATCGGGTACCTAAAGCTGTCTGAAGAGCTTTCCAGAATTTAGAAGCAAATCTAGGATCCCGATCCGACACTATTGATTCAGGTACACCATGAAGTCTCACAATCTCATTCACATAAAGCTCCGCCAATTTATCCATTGTATACTTCTTTCCCATCGGTAAGAAATGTGCAGATTTGGTGAGTCTATCCACAATCACCCAAATACCGTCATGCCCCTCACGGGTACGAGGTAAACTGAAAACAAAATCCATGGTGATGTGGTCCCACTTCCACACTGGAATAGGCAATGGCTCAAGCAATCCTGAAGGTTTCTGCCTTTCAGCTTTCACTTGCTGACATATCAAACACCTACTTACAAAAGCTGCCATTTCCCTCTTCATGTTTGGCCACCAATAATAATCTTTCAAAGTCCGATACATTTTTGTACTACCCGGATGAGCAGCATATGCAGAACTATGAGCTTCTTCCATTATCTCTATCTTTAACTCTTCATTTCTCTTTGGAACACAAAGTCTATTTTTGAACAATAAAGTTCCATCTCTTCTTACCGAAAAATCCACGACGGCTCCATTCGCTACTCTTTCTATCAACTGAACAATGGAAGGATCATGATACTGCGCTTCCCGCACTTTATCAACCAAAACTGGCCTGACATGGAAACTAGCTACCAAGGCACCAACATTATCCACCGCTAAATCCACCCCAGTAGCTCGTAACTCAAAGAGAAGAGGAACTCTAACCATCCTCAAGTGAGACAAGGATATGGTGGGATTTCGACTAAGAGCGTCAGCTACCACATTAGCTTTTCCAGGATGATACTCAATAGTGCAATCATAATCATTGATTAATTCCATCCACCTTCTCTGCCTCATATTTAACTCTTTTTTAGTGAACACGTACCGAAGACTCTTGTGATCGGTAAAAATCTGACACTTGGCTCCGTAAAGATAGTGTATCCACAACTTGAGAGTAAAAACTACTGCTGCAAGCTCTAAATCATGAGTGGGATAATTTACCTCATGCTGCTTCAATTGCCTAGAAGCATAGGCAATAACTCGATCATGCTGCATCAATACTCCGCCTAAACCTCGTTTAGAAGCATCACAATAAACCACATATTCCCCACTATCATCCGGAAGTGCTAAAACAGGAGCACTGGTCAGGCGATTCTTTAATTCTTGAAAACTTTGCTCACACTGATCTGACCATTCGAACTTAACTCCCTTCTTGGTCAATCTTGTAAGTGGAACAGCAATCTTTGAAAAATCTTGCACAAAGCGTCGATAATAACCTGCTAATCCCAAGAAACTACGAATCTCCGTCACAATGGTAAGTCTTCTCCAATTTGACACTGCTTCCACCTTTTGGGGATCCACACTAACACCTTCAGCCGAAATTACATGACCCAAGAATCCCACTTTATCCAACCAAAATTCACATTTGCTGAACTTGGCATACAATTGAGCATTTCTCAAAGTCCGCAATATCATTCTTAGATGTTTGGCATGCTCCTTTTTACTTCTTGAGTAAACCAAAATGTCATCTATGAATACGATCACGAAGCGGTCAAGATATGGACTAAACACCCTATTCATGAGATCCATGAACGCAGCTGGTGCATTAGTAAGTCCAAAAGGCATCACCACAAACTCATAATGACCATAGCGTGATCGAAAAGCAGTCTTGGCTATGTCATTCTCTCGGATCCGCAACTGATGATAACCAGATCTCAAGTCAATTTTTGAGAAAACAGTAGCACCCTTTAACTGATCAAATAAATCATCAATACGGGGTAACGGATATTTATTCTTCACCGTGACTTGATTTAGCTTCCTATAATCAAGGCATAGTCTCATGGTGCCATCTTTCTTCTTAACAAACAACACCGGAGCACCCCATGGAGACTTGCTAGGCCGAATAAAACCCTTATCTACCAACTCCTGCAGTTGAGTCTTCAACTCCTTCAATTCAGCTGGAGCCATTCTGTAAGGTGCCTGTGAGATAGGCATAGTTTCTGGAAATAACTCGATAGAAAAATCTATCTCCCTTACAGGAGGCAAACCAGGCAACTCCTCGGGAAAAACATCTGGAAACTCCCTTACTACAGGAATATCCTCTACTTCCAACACTCTCATACTTATATCCACAATGTGAGCTAAGTATGCCTGACAGCCTTTACTTAACAATTTCCTAGCAGTAATAGCTGATATCAAGCAACTCGAAATAACATCTCTTTCTCCTTGAAATGCAACTTCAAATCCATCTGGACTTCGAAGCACCACTTCTTTTCGGAAACAATCTACCATAGCTCTATATGCTTCCAAAAAGTCCATTCCCAAGATCACATCAAACTCCACTATATCTAAAGGAATTAAATCAGCCTCGAAGTTAACTCCTTCCACTACCACTTCACAGCCACTAAATACCCAATTTATTCTCATCACCTCACCGGAGGGTAGAGACACATGCCACTCGCCTGGAAGAGACGATGATGACACATTTGCATGGAGGGCAAATCTACTAGACATAAATGAATGCGTGGCTCCGGGATCAATTAAAATAAAAGCTGGCTGGCCAAAAATTAATAACGTACCAATGATGACATCTGGAGAAGTACGACCTTCCTGCTGAGTCATAGCATGAAGTCTGGCACGAGTCATGGGACGTCCACGTTGACCACTACCCTGCTGAGAGCCACCTCTGGTTGCTGAACTGCCACGAGTACCAATACTGGAGCCTCTGGCTGCAGGCTGATCGGCTGGCTGAGTAGGAGTGGGGGTGGTTCTCTGAGCCAACAAGGGACAATCTCTCTTGAAATGGTCCAGACTACCACACTCAAAGCACCCAGAAAACTGCTGCTGACGACCAAAAGAAAAAGTCTGACCACCCTGGAAACTGCCACTAGAACCAAACTGACCAGTCTGTTGCCTACCCAACTCGCTCCTGAAAGGTCTCCTGTTACGTCCTCTAGCCCTAAACCGAGAACTAGAACCTGATCCTCCACTACTGCTACTACCCGCTGAAGACCCTGAAGCGGATGATGAAGTAGCCTTAACCAGATGTGGTAACAGGTAAGTCCGAAGACTGTTCCCGTCTCTGTCAGGGGAGATGCCAACCATCTCTCCTTTCTACGAACACACGACTAACAAAACTATCACACATACCCAATAACACATAGCATCCAAAGCATAAAATGCTAGTGAATCCGCCGCGGTCGGATCACCACTCTATAGGAACTACGTGCTTCTTAGGCAAATATGGTAGTACCAAGGAGGTAGGAAATGAAACCTAAAGCTCTGATACCAACTGTCAGGACCCACCCCGAATTTCACCCCGAAACCCGAGGTAAGTCCTGCGGGGACCACCTCCAAGGAAAATTTACTAAAAAGCAAACCTCCCTTGAAAATGGACAACTCTAACCTAGAAAACTAAAGTGTTACTTTCTTAAATAAATTTGAGCATCCTCCAAATCAACCCACAATTATACGAAAGTGAGTAAATAATTACAAACTTCGTATATTCAAAAATACAATAAAAGTCTAAGCACACCACCAGAAACATTACAATAAATCCCAAAGAGTATTCAGAGCTACTATACACTAGAGGAGTAGGAAAAATACTCTAGTAGGTTAAACAGGTAACCTACTGGTGAATGGTGGCTGAGAAATGGGTAACTATGCCTCGTCGTCTCCTACTCGTTCTAACTCGAACTCTGCAGACTGGGCATTTTAAAAACGAAGAGCCCAGGGGAAAAACATTCGCAATAATTAGAGTGAGTGGACAAAAATAAATAAAAAGAATATTTATGTTTTCCCAATTTAATTTCTAAGAAAACGAATGCAAGTCTTAAACGATAATTCTCTTATCGTTATAAATATCGAGCCTCTACTGCTCAAAACTATATATATATCCAAATACAGCCTCTCAGGCTAAAATATATATATATATATATATATATATATATATATATCAAAATACAGCCTCTCAGGCTAAAATATATACATGTATATATTTACACTCGCTCATACTCCCTATATAAATTAATAATAATCTATATAGGGCTACTACGCTCGCGTCCAACGCTCACGTCACGCCTTAATGCGGTGATACACTATGTCATTAAGGTGGACAGACGGGTGTATAAATATGTGCCCATACCCCTTATATGAATTAAACACTCATATAAGGCTACTACGCTTGCGTCCAACGCTCACGTCACACCATAATGCAGTTATATACTATGTCATTAAGGTGGACAGACACATATCGCTAGCTAGCATTTATATACATACTCTCCTTAAAAATATATTATAATTTACCGAAAATCCCATTTTCGGTAACTCATCACAAGGAGTAAAATCGTCAAATAAAAATGACGTCAAATGGTCCAACCAAATAAACAACTGCATGCACATTATTTAAAACAAAAGTCCACTCACAAGTTAGGCCTAAGCCTGAAGTCAGTCGGAGGTCTCCTCTGCTCGAGCCTCCTCGCGTCCTGTTCCAAAACATAAATAATTCCTTAAATAAAATCCCAACGTTTAAAGAAAATAGGCATAATTAAATATGAGCTTCTCGTGCTCAACCATGCCTATCGTCCTAAATCTTAACTTCACTGCCAACCAAAAATCTCCATAAATACCGACATCCTCAAAAATCACCTTCCAACGTCCTAATCATAAAAATAATCCAATGGCCGGATTTTAACTTATTAATCCGCCAAAAATACCAAACTTTACAAATTCCAAAACCTAACCAAAAATCCTCCAAAAATTCCTAAATTCACATCAATAATATCCCCTTAATATTCTACATCAAAAACCACAAAATTTCCCAAAACAGCGGCGGCCGGCGACCAACTCCGGCAACCTGCAAATGCTACCAAATTTTAACAGAATCTTCCTCTCAATCTCCTCTACGACTTTCCTAACTAGCACAAACACTAATTCCAAGCCTAACTATGGTAATCGAATCAAAACATCCATAAATCCCTAAAACTTTCAATTATACAAACCACCCTAACGAAATCGAATTTAGCCGAATCCTTTTGAGGGATTACTCACCTAGATGAGGGCTACAAGTTGAGCCAAAAATCACGACCTATGGTGGCCGGAGGACGGAGCTCCGGCGAAGGTGCAACCACGGCAACCGTGGCTTTCGGGCTCGGCTGCTCCTTCACGGCGGCGTTAGGGGATCGGCCACCTACCCAGAAATGAAGAGGAGATGTCGGGGGTCCGAACGGGACCGGTCTGGCGGTCGGTGGTGGCCGGACGGCGGCGGAGGGAAACTCACGGGGGAGAAAGAGAGAGAGAGAAACGGGAGGAAGAGAGGGAGAGAGTGTTTTGGGCTTTGACCAAAAACAAGGCCCGGTTCAACTTAATAAACAAAACCCAACTCCAAAATTTAACACCCCAAAATAATACCCCAATAAAACTTATATTTTTAAGGATAACTTTTACATGCTAACTCCGATTTTAACGCGTAGCATGTCTACGAACTCGTAATAACATCCTCTACGACTTTCATGAAGAAAGTTTTCCCAAATTCCATACGGAAGAAAAAGTCAACTTTGGAGTCTTAAATAGTAAACGGTTACTTAAAACGGTAAAAGACCAAAATATTACCAAAGTAAATAACCGTAAAATAACTTAAGAACCGGGGCGTGACAACAATCCACCTTAGAAAAAGACAGCGGGTCAAACACTGGTGGCGAATCACAACTTCGCATGAAAGGTGACCCACGAGCCAGCTTTCCTATGCGAGATGTATATGTGGACACAGGTCAGCCGCATGGGGGCATGGCGGAGTTCGCCTGCCTTCTTTATCAAGTCAAAGCAAGCGAAATGAAGCTGGACCAGAGCCTCTTGCGTTTCCTTTTCAGCCTGTATACGCGGGGCGTCAAGGCTGGCGAGATCCGCTTCTCCCAATCCTTTGTCTCGCCAATCTTATGTTCGCCAGTGAGATGACTTAGTCCGCTTCGCCAAACCATGGTCATATGAAGCTTAACTATATATGGTGTGGTGATATCCCCAGGCCAATCCGTGGTTTTACATTGCAATATACTTGGAGTCTCTGCATGCAAGTTTAGTGCGAGGTTATTCCTAAAAACACCATGCATTATGACATGATAGTTGGCAACAAGGCTGAGCTCAACAGCATACGGTATACGAGAATGCAGTTGAAGATCATGATTGGTCAACATGAAAGGATACGTGGGGGGCAACAAGATGTACCCTACGAAATACCTTGCCCAACTTTTCAAGTGGTTGACGCGGAACAACTCTGCTCAACACTTGGAAATTTTCAACAGCGAAAGTCTCATGCCGAGAACACAACGGCATCGAGGCTAAGAGTGAAGCATGGGAGGCCTCCCCCATGGCCTAACGAAGGGTACCTAATCAAGCTATGAGCTCTTTTTCTCTTTTCTCCTCGCTTTAACTTCAGCCTTTACTTTTGTTTTTTTTCTTTTCGTTTTTTCTTTCTCGCATAAGAAAAAAGAAAATACAAAAAAAATCAAATAGCAGAAAACCCCAAAAGAGATCATTGGTCTTGCTGAAATGCAAGACAACGTTCTTGCCTCTGAAGGCTTGAACTTTACATTGGAGCCTATCCCTGAGGCTTGACGCCAACAGGCATTCCGCATGCCTTCGAGTAACTGCCAGCGAAGTCAAGTCAGAGAGGCAATACAACTAGTTTGTAATTCTGAAAGTTGTACCAGCCACTACCAGACAGTCCACTTCGCGGACTCCATTGGAATGATCCAAGAAGCATTAGCCGGCGCCCCTTATATCAACAGAAAGCCCTGGATGTCTACTTTCCAAAGGATTTTACGGTTCGTCATTTCGCCATTCCTGGAGAGAGTTATGGCAGTTTGAATGCAGACAGGTCAGGATACGCGCGGATTTGCAATGGGCATTTTCAATGTGTTTTCATGACCTCGTAACCTGCTTTCCTCACTGGGGGGCATTGGTACCACAACTCTGTCCCTGAGGGCATGCTAAAATTTTGATGTCTTCCATTTCTTCTTAAGCATCGGCGAACAGACATCAAAACTGGGGGGCACATTGGGTAGATGTGTTCCATTTATTTCAGACTTTGGACCTTCTTCAAGTGTCTTAGTCTTTATTTAGGCCAATCCCTGTGGCCTCCAAATCTCCAAGGTTGGTTCGCCATCTTTACGCGACCGTTCGCCGACTCCTTTGTTTACTTCTCATTGGTTCGCACTGGGGGCAGCGAAGTATATACTGGGGGGCAGCGAAGTGCATGGCCTCTTAAAAGATTTTCAGCTATATACGGTCGTTCGCCGACTCTGTTTGTTTGTCTCTCACTGTTTCGCACTGGGGGGCAGCGAGGTACATGGCCATTGTCATTCTATGTTTGTCACCAAGTTGGTTCGCCATTGCAAAGAGCTCGCGAAGGGCCATTTTTTGACATCTACTCAAGTTACATGCGTCCGCTCAAGATATATCCATGCGAGCTACATTCGCTCGCGGTATGTGCAATGTACTATGTCTTCTGAGTTGAGCAGGCGAATGCGGGCTAGGGGCAGGCGAATGCAAGCAAAAAGCAGGCGAATGCATTTGAAGTTCAAGTCCAAGGTGTCTAGGCGAGCTATACAGCAGTTCGCTACAATGCCTAGCTGAGGGCGTTGGTTACACGGCCTATTCACAGGCTTGTTTCCTCACATTCATTTTATGTATGACCCGAACCAATATTATTGGCTTTGGAGCAACATGAACATAAACCTCTTCAGTCATTCTTGACATTTCATGACTTCGAGGCTGGGGGGCAATGTTTATGCCTAAATTAATATTTTACTGAACAGTAAATGTCTATGTAAATATTAATTATTTCTTGGTCCATGTTATACCCGCGAGCCCAAGTTTCTATAAGTTTACAAGCGATAGCCCGCCAGAAACACCACGCGAGCTAAGAACAGAGTTCGCGTGAGAACTGGACTTCGCGCAACTCACAGTTCGCGTGGAACATGAGCTCGCGCGCGGAATAGACATAGGCGGACTACGCAGTTCGCGTGGAGCATGAGCTCGCGTGTGGAATGCCTTCGCGCGGAATTACTATTTGCCAGTCCGCGTATGCGAAGCGATACAAGTCCGCGTAGGCGAGAGGCAAATGTACTTCGCGTAGGCGAGGCGAGATTGACACTCCGCGTGGGCGAGGCAAGGCGAGCTGGCGAACTGGCTTGCGTAGAAGACTTCGCGAGGAAGCAACATGCGGAGTCCGCGCGCACCACTTTAATCGTTGAAGACTTTTACAAGTCTTTGATATGCTTCGGGCCAATCCCTGTGGCCCATTTAATATAAAAAGCCCTTTCAAGGCTCGCGAGCTGCAATAGCCCGCGAAATGGAAGCGAGCTTCAGGAGCACGCGAGATAGCATCCTGTGACTGCCCGCGGGATAAGAATATTGCTAATGTCGGTTCGCATAGGAGTCTACAGTTGGCAGCGCGGAAGCAATGCCCTATGCGGAACTGGGCAGGTGTCAATTAGGGTGAACTGGGCAGGTGTCACCAATTGGTTGGTCTGCATGGAGTAAACCGTGTCCTTGTCAATTAGGGTTTCAGAGTCCGACTTGAACTATGATCATCTTTCTTCCGCCGTAAGTCGGATTGCTATATAAAGGGCTCGAAGGTTTACAGAAAAGAACAACTCTCTCAAAACAAATACAAAAACACAATACAAACTGCAAACCAGTTACCCTTCGAGCTCCTCGAAACCCTAACCCTAAGCGCCGCCGCCTGGGTTCCTTCTTCAGAGCCCTCCGGACTCTACCCCCCGACTTCTCTCTGAACTCCCTATAGTTGCTCTGCTCGCGCCGCCGTGAGTATCGATCGTTTGTGCTCGTAAATCCTCGTCTGAGGTGGCACCTGAAACCCATTCGCCTGATCAGAAGTCAAGATCTCGCACACCATCAACCTTTTCCTCGTCCGCGAGGTGGCACGTCCGCAACTCTCCCCTCTCTTTGTTCGCTACAAACCTCTGCTCCGCCCGCAATGTTTTGGCCTCGATCCTCAGCGCGCGGAGCAGAGGTTTGTAGCGAACAAAGAGAGGGGAGAGTTGCGGGCGTGCCACCTCGCGGACGAAGAAAAGGTTGATGGTGTGCGAGATCTTGACTTCTGATCAGGCGAATGGGTTTCAGGTGCCACCTCAGACGAGGATTTACGAGCACAAGCGATCGATACTCACGGCGGCACGAGTAGAGCAACTATAGGGAGTTCAGAGAGAAGTCGGGGGGTAGAGTTCGGAGGGCTCTGAAGAAGGAACCTAGGCGGCGGCGCTTAGGGTTAGGGTTTCGAGGAGCTCGAAGGGTAACTGGTTTGCATTTGTATTATGTTTTTGTATTTGTTTTGAGAGAGTTGTTCTTTTCTGTAAACCTTTGAGCCCTTTATATAGCAATCCGACTTACGGCGGAAGAAAGATGATCATAGTTCAAGTCGGACTCTGAAACCCTAATTGACAAGGACACGGTTTACTCCATGCAGACCAACCAATTGGTGACACCTGCCCAGTTCACCCTAATTGACACCTGCCCAGTTCCGCATAGGGCATTGCTTCCGCGCTGCCAACTGTAGACTCCTATGCAAACCGGCATTAGCAATATCCTTATCCCGCGGGCTGTCACAGGATGCTATCTCACGTGCTTCTGAAGCTCGCTTCCATTTCGCGGGCTATTATAGCTCGCGAGCCTTAAAAAGGCTTTTTATATTAAATGGGGCACAAGGATTGACCCGAAGCATATCAAAGACTTGTAAAAGTCTTCAACGATTAAAGTGGTGCGCGCGGACTCCGCATGTTGCTTCCTCGCGAAGTCTTCTACGCGAGCCAGTTCGCCAGCTCGCCTTGCCTCGCCCACGCGGAGTGTCAATCTCGCCTCGCCTACGCGAAGTACATTTGCCTCTCGCCTACGCGGACTTGTATCGCCTCGCATACACGGACTGGCAAATAGTAATTCCGCGCAAAGGCATTCCGCACGCGAGCTCATGTTCCACGCGAACTGCGTAGTCCGCCTATGTCCATTCCGCGCACGAGCTCATGTTCCACGCGAACTGCGAGTTGCGCGAAGTCCAGTTCTCACGCGAACTCTGTTCTCAGCTCGCGTGGTGTTTCTGGCGGGCTATCGCTTGTAAACTTAGAGAAACTTGGGCTCGCCGGTATAACATGGACCAAGAAATAATTAATATTTACATAGACATTTACTGTCCAGTAAAATATTAATTTAGGCGTAAACACCTATACCCTAACTCTATACCCTAAACCCAATTTTGGGTTTCTTCTTTTTAGGTATATTATCATATCATGTCTTACTTAATAGGTACATTTGAAACGTAAGTAGTATAGAGTAAAATGTTCTCTCGATTAGGATGAGAAATGATATAATAATATACCTAAAAAGAAGAAAATTAATCAAAGAACAAGAACGTGTACCTTACAATTATATATTTTTCGACTATGTAGAGAGACACCAAATGTGAGCTTAGGAATGAAAAGTATAATCCTATTACAAATGGCATACTTATGTGTGTGTGTGTGTGTGTATATATATATATATATATATAAACTCAAGTTAGTAATAACAAGGTAATAAATTAAAGAATGTAATTGATTATGACAAAGTTAAATCCAAAATTGAGAAATATACCAAATTTTGTTTTCTACTGTCTGAATGGCAAATTAGAGAAACCGAAAAATGAAGAAAACTATTAATTATAGACATTTGTTCTATATGGTATGTTTGCTTATGTGGAATGGGTGTAAAATAAAAGAAAAATATGTATGAATTTATCTTAAAAGAATTCTAGTATTTTGGGTTTTTATCTAATTTTCTCAAATAATTAATATTCATGGAATAACATGTACAATTTACCGGGACTAATCACTGTTGGGAACGAAAGCCAATTCGATCTCGTTTTCTAATTTGTTACAAACGGTTTTTCAAAGCAATGTACGTCTACTATGAGGGAATCGTTTGCAGCAGCCAGCAAGTAGTATTCTTGATCATCTCAGCTATCAGATCCGAGTAGATTGTGTAACTTCACTTCCCTGGAAAATCGAACCAAGCTTTGATGACTTGGCTATCAATTATGAAGAAGCAGAGCATGAAAGTGAGCTGGACAGCTCCAGCTACAGGAGACTGGCGAACTTAAGAGCTGAGTTTTGTTGTGAGCAATGTATGTTAGAATGGACTTGGCATTTTGAGTCCTAAGGAGTCCTAAGGCATGACAACTTTCATAATATATACAGAATAAACATTGTGGGATTAAAAGCACATTATCATGATATATTTATCTAAATGAAATGGTTAGATAAGTAATGAGATACTATTGAATTATCCTGTTAAACAAGATAATAGATATGGACTAATATTGTTGTTTTCTAATGGAACTCAAGCTCTTTGATGGACAAAGTTTGAGTTATCCAAAGTGCAGTATATAAGGAGGTCCCTATGCACACTCTAAACTACGCCAAATACGAGTCTCTCTCCATTAGAGTTTTGGTAATTGAGTGCTGCATAGAAGATCCTTTATCCTTGGAGCTCTCGGTCTACATCAGCGACTACGGTAAACAAGTTGTATATGATCTTGTATGAGTTGTATCTATATATGTGTTTATGCTTAAGTGTTTTGCTCTTGTGGTTATAGTATAACATGTGGTATCAGAGCCACCAAAACACTTTCATAAATCATTTTACATGATCAATCTCACATCGGGAATATGAAACCTTGCATGTGAGTTTATAAGGGTTTGGGCCACTCCACCCATTACCAATTGGTTTTGGATGTGAACCTCATAATACTTTATCATGATATCAGAGCAGGTTACGCACGTCCACGTGTGAAGCTCAAAGGCCACACGCACTCCACATTATCCTAAATGTTGTCAACGTGTTAGGCTTAAAAATTCGTCACAAGTGACATTGCCCATTTTGCTAAACGTGATTATTTATAGTTAAGTGACCTTGCTCATTTTGCTGTTTTGCAGGAGAGATTATTGCAGTTCAGTGGTGGTTGGAGAGAGATAGCAATATAGTGCAGTTCAGTTGTAGTTGGTAGTCTATTAGATAAAAGACAACGTTTTTGAGGTTGAAGACAATGCTTTTGATGGGTTGTATATGTAGGACCCTGCAGTATTTGAATTTTTGTATTCAAATATATTTTTTTTAATTATTAATTCATGTAGTCACCAAAGACTGTAATGGTGGGTAAGTGAACAAGTGGGACTTATAAAAGTAAGACACCAAAAAGTTGATAGTGGATTATGAACTAGAGCCACGCTAGTAATGGAAACTAAACGGGATAATAGTGGCTCGTCGGTAGCTATTGGTTTTCCCTACCAATGATTCGTGTCCTTTGCATCAATACACACCATTAATCATGGTGTCTTTAGCCCAGATTTCTGGTAGTGAATTTGGCATGCACTTTCACTTTCAATCTGATCAGGCCATATAGCACACAAAGTATTATACACATAGGTCTGCAATATAGGCCTAGAAACCTGCAAACCATGCTCACACATGCATCAAATTAGATTAAACAAACATGTTTAAACCAAGACATACAGCCAGAACATAGCAGACCTATGTTACAAAATAGAGTGCCACAGCCACCCAAAACGCAGACCAATTGAAATAAAACGGCCCCAAAAGAGCAAGGCAGTGTATAGCAGCCATGTGAAACAACTTAGTGGCCTCCATTTTATTTTCTTCCACAGTGTTGCTCCTTAAGTGATCGAGAGAGATTGATTAAAAACAAAAACTATTTTCTGTCTGATTTGAAACGAAGAAGAAGAAGCTTTTGTTATGTTATTGGACTACTTGTACGTATAAAAATACTTGCTCATCTTCTTCATTGCTCGTCATATCCATGCATGATATGTTAATGTCAAAAGCTTTAACTATGTGTGTTGATCTTTATGATGTATTATTACATGGTTATTATTACCGGAAGTAGAAGGTGATTTGAAATTGTTGATTGGTACGTATGTTTAAAGGATATATATATATATATATATATATATATATATATATATATATATATATATATATATATATATATATATATATCCTTCTTAGAGTATAATCTTAAACATCTCATGGTTGTCATCTCAACTTCATACATATAATCTTAAACATCTCGCGGTTATTATTGTGTGTGAGTCTTAGTGATGTCTTATTACATGGTTATTATTGTCATGGATCTATATATCCTCCGGTGTCAAAAGCATTCTTCTCAAAGACATCTTACATGTCTCATCGATTTCAACTTCATAACTTCAATCTCAAACATGTAAAGAGGGAACACAACTTTTTACCCGATGCAATATGGAATACGGGACACATTCCTATTGCTCAAGTTTGGAAAAATACTCCACCTTGTATGTTTGTAATGCTCACTTGTTTAATAGTTTGAGTATAAGTCGTATAGGGGGTGTGCTCATTAGTTGTAGTCTTTATGTCTTGTATTGAAAAAATATGTGTATATAACTAATCTTTAAAATTGGTAGTGGGTACTGGGTAGTGAAGAGGGCCATTGCGTACACCCTTTCTAATAGTTTCGCATACGAAGGTTCTTACGAACTCGTTCACATGGAGTAGTTCTAGTCTCTTGAGAGATATGTATGCCTCATTAGGGCATTAGGTGATAGACATTGACCATGGCATGGGAAGCTTGAACTAGCAAAATGTCTACGCCATTAGTAAAGTTTCATTGTGAAGATAAATACTTAAAAACTGCACATAATGTTTAGTCATAAGAACAATTATTAGTACCGGTAGAGATTAGTACAATAGAGTTGATGAAATGGGTAGGTGTTGGTTAAATATATGGCAAAAATGTCGGTATCAAACCCTGGGACTTACATTATGGTCTAGACATATGTGCGCCCCGTTAGCTGGTAGACATTGACATGGCATGGAAAGCTTGAGCAGAGTGTCCGCCTCATTATAGCTTGCAGCTTGATGCCCATCAGCAAAGTTCTCCCGTGAAAGTTATTACTCGAAAATTTCATGCAGCGTCTAACCACATGGATTTAGTTACATCTTTGCTCACTCTTCTCAACTCATCATCAATTTGTTATACAAAGGCAAATTCCCATTAACACCATCCAGAGAGTTGCAATCAAACTTCAAGAGGTTTACAGTGTTTCACTTTTGTTTCTTATGATGTTTTCTTTAATTTACGGAGCTAAACCATAAAGATCCTATATATATATATATATATATGACCGATTCAACAGTTCGAACCATAGAATTCAGACTTCAGAGCCTTCTCATGTATATATCAATGTCAACAATGCATTTCCTTCTTATCTAAGCTACGTGCTACCAAATTTCCCAAGTATGACAACCAAGTTTGTCAGAATTATATGCTATCAAAACGACCTTCAGCTCATACGAAGGTGTTGTATTCTTTATTTTTCTAGTTTACGCGATGCCTAGTTTTTGCTTTAATCAATAGAAACAACTCCATGAAGATAAAAGATTACAACAGACTCGGAACCACGAATAAGACTCTGAACCATGAATAATCTGATAACAATTAGACCACACAGTATACAGAATCTCACACACGAAATGCATATCTACAAACATAAGGAAAAACAAACTCAAACAAAATAGAGGACAGACTAGACAAGAACGCTAGTCTAATCTGGTCGACATTATTCCGAGTCGAATCATGTACACCCATGCCAGCTCGAGCAAATGCATTATGCAAATTATGTACGAGCTTGTCTTTCTGTTTTAGAGACACAGCCACCCGCCCCTCCCTCATCTCATGTAACCCCTGCGGCCTTGTTTGATGATTTTCTGTCCATAAACGACACGAAATGAAGGCTCCGTTCCAACGGCCTCCTGGGCCCTACCATGAGATAAGCGGCTCAGATGAGGCCAAGGATCCAGTTTGCCGGGGCCCCCCTACTGCTAATCATTGTAATATTCCCTTATCGTGGTGGGATCATGCACCGTTCATTCCAATGTGGGTGACTGCCCATGTTTCCTTATTCTTCTTATCCTGTTCCCGACCATAATGCTAGCTAGGAATCACTCTGCCATTGTCACGTTGTGAATTAATCTTCCAATCATGTTTATCGAGAATTATAGTCATTATATTGTCATCGTTGATATGAAAATTTGTAATCGTTAAAAGACTGGAAATTCTATGTACACCTCTTCCGTACTTGTTAGTCGCATCGTTTTATTTAAACCAACACTAAAAAATCATCATGAAATCTAATATTCATGTACCTACACGGCGTACTCTCTAGTTCAACACGTTATACGCGTTGAGTCATTATCATTTTTGAAAAAAAATAGAAAAAATATACGTTCATGTAAACAGAAGAACCTTGTTCCAATATGCATTTAAAGCTGTATTTCCTTGTGATTGGACCTCTCTATAAATGTTCGTCGATAAGTGGACCGTCATTAAATAGAAAGTCTAGCATGCAAGAACCAAATCATTATTTATGAGCACCCCCGGTCATAATTCTCTGTAACAGCTACCCACGCGCTTTCACTTCCCTATCAGGCTAAGCTACGGCTAAATATCTGACCCAGATGACAAGAGCTACGGCTAAAGCACTCTTTAAAAATGATTTTTCATGTGATAATCAAAACGAAATCGCCGTAGATTTTCTTTTTCATTATTTAATCCCTCTTTTATTTAAGGAAAGAAAAAAAAAACAAAAAAAAACTGATACCGTAACGAGCATGTGAGCGAGTACACGGAAGAATATTACCCGGGAAAGGGAATATGTGGCGGTTTTAACTTCCCAGAAAATTCGTTTCGTCTCCAAATCCCATTCCAATTCCGGCAAGCAAGTCGTGTCTCTCTCTCTCTCTCTAGACTCTTCTGTTATCCCGGTTTAGGACACAATGAGACAGACTCCTCACCCTCCTCTATTTACCAAATTGCCCTCCCATCCTCTGATAAACTGATTCCCCGGAGCAACAGACGCGTCATCTTCTCTCTTTCTCTCTTACCTTGGAAATTCGAAGAGAAAGGGTTTGTTCCTCGAAATTTGAACCGGAGGATTGCGGTGGAATCCTCGCCGTCGATTTGTCCAGCGAGGACTTCCGTTCGCTCTCTCTCCCCCCGTATGAAGTTCGCCGGAGATTGTTCCGTTCATCATCAACAGCAGCAGCAACGAGGTCTGTAGTTTCCTGTTACATTCATGCAATGTATGAACAAAGAGGATGCAATTTTAGATTGTTAGATTTGTGATTGTGGATTTTGATTTTGTTGGAAGCAGTGGCTGGTGGTAATTGGAGCTTACATCATGGATTTTATGGGGAAAGGTGACGCCGGCCGGTGCATTTTCCCCCTCACTGGTTTGCAAATTGGGTAAGCAATCTTTCGATTCCGATTGTTCTGAATTGGTTTTAATCAGTTGTGATTGATACTCTGAATAATTAGCTCAATTCCTAAATGTAGTCGATTTCGTTGCTTTGAGTTTGCTGCTATAAGTGGTGTTTGTGCGTGTGACCGTGTGTCGTTACAGTAATGCTATATGTAGAGATAACATTGTGCTTCTTAAGCTGCTGAACGCATAATATACCGTTGATTTTGGTTGTTTGCTGTTGTGTGAGCAAGGAAGTGAGGCTTTTTTGTTGTTGTTGTGATGATTGCAGGGACTTGCAGTCTTATCTTTCGGATCTTAGCCTAGTGTTGGCTTCAGAAAGTAGGAAGTTTTATATTTTGGTGGACAATCGGCCATGGCTGAGAGGTTCTCGGCCAGCACACTTCTGGCAATTGATGGTTACCAAGGTCGCTTATCCCATCTCTGTAGTGTTTACTAGTTTCCCTTTTTCTTTTAGTTTGATTGATGGAAGATTAAAGTTTAACGTTGGTTGAATTTCAGTCAAGGTTATCTCCTTTTGCAAACTCTAAAGCGCTGAAGGACAGAAAACAAGGAAAGAATGCCTGCTCCAAGACTGTTAAACCAAAAAAGTTTACTAGGTGGGTATCATTCATCAAAGCAGAAGCATTGTCTCGGAAGAGGGTTTTGCTGCCTGTAAAGAAACTGCGCAATTCTTTGCTTTTAAGCAGTGAGTTGCACAGGACCTTGTACGGTTTCATTGTGTTTGAAGTTGCATGGAGTAATGTTCGAGGTATAAATTACTTGAATGAGCTTCAGGTATCACCCCTTATCCTTTTAACTCTTGTATCTAGTTCATTGTAAGTGTTGTTGTGTTCAGTGTCATTATTTTCTTTGTCATTTTCAGACTGACACGTCACTGGCTACGGAGGCTAAATTCATGGAAAGATGGGAATTCGACAGTATTGCTCAAGCCGCAAACTGTATATCTTCATGGTTCTCGGGAACAGTCTCTGAGAAGCGACAATTGAGAGAGTACCTGGATTCCCTGGGTAATATTCTTTATCCTCTTGATCTCTGATCTGGGTACGGGAGATTATGGTATTTACTGTTATAGTTTGACATTATTATTCTGATGACATGGGGTTTTCATTATTTAAGTTTTCATCTTTTTACCAAGCATTGAGCCTCAATGTCTGAAGTATTTGTCTGTACTTGAAGCCTTAATTATTATTATTTTTTTTGCTTCTACCGCTTAATCTAATCAAGCGAACAGATTGCTTAGCTAGATGTCTTATGTGTGCGTCTAAAGCTTAACCTATTCATATTAGAGTAGACAGCTTATTATTGGAGTTTCATTTTTGCTTATTATTACAGCGTAATCTTTGCTATTAAACTAGACGGTATCAAATCTTTCTCCTGGTATATTGCTATGTTGTAGTCCCACTCAGCGGTGGCTGCCATGAAATAGTTTACTGTTAAAAATAGAGTACACAGAAGCAATTGTGAATAGTTTGTGTAAACCGCTGTAGATTCAATAACATGATGGTTTGATATATGCAAAAATGGATCTATTGCATATGACTCAAGGTTGGCAAAGGGTTATTGTCTTAGTGATAGTCAGCAGTTGCCTCCATGTCCTTCTGCATGTAACATGTAATAGTGGCTGCCATGAAATAGTTTACTGTTAAAAATAGAGTACACAGAAGCAATTGTGAGTAGTTTGTGTAAACAGCTGTAGATTCAATAACATGATGGTTTGATATATGCCAAAATGGAGCCATTGCATATGACTAAAGGTTGGCAAAGGGTTATTGTCTTAGTTATAATCAGCAGTTGCCTCCATGTCCTTCTGCATGAAACATGTAACTTTACTATCTTGGACATAAATGACATTCTCTGTGGATCATCTTTCCGTTGCTAATTGATTTGAACGTTTGGATAATTATATACTTTGTACATTATTTGTTCATAAAACTCCATATGGTTAGATCTTGTTTTAAGTGTTCTTAATGGTGCTGGAACTAACTACTGTATTTTCTTAACTAATAGAAAGGAGAACTGAATGTTTGGTTTTGTTCTTTTGTGAACTTTTATAGGAGAGGTGTTTTATGATGCCCAATTAAGCATGCCAGTTGATGTTGAAGATGACTTTTCTTTCAATCGTCTTTCTATTGAGGAAAATTCTCTTCACAGCCTCAGTAGCAACTATAGTGTATGCTCTCCAACCAGTGGCGGTAGCACTAGCATTCCTCATTCACCTCCTCCACCTACTGGACCTTACAAGAGAAGGAAAATAGCAAGCTCCCTATGTATTGGAGATGGCGTTGATGTAAGTTCTGAGGAGTTTCCAGACTGCGAGACCTATACTACTGACTACGAAGATGCTGCTGAAGTTACCCAAAACATGGAAGATGATATACCAGTGAATGTGAATACCTCTACGGACTGTGAAGAGGCTGTTGAAGCTACTCAGTACATGGAAGAGGCTATACCTGTGCCAGCTGAGACACATAACAGTGACTGTGAAGATGCTGTTGAAGCTACCCAGTACAGGGATGTCTTGATCTTATTCAGGTTCAATGACCATGATCTCCCATTTAAACTCAGAGATATAATAATGTCTGATCTCCGGTTATTGACCTTGCTGGAGGCTGGGCTTCCATCTTGGGCTATCTTCCTTCAATCTTACCCAGGATTTTGCAAAATTTATCGCCCGTGGATGTGTCCTCTTGCAAGAGCTTTATATGTGGTGATCTCAGTTGCCACCGTCCTTATTGGATTTTATGACCTGTACAAAAATGTTCCAGTTCTCAAGGCAACTGCATCTCGTATTTGTGGGCCTCTATTTGATTGGATAGAAACCTGGTCAATGGTAACAAGGATCAAATACTTGGGAACAATGCTATTTCTGCATCACTCTCAGAAGGTTGTTCAGTGGTTCTTGGCTATCAGAAGGACCACTCGCTCGTTCTTTTCAGTTTTAGCCCAGCCGATGTTGGAACCTTTCGTACAGTGCTTTGGATTCCTTCTCCCAGTTTGGAATGTGGTTTTCGAAGTATTGGGGAGCATCTGTACAATGATTTTTTTTCTGATAGAGTCTTCTTGCAATATAGTGGAGAACTTGGTGGAGGCTTTGCTGTTTCCAATATGGTTTGTCCTTTCGTCCATCTGGAGCATTGGTAGGTCTTCCGATGTTTTTGAGTTCTTATTATCTCAGAGTTATTAAGCCAGTGATATAATAATCTTGTTTCTGTTGCATTGCAGCCACTTCTGTTGTATATCCGATATTTAGGATGCTGTGGGCAATACTCTATGCTCCAATTCGCATGATTCTTGCTCTTGGCAATATCATAGCCTTTCTTCTTACTTGTATATATGATACGCTTCGAGATACTTGGAAGTTCATTACCAGTATATTCCAGTTTGCTTCAGCTTCTCAGGCAACAGTGAGGACTGTTGAAGTTTCCATATGGCGTTCACTTTGGAATGACCTCTTTTCACAGGTTGTAAGATAAGTTTATAAAATTGTAGTTTGTGATTTATGTCGCTGTTAGGTAGATGGTTTAATTAATCACCATTCTTTCGTTCTTGCATTCCAGATTTTTCGTGCTCTCAGGAGTATATTAAACGGTTTTGTTGCATTCTTCACAGCTTGTAACAGGCATCGGCTAAGGTATACTTATAGTTGCTTTGCTTTCCATACGGCTTAGATCTTATTAATCTGCAACTTTCTGCTCTCTATATATGGGATTATTTTCTATTGGCTGCTTAGGCATACATCATTGTCTGTCTAGGACTGAATATGATAAGTTTGTGCATTGTTAAAGTTTGTCGTGGTACTTATATTTTTAAGTTCAAGTGGTGACAATTATTACACTACAAGTATTTTTAAGTTCATGTGGTGACAATTATTACACTACAAGGTTTGGCGCTTCCCTCAACTCAAAGCTAAAAGTTTTTACAAGATTATTGGATTTGGAAATACTTGGCATTTGAATTCTTTATAGTATTTAAGAAATGAAGCCTATCGATCTGTTCATGCACATTTTAGATGTACTTTACAAGTTCAAGTTGTGAGATTTTATGTTATTTTTTCTGTTTTTTTTTATTTTTATTTTTTATTTTTTTAACTTTCTTAATAACTAGTTACAATACATTGCATTCCCATTCTAGCTTACTGATTCCTTCTTATATGGTTCTAAACTTCGGTTTAAATGCCTCAAACTTCCGTTACTGACATCCTAGCTATTTATACATGATGAAGCATGTAATCCATTTCCTCTTATCTGCAAATGTCGTCCTTATTCGTGGGTGTTTGTAAGATAGTGTTGGTTTACCTTCCCCGCTAATGGTTGTCCAATGTGATGATAACAGCATCTATAATCATATAAAAGAGTTTAACCAAAGATTACTAAATCGAACGAAAAGATTACGGCGTGAAGATTCAAGACGTGGCAGGCAGACCATTGAGGCTCAACAGCTGGTTAGTTATACTACTATGTGTGGATTTAGATGATGGATTACATTTCCAGTATTGAGCTGATGATTGCTACTTTGACTTGTATGTATGCCAATATAGATTCCTAAACAGATGTTTTTCTTCTGGCTATGCAGTTAAGATTAAGGAGAAAAATTTCCCTTGACTAAGGTTTTACACATCCATCGCGGAATCAGTCTGGATATACTGTAAAAACACAGCTTTAACGATGTATGATATGTATCTTAAGGGAAAAAACAAGAGATGTAGCAAACGAGAAATGCATGCAGCACCAATGGACTGTTACTCACCATAGGAAGAGCTTCAATTTCACATTCTTTTTCGTGTTAGTTGCCATTTGTTGATTCCTTGTAGGGGCAGCCTGTATATCTCATAAGGAATTTTAGTGTTGTAGATCTTGCCTAATCTGATCGTTATGTAAAAGTCAATTTTTCATCTTTTAATTGCACAGTTACTAGGTCATCTATGTAAGTGTGTGTGTGTAGATATAGGTGTTTACACCTAAATTAATATTTTTACTGGACAGTAATTGTTTAAGTGAATATTAATTAAATTCATGATCCAAGTCACATCGGCAAGCCCGAAATATTGGGTTTACCAGTGATGGTCCGCCAACAAAGTCATGCGAGCTAAATGTACAGTTTGCATGAGAAGAGAAAATTTCGCATAGAAGGACTAGGAGACGCAAGATATTCAAGTTGACTTGGTCCAATGTTTAATTGATGGCGGACTCTATATGTATGCGAAGAATAGAGGTGGCATGCGAGATGGATTGTGTGCGAAGAGGAGTTTACATGCGAACAAAAATGCTTGCAAGCGAAGGAGGACAAGGCATCGAGTATCTAGAACTGGTTTCAGGGTTTACAAGTTCCTGGGAGAATGGAACGAAGTATAGGTCTGGCATTTTCTTTTCTGATTGGTTAAACAATTTCTTTTACCAGTTTTTACCGGTAAACTGCAACACAGAAAATTATCATTAGGGCACTTGGGGCACTTCCTCATTCAAATAACCTCTTTCGAAACGATTAGGTCAGAATCCAATTGGTTCATTACTGATAACCAGGTTCGTCCAACTACGTCCACGTTAGATAAACGAGACGATTCTGATTTCAATGCTATTCAGGTTATCACAATTTCGTCTCACTAAAATATTTCAACCTGTCAATGAACCAACTACTTATAAAGTAACCAGATCTTTTCTGGAAGTGAAAAGGGAAAGAGGGAAAGGTTGACACAATAAGGAGTGCCTGTCAAAACAAAATCCAAACAGGTTTATGAAGTTGTACACAACACCTTGTGTATGATTGAATTAAAGACCGGAAATAGAGTGTACACATCATAGGATTAATCAAGAGTAATTTTTCCATAATGAGTATTAAATATTTGTCTAAACTCATTTTCAGGTCAAAAACAAAATAACCACTACAAAACATGTCTAAAACAAGCTCATTCATCCTCTTGGCTACGCAACCTAGCAAGCTTGTTAGTGACAACAACATCAAGCTGGGCAGCTCTCTCAACAATTTCCTTCCTCTTCCTTGTACAGATATTGTGTGCAATCTCAACACAATAGGTCCTGGTTAACAAGGTTGCAAAAGGAACTGTCAGAACTGTAACACATGAAATGAATCAAAGGGAAGTAAAAAGGGCACAGCAGCTTACCTATTGTGCATCATCAGAACCTCCAAGCTCCTTGACATTGTGGACAACAAACTTCTTGAAATGATTGGGAAGGTAATGGCGAGTCATCTTGTCAGAACCGTAACCAATGTTGGGCATGAGACTATGAGAGTAAACTCCCTTGAACTTTCATCTTACACGAGTCACCCTCCAGATGGTCTGTAACAAAACAGTATTTCAGAAATGTTAACCACCCAACAAATGAACAGCAAATCACACATAGTGAATGAATAGTAAAATACCAAGTAAAAAAGACTGTACGACAAAACAAATGTATGCAGGTTTAAAGTAACAGAAAGCTGTCAAGAAACTAAGCTCACTGTGTCGCAAGACCTGTATGGATTCTATGTATGCCCTGTAAACGAAACGTCCAGCTACTAGTAAAGTCTGGACATTAGATACCATAGGCAATTGAATCATCCCATCCAATAACACTACCCAACAAATAAAATCAACACAAACAAAGCAAAGACAAAAGTCTCAAAACTGGTTGAAATAATCGCAATCTCAGCCGAAAGATGGTGATATTTAACTGAATAATCATTTGAACATCAGGCATTAGGGTTAAAGTTTGCATCATGGATTGCAGATACGCTTTTAAAACTAAGCTTCAAACCAAAAATGAAATCATCATTAACAAGCTGTGCCACTGCATCCCAAGGTGCAAGTAAGACAGGGCATTGAATAAAAAACAGGGTATGCAACATAGATCAGATGGTAGTGCATGTAAATATTCATCATTCAACAGCAGAAAAGATGGGTACAAATCATCACTTCTTGTTGCACACCCCTCAGTGCTTTTAACAACTTCAACGTAAAAACAAAAAAATTGCTTTATAAACCAGAATCTAAAGATTCAAAGCAATTTGTACATAAAAATAAATGGAATAAGTTATAAGCAAGTCATTCACCACCTTGCATCTCTTGGATGCAAATAAGAGAGGGGCGACAATCACTATCATCATTTTCACTCAAAAGAGAAATCGAGCTAATACAAATCGGAAGCAAGAGCAGATAGTAATAATGGTGAAGAAGGTGAATACCTTGACCGTATCTTGCGATCACTCTGGGGCCGCTTGAACTGCTTGACCCTCTTCTTCACGATCGCCGTCTTCAACAACGGAACCGCCATTTTCAACTCGCCTCCTGCAAATCCAAACACATCCACATTCAAACAAACTCAGTTAGCTGATAGATCATAATAGAACTGAAACCCTAGCGAGAGAGATAGAGAGAGTGAATCGAGGAGAGGGAGGCTGACCTTAGGGTTTTAGCTCGGCGGCCTTGGCTCCTGTTTGAGATTGAGGATTTGGGGAGGCTTTATATAAGAAGGAATTTTGAAAAATGACCACTTTTGGGTCTTTAAAATGATTTATAACCACAGTTTTTTATTTTGTTGAAAACTAATCACATTAGAAGATAAAATATCACAATTGTCCTTGTTCTTGAAACAAACGGTTTTGATCTTTCTCATAAAACACTCTATATCTAATAAACTATAGTTCAAACAATATGATGGTTAAGAAAAACAAAGAATATCTTAAGAACTATGAAAACTCATTTAAGCTACAACTGAGACAACTCCAAATTTAAAATCTTTCTCATAAGATGAACACCCTAAATAAGAAAAGAACCTATATTATAAATTTATACTTAGGAATATGAAAAGAATAAATAAGACCTTCATGATTGATAATCCATATGATGATAAATCTTTGCCTTGTTTCATATACTAGATTGATTAGCTAAAAGGATCGCTTTTATCATTCTATTGTAGTTTCTTGCTTAATGGAAAAATCAGGGTTTCCTATGCTGATCAGTTTTTGCTTTCTTATAAGTACTCAATATTTAAGACAAAAAGTTTAGATTTTAAAATCATTAGTTACTTATGTAATTGATAAATATAATCAAATCAAGCTTGTCAATCCCAGTTGGTTTCCTCGATATTGTTTGGAGAGATCTCACAAGAAATTTGGAGACGATAGTAACATCTCCTGCTAGCCTTAAATCTGATATACATGCAGGTACATGTCTCTCTTGCTTCGATTGGGAGACTGGGCGATCTGGAGTTTTTCTTTATCATCTAATAGTGTCTTCAGGCTTTTGATCTTACAGTGTAAGTATCAAACTGCTTTTTTTAAGAAGCACGACAATTATTAAATTGATCATTGCAGGCATTGCATATGTTGGTGTGTATAAAAGACCATGGACGCAAGCAAGCATAAAATTATTTGCAGCTAGGTTGCGATATGGCTTCGTGCGAGAGAAGAATCATATGAAGTGAATGAGAAATGTTTGCATAAATACATTATACTGTTTTCATGACTAAAAGGGTTTTCATGACTTTTTACGTCCTTGAATGGTCATTTTCCAACAAAATGAAAAGCTGTGGTTATAAATCATCTTACGACCCAAATGTGGTCATTTTTCAAAATTTCTCTTATATAAGCCAGGAGAGTGTGCTCGACTTCAATCTTATTGTCAAATTTTTTATCATAAAAAAAATGCAAATTTTGTTACGAAAGCAGTATCCACACCATCCAGAAATTTTTCACTACGGGAGGACCGCGTGACAGTATGACGTGGTCTTACATTCCAATCAAATATTGACACATGAATTTTATTAAGAAAAAATTACATCAGCTATTTTATGAAAGACAATTTTAGGTTTATTGTTACCTTTTAAACCCTAAACTATAAACTCTAAACCCTAACCCTAGATCCCTAACCCCTAAACCCTAAACCCTAAATCTAAAGTCTAAACCCTAAACTCTAGTCCAAACTCAACAAAGACCCATGAATGTCATTTCACAAAAAATAGAAAAACCTTAGTTTATATTTTAGTTGTAATAAATACATGTGTCAATATTTAATTAGAATGTAGGACCACGTCATACTGTTACATGGTCATCATGTAGCATTCAAAAATTTCTAGTACATGCTTGGAAAATGTCTAATTTCTCCCGGGTAATAAATACAATTGAAGCATCTAACCTAATAACAAATCCGGTGTTGCACATGCTTGGAGATCACTAACGACAAATCTGGTGTAGCATATGCTTGGAAAATATCTATTTCTCCAAGGTTCAAATCCATCATAAGGAATTCTGGTGTTGTTGATCTTGCTCATTCTGATCGTTATGTAAAACTCAATTTTTCATCTTTTAACTGCACAGTTATTTGACTTTTACTGTAGAGTCTGATATTCCACTGATCAGAAAAGTCAGCGATCATTCCTGATTGCTGTAAAATGAAAAATCACATCCATTAATTTTTGAAATTGAGTTTCAAATTAGACTGAAACTACTTAGATTCCAAATGCTGGGGATAACAGTATTTGTGGCTCAGTAAACTGAATTCCAAGACTACTTGAATCTAATACTCAGATTCCAATTCCACATCACATCAATTCTAACAAGTTCGGACATAGAAAGACCAGCAAATTGGAAATTAAGAACGGAAGTCTTATACAGACTAGAATCCTAACGCTTCATAAAACCTAGATTGATAGAAAACAGTCGGTCTTTCATAACATTATATATTCAAAGCTGTGCAGCTCCTCCAGTCTGGTGCAACATAGCATCAATCTCATCCCCATCTTCCATTTCAAGCTGAAACAAGGAAACAAAACAAAAGAGCAACTTAAGCAGACATTCTAAAAGCATCTAGTTACTCTGCACAGCTCCAAGACACAGAGCAAGCAAGAAAGGCCAACCTCATCAGGGGTCTGCTCTGCTCGCAGACGACGGCCATCAAACAGGAAGGCAATTGAGTTGAGCTCCACAGATTGGCGATCACAGTAGGCATTCATCAGCTTCTTGAGTTGAGTGCTTCTTTTGATCCTGAAGAACACTTCATTCCCATCCTGCAACGAAATAAGGAACAGATACTAAGTTTGATGACCACAAATAATATCACTTGGGCATAAATTTCAACAGAAAAATATACTGGAAAACTACACGTTGCACAGAATCCATGATTTTAGAACCGAGAACATCAAACTCAAGGAAATGCCCCATCAAACATTAATCACATGTAGGAGCAGCAAATTGTTCCATATGAAAAAATAATTAGAGAGTTAAGGCAATGTCAGACCCAACGAAGCACCACTGCGATGATAGAACATACCATACACATATACATTTGGACAAAAAAGAACAGACTATCAAGTTAAAAGAGCACTAACTTTCAAATAACAATCAGAACAGCGAGGAACCATAACACAATAGGATAAATTGTAATACAAAACAGAGATTGGAAAAGCAACTGCAACAAAAAACAGCGATGATATACAGCATTACAGCTCAATCAGACTTTCAATCGAATCCTAACTTAAAAAAGAACACCTTTACAAGTCTACAAAACCCAAATAACCTACCCTAAATTTCCACCTACGCCCGTAATCTCATGGACCCACTAAAATCGAAAATCAAATTCTAGAAATAAACCACATAAACTCTAAGAAACACAGAAGATCAAAATTGGGGAATCAGGGAAGGAGAAAAAGACCTGGCCTTTCACTTTGAGGTTGATGTGAGCACCCTGATCATTGGGCTTCTTGTCCTCCTCCTGTGGCTGGCTCGCAACTCCTGACATCTTCGCTTCTTCTTCTTCTTCTTCTTCCTCTTCCTCTTCCTCTTCTATGCAGCCACTCCTCTTTTCTTTCTAAATTATAAAAATTAGGGTTCTGTGCTTCTCTCTCCACCCCTCTTCTTCTTCTTCTTGTTTTTATTTTTCTCTTTGGGTACTACTACGGCACAACTCCCCACGCGTTTTGAAGTCCAATTCCAATATAACTCGGACACGTGTGAAAGTCTATGGGCATGAGTGTGGAGTCCGAGGTCCATACGTCATGAATTGGGTTAAGCTCTCGGCCCATGGGCCTTGAGGTTCCATCAAGGCCTTTTTTAGTTTTTGGGTCAGTGTCAAGTCTGGGAACATTTAATTTCAGGTGTTGAAATATTGTCATCAAATTAGACAAACCAACAAAATGTCCATATCTGTTCAATGCATCATTATTCAGAAGACAATAGAGGAAGAGTTAAACACTTGATTACAGTATGTGTTGTCTCTCTCATAATACATAATAGGCCTTCAGATTCAAAGAGCTCTTTATTCTTTTTCATACGCATAATTTGGCTTTTGATTGGGGTGGTGTCATTATTCAATCGATTATTAAGAAAAGTGTAGAGTATATACAATGGAATGAATAAAAGCAAAAAGGGCAAGATCTTTCCAATATCATAATATGTCTAACATCCTAATGGGAAATTTGCCTTGGGACAAATCAATAATAGTGTGATTAGGTCAACAATGTTCTTTTGGTTTGAAGATCCCGACTCCTTCTTTATACCCTTGCATTGGCGTTATTATTTATACACATCACACTCTTTGTTTCATGTTTCATAATTGTTACTCTTTGTTTCAATGTCCTTCATATTCAACAGTTTCATACTTTCATTAATTAAGATTTGAAAGCAGCTGCACCAACCCCTCTTTTTTTTTTTAAAATAAAAAATTACGAAATAATTTGTAAACAATAAATAGCGGGTGTTGATATGGAGAAATTTTTAAACGTTACGGGAGGACCACGTGTCAGTATGATGTGGTCTTACATTCCAATCAAATATCGACACATGAATTTTATATTTTAGTTGTTCATTTCACCAACTCCATGAAGGTCATTTCACAAAAAATAGAAAACCTTAGTTTATATTTTAGTTGTAATAAATCCACGTTTCAATATTTGATTGAAATATAAAACCACGTCATACTATCACGTGGTCCTCCTGTAGCATCTAAAAATTTCTCGTTGAGATGATCTCTAATATTGAAAAATTGTGGTCTATACATACCTGCATAGTATCAGCTATTCAATCATTTAACAAGGTAAATGAAGATTAGTGTCATACTCTAAGCTACTCTAGAGCAACAGAAGAGATGGATGAAAATGTCGGGCACTGAAATGTGGATGTTCTTGCACTTCAATTTACAGCGTGACAAACAGTTCATTCCATTTCCCCAATTGCATTATTGGGTAATAGACTATTTCATACAACCCCCAACGGTCCAAAAAGACTAACCCCTAAAAACATCATCATGACCAAAAACTCACCACAAGCATTAGCATCCTATGCTCCGATTTATTCTTTTCCAGTATTCCAGCTAAATTGACCGGACAGGTGGAAGCAATCGAAGCCAATAAAGTCGGGCAGAGCAGCAAATCAATGACACAAAACAAAAACACAATCACAAAAAAAAGAAAAAAAAAAAGAAATGATAAACCCTAGGAGCGCCAAAGCCCCGGTGTATTATAATGCACAGCTAGCAAATCAGTCCTAAAACGGTCGAGTTGTGTACGGTTAACGTGAGCGACTGGGACCCACATCCTTTCCCCCCAAGTGGATCGTGGTCGTCTCCTCCATCCTCCCGTTGGTGGTTTCTGTTTTCCTGCCACACAGGGTCCCACCCTCTCCTCGATCCATGATATAACCCCCCATCACTCTCTCTCATCCTCACTCTCTCCCTACACTAAACCCAGAAGCCTAGCACAACCAGAGAAGATTCTCTCTCCTCCTGCTCTGTTCAACCAGAGCACCGCCATGCCTCGCCGCCACGTCACTCTCCTTCTGGTACTCCTCTCCGTCCTCGCGTCACGTTCAGGTAAATACTTGCACCAAATCAGTGTGTTTTCACTTTGACGTCAAGGGTGTTTTTGTCATTTTACTTACTGTGTGAGCTACATTTCCAGATGCGGGCTCAGTCGGAGTGAACTACGGCCGAGTCGCTGACAACCTTCCGTCTGCCTACAAGGTTGCGGCTCTGATCAAGTCACAGGGCTTGGAGCGGGTCAAGGTGTTCGACTCCGACCCGGCAGTCCTCCGGGCCCTGTCCGGATCCGGGATCAAAGTCACCGTAGATCTACCCAACGAGCTTCTCTCCTCGGCGGCCAAGACCCAGATGTTCGCCACCAACTGGGTCCAGCGCAACGTCGTCGCGTACCACCCCAACACCCAAATCGAAGCCATTGCCGTCGGCAACGAGGTCTTCGTCGACACCCACAACACCACCAAGTACCTCATCGCCGCCATGAAGAACATCCACACCGCCCTCGTCAAGTTCGACCTCGCCTCCGACATCAAAGTCTCCTCCCCCATTGCCCTCAGCGCCCTCCAGAACTCCTACCCCTCCTCCGCCGGGTCATTCCGACCCGAACTCATCCAACCCGTTTTCAAGCCCATGCTCGACTTCCTCCGCCAAACCGGGTCCTACCTCATGGTGAACGCGTACCCTTACTTCGCCTACGAGTCCAACGCTGACGTCATCTCCCTCGACTACGCTCTCTTCCGCGAGAACCCCGGCGTGGTCGACGCCGGCAGCGGCCTCCGTTACTTCAGCCTCTTCGACGCGCAAATCGACGCCGTGTTCGCCGCCATGTCCGCGCTGAAATACGACGACATTGAGATGGTCGTTTCCGAAACCGGCTGGCCCTCCAAGGGAGACGAGAACGAAATCGGAGCCGGCATCGAGAACGCAGCTGCCTACAACGGGAACCTCGTCCGTCGGATCCTAACCGGCGGTGGGACCCCACTGCGCCCCAAGGCAGATCTGACCGTCTATCTCTTCGCTCTCTTCAACGAGGACAGGAAATTCGGGCCCACATCGGAGAGAAACTACGGCCTGTTCTTCCCAAACGAGAAGAAAGTCTACGACATCCCGTTCACCGTGGAGGGTCTCAAAAACTACCACGACCACAAGGCCCCTGTTTCCGGCAACCATCACGAGACTTCCCCGGTGGCCTCGCCGGTTACCGGGAGCGGCGACGTGTCCAAGACGCTTACCGGGAACACGTGGTGCGTGGCGAATGGTGAGGCCGGGGAGGAGAAGCTACAAGCGGCTCTAGACTACGCTTGCGGTGAGGGAGGGGCTGACTGCCATCAGATCCAGCCAGGTTCCACGTGTTACGATCCTAACACACTGGAGGCCCACGCCTCGTATGCGTTCAACAGCTACTACCAGAAAAAAGCGCGCGGAGCCGGAACTTGTTATTTTGGCGGGGCGGCCTACGTAGTCTCGCAGCTACCTAGTAAGTACCCTATCACTTCTCCTCTAGTAAGTACCCAACACAAATGACGTATTGCTCTCTGCTAAAATGCGTCATTGAATAGACTAGTCACTAGCGTGTGAAAGATTGACTCAGGTCCAGCAAATGTTGGAAAGTAGTCCACGCTAGGTTAAAAATGGAAATCACGTGCTGGTCATGTGGCTTATGTGCTTTCACTATTTGCATTGGTTTTAACCCGAAGTGTGATTAAAGTAGTTTGATTATGCTTCACTCCTTTTAATCTGGGAACTGATATGGTTTTGTTTATCGCAGAGTATGGGAAATGTGAGCTGCCCATGAGCTGAAGAGAGAAGAAGAGAGTTGATTAGCTGTGCTAAATTTGCTAATTGTAGTAGTGGGTTTATTGTTTCAAATTCTTTTTTCTATGGCTCTTGGTACTTTTATGTTGTAGACCTTTCTTAACTTTAACTATGATGTTCATATTTATATAATACGTTTCAGTTTCCTATATCTGCATCTAATGTCATAATTTGTGAACTTTGTTTGGTACCACGTATCTAATCTAAATATTTTAATGTCGGTTTCAGTAGGTCCGGTTGAGGTACACTTGGGGGACCTTTAATATGTACAGTGGATACCTTAGTTTTTGATGATAGTTTAGTACTTGTATTAGTGGGAGCAATGTGCATGGAGCAGTGTGACTTTGGTGTTGGGTTACATAAAATAAGACACAAATATAGACGATGTAAAAATCACATGTTCACGAAGAATCTTATTGGAAAGGGAAATCAGTGATATGGTGCCCATGATATTTCTATGTCCCCAAATAAAACGACTATGGTCTTTCACATTACCCAAAAAGTGTTGGCATATTTTTCCTCTCTATCTTATAATGTCGTGGTTTCACAGTACCCATGTGCCCAAAGGACCACCTACTCAAGTGCGTCCAAGAAATCGAGTTGGATACATGTACACCATGTCTGCCATTTTATTTCACTTTGTGCCTCAATGATTTTTACATTCATGTTTGGAAAGATTCACGTCTCTGTAACCAGTCTTGTACTGTAACCTGAGGACGAGCCCTCCCTCTGTATTTTCAAGGTGATATTTCGACCACATAACGAATTTCAACCATACACGTCAGATTTTATGCTTCTTTCTTCCTTGCCCGGGTGAAAGGGGAGCCCGAGCACTTTTAAGTTGATGACTTTTCGGTTTATGGTTTAAAAAATTGATTTTTCGATCACATTTTGACATCTTATCCGTTCAGTTTTTAGGTTTATATGAGTAGATCATTTCTACATATTTTCAGACAAATTGGTGTTCGTTAAGATAACAAACTAGATCAAATTAATGGACGAACCAAATCTGTCAAATATGAACCGTTCAAGTTCATAATTGATAAATCACACTAATGAATGCCTTAACAATTTTCAATATAGCTGAAAATTTGGAGAAATGATCTACTCATAAATATCTATAAACTGAACGGTCAAGATATGAATATAAAATCAAAAGGTGGGATAAGCTGAAAAGTCTTCAACTTAAGAGTTCTCATTAGAATGGCTTCCCTGGTGAAAGATGAAAGGATATGGTTTGATCGGATGCCTGTAGAATGAAAAGTGATGAGTAAGTTTAGGTCTTAGGCCGGGTCGGAGCAGTTCGGTGCTGTTTACTACCAGCGCGGGTATACTAATGGGTAACACTATTAACAGAGGTGTTATTTCTTCTAGCGTTATACATATGCTGGCTCTACTGATTAAGCTAGTTACATGAGTAGATTTGTCAGTAGAGCCAGCACAAGTAATGCCGGTAGATCCTAGATATGTCCTTGGCTATGTGACATAAGTGAGATAAAAGAGAAACCACGTACTCGAAAGAAATCAAGTAATCTCGGATCAAGTTTGGAACCTTGCAGGATTCAGGGTTGTTTGTAATACATATGACTTGGCCCAAAAAAACATGATATTTTTATTGATAACCCTTTTGATGTTGATAAATTTGAAAAGATCTTTACTTTATGCTGGCAAATATGGCAGAAACGCAATGATTGTGTGTTGTTTACTTTATGCTGGCAAAGATCTTTACTTTATGCTGGCAAATATTTCTGCTCGTGATGTTGTTGCTTATGCAGCTTCTTATCATCATTCTAACCACCAGGCTGCAAGTAACACTAGGATGAGATCCAGGGATAAAAATAGCATCAAGTGGACATCGCCTCCTCCTGGTTTTGTGAAGATCAATTTTGATGGTTCAGTGCTTCAAGAGAGCTCTGGTGCAATTGTTGGCTTTGTTCTAAGAGATGATGCGGGGTGTCCTGTAGTTGTTGATGCGCTTTGTATTGGGAAAGCAAACGTCCCTGTCACAAAAGCAACTGCTCTTAGAGACGGCCTCCTCAAAGCGAAAGAGATGAACGTCAAAAATGTGGTTGTTGAGGGAAACTCTTCCTTGGTTATCAATTGCGTCAACATGAAGTTCAAATGCCCCTGGAAGCTCATCCAGATTATCCAAGATATCAAAATGATTGCTACATTCTTTGATCATATCTTCTTTCATCATGTTCTCCGAGAAGCAAACTTCGTCGCTAATACCCTTGCTAATTTGGGACACAAGCTCTCTAATCCTAGTTGTTGGGAGGTCAACTTTTATGTCACTGTTAGGTAGGTTTTGAATTTTGATCTCTTTGGAGTTAGTTTCTCTTGAGGTTCTTCTTTATAATTTAGTCGTTTTAGCATAAAAAATATAAAAAAAATCAAGTAATCAAGTAGTGCTAGATTGCTAGTGCTTACAGTTGTAATTAGGGTTTAAAATGCCTGCATGCACGCATGAGTACTACTTGAAGTAGGGGTGGGAATAAAAAACCGTAATCCCGAACCCGTCCTGGGCCCGTCCCGAAATTTGCCGAGACGGGACGAGATTTAAATCTCAAAACGTTAGGCCCGTTGATAGGCGCAAAAGCACCTACAAATATACCATATTATCAAATCAATTATATCAATGTAGTAAATGGCAAATAGGGGTCATTACCCGCAGAAGATTGGTGATACTAAGACTTAAACACACAAGAAACACAAACAGACGCGTAAACCAGAAATCTGGCAGACTCGACCTAGGAGCAGAAATCTAATTAATTAGCTAATCTAGACTCAACCAAAAATTATGAAATTAAATACACAGTAACTAGACACAGTGGCGGACTACCACAAAAATTTTGAGGGTATTCGGAGTTGTTTTGATTGGTGAACAAAAATAGATAAAACAGAAGTACTGCTGAAAACAGAATATTAAAAAGTGAATATGGATGTAAATATGAGAGAAACAATAGCTAGGAACTTCTCTCCCCCACTAGATACGCTTCAATCACCCCAAAACAATGTCAATGACTAAAGATGAATACACTCACAGTTAATCCAATGTCGTTAAGTCATTAACCGTATTACGTTCTCTTACTTGCCATGTTAAGTGAAATGTCGGTATCGACTTAACTATATTCCCAATTAATTGATCTATGAAATGTCGGTATCTAGATCAAAATAACTGAAATCATGAAGATCTAAGAACGTTTGAGTAGCAACAAAGAATCTAAGGTCAATGTCGGTAGCCTTAGATTACCAAAGAATCACTTCACACAAGTACCTGGAAAGAACTTGTTATCTCTCATAGAATATGCAACGATATGTCAGTCATAAACACATTCAAAATAATAAACCCTAAAACATGCATCAAAGTGTCGACTCAATGAAACATGCAATAGAATTATCAATGAACAATCAGTGAAGAAATTCTCATCTAAAATTATATAAATCAATTGGGGTTCGAAATCGAAGACATATCTAGGGCTTTGATCAGCCCCTAACTACTAAGGAGTTTAGTTACACATAATCTTGATTAAGAACATCAGAGAATACATGGAAGATGAAATAAGGGTGAGAAGAAGAAAACTTGATTGAAGAAGATCTTTGCCGATCGAGTTCTTTTTCCTCTCCTTTCTTTCTTCTCCTTCTCTCTCTTTTTCTTCTCTTTCTTTCTTCCCTTTCTTTCTTCTCTTTTTCTCTCTGGTCCTTGTTTTTCCTCCCCCCTTGTTTATGTCACGCCCCGACTCTTAAATTTTACCTTAATTACTAGCATTGTGGTAATAAGAATTTTACCGTCTTCGTCATTAAATTTATAGTCCTAAAGTCCCTAGAGGTGTTTTGAGGGACGAATATTTCGAAAGAATTATTCGAAGGAAGAAAATGTGACGACGGTAAAAATGGTAAATTTTAGCTAGTAAAAGGTAATTTTTATTGGGGTATTATTTTTGGGGTGTTGAATTTTGGATTGGATTTAAAATGGGTTGGACCGGTTGGGCCAAGCCCATTTCTTTTCTCCCTTTCCTTCCGCTCTTCCGCTCCCGCACCCGTACCCGAGTTCTTCCTCCCTGCCGATTTTCCGACCGCCCGTTCGCCGCCGTCCGGCCGCGCCAGACCGCCGCACCGGTCCCAAACGATCGGTCTCCAACCCAGCTACATTTCTAGACCGGTGGCAGCCTCCCTAGCGCCGCCGTGAAGGAGGAATCGACGCCGAAAGCTCCGACTGCCGGAAACTTCTTTTCGCCGGAACTCCTTCCTCCGGCCGCCATATCCGGCGAGCCTTGGCTCAAAAGGAAGCCCTCCTCCCGTGCTTCAATCCCTCCAAAGGGCTCCTTCCATCTCGAGCTAGGTAAGGAGAAATCGGTATTTGAAATTCTAGGGCTTTTATTGTGTTTGTGTTCGATTGTTGTGTTTAGGCTTAGAATTGGAGTTTGTGGTAGTTAGGAATGTTGTAGAGGAGGTTGAGAGGAAGGTGCTGTCAAATTTTGGTGGCATTTGCAGGTCGCCGGAGCTGGTCGCCGGCCGCCGCCGAGAAAATGTTTTTGGTGGAGAAAATTTTGAGGAGTTTATTGGAATGAGTTTTAGAATTTTTGGATGAGATTTGGATAGGTTTGTGAATTTCTGAAGTTTGGTATTTTAGACGGTTAATTAATGTAGAATCCGGCCGTAGGATTTAAGTCGTATTTTGGGGAGGTTGTATTTACGACTGATGAGTATGATATTTAAGTTCGGATCGTTCCGATTTAAGAATATCGAAGTTAGGCAATGATGAGCGTATTTATGGCTCTCGGGTAATTTTGCCTATTTTGATTAAATATTGGATTATTGGTTGGGAAATAAATATTATATTTGGAACAGGACGTGAGGAGGCTCGAGCAGACGAGGCCCCAGATCGACATCAGGCTTAGGCCTAATTTATGAGTGGACTTTTGTTTTAAATAATATGCATGCTATGGTTCATGAATGAACAATTAATGTTGTGGAGCATTTTGACGTCATTTTAATTTTGTTGACGATTTTTATTTCTCTTGGAGAGATACCGAAAATGGGATTTTCGGTGGATATAAATATGTATTTATGAGAGAGTATGTATAGAAAATGCTAGCTAGCCATATGTGTCTGTCCACCTTAATGGCGCAGCATATAGCCGCATTATGGTGTGACGTGAGCGTTGGACGTAAGCGTAGTAGCCCTATTTGAGTGTTTAATTCATATAGGGGGTATGGACACATATATATACACCCGTCTGTCCACCTTGATGGCGTAGTGTAGCACCGCATTAAGGCGTGACGTGAGCGTTGGACGCGAGCGTAGTAGCCCTATATAGACCCATGAATTTATATAGGGAGTATGGACGAGTGTAAATACATACATATATTATAGAGTCTGAGAGACTCGATATTTTATGAGATAAAAGTTTTATCGCTTGCGGCATGCATTCGATTTTTCCTTAGAAATTAATTTGGGGAAACATAAATATTTTATTTTATTTTTGTCCACTCACTCTAACGTTGTTAAATGTTTTCCCCTGGGCCCTTCGTTTTAAATTGCCCAGTCTGCAGAGTTCGGGTTGGATCTAGTAGGAGACGAAGCATAGTCACCCGCATTTCCGCCAGTTTTCATCAGTAGGTTACATGTTTAACCTACTCGTATTTTCTTGCTTCCGCTAGTGTTTAGTAGCTCTGAATACTTTGGGATTATTGTATATTATGTGATGTTTGGAAGTGTTGAATTAAGAGTGAAATTTGGAATTTTCGAGTTAGGGTTGTCCATTTTCAAGGGAGGTTTGCCGAGTCCTTCGGTAAATTTTCCTTGGAGGTGGTCCCCGCACGACTTACTCCGGGTTTCAGGGTGAAATTCGGGGTGGGTTGTGTCAGTTTAAATAGGTTAGTTAACCTATATCACGTCCATCACCAATCCAACTAGGATTAGGGATCCTAATTAAGCCCAATTATCTCCTTTTTCTTTGTTTGACTTCAAAACACCTAAAAACAAATAAAGTTAATTAAAAATAGGAAAACATCACAAAATAAATAAGTAATAAAAATAATTAGCATGATAAAAGTCGCACAAATATGCAACTATCACCCGTCCCATTTATATATAACGGGACAGGACATGGGACGGATAATTCAAGTCTCGTTGAGGCCCGTCCCGTCCCAACTATTTTAATGATTGATTTTTTATTGATTAAGATGTGATTTGAGCATTTCATTTAATTGTTTTGATCTTAGCTCTTTGTTTATTTAAGTTACTAAGTTGTCTCCAATTCAATAACAGTGATGTTTAATACTTTAATTTGTTAATTGTTGTAGACCATCTTCTTGCACAGTGATGACAAATTTAAAGAAAATAAGTAGTATAAACTCTCTTATTACACCGTGTTATACTTGTAAATATGTTACAAGTACTTATTAATACATAATAGAATAGAGAGCACTATAAAACTATAAAACTCTTTCTTTTGCTTATAAGTTTATTTTCAACTTTTTTTTTATCCGGGATTGGGCCCGTCCCGTCTCGTCTCATCCCGTCACAACCGGGATAGGGCCCGGGTGGGATGAAATCTAAAAAACACAAAATCCGTCTCGTCCTGTCCTGATTTCAATGTCCGGGATAGGCCGTGGGATTAGCTCTATCCCGTCCCATCCCGTCTCATGCCCAGCCCTAACTTGAAGGGTCTGTTATTTGGTTAGGTCGTTGTTTATTAGTGATAAGAAAAACGTATTTGCAATACGTATTCGGCAACTATATCGTTGCCTAATGAAGCTCGGTTTCTCTCTGATATATATATATATATATATATATATATATATATATATATATATATATATATATATATATATATATATATCAACTGCTAGCTATCTATACGTAGCTATATATCTTAACAATTCAATTATACTTTGTTAGTAGGTACAGTAGAGTACTTGTATATATATACGGTCATAAGTACAGATCCGTCCCGTTAGTATCTTAGTTTTGCAAAGCTTTGCCATACTGGATGTGTTCTGCATGATCAAGCTGCTGCTGCTTTCTTTTCATGGATCATTCTGTTGCTTAAAGCTCTTTGTTTCTTCTGAGTCTCAGTTGGAAGCTTCACTTCTGTTGCCAAACCCACAAGTTCAAGAAATCTAATGACATACCAAGTAACATCAATTTGCCACCATTCCAAGCCGTGGCGAGCTGAGTGCTGGAAAGCATGGTGATTGTTATGCCAACCTTCTCCAAGTGCCAGTAATGCAATCAACCTGTGGATTAATAATCTCACATAAACACGCTAGAGTAAAGTGCATATAGCTGCTATAAATCTAATAGAAGCATAATATTAATTGTTATTTTGCAAGGTTAATTAATTAGACAGGCCGGCTACCCCAAGAAAATAAAAATTAGACATATATATCGCAACACTAGTTTGCAATGCTTAGATTTTTCAGTAACATATTTCAATATATGAGAACAAAATCTTACCAATTGTCCGATCAAAAAAAAAAAATATCTTACCAATTGTTTGTAGATAAATCACCAGTTTCCCATGCTTGATGTCCCCATGTATGGCAAACTGAATTGAGGGCAAATGTAGCATGGAGAAAAAGAACCGTCCTCACACCCTGCAGAAGAACAGAAAATCAAAACTAGAGCAAGTTAATTGATATGTAAAAGGGTAATTTGTAAGTTAAAATCAATTTACATAGGAGCAGTTGTACATTTTAGTTACCATTCCCCAAACCACAAATGGCATTCCTCCCAGAAAATACAATAAAACTCCGAGAGCAGTATAATGAAGAGGGTATGTATAATGGAGAAATATGTAGTATGGTTGTCTTTTCAAGTCGTTAACATTCTTTAGTTGTGCGTCATACTGCAAAAACAAACTATATTCTGTAAGTTCAACATATATATTCTTTAGTTTGTCCATTATCTGCAAATATTTTGGTTCGACGATTCTAAAGTTTCTACCAATCAATCTTTTTGGTGTTAATTTTATGCTTAACTGAATATATAATGTAAAGAATTATAGATTGTATTTAAATTTATCTAAAACGAAGAGGGCTACGTTTCGGGCTTCAACAGAGGGAGAGAGGGAGAAATTTTTTACATTTCCGTTTCGACCACGGTAATCGAGTGTCCAACCAATATGACTAAACCATAATCCTCTGACTGGGCTATGAGGGTCTTTCACTGTGTCTGTAAACTGATGGTGGGATCTGTGTACGCTCACCCAATCAAGTGGACTTCTCTGCAAACCCAAAACATATATGTTACTGAGGAACAAAACACAGAACTTGTAAAACTCCTCATCTCATTGATCATATATACCTGAAGTGATAGAACCCCACAATAGGCAAAGAAGTACTCGAGCCATCTGGGAAGTTTGAAGCTTCTGTGGGAGAGATTCCTATGGAACGAAAGGGTTACGCCGACACCTGAGACAAAGTAGAGTGCAATGGCCAGCCAAAACGCAGACCAGGTGAAGTAAAACGGCGCAAGAAGAGAAAGGAAATGCAAGAAGGCGAGGCTAGTGAAAGTGGCTATGTCCACGAAGTTCCATTCCCTCCCCAAAAACTCCACTCGCCATTTCACCAGCCAATGATCCCAATCAAGCATTTCTAGCACAGCTCTATCTGCCTGATTCTGTTTCTTTTATCTACTGTACGTGTATATGAGAATAGAAGATATAACACAGTACGTAATAAGAATGTTGCAGGGGGCTAGTGTGTTATATATATATATTCTTTTAATTTTGCATATAGGGATGCATGGTGGAAACGGTGACTCGTTATTTCTAATGTTGGCCAGTTAGTGGTTGAGGAACTCAACTGCCTTAAGGAGGATGATTGAGAGTTTGAGACGTAGGGAAAATCGCGAAGGCTTTCTACGTACGTACAAAAATATCATGTATGCAAAAACATACTTGATGGTCAAGAGAATTTGTACTCCATAAACTAGGACATGTATCAAATCAGATGTTAACATATGATCCTTTAATTTCACATATGTGTAGTTCACAATATTTATCAAAGTTGTTCACGATCATATGATCATTTCACATAAACTAGAATTTCTAGTGTTTAGGGAAACGACTGAAACAGTGAGGATAATAAAACTAACAAAGGGTTATATACATTCTGGCATTAGTACGTAGACTAGCTTGTATTATTTGTATATACTACTACTCTACGAATCCCCAAGGATGAAGGATATCGATGGTTAAGCTAGTTATGAATGCAGGTACTCTCACGCATCTCCATCCTTCACATATAATTAGAAAACAGAGAAATCACGTACGCGCAACGATTCAACGCCACCAAGGTATCTCAATGCATGTTGACAACGGTTACAGTTGCGATTAGGGTTTGAATATCTGCATTCATGCATGACTACTTGAAGAGTCTGTTGGGTTATTTATTAGTGAAGATCGACAAGTACGCAAACAACTACTGCAATGGTTGTTGGTTCGATTAGGCTGAGGCCGATATATTTTTCCTTTCAGTTTCAGGGTCATGCCAAGTGCCCCAAGTCTATATATTAAAGCCCAAGTAATTCAGAATTGGCCATTCTTATGTTTCCTATATGGAAATTACTTGACAGAAATTAAGAGATGTCGTGAATGCTTACTTAATCCACGACCCAGAAACAAGGCAATTCATTCTTCTTGTGATGCTTACTTAATTCTGCTGCGACTACTTAAAAGCTTTAAGGGTTTGAATCGATCCACCAATCTATGGTCCCAATCTAGGCACGAAGCTATGTAGAGCATTGGCAATTTGGCAGAAGTCCCTCTGCGGCTCTGCTGGATCTGTACGTGTTAATTGTGACTGGTTCTTCTTCATGTGTTCGTAACTACTTATCGGCAGCAAACTACTACAGCTAGCTTTTTATGGTTCCAGCAGTAGTCTAGCTTCCTAATTATGTAAGAAGCAAAACGAATGAATTATTGAACCTTATATATATGAAGGCCGGGGTACTCCCTCCCGTACGTCTAACTAGCCACGTCCAAAATAGATCGAATAGAAAAACTACAAGTCCGTCTAGTCTGTTTACAACTACGTACGTACGTACTCTACATACGCCCAATGATCTTCAAGAATGGCTACCACCATTGACAGAGGTCCTAGCTCCAGGTTCAACGTGTGCTAGATAGCTCTGTTGGCTAATTAGCTAGCTATCATGCATCTTGAATATTACTAGACATATAGTAAGGAAAGAAAGAAACCACGTCCCCGGCCGCAACAAATCTTGCAATGAATACCACAAATCTTGTACTGTTTATTTCAAAGTGCTGCGTTTCCTCTTATAAATAAAGCCCTATGAAATTCATTATTCTTCTGAATGCTTACTTAAGTCTGTTGCGACGAGCAGACCACTTCAAAACTTTAGGGTTTGAACCACCAGTCCCAACCTAGCTATATATGTGAATGGTTCTTCTTCTTCTAATGTACCTAACTACGTATCTGCAGCAAACTGTACTACAGCTAGCTTTTCTGGTTCCAGTCTAGCTCCATGGTCCTTCCTGACTCACTAGCCATGTCCAAGCCCTAGATAGAGCTATCTCCAAAAGGCAAAGAAAATTACAAGCCCGTGCCTTAAGATCGAGTAGTCTGTTACTACTGCTCTATACGCACACTGAACTGATCCTCAAGGGTGAAGAATGGTTATCGCCACCATTGACAATGGTGATAGCTCTTCTGGACCTCTGGTGCTAGCTAGCTCTACTGGCTAAGCTATCTACAATTCTACATATCCCAGGGCACATATATTCAGAAAAGAAAGAAACCACGTATCCGCGACACATCAAGTAATCAACACCAGTAAACGTACCTAACTCTATCTCAAAGTTCAAAATGGTTACAGTTGTAATTAGGGTTTGACATACATGAATGCATGCATGACTACTTGAAGATCGGCTCTGTTAGTTAGTTAATTAGTTTGAATTGGTTGTTAGTTAGAGATAAGAAATACGTTCTCAACTATTGCAATGGAAGTGATCGGAAACTGCATCTCTGCTTCGGCTCGAACACTTTCGTCTAGCTACAAGTAGTAGTTGCCGTAAACACTAAACTTAAACACCATACTAGAAGTAGACGACATTTCGTCCAAGACTTTTCGTAGTCTCAACTCTCAAGTCTTAACCAACTAAGCATTTTTAATTCATAATTCAGTTTAAAAATCCCTTATAGTTGACATAAATGGTCATAATAATTTTGGACCAACAACTAAAAGGCAGATGATAAATGGTCATAGTTAATCATTATGGACCAACAACTAAAATGCAGATGATAAATGGTCATATGTAATCATTGAGACTAAAATTAAAGATGGATTGGTACGTACCACAGATAGCATTACCTATGTTTATCAAACTTAAATTGAACTACCATATTCTACATATTTTGTTTCCGAAATAATTTTCATCATCACTTCAGGTAGCTTCACAAAATGCACATAAAACATGAGGACGAGCTTTATTCACATTTGACATATGCATCAAATGGATAATAATCCTTACAGCAGCTTCACTTTTTACACGATATCCACATCATAAATTACCCACATGTATAACAGTAATATTGCTCTCACTCAAAAGACAAATTAACAGTAATATCACCAAAATTAATTATTGTTGACATACATATCACAAAGAACAAAGCAGACAAACACCATGATCGCGATATCTTAACAATTCAAGAATCCAAGCATACTTTAAACCGAGTACTTATATAAAGATCCATCCCATGGTGAGCTTAGTCTTTCAAAGCTTGTCATTTTGGAACTTCATTTGTTTCAAGCTGCTGCTGCTGCTTTTCCTATCATCTTGTTGCTTAAAGCTCTTTGTTTCTTCTGAGTCTCAGTTGGAAGCTTCACTTCTGTTGCCAAACCAACAAGTTCAAGAAATCTAATGACATACCAAGTAACATCAATTTGCCACCATTCCAAGCCGTGGCGAGCTGAGTGCTGGAAAGCATGGTGATTGTTATGCCAACCTTCTCCGTGTGCCAGCAATCCAATCAACCTATGAATACATAACATTTTCTCATTTAAACATGTGTATTAGCTAGCTAGAATGCATATAGCAGCTCGTGGTTATCGAAACAAGATCTCAAATGCCATTTGCAAGGTGGATCATGGTCACAGTGATAAAATTCTAGACAGCTATCATTAAACCAAGTTGCAGTAGATCCCAAGATTTTGTATGTAAATTTACAATGCTTAGATTTTCCGATGAGAGATTCTATATATTCCTACAAAATCTTACCAATTGTTTCTAGATAAATCACCAGTTTCCCATACTTGTTGTCCCCATGTATGGCAAATTGAATTTATTCCAAATGTTGCATGGAGAAAGAGTACCGTCCTCACTCCCTGCAAAAGAAAGAAACTAGAGCTAGTTAACTGATATGCATGTAGAAGGAAAATTTGATAGGTAACAGATCGAAAAACAAACACAGTGGTTTTACTAAGATCGATAATTCAAACGGTGAAACTAAACACCAAGAGATCATCTTTGCTGCCAACGTTGAATTGTTTCCAATTAATAAGAAAAATCTTTTGGTGATCACAGTAGCAGTTTAGCAAATTAGGTACTAATCAACAAGCGCGACAATATATAGGATTTGTACGATTTACCATTCCCCAAACCAAAAACGGCATTCCTCCGATAAAATACAATAGAACTCCGAGAGCAGTATAATGAAGAGGGTATGTGTAATGAAGAAATATGTAGTATGGTTGTCTTTTCAAATCTCCAACATTCCTTAGTCGTGCTTCATACTGCAAAGACAAAGTATAATCTGTAAGCTCAACATATATTTCTTCAGTTTGTCCATTATTCACATATATCACATTCTAATTAGGAAAATTCTACGTATATTCTTCAGTTTGTCCATTATTCACATATATCATATTCTAGTTAGAAAAATTCAACGATGTGATATAACACCGTAGAAATAAGTAGAGAAGAGGGCTAGGATTCGGGCTTCAACAGAGGGAGAGAGGGAGAAAATTTTTACATTTCCGTTTCGACCACGGTAATCGAGTGTCCAACCAATATGACTAAACCATAATCCTCTGACTGGGCTATGAGGGTCTTTCACTGTGTCTGTAAACTGATGGTGGGATCTGTGTACGCTCACCCAATCAAGTGGACTTCTCTGCAAACCCAAAACATATATGTTACTGAGGAACAAAACACAGAACTTGTAAAACTCATCATCTCATTGATCATATATACCTGAAGTGATAGAACCCCACAATAGGCAAAGAAGTACTCGAGCCATCTGGGAAGTTTGAAGCTTCTGTGGGAGAGATTTCTATGGAACGAAAGGGTTACGCCGACACCTGAGACAAAGTAGAGTGCAATGGCCAGCCAAAACGCAGACCAGGTGAAGTAAAACGGCGCAAGAAGAGAAAGGAAATGCAAGAAGGCGAGGCTAGTGAAAGTGGCTATGTCCACGAAGTTCCATTCCCTCCCCAAAAACTCCACTCGCCATTTCACCAGCCAATGATCCCAATCAAGCATTTCTAGCACAGCTTGACCTGCTGCTTCTGTGTTTTATATTTTTTTGAACTTAAATTTTAGTACGTAGGAGATTAGAAGACTGCATGGGTAGTGTGTTATATATAGGTGTGGTGGAAACGGTGGTTGCAACTAGCTTGTTACGTTGGTGGTTAAGGAACTCAACTACCTCTGGTCCAAGAAAATCATGATTATCTATCCAATTAAAACGCATGAATTTGAGACGTAGGTAAAATCGATCGCAACTCGCAAGGGTTTGCTCGAAGGATCATTTGAAAAGACCTACTTCACTTGTTCAAAGAAACGTGAAACAAGCATATAATATCTTTACTCCATATATCCAACGCTGCCATCAAAACTGTTCATCACCTCCATATATCGTTTCACATAATCAGATCAGGAATCAACTAAAACTGTGAGAATAATGAAAATAGAAGAAGCTGATATTTCCCATACCCTGCTGAGACCCTGAGTAGCGAGAGCAGTGCCGTTATCTGCTTAGCAAGTTGTAGAACTACATCAATGATTGTCCTATTCTCGGAAATTTATGAATAACGTCAGTTGTTAGGTGCTGATATACTGTTAACAACTAACTCGATCTAAGCAGATTCCATTCATCCATAAGATTTCTGTGGTGAACCATCTGTTTTGTCTGTTCGATTTCAATCGTTCTCGCCAAATCCTAATAAAGAACGAGTTGCATGCACGTCTAACAGTATCTTCCAAATGCTAGTGCGCTTTTAGTTTTTGCAATCGAGCTCTATTCCAAGCTAGTCTTCTTCATAATATTCTCATTCCCATATATATATATATATATATTCTCGTGCAAGTCTTCGAACTGCATCCGTTGATTACTGGACTCCATGCTTCGTGCTCCCAGAAACTAATGGTGCATGTATTCTTAAGGAGTATGGGTGCTACATAGCATAAATTGATAATAACATTTCTTAATTTGCTAGCTAGTACCGGTTGTTGTGTCAGTAAATAATTCATGTAAGAGGATTACATCCTTCAAATGGCATGATCACATGCATGCTTCAGACAACTTTGAATATTGGTACCCCGCCTATTGATTCGAGAGGGCCAAAGGGATTTTCTTTTCAATTTCTTTTTTCAATTTTGCACCCCTTGTTTTTCATTGAATTTTGTCTTGTTTATTTTGAAATATATGAGGAGGGAGATTTAATTAGGGTCTCTCTCTCTCTCTCTCTCTCTCTCTCTCTCTCTCTCTCTCTCTCGGGTTCAACTGTTTAATCTGTACGGTGATCATGTACGTGATGCTAGCTGTTTATGAAACTTAGATTTTACTTATGTCACATTAAACTAGGGCATCTCCATCACTACTCCATGCTCCATATCAACCACATCATTACTTGCTCCATATCAACCACATCATTACTTGCTGGGGCATATATATATATATATATATATAGGCACACACGTACTCAACCGTGAGTTAAATAAAGAACTTCACACTTTAATTTTAAAACGAAACTTCGTTTTGGATAAGAACTGTGTGTGTGTGTATATATATATGTACGTGAGTTTAAGGAGTTCTAGCTAGCTATCAATATTTTCGTGTTGATTTTGCGGTTATTACAGAGAACTTCAAACTAAATCACTAACCCTAGCTTAACCACATTGCCAAATTGACATTAGACATTACGTACACTAAAAAGATCATGACAATAGAGGCTCCGATTCCTTTAACCGGATAGCCGGTAAGCCGGCCGGTGTGAGTGAGAGTGAGAGAGATCGAGTAGATCGAATCCATACACTTCCAAACGTACGTAGCATTATGATGGAGTGTTCACCCACATGACTACTATATATATATATACCAAAACTCTCTAAGAGCATATGCACCCCTAGCTGAAAATCACACCAAAAAGCATGATTATTGCTTTTTGATGCCAAGAATGAATGCAGCGGGAGAAAAATGAGAGCAAATGCAAGGGCGGATCTCACCACCCACAATCACAAAATCAGAGAGAGCAGCAAAATTTGCTTGCCAGACTAATGACCATCAAATGGCGGGACCCATGCACGTGGGTTCTTGCCAGCTCCATTATATATTTTTTTTATAGATGGCGCGTGTCTTCACGAGAAATTTTAAATACATAACTCTAATTTCTTAACACACACCCCTATTGTTTTATATTTCACATCAGATTTTATAGGTATGTTTAATTAGAAAAACATTAATCAATTATTAGGGAAAAAAAAAATAGCGTTTCCTTTTTCCTAAAACCTAACTCTTCTCCATTATTACTACGCATTAAAATAAAATAAACAAAAACCTCTTCTCCAAAATTCATCATCTAAATTTCGACTACTGTCGTAATCACATGTACTATTTACCGATTCATTTGGTTTTTTTTTTTAATTTTTTATCAACTTTAGTTTTTATCTTGCAGACTAAAAACTATTTTTTATGCTATCTAGTTTATTAACTTTGAAAAAATTATGTATGTTCAATATTTTTTTTTCTTCAAATTCTAGCCGATTGATGTCATATTGGAGATTTGGAGTTCGAATATAATATTACTCTTTTGACTATAAATTGAAAAATATCAAGATTAAATTTCTAACCTGATAAAAAAAATCTAACAGAAAATAAAAGAGAATACGTAAAAAGAGTTGTGAAATAGTAAATATATGATAATTATATTAAATAACAGATTATTCTTAGTTTTAGATATTGAAGGTATTTTAGGCAGTTTGGGATGTGTATTTAGTATAATATTGAAATGAAAAACTGGATGGGTAGTGTATTAAGTAAGGGGTGTGTACTAAAAGATTAGAGGTGTGTATTTAAAATTACTCGTGTGTTCGCCTATTAAAAAAAAATTAAAAAAATGGGCCGACAGCTGCAAAGCCGTTGGCCAATCATGGGCTGCCACGTGGCGCTAGCGGCTCTTTTCGGCCAATATTTGATTTTTTTTAAAAACAACCCCGAAAATTGCAAAAAATGCCCATATATTTTTTCTTCTTCTATAAATACCTCATTCTTTTTTTTACAATTTGCACTACTTAGCCTCATCTTCATTCATCTTCCTTCACAATTTATTTGAGTGTTTTTTAGTTGATTATCATATATGAAATCCAAAAAATAAAATATTAAATCGATAAATAGTGATTGCTAACTTGACGGAGTTGCACCATTGCATAAAAACAAGCCTAGAAAAAGCAATTTACAGTGAATAGTAACGGGTAGAAGCATTTAATTGGTGGTTTGATAGTTTGATAGAGTTCAAGGGGTGCGTATGCTCTAACTGGGCTATATATGCATGCACACCCATTCTAGCTAGTGCCCTTCTGTGCAAACCACAAATACCAGTCATTTCTAGCCACAAATACCAGTCATTTCTAGTGGCCTTTTCGGTATATATGGGAATGAGATTGATTAGATATGCTAGTCTCGTGCTTTTGTATAAAGTAATTAGTAGATTAGTGTGTGTGTGTAGGCTTTCTATGCTACACACGTTTGTTTCTATCAAATTCTACGCATTTGAAACGCAAGCCATCAGATCTGCTTAAATGAGGCTCAAAGTCAAGATTAAAACATCAAAAAATGGGTCTTTTGAAACGTCATATGGGTGGGTTTTATGGATACCGACCCGCATCGAAAATAAGACCCGCCTCAATGATTTTAAAGATGTTTGAGTTTAGTAAAGAGTCTGATACAACTTTAGATCTAGATAATGAAAGAAAAGAAGAATGGAGGCACCCAAGAACATTGAGCACGAAATCGGAGGGATCGAAAGCTCAATTATGATCTTGATAGTGTCAAGAGCAACTAGTTAATTAGGTCTCACCCAGTTGAATCTACTAACCAATCGGTAATAATTTATCGTCTATTTCAGGTTGAAATTGAAGATAATTTTAAGGGTTTTGAGCTTGTTTATTTTATGGGTTTCAGACGGGAAAGAGGCAATGACAATGAACAACACTTACGGAATTGGGTCCCAATGAGGATGGATTTAGAAAGGCAAATGCTTTTGAGGTGTGAGGTTTTTATGTTTTGTTTAAAACAAATTTTGACTAATGTTTATGTATTGATGGGGGATTTAGTTTTATTTAGTTCATGAAATTATACAGGAAACCACCAACTCCATATTGGTTGAGAATTTGAGATGCTTACTTTGAGAAGGAGCATTCACCTATTTAGTGTGCTTAGTGGTTAATTGTAATATTTTGTCTTAGTTGGATAGTTGAAGAGGATTATATCAAAGCAAACGGTTCAAGTTCGACAAAATTATGTTTATTCATTGGTTTAATCGAATTTGAGTGCCTTAATGATAACCAAATTGGCTGAAATTTTGCAGAGATGATCTATACATTAGTATATAAAGACTAGACGGTGGAGATGTGAAAATTCGATTGAAAAATGAGTCTAAAGTGGAAATCCGGACCGTAAGAATAAATAAGGACATCCTTAGCCAAGAAAGTCTGTATGTGTGTGTGTGTGTGTGTGTGTGTATATTCAGATAGATAATTAATCAGATTGCATGAGAGAATGCAGAGACTTGAATATATGGAAGTAGTATTATGTGTACGTTTCTTGATAAATTATGTCAGTTAAGGAGAAACGGTAACAAAAGCATGAATTTGAAATGAAGAGAGAAACGCAACCTTTGCTCCAAATTAGGAACTCATTTTAACCAACTACAATTAATTCTAATTAAGTTAATAAATAAGCAATTAACTGTGTGCAGCAATACTGAACTGATCCAATGGAGACGTACTGCACATCATTTTCACAAAAATAACAGCCGAGGGCTAGAGGGGCCATTTATAGATCCGGATGGAATAAAAGAAAACTGGCACATCAATTGCTCAAAATTAAATTTTGTGAGATCTGGAAAATTCAATCGCTGCTATCATTTTCTCATACAGGTATCTGGTATCAGGTATGGCTTTTGTTAAATTGCCAGCAGGCATGGGGCATAGCCACCAGCTGATCGAGACAGCCACGAGCTCGCGATCGATGCGTTCAACCATTTGTTTTGTCTTGGTTTTGTTTCCCTCGTTCCGGCGTTCGTCCCAATCATCATGTTCTCGATTATGTTTCTGTTTTCACTCTTACCGATCTTCCTTGCTTAGTTACTTTCAGTAGCGCACCAGAAACTCTGATCTTCATCTGGCTGCGATATAAGAACTGGAGCTCAACTTAACCTATTATAAGAATCTCCAAGACGATTCCATCGTTTTGTACAAAAGTTGGCATAGAGAGGGACCTGTCTACATTGACTCCCACTCCCCCACTTCTCTAAGTCGAAGTCCCCTAATCAATTAGCTACCAACTAGTTTGTCTAGCGTTGGATGTGCACCTTATTCGAATAAGGGCCGCTAGCTACTGGGCTGCTTTCCTTTTCGTTTCTACGATAAATAACAATTTTCAAACGGGCCTGGGTAGACTTATGCACTGGGCCGCTTTCTCTTTCTCTTTCTTTTTATATAATCCTCTTCAAAAAAAAAAAACCATGATTCATACACGAATATATAACACTGCTAGAGGAGAGTGTTAGCAACTAGCACTGCAGATGGTCTGTAATATTAAGATAATGACTTCGTCAACCTAACAAGTGCGAGTGTCTGTTTTCACGTCCACAAAAACACGAGTCTCAGGGCCATGCTGTTTCTTCAATCTTCTCCACCACCCAATATTCACCATCTCCATTCTTCTGAATCTTCTCCCCAAAACCAAAGAATTAAAGAAAAGGAAAAAAAAAAAAATTGCTTCATGCACAAACTATCCCTCCTTACAGAAATTCATGCAAATTAACTTACGTACTCCTGAGAGATATTCATAAGCAATGCCAAGCAAGTTAAAGAAGGCAATCGGGGCAGTGAAAGACCAGACGAGCATAAGCCTAGCCAAGGTCTCCAACGCCTCCACCTCCGCCAACCTCGAAGTCACCATCCTCAAGGCCACATCCCACGACGTCGTTCCCATCAACGACAAGTACGTCCATGAGATCCTCACCCTCATCTCCTCCTCCAAGTCCAACGCCGCCGCCTGCGCCCAAGCCATCGCCAAACGCATCGGCAAGACTCGCAACTGGATCGTCGCCCTCAAGTCCCTCATGCTTGTCCTCCGTATCTTCCAGGACGGCGACCCCTTCTTCCCCATTGAGGTCCTCCACGCCATGAAACGTGGCGCCAAGATCCTCAACCTCTCAAACTTTAAAGACGAATCCACCTCATGTCCCTGGGACTACACCTTTTTCGTCCGTAACTTTGCTCTCTACCTTGACGAGAGGCTCGACTGCTTCCTCACCGGAAAGCTCCAGCGGCGTTTCACCTACCAGCGTGATCATTACTGCATTATCATCAACAACAACCGAAGCCGCCGGCGAGGGAACGAACCGGTGGTTCGTGACATGAAACCGGCAATGTTACTAGACCGCATACAATTCTGGCAGAAACTGCTGGATCGAGCCATTGCCACAATTCCCTCCGGTGCTGCCAAAACGAACCGTTTAATCCTCATTTCCCTCTACGCAATCGTCCAAGAGACGTACGATCTATACAGAGACATTTCCGACGGGCTGGCGCTGCTTTTAGATAGCTTTTTTCATCTCCAATACCAATCATGCCTAAGTGCTTTTCATGCATGCGTAAAAGCCTCGAAGCAATTCGAAGAGCTTTCAAGTTTTTACGAAACATGCAAGGCGTTAGGGGTTGGGAGGACCTCTGAGTATCCAAGCGTGCAGAAAATCTCTGAGGAGCTGATCGAGACGTTGCAGGAGTTTGTGAAAGACCAAGCTTCGTTTCCAGGTCGATCCCCGCCATGCCATTTGAATCAGAATCGTACAGATAAAGGGACGGTGACCAGCCTTGAACAACAATTTGAATTTGCTGATTCGGAGCCGCACGAGAGTACTGCATCGGATTTTGGTTCAGCTTGTACTTCGTTATCAGATTTGGCAAGTGTTGGCGGTATAGAAAATGGGGCTAGCCCATCAAGGTCGGCCGAGCAAGATTTCTTAACCTCCGATGAGCAATTGTCCGAGAAGACTCTATCTCCGTTACAGTCACCGTTACCGGAGTTCATGGTTGGTAGTAATGAAACTAATGATAAAGCACCGAGCCAAACTTCGTCGCAGGTTGATCTTTTGGACTTGTTTCAACCGCAACAAACAGATCATGTTCAACAAGCTAATCAAGAAGGTGAAAAACCTCAATGGGAACTTGTTCTATTTGAGTCTGCAAACCAAAGTGGTGCAACAGAAACATCACCGATTACTTCTCCTCCTCCCAACCTGTTTGCTTCTCTTTCTCCTAACATGTCTCCTAATCTGTTGGAGTCGTCGTCCAGCCCCGACTTGGATTATTTCTTTCAGAATTCTTCGACAAGCAATGCATTACATATAAACAATCCATTTCTTCAAGACATTTTACAAGTTGAGGGCTTTGCAATTCCCACCTCTAATGAGACAACTAGTAACGTTGGCCTAGAAAATTTGGACGATTTTTCTTTCCCTTCCACATCTCAGCCAACGGTGCCACCAACATTTTCTTCACAGAACTCAAATGGGGCAGTGGCTCCAATATGTAGTGAGGTAGATACAATAGATAGGACAGTGGCACCAACATTTCGTGCAACAAATCCGAAAGAGACTGAAATTGCACCAACATTTTCAGCTCATAGTGTGGAAGCAGGAAGCTCAATGCCAGCATCTTTTTGTGCGCAGAGTACAAATAATAGCATAACGGCACCAACATTTCAAGCGGAAGTTCCGAGCGATACGACTTTTGCAGTTTCATTTGGTGAAGAAAAATTGAAAGAGACTGAAGTTGCACCAACATTTTCAGCTCAGAGTGGGGAAGGAACCTCAATGTCTCCATCCTTTTGTGCACAGAATTCAAATAACAGCTTAACGGTACCAACGTTTCTAGCAGAATTTCCGAAGGATAGAACTTTGGCCCTTTCAATTTGTACAGAAAATTCAGAAGAGAGCACAGTGTCGTTCAAATTTGGGGAGCTGGCTCCTAATAACGAGCTCATGGCTGTGCCAACTTTCTCGACGAGTACTAGTGACAACGAGACCCCAAGAATGTTTGGTTCGCCATTTGCTATCCAAAATGATGACCCGTTCGGACCCTTCTCTAGCGTGACAAGTACAACTGAACCTATGTGTAATGGAACAATGACTCAAGAAGCTGTGTTGCTTCAACAAAGACAATGGTTGGAGCAACAAAACAAGATTATTGCTAAGCATTTGACTTGATTTGTAATTGTAGCTTTGTCTTGGCAGTATTGCAATGGCAATCCTTTTCCTTTTTTTTTTTTTTGAAGCTCTTCTTTTTTCCCTCTTACACAATCAGTCACGTACTACACACAAGTCCTGGCTACAAGTCACGGCAATATTGAAGCCTAAAACAAGTCCTGGTAACATCATTTCATTAGCCCATTGGATCAAACCAAACAAGGATCGGTTCGGATGGGATGTAACCGGACCAAAAGTGCCCGGTTTACTCAACCGGCGTTACAACAGTGGAATGTTGGCTAGAAAATGGCAGAAAAGAAGCACACTGTTTGGTTCGTGAGAGTTGAGAAAGAAAGAGAATGGAGTGAGGAGGCTTTACAGCTAAATTGATGCAGCTGCTTTAAAGAGTGAGATAGAGATATCACGGGCAAGATATATGTGACCCAGGAAAAGGAGTCTACTTTTCTTTAGCAGAGGGATAGCATAGGATAGCATCTGATGCAAACGCAACATTGTATGATAAGGGTAAGAGTAGTAGGGTATAATTCAAGAGAGAAAAGAGAGAGGGAGGGTGGTGTGAGTGGTGTCTGGTGGGAGGGGGAAGGCAAAGGCAAGGGCAAGCAATACCATGTGACAAACTTGTGAAGGAGCAATTGGACCACACATGACACATCCATCATATCATAGTTTCATTATTCACATTCATATCTAATAAGTTCGTTCATAAAGGAGTTGCCTCCCTTTTTGCTCTTTCTTGGGTCATCTTATATTAGAAGCTGTGAAGCTAACAACATCTTGCTACATCTGCATTTTGTGCATCAGCATAATTTGCATTTTGATTTTATTTGATTTGTCCAAAATCTTTCTACCTAGCATACAACACTCTGATTTAATTTGCCTTTCGAATGAGGGACAATACAAGACGATTCTTTATTTCGTAACATATTGTAGAATTTTTCGCAACCATACATCATACATAGCTCATGTAAGGTTGGCACAAATCTTGCTTTCCCATGCGAGGTCGCAGTTAGGTTCTACTAGGGATACCCCTCGGTTCTCTCCTATAGTCAGTCTCCCCTATCATCCCTACATCTACGCCTTCCCTTCCTCCACTATTTTCCAATCTTTTCCCCTTTACCAGATACTCCCTACCAAATATTCAAAGCAAGCTTTTCTACTCTTAAAATATCACAACCATATCCCTCTCACTCGATCATCTTTGTTTGTGATGTGAAACTCAAGCTAACAGGCGGAAATGGAGACTCGATTTCTTTCTTCGAATGGGGATGAGTAATGGGTTCTATATATACTCATTTTGGTGACCAAACTCATCATGCTTGCTAATTCTTAAAACAAGCATGAAAGGAGGGTCCCCAGTTCCCACACCCTTACCCATCACCAAATCTGTTGAAAGAGAGAGCCAACTCACTAAGTCACTAGCTAGCTAGTGTGTTTCAGAAACTAAAAGCTTTTTCATCATTCACTTCCATTGATTCCCATTCCCATTACCTCTCACAGAATCACAGAAAAGGATAGAAAAAGAAAAATCTAAGCCCTACCAGCTTGGGGCACATAATCATAACATAATACTATTTGTACTGTACCTATCCTAAGCTAAACAAACCCCAACATCTACATCAAAATCAAACAAATGAACAATGAACAATCAACATTCACCATCATCATCATCATCATGAAAAAAAATTGAAGGGCTCAGATATATAACGTTCGCAAGAAGATCATTGGTCAAAAAAGCACACGAAAAACAGTTGCACTCTTTCTATTCTAACTAAAAAAAACCCATGTCGTATCCATAACGAACATTGGCTTCTCAAGGAAGATGTACATTAACAAACAAAAACATGTGCTAATGACACCCGAAAACAAAAAATAAGGACAGAAAAAAAAAATGACAATGTGCTTCACCATCATCATACTGAACCTCTCTCTCTGTCTCTTGCAGCTTTCACGAGTGAATCAATTAGAAAGATTAAGAGATTAACAGCAAACCAAGGATACTCCCTAAAAACCGCATCCATGCTTCATTTTTTTTCTTCTTTCTTTACCGATATATAATATAATCTTATACTACAATTTATATATAACATAGATAGATAAATATTACGATTAGGTAAAAAGAAAAATTGAGTATACGATGTATGTGTTGGTTGCTAGTCCAAGCCAAGCATTCAGCAGCCTCCAGCTTCTCATTCTTGGACGGTTAGAAAATCCAAACGAACTCCTCCATGTCCCTGTAGTAAAAACCTCGTGAGTCGACAGTTAAACAACGATGGTGAAAAAAACTGTTGGACCTTCTAGATGGGTTGGGCATGGCAGTGATAAAAATCCAGCCTGTGACTTTAGCCCAAGTCAGGCGGCAATCAAGGGCGCACAGTTTTTAATAGGATTTTTTTAATACGTCTTAAATATAAATATTCCAAAGACTCGGACTCCGGGAATAATAGGATTCCTGTGAGCGGGAGGGTCCCACCGGCCAAACTAACTATATTCTATCAGTTACAAAGGGGTAGAATTGTCTTTTGAGTCTATATAGGCATCCCTTCAAACAGAAGAGACAGGCAGGCCAGGCACACTCAGCAGAGTCAAAATAGTAAAGCTAATAAGTCAAACACACTTTACAAAGACTGAATTCCCGAAACTGACCTTTGTATGGCGGGTACCACGTTCCGTCATTCCCTCCAAGTCAGGGAGAAAATGGTCTTTAGCCTATTGCCGGAGACTCTCTGTAACGCCTTCTTGGCTCCGGCGACCTCCATTTCCGCTAGCTTCTGCAAATGTGGCTGAGCTCCGGCCGCCGCCAGCCTCTTCCTGCATCCCTGGCTTCCTCCGGCGAGCACCGCCGAGATTACCATCACCGGAAACTTGTGGCTCACAGCTTCGTTTCTGGGATCCAACATCTGGATCAGCCTCATCACGCTCTTCTCGTCCCTAACCAACTCTTTCCGGTTGGACCGGACCGTCAACAGCGAAACGAGAGCTTGAGACGCCGATTCTTGTAGCCCCGCCGGTTTCGGCGACTCCATGAGCTTGACCAATGACCCCATACAGCTCCCAATTGCTCGCTTATTCCCATCGCTGATACTAAATGATAAACTCGCGAGCAATGAAACTGAGATTTGCTGAAGGATCGAGTTACCCTGCTTTATGAACTCGCCCAATTGGATTAGGAACAAAGTTGAAGATGACAGGACTCGAGCGCAGGGCTCCGAAGCCGAGAGCGAAGTGATGGCGCGGAGGACGTGTTCCAAAGTCTCGGAGCTCAGTAAATCCTGGATCAAATGCATGAGTCTCTGCAGCCCACGTTCTTGGATGATCAAAGCTCGAAAATACTCATCGGTTGAGGCTAGAATCGCTAAGCAATTGGCTGATTTCTCTTGAGCGGTAATGGTGCCGGAGAGAAGCAACTGTAGTAGTACCGGCACAGCCCCTTCTTCTCCCAACGCCGTCTTGATCTCCTCCACATTCGCCACGTTTCGAATCGCGCCCACGGAGTGTGTCTGCGTCGCCGGAGACCCGGATCGGATGGATTGGATCAGGACCGAAACGCCGCCGTAGGCCGACACGGCCCAGGCGTTTTCCGGGTCGGCGGTGAGGGCCTCGACGGCGACAGCGGCCTTCTCTTTTAATGCGGTGGTCCCTGATTCGAGTATTCTCAGCAACGGGCCTAAACCGCCTTCCTCGAACACCGCCTTGCGCGACTCGTCGTTCGCGGCGGCGAGGAGCGAGACGGCGGAGGTGGCTTGTTCGCGGACCCAAGGCTGGGTGTGGAAATCGAGGAGGTGAATCAGATATGCCACGTTGCCTTCTTTGGCGACGAGTCCGGCGGCCTTGTCGTCGTCTTGGAGAAGCTGAAGGAGGGACTCGAGAGCCTTGTTCTTGAACTCGACGCCGCCGATTTGGAGGCGGGTGAAGAGGTCGCGGATGAAGAAGGTGAGATTCTCTTTATCGGAGCCGGGACCCGGGTGGGAGAGAACGATGGCGTTGGACTGGTGGAGGACGCCGGATCTGAGGAGGAGGTCGAGGTCGCGGAGGAGGTTAGAGAGGGAGGCGGCGGCCATGTCGAGGTCGCTCTGCATGTGGAGCTTCCCGCCGGAAAACGACGAGTCGTTGCATTGGTCGGAGAGAGCCTTGAGGCGCTGGAGAGTGGAGAGGAGGTTGGGGAGGAGAGTGTAGAGGAGAGGGTTCTCGGCCCAGTGGGGGGAGTCGGAGACGGAGGAGACGGAGGAGCGGAGGGAGATGAGGTTGGAGCGGAGGGGGTGCCAGCGGGAGGGGAAGGATCGGACGGTGAGGGTGGTGCGGAGGAGGAGGGAGAGGGTCTCGTTGATGAGGTCGAGGAGGGTTTGGAGTGGGGAGGAGGAGGAGGAGGAGGAGGAGGAGGTCTGCATTGGGTCGGTTCTCCGGGCTAAGGCCGGGTCGGGTTAGTTGCTTGGAAGCATGCAAGTGTTGCTTGGAAGGTAAGAATAAGAAGAAGAAGAGGGGAGAGGAGAGGGGGTGTCTGACACGAGGGTGGAGAAAAGTGAAGCGAAGGTGTCGAGGTGTGTGGGGAAGAGCAACAACGGCAGAGAGGAGAGAGAAGAACTTTAAAGAGGGAAAGAGTCGTGTGTCACAGTCTTTCTTTTTCACTTTTAACGAACTAACAGAGGTTGTGGGCCTGGGCCTGGGCTCGACTTGTCTATGTTATGAACAGAAGCAACGGGGTGGTTATCTTATCTCTAATTTCCTGTTACACTCATGATATGTCTGAACAAAGAGGATGTAAATTTTAGATTGTATATTTGTGATTGTGGATTTTGATTTGTTGGAAGCAGTGGCTGGTGGTAATTGGAGCATACAGCATGGATTTCACGGGGAAGAGTGTCGCCGGCCGGTGCAGTTCCCCCCTCACTGGTTTGCAAATTGGGTAAGCAGCTATCCTCCGATTCAAATTGTTCTGAATTAGTTCTCCTTCCTTAATTCAGTCGTGATGGTTGAATGTTTTTCATGCTGGAGATTCATTCGGTTCAGTAAACGATTTTTGTTTACATTGTTTTTTGACAGAGGTAATATTTATTGGTTAATTTAACTTTTAAACGGTTAAGATGATGATTTACATTGATAATAATATGTAAATACATTGATAATATATGTCATTTGCTCTTTGATTCTCTGTTGTAGGCTTGCCACAGACGAGTGATTGGTACGTGAAATAGTGCGAGGAAGATCTCTGCAAAATTCATCTTGAAATAGAGGAACAAATGTTCCTTGTAAACTTTTGCATTTCTTAAGCTTGAGGATTCTTTCATTACCCTGCTAAATCTAACTTTGGAACTTGTATAACAGGTTACATTTTGGAAGGGAAAGAATTAGAAGAAACTGCAGAGGAAGAAAGGGAAGGCAGCTGGTGATGCTGCATAAAACCGCTGTTTTGCTACTACGAACAAGATATGGCAAATGTTGTCTTGCTTGTTTCACTTTAGGATCGATGAGAGTTGTGATTTTGCTCTACCCAACTTTTTTTTTTTTTTTATAAGATTATTCTCTACATTGGTACTACATCTCACATTGTGACAAATAATTCTGATTTCATTGAATGTTTGGACGCTTACTCCATTTCTCCTTGCCATGTTTAAGCTCATGATCTCATCCTTCTATTCGAAACGTTAGAGTCGCTTTACAAATCAAATGTGTCATATATTTTGCAAACTAACATCAGAAGCAACCAAACTCACACGAACAAGAGTATGGAAACTTTTTTTTGGACAACTTAATGTTTATAATCACACACAGTGTTTTTTTTTTTTTTTTTATAATAAAAAACGGATGGTGCGCTGGTTTATAATCACACAAACTATTGTGACATTTCGATATAAGAATGGGCTGGCAGAGAAATTTTTTTCTCCCAATCCCAATATCAGAGCCCAAAGCAAAGCATCAGGATTTTCACTTTCAATAATAGCTGAGCTCCTCGCCCCATTGGTCCCTAAACCCTCCTAGTACCCCTTCTTCCACCCCACCACAAAACGACGGCACAGCACAGCACACTAAGTCCTTCGACCATCCATCGGAAACAAGATTTACCAAGTCTCAAGCTTCTGGGCTTTTCGCCGTTGATCACTTTGAAGGTAAATTTACGATGTTTGATTGCTGATATATACCGGGCAATCTTTAGTTTTTCCATTTTTAAGCTTCTAAATGCTTTTCTCTGTTGCACACCAAGTGTTTGATAAAATGCCTGACTCAATTTTAGTATAAGAATGCAGAACACAATCTTAAACATTCAAACTTACTGAGACCAGAGGAGCAATGGTGAACAAACCCTGGAGGATCGTCCCCAGGCCACTGTTGGAAACAGTTCTCAACAACCACGCCCACCACCACCGCGTCCCTCAGCCTCTCATCCTCCACGGCCCTCGCGGCGTCGGCAAAACCACTCTCATCCTCGAACGTACACCCCACGCTACCTCCTTTCATTCTCATTTCTCAACTTGTTCTCATCTCTCTCTAACACTCTTATTGCTTCTTCACAGGCCTGCTGGGCGAGTGGAACCAAGGCCCTCACCTCACTGGCTATGTCGACTTCGCCGAGTCCATCAAAGACCACCACCCGCAGTTCAACCAGTCCTTCCCTTGGGCCTCTTGGTCCAACTGCCCACCCCCGGCCTTGCCCCATTGCACAGCCAAACTCGAAAGCTGCCTCGAATCCATGGCCCACAAGGGCGTCCAGCTCGGCGCCATTACCTCCCAGCAAGTCTTCTCCACCCTTTCCAAGTGGCACAGCCTTCACAGTACTCTCCGCTGGGTTATTCAGGGAAATAAAGGCTCCAAGAATGCGGTTTCCGACAAGGTTTCCGGCTCTGTTCTGTGGGACCGGGCTGTTTTCACGCTGAGTGCCAGGTGTGATGCTGAGGAGATTGATGGGGTGTTGGGGTTGAGTGATAAGAAGAAGAAGAGGAGCTTGTCCATGGAAGAGGCTTCGTATTATAGGGAGGCTGTTGTGGCTTTGAAGTTGGCTAAGGAGGTTGTTAAAATACAGCATAGCTGGAGGCGTAATGCCATTGCGCATTTGAATCAGACTGGTGGGTTTTCAAGGTCTTTGGCCAATTCGTGTACTGATTGGCCTTGCTTGTTGTTGGAGCTGTTGTCACAAGCAGCGGAAATTGATCATTTTCAGGTAATTGAAGTTCAAAATTTTGATATTGTGTTACTAGATGGTAAGTTGTCATGTTAGATTCACAATGCAAGTTGCTGTCTTTCAAGTTTGAAATAGTAATTGACTGATGTTTCAAATTATGATTGAGCAGCCTAAGCTGGTAATAAACAATATCGAAGTTTTGAAGAATGCAATTCTGTTAGATGAGAGTTCATCAGTCAGTGGATCAATGTACCATGACAGCCTAATTTGGAGAATTATTGCTTTAGGTGCAAATGAGAGGTGCTTGCCTCTTGTACTTGTGACATCAGACAGGTAAGGTTCATCCCTTGTAAACTGTAACATCACATCACTTGTTTATCTTTGCATCACAAGTAGGAATTCTGATTCTTGCTGTCCATACCACAGTTACTATTCGTACCGAGCTTACATGGATTTTGGATTTCCAGACATATTCATCTCTCGTGAGGTACTTCTGAAACTAGTCAAACTACATTACTTCATAATCTCTGTGTGTACACAATCAAATGACTGTTTTTACTTCATCATTTAAGAGAAATTTACACTTTCTAGACTAGCACCGCAAACCGCCCATGACCTATGTGTACTTAACATAACCATCTGACTTATTTTCTAGTGTCACAGACCATGTATAGTCTATGATTGTTTAGCATGGTTGTACATGCACAATATATGTGGTGTCATAGACCATGTATCGTCAATGATTGTTCACCATAGTTGTAGATTCCTCGATACTATTGTCGGTATTGTGTGTTGTTCTGATGCCGAAGCATATCAAGCATTTAATCTCTGTTTGTTCTACAGATCTTTGGCTGGAATCCCCAAGAAGCCAAACTGCATATGGTTACTGATTACTTCAGTCATTCAGAGGTAATTGACTCGTCTAAGTTTATATTTTTTAACTATTAGAGTTCCTGCTAATTTTCCATTTTATTGTACTCACTTTTTTTTTTGCTGGTTCCATAAATACTGTTATTGTTAGTGACTTATGGCATTATTATTACCATATCGCAGTGGTTGATAATTGCTGAGGTGCTTGGTTCAAACCCGCGGCACCTATTCGAGTTATATGCACTCAAGCAGGGCAATTACTATCAGAAGTAAGTGTCATATTTCTGTGTGTTACCATCTCTTATGATATTGATGCATGGCATGCTGCATGATCTTTTTTATTTTCTCAAATAGATATGGTTTGGTTGGTTTCTTATATGGAAACGCTAGTTTTCATTATTATAATTTCCACATAAATAAATCTATGGGGTTACATGGTGTATTTAGCTTTACCCAATGTGATCTGTGGACATTTAAATTACTGTTGAGGTAGAGTAAATTCTTCTGTTTCCTTCATTCACAGTGAATATGCACCACATCATGGTTACCACCCCCAATTTAAACTCCTAAAGGGATCTATTTCACATCTGAAATGCATATTCAACTCGTCAATCACCATCAAAGTCGGTTAATATAATTTTTTGGTAACAGAACACAACTAAAATGGAATGTCTTTGTTTCAGCCTAAACAGTCAACTCTTCCCAATTTCAATATAGTTGCTGCCTGGTTATGCTGTTTATAATTGTTGTTACATAGTTTAATATCTATTATTGTTTTCGTTCATCTCAAGGTTGGTAGATAACAAAGATGGCACATTTGAGGACATTGTGGATTCTTATTTAGCATATTTGCAAGTAAGTTTCTATACGAAGTAATGGAGCATGAAGTATGCATCTTGCTGATTTATCTGTCCATTAATTGAACCCTGATTATCTTGTTTACAATTGTTTCTTTTATGACTGCATGGTAATTTCTTAAAATATAATTAATCACACTTCACATAATGAGATATATGGTCACTTCATTCGTTGTCTTCATTTCCTGGATGTCTATACATTAGGCTCACCAACTAATTTCAATTGTCAATACTATTGTTTTGCTTTGTTCTGGTCCTATCCTATTCATGATCTGATGATAAGTGCTGAAGTTGATCACTATTTTAATTTTCTGATTATTTGTGCTCCCCTTAGTTCTCTAAAAGTTTATTTATTCAGATTACTGTAGTCAATCCGGCCATGGATAGAGCATTGGGGTTTCTGCAAAAGTTTGCTGCTGATGCTCACAGGGGAAAGATATCAAAAGATAGACTGCGCTTCGGTGCGCCTTGGAGACATCCTCCACCAACTGATGAACCCACCTTGTGCACTGATTGGGCAAAAGTCCAGCTGATGGATTTTGTGCAGTCTTTCGTCAATACAGAATTTGGAGTACGTGATCTATGGATTTCTACTGTGTTTCTCTCCATTGTTGTGCAATTGAACCAATAACTGAATGCTAACTAATTAGGATATTTATGGTTAGGTGGGGGCTGCACTATCCTCTTACACGCATTTACACATTTATACTTCATTGTTTGGACACTGTGATTTTACTTTTGTTTATTTTAATTATTAGATATAATATTTAAATAATATTGGCTCATAGATAGCCAGTCTAAACATGATACACTTTCCCCTCTCGCCACTTTCTGAACAAATATGTACAGACCGTATATGATATATATATATATATATATATATATATATATATATATATATTTCTGAACAAATATGTACAGACCGTATATGATATATATATATATATATATATCAGGAGCGGATGTCCGCACGGCCCTTAAAGTGCGGACGTCCCTCCGTTCTCCACCGTCCGGCTCTGACGACGGTGCGCCTCCACCTGAGCGGACACCAGAGGCATCCCCTAATTTTCTCTCCCCGGCGAGTCCGCCGAATTCCAGTTTTCCAGCGAGATCGATCTTGTCTGAAGTTTTGGGTGGAGGTTGCTGCCCAGACCTTCAAATCGATCTCTCCGGGAAGAGAAAGTGATCGGGGACGCCTTTGGTGTCCGCTCGGATGGAGGTGCGCAGTCGTCGACGCCGGACGGTGGAGAACGGAGGGACGTCCGCACTTTAAGCCCAGTGCGGACGTCCGCTTCTGAACGGCTCCGTGTATATATATATATATATATATATATATATATATATATATATATTACTATCCTCAAAGTTTCTGTTGTTATGCCCTTCCAAACACTTTTTGTAACTCAGGAGAAATAGAAGAGGATAGGGCTGGAAAATGCTTCAAATCATATCATCATAAAATACCTTTGTTTTAAGAATTTAATACATATGTACCTTGTTGCAGGTTAATTATCTAGCTGATTGTAGCCTGGAGATCTTCGACGATCCATCTGCTGTTGCATTGGTGGAGGTACATTTGTACATGTGTATTTACTTTCCTGTTACTCTTCCACATTTTTTTGTGGACCAATGTATTGTAAATTTTGTAGTATCCCACTATACTTTTAGCATCTTCATATTTCAGTGTTATGTATGCTTTGTATCCTACATTATCTGTTGGATAGCTGAAAGTCACTGCAAAGTTTTGAATTGAATTTAAATTCTAAAAGTGGATAAAATTGCCTTCTTTTTCCTTAGAAGTTGGCTTGGCAAACAATGATGTACTCTGCCATATAATGCTCATGTTTTTTCTTCTGATCACTTAGGTTGGTCTGCTCTATGCTCAACGGGATCCTTCCATCATTCGCCCCGTATCTAGAGCCATTCAACGGTGCCTTGTAAGATGGTAAGCTATCTCATGCACCGTAGGTAATAATAATGATCATGGAGGTTCTAGCTGACAATTTATGTTGCTCTCTGATTACAGGCTCGTTCAAGAGAGATTAAAGATGGGTTTCCAGGAATCGCTCCAGTATTTGTGGCAGCGTATTATACGTGGCCGTAGCTATCGTCATTTGATGCTACAAGTAGGCTATAAGTAGAGCATGAGAGAGGTAATCTGTCCAAGTTGTTGTTCATTCGAATCAATATCATAATGATATATCTGGCAACTAGCTGGAGCTTAGAATTCAATGACTAGTTTTGAGCTTTCTGTAGTTATGCTCCACTGTATTGTTTTTGTGAGATGTTAATGGCCTCTTTCGCCTATGAACCTAACAAGCTTTATGTTGTTTACCTTTCAGGTCTTTCTTGACAAATTCATCTTTCATTCAGGGAGTGAGGCCCTCGCTTCAGGTTCATTAAAATAGGTAAGTGATTTCTGGTGCTAGCAATCTATTGTTTTGCTGTCCGTGTTGTTTCATGCTCTCTCTATAGGCAACACGATCACACTGTGTGCATGCAGCATGGTTCATTACTTTCCTTAAACTCAGTCTAGCTTACTGCATTGTGTGACCCCATGAGTATTCGTTTTACAGATTGATTTTGTGAAAACATATTGACCATTTTCTTCTTCAGTAGCTTTAACAGCGTACAGAGATGGGTAAAGTCTTCAGAAGCTGATTTCGACAAATTCTGTCCAGTAAGAATTCCCTTCTATTACTTCTGCATAGTTATTTCACGAGTCTCACACTGATTTATGTAGCGGCTCAACTTCTCTTTATATTCGAATATCAACTACATATTGACAAACTAAAAGAAGACACTGCAACTGAGTATTACTGCAACCAGGAAAATCTCTTCCGTTCCTCTGTGTTTGCTTGGAAAAAAGTTTATCAAAACATATGTTTGGAATTCATATAACTGAGTTTTTAATTCTTTATTAGCAAAATTACGGCTTCCTTTGTCTCAGTTCCCTCTCCTTTTAACAGTAACATTATACTGTTTCAGCATAATCATAACTTAATGTTTCTCCATGTGTAGGATATGGCTATGGAGCAACCCTCTTGTTAACATTTGATTTGAAGACTACTAAAGATGCATTAGATATTTTGGAGAAAAAGCTTGAACCAAATATGCTGAAGGCATCCTCCTGAATTCATGGCAAGCATTTGTTTCTTTTCCTACTAACAAAAGTTCAAAGCAAAGAATAGATAGAGCAGAATAATATCACTCATTGTATCACAAACTTTTTTGTAAAAACAGATATCCATGAACATTTTAGAATTGCCTTTCATCGGCTATCCACATCGTTCCTGGAATTTGCTTTTTCCAAAACGTGACATTTTACCAGTCATGATTGATATTTTGTTGAAGAAAATTCATCAGGATTACATATCAAAGTTTGATTCAACAAGTCGTGCGAATCATTGTTCATTTCAAAATTCAAATTGTCCCGTCTTTCTTTGGCTCTTTGCAACTGTTAGGCCCCCTTCTTGAATGTTGAATCTAATTTTGTCCCCATGACCTGGAGTCGAGGATTTCCCTCCTCTCCCTTACCTGTCTGGATTCTTCTTCCAAGTTTATCTGTAGCGAGGTGGTGGATAACGATAGGTCGGAATAGCGAATTGAAACAAGTAGGATGAAATTTCTGATGAAATTTCTGAAGCCTCCAAATATTTCCATTTGTGCAAATTGGAATTTGAGGTGGAACACGACCGCTCCTTTTTTCTTCTTAAATGATTAGACAGATATCAATCCCCATATGTTGTCTTGTAAGCTTTGGTGCCTCTCAACCAAAATTTCCCAGTCTTTGTCAGTTCACCCAGCTTCTTCTTCTTCATTGTTGCCTCAAGCAGTCGAGCATCATCATCAATTTCAAATTATGTGGGTGGTTAAGAGTTAACTTCACCATGTGCATGGTGATTAATATATTCTCATTATTGATTTGTCATAGCCTCTGTCATTTTATTCAAGTCTCGGCCTAATGGCCCTTGGTTTTTCCAAATTTAATACCCATGGCCCGTTGCCACCCTATTTTAGTTTGTCTCTTTTTTAAATAATAAATGAATAAAAATAATATATAGCTATTTTGCATTTATTTTTCTCTCTTTTCTCATGTAGTTACATGCCTTTAGTTTGGATTAAGTTTTAATCCTTGTTGCATAAACATCGAAAACTTTAGCTTTTAATAGTCTGCCAGCTACTGATATGAATGAAATCAATTTCTATTTAAAAAAGATGAATTTTATATTTCTTCCCCTGGTTTCCTTCAGGCTGGAATTACAGCAGAATCATGTAATCTTTTATTTCTATTAGTTCAATAAAGAGTTGTCAATTCAAATATTATTACCTTTGAATAATAGATGGCTAGCATTACTGTTAGTAGAATACTCTCACACAAATGATGATATATTGTAAACCATGTAAATGTTATAATTATTGTTGATGTGGTTCGAAAATGTGATTCACTACTATAAAATTCAACTAGTTCAAAATGTGAGAAAGGAAACCGCTAGCTCCATCTAAATGAAGACTACCTTCCGATTAGGGAAAAACGAATGTGAGTTTGGCATGTTTTGACTCCGGTATCGAGTTTTTTAGTATTTAACTTGGTCGAAGTCGTATATTTGAACTGATGGCTTACAGTTTCTTATTCCAAACGATTATTTTCAGGTACGTAAGGTTGAAGTTGAACGTTTTCCTTGAAACTTACTAATTGCTAATCATATCAGTTCACTCACTCTTATATCACACTGATTGGGACAAAATTTGTATTTTATAACCTGTAAACAAAATTCTAATATAATGATAATAGTCAGTTAGTAGGATCAAACTTTGTAACTTTTAAGTTAGTACTAGATAATTTACCCGAGATATATTGCATGTCACATTCCAATGTTAGAACAGTAGATACAATATTTAATATAGCAAAATCACAATGAATAAAATCTCAAACGTTACAGAAACTTATTGCTTTTTGGATTCTGGATTCTTAAGCATATAAAAGAAGTATTCCAAATTTAGATAGTATGCTCTTTGATTATAATCAAATCCACATTTGTTCAACTTAACAATAACCTATTGATTTCTGTATTCTGGATTCTACAGCATATAAAGGAAGTACTCCAAATTTAGATAGCATGCTCTTTGATTATAATCAAATCCACATCTTTTTAAATTAACAATGTAAATGGTTTCGCTATCATAAACGCATGAAAGTTATATTTTACATCAAAAACTTGCACTTGTCAAAGATGATGTAAACTTGAATATGTTATTTACGGTGATCACAAAACATATGATAATCACATAATTGCTTTAGTCAAGGTGAATGTTAATAAGCCTGTAAAACACCTCCAATTAGAACCTGAAATTCATATAAACATCACTTTGAAAAGGAAGACAAAATTACAAAAGATCATTCAGACACAATGAAGCCAAAGAATATCAGAGCAAGGTAAAATCAATTTTATTTAAGAAGAAAATTACTACAGTTGTGTAAAAGGGAGACATCTTATTCAAGATACTAGAATTCTATACGGTATATCTTGATATCACCAAAGATTTTAGATTGCATAACTGTCATTGATACTTAAATTAGTATATTTACAAACACAAACCCAGATTTCAATAAAAAACAAATACGGATGACCTTTATTTTCTTTTTATATCAAAACTCTGGCCACATATGGCTTGTGATTTAGAGTGTGGAAACAACCATTCTTATCTTAGTTAAGTCTTAATGCATATCACTTCATCTCATTAGAAGAAGAGAAAAATTCACCAAAGGTCCCTAAACTCTTGTGCCAAGGCCAATTTGATACCCAAACTCTAACTCTACCGATGTGATACATGATCTCCTTATGTCACACCCCAATTTTCGAAAGATAATTTTCAAAATTTTTAGCATGATATAACTTAAAATATTAAATCCCAAAACTTGTCCAACAAAAATTATCAAGCAACTAAAACTCATTTGCGGAAATGTAAATGTCACACAACCCAACATTGAGTTAAATATTACATTTCCTTGTTTACATAAACTTGAAAATCAAGAACATGAAAACAATCTTATGAGTTTAATATTGTCTACCCAAATATAAAACTATACAGAGTACAACAAAACCAAAAAGAACCTTGCCACTAAGCCTCCGCCTCAACCCTGCTGATCCTCACCTGCAGGTCTAACCCCTACACCAAGAAGTGGTGCACCGAGTTGTAAAATAACAAACCCGGTAAGCTAAAAAGCTAGTATAAGTAATCTCAAAAATAACACAACACTTTTCACATCCAAATATACTACAAGAGCAATTAGATCAATAACTAAAATTCGCACATTTACTTAAGACATGTACCCATGAGTCCCATATATTAATAAATATCTCTCATGACCTACAACAATAAATTGTGTACCCATGGGTCCCAGATACCATAAAGTATCTCCCATAACCTACACCGACAGACGGACTAGAGCTCTATTCCTAACCGTAACCAATCACCCGGCTAAAGGCTTGGAACCCAGTTCGACTGTCCAATAAAAATCACAAAATAAAATTGTATTATAACTGTAACCAATCACCCGGTTAAAGGCTTGGAACCTGGTTTGACTATTTTGAACAACAATTCACTATATCACCACATTATCATCAACAACATGATTCACATCATAAAATTATATCTTTCACAAAGATATAATTATATGAACAATATATATTATTCCACAAGAATAACTTATCAATAATCAATAAAATTATGATCACAAGAACCCCATAAATAAACATATAAGGAAAACTTGTTTTATCTTACTTATGAGCCCTTGGCGATCAAGCTCATATATTTAAAAACGATTAATAGCATATTATTAAATCCAACATCAACATCCAATGTCCATAATAAAATTAGGTCCAAACTGTCCAATAAAAATCACAAAATAAAATTACATCATAACTGTAACCAATCACCCGGTTAAAGGCTTGGAACCTAGTTTGATTATTTTGAACAACAATTCACTATATCACCATATCATCAACAACAACACATGATTCACATCATAAAATTATATCATTCACAAAGATATAATTATATGAACAATATATATTATTCCACAAGAATAACTTATCAATAATCAATAAAATTATGATCACAAGAACCCCACAAATAAACATATAAGGAAAACTTGTTTTATCTTACTTATGAGCCGTTGGCGATCAAACTCATATATTTAAAAACGATTAATAGCATATTATTAAATCCAACATCAACATCCAATGACCATAACATTGGAATGAGCTAAGAAAACTGTTTTTCATTGAACTGGGCTTTACAAACCTTGTTTTTAGGTATTTGGGCATTTTCCCATGAATTTTACATCGTGACCGACTGTAAACACTGAATAGTCCCGTCTTGAACAAGTTTAGCTTTATGATCGATTTAAGGTAATTAAGGATGCATTGATCGACAAAAGTAGAAAGAGTGACACATTAGAAATGATTTTAAAAGGACTAATTTCAGTTTACCTCAATTAACTTTAGGTCGATCATCATGTTAGTCCATTTTTTTTCAATTTCATCAAAAACACCCCTCGACTTTCAATTTTCATCAACCGTATCCAAACTTCTGTTTTCTATCTAATTTCTCCGTCATGTGATGACGTGGCATTAAAAAGAAAACCAAATTTAAAGTTGTTAGACCTACAAAAAAAGGCAAAATAGACAAATTGCATTTAATCCCACCAAAATCACTAAAGTTAGGGGGTTGAAATGGGAACGGAGATGTGTATCGATATAGGGGGAAAATGGTCAGAAAGGTTATTTTCGGAATTTGACCTTCTTCTTGACTCCTGATGAAAATTAAGAGTCGATGGGTGTTTTTGATGAAATTAAAAGAAGAATGATTAACATGATAATCGACATAAAGTTGATGATGATAAACTAAAATTAATTCATTTAAAAATCACACAAAGGAGGTACTGTTTTCCATATGGGTGGAGCCATTTGAGGACCAAGGGATACCATGGCACCCCTCAACTTTCTTGGTGATGTGTGATTTCTAACAAAGAGGGCATTGATTTTGATAGAGTTTCTAGTTAATTATGATTGATGGCACCCCTAAAATATTTGGTAATTACTTATGGTGAGCAAGGGAGCAAAGAATTTGCATTCATTTTTTTCCTAATCGGCTAAAATATAGCATTATTTATCTCCACTTTCATAATTAATATTAGTTCTCTTAGAACAATGAAGCTTTAGTTTGGTTCATGATTTAATTAAATTACTCAGTTATCTATTAAAATAAACTTAAAAAAGAAAATTTAGTTAAAATAAACTAGTAATGAAGATGTGTCGATTGAATTGTTCGTCCGTCTTCTAAAATGGGAGAAGAAATTATTATTTATCTATATCTTAATGTACATTGAAAATTATATTCGATTTAACATATCAATAAAGTTTTTATACTTTTTTACTGTATATCAGCCGGCCCCTCTAAACGTAAATTTCTAAGTCCGCCAATGAGTGTTTTCCCTCGTTAATCATTTCCATAAACTTAATTAAACAAAAGTTTATTGCAAGCTGAAAGAGAGTTGAACTCCCACGACCATGCTAACCAAATTGTTTATGGATCCCAAATGTTCTTCTTCTCTCTTTCACTCATTCATCTTTCAGTGTCTTTCACCATTCATCTTCGTCTTCTTCTTCTTCTTCTTCTTCTTCTTCTTTTTGTAACTCATTGGCTAGGATTAATCAGCATAACTCATATAAACCCATCGATCAATACCCTAAATTCTGGAAATCTCTTGGCTATAGCTACCAGCAGGTATCTGTCATATCTCTCTTATTATCCCAGCCTCTAAAACGAAGAAATGGTTCAAAACGTTGATTAAGCTAAGCCTAGGGAGTACTGGTGCATGCACACAAATCATATGGGGGACATAACGGAAAAGATGATTGCAACCCAACCATATACGCAAAGGCATCCATTTTTGTTCCCATATGCCTACACGTTCTGGTTTCATATCTTGACCCGTCAATCTAGTCCCTTCATTTTTCTAAGAAAATTCCAGTATCATAGATTCGGAAAGAAGCCTGGTATCAAAAAAAAAAAAAAAAGGAAAGAAAAGCCCCTTCATGACAATAATTCTTATCAAGAACTTGTTGTAGTTTTGTTAAGATTAGACGTACAGAACATGCACTAAAACCTCACCAACAATGTGAGTGGTAGGAAGCCACCCTTGTTCGATCTAGCTAGCTTCTTCAATTATCAGAAGCCGCAGCAATTATATCATGCATGGCATGTGCGATGCTTAATGCTTTTTCCCAAAGTGCTATTGTCCGACTAGCTAGCTCTATCCACTGAGTGTGCCTCAGCATTTACCGACCATGCATGTCTATAAGCTAAACTAAGCTTCTCATAGATTATTAGTACATATATACTTTGCTTTCTGAGAAAGAATTAGACTTTAGATATTGTTATCATGGAGAATTGGATTGTGAGGAAAAACCGAATTAGAGCTGGGTTCTTTACTAACAAAGATCAGTGTGTCTTCCACTACCTGGGACACATCAGGTGCTGATAAAACAAACCAACAAAGTTGATTAATTATTTTAAAGCATTTGTCCAATTAAGTTACTTTAATTTAGAGGCCCCTGGTTTCGAAACCCAACTGCGCAATTGGCTAAGTGACTCGGACATATGAATAAAAAAACCTAGGTAGATCAAAGCACAGTGACAAGTATTATGTCCCCTATCCTCAGTACTTCAGTGGATTATTGAAGTTTCCAGACTCTGAAACCAGCTTTGATTTGATTATTATAGAAAGTGCAAAATGCAAGATGGACTCAATTTGATATGGGAACTGACTCAATCTTTTGCTTTTTGATGCTTCAAATGCTTTAAAAATGGTTAACCTTCTGCTGAGTGTAAAACCCAGAAAAGAAACAAAGTAAAAACCCAGCAAAAGAAATGGTTCTTTTATTGGCTGGCTTTTCATTTAGGGCATGATTGTGAAAGTTAGTGGCATTCGCATTTAGCAGTAGTAGTCCCCCCCTCAGCATGGACCAATTTCATCTTTATTTCTTTGTTGGCTTCTATATATAGCATTACCTGTACCATTAGCATTGCTTTATCATTAGTCTATGAGTTTGGAAATTAACAAGGACTGGAAATGGCTGAGTCAGGGATTGATGATCAATTCCTATATATTATACAGGTATGCATTCGAATATTCCTGCAAATTCAACCTCTTCTTATTCCAAAAGGACGGATAAATCTAAGTTACTCGATTGGGACTGACGTATACGTATCCTTTCTGATCCTTCTCTATCAAAAACCTGGATCGTACGTATATATCCAACCCGGATTATAATTATCCAAGATATATAAAACCAGAGATATATGGACAATTTGGTGTAAATTATATTAATTAGAGATGGAAATTACAATAGAAAATACATGATATTACTAATATTTGATCGAAGCATCGAAGCCGCCCACGTTTCGTTTTTAGGAAAATAAATCCGATTAAATGCATGCATGCATGACTGACGTAACCTGCATCGCTAATTACTTAATTTAGGCTGCAGCCTAGAGGTTTAAGAGGTTTAAATAATTAGTTTATAAGTTAATGTTAATTTAGTTTGTTTAATCTAATTAATCACCTGTCAATTTTCTTGTGCTGCGGCATTGTACGTGTTTCGTATGAAGACGATGCCCAAACAAGTTGACTCCATTAGAGCCACACATTGTGTCTAGTTTCCAACTCCAAGTCTCCAATTAATTAGGAGAAGATCGAGGGTACGTAGAAGAGTGATAATTGGAAATCCAAGAGCTAGCTACCATTCTTGAGAGATATAGAGGATCATTGATTCTGAGAAGGATCCAAGAAAGTAGGGAATGGATTTGGTGTCATGGTGTGTGCAGTGGAAGCCAATTTACAGGTCAAGGTGACATAGAAGATATGAGCTTCCCAGCTCGATCCTGTGGTCCGAAAGGAGAAGGTTTTCTTTTTTCTTTTTCATGCTTCGTTTTCGTTTGTGTGTTTGTTTCTACTTGTATGCGAGAATGGAAGAAGAGAAAGTAGAACAAGGCAATGCAAAACGTGACCTGGAGATCGAGAGCAGCTTGGTTCAATGAACATGTCAAATCCATAGGAGTAGCTCGACGGATTGGAAAGGATGATTGATTCCAACAATGATGGATGACGATGTTAGTTAGGCTTGGAATGAAGCTAGTTAATTAGCATAAGTTTCATATGTTATTTGGGAATTGGACTTGTAAAAAATGACGAACACAAGTAATTGCCATGTTCATTATATCAGTTAAATATCATGTATCAGAAGTTTGCCGTTTCAATTGGACATGTTCTCAAACAAGAGGCCACAGCCTAATTATAGACTCGAACAAGCTAGGTTAATTACGGTCCTTGCGTCCTGCTTAGGTTGCATTATTGTTACATTATGTTAGACCATTTCTCGTTGTAATAATTGGTGTAACGTATGAACTTTTGATATTTCTTATATACTATAATTTCATTAACGTTGGCGATAAATGATTATGTCTCGTACTTTTCAAATGAGATAACCTAAATAAAAATTTACATAGAGAATGAAAGCTAGGGTAAAGGGTTCTTATAATTATTTTGGAACTTGAAAGGGATCGATTGAGTTTATATATGTTGATGCTAAATCTATTCATTTTCCCTGCCCCCTTTATCACGTACTAGAGTTTTACCCCCAAGAACTTGACCACTTTTACATGCAGTTGTTTGAGTCCTCACGGCAACTTATATTTTTCTCAACTTGATTGTAGTCCACAGTGCCATGTCTAAAACCCCTATAAATATCCCACACCCCAAACTCTACTCTCCATTAAAGAATATTGAGCCAACATTTGAGAGAAAGAAAGAGAGAAGAGCTAGCTAGAGAGAGAAGTCAAGAAAAATGGAGAACTTTCCAGTCATCAACATGGAGAAACTCAACGGTGAAGAGAGAAAAGCAACAATGGAAACCATCAAAGATGCCTGTGAGAACTGGGGTTTCTTTGAGGTAAATATTCATGTTTAGATTCATGTATGCTAATTAGCTTCTTACTTTCTAATTCACATAATGATCTTATTTTTCTGGGTTTTTCTCAAATGTTGCAGCTGGTGAATCATGGGATACCCACTGAGTTTCTGGACACGGTGGAGAAGATGACCAAAGACCACTACAAGAATTGTTTGGAGCAAAGATTTAAGGAGCTGGTGGCCAGCAAAGGCCTTAACGCAGTTAACACTGAGGTCAATGACATGGACTGGGAGAGCACCTTCTACCTCAAGCACCTTCCCCACTCCAACATCTCAAAAGTCCCAGATCTCGATGAAGAGTACAGGAAGGTCATGAAGGAGTTTGCTCTGAAACTGGAGAAGCTAGCAGAGGAGCTCTTGGACTTGTTCTGTGAGAATCTTGGACTGGAGAAAGGGTACCTCAAGAAGGCCTTCTATGGCTCACAGGGTAGTCCTACCTTTGGCACTAAGGTCAGCAACTACCCTCCGTGCCCCACCCCGGACCTCATCAAGGGTCTCCGGTCTCACACCGACGCCGGCGGCGTCATCCTTTTGTTCCAGGATGACAAGGTCAGTGGCCTTCAGCTCCTCAAGGATGGGGAATGGATTGATGTGCCCCCAATGCGCCACTCCATTGTTATCAACCTTGGTGACCAGCTTGAGGTACTAATCGCTCAACTTGTTATTCAAGTTTCTCTGATGACCTAACAGTCTCTCATTTTTTGAAATAAAATTCATGATTAGTTGGTATATAACACAATTTTAATTATGTTGTCAGATTATAACAACGCGGATAGATTGAAATTTTATAGGTTTCATGGAAAAAATGTAATACGTATATTAACTGGACTGTGTCACTCATATACCCGAATTGTTTGAATAATGGATATAGGTGATTACTAATGGGAAGTACAAGAGTGTGGAGCACAGAGTGATTGCCCAGACAGATGGCACCAGAATGTCAATAGCTTCATTCTACAACCCTGGAAGTGATGCAGTTATCTACCCGGCACCATCTTTGGTGGAGACAGAAACAGAGGAGAAGAATCAAGTATACCCGAAATTCGTGTTCGATGACTACATGAAGCTCTATGCAGGCCTCAAGTTCCAGGCCAAGGAACCCAGATTTGAAGCCATGAAAACAGTTGAAGCCAATCCCAGTTTGGCTGCAATTGCTACAGCTTAATTAAGAACAAACTTAATCTACTCTACTTTAAGTTGACGGGTGCGAAGGTGTTGAGCAAAGTTTTTGCATTGCTTGAAGTAGATTTCAAGGTTTACGTACTAGCTACTATTGTGTGCCTCATCAGTTTGTTGTTTGTACTTTTGTAGAGAGTGATTTACCAAGGTTTGTACTTTGCAGTATAATACAATCTTTTGTCTCAGATCCCTAAGCAATAATCAAAACCCAACTAAGCTTAACTAGATTCTGTTAGTTATATAATCACTCAAACTTGTCCAACTTAAATCTGTGATAAACTAAAGAGGTTGAAGCCGTGAAGCCATTCGGCAGCAACCACATGCCGTCATGCCGACATGATGAAGATGAAGTTTTTTTTTTCAAAAGCAATTAGTTAAATTCCAGATCAATCAAAGGCGCAAGAGGAATATAAAAACATGAAATCGGTTGCTTTCAGGATGGGAAAAGAGGGCAAGTTGGCACTAAAACGAGCTTTGTCATCTATCTATGCCAATGATACAAGGATGTAGCCAACAGAAAGAAAAACAAGTGCTTGATAATTTACATGGACAAAAATATGAAGGGTGCTCGGATCGGGAAGTATAACTACTTTCACAGCTTATGGGACTGTGTTCATTCTAGAGTTCTTAACGATGGAAACCTTAATGTAAAATATCCCAAGATTGACAATCATATTCATACAAGTATCACGTTTATAAAATATGCGGAAACTCCCTTCTGACGAAATGAACACGACTCCAAATCAACGGGCTAAAAGCTTTCCAATTGTGTATCAATCTTTTTTCCCGTTGCACATCGACGGTTTCTTTTACCAAACATGAGAGAACCCCCAAATAGTAATATCCATAACATGACTGTATAGTCCACAACGATATTCTGTTAATGAGATAAGAGTACCTTCAACGTCCACACAAAGGGTAGTATCTAATACATAAGGTTCCAGTCAGAACAGAACAGAAAAACGTAGGAACATCAAACCACTTGTCTTTCTTCACTTTATTTTTATTTTTAGTCAGAGTAATTCAAGGAAACCTAGAATGATCTCAGTATCTAAAAAAGATCTGGGTGACATAAACAAACACAAAAGAAGAGCTAACAAAAAGCTTAATTAGGTAGCCCTAAAGTAGAGTTTATTGAAGTTTGAAGCAGACATTCCCTATAAAATTACAATCTCTAAAGTTTTATCCCAATCTATGCAACTGCATATAAACTTTCCCAGCTTTGTAAAGACTAAGGCAAAATAAAAATGAAAGAGACCTCATTCAACCTTAAAAAATAACCAAGTTGACCTTCTTTTCCCACAATTATATGGTATTAAGGATAACAACTACACAATACCACACAGCAGCTACCATCATCATAATCTTGATGTAAAGAAGGCCTTGCTAGTTTAAATGTGGACATGTTTGGAAATGTAGGGCTCTAAAAGCACTTATGTCCTTGGTATTTTCATTGTCAAACACACCTTTAATCTTTTCTTCAAGTAGTTCACCACTCAAGCAGCTAAGATTAAATTTATCATTACCGACATACCTATCCTGATTCACAAATTACTCTATTTGATGTGCATTGTTTGGTTTCCAAGTTACTTGACTCGTTCACATTAATCCCTGCGCAAAGGAAGCATTAAATAATACAGATATCTGTGCTAATACTTTCAGAATGAACACTGCATAGAACTACAGAAAGGAAGTTCATCCTTTTTCTTATTTGAAATACTATGAAATATAGTATTACAGGTTGAACTCCAATAACAAGGCTGGAGTCCAATACAGACAGTTTTGACAGACTTATATGAACTCTCAAATTCAGCACCATACAAAAACTCATAGAGTTAAATAAGGAGAGGCTTTACAGAATATGGTTTTAGGATAACTGTTATGCACACTCTCTTGGCTACCCAATCAGGAGTCATGGGTAGGCACGCTGCCTTCTAGATAAAGCGGAGAAGACCAAAACCTTCCGGGGATGACCACTGTTATACTTTTAAATCGAGCTAACAATGAATTTGAAGAACCATTCCGGGCAAATCTAGTGTCCATAACCACAATCACCCTTTGTTGCGATCTTAATTAGTAACAAACTGGAAAGAAAAGGATAGGAGGACTAAAGTTTGGAAGATGGGAAAGTGGAGAGGGTTGAGTGAGATTTAACGAAAAAGGGGTTGTAACACTCAAAGCACACAAAGTGCTATTATGTAGGATGCTTTATTTATTTCAATAAGGAAAAAACAAGAACAATTCCTTCCTCAGAAATGCATACTAGGAACTCATCAGTCATCACTTTTTCCTGCTTATTCTACAGTAGATCCTATAACTCTCTTCTTCACCTAAAGAAAGAAGAAGCAAAAGCCTTCAATAATACTGGCTGATTTTACCTCTTCGAACATGAAAATGGCATTGGTATATGTTTCAAACTAGAAACATCAAACATCTCCATAAACCTCTGATCTGCAATTCTGGCTTTGGCAGCTGCAAAACGCTGGTACTCATCAAAAACAGATGAGAGGCACCACCTCTGCAGTTTTCTCAAGCATCCAACCAGACAACCAGTTCGATGCTGAAAATGAAATCAAAGTTAGCGATCATTTAAAATGCAATGGAGTACTTGATAACAGGAAATAAGTACAAACGAAACAAACAGTGTGCATACCTTCCCTCTTTTGCAATGAATTAAGATCGGGTGATTCCTTACATCTGCAATGCAGGGAAGTAAATAAATGTAAGCAACTCACACGGCTGGAATTCTGGTAATTTCAGCCAAGAAAAGCATGACATTGTGAATTTATTGCATACCAAGGACAACTTTTAGTGCTTCACGGATTGTATCCTCCGGGATGTTTACAAAAGGCTCCTGAAATTTGCAATTTTATAAATCAATTTCCATATTTAATTCCAAATTTCACCTAACATTAAAGCAATCAACTGCATATTTATCAACCAGGATTCATCAGTAATTTGCTTCCATACGGAGTAGCTAAGCTGTCCAACCACTGTAAAAGGTTATAAACATGGCTAAGTAATCTGCAGTTTAGGATAAATGAAACTAAACCGCTCACTTGCAGTGAGAGATAAGAATGTTGCTTCTTTAAAATTAAAGATTTATCTTAGGTAATTCTGAAAATCAATCTAGTATAGCTGCAAAATTTCCTCCTGCACCATTGCCACCATATCTCTTTTGATTTGCTTGAAGAGATATCCAATACTCTGTGGCTATATTCTATGGTCATTTGTAGTCATAGAAAGCTAGAGTTTTATGTAGGTCACAACTTTATAAGTTCACATGTACCGTCTTTAACTCCTGTAACCAAACAGAGAGACCTATAATGCTGATACTGGAGAGCTTACTGCAGAGCTATGATCATATAATAAATTTAAGATGGACTAGTTATCATGTTTCCATATGTTATGTCAGATGTGCTCGAACCAGAGTATTTGTTAAATAATATACATAATTCAAATCTAATAAAAGTTATTGGACACAATTCTGGTCCCCCAGGAATTCCAAACCTCTATATTTAGCTGTTTAGAACATCCGATGACTTGTTCCTGATAATTTACCTAGGGAAATCTCACAGCTTAGTGAAGAGCTAGCTAAAGGCAACATGATTGTAAAGGTAGTTGATCGGAGAGTACTTTCAAATAAATGGTAGTGTACCATACTGGTAGACTCCAAGTGAGAGTAGAAACTATATGAAAAGAGAGTGCATAATGCACACAGAAAATTTTGAGTATTACCTTAAATAATTATGCTTGAAATAAGAATACTTAAAGTTTAAACAATTGAGATCAGATAAAGTTTGTAAATCGGTCAAAATTAGTTTCAAGAAAATATGCATAGACACAAATTTAATAGACACAGTGCTAAACATAACAAAGCCAAGTTGCAATTGCTCACTGTTAACATTGCAATAGAACCTATGAAAAACACAACAGTCGTTTCCCCCAGAATCATAGTGAATGAATAGGCTTTTGAACAATGAAACCAACATATACATGTGATCTTCTTTGGATCACATAAGCACAACAGGAATATTCACAATCACAACAGTACATGTCACATGTCAGAGATGAAGAGGCCAGAGGACCCATCATCCTAACCAAAAGAAAAATAAAATTCAAAAGGAAAAGTCCCCTCTTTTAAATTAAATTAAATTAAAATGTAATTAAACCACAATAAATGAGCTATTATGAATCAACAACTAAAGTTTCTTGATAAAGAGAATCAGTTAGGCATGAAGGACATACATATCGTATTTTCTAGTTTTAATGAACAATTTGGTACCACAAAAATTAGAGATATCGTGACCAAACTAACTAGCTCTTCTTCACCAGAAATACTAGTGAACATGCAATTCTGGTATAATTTCTGATTTTTAGCCACAGCCTGATATGTTCCCCTAATGTCCGGCAACTAACAGCAGCCTCCAAAACCTCTATTCGCATCTTATCTCTTTCTAAAAGATGATATGGAACAGTAGAATACCGCAATTCAAAGATTCGATTCAAATCAGCAGCATAGATTCACGTAATACCAACTTATTAAGCCGAAAATTATTAGATCAGAATAATAAGAAAACTCAGGAGATTCAGCAACTACCTTATAGCCTTCGATCCCAAATTGAAAAAGCTTAATCCCATTCGACTTAAGGAACTCCACATTCGTCTCTGGATACGGCTCCGGACACAGACATCTACAATTCACATATAATAATCAAATTAACACATGAATTTTTACTTCAATTCCATCAAATCAGACTTCAAACTTCAAAAATAGCTGAGCCGTACAGAATCAGCGAAACTCAGAGCTGAGTGGCGTGTAGAGAAGGAAGCGAAGGGCTTACATGATGGAGCGGAGGCCTAGGGTTTGGAGGAAGGAGAAGTTGCTGGAGTCGGGGAAGCCGGACCGGAAAATGCCGTTATCGACCATGGCGAAGTTGAGCGGAGGCATGAAGAGATCATCGGCGCACTCTTCTCCTCCGTCAGCAGCGGCGGCGGCGACGGACGGAGAGAGGTGGAGGACGTCTCCGACGACTTGGATTGTGCGGCACATCTCGTCGGTTTCTTGATGGAGCTCCAGTTTCATGTCAGGTTTAGAGAGAGAGAGAGAGAGAGAGAGAGAGAGAGAGAGAGAGAGAGAGAGAGAAGGAATGAGCAGGAAAGAGCGACGACGACAGAGGAAGAGAGATAGAGGTGGAGGGGTATTTATAGGTGGGAGAGTCTCGGGGGATCATTTCGGATATTCTTTGCCTCTCTTTTTTTCTTTTTTCTTTTTTGGGTGACGCCGTGAGGGACAGTTGGAAAATGAGAGTCAGGTGGCCCACTTTGATTAACAGTTATTAAAATTTAAAATATGTAAAAGGGAAGAAATGAAATAGAGACGGCGTGGATTTTGGTGAGTGAAATTATTAAGAGAAAAATTAGCCGAAGTGTTTTTTTATATAGTGTGATTGAAATTCTTTCATTTTTTTTCTTCCAAAATTTTCTTTGGTCCTTTGAGCGAAGTTGTTGAGTTGTATGGTTTGATTCATTATTGTCAACGATAACAATGAAAACTTAGAGTTAGGCAAAAGAGTGGAGAAAATTCACTCGCTTGATTTGAGTGTAGAAGGAAATCTAGGCAACCCGGAAATCTATGTTTTAATAGATCGTTAGATATGTTCATGGTCGACAACATAGTGAGAAACCTTAATATGAATTCGTTATGACGTTGTCTTTCTGTTATGTCATTGGTGTAAAGTAAATGGAGTTGCATACGATACTAATATGAAAGCTTTACTTCTGTTTAGTGGAGGCTCGTGTTACTATTGGGGATGCTCTAACATTTGTAATATGAAGTTTATGCATAATGTCCCCCCCCCCCCCACCCAGACCCACTGTACACGTAAATTCATGTTTTAATATATTTGATCGACATCATAATGGAAAAGTTTAATTATGTCTTGGCTTGGCATCGTCTCATCTGTGTAAATCAAATGGAGCTGCACAGATTACTAGTATGACTAATTCCTATCTAGTTGGTGCGTTGTTGAATACTTATGATTAGTGGAGACTCCTTTTTACTATTTAAGATGCTTTAACTATGGTAATCGGGAGTTTAGGTATTAATCAAGAGTTGAAGCTAGTCGCATTAGCCCTTAATTTTCAAAAATAAAAGTTAAACCCTATGTTGCAAACAGCGTGGAAGAGTTTTTTGTCATATTATTAATCAATATATTTTTATTGAAATATTTAAGAGATACAACAAAAAAAGCTAGATTCGTGTATTTGCCTCACCACACATGAAAGTACTTGTTATATTTTGTTCATATTATTGAGCAATTTTTCTCGTATAAATTTAAAATTTGAACTTAGTTTTTTCTTTCTCTTTCCTACATTTTGTCAACTTGGTTAATATGGTTGCTTCACAAGTAATGCAAGACAAATGTCCAAAGAGCACTTATCTTCTTTGGTAGATAGTAGACCATAGCTTGAGTGGGGAGGTTCAAACCTCTTGTCGCAGGCCTAATAGAAAATCTATAATTTATTGTCATTAAGTAAATATAATGTAAAAATTAACTCTTAATTGTTAAACAATTAAGTGATGTTGAACTAAATTTAGATAATCTTTATCTCAAATCAATATGATCGCAAACAGTTACGTGTTTGTTAACCAAAATTAAGTAAAAATTCTATTAGTTAGAGACGTAATCATCTTGTTGTTGTTGTTGCAGTTGTACATTTCGAATTGCGTCTTATTTCGAAATTGAAACACATATGATTGACGATTAGATGACAACGATTTTCTCCAAAATACTTCAATTATAAAAAAAAAGTAAACATTGAGCTACTTTATTCCCCAATTTGGCCATTTCCATGCTTCAATCACAGCTTCAAAGCTCCCATCATATAATTTCATGACTATATTAACATCAATGTCTTACCACTTGTGGATTCATCGAACATACTTAACATCCCAAATAAACTATCAACCAAATTTAAAAAGATCCCTCTTCAAACGAAGGATCCAAAATCTGCCTCTCAAAGAATAAAAGGGCGTGCCATGCCATTTAATATATACTGGAATATTGTCGCCTAATGATATAAAGCTCGGAAGAAGAGGCATATAAATGGTACATTCTGAGGAATATTCGAATTTGCATATACAATGTGGGGCTTTCCGAAATTGCGATGCCCGTGCGCCACGTACTGTGTTATTTCGTCTTATTAGTAATTTTGGCGCCAAAAGACCCTACGCCACAAAGCGCGAAGGGGAGCACCATGCCACTTCGTTCTTATGTGTTTTTCTTACTCGTTGCTGACTGTGTTTTGCTTCTTCGTATATTCATCGTCCCAATCAAGAACAGTTCTTAGATCTGAAATTATTGCAGCATTGAAGCTAAGCGAGGAAACATGCGCGTTGTGGTCTGCTCAATTATTAGTTTCTTTTTCCTTTTTTCAGTCGGTTGATCGAACATTAGAATTATTCAGTTGATCAAATGATTCCAAGTCAGACCTGAGCATTATATATTTTTGTTATTTGATTGAAAATAAAGTGATTATCCTATCAATTGTTTAGAGTTTGCTCAAAATTTCAGCCTCTATTGTCAACTTTTCACCAAATAATTGAATTATGGAATACAAGGATTTATGAAGGACCACCGTCTCCATCGATCAATACACGCCAATAGACGTAGATATATTGAACTCCAATTCGATCAACTTAGAGATAGCTCTTGGGAGGAGGCTTAATTAGTCGCTAAAGAACTCGATCTGTAATTTAAAGGAGACGGAGTGGATCAGAAAATATATGACTGTGACATGACATGGAAACGAACCTTACCACCAGTACCCAAAGTTACAGACTGCAGTTATCATATCCTTAATTAGCACTTGGCGTTTGGAAAGTACGTGATGAAAAGAATGCTAGCTTGTGGACATAATTCGAGTTCGCAAACCTCTTTCTGATTCATATACGTGAAATTAAGCTTGTCAACTAATTGATGAATCTCACCAGTACTATATATCCGATCGTTCTCGAAGAAAGATGCGTGCAGATCCATTATAACCATGCATAACTTTGAATCGCGCGTATTATATATATGAAGTCTTAGTTAGGGTTCCACGTTATAGATAAGTATGAAAGGTCTGTGAGTTGTCAACGTACGTACCTCTCTATGTGTATATACGTACACAACCAAAAGCAAGAGATCGATGCTTCAACAAAATTTCATTAGAGTCATGCATGTTTGGCACTCTTGAATGAGCAAGTTCAACACATATATGTAAGTTATCCCTGCTTATATACAGCCTGGGGCGGATCCAGGATGTAAACTTCGTCTAGGCTAATTAGCTAGAGTGGCTAAAAACATTTTTTTTATTTTTGTCAATATTGTTACCAAGATTATTTGTGTCAAGCTTATATATATAGTTATATATACACGATTATAATTATATATCAGGGTCGGTTTTGGCACTACCATGGATACACGACTTGTTTAATACGTGATTAGTGCACTTGAGATTCTGATCGAGCTCTTGCTTTGGCCAATCTGCCTATGATCTTCTCCACCAATTAATTAAAATGCATGGTTGCCCAGAAATTAGGTACGTCTTGTAATTTATAATTGATTATTATCAAACGTTCAAATTAAACCACCCGCTATAGTCCTATTTGTCATCGTAGTTCATAGTGGCCAACTAGTAGAATTGCACTACTTCGATCTGGTTATTAGAGACGCAAAACTTAAAATTTAAAAAGTTTCGTACTTTAAAGTGTTATGTTACACTCATTTTCCATCCACCATTACCGACCATACACTCAACCAGTTAAGGATAGAGTTTCCAAGGGCGATGTTGCTTCTTAATTGAACGTGTCCAATTATATATATATAATGAAGAATTTCTAGCTAGCTAGAAGTTGTTGCTTGATCATCAAGAGAAAGTTTTCCTAGTTTAGAATTGTTTAAGAACAAGTGAATTCTGGTTATTGGGGGATGTAATCGTATCATCTTATCATTCTGATAATTGCATCTTAATTTTTGGGTATATATGCTCTTAATTGCTTGGATCAGATTTGAAACCCTAACTAGCTAAAGATCGAAGCACACGTACGTATATGCTCTTAATTGCTTGGATCAGATTTGAAACCCTAACTAGCTAAAGATCGAAGCACACGTACGTATATGCTCTTAATTGAATCGTATATGGCACGTAACTAGCTAGCCCCCTCTAATGAAACAATAAGAAACAAACACTGTGTGCATGTTTGCCTAAATTCGAGCATTCCCCAGATTTTTCTGGGCTTGCAAAGTTCATCTTTTAGCTAGCTACTGCCATCTTAATTCAGGCTGAAACCAGGTCTGGACCTGAGATTTTCAGACCTGAGTCGAACTCTCAAAGTTGGGTCCTTTAAATGTCGTACAAATTCAGTTTTTTTTTTTTTTTTCCATGTTTGTATAAAATTTTCAATGAAGTAATGCTATAAACTCAAAATCTAACGACCAACAACATTTAATTGTCTTTAATCACCTCTAGTTTATTAATTAAGAACCCTTAATTAATGTTACACCTAATAAAAAGCTATAAAAACAAAATTTGGGTCCTTTTGTCTTCTGAGCCCTGAGTCGATAGGCTAGCTCCTCAGACTACACTCAAGTCCGGGCCTGGCTGAAATGTCCTTAATTGTATACAGATTTTTATTGAGATTCTAAAGGGTTCTCATATATAATCAGGATCTTTTAAAGGTTGCGTATGGAATCTTTGAGTGAGTCATTCGGGATCTATTAAAGTCACATAGAGTTTGTAGTTTTGTAGTGTTTAATTTACGTGGTTGCTTGTGTGTTTACACTTTACAGTAATGAATCTAAGTTGCAATTGTTAGGTAGAAATTATGGGGTTTGAAACTTGACTGTGGGATCATCGATGTGGCTACGTTATCATCGTGTTCAATTGTCAAAGGCACAACAATAATTAGAGAAACTCTGACCATAATATATGTATTGTATTGCTTCACCCACAAGTCTTGACTAACTAGTTGTTTGTACGTGGATAAGCAGCACAGTTTACACTGACAACAGGTTTAGTCGTCGATCGTTATATATCTACCACGTACGACCGCAAGGGTTCAATTTCTGTAGTAATTAGCTCACTTGGGCCAGATTCATATTTCATAGGCTGATGTTAACTCATGGTCATTTCACATAATTTGATTTGAAATATAACACCGAGATGGTGTCCCCCGGCCCTATCTTGGCCTAAGTCCCCCCAATCACCATGGAAATGAAGTAATCAAGTTTAATTCAAAAGTCGACCTTGCCTAAACGATAGTGCGAGTCGGATCTGGCTCCTCTAAAGTGAGAAGTCTATGAAGTTAGTTTAAGTGAGTCGGATCCGACTCCTCTAAAGTGAGGAGTCCATGAAGTTAGTCTAAATTCATAAAATCTACTTTTTTCATCTAATCTAAGAGTTTTAAACATGACACATCACTCTTAGATCAATTTACCCTAAACTGTGATTAACTTACGTTAACTACCGTCAACTACAAAAAAAAAAAAAAAAACAAAGAGCATAAACATCAGTTATATTGAGATTTGACTATGATCTGTGATCAAAGTCTTCAAACCCTAAAACCTAACAAGTAACAAGACTTTGAAAAGCTATTTTCATTTGTTCTGTACTTCAAGAGCATAAACATCTCCATGTACTCCTTTTAATTTGTATATATCACTATATTTGTCACCGAAAACAAGAGTCATCATATCAAATAACTCATGATAATATGGCTCTCTTGATCTTAGACTGTTCCCCAATCGTGAAACAACCCAATATAAAAAATCAAAGATATTGAACTCATATAATCGTGTTACTGTGATTTGGAGGATGGTAATGTAGGGATTCCTATCTTCATGTGAGATTTACAACGAGGCTGAGGTTTTATCGAGAATGAGCAATTTGCCAGATTACTTCTTGCAGACCAAGCCTCTATGTCAGAATCGAAGAACATCTCAATCATCTGTATCTCTCTTCTAACCTATATATTTTACTTCTTCCGTCAAGGCGTTCAAGTCTTATTTTTAGGGTTTGATCACATATCATAGTCAAATTTCATCTAAGTACAATAAGACGCATCAATGTATTCAACATAATACGAAAAACTTGACATCTCATTCGCTATGAAAAGTTGTAAAGCTAAGTGTAGCTATGCACCCACGCAACGCCAATGTAATAGCAGTAACTCATTTTTCAATACTTAATGGTATAAAGGGTTGAGGCTTATTCTATCTATACATAAGAAAGACACATCAATAGCGAAATCAGAATCTGCCACGGGACCTACATGAAATCTCACTCACTAGAAAATGGTGAATTTAGTACCATTGGAAAGGTCTATGTGTTTACTTTTCAGGGACATCAACCATTTGATCATACCTATCATATTGAGTGAGTTATGGCCGTTTTCATACGGAGTAGGACGAATCTGTCCGAGAATCTGATTTTGGCAAAACAGTCAACTTCGACGGGACTTTGTGAATAGCTCCTGATGAACCAGAATGTGTGTAATATACGGTTGGAAATCTAAATGAGTCTAGTTTTCAAAACCATTTATGTCACACCATAGTCCTTAAGTTATTTTACGATTATTTACTTTGGAATTATTTTAGTCTTTTATCGTATTAAGTAACCGTTTACTGTTAAGAACCTTAAAGTTGACTTTTTCTTCCGTTTGGAATTTGGGAAAACTTTCTTCATGAAAGTTGTAGAGGACGTGATTATGAGTTCGTAGACATGCTACGCGTTAAAATCGGAATTAGCATAGAAAAGTTATCAATTAAATGGTAAAGTTTTGAGTTGGTAAAAATGGGTAAAAATTTGTAGTGGGTATATTTTGTTGGGTATAAGTGATGTACCGGGTAGGGGAAACAGCCCGAGCCCATTCTTTTCTCTCTTTTCTTTTTCTTTCTCTTCCTTCTTCCTTTCCCCCGAGCTTTCTGAGCCTTCTCTCGCCGGAAACTCCAGCCACCAGCTACCGTCGTCCAGCTAGCAACCGGCCGCCGCTCCAGCCCAGTTCGGACCCCCGCCACCTTCTCTCTCTCCTCGGCCTAGTGTCCGAGACGGTAGTGCCGCCGGAGAGGAGAAAAACCCGCCGGAACGCCGACTGTCTCTTCGCCGGAGCTCCGTCCTCCGGCCATCATAGGCCGAGATTTTTGGCTCAACTTGTAGCCCTCATCAAGGTGAGTAATCCCTCAAAAGAAATCGGTCTAATTCGATCTTATTAGGGTGAAATGTATAATTGAAGTTCTAGGGATTTTATGGATGTTTTGGTTCGATTATCCTGTTAGCCTTAGAATTGGACTAAGTGCTAGTTATGGAAGTTGCTGGGGATGATGAGAGGATTATTCTGTTAAAATTTGGTAGCCATTGGAGGCCGCCGCCCCTTAGGGGCTGTTTTTCATGTTTTTAAGATGGTATTAAGGAGAGGAGTTTAATTAAGTATAGTTTGGAATTTTTGGAGGAGTTTTGTTAATGTTGGGGATTTTTCCATGGTTAAGGATTTTGGAGGTGATTAGAATGGAATATCGATATTTTGGTTAGCCGGTTTTAAAATGCTTATAAGGCTAATTTTTGGTTATCGGTGATGGTGGTGAATTTTTAGTTATAATGGATTAAAGATGGAGAAAATAGGCAAGGAATAAATTGATTTTAGACCCTTAATTTTATGGAATTATTTATTGAAGTTTTAAAGTTGTATGAGAAATAATATTAATTATTGTTCAGGCCGTGAGGAGAATCATTTGGAGGAAGCCTCGAGTCGTCGGCAGGCCTAGCCGAGCACTGTGAGTGGACCTTTGATTTATATGTCACGCATGCACTAAAGTTATTTAATTTCAAGGGCATATTTGAAATTTAGTATTTTCTTAGGATTAATGAGTTTCATTTGTTATTTGGGAACTCTCTTGCTCATTTCATTTGACATGTGGGACATGTCAATTGATCTTTTATATTTGGTAATCTATTACACCCTAAAAGGGTTGACTGATATTATTTATCGCTAGCTAACATTATTTAGCGGTCCTCATCATATGTGAGTAGAGCGCTTAGCGTTGGACGCTATTATAGTCCTACCAGCGGTCCTTATCATATGAGAGATAAGCGCTTAGCGTGGGACGTTATTATCACCTGGGAGGCAACCGATCGGTTTATATAAATATATATTATTGTTAGTTAGCCATTATTTAGCGGTCCTCATCATATGAGAGTTGAGCGCTTAGCGTGGGACGCTATTATAATCTATTTAGCGGTCCTCATCATATGTGAGTATAGCGCTTAGCGTGTGACACTATTATAGCCTGGGAGGCTCATCGTATGGTGAAATATTTTCCCTATTTGTTTTGATTTATTGAGAACCAATGTGATTGGTTCATTGTTTTGGTTTATAATTATTTTTCGAGAAGATTTCAAGAGTGGCATGCATAAATATTTTTCTCAATGGAAAAATATGGGAAAAGCATAAATTTTGATTTCAAGGCTTTATTAGTAAGTCAATATTTTTATTTTATATTTTTTTCCACTCACTCTAACGTTTTAAATGCTTCTCCCCTGGGCCTTTCGTTTTTAAATGCCCAGTCTGCAGAGTTCGGTTCGGCGAGGATAGGAGGTGTGTCATAAATCCCCACCTCATCCAGTTTTCCCATATAGGTTACCGGTTTAACCTATTGTGTTGTTTCTCTCATTTTCCTAGTAAATGTTTTGATAATTATGAGATGGTTTAAGTGTGTTAAGAACTGATGAAAAAAATTCAATTGTTTATGTTTATTTGAGAGATTATATTTATGGATGTTGTTTGGGAATTAGTGTGAGTTGGGTTTGGTGATTTCTCTTACAAGTAGGGTTACTCATTTTCAAAGGAGGTTATGCCAAAATTTTTGGTAGAACTTTTCTTGAGATGAGTTCCGCAGGGTTTATCCCGGATTTCAACTGGAAATCCGGGGTAGGTCCTGACAATTTACGTTTTGTTCATATGTATTTCCTAGAGGAAGTTATGGCTGTTCTAGTAACTGAAGGTCATGTTGTGCGAAAATCTAATTTCCTAAACGAACTTATGTTTTGAGTTCACAAGCGGCCTTCTCCTCAAGATCTAAGTGTAAAAGATTATGTTTGAGGACAATACAGCATGATCTAGTTAATCATTGCCCAATACCACATTTGAAGACATGTTAAAGAGCATTGTCATGCTAAGTTATTGAAATTTCTGTGATTAGTAAGAAGAGCCCTATGATTGATGTAAATATCAGGGGGAGGTGCGAACTTTAGGGGGAGTCTAGCACATACATGTTACTATCAAATGTGAAGGGTGCGTTGTACTCTTTTTCTCCTACGATCAATGTTTAGTTTTTCTCCCACATGGTTTTTGTTCCTTGATGAAGTTTTTAACGAGGCGACATATCAGCACCACCGGCATACCGGCACGCGGCACAAGGGAGTGTTCTAGGATATTTCATATGTGTGTCTTAGCCTTATGTCATCAGGATATGTAGTTATAATATGACTATGTATTTCTTATCATTACCATATATTGGAATTTTGTAATTACTCATATAAAGGGCTCATATCAATGAATAAGATTATGTTTCTCTTACTGTCTATTTCTCTACACTTTACCCTTCATCACTTTATTTTTTTATTTTTGTAGTTGATGGCAGTTAACGCAAGTTAACCACGGTTTAGGGAATTGATCCAAGTGATGTGTCATATTTGGAGCCCTCAAATCTTAAATCTCTAAGCCGATCGAGCATATACCGGGAATTTGAATTACAGTGTATATGGGAATTACTCGAGAGGGAATTGTAAGCAATATATGGGAACTTGAAAATGGCACCGGCCACCCCCTCCAGAGCACAAAACGTCGGCGTTTTATTAATACGTGTTTAGGTTGATTGTGGATTCAAGACGATGGTGGAAGTTGGATAGTGGAAGTTGGAACAGAGGCCAGGGTACTGGGCGGAGCAAGCTTTCTCGATTTTCAGAAATCTTGGGGTAAATGAAAAGTTATAAAACTAAATAATTTCTGTGGGCTAGACGGACACATGGCGCGTCTAGGCGGTTACAGGTGGGCTTAGGGGCTCCACCTTTAAAGAGTAAAAAGAGGACCCATAGAGCTAAATCAATTCGGCCCACTACTACCACCCGGTGTTACTGAATAGTTCATAAGCGAAACGCTGTCGTTTTGATGATTCATTATGCTTCTCCAGTTCTTTCACCTTTTTGTGTTCTAAGAAATGGATGAAACGACTTCGTTTATTGAGAGTCTAGCAAGACACTAGTTTATTGGCATCTCTAACTCAAGTCATCATCTCTAGGGAAGTAGTTTTGAACCTCCTCATGATCTCTGTACCTCGGCGCCGAGCATGTTGGTCAAAACTGGTCCTGTAATTAGGACCACCACATCACTGTAGGTGACATTAGCATGACCAAGTAGGCTAGGCTCATGATGAAACCTCTCAGTAATCTTCACGGGTTTGAAACTCTGAACCAGAGCGTAAAATATTTAGGGTTTATACCTGGAGGAAATTTTACAAATAATACCTCAATTACAAATCATTTATCACATTGGTGTATAACTTTAAAACTATTAGATTAGTACCCCAACATTAAAATTCGACCTACTATCAATACATGCTGTCTTTAACGACGTTAAGCCTTTATTTTATTTGAGATATTTCGTCTCTTGTTGTTTTAGATGTACTGGGTTTCTTCGTCTTTAGAGCAGGCAACTGCTCTCTCTCTCCTTTTCTCTTCTTCCCCCTCACTCCTTTGTACTCCAAACAAACTTCAGTCTTACACACTTATAGGTTTTTGTTTTGGTTTAAAACTTTAAATTATCAATTTGTTTGTTGGGTTTTTATATGAAACACGAATGGTGAGGGATATGAGTTTATTGTATTGCATATAGTTAAAAATGCTTTCTGGGTTTTTGCACGGATTGAGCCAGAGAGTTTTTGGGTTTTTAGCACGGATGGACCCAGAAAAAAAAAATCATGCAGGCACAGCCAAAAATAAGAAAGAGAAAATGAAAGGACGAAATTGTCCTTGAGATAGTTTGCACAATGATAGACTTGACACTATTATTGACGGAGGGTACGTTAATTATTGAGATTAAATGTTGAAGTACCGATCTAATAGTTTTTAAATTTGGGACATCAAAAATGATACACCTATAATTCGGGTATTATTTATAAAGTTTCCTCTTATAGCTGGGTGCACTCGAGTATGCATGTAAGAGTTTTGCAGTGTCTCTGAGTCGACAGAGATATTAATAGAAACAGACGAAGAAGTCAAGAACACTATTAATTGGGGAAGGCCGTGTGAGATTGACTTCACAATGTATCAGTTTCAGGCTAGCTGAGCGAGGTCCCAATAATTCTGAGACTACTGCATGCATCATGGCGAGGTACAATAATCACTTAAGACATGAGAATTAGAATTCTGGTTTTGGTGTGATTCTGGGAAGGTTTGCACAGACAGACAAATGGAGGAGAGGGTTGCTTCGAAGAGAGACCTACCTAGGGCTCTGTGATCTTGTTCTTTCTCTATCTCTCTGAAGAGAAATTGAATGATTTTATCTCTTGCAATGTGTATATGGAAGGCTGGGATTTACCAGAGCTAGCTGGGCAAAGGGAATTCAAATATATATGGTCAAACTCGATCGCTTCCATAGTTCCACAGTGGTTTAAATTATCTGACAGTAGTGATACTGGTCTTGTACAACATGGTGAAAATAAGAGTTATTCTGGATAGCAGAAATTAACAGCGAGTGATCAATGAAAGTCAGAAAGAGGTAGAAGACAACAAGAAGAAGAGAACAAATAATAGAGAGGAGATTTCTGAATCCCAAGAAACAAATCATCATTATGCCTAGTGTTTCTCGATTCAGTCCTATACCTTGAATGAGACCCATCACCTTATTTTTCCATTAAAGACCTTATTATACCAACCAGCCTTTATTTCCTTCTGTGAACCATTCCTCGTTATAAATAGCTGCCCTTCATCTCCTACCTTGTTTCACCAGCACTACTATATCAGTATCTCTTTCTCCTGGCCTCATTCTTCTCCTTCTTCCTCATCTTCTCTGCAGATTTTTTTTGCTTCGAGTCTTGACCATGGCTCTCTGCTTGGTGGCCCTTTTGTTCATGGGGAAAGAGAAGCATATGAAAACACTAACGAAAGCATGGAATTAGAAGTCATGGCGATATCTCTCCTGAGCTTATTCTTGTTATATGCATTCTCTTCTTTTCTGAACTCCACGAAGAATGTTCGAGTTTTCTTGACCTTGCAAGCCCGAAAATGCTCTGCCTCAAGTCTAGATTTCACTCGATCTTCTTTAGAAACCAATATATGCAACCATTCGTTTCGGGTTCGTGGTAGTTCTTCTCCCCCTCCTATCCCTCCTGAGCTCTGTATAGGTTGCAGAATAATTAGGGAAGTGTTTTGTTTGGTCCTTTTGTGGTTGATTTATGCTTAGTTTGATATCCATTGAAATGTATCTAATGTCTACATGTACTCTAGAATCGATGTATGAAATCTTCTCCTGGAATTGTAAGATTAATTAATATAGGTTTCTACGTTTTGAAATTTTACTCTGCTTCTCCTTGGGTTAAGTTTATATTTGCATGTACTTATGTTGTGGACAATCATGGATGAGGCTATCAATATCATCTTACAAAAGATGAATTTATGAAGAAAAACTCTCAAGTTCGCATCTAGACCTCCATTTTCTTTAATCTTTTTCATATGATAACTAATTCACTTGATCAAATGAGTACTTAATGACCAATACGTCGATGCATGTCATTCCCAGAACAGGAAAACAAACTACAAAGATTATTGTCAAGCCCAACAAACGTACCTTTGAGAGTTTGAGGACATATAGTTGTTTTGGCCACACCTATAAATCTGGGTATGCAAAGTCTCTTTTAGTCGTTGCGAGCGTGCCACCGCGCGGACGCAGAATGTAGTGATTGTAGTAGCGGGGTGCGCTTAACCTTCTGCTTCAAGTGACTGAGGATGAAGAGAGCACCAACTCCACCGCAGGGTTCTTCATATTCGCCTTGCGTATCGGGCAAGGACTTACAGTAGTCCGCCTGAGCGTCACAATATCGATACTCGACGTGAGATCGAGTAGAGCTTCAATTGGAAAGGAAGGGAAAAAGGGCAAAGCTCCGGGGAGCTTGTAAAGAAAGAGCTAAGGCGAGATGCTTTAGCACTGAGTTCGACTAGGTCGATTGTATTTTTGTTGAGTTGTTTAGTGTGTGTGTAGAGAGAATCCTCGAACTCCTTTATATAGAGTTATTTAGGGCCACATGTATTGGCACAAAGCATGTCAAAGACTTGTTGAAGTCTTCAACGTTATCGCAAACAGTCCTTATCAACTCTTCGTCGTTGCTCTTCTTGAAGGTAGTAGAGTTGGTTTAGGATGTCTCCTTGTCATGGACGTTGTGCATGGATCACATATAGCTTAGGATGATTGCATCCTTACTTGATTACTTCTCTCATCCATGCACTAATTGCATTTGCAATATATATACATGTAGATAAGATAACTTTGATAGCCTCTCATGTCCAGGAGTCCAGGACTTCTAGGCGAAGTCTTCCACTTCACATGCAAGCATAATCAAGACAAAAGAATCTATGCGAACGCTGTCTTTCTTCGCTTGCAAGCACTTTTGTTCGCATGTGAACTCTTCTTCGCACACAATCCATCTCGCATGCAACCTCTATTCTTCGCATGCATATAGACTCCACCATCAATTAAGCATTGGACCAAGTCAACCTGAATACCTTGCGTCTCCTAGTCCTTCTATGCGAAGTCTCCTCCTCTCAAGCGAACTATACATTTAGCTCGCATGACTTTGTTGGCAGGCCATCACTCGCAAACCCATTATTTCGGGCTCGCCAGTGTGACGTGGATCATGAATTTAATTAATATTCACTTAGAAATTTACTACCCAATAAAATATTAATTTAGATGTAAACAATAGTCTCAAAATTGTCGACGACACTAGCTAAGAGTTATGCTAACTTGTTATATATGAATATCTACGTTACATGTAATAAGCAAAGGAGGGCCAAATTATATATTCAAAGAGCACTAGCCACATTCACATGGCAGCCACCGGAAAATGGTAGAGCTTACCGGTTGGATCCATAAAAAGAAGGTTTCAACTTGGCAAGTATCAAACAACAGCTCTACATGACTGCGGCATCCATCAGAGAAGAATGTAGTGTTTTCAGAAACCTGTATGTTGATTGGATTTAGAGTGTTCAGTGTTCACTCTAGCTTATTGCCTAGAAAAGAACATGTCAAGGAATAGCAGAGCTGCATATCGGAAGATCGTGAAGTTTTAAGCATGGACATGCTGCTTGCTAAATCAACGATACAATCTTCTCGGCAAGGATATATAGTATTTCCTACATCTGCCCCCGATATGTACATGCATGTATTCAAACCATAATGGTAATATGTTTCTTAATCTCTAAAAGATAAATATTTTATTATGCGTGCGGTTATTGAGACTTTTAAATTTGTTCACTTGACCTCACTCTATTATGAATTATTAAATGATATATTTATTCTCTTACATACAATGACTATTAATGACACTAATTAAACAAAAAGTAATATTACATTTATTCTCTCTAAACTTTTTAATTCAATAATAATGGATTAATGCATTTTATCATTTTCCTTATTGATTTTTATTTTCTAGTTTTAGCACATACTTATTAAAACATTTATATATTTATATTATCATACATGTGCATATGCGAAGTGAAAAAATATTTTTACAAAAATCAATTATTAAAAAAAAAAAAAATAACTATCATAATATTTTTACAAAAATCTATCAATTATTAAAATAATTTATCATCATGAGGTATAAAAACAAAACATATAAACTTACAAAAAAAAAATAGTATATGTAAAATAGAAATACAAAAGTAACAAAAATATAGAATAATTCATGTAAGAACATTTTTTTGATGATGGATAAATAAAATTTGAGACACAATCCTTGTTTTTTTTTAAATTTTTTTAAGAGAATAATATTCTTCATGATTCGAATGAACTTTTCTCGAAAATTGATGTCATTGAAAATTATTTCTTACAATTTGATCAAAAAATGAATGTCTAGTGACATTTTATGCAAAATAAAAAATGCCAAAAATAAAGAAAATCAAGGTCGGGAATGGAGGTTTGTGTTCAAAAGAAAAAAGAAAAAAAAATTAAAGAATGAAAGTCGGGAATAGATGTTCGCATGCAAAAAAAAAAAAGAATTAGAGGTATAGTGAGTGAATAAGAGGTGTAATGAGTAATATATTAATATATATATATATATATATATATATATATATATGTGTGTGTGTGTGTGTGTGTGAATTACATAAACAAAGCTATTTTAGGAATTTGAAAGGAGGTCTAATGAGCAAATGTTTATATTGAAAAGTAAAATGGAGGTGTAGAGAAAATGAGAGGTATACTGAGTAAATTTAGAGGTCTCAATAGCCGCACTCTACTCTTTTACGATCTACGCAAATGGTTTATACGAGTAATTACGAGTCATGAAAATAGTTGCGCTTTCAACTTACCCTTAGCCTTATGGCACAAAACTCGGTCAAAGTGTCAAGCCATGGCAAACAAGCTTTTGAGAGACGTGGATGCCAGCTTGAAGGGATGACTATTATAAGGGTCGCGCGACTTTACAAAATCGACTAGGGTAGAATTTGGAACCCAATCTAGAGAGTGAGATTACTCAGGGTGAAAGAGTTCTTCAAACTTCATGAACTGCCCCATTTGTACCGCCGCAAGGTACGTCGGCATATCATATGGGCACCACTAGAAATTGGTTGTAGAAGTTTGTGAGATGGAAGGCTGAACAAGTAGAACGTAAGAGATAAGACTATGAAAAAGAAAAACGTAAAGGATCTAAGAGCTTCCCGATAGAAATTGCAATTGTGCTCCCTCACTTTTTTTTTTTTTTTTGGAATGAGATTACATGCTGCTTTATGAGCGTACAACCTTCACACACATTAGTAACTTCTTTGATTTTTGGTTATCGATCCTGCATCTTCTTTTATTTGATGTAAATGTTCAAGTCTTTGATGCAGCTCCATTTTTCTTGCACTCTCAGCAGCATACTTGAGAGTCCGAAAAGAACTTTTGTTCCTCTTCATTTAAACTTCCACCATCAATTTCCTATTGCTCCCTCTCTTGGAGATCTTGCAAGTGTTGTCACAAAAATGTAGGTGATAAGAGTGCTCAATGAGCTATCAAAACACTAAGCAAATTTTAATCAAGATTCATTTGAAACCAACAATAAATCTTTGATGAACATTTTTCCATTTTTAGTTTCCACAACAATGTTTCCTTCGCTTTTTATATCCACCAACATTTCATTTCTCATATTCACTTTTTATTGTTGTTATTGTAGCAGTCAATGTCATAGAGAAGGTTGGCATTTGCAGGCATATGCTTATGACTGCAAAACACTATCAACAAGTCACACATTCTAATACACCGCCATGGTTGCAACATAGTTAATACTAGAACGTGTTGGTATCACATTGTTCTTCAATGCAGTTAGCTTGTTGATGCTAGTCATGTTACCCTTGTAGTTTCAGATTCTTTTTGACATGACCGAACTTGTAATAAATTCCACATTTTGGTTTCCCTTTAGACTAATTTCATACATATGAAAGTATGAAACTTAGTACATATTGAACATTTAGAATAAGTTGAACTATTCCTCCCCTCATTGTTTTACTTCACTACCTTCTTTTGTAAAAATGAGAGAAATGAGATCGTAATTTTTAATTTCAAAAATATATCCGGCCTGTAGTTTATTGTAATATTTTTTTTTTCTTTCATATTTTCTAAACCAAAAACGACGAGGAATAAACTTAGTAAATGACAAGTAAAACTTTCGCTATCAATTTGAAATTATAAATAGCAGCAGTCTCGCACTCTCTGACTGTCTCTCTCTTTCCCTCCTCCTTCATGGCCTCTCGCTCAGATTGCTCATCGCTTCTCACAAACCCGAGCCGGAGCCCGTCCCCGATCTCTGGCGGTACGATTTCTCATCTAACTCCTCTCTAGCTCGGCATTTCTGTATTTTGCTTATACTTCTCTGCTTACTTTCTTCGTCTCAGAATCGAATTAGGGATTTTGTTTGCTCTGTTCTTAGTGCTGACTTTCTCAAACGGGCCTTTGACTGCAATGCTTTCATGTCTCCGGCGAAATTTCGCTTCGCATCTGTGCTTGGTGTTAGCTTTTTCTTCCGTTTCATTTCTGTGTTTTTGGCTTTGGATTTCATACTGGAGAAGATGAGAAGCCTAGTCTATTTCTGTTTCGTTTTACAGATGCTATCTTGTTTTATTTGTATTCCTGATCTTTACTTGCTCTTATGGCTTTATGATGGTTCATCCTTCTCGTCTTGTTTGAGAGATGCTGAAAGAGTAGATATTTTGTAGTGCTTTCTACTCTTTAATCTCATTTTCGAAAGTATATCGGCAACGATTGATTGCTTTATTGCTGCTATAGTTGTTTATTTCCTTTGTTTTCTCATGAAGAGCTGCGATTATTTGTTTTATATTTTGTCTGCAAATTGCTTGTGCTTATTATATGGTACTTTTATTAGTCTATGTATCTGGAAATCTTGTCATTAAGATTCTGATTTGTTGTCCCCTCCTTGCACCATGCTGTGTTTAGCTCTGTGTGCTTGTTTCATTACAACGGTATACAAAAGCATTATCTTCACAGCAGAGGGCATCCTTGGTTGAAAATTCAAGACAGAAGCCTCAGGACAGAACACGAACTTTGACGGATGTAAGTTTGTCTTGACACCAAATGCTTCTGCCTTTTTCATTCTTTCAGTTTGATGCATCTTATCTCTTATTTGTTCCTCCAGACTGTATGCAACTATCAGTATGATAGAGATCCTATGCTTACTATGTGCGCTATCTCTATGGAGTGACAGTTGACTCAGTCTGAAGGGCGTATTCTTGATACTCCAAATGTAAAAGAAATTGTTAAAAACATATAAAATCATGTCCTCTTCACAGAATCTATCTGTCAGTCCTCTTTTTAATGCATTCCTTCTTTTGATGAACAGGTAAAGGTAGGTAACAGTGAGGACTGCACCCCCACTTTCAAGGAACGATGGAACTTCAACAACAAGGTATTGTTTGTTTTAGCTTTTAAAAGTCATCTATCAGTTAGCCTGTTAGCTTGTAAATGTTATTGTTGCTACTCGAGCTTGATGGTGCTCTTAATTCTCTATTCTTCCAGACACTTTTGAACCTTCTCGCATTGACTGCTGGATTGTTGTCAACTTTATAGCACACTGTGATACTAGCCATATCTCGAGGGAGCTTATCAACTCTGGGAGGAAAAAGTGCATTGTAGGTTGCACCCTTTTGAACTATAATTCTAACTATCTAGAATGTACTGATTCTGATCTCTCTCTCTCTCTCTGCAGCTTATTGAGCATCCCTTTACGTTGCTTGATGAAGAACCACAGTCTAGAAGACAAAGCCCTGTTATAAGAGTTGAAAAGATGTTTGAACTAATTCAAACTAAGCTTCCAAATCCACCTGACTTCGTTCTTTGCGTTTTACCAGAGGAAAAATTCTGATATTTATGGTATGGTTTTGTTATTTACAGTGGCATTCCAACTATCCATTCTAGTGATCATATAATCACTATCTGATATCCTACGTGTTACAGGGCCGTGAAAAAAGAGTCTCAGTGATTTCGGGATTGTCACACAATGCATTTTTCCTGCCAAGATTAATGCAGTACCTTACCAATCTGAAAATCAATTCCAAGGTAAGAACAAAATCTTGATATTTTGTATCTCTACTTTTTCTAGTTTGTGGACACTATTGATTGATTCCGGCTGTTTACCTTATAGCTTGGAAGAATTCTTTGTTGGCACTAGAATACTCCTCATGCGTCCCTCTAATGAAAGATACTCCTACGATGGTTTTGGGGATGGATGTATCTCATTGGTCTCCTGGTCGATCAGACATTCCTTCTGTTGCTGCGGTATTAACAAAGCTAGTTTCTTTCAATATTTATTACCTACCAATTGTTGCTTGCTTGTAAAGTCAATTTTTTTGGAGCATACAGGTTGTAGGCTCTAGAAGTTGGCCACTTATTTCAAGGTATAGAGCAGCTGTTAGAACCCAATCTCCTAAGCTAGAAATGATTGATGCTCTGTACAAGCCACTGGCAAATGGAAAAGATGATGGTATTATCAGCTACTGAAAGATTATGGTATTATCAGGTATTGAAACAAAAAACTTAAAAATCTGTACCTGTAGACTATGCTTAGACATATAGATTGTTAACACGAAAGAAATGTCCAATATAGAACCCCTTGAAACTTGAAAGTGTTCAGAAGTCTCCACCCGAATCTATCATAGGAGTTTTGCCTTTTCATTTAGTGGACCAAAAGTTGTGGGTTTACTTACATGTAAACTTAAATGCAACCCAATTACATATTTAAAATATGAGAAGTTCATTTATTTGAAAGTACCAATTCTAGTATACTGGCTAATGCTTGAACTTGTTACAGGGAACTGCTTGTCGGCTTCTATAAGACAAGCAATGGATGCAAACCAACTCACTTTATCGTCTTCAGGTATCACAAGATTTAGTTGGTAATGTAGTTTTGTTTTGTTGGTATTTGAAAAGAATGCTCGTCGTCATGTTTTGGTCTCTCAAAGAGAACCAATGGAAGGGATATCTGAAACATCCATCATCTTGCTGTAGCTTCATATTAGCTTTAAAATCACTAAATGTATTTTCAGGTACCAGAGTATTTTGAAATAAGTGGCCAACATCCATGATCTGCTATTTTCAGGTACCAGAGGAGTACAACTGCAATCTCTATTGGTAAGCTTTTAAACTCTCTTTCTTTTTGTTTTCATAGCCCTTCTGTTCTACCTGTAAAGCCTTTGCTTCCATTTCACTAACTTCTACAACCATTTTTCCTGTGGCACCCACCTTGCTGCAGCACAAATGGGGCAGTTCATGAAGTTTGAAGATCTCTCGGACACCTCATCCTGGAAGGGCATTGTCACTTCATGATAGAGCATCCCAGTATAGGAGCTCCCTTGGCTTCATGAGAAGGTCCAGGGCTCCATGCTTTTGCTGAGGTCTCCCTGTTTCTAATTGCTAGCTCTCTTTGTGAATATGACCAGTGCATCAGCTTTTTGACTATAAATATACCATCGGCCGTAGAGGAATAGTAATCTAATGTAAGCACCAGTGTATGACAAACCCCAGCTTTACTTGTATATGGGGTAGAAAGAGATATAAGCATATACGGTAGATTAGCCAACTCCTTGGTCTTGTTGTGGACAAATTTTGAGGCCTTTATTCATGTCCCAGCAGACTCTTGAGTTATGCTTGCTCAAGAAATATCTGTCTCCCTTGTTCTGGGTATGACAGGGACTTGCTTAAGTTGTATGGAACCGTCATTGCTGTCATTCATTCGGGGGATTTTGACTTAAGTTTAGGGATTTCGTGGATTTATTAAGATGGAAATTTCTCCATTTTGTTTACTTCTCGGTCTTCTTGCTGTCTTTGGTCTAGTTCTAGGCTTCTAGCTGAAGACCCGCCATAGAATTGAACTAAAGGAAAGCCACTACTGGTAAGTAAGACAGATGCTTGTTATTGCGTCCCAACAAATAAGCCATCCAAGTAGCCTTAATTGAAACTGGTACATGCTTGTTGCTATTTGCATCCGCCGTATTTGGCTAGCAGTAACTGACAGCAGACCAAGTAATGTACTTACAAGTTACAACAATGGTTGCTCGAAAACTTAGGTGTGGCTGAAATCCTATGTATCTGTTTAAACCCTAAAGCCTACCCCTTGACATGTTTCATGTATTTAGATTGAAGGCAAGCCATGCAACTTTTTTAGCAAATGAAGTTCTTTCTTTCTTTCTTTCAGAGGAAGAATGGCCGGAATCCGGTTAAGTTGGATGGGCAGACACTCACACACTAAATTTTCTTTAGACTCGAAATCTACTTTAGCGACTAGCATTATAATAAGATCACAGACTACATAGCACTCATAATCTCATCCCAACTCTTAAGTATTTACAGAATTGAATCAACTCACTTCTGCATTGTCTAACGGCAGGCACAGTCATCGAACAAAGTTTCTTGCACTACAAAATTATGTGTCTCATTTAGGTGAACATAAAAGAGGAGGAGGGCGAGGAGCAACCATTTACTCCGGTGTTCTTTCATCGAGGAACAATAACTCAAGGTATTTGGTTTGCCATCTACTAATTTTTTTTCCTTTACTAATGCTAACTGAAATCTAATTTGCTGCTCCAATATATGACAAAAAAATGAAAGCACAGCTGGTTTCTTTATCAATCTTTCCCATCTTCTCTCTATTTTTTTCCCCTCTATATATATATATATATATATATATATATTGTTTTAAAGGATGATCAGCTCTATATAACCCAAAAGAAAAGAACGACCAGCTTCCAGTTGAATTGGGTAGACACTCACAAATCACACCTATGAAAAGCACACGAAGATGTGCGTCAATGTGTTCACTCATTTCAACACGATTCATAGATGTATCATGTGTAATCACTTAATTTTTCTTTTTCTTTTTTACTTTAGTAGACCAAACTATCATACTTACGACATTAAAACATGCAGAACCTAACCATTGAACTGGCCCACAGCTTGAAGAAGATTTGTTCCATATTTAAGCATTCCAGTCACATTTGTAGGCAACTGTGATCCAGTATCCTGATATAGGAAAAAAATAAAAGCAGAATGGTAATAAATACTAGGATAAATCAAAATGCTATGCCTAACAATCATGGAAACAAATTTGTGACCATTTCAAAATGCAGTTGCTCAAACTAACAACCACAACTTGAGTCTTGAGTCCAACTCATCTGTGCAAACACAAAAGGGGAGCAAAATTTTCACATGATCTTCTTGATCTCAAGCTACATTTCTAAGTGAATAGGTTGTGTTGTTAATTTGATGAGTGACTAATCCTTCTGGTTGTGATTGAACTATGTTTTCTCTTGGTCAGTTTGGTTTTTACACAAAACAAAAGTTGGTTTGTCAAAAATGATAGAATATCAGAATACGTAGGATGAATTCAAAATGCAAAATTAGGAAGGGAACAGAGTCAAATATACATTTCCTCATTGGTGTCCCTCCCATAACGGTGATACCCATATATTACCCAAGGGATGACAAAGCGTCTCGGCAAAAAACAATAGGGCTGTACCCAACAGTCCATTGCATATACACAGAATAAGCGGTGGCTCTGCCTCTCTGCCACTGCAGGAGCTCGTACTGTGGTGGTGGCATTTGCACCCAAAACACTGCTCTGATTACAAACAAAGGATCACCAGCACCCTAGTACTATTCTGCTACCTTGTCCCACGTCCCTCCCATAAAAGACCGAACTGCCCCTCGAACCCTAAACCCCTGGTCTTCGTTGTACCCAGCACTGCCAGGTTTTCTCCTCTCAACTCTCAAGGGTAAGTTTGAGATCTGCTCCACTTCCTCTTGAATTTTAGACATTTTGTATATCTACGTTTGTTTTGCTATTTTAGGAGGGATCCAAGGCTAGCATTTTTTTTTGTTTTTAAAAATTATCTATCAGTTATAATCTCTTTCTTATTTTCTATAGCATCTGATTTTGATATTGGAGTAGATTGCCATTGTTTGCAAAGAGTTAACCCTTTCATTACCAACTTCTTTTGGGACCATATACTTCTATGTGCATATTCGTAAGTCATTTATGCTGTGGAGCTGTTAACCACGATCTTGTTTCATCCTCCATTAGAAGTTTAGAACTAAGAAGGACCAAAATAACATTGTTCCAAACGTAAATTTCAATATCGCAATCCATCGAAAGTATATATAGGGACCAAAAACACAATGATCTGTATTTTCTTAAACACAAATTTAGTATTGCGATCTAACTCACAGGGACCAAAAGCACAATGATCATTCTTTGAAAGAAAAAAAAAGGTTCTTTTAAGTTGTTTTTGAATCGTTAGAAGACGAAACAAAAGTTAATGAAGTTCATATGTTATATGATGATAAATAGAATAAATAATAAAATGAAAACAATTGTTGAAGGAATTTACATTTCTATTCTTAATGATGTATCTTGACCGAATCTTATCATTATTAGACTAAAATATCTTTTAGATATCTATCCCTGATTTACAGGGATTCTCTATGTAATACTTATATAAAAGCCAATCTATGAATGAATGAGTAGACTTTTCTCTCTCGTATTCTTATACTCTACAACATGTTATTAGACTTGGTGCCCTAACCAAGAGATAATAAGCAAACCATCCCGAAAAAACCCTAAAACCTTCGAAAACCCAAACTTTTTTCCAAAACCCTAATTTGCCCGTTTCGTTTTTCCCGATTTCCGGCCTGATTTTTTTCTGTCCACGGCCGGAATTACATATCCACAGAAAACCTCGACGTCCTGGTTCCAACCCCACCGGTATCACCCCGAGAACAGGCCGGAAAGTTCCTGAACCGGCTGTCGGAATTTTCCAGACCGCTGCCGCCACCGACCACCGGTTCACCGCCTTCCCTTGCTCCGATCGACTTGATATTTGAACAGCAGCTTCCTCTTCCAGTGGTGCTCCTCCTCTCAAAATTTCAGCTCTAAAATCGAAGCATAAGTAGGTGAAAATTTGTTTCTCCTCTCGGCAGCCTCTAGAAACCAAAGTTTTCAAGATTGCTTGTCTTCCAAGGAAAGCCAGAAAGGTTCCCAACCCTCGGTCGAAGCCTGCAATCGACTCAAACTCATCAGAGGTAAATTAATAATTAAGGTTACTGCTTTCCGAATTTCAATTCATAGTTCGGGCTTAGTAGCATTTCTATCTATCCCCTCTCTATGACGAGATTGGGTTTTGGGGGGGGGGGAATAGGGTTTGAGAATTTTGTTGGGACTACCATCCTCTATTAAAATTTGTGACTACGACATACGCGTCACCATATATTTGCGACTGCGATTACGCGTCGCTGCGACAACTGTGAGCGTCGCCTACAAGGGAAGAATCGATTCTGACTGCGATTACGCGTAACCTACTTTTATTTGCATCGATTTTATGATTATATCATTGGTTCACTAATTCCAATCCCCTTGTCTTTTGTAGATGACTGCGCCTCCAAGGCCTGAGTTTGAGATCCTCGATGTACGAGGCAATAATTACCTTCAATGGGCATCCGATGTTACACGATTGTTCGTCGGAAAATGATTTACTTCCCTATTTTTCCTTCTGATGGCCCAGATGTGGTTCCCAGTGAGATGATCAAAGCTCAAGCCCTCATGTTCTTGAGGCGCCATATCCATAAGGAATTGAAGATGTAATATCTGATGATAATGGATCCCAAAGAACTGTGGGACGACTTGAAGCTCTGCTTTGATTACGTACATGATGTACAGTTTCCAGCGTTGTCGGCAAGATGGCAAACCATCCGCCAACTTCTATTGCATTCAACTCAGCTCCATGGTCTTCCTTGCTTTCATTGCGGCTCTAATGCCCATATGCACGAAGATTGTCATGCCAACGAGGATGTTAGAGACACCTACAGAAGACACAAGCAATACTTGGCTCAAGAAGCTAACTTTACTGGGGGAGATGACATTGGTGCTGAGTCTTCCACCAATCTCACCATAGCAGATTTCGTAGCGAAGAAGCAAGCTAGTCCTGCGCACATGGATGCTACCGATTTTGATTAAACTCTTTTAATTAGATATTTTTTTCTCTGCTATTTTCTGTTTGGCACTTGTTTAGCCACAGTTATTTTTGACTTTTCAGTTAGTTTTTATGGAATTAAACATCATTTGATATATTTTTCAGTTGACATTAATAAAATCTCTCATTTATGTTCAAATGTGTTGAATGGATTGAGAATTTTATTCTCTTATGATTGGTTTGAATTGCACAAAGCTAAACGCTTCATTATATGACAAACATGCTAAATCCACATGTGTTTGTGGTCCTTGAATTGGTTATGGCATAAAGAATGGCAAAACATGAGAACAATTGCGAAAAATCGGCGAAAATACACCAAGGCAGCAAGCTGCCATGTATTGGTAGTGTTGCAGCGCCCCTAAGACGCCCCTGAGTGTCCCTGATGTGCGTTGTGTGCGCTGGGCAGCTTCCTAAGCCCCTAGAGGGCCCATGCCGCAACCTGGCGCAACATGTCGAGCCCTAGTGTCGGCTATGAGCCCCTAAAGGGCTCCTGCCGCAAGCTGCCGAGACCTGTTGCACGTTTGTGTTGGCAACGCGCCCCTAGCGAGCCCATGCCGGCAGCAGGGCCCCTGCTGCGCCCCTGAGCGTCGCTGGGTGCCACTGAGTTTCGCTGAGCCCCGGATGAGCCCCAGACGTGCCCTTGCCGCACCCTTGTGCGCTGCTGCGCGCCGACCGAACCCCGGACAAGCCCTAGCGCGCCCCTGACCGCGCCCCAGTGTGTCCCGCTCACGGACATGCCCTTAGCCGCGCCTTGCCGCGCGCTGCCGAGCCCCTGTGAGCCCCTAACGGGCCCTTGCCGTCTGCGAGCACACTGCTAGTGCACTTTAGGTGCTGCTGCCGAGCCTCTAGGCCGGCCACAAGCAATAACTTTATGAAATTAATTTTCATGTCGTGTAATTGCACTCATTCGGGATTCCAACTTGGTTCAATTCCCAATTAACCTCTCTATGTTTCATTAGAGTGTTCGCCTTGTCTTGATCCAAGACTAATTATTTTCACACCTTTATGTAGATGTCTTGTGGCGAAATTGAGTGTCTAACTGACAGTGGGACTACCCACACTATTCTACAGAATAGGCTATTATTTACGGACTTTGTGCCTCACAAATCCTTATTGAAAACCATGATTGGTTCCTCGCCTGTAATTCAAGGCAGAGGCAATGTGTAGTTCTTATTGCCAAATTGCACAATGATACATGTCACTAACGCGCTTTACGCGCCTAAGACTAATCGAACCTTGCTATCATTTAGGGACATTCGTGCCAACGAACTTCACCTGGAAACGTTCAATGAGAATGGACAAGAGTTTTTGTTTATCACCTCTAATGATTGCGACCGTAAACGCATCTTAGAAAAGCTCATGAGTCAAACTAGCGGTTTGTATCTTACAACCATCAGGATCATCGAATCCTATGCAGTTTCTCGCAACTTCTGTGATTCTGACTCATACAAGCTTTGGCATGATCATTTGAGACATCCCGGACATGATATGATGATCAGAATTCTCAAGAATTCACATGGACATCCATTTTTTCGAGCACTGAAGCGTGTTGGAGCTTATCCTTCTACCGAAATAGGTGATGCGGCCGTGCATGCTGCACCTGCCATAGGCTCGGCCTCCAAGACCATTGTCAAGACTCCAAATGCCTCTATGGCTATCTCTAATGCTCACCGCTTGTTTTGCAAAGCTTGTTCACTAGCCAAATTGACTGCAAGACCATCTTTTGCTAGTGATTCTTACAAAGAATCCAAGGTGATATTTGTGGACCTATCAAACCAGAGTGCGGGCCATTTAGATATTTCATGGTTCTGGTTGATGCATCAACGCGTTGGTCACACGTTGCTCTGCTATCTTCAAGAAATGCTGCATTTGCTAAACTTCTAGCTCAAATTATTAAGCTACCGGCTCAGCACCCTGATCATCCAATCAAGTCTATTCGATTAGACAATGCTGGAGAGTTTACGTCTAAGTATTTTGATGACTATTGCATGTCTATCGGGATTGAAGTAGAACATCTCGTACCCCATGTGCATTCACAAAACGGTATTGCAAAATCTACAATTAAACACTTACAATTGATTGCACGGGCCTTGGTGATGCGCACCAACTTTCCTGTTTCTGCCTGGGGTTATGCAATTTTGCATGCAGCTACACTTATTCGTTTTAGACCCACTGCAACTCAACCATTTAGTGCGTACCAGTTGGTAACTGGATATGAGCTTTATATTTCACACTTCGCATATTTGATTGCGCGGTTTATGTGTCTATTACGCCTCCACTGCGTACTAAGATGAGTCCTCAAAGACGATTAGGTCTTTATGTTGGCTATCAACATTCTACGATTGTCCGCTATTTAGAACCTTTGATAGGAGATCTCTTTACTGAGAGAGATCTCCTGTCAAAGGTATTTGTCAGACCCACACAAAGGACGTTCCCAAACTGGGTATGTGTTTACCATGGGAACTACGACGATTTCTTGGAGATCTACCAAGCAAACCCTTGTTGCTACTTCCTCGAATCATTCAGCGATTATTGCACTACATGAAGCAGTCAAAGAATGTGTTTGGCTTCGCTCTGTGGTAACTCATATTCTAGAGTCAAGTGGGTTGACATCTACCACTGATGCACCAACTTGTATCTATGAAGACAATGCGGCATGCATTGAACAAATGAAGTTCGGATTCATCAAGGGTGATAATACTAAGCATATCTCGCCTAAGTTCTTCTACAATCAGCAACAACAACAACTTTTGAATATCCAAGTGAACCAAGTGAGTTCAGAGGATAATGTAGCAGATTTGTTCACCAAGTCTCTACCCAAATCTACTCTTGAGAAGCATGTGCTGTCACGCCCCGACTCTTAAATTTTACCTTAATTACTAGCATTGTGGTAATAAGAATTTTACCGTCTTCGTCATTGAATTTATAGTCCTAAAGTCCTTAGAGGTGTGTTAAGGGACGAATATTTCGAAAGAATTATTCGAAGGAAGGAAATGTGACGACGGTAAAAATGGTAAATTTTAGCTAGTAAAAGGTAATTTTTATTTGGGTATTATTTTTGGGGTGTTAAATTTTGGTTTGGGTATAAGTGGTGTTGGACCGGGCCTTTATTTTGGGTCCAAGCCCGTTTTTCTTTTTCTCTCTTTTCTCTCTCTTCTCTCCCACTCCCGCACCCGAGCTCCTCCCTGCCGGATTTTCGGACCGCCCGACCGCCGCCGTCCGGCCGCCCCAGACCGCCGCACCTGTTCCAAACGATCGGTCTCCGACCCAGCTGCAGTTCTAGACCGGTGGCAGCCTCCCTAGCGCCGCCGTGAAGGAGGAATCAACGCCGAAAGCCCCGACTGCCGAAAGCTACTTTTCGCCGTAACTCCTTCCTCCGGCCGCTATAGCTGGCGAGCCTTGGCTCAAAAGGAAGCCCTCCTCCCGTGCTTCAATCCCTCCAAATGGCTCCCTCCATCTCGAGCTAGGTAAGGAGAAATCGGTATTTGAAATTCTAGAGCTTTATTGTGTGTTTGTGTTCGATTGACATGGTTAGGCTTAGAATTGGAGTTTGTGGTAGTTAGGAATGTTGTAGAGGAGGTTGAGAGGAAGGTGCTGTCAAATTTTAGTGAGCATCGGAGGTCGCCGGCCGCCGCCGCCGAGAAAATGTTTTTGGTAGAGTTTATTATGAGGAGTTTAATGGAATGAGTTTTAGAATTTTTGGAGGAGTTTTGGATAGGTTTTGGAATTTGTTAAGTTTGGTATTTTTGGCGGATTAATAAGTTAAAATCCGGCCATGGGATTATTTTTATGATTAGGACGTTGGAAGGTGATTTTAAGGATGTCGGTATTTATGGAGATTTATGGTTGGCAGTGAAGTTAAGATTTAGGACGATAGGCATGGTTGAGCGCGAGAAGCTCATATTTAATTATGCCTATTTTCTTTGAACGTTGGGATTTATTTAAGGAATTATTTATGTTTTGGAACAGAACGCGAGGAGGCTCGAGCAGAGGAGACCTCCGACCGACGTCAGGCTTAGGCCTAAGTTGTGAGTGGACCTTTGTTTTAAATAATGTGCTTTAAATGTTTTACTGTTGGAATTTATCCTGAATTGAGAATTTCAGTGTTTTTACTCATTTTTTAACGTTTATGAGCATAGTATGTATATGAGAGAACGCTAGCTAGCAATACGTGATTTCCCCTCATAATGAGGAAAAATGTCATTATGAGGTGACGTGAGCGTTAGACGCAAGCGTCGTAGCCCTGTACGACTTTCTACTTTTCGAGTTCATTCTATGTTTTTAGATTCATTCATAGAATTCGTTCAAGGAGTAAACACGTATTTATACCACCCGGTCGTTTCCCCCATACTGAGGAAAAATGTCATTATGGGGTGACGTGCGCGTTAGACGCGAGCGTAGTAGCCTGGTATGACTATCTACTTTCAAGCTTATTCATAGATATCATACATGGAGTAGACAGGTGTGAATACATACTGAGATAAATATATAATTTTAGCCTGAGAGGCTGTATTTGTTTAAAATTTGGAGACTAGCATACATGGAGTATGACTATTTGTTTCCATGAAAGTTGATCTTGGGGAAATATTATTGCTTGTTGAGATTATTTTGTCCACTCACCCTGACGTGATTAAATATTTTCCCCTGGGCTTTTCCTTCGTTTTAATTGTCCAGTCTGCAGAGTTCGGGTGGGGTCTAGAAGGAGGCGACGAGGCATAGTCACCCACATTTCCACTACTGTTCGCCAGTAGGTTATCTGTTTAACCCATTAGGATTTTCTTCAGCTTCCGTTGTCTTTCTTGTAGTAGCTCTGAAAACTTTCGGAAAAATAATTGTGTATTATTTTATTCAGTTATTTGGATTAAAGTGAAGATTAATATTTTGGTTAAGAGGGTGTTCTATATATTTTTCCGGGTTAGGGTTGTCCATTTTCAAGGGAGGTTTGCCGAGTCTTTCGGTAAATTTTCCTTGGAGGTGGTCCCCGCAGGACTTACCTCGGGTTTCAGGGTGAAATTCGGGGTAGGTCCTGACATGTGGGAAGTATTGGTATACGTCGCTTATCTAAACTCCATAATTGATTTAATTATCAGGGGGAGTTGATTATGTAGACATTAGGGGGAGTCTACGACACATGTTTTACATTTCAAGTTGTAGTTGGCACGTTGTGCTCTTTTTCCCTTTGACAAAGTCTTTTGTTTTTACCCAAGAGGTTTTTGTTTTACTTGGCAAGGTTTTTATCGAGGCAACGTTCATGCGCAATGTGATTATAGTACGTGACACAAGAGGCAGTGTTGAAGGAATTTACATTCTTATCCTTGATGATGTGTCTTGACCGAATCATCTCCTTATTAAACTAGAATATCTCTTAGATATCTATCCCTGATTTACATGGATTTTCTATGTAATGCCTATATAAAGGCCAATCTATCAATGAATGAGTAGTCATTTTTCTCTCGTATTCTCATACTCTACAACATCAACAACAACATTATTGAAATTCTTTAGCTCTTATATCAATACACATACAAGTCTTCTCTTGGAAGTTGGAGAGTTTATTTTATTTTTAGTCCTTGTGTTTTGATGGAATTACGTAGTGTGGTTGAAGCTACCCTGTAAATTATTGATAGACTTTACTATAATTAGCTTCGGAAAGCCGGTCACTATCACCTATTTCTAAGAGCAGCCTCTTTCCCTCCATTATAAGCATTGCCCCTCTTACTGAACCCAAACACAAAACAGAGAGCTCTTTACAGAAAACCAAAACTCTTGTTTTCTCACACACACTCTCTCTCTTTTCCCTTCATCTCCCTTCTCTCTCATCTCAAACCCCAAGAACCCTAGCCGTTTTCTTCTTCTTCTTTCATTCACGGTACTGTTCTTACTCAATCCTTGCTTTTCTAGCTCTGCATGCCTTTTTTTTGTTCATGTGCTTGGAAACAGATTTGGGTCCATTTTCGCCAAGTCATTACTTTGTTGCTTCTGACTCATAATCTAAGAAAAAGATATGCTTTTTATGAGTTTCAGTTTGATGTTTGACTAGTTTGATGCACATCGGTAGTTCAAACCTGATGTTTGAGCACTTTCGAGCACTTTTGGCTTGTTTCTCATGTTAGTTTTGAACGTGTGACTGAAAGTTTGTGGTTTACAGTTGTGAATGTATAACGTGTTTGAAAGCTGTTTTCTTTACTTCATTTACCAAAAATACACTCTGGCCGGTTTGTAGGTTTTTCCTACTCTGTTTTTCTTAATCTCCAGAGTCTGATTGTGTTTCTGCTCTGGTCTTGTACATGTGATTAGTCAACCCCTCATGTGCTTGATCTGGTGCTGTTTAGTTCTAACTGAAGAACTCCATATTTTAAGTGCCAAACTGAGCAGCTTTACCATTTACAGTGCATGGAAATGTGATTTGTATGATCTAACTACATAAAGATTTGATCTTTATCGAAAAGATTTGATATTTATAATTTCTGGTGGCTTTTGGTATCCAACTGTACAGTTATCAGTCTATTTGCTTAATGAAGATGGAAAATTGTCCATTGTTCACCCAACTAGTACAAATCTGCGTTATTATTACCTGTTTTATCAGTTTCTTGCTTCTGTCTTTTAATCAGGAAAAAGATATGATTTTGCTCATTTTCAGTTTGAGTAGTTTGATGCACATCAGTAGTTTAACTTTGATGTTTGAGCACTTTTGAGCACTTTGCTTGTTTCTCGTTTTAGTTTTGAATATGATATGTTTGCTACCAAATGTGTGACTAGTTTGTGGGTTGAGAATGTATATAGCATGTTTGAAAGTTTAAAAACTGTTTTTACTCCATTTACCAAAACTATTTACTCTGATTGAAAACTCTACTCACTCAGTTTACCTATTCTGTTCTTAATTTCCAAAGTCTGATTGTGTATCTTATATGATGTTGAGTTAGCCAGCTTGCTAGTTTTGTCTCTCTGGTCTTATACATTTGAATATGTCAACTCCTACTGTGCTTGATTCTGGTGCTATTTGGTTCTAATTGAAGAACTACTTATGAGCCAAAATTTGAGCATCTTTACCATTTACTGTGCATGGAACGGTCTTCTGTATGATCTACTATATAAAGACATGATCTTTATCGAAAAGATTTGATCTTTATCAAATATTTTTGTCCTTTCTGACTTCTGATTGCTTTTGGTATGCAACTGTGTATTTGTTCTAACTGGTTTCAGTGAAGATGAAAATTAGTCCATTGTTCACTTGAATAACACAAAGTTTCATTATTACTTTGTAGGTTGTGTTTTCTGAGATGGAGGATTTGCCTCCGCCACCTCCTATCATACCGCCCAATGTGAAGCCAGAAGTTGTGGCTCAAGCTCCTCCCAAGCACTCTATTATGGTCAGGCCACGTGGGAGTGGAACTACAGGGCGGCGCATAGCATTGAGCACTAACCACTTCAAAGTTTCGGTGAAGAATCCAGATGCTGTGTTTTACCAGTACTGTGTATGTTTACCTCATCCTACACTTTTTAAGATGTTAACTCTTTTCATTTCACTTAATACCAATGTCCTACTCTTTTGCAGGTTCTCATAACTTATGAAGATAAGAGACCTGTTGAAGGCATGGGAATTGGGAGAAAGCTGGTGGATAAGCTTTATCAGACATACACTTCAGAGTTTGCTGGTAAGAAGTTTGCTTATGATGGGGAGAAAGCTTTGTACACAGTCGGTCCTCTCCCGCGCAACAAGCTTGAGTTCACAGTCGTCCTGGAGGAGTCATTTGCAAAAAGGTAGTCAGTAGGTTTATCTATATTCTTTAGTTTCTCCCTGCTTTTGGTTATGGTTTTCAATTTTGTTGTCCAACATTCTTGCTTGTTATGTGGCAGTGAAACCGGGAAGTCTGGTGAGACTGACAAAAGGATGAAACGCTGTTCCGCTCGATCTAAATCTTTCAATATAGAGATAAGTTATGCTGCCAAAATACCTCTCAAGTCTATTGCTCTTGCCCTTCAAGGAGCTGAAGTAGACAACACTCAGGATGCATTGAGAGTTCTTGATATTATCCTACGGCAGAAAGCAGCTAAGATGTATAGACTGACTGCATTTTTGTTTTTACGAATGTACACTAGCTTGTGAGTTTTAAGTTTCTTTAACTGTGGGCAATGCATTATTCATGCACAGGGGATGCCTTCTAGTACGACAGTCATTCTTCCATGATGACTCCAGGAATTTTGTTGAGATTGGAGGAGGTGTGACTGGTATCCGGGGATTTCATTCCAGTTTCCGTCCAACTCAGGGTGGCTTGTCCTTGAATATGGGTATGATGTTTTGTTGTTTTACTGATTCTTAAGACCTGCTACAATTATTGTTACTTGTTGTGTAAGTAATGCTGTTTCCATTTCTTTGTGCAGATGTATCTACGACAATGATTGTGACGCCTGGACCTGTTATTGATTTTCTGTTAACCAACCAGGGTGTAAAAGAACCCCGCTACATTGACTGGGTAAAGGTAAGAAAAAAGAAATGATAAATCCCTTCACTAAGGTTCATGTGCAGCATCATGTTTAGTCCCTAAATATTTTGTTCATGGCAACACATAGGCCAAAAGAATGCTGAAAAATTTGAGGATTACAACAAGACACCGTAACATGGAGGGAAAAATCACTGGGTTGAGCGAGCAGACCTGCAATAATCAGACGTATGTGTTTATTTTCTGAAAATAAATTTTCTGTAGGTTTCCTTTTTGCAATTTGCAAAGCTAATTTGCTTTTGTTTTCCTGAAGTTTTACTCTGAGACTAAGGAGTGGTGATGGCACGAGTGAGGGGGAGACTGTGGAGGTTACGGTGTTTGAATATTTTGTCAAACACTGCGGCATAGAGCTCACCTATTCTCAACACATGCCATGCGTTGATATTGGCAAGCCAAAGAGGCCTACTTATGTTCCAATTGAGGTTTGCCAATTTCTTATGCTTATTATATGGTGTTAATCTATATCTTTGAAACCCCTCTATCTGAGATATCTAATATTTGTTCCCCCTTCCTGTCTTGTGGTTTTAGCTGTGTTCACTTGTTTCACTACAAAGGTATACGAAAGCATTATCTTCCCTACAGAGAGCATCCTTAGTGGAAAAATCAAGGCAGAAGCCTCAGGAGAGAATAAAGAGCGTGACTGATGTAAGTTTTGTATGCCATCAAAATGCTCCTTTTTCTGTTGTATGTCGCAACATTCTGCTTGATCATTTAATATTGCAGGCTTTAAGAAATTACCGCTATGATGAGGATCCTGTGCTTGCTGAATGTGGTATATTTATAGAGAAGCAACTGGTTCAGGTGGACGGCCGTATTCTTGAGACTCCAAAGGTAACATAAGAGTGTCATCTTCACTTAATTTAACTCTCAACTACTTACTAATGTACTTTCTTCGGATGAACAGTTAAAGGTAGGTAACAGTGAGGACATGATGCCCTTTAAGGGACGATGGAACTTCAAAGGAAAGGTATTGAATTGCTTCTCCACCTTGTATACAGCATATGTCAGTTGAAAAGATGTTGCTGAGTTTGTTCTTCATCATCACAACTTGGACTAAAGTACTTTAAATGGTTGTCCTAATTCCTCACTGCCCCAGTCATTTTTGAATCCTACACGTATCAACTCTTGGCTAGTTGTCAACTTCTCTGGACGTTGTGACATTAGTCAAATTTCTCGGGACCTTATCAATGTTGGAAAGAAGACTGGAATGGTAAGTTAAACCTTCTATCAATCTCACTTGGTTTGAATACTCTCTCTCTAGCAATATTGCAGGTTACTGTCTCTTTGATATTGATGTTGATGTCATCTGTGCAGCAAATTGAGCGCCCCATAACTCTTATTGAGGAAGATCGGCGAGCTGAAAGACTAGGCCCTGTTGCTAGAGTAGACAAGATGTTTGAACAGATTCAGGCTAAGGTCCAAGGGCCACCTGAGTTCATTCTCTGTGTCATACCAAAGAAAGGCTCTGATATCTATGGTATGGCCTTTGTTATCTATAATTTCACATAGGACTTTATGATGTCCTTGCTTTGAACGTATAATCAGTCTCATGATCTTCTTCATTGTCTAGGGCCTTGGAAGAAAAAGACTCTGGTTGACTTTGGCATTCCAACACAATGTATTGCCCCGCCCAAGCTTAGCGACCCATACCTGACTAATGTCCTTATGAAAATCAATACCAAGGCAAGAAACTGAAGCATGAATCCGATATCTCCACGTTTTGAATTTAGACACTATCTAATGATCTCTTCGTTTGTTTACTCTTATAGCTCGGAGGAATAAATTCTCTGTTGGCACTGGAGTTCTCCTCACGTGTTCCTCTTATAAAAGATACTCCTACAATGATTTTGGGGATGGATGTGTCTCATGGTTCTCCTGGCCGTTCAGATGTTCCTTCAGTTGCTGCAGTATGTACAATGCCACTTCTCTTTTTAATTTCTTTTTTCAGTGTATCGTGAATCTACCAATTGGTGCTTGGTATTAATAATGTTGTTCTGTTGGAGCTTTCAGGTTGTTGGCTCTCGAAATTGGCCTCTCATATCAAGGTACAGAGCAGCTGTTAGAACACAATCTCCTAAGGTGGAGATGATTGATGGTCTATACAAGCCACTTCCAAATGGAAATGATGATGGTATTATCAGGTATTGAAACTTGAATCTTTCGTAGTATCTTCAGCAGTATATCACATCCTTAAGACATAGTTTATGTTAATAGTTACTGAATATCTGTGATGTTTCAAAAGTCTCGACTCCCAAATCTTTCACTAGTAGTTGTGGTCTAATTATAACTCTGTTAGTTTAATTATCAGTTCCGTCACTATGCTTAATTTGGTAAGTTTCATGTGTTGCAGGGAACTGCTTCTGGACTTCTATAAGACAAGCAAAGGACGCAAGCCAACTCAGATGATTATTTTTAGGTATTACAAGATTGTCTTATCATTATGTATTGGTCCTTCAAAAGCGGCATTTTTCAAAGGGAAACCCATATACAGGCATTAAAATCATGGCAGCATCTTTTATGTTAGAGTTAAAATCATGGTCCATCAAAAGGTGAATTTTGAGGCAACCTGTCATTTGCTGCAAATGGTTCTGGAAAAAGAAATAGGGATACCTTCGATCTGTTGCCAATGGTAGTCATTTCATATATCCAAGCAGATAATATAAACAGTCTTTGTGGAATACATTATTTGGTTTTTATAACTGCATCGTTTGTTTATATTTGTTATCATATTCTCGCCTGGTAGTTGTAAAGACTTTGTTTTTTGTTGATATTTGAAGGGTGTTGTTTCTTTATTGTAGGGATGGAGTGAGTGAATCACAGTTTAATCAAGTGTTGAACATCGAACTGGATCAAATTGTAAAGGTTTGTCTGCAACTCAATAAAGGAGCTTGAATTTAATCATTGATTTGAAGGATAAATAACTATATGTACACTGGTTCTCAGTAATTTTACCAGTTAATTTCACATGAACCAAGTAAAGCTTTGGAACTACCCGCTATAGGAGACTATAAATATCTTCATATATAGTATTCGTTGCACTGTGGCTTTGTTATTTTGCTGTTTCTTCCCACACACTGAGATAATCCATTGTTATTATTTCAGGCTTACCAGCACCTTGGGGAGGCTGATGTTCCAAAGTTCACTCTCATTATAGCTCAGAAGAATCATCACACAAAGCTATTTCAAGCTAATAGCCCTGATAATGTTCCACCAGGTCTGCTGCTTTCTAATTATTATTATTATTATTATTATTATTATTATTTTAATCACTTATCCAGTTCTCTTGATCACTCTCTTTCATCTCTCCAGGGACAGTTGTCGACACCAAAATCGTGCATCCAAGGATCTATGATTTCTACATGTGTTCTCAGGCTGGCATGATTGTAAGTCCCTCTTTGCCCAACCCATCTTGAACGAAATGTTTCTAATAGCATGCCTGTGCCTGTGCCTGTGCCTGTGCCTGTGCCTGTGCAGCCGATTTCTGACTGGTGTTGCTCTTTCTAGAAATAGTTTTTGAAAAAAAGACACTGATGGGATAAATGCTAAAAGTTACTGGTAGCATGCCTCTGTAGCAGAATTTTGTACTCTTCCTTGGTCATCATTTTATTTTTGCTTTGCTTTCCATAAATAGGGAACTTCTAGGCCAGCGCACTATCATGTCTTGCTTGATGAGATCGGCTTTTCCCCTGATGACTTGCAGAACCTTATTCACTCCCTTTCTTATGTGTAAGTTTTCAATTTCAATCACTCCCATGTGATCGACTTGAACTCATCCAAATATTTTGTTTCAGATACCAAAGGAGCTGTACTGCAATATCCATTGGTAAGTGAAACACACACTTGTGCTCTTAATTTTCTGTTGAGTTAAATCTTGGCGTCGAGCTTGACTTTCCATCTCACTAACTCCTACAACCATGTTTTTCTTTCCAGTGGCACCGATATGCTATGCACACCTTGCTGCAGCACAAGTGGGGCAGTTCACGAAGTTTGAAGATCTCTCAGAGACTTCATCTGCAAAAGGCAGTGTCACGACATCAGAGAGCATCCCGGTTCCAGAGCTCCCTAGGCTCAATGATAAGGTCCAGGGCTCCATGTTCTTCTGCTAAGGTCCTGCTGCGGCCCTTCTTTTGTGGATAATGGCTATTGTTATTAGCTTTTTGACTCGTAGACATAGGACAATACCCCAGCTTTGCTATTCTCTGAGATAGAGCGCTTTTGACATGTTGGTTGTGGACAACTTTTGAGACCTCATGTCTGAGCAGAATTTTGAGGCATGTTGATCTCGACAAGTATTTTGGTTCTGGGTATGAAAATGACTCGGATCCTTACTGTGTCACTTCAAGAAATGAACATTATGCAGACTTCAATTTGGCTTTCTATTATCTTTGAATCACTTGCATTTCCTTACTGAGAATCATTCTAAATAATGAATTTGCATCTTGTACAACCCTTGCAACGTTGTTTGAGAAGAAAAGAGAGTATTATTGAAAAAAGTCCTTGGAAAATAAGAGAGAAAGAAAATTGGAATTACACTAGACAAGAGTTGAATATGTGACAGGTTCAGCAGTAGATTCTGCCTTCTTCTCTTCAACCTCAGTTGTGGATTTCTGCTTCTCACTTTCTTCGTTGTACCTATCCACGCTGTGCAGAAAAATTCCGATAAACCATATGACAGCTGCTGGAATAAAAATAGTTGTTAGAATAAGAGCAGTCGACCTCCAATTCTTGATGTGATCCTGGAGAACCCCGACAAGAGGCGAGGAAGGCACATCTCCAAAGATGTGAATTGCAACAGTAGAAATGGCCATAGACAGTGGCCTTAAACTAGGTTTGACACAATGCAGACAAACGTAGTTTACAGGACCCTGAACTGCAAAGACAAGTAGTTGTCCAACTGCGAAAAGAGCTAGGAAACCATACATGTTCTTCAAGCAAAAGGCACCAAAGCATATTATTGCCCCAATAAATGTTGCGGTTGCAAGAAGCTTGAAAGCATTGGTGATAGTGTTGGTCATATAATCCAGAACAAAGCCTCCTGCTACTGTGCCGAGTACTCCGCACACAATTGTGACACCTCCAAACATCATATCTGCATTTTTCATATGATATATATTGTAACCAGCCTTAGGCCCCCAATATGAGTAGGCACCAATCACAAAGGTGTATGCTACATAACCAAGAACATTAACAATGTACACCTTTTCGACCAAAAGCTCCTTCATATCTTTCATAAACCTCGAAAGATGCTTCTTTATTTTCGTTGCAGCTTTCGTCTCAGAAGCACCTAATTCTTGAAGTTGTGAGACAGCAACAGCAACCTTTGATTCATCATGCTTAAAGCCTCTCATCTGCAAAGGCTTGACAACAAACCCGAGAATCACAAAGGGAAGCATCAGAATTGCCTCCCCCCAAAATGCTGCACGCCAACTTAGCCTAGTGCCCACCAAGCCACCATAAACATAACCAAGCGCATATCCAGATGGTATGCACATGTAGAATATCGAAAGCCATGCGGTTTTCTGCGGAGGTGGAGCATTATCATCGATGAACGGCGCGGCGAGGCTAATAAACGAAGCCTCACCAACACCAACCAGCATGCGGCAGATAATAATGGACCAGAAGTTGAATGAGAAACCACAGCCAGTTACAGCCAAAGTCCAAACTGCCAACCCAACTCCAATGAGCCGAAACGGATTGACACTCTTTGCCAGGGATGCAAATATCGGAGAAGAGACGAGAAGTCCAACCATGAAAGCAGAAGATAACCAACCATCTTTGAAGTTGTTCAACTTAAAATCGCCTTGTATGCCCGAAGCGGGTGTGCACGTGCCATTGTTGCAAGTCTGTAGGTTTCCATTGACGCCGTTGCTTGCTATTGCTCCTCGGTCGACATAGTTGATCAAGTTGATCACACAGAATATGACGAGAAGTCTCTTGGGCGTGAACCACGAGGGCTGCTTCTTTGATTGATCTTCTTGTTGATTGGCCATGCCTGTGTGCTTATGATGAGTTTGGTCACAAGTTTTGTTTTTATGAGCATGGAGAAGAAAAAACAGAACAACAAGACTTAAGGAATTCGGTTTCTAACAAGGTTAGGACTTTCGAGGTTTCTGAGGTTGATACGAATAAGGAGTCCGGGCAGCTTTACCCGTAACACGTCAACCTGTTCGTTTACAGTTGGGCAAATCCGCACGCGTGAAACCCGCGAATTAACGTTAATCTGCAAAATCAAAATTTCAATCACCATTGCATACAATTTTTCAGGCAAAGTCACAGAGCACCCAGCAAAGAAAAGATAACCAGTACCTGAGCTATGGCCTCGGAATTTCAATCTGCTCGTTTTGCTTCGTCGTCGAACGCGAAACCCAGTTTCCACTTCAACTACAGCTACGATGGACCAAGCAGAAGTTGAAGCAAATCCAGCTTGACCCATTATCTCTTCAAACACCCAGACCCAATAAACTGCTGCGGGCACCCACTTCGCTCCGGCGACCAACACAAGCCCAGGGGTTTTCCATCAATCGATAAAACCCAGAAGCATAACTGTCATGCAGGTCGTCTTCGATCGACAAACGCAACAGCAGGTTTTAACGGGTCTCTGGGTTTTGACCGGAGAAAAAAAGAAGAAGATAGTTTTGTTTCGGGTCTCCGGGTTTTAGAAAAGTATTTTGTTTTTAGGATAACGGTTCCAATGGAAACACACAAGCCCGGCAGGGAGGATACAGCTATCAATTATATTCTTGTTTATGATCTTTGAATTATTTGTGAGACGACCATAAACTTTACACTGCATTTGAAAGAGAATTTCTAACATTTTTGTGCTGAGTTTGAATGTGATTTATTCAAGTTCTTGATGAGAATTTGAAATGATGGAATTTAAAAATCCATGAATTGCAAGGTTCATTGTTTGGTTGTATGTATCAAGAATTTGAATTTTGAAATGTGTAATATGAACTAAGAAAAAAATCTATTGTTTTGGAAAATAATAAAGAGAAGAAAAAAAACTTGACAAAACATCTGAAATGACACATATTTTGAAGAAGATTGACGTGAGCAATTCATACAATCAATTTTTTTGTTCTTTTTCCATATTGAAATTCATATTTCCAAATTTAGAATACCCTAGGAAATGAAATCAGGCAACGCGTTGTTTAACTAAAAACGCATTTTTGTTTCCTACATTTCATGTTTGGGCAGACATTTCTTAAATTGTCGGGAAGAAGTTTGGTGGGTTTCAGAGCTTGGGAGCCTAAAAATAGTTGGGCTTGGGTTCCACTTGGGCCTCTCATGGTTTTGGGAGTGTGCTTCTAGGTTTGGGCATTTCCCTATGATATCCATGGTCAAAGGCTGGCTTTAATAAGCGAGCATGAATTGATATAATGAGAAATATGGGCAGGGGCGGATCTAGGAATTGAAGCTAGGTGGGACTTAGACTTTTCACTATAAAAAAAAAAAAAAAAACTCGACAGTGCGAGATGAATATATAGATTAAAATGAAAGATACACATAGACACGACAAATGTAATGAGCCTTACAAAACAAGGTTCATAAATCTCAAATTTTTATAGTGGTAAGATGTCAAATTCTGAAATTTAGCAATTTACTAAGCACACCATTATCAAAATCTTCAGGGTAAAACTTTCTTGTCATAACATAGAAAGCCAATAATATATTCTTTTATCGAAATTCGTCAACCAACTATCAACTCTAACTTTTGCCCCAAATCCCCAATTTGTAAGTAATTTTTTCTAAAGGATGAATTTGTAAGTATTATACGTGTTAAGAAAGTGAGATATTGAGATGGTTTGAGATGGGTTGATTGGATGAGATGGAGAAGTGAAGGAGTGAAACTACCGTTTATACTGAGATGGGTTGATTGGTTGAGATGTAGACTAAGATTTTAAGATTTGCAGGCTGTAACTATATGCAGTTTTTTTTTTTTTTTTCAAAAAATTTGGCTGGGTGGGACTTGAGTCCCAGGCTGGTACATGCTAGATCCGCCCCTGAATATGGGAGTACTACCCCATGCTTATCGCTTGTTCATATCTTTCCTCTGTATACAAGGCAGTAGAATGATTTGTAATATAACCTTTACTTAAGAGATGATCTCGGTGCTTGAGCTCCCTCGGCTTCATGAGGATGTTCGCGGTTCTATGTTCTTCTGTTGATCAGATTACCGTAAAGCAGTGGAATGATTTGGAATGTAACATTTACTTAATATTAAATGAAATTTAAGATTATTGAAAAAAAAAAAAAACGAAATAAAGAAGTAGCATAGGAACACTATTGTTGTTGTATGTTGAATGACCTTTCATTTGAATCGTGGATCTATACTTTTGTTTCCATATTGCAGGTATCAAAGGATCGGAATACAACTGCAGTCTCAATTGGTAAAACTACGTAGTTTTGATGCTCTAAACTTGTTGTTTCTTGGAAATAAAAAGTCTTTGATTCTAACTATTAGAACGTGTATATTATTCTTTGGTTTTTCATGCAGTTGCGCCCATATGTCATCATTGTTATGCGCACCTAGCTGCAGCACAAGTAATGCAGTTTATGAAGTTTGAAGATCTCTTGGAAACTTCATCATCAGGAAGGGACAATGTCACTACATCAGAGAGGATCCCGGTGCCTGAGCTCCCTCGGCTTCATGAGGATGTTCGTGGTTCCATGTTCTTCTGTTGATCAGATTACCCTAATTCATCTAGTACTGTTGGTATTTTGGGCACAGAGAGCTTATCCAACCTCTTAGCTAGTCTGGTTCTGAGTATCTTTACTCTTGAATCTACCAATGTTTATAGGTTTGGGCATTATGATATAGACCTGCATGGTCTTTGAATCATCAATCTACATGTCTACTTCATTTCTTGTTATTTTTCTTTAAACGAACCAGGTGACATTGAACTTCATGCTTTAAAATGACAAAGGCTGCATTCTGCATTGAACTCCTTGTCACTGCTATCTGCCTTGGCCTGTTCTACCAATGAACCTAAATTTTAGCTTTACGTGCTACTATGAACTACTGCTAAGCGCTAACAAAGCTTAAATTGGAGGATAGATGACAATCAATATACCTGAATGACAATCAGGTGTTACTATCTTTATTCTTCAGTGAACTTAAACTTCTAGCAAAACAATGAAATGTGCTTGGTGAAGTTGGGGAAATGGCGACAAAGAACGAGCTCGTAGTGCTGACTGTCGACACTGTCGATGATTGTAGACACTGGCGGATCCAGGATTTAACACTCAGGTGGGCTTGAATTTTTTATTTTTTTAGTTGATTGAAACAATAAGAAAATGAGTAATTTTAAATACACATCTCTAATGTCTTAATACACACTCGTATTAATTTATGTTTTACATCAAATATTTTAGGTATGTTTAATGACCAACACAGACATCTATTATTAAAAAAGAAAATCTCAATTAGATCGAAGTCTCATCTCTTACCCTAAAACCATCGAAACTACTACTTCTTTCCTAAAACTTGACTATTCTCAACAATTCATAGTTTCATATGCATAAAAAAAAACAAAACAAAACTCCCGAATTTCGACTTCTACCAAATAATCACATGTATTGTTCAATTAACATTGGTTTATTTGGGTTCTGTCTCTTTTTTTTTTTTTTTGTATCAGTTTTAGTTTTGATCTTGTAGACAATTTTGAAGTACTACATGTTCATCTTGACATGCTATATTGAGAAAGATAGGTATATATGTTTAATAGCTAGTGACGTAGTGTACTTATGCTAGCTTGTGAATTCCGAAAACTTAAAATGGTTGATATTTTTTTCGATTCCAAATGATTGATGTCGCATCGGAGATTTAGAGTTTGTGTAATAATAGTCTTTTGATTTTAAATTTGACAATGAAAAAAAAAATTCTAGCAGAAAATAGAAAAAAAATACGTAAAAGAGTTACCAAAATATATAGTAAATTTATAATAATTATACTAAATAACATATTATTTCTTAATTTTAGATATAAGGGTATTATAGGCAGTTTGAGATGTGTATTAAGTTTAATATCGAAATGAAAAACTAGATAAGGGGTGTATTAAGCAAGGGTGTGTATTAAGAGATTAATGATGTGTATTTAAAATTTCTCTAAGAAAATTTAACGGCAATCTAAAATATTTAACTAAAATATATTAGATGTACAATTTATTTATTTATTGATATGCAATAATAAAAACTCATCCAAAACTACCATTTAAGCAATCGTTAGAAAGATTTTTTTTTTTTTTAGAACTATTTATATGATAAAATAGAGGTTAAGATAAGAATTCAATCATAACAAATACCAAAACATATATAACATCTTACCAAAGAAAGCTATGAGGCCCATCGTTCAATTTTGAACCTAGTGAAAAAATGCATTTTAGAGGAAATCCAGAAAGTAAAGAAAAAAAAAAAAGGAAAACAAAGAATGCTGAGACTATAAATCAAACCCAAATGTTGTTGCTGCTAATACTTGCATCAAACCAAGCCTACTAAAGCTTTTTTTATTATTGTGATGCACACACTAAAATTTTTATTGTCAAAATCTCGGTTGGGCTTAAAGCATCAATATAAACTAAAGTCGAAGAAAGAGTACTATGCAAGTCGTCATTTCCCCTATTAGCTCAATTTGTTCCCTTAAGAATTCCTCCTGTATTTAACCCCCTTTCCTTAAATTTTGCTTATACAAGAGTCTAAATCACAGTGATGGACATCTACTTAAAAACCCATAAACTAAACAGCTTCGTTACCTGTAGTTTTCAACCATCTTTGCTAAGCTGCTTTAACTATGTTGACCAACTACCAACATCCCCCCTCCTTTCCTATTTGTATATGTCTGTTATGACGTTGCTGCTTTTGTCATTTTCTTCTTTTTTCCTTAAACACACACATACCTCTCTTTGAGTCTTTGTGTTGGTTCAACATCCCAAATTCCAAAGAGACCTTCCGATGGATCACCATTTTATATATTATGTGTTCATGGATTTCTGATTAACAAATGACACTCGTCCTTTTGATCATATTTTATTTTAAATTAAACAAGATAATGATGTTGTTGATACCTAAAAAAAACACAGACATTTCATACGCACACTTCAAGCACAAATAAGACAATATCATGCAAACTATAGTCGATAATACATAATTTACACATATATTCGAATCGTCATGTCACGCTTGTGGACCCAAGCCACAATCATGCTCTTGGGGCTTGCATATGTGGGTGTGGTGTGGAAGGTTACGGAAACACACAATGCTGATTTCTCGATTTAGTGTTGTTGGTGATTTCGGTCTTGGACTCGAAATCCAAGCCCAATGTCTTAAATCAAGAATGAATGGTGAAAATGAGAATTGAGTCAGCTAGCCTTTCATTTAAACCCAATACCCATATAAGAAAGCCCAACTCAATTTCATCTCCTTCCTCGTTCAAAACACGTCTTTTCTTCCTACAGCCAATCTTGTCCCCGCAATAGTCTATTACACATAGAGTTGATCCAAAATCCTATAGAAATACTTACCCCTTCTGTTAGTTGATGAAGAAGAAACGTTCAGACCAGTAAGATGGTATTCTCTATCTTCTTCCTCGAATGATAAGCTTGCAATCCTTCCACCTCGTTCCAGGTTTTGGGGTCACCGCAGCTACCTTGGCCTGGAACCATTGTTACTCCCTGCAACAGCTTTCACATCCTCCTAAATCTACATCTTTCAAGTAAGCGTCTCTTTTCCTTGATTTCAGGCATGAATTATGTGAGAATTGAAGAGGGATTGCTTTACCCAGAAACTTTGTGTTCTCAATTGAGTCTATGTAAAGAGAGATTTATGATTGGAATAAGCATCTCACACAATCCCAAGAAACCCAAAAACAAACTTACAAACAATAGCAATCAAGCCAAGCATTCATGCATTTTCGAGCTTCAACTCTCAGCCATCCTCTCAGAAACTCTCATTCAAACCAATTTCCCAGAAATCCCAAATTCATAAACCTAATTCTCTCACCGCAATGTGTTTCTAGCTCCCACACCACGCTTCATGCTGTTAAGCCCATTTGATGTTTGAATCACATACAAGATTTCCCTTTAATCAGATTATTGGGTTAATCTTGGCCTAGTCACAATTTAATTCAAAAAAGACCCTCACAGATGCTTAAGTTAACATGTGTGTATTTTTCGTTTTTGTATTGAATTGATATATTTACGTGCACTACGTCTTGTTGTGCCAAATTCATTACGAATTAATAATTTGTGAGAATAGAGGTTGAACAAAAAAACTATTCAAATGGCCAAGTCACAACTTTCTCACTCTGTCTCTCATCACTTTCTTTGTGAGAAATTTTTAGATGCTACAGGAAGACCACGTGGCAGTATGATGTGGTCTTACATTCCAATCAAATATTGACACGTGAATTTATTACAACTAAAATATAAACTAAAGTTTTCTATTTTTTATGAAAAGACCTTCATGGGTCTTTATTGAGTTTGGACTAGGGTTTAGGGTTTGGGGTTAGGGTTTAGGATTTAGGTTTAGGGTTTAGGGGTTAGGGGTTAGGGTTTTGGGTCTAGGTTTAGGGTTTAGGGTATAGGGTTTAGAGTTTATAGTTTAGGGTTGAAAAAGCAACAACAAACCCAAAATTGTCTTTGACAAAATAGCTTATGTAATTTTTCTTTAGTAAAATCTAAGTGTCAATATTTGATTGGAATGTATGACCATGTCATACTGCCACGTGGTCCTCCCGTAACGCTGAAAAATTTCTCCTTTGCTGGTATGTATATGAATCTAGAATCATGTTATTTTTTTTAAATAAAGGACTGGTGCGGTTACCATCAACTCTTGATTAAAGAAACAGTCGAATACATTGGGGGGACATTAAGTTTAAACCCCTTATTACAAAGACCCGAAATAATATCAGGAATCTCTACAATACAGCTGCACTCAACTAGACACCAACTAGCAAAGAGTACTGCTCTAATCATGCATTTTATGAAGGGTTAAGCTTTAAATAATTTTTCTTTTCAATTTCCTCTTGTTTTGGTCTTAGGTGAAAAGAATTACAAAAAATAACACATACTCATTTGTTAACCATGCGACGACTAACACTACAAATGAATGAATCAGCGAAACATCAAGATCCATATATTATATATTAATATAATAGATCACTTCGGAATGGCCATCTGATCGTCCTGGCCCTAGTCACATCGGCTCATTCAATTGAGTCTATAACCAAAGAAATAAAGTCCTTTCGAAACTTCACGGGGCTAGCAACTACTACGATGACATGAATTATGATCATCTTCCATTTGATCATCATTCCCTTCATTCTGCTTAAGATGAAGGGGATCCTCTTTTTGAGGACATGTTACCTCCTTTTTTTATCAAATCTTGTTAAGTTCCATCCAAGCGAGCCTTTGTTTGAATCTTCGTAGAAGAAGAAGAAGAGCGCAACCAATAATATCGATTGAAATTATAGAAATTTCGGTAAGATTTTGTTTCTCTCCTGGTATAAAATGACAATTTGAAAAGAAAATCAATATAGAGGAACCAAACTGGCATTTCATGTTCCAAACATAAGACCATAACTCATGTACATACGTTTACCATAAGTCCATAATTATTTTTTGTTTGTTTTGATTGAACCATAAGTCCATAACTCATCAGCGGTAAATCTCAGAGTGGGACCTCCAATGGTACAGTTACTCTTTGGTAATTACAATCTCACTCTCTCCAACCAATCACATGCTTCCACAATTCCACAAGTCGTGGTCATGGACGCATGACACGAGGTCCAGAAGGCATCAAAACTTTGGTGCTGCCATTTTGCTGTGGACCACTGGGTCATGTCATCATGGGTCGAGTCCAATCTCGCCGGGTCCCACACCTGGTTAGTGTGTGAAAGAGTGCATCGAGAGAGAGAGAGAGGGGGTTTCTTGTGCCTAAATTAACCCCTCTTCGGACGATCGTACCCTTCCGTGGGTCCCTCCTATTTAATTAAAATCAATTCCAGTCGATCAACGCCGATAGCGATTTTGCTTCTTCGCTATAACGCATTCTGACCGTTTTACCCTTTTTATGGGTACATTCTTCTTCACCATCAATGTTTAATCTTTGAACGGGTTTTGAGAGTTGAGAAACTACGGTATATTTTCTCGTATTTTTCATCAACGATAACTAATTTTAAAACGGAAAATATGTTGGTATGCTTGTTCACTAGCCGAGTTATATTAATACATCATGCACAAGTTCTATATGATCATAAGTTAATGTTTGGTTTAGGCGTTTGTTTAGCTACTAGATTGAGGTTAGGTTGATAACCAAAATGGAAGGTGTGGGTTAGGTTGTAGCATCTCAAAATCAATAAAATGGGCCACTCAAGGAGGGCAGTTTAGTCTTTGTGAATAAAGGGCCCCTCGAGACACTCTCTTTTTAAAAATAAAAAAGTATCAAAATCAGGGATTCATGGGTCCCACAAACAGGCCTCAGGATTTCAGATCGGTGGTCCAAATGTCACCAAAACCTCCCACGTGTTCAGACTGCTGAAATCACCTTCCCGCCCTTTGACGGCGACGATTTTCCACACGCTCTTCTTCCGTAGGAAAAATATAAAAAAAAACAAGATCCAGAAAAAGACGTAATTACCCTTCGCGTCACTCTTACGAGGAACATTGTCATCCCACCCCCGGGCAGTTCCGTCCTTTCTGATTCTCCACCACCATGCCACCACCACGCGTCCTCCCAGCAGACACCCCGAAGTGATACGTAAATGACAAAAACACCCTTACCGACTAAATATGGCACGGCCTCCCCGTATGTAATCAAAACTCATTTACCAACGTGATTACTCACTTAAAACTTCCATCCCCGCCACGTGGCAGGCATATCCGTCATTCCCCCATCCGGGGCATTTAATTATTCGTACACGAGCGGAAAGAAAAACCTTTTATTATTTTTCGATCCTTTTGGCGTTTCTATTTTATAAATTCGGGAAAGGAAAAAAGCGAAAAATAAAAAATAAAATAATTGAAATTGGAAATTTGGGAAGAGCGTAGTTATATTGAGAATTTCCAAATTAGAATTAGAGAGAAGTGTTATTTATTTATACCATCTCTCTGATTCTCAGTCTCTTTCTTTATTTCCAGGAACCTTTTTGTTCCTTTCTCACAGTCTTTGATCACATTTCCACACACCCTTTATTCTCCTTCTTCCCTTGAATTCCGGACTGTCTGATTTCGCTGAGAAAGTTTCAAGCTTTTGTTTTCTGTGGGGAGAGGTTTGATTTTGCTGAAACGGAAAAAAGGAGGGTGCACGCAATCTCTGTGCTACCGATGCCAGACACTCGGCAGGCTCAGAAGAATGCCGCTCCGAATCAATCCGATGGCAACGTTGAAGGTAGCACCTTTTCTTTGATGCAACCAATTTTGGAGTGTGACGATCTGATGCTGGCTTTTTTGTGTGATTGATATGGTCATGTGAAATTTGTGATCATGATAGAGAAATGTGTTGTCATGTTGAATGATAGGTTTTGATGGTAGGTGCAATGCAGATTGTGGCTTTTGAAATTAAGAAAGTTAGAAAATTGATTTGATTTGGTTGTTGAGAGATGTGAGGTTGATGCGGGTAGTGTGTCAAATTTGGGTCTTCCAAGAGTTTTGCTTTGTGTGTTGCTCAGTTTTGGACGTTCTGTTGTTTTTGGAGTTGGATATGCTTTAAAGGAGTTTCCTTTCGTAGTGTTCGAGTCGATCAGAGATTTGTTAATTAGAAGTTGTTAATTTTGTGTAGTTGAGTTAATACTTTTGAGGAGCTGTGGTAGATTATGCAATGCTGATAGAGGCTTTAAGAATGGAGAGATCTGGTTTCGGTATTTTATCTAACACATCTGTTTGTGTACTCATTGCAGAGGCGTTTTGGCGGTTGACAATCAATGAGAATCAAGATGGGGGCGGTGTAGCTCAATCTAACCTATACCCTGATCGACCTGGGGAGCCTGATTGCATATATTATTTGAGGACTGGGTTGTGTGGTTATGGCAGTAACTGTCGTTTCAATCACCCTAAATATGCTTCACAGGTGATTGACAATTTCCTTTTACGATGTTCATTGCCTTGATATGGTGGTTGCATTTGGTTGAAGTCTTGTGAGAAGGAGTTTCACCGGCGTTGTTCTCTCAACTAGACAGTGTGGTTCAAGTGAATACTTTAGTTAACTAAACCTTCTGTTGCATTATTATTTGTGCAGGCTGCTCAGTACAGTGGAGAACTCCCTGAAAGAGTTGGACAACCTGACTGTGGGGTAAGGCTTTCATGTTGAAATTGTTCAAATTGACAAGCTTCTTTGTTGTTCAATATTTTATTTTTCCTTTTGTGGTATTTATTGGGTTCCTTTTATTGATATTTGCTAAGTCATATAATATACCAAAGGGAGAAAATGTCATATTATGTTCCTCACGTGCTCGTTTGATACGATTTTTCTTATAATAGAAAATCAGAGAAATCCGACAGTTTTATTACATCAATCATCCAAGATGAGTTAACTGGTTATTCATCTTGAAGAAATGCATCACATCATATATAACTGAATTGCAGATTATTATGGAAAATAGAATCTAAGGAAGGAATAGGCAAATTGAATGATCACAACTTTAACTAGTTAGTTCTAAAGATATTCCAATTGTGGTCAGTTTCCTGCATCTCTAATGGCTATGAGCAGTTTACCATTATTTTCTTTTTCTGGCTTGCATTTATTAAATGTGTTCACAATAAGTGGGTGTGATTCCTTGTGATGTTTAATAGTGGTTACAACATAGTATCTCTTTTTCTTCTTCTAAAGTTCCTTCATTTATTCGTCTGCTTGGTTTGAGAATAGCCAATATGTGCACTGTGTGCTTATGCACCTTCTTCCCATTCATCTCCTTTTCTTCTGGTCCTTTCTTTTTGATCTAGGTAATAGGACTAGTGCCTTAAAAGTGATACCATGAAAGGGAATGATACGTAGAATTGGAAGAATTTACTGCTATGCTTGTTCTTGTGAGTTAGTTTTAATGTGGATAAATCTTTTCATGATTGTTTGACATTCTGTGAGACATGGAGAATGAACAAGATTGAGTTGGCACATTTGTGACTGCTTATTCAAACATGTATGGCAGTATTATCTGAAGACAGGGACTTGCAAATATGGATCAACCTGTAAATTTCATCATCCAAGGGACAGGCGTGGAGCTGGACCAGTGTTATTCAACGTTTTAGGACTGCCCATGCATCAGGTTCTAACCTTTACTTTGTCATTACTGTGCTAATTGATTATCCTCAAGAGTGCTTTTCATTTTAACGACCTTGTTTTTATTCTCAGGAAGAAAAATCATGCCCATATTACATGCGAACTGGATCATGCAAGTTTGGACCTGCATGCAAGTTTCATCATCCCCAGCCTTCATCACTGGGAACTGCCTTACCTGCTTTTGGATCGACAGGCTCAACAGTTGTGCCTTCTTCAGGTGTACCTTACACAGGTGGACTTTCTGCATGGTCATATCCAAGAGCACCATATGTCGCAGGCCCACGAATAGCAACTCCTCAACCTTACATGCCTGCAGTTGTTCTTTCTCCACCTCAAGGTGTTCTACCTGCCCATGGCTGGAATACATATGTGGTGAGCGTATTGTTTTTTTTTTTTTTTTTTAATAGAACAACAGTTTGCTTTACGTATGGATGTTCCTACTAGTGTCCAGCATTTGTTAAGATCACTATGTTTTGTCTGTTTAAGTAGCAGTATCATAGATTGTGCACAGCTAGATATTTTTCTTTAAAAAAGTATATTTGCTTTAGCTTGTCAATCGTTGTTGTTTCTTCATTCAGTTTGCAGTGAGGACAGTTCTAAGCTGTTTGATATATCTCAGACGAAAGTGCATTTTCTGAAAATATTTTATATGTTCCTCGGTGCTCATTTACTAGTGATTTTCATAAATCAGTAGAAAGTACAAGGTTGTTTTTATAACTTGACTGGATGTCATGTCCGCTTTGCTGCTTCTTGCTTATATTTAATCAATCTTCTCTTGTTAATTTTGAGTTCAAGATTTTGAAACCATAAGGGAGATTCAATGTCATTCTGTATGTCCATTTGTCCTTTCTCATTGACATGAAGACATGTTCAATCAAACGCTCATTCTTGACCTCGTTGGTAATATTAGCTATTGATATTTCTGAGGACCGTAGTGGTTATTGTGCGTTGAGTTTTTCTTTGGTTTAATTTTGATTTTATTTCTTCAATAGGGAAACTTGAGCCCTGTGTCTTCTACTAGCATTCTTGGATCCAATCTTACGTACAACTCTAGGGGTCAGGGGGAATCGGCTTCCAATGGGCAGGTTCACTTGCCATCAAGTCCTAACCTTCCGCAGAGGCCTGATCAACCTGAGTGCCGGTACTATATGAACACTGGAACATGCAAATATGGAGCAGAATGCAAATACCATCACCCAAAAGAAAGGATTGCAGAATCCGCTACAAACCCACTTGGGCTTCCTTCAAGACCTGTAAGTTTTATTTGTTGTGCACAATATGTGCAGTTTGCAGATCAGTTCTTACAAATGAGAGAATGCTTCTTTTATCCTTAGCTTTCCTACTCTTTGGGTATATGCAGGGGCAACCTGTATGTTCAAACTACATCATGTACGGAATCTGCAAGTACGGACCAACTTGCAGATTTGATCACCCCTTTATGGAACAGTCCGGTAACTATAGTTTTGGTATGCCTATGCTGGTTGACCTGTCTCCGCTAAGTTATCCAAGAAGCTGGATAGCTCCCCAAGGATTTGAGAGTTCCCCCTCTTCTATATCATCAAAATTCCCTGATCAGGTCCAAAAACCAGAGAGTGAAAAATATCAGAACTCAGAAACAAAGGTTCCAGAGGAATCCCCTGAACAAGCTGCTGGCACTTTACCTCCGTCACCATCTTCCTCCGAAACTGTACAAGACCAATCTGGTTGAAGCCCAGATATATTTTTTTGTTGGTGCACCTTGTTTATTTTTTATATCAGTACCTTGAAAGGATGAATATTTATTACACATTATTTCCTGCACCCCATTTTCACCTGCAAATCTGAGGAGGGGGATAGGTTGTTTGGAGATCGATTTGATGAGCTAAAGCCCGGGGTGCATGGAAGGCAATTTTTTGTGGTGAATAAAACGCAGGTGGGAAATTGTAATATTCCCTTTCTCTTTTCTTTTATCTCTTTTAACCTCTACTTTCAACACTTGTCTTTCTTTATTTGAATGACTTCTTTTCCAAGTTCTTTACTTCGATTTCAAGCTTCATTGCGGGTATAAATATCTCACTTCTTTTCTATGAACGCTCAAGAGATGGCCACTACGTACGCCAACCACATTAAAAGTTGTGCTCCCCATTTTTGTTTCTTGGTTAGTTCCATTGAAAATCAATAGAATAACTCAAAAGATAACTAGGGGAACACGGATATTTTGATGAGGTGCTTGATGCTTGGGGCCTCTTTCAGTCTCAATCTTGCTAAAAGAATGTAACATTCACAGGTAACAGGTTTTGTCTAGTTCTGGACTTCTTTTCAAGATCATTAGTTCGGAGAAGCGACATCTGTCTGCATCTCCTTTACTCTCTTTTGTTGTTGCAAAAACTCAGTGGGTGAATTGTCTTGCTAAGAATAATATCTTTATGCTTGTGGGTTCGATGGGTTTGTCTCTCCTTCATGCTCTAAAACATTCTGAGGTTTTCAAAGCTAGGAGAGTTGGGGTTGGTCCGATTGTAAGCCTTTGTGGTTTTTGTTTTGAGCTCCCTTAGTGCATTGACATTCAGATTTGTATTTGGTTGGAGATGGGGGATAAAGACTATGTAACGTTGTGCTCAATTTCGTACTTGACAATTCTATCGAATCTCTCCTTCGTCTCGTTTTTGCTTTCAACGAATTCTTGCAGCATGATTAAAGATGATTACCTATAGACTACAATGATGATTCATGTACAAATTACCCTACCAACTAACTAGTAAGCAAATACAACAGGGGAGAGAGCTTTCATATCTGAAAATGAAACCAGGGGCGTGAATTTCTGGAGGAGATGATGAAATTAAAAAGAGAGAATGGTGGTCTGGAAATTGGTTAACTTGACCGTCAGAGTACCTTTGTTGAGTCTTGGTCGGCGGTGGTGTAAGTAGCCGGCCTAATGGTCTACGGTTACCATCCTCCTCCATAAGATATTTCCAAGCTCAATTTTGATGGTTCAGTCGAGTTCTCTGAAAATGGGGCGGCACAAGAGACTTTGAAGTTTCATCATGTCCTTGTTGGTGCTCGCTGCCTCGGCATATCTAATGTTCTCATAATACCAAATGGTGTTCTTTATGCGCTTTGAAACAACATATCCAAGCTCCATATTGAAGGAGATTCCTTGTACGTTGAACACCAACAGCAATACAACTATTACAGCATATTACCAAATTCGATCTTCCCCCTTAGGCGTCTTAGATCCTTAATCCGAGACCTCAAAGACCTAGCTGCAAAGCTTGAAGTTATCACATTCTCCCATGTCCTTCGAAATTTATGTTCTGAATTGTAGTCACTTCTGTTGAAGATTTGATTGAGCTCTCTTCCACAAGAGTCTCCTTCTTTAAGCTCTTGGATTAGATTTTTGTTGTGTTGTAATCTCTATTATGAAAATAGAAACTTGTATATCCGAAATGTAAATTGTAAGCGAGAAGTCATGCATTCGACTTACAATAGATTGGTTATAGCAATCAGTTGTATATTTGTAAGTAGGAGGTCATGAATCTAACTTATGGATCAGTCGTAATGTAGAATCGATTGTTCTACACACATGAGCGTTAATTTTTAAAAATGTTGTTCTCTTATTGCGATTAAAAAGAAACGTCAATTACACACGTCTGCTCCGGTATTGGATGTTTCACTTGTACTTATTTGGGGTATAAGCCATGCGAACCTGTCATATCAAAGCTTTCTTTCAAGGTAATTGATCAAAAACAAATTAGAGAAGAAAAGAAGAAATCGGTATCCCTTTTGAGATATCTTCACGAAAATAGAAAGAGACATTTATAATAAAGTTGTGATGGAACATCAGATTCATAGTTACACAGGTAAATACGTAATTAGCTGCTTGGGTGGAGTTTTTTATTTGATCAGTAGTTTAAAACTTTAAATTAACAATTGATAACAGTAATCACAGTATCAGTATTCTATTCCACTTCTAAATAATTATAATCACCTGAGATCGAATCTGTTTTTTACCTAGATATTTTGCTAATGCTAGTTCAATGATGAAAACTACTTCGATGATGAAAAGGTTGGCGAATCTCTCCCATAGCCAACAAAAAGATCGATGATAATGTATGTTCCATGTTTACTATTTGAAGTTAAAGAATGCTGCAATTGGAACAAACAAAACAATGTTCTCGTTTGTAAATAATGAAATCAAAATTCATATAATTTTCGACTATATTCTGGCTCTTTTTGTTGAAGAGCAATCGAGCATCCTCATTGAAAGTGTACTAGTCAGGCTCAATATATCAGCCAAGGTAAACCAAAACGTAGTAGCCCTTTGTTGAATCCTATGTCACTGTTAGCTAAAACGGACTCTCAATCCATGACCTATTTACTTAGGACGCTTGTTAACACTCCCTGGAAAGCCAAGAGCAGACCTCTTACTTTGTCTTTCTAGCTCAATGATCTTCTTTTTTCATGCGTCCCCAATAATTTATGATGTGACCGTTAAAATGGTGTGATTTGAGAAAGAAAAGAATCTTGAGATGTAATTACTCTGCCATGATCGGTTCCTCGCCTGTAATTCAAGACAGAGGCTATGCGCAGTTCTTGTTGCCAAATGAAACAATGATACATGTTACTGATGCGCTTTACGCGCCTAAGGCTAATCGAACCTTGCTATCATTTAGGGACATTTGTGCCAACGGATTTCACCTGGAAACGTTCAATGAGAATGGACAAGAATTTTTGTTTATCACCTCTAATGACTGCGGCCGTAAACGCATCTTAGAAAAGCTCATGAGTCAAACCAGCGGTTTGTATCTTACAACAATCAGGATCATCGAATCCTATGCAGTTTCTCGCAACTTTTGTGATCTTAACTCATACAAGTTTTGACATGATCGTTTGGGACATCCCGGACGTGACATGATGATCCAAATTCTCAAGAATTCACATGGACATCCATTTTTCCGAGCACTGAAGCGTGTCAGAGCTCCTCCTTCCACCGAAATAGGTGATGCGGCCGTGCATGATGCACTTGCCATAGGTTCGGCCTCCAAGGCCATTGCCGAGACTCCAAATGCCTCTATGGCTATCTCTAATGCTCATCGCTCGTTTTGCAAAGCTTGTTCACTAGCCAAATTGAATGCAAGACCATCTTTTGCTAGTGATTCTAAACAAAACATTTCATTCCTATAAAGGATCCAAGATGATATTTGTGGACCTATCAAACCAGAGTGCGGACCATTTCGATATTTCATGGTTCTGGTTGATGCATCAACGCGTTGGTCACACGTTGCTTTGCTATCCACAAGAAACGCTGCATTTGCTAAACTCCTAGCTCAAATTATTAAGCTACCGGCTCACCACCCTGATCATCCAATCAAGTCTATTCGATTAGACAATGCTGGAGAGTTTACGTCTAAGTCTTTTGATGACTATTACAAGTCTATCGGGATTGAAGTAGAACATCCCGTACCCCATGTGCATTCATAAAACAGTCTTGCAGAAGCTACAATTAAGCCCTTACAATTGATTGCACGGGCCTTGGTGATGGGCACCAATGTGCCTGTTTCTGCCTGGGGTTATGCAATTTTGCATGCAGCTGCACTTATTCGTTTTAGACCCACTGCAACTCAACCATTTAGTGTGTACCAGTTGGTAACTGGATATGAACCTGATATTTCACACTTACGTATATTTGGTTGCACGGTTTATATGTCTATTACGCCTCAACTGCGTTCTAAGATGGGTCCTCAAAGACGATTAGATATTTATGTTGGCTATCAACATCCTACGATTCTCTGCTATTTAGAACCTTTGAAAAGAGATCTCTTTATTGCGAGATTCGCAGATTGTCGCTTTGATGAGACATTCTTCCCGCCGTTAGGGGGAGACATGACTGTTTCCGTTCCAATTGAACGTCGAGAATTTACGTGGTCTGACCCCAGTATGTCTCATTATGAACCCCAAACGTCTGTCAGTTATTTAGAAGTTCAACGTATTCTCGATCTTGGAAGAGTTACAAATTCGATGCCTGACTGTTTTACCAATATCGCGAAAGTAACGAGATCAATTATACCTGCTGCAAATATTCCTGTAAGGTTAGAAGTCCCCACAAGAGGAACTTTACCGGCCGCACCCGGGCTCGGCAATGGCGTCTTGGTCGCGTCGGACGCTCACGGTGGAGGTGTGGCCGCGGCCTCGGCTCCCACTAGGAAGAGGGGGGAGACCTGTTAGTTTAACAGATATTGTGCCTAGAAAAAGATGTGACAGTAAGACACTAAATGATCCACTCATCATCAACACTATGAATCCTTCACATGAGATTGTCTCTAACTATAGTTATGTCCAAGAATCAATGTTAGCGTATCTGGGGGACGCCTCGGATCCAATGTGGATGTTGGAGAACAAAGAAATCTCACTAATGTTTACCGATGCGCACGGTATGATGGAAAGAAGTTCCATGACTATTGATGATGTTTTTGCTTATTCCGTCGCTTAAGTGATTATCGACGATGATGAGATTGAACCACACTCCGTTGCAGAATGCCAACGTCGAGTAGATTGGCCGTCACACTCCAATTTCCGAAGGATAAATTTTCAAAAATTGGGCGTGATAAATCTTAAAAACTTTAACCCATAACCTGCTCAACAACTTCCAAACTAAAAACAAAACTGGAAAAGTACATATCAACAAACTCATAAATCGAGTTAAACATTAATCCTACTTAATTACATTAACTTCAAAAGTCTAGTAATAATTAAGTCGTTCACATGAACTTAAAACAATTGTCATAACAAAACATAAGGTGCACATAAACTAAAATCCTGCCACTATGCCTCCGCTTCAACCCTACTGATCAACACTTGCAGGTCTAACCCCTACACCAGGAAATGGTGCACCGGGTTGTAAACAACAAACCTGGTAAGCTAAAAAACTCGTATGAGTAAATCCTTCACATGAACTTAAAACAACTGTCATAACAAAACATAAGGTGCACATAAACTAAAATCCTGCCACTATGCCTCCGCCTCAACCCTACTGATCAACACTTGCAGGTCTAACCCCTACACCAGGAAATAGTACACCGGGTTGTAAACAACAAACCCGGTAAGCTAAAAAGCCCGTATGAGTAAATCCCAAAATAACTAAATACTTCTACCAACAAAGTAAAACACAAAAAAAAATGAAATCAATAATTAAATCTACCTATCCAACAATTTACAAAAGATAATACTGGTAATTCCTGCATTGGCAGCTTAGTTCAGGAATCGCCTAAAAGCTAGAGAATTCAAAAGAAATGATTAAGAAAACACAACAATTCAAATCACTCAAAATCATAATGAATCCTGCAAAAGCATAGTTCATGAATTCTATTAAAATCACACAATTAAGATTCAAGGATCTCCTGCGGATAAGCATAGTTCAGGAGATACTCAAGCAAAGAATTCAAATAACAACACCTAAGAACATCACACAATCATTTCTCTACTCTTACTTATGAGTTCGCCAACACTTAGTCATCCCCCATAAGTAACCAAACAAACGCGTACTCATGGGTTCGTCAACACTTAGTCATCCCCCATGAAGTACCAACAGACAGACTAGAGCTCTATACTGACCGTAACCAATCACCCGGCCAAAGCTTGGTTCCCGATCCACCACGAAGGCTCCTAATCTAATGCACGCAATTACCACTAAGGCACACACATCCACAACTAATACTTACAATCACCACACTGGCACACATTCACAACTAAGACACATTATCACCACTAAGACACATACATCCACAACTAATGCATACAATCACCAATAAGGCACCACATCACAACTAATGCATACAATCACCATTAAGGCACCATTCCACAACGAATGCACACAATCACCACTTAGGCACACATTCACAACCACATTCACAACTAAGTCACACAATTACCACTAAGACATCATTCCACGACTAATGTACACAATCACCACTAAGACACCTACATGATCATAAGCGGTTGGCGATCAATCTCATATATTTTAAAGAAAACAAAAGGAAAACATAATTTTTAAATCATCAAGATCATCATCAACATTTTCATCAACATTATCATCATCATAATAATAATCATCATATAATTACCATAAATAAATAGGTCACAAAGTGAACCATGGTGAGATTTTACTCACCTCAATAATCCTGCTGCGTCTTCAACAAAACACAAGAGCCAATCCCAAATCACACTTCACAAGTCACCTAAAATTACACAAATAATGACTTTAATAACCACTTAAACAAAAAAGCAAAGCATCCTCAACAAGCCTTAACCCAAGATTTGTCCAAAAAGGGACAACCTTCTTCCGAGACCTCCCAAGGTCATACGAACCCTCAACCAACCTATTGAAAAAGGTTAACAAGATTTTCACAGCTCAAACACCAAGGCTTAACAACCTCTCACGATTCTCAACTTAGTCTTAAACCTAGGATGCAAAACTTGATCATAACATGACCTCATGACATGTCAATGTGCTCGTATTGACAAACATAAGCTAACAGTTACTTCTAACCTCCCAACCCCTGCCGGACGCGCCGCCACGTGCCGCCACGCGCCACCACAGACAGCGGCGAGTGGGCCCCACGCGTCACCCCAAAACGTCCGAATTTGGGCAAACTCAAAACATTAAACTTGTAGATTGCAGAGAAGGGAGCATCTTTTATACCTGAGGTTTCACCCCAATCAGCCGGAAAACTCGCTGGGAAGTTGGAATCTGCCACCACCACTCTCCGCCATGAGTCGAGCTTCAAGACTATCCGAAGTCGAACCAGGATGCCAATGGGCTTCTATCCCGACCGTTTCCAAGCCGCGTCGCCGCCGTCGGAGGCGAGAATCCCGACCTTCAGGTCACCACTTCGGGACTGAATCAGCATGAACCAGCTAGAGGAGGATGAAGGCAAGGAGAAGAGAAGTCGATTCGGGCCGGTGGCGCAGTCAGGCGACGTCAGACGGCGTCGGAAAGTCCGGGTCAGGTCGGGTCGGCTGGAGGACTTTGATACCGAAGGTATCGCGAGAGAGAAGAAGGAGAAAGAGAGAAATGGGTTCCGAAGAATGGAACCCTAAACTTCCCTATTTAACCAAAAAAAAAAAACCCATAAAGCCACGAACTTCTGTTGACCATAACTTTCTCATACGACATCTGATTTATATGTGCCACGTGTCTACGAACTCGTATCGTTGTGCTCTACAACTTCCGTGAAGGAAGTTTCTCGAGAAACCCAACAGATTAGAAAGTCAACTCTTGATCCCTCAAAACCATAATACTGCTTCGGTAAATTATGCAACCGGACTCTTCTGCTCTTCCTTCGAACCTCAAAACACACTAACTTCTAACTTGAAAATTTCCAAATAATATTAGAAACTAAAATTAAATTTCTGGGGTATTACATTGACCAAAATGGAAGGAAGCATTCCAGACTGAACTAGACTCTCTAGCGAAAAGGCAAGTTTTCGGTCCGGTAGTGGTATGCCCACCAAATGTGAAACCTGTTGGACATAAATAGGTCTTTATTTGGAAGCGGTATGAGAACCATAAAGTCATGTGCTATAAAACGCGACTCGTGACGCAAAGATTTTCTCAACGCCCTGGAATTGACTACAAGGAGACATATTCTCCTGTAATGGACTTTATTACCTTTCGCTACTTAGTCAGTTTGGTAGTGTCCGAAAAACTGAGCATGCAATTTATGGATGTGGTTACTGCATATCTCTATGGGATCTATATATATATATATATATATATATATATATATATATATATATATATATATATATATATATATGAAAGTGCCTGATGGACTTTCACTACCCAAGTCAAGTGACTCTAAGCCACGGAGTGCCTTTGCAATTAAATTGCAGCCTTCACTATATGGATTGAAACAATCCGGACGAATGTGGTATAATCGTCTAAGTGACTACTTTATTGGGAAGGGATATAAGAATGAAAATCTTTGCCCATGCGTGTTCATTGAAAGAACAAATACCGGATTTGCTATAGTAGCTGTCTATGTTGATGACATGAATATCATCGGTAATATCAAGGAAATTGATGAGACCGTGACCTACTTGAAATCCGAGTTTGAGATGAAGGATCTTGGGAAAACTTGATTTTGCCTAGGCTTAGAGCTAGAGCATCGAGATACTGGAATATTGATTCACCAGTCAGCTTATGTTCAAAAGATGCTCAGGCGCTTTAATATGGACAAAGCTTATCCACTTGGGACTCTCATGGTCACGCGAATTCTGGATATCAAAAAGAACCCATTCCGTCTTAAAGAGGAGGATGAGGAAGTCCTTGGAGCAGAAATTCTGTACCTAAGCGCTATTGGAGCTCTCTTATACTTGGCACAATGCACAAGACCAGACATTGCATTCTCAGTAAACTTGTTGGCTAGGTTTAACTCTACGCCAACGCAATGTCATTGGACTGATGTTAAGCACATCTTCAGGTACTTGAAGGGTTCAATTGATTTGGGCTTGTTTTTCCCTTACAAAACTGAAGTGGAAGACATGAATGTCGATGTCCCGATTGATGGCAACACTGTCGGCACATTGGTTGAGCCCCTAAGGGCCCCTGCCATTCCCAGCAGTGCCTCGGCAGCACTAGGCAGCGCACAGCGCATCCCAGCCGTAATTTGCCTTGGCCGGTAGCATGCAACGCGCCCCTGAGTGTTCCTGCCGATGCTGCAGCGCAGTGCTGCAGCCGAGCCCCTGCCGCTTCCCTGCGCGTTCTCGAGAGCTTCCAATGCCGCAAACGAGCAGATTTTGTTCCCCAACCGAAATCAAGCTTTCGAAGCTCCTTCTAGCTCACAATCGACGCAATGCGGTTTTGTCCCCTATTCTGAAACACCGAATAATGTGTTAGTCGGATTTGCTGATGTTGGGTATATTTCTGATTCACACAAAGGACGTTGCCAAATTGGTTATGTGTTCACAATTAGGACTACGGCGATTTTTTGGAGATCTACCAAGCAAACCCTTGTTGCTACTTCCTCGAATCATTTAGAGATTATTGCACTACATGAAGCAGTCAAAGAATGTGTTTGGCTTCGCTCTGTAATAACTCATATTCGAGTGTACAGTGGATTGACATCTACCACTGAAGCACCAACTTGTATCTATGAAGACAATGCGGCGTGCATTGAACAAATGAAGTTGGGATTCATCAATGGTGATAATACTAAACATATCTCGCCTAAGTTCTTCTACAATCAGCAACAACAACAGCTTTTGAATATCCAAGTGAACCAAGTGAGTTCCAAGGATAATGTAGCACATTTGTTCACCAAGTCTCTACCCAAATCTAATCTTGAGAAGCATGTGCGAAGTATTGATATGTGTCGCTTATCTGAACTCCATGATTGATTGATTATCAGGAGAAGTTGATTCTGTAGACATCAGGGGGAGTCTACGACACATGTTTTACATTTCAAGTTGTAGTTGGCGCGTTGTGCTCTTTTTTCCTTCGACCAAGTCTTTTGTTTTTACCCAAGAGGTTTTTGTTTTACTTGGCAATATTTTTACAGAGGCAACGTTCATGCGTCATGTGATTCTGGTACGCGACACAAAGGGGAGTGTTGAAGGAATTTACATTCTTATCCTTGATGATGTGTCTTGACCGAATCTTCACCTTATTAGACTAGAATATCTGTTAGATATCAAACCCTGATTTACATGGATTCTCTATGTAATGCCTATATAAAAACCATGATATCAATGAGATGAGTATATCTTTATTCTCGTATTCACATACTCTACAACAAGTTCAACCAAATGAAGCTATATTTTCAATTATAGTTATAAAAACTTGTAGTTAGATCCTTTGCTTGTCCAACTAGAGAATTTACCCTTTCTTGGCAATATATAGCAGGATATGATTAGTTTGTGTAGATTTGCAAAAACCCACATCCAGGATTTCAAGTACATGGAAAACTATTTAGCTTGCTGAAGTGAAGTCGTTAAAATTGGTTTCTAGTATAGCTGTCACAATTGACATTTTTTGTTGTTGTTGGTGAAACCGTCACAATTGACATATATCATAGCATTCATGTTCTAATGTTTTGTCAGTACATTATAACCTGTGCTGCCATTGATGCTTCTTTCGAGTAAAAGAAGATGCTGTCATTTGGTCTAAGAACAATTGCGACTGGTCTCATGTTGTCAGTACTCATCAGAGTATCTCTACTTTTTGTTTTTGTTGTTGTTCTTCTTAATTTTTTTTTGGACTAATTTCAGTTTGCACCCTTAAAGTTTAAGGTTAACCGTCACAACTCTACAACAAGTTCAACCAAATGAAGAACATGTAAAGTTTACTCTCTATACTTTAATTTTACTCTCTACAACAAGTTCAACCAAATGAAGAACATGTATTTCACTCTCTATACTTTTAATTTTAAAAATTTATCCCGTAAAGTTTTCAATTTTCATAAATCATGTTCAATTGCTGAAATTATGTTTAATTCGGACGTTAATTTTGACTTCATAACTCATTAAAAGAGGTAAAATAGTCTTATAACAACATAAATCGTCTTTTAGGATTTTTTTTCTTCTAAGATTTCATGCTATTATTTAATTTCCAAATTTGACAGAATTTTAACAATTGTGTCTAATTTATGAAAATTGGAGACTTTAAGGGGTAAATTTTCAAAATTAAAAATATGGGGGAGTGAAACGATGTTAAGCCCAAACCTCAGGGTCGTAAACTGAAATTAATCTTTCTTTTTTCAAGTTATTGATTTACTCCCTCCTTGAGGTCTTGAGGATCACATAATTTTTGAGCCGTATTAATGGACTTGTTCATATGTTTATTACCTACTCCAACACCTCGAGCATACAATATATCAATTGAGCATAATAAGTTCTACTAGTTAAGTTCAAGGGATCAAGTTGATAAGACAACCCAAAAAGCCCTCTCCTTAACAATTTGCACTCGTCAAAGATCAAGTACTCTGGCTTATTGACCGAGATGTCTTAGGGTGATTCTTTTGTCGACGGATGCTCCTATTAGTCTATACTCACCTCCGGTCATTATATATGGTGGAGCTCCTAAAATTGATCGTTTGAAAGAGAAACATAATCGGATTGACAAAACGTGCCACTTTCGACTGACAAATCGCAATTTTCATTTACAAAACGAAATATAAACTACGTTATGGAAAGAAGACATAACTAGAAAAATAAAATAGGATTGCATCTTATTCACAAGAACGCGCTCCACGCACTACGTTTAGATTTTTGTGTTGACGCAATTCTCTCTCTTTCTCGTCCGGCTGCGCATCGGCATTGGAGTAGGCTTTTGGCTTCACCAACGTACGTTGAGTGAGCCTGTACAGGTCTCTAGGATTGGTTCCTGTGATCAGGGTTGGAAGGTAATGTCGGTGAGGCTTGTGCATCAAGGGTCTTGGGCCGGATCCACAGTTTTCTACGTCTTTGCCCTAGCTTGTGTTTGGGCTTGTGGTGGGCATGATAGTTTTTGGTCATGGCATGGGGATTATATATAGGTCCAAGGTGGTATTTTTATTGTTTTGAAGTATATTTATTTATTTACTTATGTTGCTCAGTTCATTTACGACTTAAACGAGCAATATACCCCTGTATGAGCTTTGTAGGGCTGGATAGGTTTCATGCTAGCATATGCACTCAAAGTGTCTTCTCTACTCTTAATGGCCAGTGAGTTCCTTACTTCGTCAAATGACCGGTGCGTCTAGTGATAGGGGGTGAAGATAAGTGTTGCGGATCTATCTTCCGACGACAAAATAGATGAAAAGTTAATTTATTGCACATTATAACATGTAAACGTGTTAAAAATCTAGTAATTTTTCTAAAGCAAATGAAGTTGCCAGAGTAGTACTCTTTGTTGGTTGGTTCTTGTAAGAATACAAGTTTTTTGTAAGATTGTCTGATATCATTTCAAGAATTAATGTAGGTGCTTATTGTAATAATAAGGGTTAGGGTTTAAGCTTAATTCTCCCCCCCCCCCCCACTCCCCCTCCCGCGCTCGCGACAAATGTATTCGACAATTTCATAAATTAAAGTTCGAGGGCATCTGCCCCATCTCTTTACTAAAAAAAAACCACAACTTGTTGCCAACGTTTTTTCTTAATATCTTTTATGAACCTGCTAGCAATGTTCTTACACATGTCACGTTGAAACAATAGACACATGTTAGCTACTCTTAACAAATCCTCCCTCGTATATTTTGTTTTTTCTTTATTAGATATCTCATATACGACAAATGTTTGCTAACAACAAGCAATTATTACCCATGTAACCGTTGTTGTTCTGAATCATTATTCGCAATCTTGTTTGATAACCTTAACACCAACATGTATTTGGCAAAAGTTATAACAACATATATGATCGCTTAGTGTTTTAAAATTATACATAACTAACCTGACATGACACGTTTGAAAACTTAGGCCTTGATGTTTGATAAATTCTCACATCGACCTGGCTAAGGTTGTGAGAAACATCTATCTTCCATGAACATAAATGATGAACTCGCAATGTTTCAAATTTTAGATAGACTTTTGAGTGTTGATTGAAACACATGCGAAATCAACAAATACAATGAAATTGTATGAATGTCATTCAAATATGGTGCTTATGATTGAAATAGGGCAGCGGATGCTTATGATTCCGGACTTTCACTAAAACTACCAGTTGCAACAAAAAAATTCAACCATGGGTCAAGACATAAAATGAAATTTGAAAATTGCGACGGACATTTTAGTTCAAAAGAAAAAAAAAAATATCACCGAAGGACGACAAAAAAAAAGCAGAAAAGATGCCACGTTGTTGGTCGAGGCAATGGCCTTTAGGTAATTTCAACGCGGCAATTTCTTTTTGCGCATTCCGCTTCGGACCGAATAAAAAAGGCGAGACGATAACAAAACGATGAGAGAGAGAGAGGAAGAGAAAAACCAGACACAAAGAAGAAGAAGAAGAAAGTGATCGGAGAGAAACACCATCATCTCAACCCCCAAATATGAAGACCCAACAATTTTGAAACCTCCCTTCCCAATCTGAGAAACCCTCAAAGGAGGTGGTAGAAGAGAACCGGTAGAGCGGCCAAATCCCATCATCAGCTTCATCATCTTATCTCTTGAGAGAGCGGCCCTCTCACCTTCCTTCACCTACCTACCATCTCCTTCCTCTTTCTTTACTCTTTAATTTCCGATGCGGCGAGCAAGACCCACCGCCGGACCGGCCAACCAATCCCCACCATCATGCAAGAAGCCGCGGGCGGCCGCCGCCCCGAGAGCCACGCCGTCGTCGCAGCAACAACAACAACCGCAGATCAGATTCCGCGGCGTGCGGAAGCGGCCGTGGGGCCGATTCGCCGCCGAGATCAGAGACCCGTGGAAGAAGACGCGTGTTTGGCTCGGGACGTTTGATTCCGCCGAGGACGCGGCCAGAGCATATGATGCCGCCGCCCGATCGTTACGGGGGCCCAAGGCCAAGACCAACTTCTCCCTGCCGTGCGATCCTTTCTACGGCGGCGATTTCAACGACGACGCGATTTGCTCCAAGATCGATGTGATTCAGGCCAGCCGGCCGACCTCCAGCAGCCTCAGCAGCACCGTCGAGTCCTTCAGCGGGCCGAGGGTCTACTCCGGCAAGCCTCCTCCGATGAAGCCGACGCAGCGGAGACCGGTGTATCCTGTTTCGCCTGAGGACTGCCACAGCGATTGCGACTCCTCTTCCTCCGTCGTCGACGATGGTGATGATTGCGTTCTCACGTCGTCCTTCCGGAGAGCCCTGCCCTTCGATCTCAACATGCCGCCGCCGATGGATGGTTTTGATTTTTCCAGCGACAACGTGGATGATGACGATCTTCGAGCCACCGCCCTCTGCCTCTGATTTTACATGGATCTGAATATTGGTCCTCTTTAATTTCCCTTTCCTATCTTATTTTCTCGGGAAGAATCTTTTAAAAAAAAGAAAAAGAAAAAAAAGAATCTGGTACTGGTGGGTGAGAAGAATTTGAGTTTTCTTATCTTTGTTTTTGTTTTTGCTCTTTGAAATCTGCTCTGTTAGAGTATTGTTGTTGTTGTAGAATAGCATCTGGGTGTTCTTCAACTTTGATGGGTTCTGGAAGATCATCAGCATCATCATCTGTACTATTAAAGCTAATATAGATCTGGTTACAAATCTGGGTTTGCTTGCCCTCTTGGTCAGATTCACTTTCATCATCACCCATCTTATATTTTTCCCTTTTTTGTACAAAAATCTAAATCTAAAAAATCTCTTATCTTATGGTATAAAGCCTCTTCATTGTCTTTGTTCCTTTGATCTTGATCCTTCTTGTTAGCGTTTGCATAACATGTAACTATGTGAAATGAGGTCAGATCATTGTGGGCATTTGTGGTTGAAGGGGGATGCATATTGATGGACATTATTATTGGAAATTATGATTGTAGGATAAGAACAAAATAACTTTAGGTGGTGATTTGAGAAGGTCATAATTCATAAAGAAGTGCAATAATGAATTGGGAAAGAAGAAGAGGGGGAAGAGAAGGGTGGGAAAGAAGTAGAGAGGAGAAGAGGGTGGGAGGGGCACTTGTTTGGTGAGGATGCATCTTCTTCTTGATAGGGTTTTTGATAAGAACCATTAATGGCACATGTGATGCAGATTCTTTTGCACTACTGGTTGGTTGACAGGTTGAGTAACAAAATATACATCAATATATCCCCAAACCCCAAGAAGACCTTGCAGACTGCACCCTCCCCCCTAACTTTTGCAGAAGAAGGTGTTTAGGGTTCCCTCACCTCACATGGGTTTTCCTTTTCTTTTCACTCTCCTCCAGAAAGAGTAAAGAAAACGAGGAGGGAAAAATAAAGGGAAAAGAAGAAAAGAAATGGAGACCATGATTACATGTGTAATGTGTATTATACAAGACCAATACCATCATAGTCTAAACCTCTTTTTACAGGCTTCCATTGCATAGTTCCAGCCCTAGAATTACTTCTTCATCATCATAGTTGGTGAGTTGGGAACATCTATAATGGTTTGTTTGGACCTTTGAGTTCAACTTAAGTTGCTTCTTCGTTGGATTCGTTTTGGTTTAGGTGTGTATTGATTCTATTTTCTTATTGTTGCTCTTTGGTGAGTGTTAGTTGTTGGAGATACGTGCCAATTGGTCTTGTCATGTCTTTTGCTTGAAATGATTCTCATAGAGGCTGGAGACTTTTAGAAATGTGAAACGTTGCTCTTCAATTTGAATTTTACATTGTATTTGGAGGTTTCTATTGCATTTTAGTGATTTTACTACACAAGAAAAAACATGAAATAAGAATCGCAAGGTGTTTCTAGATAAGAATTACATTTTACCAAAAAAATGTCATGTGAATATCAAGTTTTGTAACGGTAAATTCTGAAATAACACTTTACATGAAGACATGCACAGAACAACATTCTTGTAAATGTTGGCACAAAACGACATTCTTGTAAGTGAAACATTTACATATATGTTACAAAATGTTAAAAGTTTGTTATGTTCCGTCTCTATAATCAGTATAGTTTAGTTTTTCATATTAGATTTTATATAGTTTATTTTAAAGATTGAATGATATACATAAGGATCCTCTTATTGCCTCGTATTACCGCACGTTTCTCTTTGTAGTTCGGTTTTACCTTTTAAGAAAGTTATCTGAAGTAACACTTTACGTGAAGACATGAACAAAACGTCAATTTACATATACGTAACGCAATGTAAAAATTTGTTGGGTTGTCGTTTATGTAATTATACTAGTTTAGGTCCTTATTATGAGATTTTATATAGGGTTAAATTCAGTTTACCCTTATGAGGTTTGAGGTTAACTTCATTTCAGTCCTTGTTCTCTCAATTTTAAAAATTTACCCCCCCCCCTCCCTCCCTGAATTTTCCAATGTTCATCCTACTATTTTCTAATGAATTTTCCCCAATATACATCCCCACTATTTTCAGTAGATTTGTTGTCAGTTTGATGTTTATCCTTCATGCAAATCAATCATAAACTCACAAAACTATTCAATGACGAGTTGCATTACAAATAATCAAAACCCTGTGTTTGGAGAGATACTCCGTATACTCTATTTTTTCTTAAATCCCATACTAATATCTTGTTCAAAAAAAAAAATTCCCATACTAATAGTAGTTTACATTTATTTATTTACATAAATACCTTCTTTCGCGCCACAAATATAGGATGTGTCTAGAGTTTAGAATTTGGTTGTTTCTCTCCGTCCGACGACATGTCCATTGACGCCATCGTCGGACCGGATTCGCTGGTGGTTGTAGGGTACTGGTTGTGGTATGTAGACTGGTGGAGGTGGAAGGAAAGAGTCAGGCTATTGTAGGAGGGTGGTAGGAGCAACGGTGATGGGAATGGGTGCGTCGTGGCTACTTTGATATGTATATTGTGTCATCGAAGATGAGCAGTGATGTGGATTTGGATAATAAAATGAAAAACTGTCATTTCAAAAACCTCGTTAGTTTTTAATTAGGTAAGAAAGATAAGAGAAACATTTTTTGTAAGTTTTTGCTATTTCTCTATTTGTTCTTATTTTTCTTTTCATATAAGTAAATTCCAATAAATTTCCTAAAAAAAAATAAAAATAAATTCCAATAACAAAAGAAGATGCTGTGAATGACCTGTAGTAAAACTAGCAGAGGAAAAGAAGAAGTGGAGAACAGTAAAAATCCTACGGCCATAATTGTATCTTCCTCTCCAAAACTCAGCTGAACGGTCAAAAATACTCGTCTAGGTTCTTCAGCTTTTGCCAAGTATACTGACACTAAACACCGAAGACGTCAAAGAGCTTGAAGCTTCGAGCTTGGCCTCTTTCCCTCCTTCAAATTAGGGTTTTGGGTTCTTCACACTCGTTTCCCCAACTCGCCGATCCGCCATGAACCGACTTAGAGGCTCAGCGAAGCTATTCTCGCAGTCTGTGCCCCAATTAAGGAATAATATGAGGCACAAAGCTCTCAGATCATGGACTGCTGTTCAGGACACTTATTTTTCAACCAAGGTATTTGCTTTCTTGGATTTCTGGGGTCCTCTTTGAGTTTGGGGAATTGGGTATTGATTAGTTTTCATGTTTTTGTTTTGTTGGTGAATGGTTTTCAGGATGTGTTTGAAAGTCATAAGGTGGTGTTCACAGTTGGAACTTCTATAGCTTCAGTTGCCACAGCATGGATTGGTGAGTTTCTTTAGCACTTCTTGTTTGGTGGCCTTTTTTATTCTCAATATGTTTCTTTTATGATCACCGAATTGAAATATTGGCAAATTGTGTGGTCTCAGTATGTTTAGGTGTGTGAATTCTAGGGGTGAGGACTAATTCTGGGAGGAGGCCGAAATGAACCTGAGTGTAGAGTAGTTTTTTGTCCAAATTATGTTACGTACTTTATAGAATGAAGTTCAAATTTATGATCTTTTGTACTTATAGTGATAGATTAATGGAATTGTAGTTTAATGAGTTACTGATCATTTCCCAATATGGATGAACTTCCTAGCATATTCAAGAAAATTAGTTTGTTGTAATTGATAACATTTCAGTAATTCATTGAGGTGCAAATTTTTTCCTTGAATGTTAATAACATTTCTGGTCACTGACATGTTAGCAAGGCTATCTTATTAAATACACGTCTGCTGATGGATGCAGGATATACTGTACGCCATTTACATGACACAAGAGTTGATAAGAGGCTCGAATCAATTGAAAAAACTGTAAGTGCCGTATTGAAAGTTATTAACATTTGGCATCCAAATCTTGCATACATTATAACAAGTATTATCTTGTTCAATTCTAAAGCAACACTTTTTTTTGTTACAATTCTAAAGCAGTTCTGGCTTTATAAAGAAAAACATTTTTTATCCATGCCTTGTATTTTTATTTTCATCCAATTTTATTATCGTTTTGATGATGCATCATATAAGTAAGCACTTTGACCCAATTTATTTAGATATATTTTAGTTTTTCTTGCAACCAGAATCTACGCTTGCTTGATCGTTAATGCTGGTTAGATTATATTTTCTCTACACCTCACCTTTCTTGTATCTCATGGCAGATACAAGAAAAACATCATATTAAAGAAGCAGAAATAAGAGAAGTTATTGATTCTGGAAGTATGAGTCTTTCTTCATGCATAGCCACTGCTGGAACCACTTTGGTCATCGGGTTTGCTTTTAAATCTTATTATGAAGCCACATATTTGAACTAGTCAGAATTCTTATGATTTATACTGCTTTTATAATGCTCACCCCAGTTATAATGTCCAACAATAAATTCATGAGCTTTATCGAGCCACCTGAGGGTTATGTAGTTATGAAAGTCACAAATGATGTGGTCACTAAACAACCATAAAATAGCTTTCTTCAGATGTTTAACTTACACATTGAGAGCTGCTCTTCAAAGTAAAGTTAAGTGACACCATTATGTTCTTATGACAGAACTGATAAAATTTGAATTCCTGTTACTGGTAGTCTCTAATGTAGATCAGTAACAAATTGGAGAAGAATTATTTTCCAAAAGTTGAAAAGAGTATAGGCATAGAGATGCTTAATAGTTGGAACAAATTAGTAAATTTGCTTGAGTCAATCATGACATTACTTAATTCTATTACGGTATCTCTGATTGGTAGTTTATCTAACCTCCTGATACATTCATTCTTCTTTGTCGCCTCACTTTGGATTTCAAGTAATTGAGATTTAGCTTTTCCACTGCCTTTGATATATTTGAACTTCTTTAACTGAACTGCAGCTATATTTTGGGTTGGCGAGGTGGAAGGTGGTTTGCAAATAAGCAGTTCAGAAAGGAGCAGATGAAGTTACTAGGGCACGTTAAGCCTAAAAGGTGGCAATTGCTTAGGCAGCAGATACAACAACCTAAAGGATGGCAATTCCAATTTCTAAAAAGGCCATTACTCAAACACAAAGCTCTGGAAAATGTTGTCAAAACGTGTGAAAAGATCAAGGACGCTCAAACCACACATAAATTGCAGAATCCTGTTAATTTTGTTAGCAAGCAGATGTCATGACAGGTTCTTGGTTTACTGTGATAGTTTGCTACTTGTTTGAGGTCGGTTCTTGTTACCTGTAAAATGGTATATACCATAGCAGAATTTAAGTTATCTTATAGGAGTTGAACTAAACGATGTCTTATTCTGAATCATGATATTTTTGAATAAATCTAATTTTCTTCCTAGGTATTGCACTAGGGAAATACACCAACCCATGGACTTTTGTCCTTTTGGCTCCAGTAAATCTAAGCAACCCTGATAGAGGTATTTGCCAATGTTTTGTTCTAGCATGTTGAGCCACATCCATGTTGTATAATTATGAGCTGCCCGGAGCTTTTGCAAGAGTTTATTTTGGTTGATTGTTAATCTGACCAGTGTCACTGTATTCAACATGGATGTTGACTTAGTAGATTTTTTTTTTAAACAAAAAAAAAAATTGTGATCCAATAGCAGAGTTCTCTCAATCAAAGCAGAGTTATATGGGTTTTGACCGTCTTTTTCATCTGTTTATGATATCTTAACAAATGTGGTAACTTTCTTTGTCAAACGAGGGTGATAGTCTAGTTTTCTAAGCCTGCATTGGCAGTACGTCCTCTGTCCTCATGACTTCGTACTAGTGAGACGATATAAACAGTACCAACGAAGTACCAAGTAAAATTCTCTGGAATTTCCGAATTTGATTTGCATACTTGGATCACTTGCTTGTCTGAAATTTGAAGTAATCAAGGAAGTTCTTGTAAATATGGAATCGTGGCAGCGGTGAAATCCAAGGTTGATGTAGTTTTCTGATTGCTCTAAATTACAAAAAGGGTAGGCCCTTTAGAACCCTTGTTTTAAACAATACAGTTCAAAACCACTAAGCATTCTGTTGACAAAGTTGTACGACTGTATGAAACTCCTCATGTGAATGTCCGTTTCTGTTTTTATCTGTTTTCTGTACCTATAAAAAATGGCAGAACCTTTATTATTATAACAACAAGGGAATGAAGATGGCGAACATTAGTACCTCTATCATTGTAGTCGTTCTGTTCTGGGGATTAGCAGTTGGAACTAGAACCAAGCTATTTACTGATGAAGATAGGGTTTCTGTTTCAGCATTGGCTTCAGCAGGTACTGATGGCATTTGTGCATCAATGGTTTTAGCACAAGGCTATCCTTGTGAAGAACACACAGTATGTGCTGCCTTTCTTTCTGTTCAGTTTATTAATGAGTTGCAAATGATATTTAGTAGGCGCCAAGAGATATTCATTGGTTGCATTTGGTTTACAGGTGACAACAGAAGATGGCTATGTACTCAGTATGCAGAGAATTCCAGCAGGGAAGTCCGGGGAGACATCCGGAAACAAGATACCGGTTCTTCTACAACATGGACTCCTCATGGTGAGTACTTTTGCAGGAAGTTGAGTTTTCTGTAAGTTCAGTTTGTAACAGTTTATATACTGTGCTGTGAGCAGGATGGGATAACATGGCTGCTCCTACCTCCACACCAAGCTTTGGCATTCCTTTTGGTGGATAATGGGTATGAGGTGTGGATTGCCAATACCCGCGGAACCCAATATAGCCTCGGCCATACATCACTCACACCTGATGATCCGGTAAACACATGTCAATTTCCTGATCAATGTCCTCTTGTTGTCGCCATTTTGTTGAATATTTTTTACTCTTTTCCAGGCTTTCTGGGAATGGTCATGGGATGAATTGGTCGCTTATGACCTCCCGGCCACATACCAATATGTATATAACCAAGCAGGGCAGAAGATTCATTATGTTGGACATTCACTGGTAAATTTCACAATTCTGCAGTTTTGCTACTCCTATTCTGTTCTGTGATTTATTTATAATATAGGCATCATAAGTAATGGGGACTGTGGAATTATTTTGTAGGGAACTTTGATTGCTCTTGGTGCCTTTTCAAAAGACCAGCTAGTGAACATGTTGAGATCAGCTGTTTTACTTAGCCCAATTGCTCATGTTGGTCAGATGACCTCGCCCCTTGCAAGAGCTGCTGCTGAAAACTATCTGGCTGAGGTGAGCGCAATTCCTTTTTCCATCTCTCTTAGTTTGTCCAACACAATCATAGTCTTTGACAATCTATTGTCTTCTTATAACAGGCTTTATACAAGGCAGGATATAGAGAATTTAATCCACGATTGTAAGAAAAATACTTGTTCACTTGTTCCTTAAAATCTTAAAAACAATTCACAGACAATAAACCTGTGTTAACTATGTTCTTTGTTAATAGAGAGGCAATAGTCAAATTTCTTAATGCATCATGCGCGAAATCAGGCGTTGACTGCACAAACTTGTTAACTTCTTTCACAGGTATGTCTCTACATTCCTAGATTACTACTAATACTGGCACTTACATGTACATTGTCTGCTGACTTTGAGTCCCTGGTAACTTGTAGGCCAGAATTGCTGCTTAAATCCATCCATAGTACAAGTCTTTCTAGCTCATGAGCCTCAGGCATCTGCAACTAAAAACATGATCCATATCTCTCAGAGTAAGTCTTTCTAATTTCTGGTTCACAGTGAAATCACCACCGAGAAAAAATCTTCTCCATATTGAATTCTACAGTTTCTGGACAGTGATAAGAGATGGAAAGGTTGCAATGTTTGACTACATTGACAAGGATGAGAACCAAAAACATTACGGGCAGGACACTCCTCCAGAGTACAAAATGGCAAGCATTCCGCATGACCTTCCTCTCTTCCTCAGTTACGGAGGGGCAGATGCGCTTTCTGATGTCCAAGATGTGAAGCTACTGCTCAACAGCCTCAAAGATCATGATGGAGATAAGCTTGTGGTTCAGTACAGAGATGATTATGCTCATGCTGATTTTGTCATGGGTGAAACTGCTAAGCAAGATGTATATGATCCTCTCCTGGCTTTCTTTAGACTTCAGTGACAATATTACAGTTATTACAAGTAATGCACTACCTCTTCTTTTCTTCTCTTTTTACCAACAAAAGTCATACAAAAATGTAAGAACAATTAAAGTTTCGAGATATGATTTCTAGAATATAAGGCTGATTTGTTACAGATACGAAATAAACCAGATTGATTTTTCGATCAAAAATACCATGTGAACAACTTAGTAAAGATTTTAAAGCCAGACTCTTGCTTTGGCTCTGATCAAGGAGGACAACTTATCAGACAATCACAAGACTCACACACGATGAAAAATTAAGTAGCATCCTAGCTGGTTGTATAGTGTATACTGCATGCAATATATCTAAACAAATTAGTAACCTCTTTAACTGCCAAACCAGGGTGATGGCATAAGGTTTCTCTACCTGCATTGGCACTTTGGCAGTACGACTTCAACTCTTAGTAATGAGACAAAAAGAAACATGCTACCAAGTACTGACAAAGCATAATTCTCTGGGATGAACTTGTTTTTGGTTTCCATCCTTGGATCACTTGCTTGTTTCAACAATTCAACCAATCCAGGAAATACTTGTTAAAATATGGAATCGTGGCTGAGGCGAAATCCTGATGTAGCTCTCTAATGATTTTTAATTAGGAAAAGGTAGGCCCGATTTGATGCCGTCGTTTAAACTAGACAGTTTATACCAGTACAGAGCTCCTCATGTTAATACCCTTTTCTGTTTTTATATGCTTTTTTCTACCTATAAAGATGGCAGAAATTTCATAGTTATAACAAAATGAAAATGAAAATGAAAATGGCGAACATTCTTACCTCCATTATTGCAGTTGTTCTGTTCTGGGGATTGGCAGTTGGTACTAGAACAAAGCTATTCTCTGTCGAAGACAGCGTGGTTTCGGCAACGGCTCCATCCGGTAGCGATGGTATCTGTGCATCAATGGTCGTATCACAAGGCTACCCTTGTGAAGAACATACAGTATGTGCCTTCCTTTCAGTTCAGTTTATCAAGAGCTGTAATATTTGTTTAGCAAATGCAGACTGAACCTAAGTGGTTGCATTTCCCATTTGGTTTATAGGTAACAACACAAGATGGCTACATACTCGGTATGCAGAGAATTCCAGCTGGGAAGTCCGGGGAGACTTCCGGGAACAAGGTACCGGTTCTTCTACAACATGGACTCCTCATGGTGAGTACTTCAATTGCAGGAAGTTAAATTTTCATTTAGTACATTACATTTTTCTTTTGAGGGATTCAGTACAGTACATTTGTATGAACTGAGATGTGACAGTTAATATGGTGTGTGTGAGCAGGATGGGATAACATGGCTGCTACTACCTCCAGACCAATCTTTGGCATTCATCTTGGCTGATAATGGGTATGAAGTGTGGATTGCCAATACCCGTGGAACCAAATATAGCCTTGGACATACATCACTCACCCCGGATGATCCGGTAATTACTAACTACATGCCATGGTGTTGATTTCCTGTTGCTGCTGCACACCATTTTGTTGTTGAATAAATTTTTCTCTCATATTTTCAGGCTTATTGGGAGTGGTCATGGGATGAACTGGTCGCTTATGACCTCCCGGCCGCATACCAATATGTGTATGATCAAGCAGGACAGAAGCTTCACTATGTTGGACATTCACTGGTGAATTTCACTACTCCATTGTCCTGCCACTTTTGTATGTATATATGGAGATTGATTTGAAGATGGCAAATAAATTTCACATAAAGGAATGTGGACTATTTTGTAGGGAACTTTGATTGCTCTTGGTGCTTTTTCGGAAGACCAGCTAGTTAACATGTTGAGATCAGCTGTCTTACTTAGCCCAATTGCTCATGTTGGTCAGATAACCTCGCCCCTTGCGAAAACTGCTATTGAATACTTCATTGCTGAGGTTAGAGTAATTCCTTTCCTCTACTTTAGCATGTCCGGCAGAAAGAATAGTCTTTGATATATGATTTTGTTATATTCTTATATATTACAGGATCTGTACAAAGCAGGTTATAGAGAATTTGATCCAAAAGGGTAAGAACAATGCTTGTGCACTTGTCCATTGTATGTGAAACAATTAACACGTTGTAATTCTGATAATTTCATGAACTTTTAGACCATTGGTAGTCCAAGTTCTTAAGCAAATCTGTTCGAAACCAGGCGTTGACTGCACAGACTTGTTGACCTCTTTCACAGGTAATACATACGTTCATATACATGACTACTAATACTGCTGACACTTTGACATCGTCTGCTGATCAGTTGGAAAGTTCTGTAACTTGTAGGCAAGAATTGCTGCTTAAATTCATCCATAGTCGACATTTTTCTAGACCACGAGCCTCAGGCAACTTCAATAAAAAACATGGTCCACATCTCTCAGAGTAAGTGTTTCCAGTATCCTATTCACAGTTGAACCATCACTACCGGAAAGACTTTTGCTAAAAATCAAGTAATGTGATCAATGTGCAGTGGTAAGAGACGGAAAAGTTGCGATGTTCGACTACAATGACAAGGAGGAGAATCAACAACACTACGGTCAGGACACTCCTCCAGAGTACAAAATGGCAAGCATTCCACATGATGTTCCTCTATTCCTCAGTTACGGAGGGGCAGATGCACTTTCTGATGTCCAAGATGTGCAGCTATTGCTCAACAGCCTCAAAGATCATGATGGAGATAAGCTTGTGGTTCAGTACAGAGATGATTACGCTCATGCAGATTTTGTAATGGGTGAAAATGCTAAGCAAGATGTGTATGATCCTCTCATGGGTTTCTTTAAACTTCAATGAAAACATTACTTGTACAATATCAGTATGTACTATTTCTCTTTCTTTTCATCTTACCAACGAGTCATTCTAAAATGTAGGAATGTAAATATAAATTTTTGAAAGTTATTAATTATTAAAGTGAATGATTTAGTCTTACCGAGCTGGTGGCGCCAATTAGAAAAAATAATTTGAGGTTTTGAATTTTGAAACCAAGATCTCATACAAACAAAATCTTACTGTGTTGAGAGTAGAGAATGTGATGATTAATACAGAAAAAAGGGACATGAGGTTATGAATCATTCTCACACCGATGATTTTATTTTCTATTTCAATTGTCTCTGATTCATGACATTTCTCATTCCAATAAGTAAATCTGGGAAAGTAATCGGTTCTAATCTAATTCAAGTAGTTAGCAGTATTTCTGATGCTAATTGATGCACAAAATAAATCATAAAATATTAATTAATGTACGAATCTCGGTGATGTCTTTTTTTTTTTTTTTTTTTTTTGAGGTTAGTCTTGGTGATGTCTTATTACATAGTTATTATCATCTGAAAGTGGAAGTACATACGTCATTAAAAACTACTGATTGGTAGTTTTCTTAGATCTATACGTCATCCATGGCGTATGTATCCTAAAGATCCTAGACTATAGCTTTGGTCTTAAACATGTCAAGAGAAAAGCCAACTTTTTAACTTATTAACCGAGAGAGGACATGAGTTTATGAATAATTCCCACACCGATTATTTTATTCTCCATTCCAGTTGTCAATCGACATTTCTCATTCCAAGTACATGTAAGAAAGTAATCTATTATAATCCAAGTCAAGTAGTCTGTAACACCCTGACCCATATTAACAGAAACATAATAATCCGAAAATAGGGTCTCCAGAACGGACTTGGCTTATCTGCTTGAAAAAAATTTGCTTGAATCTGCTTGGTTCCCATCAGATGCCGCCACGTCAGCTTGTCTAAATCTAATGGCTATCAAACTGACAGCAACCTTTAACAAGGAAAAAGACAAAAACCTAACGATGATGGTTCATAAACAGACGTTAAAGAGTCTCTTTTAGATTTCCCCCCAATAATTTTAACACCTCTCCACTTTCCCCCCAATAATTTTCACGCCTTCCTAATTCCCTCCCTTCACTCGACTTTCTCTTCCCCTTAAATCACAATCAAAACGTCCCTCCTTCTTGTTTGCTCTCTGGTCTCAGGGCAAATTTCATTCATCTTTGGGTGTTGGTACATAGAAGTTTTATCATTGAGGTAACTACGTCTGTGTCTAGCATTATTCCTTTCATACTTTTACTTTTATTTATGTTGATCTTAGCCAATTTAGGTTTTCAATTTTTGGTTTTGGTTCATCAAATTCATGGTTTTTCCCTGGGTGTTCATCCTATTAAAGTATTATAGGTATATGTCTTGCTAACATCCTATTAAAGAATTTTCATTTTTTGTCTTGTTTCAAAACTTATAGCATATAAGCCAAACTTCATATCATGTACCACTTTTGCTTTTGAATTTGATTCGAATATTGATATACTGATATACATATGTATTTGGTTTTGGAATTGTGTTTTATATCTTATAGATTGCAAATAAATGATTAAATGGAGTCCATGGATAAAGATGATTCGACTTGTCTTGATTACAAGCCAAGGTATGGTATGAAATTTGACTCAGAACAATCAGCCTATGAGTTTTACAACATGTATGGGCGAAGTGCTGGGTTCAGTATTAGAAAACATACATATTACAAAAATAAGAAATCTGGTAAACTCATCTCAAGGATATTTGTGTGTTCTAAGGAAGGGTTAAGGGAAGCAGATAAACGAGACCATTTGACCAAGAATACTCGAGCGGAGACAAGAATAAGTTGTGATGCTAGAATGAGCATAAAGCTGGATAAATCAAGTGGTAAGTACATTGTGTATCAATTTGAAGAAACTCACAGCCATGATCTTGTAATGCAAGAGTGTGCTTACATGCTGCCATCCCAACGAAATGTTACTCCTCCACAAGGAGCTGAGATGGTATTGGTAAAAGATTCTGGAGTCCCCCTGAAGTTTGCATTCGAGTTAATGAGCAGAGAAGTTGGTGGAAGAGTCTCTTGGATTCACTAAACAAGATCATAAAAATTATCTTCAATCTCAGAGGCAAAAGAAATTGGCATATGGAGAAGCAGGATGCTTATTGAAATACTTCCAAAATCAAGCATTAGAAAATCCCTCATTTTTCTATGCTGTGCAATTGGATAGTGATGAACAAATAACCAATATATTTTGGGCCGATGCTAGGATGATAGTTGATTATGGTTTATTTGGTGATGTTGTGAGTTTTGACACTACATATAAAACCAATGAAGCCAATCGTCCATTTGGAGTATTTGTGGGATTTAATCATCATCGTGAAACTGTAATCTTTGGGGCAGCATTGATGTATGATGAAACTTCTGATTCCTTTACATGGTTATTTGAGACATTTTTGGAGGCAATGTCCAACAAGGCTCCAAAGTCTATCTTTACTGATCAGGATGCTGCAATGGCTAAAGCTTGTGCAAATGTGATGTCTAACACATATCACATGCTTTGCACATGGCATATAATGAACAATGCCATTAAAAATGCAAGCAGTATATTTAAGGGTGATGACCAGGTCACTGCCTTTTTATCAACATGTATGAAGAGCTATGAAGAAGAGGATGAGTTCCTGCATGCATGGGAAGAAATGCTCAACACATATAATGCACATGGAAATCCTTGGTTGAGTAGTATATTTCGGTTAAAGGAGAAATGGGCAAAATCATATGTCAAGTGGGCATGGTCTGCTGGAATGCATAGCACACAACTAAGTGAGAGTTTCAATGCTAGCCTGAAACCATATGTGAAGTCAGACTATGATGTGGTTGAGTTTTTCAAGCACTTCGATAGATTGCTCAACGATAAGCGGTATAAAGAGTTAGAGGCAGAGTATGCTTTGTGCTACAAGTTACCTACTGTTGCCATATTTACATCAATGGTGATCAAGGCTGGAAATACTTACACTAAAGCTATATTTGATGAATTCCAAATTCAGTATGAGAAGTCTCTTGATTACAATTTAGTTGGATGTATGCAAGATGGTGATGACATTGTGTTTAAAGTTGCCTTTAATGGTCATCCAAAGGAGAGATGTGTTAGGGTGAAGAAAGACAATACAGTATCATGTAGTTGCAGGTTGTTTGAGATTGAAGGTATTTTGTGACCGGCATGCAATAAAAATCCTTACTAACTACATGAATGTCAAAGAAATTCCTGATCAGTATGTTTTAAAAAGGTGGACAAGAAAAGCAAGATCTGAAAGTGTGAAAGACATGCATGGGTGGGACATCCAAGTAGATACCAACCTACAACAAACATCTTGGTTAGGGCTGCCACTCGGTCGGTTCGAATCGGTAATGGGCGTTACGAACTTCAAAACCAAAGCTTTCGGTAATGAAATATGACTTTCAATTACCAAACCAAAAACTTCGGTATGAGATAAATCTTACCAACTTCGGATGTCGGTTTTTCGGTATTACCAAACTTCATAACAAATATATTTTCAAAATATAACAAAACAATACAAAACTATAAAATTTAAATATCACTTGAGTTTCTAGAGTCTGATAATACATATACAAAAGATAATCATTTCAGTACACATTATCGAGTATGGTTTAATTTTCTACCGAAATAGTCAGGATGTAAATGTTTCCAAATTTTTATATGAACAAGTTATGTGTCATCTATGTGAAAGTATGTGTGTGGAAGAGTCAACCAAAATAAGTCACATAAGGGCAGTAAAAGCTTTTTCGTGTAATAAGTGACGTTAAATTATGGTTGACCGCTTTGATCAAGACCTGAGCATTATTGAGTACAATTGAATTTTCTATCATAATTGTATTATACTATAATGATCACATCAGACGGTCGAATTTTAATTTTGTGAATTGTAATCATTGGAACCACAACATGTCTGGTAATGTGGTATAACTTATTTAGTAAGTTATATGCATATGTACATCTTTGTGAACCAACTACAAAGAGGAAGCAAAATTTTCAAAAACCTTGTGAACTATGATGTGATCAATATAGTGAAATACGACTATGGTAGACAAATTAGGTATTTTTGATAATGTTTTGACCTTGATCAAGGCGGTTAACCCTATTTACGCTTGTGCTTCCAATGGGGAGCCCTATCATCAAGAGAGGTAAAAACATTCCTAAATTTTTACATGGGCGGTTACATGTCATCTAAGTGGGTTTGTCTATGTGTGTGTGTGTGATGAATCGACTAAGACGGGTAGGTAAGAGCGTTTTTATATAACAAGTAATATTGAATTAAAGTTGATCGCTTTAATTGAGACCCGAATGCTACCAAGTATAGTTGAATTTTTCTATTCATTTTCTTGTTTTTTACTAAATGGTATATACAATTGAAAACATGAGATAAGATTATTAGTCTGTGTGTTTTTAGAAATATAAGTCTTTAAATAATTAGAATTTCGGTAAATTCGGTATTTACCAAAAACCAAACCAACTTTTTCGGTATTTCTCGGTTTCGGTTTTTTTGATTTCGATTACCAAAATTCGGTTTACCAAATCATAAATTTTCGGTCGGTTTTCGATCGGTTTGGTATTTACCAAACCAAGTGGCAGCCCTAATCTTGGTACAAGTCTCTGAGTTCCATATCCACCAAGATTTCATCTCGAGCTTCCGAGAGAGAAGAGACGTATGATTTTGCTGTTCATCAATTGGGGGAGCTAAGCAAAGCTATTGAAGAGATGTTGTGTTCAAAAATGGATGCATTACAACTTGGTAAGGATGATCAGGTTACACCTTCCACCACTGTTAATGATACTAATGTGGCATGTCACTCAAATAAGGCAAAAGTAGTCCATGCCAAGGGATTCAAAAAAAGGGATAGTGCTCGAGGAAGAAAAAGAAGAATCATAGGTGATTTTGAAAAAAGCATGGCCAAGTATCGGAAAGGGAGGTCTCTTGAGGAAGAGAAGTCATCTAATTCTGATTCAACCAAGGTATGTTATCTCAGTAAAGACTTTCCTTGGTTTTGTTTTATTATTATTCATTTGGCAATAGCTTAGTTATTGATACAATTCAACCATATTCTTGGCTTGGTTTCTTTACCGTTTGAACCATATAATTCAAATATAGTTTACTCATATCTGTCTTATTTTTTCATGTCCACAGTCTGGTAATTGTGTTCCACCGATTCCCATGTTTTGGATGCCATATCAACAACCTCAAAGTTTTAGTTACCAAGCCTTAATCAACTCTCAAAATCCTCCAGATGATGGGAATGAATCATATTGTGGTGATGAATGATTAGTCTCTTATGATTTTTGAACTCACAGTGGAGCATGCCTATTTGATGTCTATGTAACGAAAGCTTCCCAGATGTTTATGCAATTTTCAATGAATTGAAGTACGGTTATTTGACTACTTATTGTATTAAAGTGCAAACTCTGCACTAATTTTCTTGATGTTATTGACTCAGTAAATGGAAGCCTTACGATTGAGTTCAATGCATATGTTTTGCAATTCAATCCATATTGACCGAGTTCATGTCGATTGACCGAGTTCAGATAAAATGGATTCCTGTAGAATCGCTTGATTCGCTTCATATACACCAAACTCGGTCAAGAGGGATCTAGGAAGTCTGAAAATTATTGGGGGGAAAGTGGAGAGGTGTTAAAATTATTGAGGGGAAATCTGAAAGAGACCCTTTAACGTCTGTTTAGGAACCATCATCGTTAGGTTTTTGTCTTTTTCTTTGTTAAACGTTGCTGTCAGTTTGATAGCCATTAGATTTAGACAAGCTGACGTGGCGGCATCTGGTAAGAACCCAAGTAAGCAGACAAGCCAAGTCCGTCTCCAGAACATATAAATTGTACCGATTAGATCTCACCATTATGCAAGCCTGAATAAGCAATTGTCTATCTATGTTGAACTCAAACAACAAACCTCCATCAGAGTGATCAAGAGAACTGATCGACAAGCCTCCCTCCCAAGAGCTAAAGATCGATTAGTGGAGGAAGTCGTTGTGAGAGGTAAACTCGAGGGCTAAGTCAGGGTCGATGTTCTCCCTCTCTTTCTTCCCCTCCCCCGTCTAGGAGGACAGTGAGAGATTTTAGATCCCTCCCCCTGGTCGAGGTCGGTGGAAGATATAATTGTTGGAGTTCAGTGTCATCTTCTCCCCTCTTCTCGACCCTTCTTTCCTCTTATATTTTTTTTTATGTCGGTTAAAAACCAACCTTTCTAGATCCTCTCCTCTCTTTTTCAATTATACATTTACTATTCTATTTATTTATTCAATTTTCATGAATGATTTACAGAATGCCTAAATCTCAACTCCTGCCTCGAGATATATATATATATATATATATATATATATATATATATATATATATATATATATATATATATATAAACATTTATTTATTTGCTTCGTTTTACTTTTAAAATGTTCAAGTATTACAAACTCCCCCGTTTAAAAGAAATTTCGTCCTCGAAATTTTAAACAGGTCGATTAATAAAAACATATATATATGATGCACAATATATCAACAAGTAATTAATTCGTACCCGCTCCAGCAAATGAAAATCACTTCCACATTTTCATGACGGCATCATGAGATCCCCGCACTCGGCGGTAAACCCGGCATTCGGCCGTAAAATCTCACATACAGGGTTTTGGGTCTTTCACCCTAGGGAGGCACAATCCCTCTTAATTATCCGCTCGAATACCACGAGCCCCAATCAGGTTTAGGGTCCTTCACCCAAGGGAGACAATCCCTACGCCCCTGGGTAAGGCGTAGTAAACCACACCCCGCACAATGCGGTAACTCACTTATCAAGAGAGCTTTACTTCCTTTGCTCAAAGTTCTTCCAACCTGCAAGAAACCAATGGCTTCTGCAAAACAAAAAAAACAAAAACTCAAACAAGACATCAGTGGTCTTATAGCATCTAACAATGTTGTCAAAGCATCCAAATTCACATCTACTCTCATATCAATCAATCATACAAAATTCAGAAGTTCTTTCTGTAACACTACAATACAATACGTACAATAAGATATATATAAGGGTTACTTATTATCACGCTTTAAAGTTTTGTGAAAACCTCCAGTGGACACAACCACTTGTAAATCACACGAGTTATCACTATGCCTACATCACCGCAAACCATTGTAATTACTTATAAGTAATCAACTAGGTTAACCAATTACATTCCCAATTTCAGCCATTATGGCTGACCCATGTGTACTTTCAACAAAAGTATGAAGTATATATGGTGAGATCTATATCACATACGTTGCTGAAAGCAAAACAGAGCAGTAGAATAACCTCATATCCAAGTAAGTACATCATGTATATGGATTGAATAATAACCTCAAGAGAGTAATTTACCTGAACTTACCAACAGTATGATCTTATTGTACCTCTTACATTAATCCAAGATGCAAGTATATACACATATACCTGCCATTTCTCTCTTTGTTCTGCTACTAACTGTATCACAATACATCATCAACCAAACACAAGCATCACCAAGGGATATCTTAATTCATCCATATACTGTTATATTTCTTTTAACAAGATTTTACTCAATACAGCATTACCTTGGATCCATCACAATTGTACAAAACAATGAACAACGCAGGATGTGGTACAGCAGCCATCCAACTTTATAAGTATGGCCGATAGCTTCCTAATACTGAATTCAGCAATTTAAACCATGATTTTTTTTTTTAAATTCCATTCCTACTACTGAATTAGACCAACAACCTCCTATACCCAGTAGCTTAGGTAGGTCTAGTTAAATTTACAAATAGAAATGTATAGAAATTAAATGATTCTACCTGAGAAGAGTAACTGCCCTGATATATATACATAAAGATATAGCTTCTTTTTCTTTATTCTCATCTTCTTCTTCTTTTTTTCTTCTTTTTTTAACCTGTAAAATACAAATTATTGCTGCAACATCTAGAACAAATCAGTGATCTGCATTATAAGTCAATCCAAGTACAGTATCCAAATTCACTTTTAATCTTATATCGATCAATGCTTATATAATGTATGAATTTTGGTATACTATAAGACCCAGTTGAAGAGGTGCAACATCTAAATCCAGCCTCATCATTCCAGTAGATAGATGATAAGAGTATAAGTTTACCTTTTATGAACCTCCACATCTGTCACGATGCATCTATAACATTATTGTAACAAAGTATAGTACTCTGATGATAAGTCGAAGACCATGACAGTCATAATAGAACTTCACACACTGGCTTAACTGAAGAGTGTACTCTTTTCTTCAATATCTAGTTCTTAATAAAATAAAGTGTGAGTTATAAAAACATGTTTAAAGCCTACAAGTTGCCAAGCTCTCATATCCTTGTTCCTATTATCTTCTGCTCTACTTAACTTCTCATTGTATGTTATAATCAGTCAAACAAAATGGAGGAACACAGACTTAGCTATTTGACTATTTGATAAACTGAAGCAACTAACACAGGAGCAACAAATAAAAATCATAACATTTTGAAACATCACTAGTAGAGATACACAAAACGTATAGATGCAAAAGATCAAGTCAAACTTGCACATATAAATTTATTGGTCTCACATTAACAAATCTATGTATAGACATTATATATGCAACTGCAAAATCCGGACAGCAACTGACTAAGAAAATTATGAGTCTAAATGAACTCACAATTTAGTTTACGTATGGACCACACGGCCTTAAACACTTATGACAATACTTGTGAGTAAAAATAAAGAAGCTCCTGTAGGATCATACCTATGAAGAACCTCATTGTTTTCTGACCTTGCATTCATGTTCTTGATGATATTAACAATTACTGGACAATTCTTGATTATAAGTCCATGTCATAAATATAGCAATGTGACACAATAACAAACCCACATAGGTCCTTGATACTTCTAACTGGTATGCATGAAAGGAACTCCAATATTGATGAAACCAAGTGGTAATCTAAACAGTAAGGCTTCGTACATCTCTCTAATCAAGTCTCAGGTAACAAAAATTAGCCAAAGACAAACATAACAATTATTAAATTATAAATGAAAGTTCATTATTTGTAAGATGAAATAGTAAGGCTCTTCTTATATTTGGAAAAAAAAAAAAATTAAGCTTAAAGAGCCTTGTGATCTAAAGAAAACACAACTTGCCTCAAGGGTGTCTCATGTACTTTATATCTTTAACCACTGCATAATATTATCCCCTCCTAAATTCATATATCAGTTTTCCTTTACTTTCATTTAATGACATGTGCCATAAAATCCTCCAAAGGATGACGTATACAACAGAATACGTATACAATATATAACAAATACATACCTATACATATATGATAAACTGAGTAATAAATAGCGAGAAGCCAAACCATCTGACTCTTTAGTAAGAACAAACAAAAAGAGATTGATAGTATTTCATTATCCCCACGATTATCCAAGAACCACTATGAATCACTGAATACCTCAGGTCTCATAAAACCTCACATCTCTTGTCAGCCACTATTATAGTTCAATAAAATTATAGATAAATAAGAAGATAGCAGCACTAAAAACAAAAGTAAATCATCAACTTATCAAGTATCGCACCCAATCACAAAGCATCAAAACTAATCAAAAACCACAGGCCTAGATCTTTAACTCTACCATCCACAATCAAACATAATCATCTACCCCACAGTTTCAGCGAGGAATCATATCCCCGCCCTGACCCAGATTCACGAAAACAGAATAACCCGAAAATAGGGTCTCCCGAATAAGCAATTGTCTATCTATGTCGAACTCAGACAACAAACCTCCATCAGAGTGATCAAGAGAACTGATCGACGAGCCTCCCTCCCAAGAGCTAAATATCGATTAGTGGAGGAAGTCGGTGTGAGAGGTGAACTCGAGGGCGAGGTCGGGGTCGATCTTCTCCCCTCTTCTCGAACCTTCTTTCCTCTGCAATATATATATTTTTTTTTTTCTATAACCGACCGGATTCTCTCCTCTTTTTTCCAAAGGTAAAAACTTAAAACGGTACCTGGATTGTTGTGAAATGTATATACAAATGTTTTTTACTTGAAATGGTACCTCAAGTGTTGCTTTGTTACCTGATATGGTACATCCATTAAGGTTACCTACAAGCATGCATTTGGATAGGGTAAATACCTAAAAAGGTGCATAATCTACTACCAAAGACATTTTTTGGTGCCTATAAACTTTTTTACTCCAAATAAAAATTTTAAATTATTTTTTGATCTATAATATATATATATATATATATAAATTAAACTCATAACCATATTATTTTTAGTATTTTATCCATAAATATTTTCTTATATAAAAATAGGTCTACAAGTTTATTCTATTTATAAAGAAAGTCCAACATGTAGTAACGATCTAATATATTTATAATTATTTATAAACAAATTGCTCATAAGAGAAAATATATATATATATTATGTTTATAAAGGAAAATATAATATATTTATGAATTATAGTGATAATATGTTTATTATGTTTACGGTTTACGTATCGATCATATATAATCAGATATTAGGGTGTCATTTGAGGTAAAAAAAAATATAGGTATCGAAAAATTCATTTCGCAATAGCTTAGGTACCATTTTGGGTATTTATAACATTCAAATATATGCCACGTAGGCGATCTTAACGGAAAAACTAACAGATGTACCATATCAGGTAACGAAGCAATACTTGAGGTACCATTTCAAGTAAAAAAAATTCGTAGGTACCAAAAAGTACATTTCACAATAGTTCATGTACTATTTTAGGTTTTTACTCCACTCTTTTTCTAATTATACATTTATTATTCTATTTATTTATTCAATTTTCATGAATGATTTACAGAATGCATGAATCCCGACATACACATAGTAACGAACATCTAATTGATATTATTGAGACTTTAAATCTCAACTCCCGCCTCGATATAAATCGTATATATTTATATATATTAATATAAACATTTATTTATTTGCTTCGTTTTACTTTTAAAATGTTCGAGTATTACCTGTGTTGAAGTTAGGGGTAAAGTTCGACTATGGGAGACTGGGAGGAGCTAAGTGAATCATATTAGGTTTTAATCAAAATGACCAATTTGCCCGCGTTTCTTTTCACCCTTAATGGCGCTTCCAAAATGGAAATGCTTCCATAACGCTTCTAAAATACTTTTTTGCGGGAATCGCGTTTCCTAGCGCTTCCATACGGAAGCGTGAAGCGTGATGGAAGGCAAGATTTCGTGCTTCCTAGATTAGCAGAACTCAGCCGCCTCCCAAAGTCCCACTGTGAATCCTCAACCGCCTTAGGTTGGGTATTCTCAAGGCTTGTTGCATAATCGGAGCTATGAGGACGTGTGTACTGGGACGACGAGTCACTCTGAGGTCAGCTCTAGCGATGCTAAGCGGGCCTCAGCTCTGGCGTCCACTGCGTTCTAATCTCGTCTAAGTCTGAAAGATCTGGGTAGTGGCAGAAGAACGAACGAAGAAGACGGAAGATACAAGAGGTTTGACACTTCGGTGCAACGTGGGCGAGTTTGATTAACTGTGATGAGCAAACTAGGCAAATTAAGACCAAACATGGGGACGACACATGGGGGAGAGAAAGCACGGAAGGTTTCTTCCTTCTTCGACCAATAATAGTTGGTTAGTTTGATAAACTATCCTCCTGTTAAACCACACAGTTTTGTAGTGGATAAGTGGATAACTCCACAAGACCATCACGTGAAAGAGTCTCATTTTTCATTAACTTAGTAACTATTATTTTAAATATTTAGTCATTTAATTATCATTATTCTTCTTTTTTTTTTTAATTATATTTATATGTAATATAGATAATATTTATTTTAAAAATTTTGACGTTTCTTAGATGTTTCGTATCGGACTATATTTTAATTTAACGTTTCCGCTTATCGGATTGTATCGGAAACCGAAAATCATTTCCGTGCAACCTAGAGTATTACATAGTCAGCTATAGTTCTAATGTTTATTAATGCACAAAATCAATCATAAAAATGTCAAACTAATGTAGCTCATGTCAACAACAAACCTTTAACATTGATGTGTTAATGTCAGAAGCTTTAGCCTTGCGTGCGGGTCTTGGTGCAATGGTTATTATTATTTGAAAGTAGAAGGTATATACGTGAACCAATGCGTGATGGTTTTCATGGATCCATACATGCTTATTGGTGTAACAAATACATCATCCAATACATGTAAAAGTGAATTCACCTGCATTTCCTAAGTCAAAGTTTCTATTTTGTAACATACTCATATCCAATACCAATTAAGTGACGGTTTTTGTAAATAAATATCGATCTCTATATGCAGTTATGCGTGGTCATTGTTTGCTATTGCTATAAGCACAAACCGTGGAAACTTGTTTCACCGGAGAGAACCAATAAATCTAGCTGGAAAATGGCCAAGTACCCTTCAAAACCTCTGCTTCTGGCTCTACTTTGTGCTTTTGCAGCTGCAAAAATCAACAGTTTTGATCAAAATGGTATTTGCAAATCACTGGTGGAGACAGAAGGCTATACTTGCCAGGATCATCAAGTAATTCAAGAACGGTCACAAAATGCTTTCTTCAATTCTATCTTTATAAGTTCTCCGTGAGAAATGGTGTTAGCTTGATATACATTATTAACTCATTTCTTACCTCTCAAGCTTTGTCACAAAGATTTTGATGGAATATTTCAGGTAACAACAGAAGATGGTTACATCCTCGGGTTGCAGAGGATTCCATCTGGAAAGTCCAATAACAATTCGACCGCTCAGAAGCTGCCTGTTTTATTGCAACATGGGCTTACGATGGTTTGTATACCTTAATATATGTTTGAACTATAGGTTTTTGAGTTTGCATTACAACAAGTTTCATTTAAATGTCATACATTTACTGATTGAGAAACGTTGTGTGTGGTAACAGGATGGTGCAGCATGGCTGCTCAATCCGCCAGATCAAGCTTTGGCATTTATCTTGGCTGATAAAGGGTTTGATGTATGGCTTGCTAATGCTCGTGGAACGAAGGCTAGTCGCGGACATAATTCACTTGGTACTTATGATCCGGTAAAACCTTTGCTTTTTCAAATGGTAATGAGCAATATTCTCTAGCTATCTGATCTTCATTAACAATGACAACATTATCTTCTATGAAATCTGCAGACTTACTGGGACTGGACATGGGATCAATTGGCTGCTTATGATCTTCCGGCTTTCTTCAACTATGTGAACAATCAAACTGGACAGAAAGTACACTATGTTGGTCATTCATTGGTAAATATTCATATATATATATATATATATATGATTTTTTATTAGCTGAGTAACACACTGAGGTATGAGGTATTTGAGTTACAGGGAACATTGTCAGTATTAGCTGCCTTGTCACAACAAAAGCTGAGTAACACACTAAGATCAGCCGCTTTGCTTAGCCCAGTTGCTTATCTAAATCAGATCACCACATTGTTGATACAAAGTTTCGCTCGGACATATGCTGCTAATGTAACACTACTCTTTGACTCAACTCACTAACTTTATAATTATTTACAAATTATATGGATTCTTAAATTATATCATTGACTTCATTCAACAGGGGCTCTATGCCACTGGTCTCCGGGACTTTCCTCCCGTAGGGTGAGCATGATATATAGCAAAGTTAACCAATTTTGCTTCAGAGAAGAATGACATTTGCATGAAATATAATTCAGTTCTGTGAAATTCTCATCATCTCTCTGCAAATCCCAACAGGCAAGCTCTACGAACGTTGGAGCAATTTCTCTGCTCAATGACTGGTGTGGACTGCTCTGATATTTTGGTCGCTATAACCGGTAATCCTAAATAATGTAAAGCTTTTTCTCAAAGCTAATCAAACTTGCACATTTCCTCTTTTGTTGATCAACCTGCATTTTATGTTTTTTGTTTTCCATTGTACGTACAGGTCCTAACTGCTGCCTAACTCCTACAAGCTCAAATCTTGTGTTTGATCAGCATATACTACAGTCCACTTCCACAAAAAATATGGTGCATTTGTCTCAAAGTAAGTCTTTCATGCATGTCTCAGATTCTACGGACATACTACAATGAATTGCTACAAAATTTCACTTATTGATTTGTGTTCATGGATTTTGGACAGTGATCAGGAGAGGAACAATAACGATGTTCGATTACATTTTCCCGGTCATTAACATGCAACGCTACAATCAGCTTACTCCTCCGGTGTACAACATGGCAAGCATTCCGAAAGATGTTCCTCTTTTCTTCGGCTATGGAGGGAGAGATGCACTTTCGGATGTCAACGATATGAAGGCTTTGCTTAATGACCTGAAAGATCATGACAAGGACAAACTTGTGGAACAATACATCGAGGAGTATGCTCATATGGATTTCATTATGGCTGGGAATGCCAATCAAAAAGTCTATTATCCTATACTCACTTTCTTCGGGCAAAATTGAGAGTCTTTACTCCCCAATTTAGTCTTTCCCCAACTGATCAAATTACAGAGCGAATGAGGTAGAGAGATGAGGGAATATATTGGGCTCTTGTTTCATCTGTACAAATTGTAATTAATATATAACTACAAAATAAAGGACAAAGATCGATGTGAAGAACTGAGAAATCACTGTCGTATAGTAGGTTTGAACAAGCTTTTCAAATGCTAATAGGTAGCCTTGGAAGGTTAACCATGAAGAACAAAGAAGAAACTACTGAACAGAACATATCATATATGCATATTGACGAGCAACATGATTAAAACTGTGAGAAATTGCATTTTTGGTATGTTACCCACATGTACAGTAACACACGAAACTGTATGAAGATGATACTTCAATACTAGACGTGATACGGTGCGTTGAACTAAATTTTCATTTCCAAGTTAGTAAACTTGCTATGTGTTTTATTTGATTACATAAAATTAAATTGATCGATCATAGAATATAAGACTTGAAAAAAATAAAGATGTTTCACTTTTATAATGATATTGTACTTTGAATTTGTTCCTCACTTTTTCACATCAGAAATATCATAAAGGCAATGGGAAATGTAATTTGCCATTTATATAGAATTACATCTTCATGAACAGTAACCAATCCTAACCTAAGTCAATAATAGCACTAATATTCTTACAAAAATTCTTCTACACACCAAGCAAGTGAACCGAACAACTAATATGCAATATTTTGATTTGGTCATCCACGTTGTATTATCATGTATGTATTATAATACTGTTAACAAAATTGAAACCCAAAAAGAATAGTCATAAGTGTTTCCAACACAAGAGGTGAGAACCTGAGATTGAATAAGATGTACTCTTATTATGAGCGCTTAATTTAATCAGATCAAAAATGAAAATGAAATGAAGAAATTTAGGGTCTCGAATCTTCATTCGATCTTCGTTACGGCGCTTTGAGGACTTGCACATTAATGGTGCAAGTGCACCTTGGTGCGTAAAATCCGCTCCGCTAATTCTTATTGATACACAAAATTAATCATAGTAAAGTTATAGCTCATGTCAAGCTGTCAATAGAAACTCTCAGCACCTGAATGTTCATGGCAAACCTACATACGTTTTTCTAGCTCTCTCTTCTACATTGCACTGCGCAATCCCATTAATTCTTACAAGTTAACATGTTTATAAATGAGTTCGATCTCATAGAGTCTCTAACATCTTTATATTTTTGAAATTCTCTAACATCTTTATAATTATAAATAGTAATTCATACAGAAGAGTACGTTGAACACAATACTGAAGATTTGGGTAAAACATGTCGAAGTTTGACCTGCATTTATCAAGTCAAAGTTTCTGTTTGTATCATATTCATATTGATCAATACCAATTAAGTGACGGTTTTTGTAAATTAATTGATATTCTGATCAATCCAGACAGTCTACATGCATGGTCTTTTTCTTTGCTATAATTAGCACAGACTGTGGAAACTTGTTTCACCAAATCAGAGAGAATCAATCAATCTAGCTCGAAAATGGCCAAGTACGCTTCAAACCCTCTGCTTCTTGTGGCTCTACTTTGTGCTTTTGCAGCTGCAAGAATCAACTGTCTTGATCAGAATGGTATCTGCAAATCACTGGTGGAGACACAAGGCTATACTTGCGAGGATCATCAAGTAAGTCATGAACTGTCACAAAATGCTTTCTTCAATTCTATGTTTACAAGTTCTCCGTGAGAAATGATGTTTGCTCATTCTTTTACATGAAAATTTTTGATGGAATATTTCAGGTAACAACAGAAGATGGTTACATCCTTGGTTTGCAGAGAATTCCATCTGGAATGTCCGGTAACAATTCGACGGCTCAGAAGCTGCCTGTTTTACTGCAACATGGGCTTATGGGGGTTTGTATACATCCCTTGTATATTATGTTTGAACTATAGGTTTAATTGAGAGTTTGCATTAACATGTTACATCTAAATGTCACACATTGACTGATGATGAGAAACGTTGTGGATGTATGTCACAGGATGCTGGATCATGGCTGCTCAATCCGCCAAATCAAGCTTTGGCATTTATCTTGGCCGATAAAGGGTTTGATGTATGGCTTGCTAATGCTCGAGGAACGCAGGCTAGTCGCGGACATAAGTCACTCAATAATATCGATCCGGTAAATACTTAATTTGGTTTAAGAAATGGTAATGATCAGCATTCTAATCATTTACTAATATGTGATGTCAACAAATCTATCATCTGTAGGCTTACTGGGAATGGACATGGGATCAATTGGCTGCTTATGATCTTCCTGCCTTCTTCAATTATGTGAATAATCAAACAGGACAGAAAGTACACTATGTTGGCCATTCATTGGTAAGTTTTTTTTTTTTTTTTTTTTTTTTTTTTTTTTTTTTTTAATTTAGAGAAAAGAATTATGTAAACGGGATATATAACTAAGGTTTGAAGTGTTTAAATCACAGGGAACATTGTCAGTGCTAGCTGCCTTGTCACAACAAAAGCTGAGTACCACACTAAGATCAGCAGCTTTGCTTTGTCCAGTTGCTTATCTGGGTCAGATGTCCACATTGTTGGGAAGAATTTCTGCTCAATCATATACTGCCGAAGTAACACTACTCTTTGACTAAACTTTGTCACTAATCAAATATGGATATTCTGAAATTCATTGATGAACTCACTAGAATTGCTTATTCGTTTCAATTTAACAGGGACTCTACGCCACTGGAGTCCGGGAATATCCTCCTCCAGGGTGAGCATGATATATTTTGCTCAAGTAGAATTTCATTTGTATGATGATTCTATATATATTATAGTTTGGTCCAATTTTCATATTATTTTCTCCAAATACCAACAGGCAAGCTGCAGCACAAAACTTGGAGACTTTTCTCTGCTCACAACCGGGTGTGGACTGCTCCAATTTTATGGCCGCCGTAACCGGTAATCCTATTGTTAAGCTTGTTCTCATAACCAACCTGAGTTGTATGTACCTTTCTTTTTGTTGTGGATTGACCTGCGTTTTCTTTGTTTTCCATTCTATAGGTCCTAATTGCTGCATAACTCCTACGAGTTCAAATCTTCTCTTTCAGCATATACCACAGTCCACTTCCACAAAAAACATGGTACATATGTCTCAAAGTAAGTCTTTCATGTCCCAGGGTCTGAGCTACGTACTACAATGAACTGCTACAAAATTTCAATTTTTGATTTCTGTTTATGCATTTTGGACAGTGATCAGGAGAGGAACAATAACAATGTTCGATTACGTTTTACCGGCCATTAACATGCAACGCTACAATCAGCTTACTCCTCCAGTCTACAACATGGCAAGCATTCCGAAAGATGTTCCTCTTTTCTTCGGCTATGGAGGGAGAGATGCACTTTCGGATGTCAACGATGTGAAGGCTTTGCTTAATGACCTGAGAGATCATGACAAAGACAAACTTGTGGAACAATACATAGAGGAGTATGCTCATATGGATTTCATTATGGCTGGGAATGCCAATCAAAAAGCCTATGATCCTCTGCTCACTTTTTTCGGGCAAAATTGAGGGTCTTCACTCCCCAATGCAGTCTAGAATTTTGTTTTCTCTTGCGTTTATCGATTTCTAGAGGCTCTTTTTTCCCTAGTAGTTTTACTTTTCCCCAAAATAAAAACAAGAGTGACAGACAAAAACCCCTACATCCTTCCCCAAACTGATCAAAAAAGAGAGCAGATGAGGTACAGAGATGAAGGGATTGGTGCCAACTAGAAATTGCAACCGATCGAATATCCTGCAGCAGCCAAGGAGTCAACAGAAAAATGTGCTTTTGTAGTTTGTAGACTTGTAATAGCTATACACATGCATCTTATTTTCATTATAGCTTTTGATTCTCACTGTGTAACTTTGATTTCTTGGAATAAAGTGCTAATTAGCCCTCATCATACTGCTGGCTTGGTTCATCAATACTAATAGTGATTGATATATTCCCACAACATAAAGGACAAATATGTGAAAGATCAGAAAAATTACTGTACGCCGTAGTAGGTTTGAACATTTCAAACGCTATACTGGGTCGCCTCATCATAAGCTTAACTATGAGGAAGCTAGAAAGAAGAAACCACAAAACAGAACTTATCAGATTAAGCTAGTGATGAGCAACCTGGAAAATGCAAGAACATTAATCCTACCATCATATGAAAGCAAATAGAACACATAGGCCGGCTACCTTGAGTGACCTAACTGAACAATATAATGGGCTCTAATATTTCCTCTTTTCTCAAAGATAGATGTTTGGTCTAAGAGCAAAATGATTCTGGGCAGCAGTATGAGCTACTACAAATGGATCATCAGCATAACTGTCTCTCTTTCGATCACCCTTCATGTTTTTCGATGGAAAGAAAAGATCCTCACAGCGAATAGCAGAAGTGGACGAAGCTGTATTAACTTGATGCTCAACAAAATTCTTACTGTCTGAGGATCTGAACATTTTCTTCAGCTTGCTGAACAATTTGATGAGCTTCTCCATCCTCATATATAGGCTTGTTTGCTGTGCTGCGTATAATGTGTTTTACGTAGCAACTGCGCTAGCTTGTGTCGATTTATATAGAGATAGGATGGAGTTGGAAGAATGCTGGCATCACAAGTATTGTGTGTAAGCTTATCAAGATAGAGCTAGGTTGTTTGAAACTAACTTAAACATTTCCTTTTTTTCTGTTATGATCATAAATGAATGAGAAGCTTCACCGGCCTTATCCTTTTCTTGATTTTAGAACAGATTGTAGCTTTAGCCGTCTAGTTTGTTAAGAGACTACAGATGTTACTTTTGTTTTTCTATGAAATCTACCAAGGTACAAACTTCAAAGTTTGTAAGTGTGAAATTTTAGTGCTCAAATGTAATGCGATTGAGTTTCTCTTAATACATGGGTGAAGATATGGTTTCAAAAATTTCAAAATATTCATGTCTATCTCTTCACAGTGCTATCAGCATATACGTATGTTTTGTTTTATGTGATCTATTAATGCTCAAGGTTGAATTTCGTTCTTTTAAAAAAACATTTGTTTTATTGTAAATTCTATTTCATTTTAGATAACCGTGTTACGTACTAACTTTAATGTAATGTAACCGAGTTTGCTTGTTATCTTATTCCTTTACTTATATAAAATTTAAAAAAAATTAAAAAATTCCAGTCGTCAACCTAAGATCAAAAGCCAAAAACCATTTATGATGAAGATGAGAGCACCTCATTGGTCACATCCAGCATAGAATTGTAGAAATTATGGCCAGCTTACGTGTAAAACCCCTATTGGCAGACACACGTAGCAGCAGAAACGAAGGGTTTTTGTCTTCTGTACCTCTCGAGCTGACTCGTAGACCAAATCGATCTTACACGCAGAGAGAAAGAGAGAGAGTGAGAGCGAGTCTCTGAGATTGAGAATGAGAATGAGAATGAGAGAGAGTCAATTCCGAGCTCTACCAATCTTGTTGGTGTTCTTCTTCGTCTTCAATGCCTGTCATGCACTCTACGGTCCATCATCACCGGTTCTTCAGCTGACTCCCTCCAACTTCAAGTCCAAGGTAAAAAGCTTCAATCTTTCGCTATATTTGGAACACCCTTTTCCCAGTTCTTCAATTTCTGCCATTTTTGTATCACAATCCGTCGTCGTTTTGATCGAAATGCTCACTGAGCTCTTAGTGTATTGGGTTTATGTTGATTGTGCCGAAATTAGATCCCGTTTATTTTAATGCTCACCAAGTTTGATTCTTTATGAAGAGAATGCTTAGAAATTGTTTCAATGGGTTGTCGTGTTTGTTTGTGATGATTTTGGGTGGAAGATTTGGATCATAATGGAGGGTGACTAGTTTTTGGTTTGAATTTGAGTTGTCTGGAATGGTGGCAGGTTCTGGACTCGAATAGAGTTGTTCTGGTTGAGTTCTTTGCGCCCTGGTGTGGACATTGTAGAGCTCTGACTCCTATATGGGAGAAAGTCGCTTCTGTGTTGAAGGGTGTGGCCACCGTAGCTGCTCTTGATGCTGATGCGCATAAGTCCCTTGCTCAGGTAGTTTCATTGTTACTCTTGTAGATCAGTTTGAATCAAATTTTGGGTTTTAGTATTAGATTCAGAATGTACCTGTGCCTTGGAAGTTGCTCGACTTGTTGTTTGCGTATGCTATTCAAGATCGGTAATGAGCTATAATTTCCATTAAGATCTGGACTTTATAGTTGATTACAATCCTGTCAATATGCCAACAGTGTTGCTGGTCCTCATATCACATCTTACATTATCTGTTCCCCTCCCAATTTAATAATTCTTATCGTTTCATTGTTGGTTCTGTGTTCATTGGAGGATAGTAACTCCAAAGGATAGTCAAAATACATATATGCAATTGTATTGATGCCTGTTCAGTTTGAGGTTTTTTTGCATCTGAATAAGCATAGAATTCAAAAACAGTATACATATACATATATAAGGAGAACCATTTGATTGTGTTTTGATTGAATTATGCCCTGTAGTATGAGAGTTTGCTTGTATATGGATGGGTCAGTCTGAAGAAATTGGTTTATATGCTTAGTTTGCACAATAATAGCTATATTTGTCTGTGAATTTTACAGGATTATGGGATTCAAGGATTCCCAACAATAAAGGTGTTCGTACCTGGAAAGCCACCAGTTGATTATCAGGGAGCAAGAGATGTGAAACCTATTGCAGAATTTGCTCTCTCACAGGTTCAACTTGATCTCTTGCACAAATGCTTTCACTAACTCAAATTTCTTCCTTGTTTGTAATGTTAAAGTCCTGGTTGAATTTGGATTCTTAGAGGAATATCTTTGTGGTCATTTCTGCTCCAGTGTGTTAAATTGCTTTAGTTTAATTATTCATGTATTGGTCAGATACTGATGAAGTGATGATGTTTTGTCTCACTTGGAATGCTCTTGCATAAAATTCACTAACTATTAATGTATCTGACCATAGCATATGGGTTGTACAGATTAAGGCACTGTTGAAGGACCGGTTAAGTGGAAAATCAACAGGAGGATCAAGTGAAAAACCTGAGCCTAATGCTTCAGTAGAACTAAATTCCAAGAACTTTGATGAACTAGTTGTTAAAAGTAAAGAACTCTGGATTGTGGAGTTCTTTGCACCTTGGTAAGTGCTTTTTGTCTATATTCTTTAATGATATTTGTTCTGTAAGCAGAATATTATTTATGAAGTACACTGAACTTATTGTAGCAAATAGTGACATTCTTCCCTGCTTTTCTTAAAGGTGTGGGCACTGTAAAAAATTGGCACCTGAGTGGAAGAAGGCTGCCAAAAACTTGAAGGGAAAGGTGAAGTTGGGACACGTGGACTGTGATGCAGAGCAGGTAATTTAGTCTCAGGCTTGAACTTGGAATATAGAATTGTTACTTTTTATATTTTGGGTAGGAATTCATCCTCTGAGTTCCTCTGCTTCCCAAGTTTAGCTTTAAGTATGAGCTTAGAACTCATTAAAATTTCAAATATACTACTTTAACTTGTGTCTTCTTTCCATTGTACTATTAATTCATAAACTATGATGGGTAGTGTTCTGCCTAGAATTAGCTGAGAGATAAATATTCTTGTTTCATTTTTTAACATATCTGACAATGTTCTTTGTGGATACGTAAAATGTTATGTATTGGATGCATGAAGTATCATGAATTGGACCTGCCGATTTTATATCTCATATTGTATCATACGGTTCTAATGAGGTGCCACTTTGCCAGTCACTTATGAGCAGGTTCAATGTTCAAGGATTCCCAACAATATTAGTATTTGGAGCTGACAAAGATAGCCCAGTACCGTATGAGGGTGCAAGGACTGCTTCAGCCATTGAATCGTTTGCTCTCGAACGACTAGAAACAAATGTTGCACCTCCTGAAGTGACTGAGCTAACTGGCCCTGTAAGCTCTTAGCTTCCTCTGATTAACATTTATTTGAAGTCGTATTCTATGGGACTAAAGCTTTCCATTGATCTTCCCTGTAGGATGTCTTGGAAGAGAAATGTGGTTCAGCAGCCATCTGTTTCGTCGCTTTTCTACCTGATATCTTGGATTCAAAGGCTGAAGGGAGGAACAAGTACCTTCAGCAGTTATTATCCGTTGCAGAGAAGTTCAAAAGGAGTCCATATAGGTAAGGTTTTAGGAGTTCCCTTTACTATTCTTCTGTCTGTGATTGTGCACAAGAAATCTTGCTTATATTTCTTAGTAATTATAACTGTGATGAGGCTTATACCTCAAAATGCTAAGTGGAAATGAAACCATCTTTGGCTTGAGAAGCCAAATAATATTGTTACTGAAAATGAATGTTCATGGATGTTGCAGCTATGTCTGGGCGGCAGCTGGTAAGCAACAAGACCTTGAGAATCTTGTAGGTGTTGGTGGTTACGGGTATCCAGCATTGGTGGCCTTAAATGTGAAAAAAGGTGTTTATGCCCCTCTTAAGAGTGCGTTCGAGCTTGATCAGATTACGTAAGTCCACTGTCTCCACCTCATCTTGAACCACTGTTGCCAATTGCTAACGTTAACCCAAATTAATTTATGCAATTTCCTTTCTCAGCGAATTTGTGAGAGAAGCTGGGCGTGGTGGAAAGGGAAACTTGCCTCTGAACGGCACCCCCAACATAGTGAAGAGCGAACCATGGGATGGTAAAGATGGAGAGATCGTTGAAGAGGATGAGTTCTCCCTTGAAGAACTGATGGGGGAAGATACTAATAGCAAGGATGAATTGAGATAAATTCAAAGCATTGTAGTAGAGAGTATAAATGTGTATCAGACTAAGATTGATTTTGGAGGAATTCACAAGCCATGCCTGGTTTTGCTAGTCATTTTGCTGTTTTTGTACGTGGATGACGTTTATAATAGAGGGTTAATTCGATCAAGAGCTTTCTTACAAGGAATGACATCTTCTGGGCAAGATAAAGTGTTATATTGATACCCTTAAAATCTTTCACTATCATCGATAGAAGGTTTACGGATTATGGCTGGTTTGATATTGTTGTGATTTTAAAAAAAAAACTGTTGTTGATGTACTGTGAAAATAATCAGCTGTGAATAAAAACAGTTTTGTGTTTAGTAAATGTTAGTTTACACCACCAACCAAACGATGGCCTTCCCTCCGGTAGCTGCACCTTCATTTGGCTTTGGTTTCCCCAAAGCTAATAATGGAGTTCCTATCCCTGCATTCAACAATGTGGGCGCTCCCTCCATTTTTGCTAGACCCACCTTAGATATCCCTCCGCAGGAGTTTACATTTGGAGCTGGCCAGACTCAGAGTAATATCTCAGGAAGCCCTTTCAATGTCAATCCTCCAAATCCAAATGCTAGTGATATTTCTATGGATAGTACTTGAGATTCCTGCTTTTATACCCCTTTTGCGGATCAACTGTTGGAGGGAAGGAAATTAAGTGCTGATTCCAACGAGTTTTTTTTTATTTGGATGTAAAGTGGGAGTGACTGCTCATACTTTCTTGACATTCGATGAATCTTTAGTTTACAATATTTGACAGGGTGGTAAAAGTATGAATGGGTTTTTCCTCCTCAGTTTTAGTCCTGTAACTGGGAAATTTTTTTCCGATTGATTGCGCATGACCTAATACAAAGTTGTGTTATTTACTGTATTTACAAGCTTACTTTGACCCAATCTACATCGTTGTTCCGCTCTGCTACCTTTCCCGGCATCTTACTTGCTAATGAAAGATTGTGGAAAATGGAATGTATCTTGAGACTTTGTATATGCACTCACTAATGAAAGAAAGATTGTGGAAGATCGAATGTATCCTGAGGCGTTGTGTTTGCACGTTATAGTGTTCAAAATTCACATGAGATTGGTATTTTTGTGTTTGAACGTTAGAGTGCACAAACTTCACTGAACACATCCTTTTCATTCTCTTCGGCAACTGTTTCATGTACCGAACACTTTTTGCTACTGCAATCAACAGTTTTTAGTGTAGTGTATAAACCATGTTAAACCTTTTTCTTTTTTCTGTCTGGTGTTAAACTAATCTTCTAGAGTTTGAAAATGTTAGAAAATAATTTTCGACTCGGGTACTCACTGACCGATAACTAAAAACACATCCCGTCAAATGCAAATCTTATCAATTATCAATATGAAAAAAAGAAAATGATTGGGCTGTCTTATTCAAAACCCCAATCCAATAACTATTGATTATTGTCTCATCTAATAACGTGGAAGTGCTTTAACAACAATTTATGTGACTATTGATCCATCAACATGAAAATAAAGTCTGCAAAATATTCTCATAAGCTATCTATTGCGTTAGTTGAATCCAGTTCCATTAGAACATAAACAACATAGTTTGATATAATCTACTATCTACAAGAAATAAGAAGTTATGGTAGTGGAGAAACAAAAGTTAAGTGAAATGACCCATCAGGTAAATAAACGACGTAGCAACTAAACGAGAGAAAAAAAAAACCCTAACGGGAGAGATGGCTCTGCGCTTGGCCTTTCGACTGAAGATGTGTCTGCCGTGGCTGAGTTGATTGATAAATTGGTTATGAAGATTGTGCCCAAGTGGAAGCCTACTTCTTCAGTTGCAGCATATAGCTCATTTACCACTATTAGCTCAGATTCAAGTCATTCAACAAAGAACTCTGCTGTCTCGAGAATGGAAATATGGAAGAGCTTTAGCATGTCAAGCAATTGTTCCTTGCAGTCAGCTGAGTGATCTCTACTGGACAAACATCACTATGATCATCTAAAAGCGGAGCTCGATTCTATTGATGCACAGTTTCAAGAACGTTTTGTTGAGCTGGTGAAGAAGAGGGAAGAAGCCATCCAAAGTGCAAAGAAGAAGTTGGTTGGTCCAGTTTAGCATCCATTCACAGATTGGTAGCATATGGAAATGTGATGAAATAGCATTCACTTCAATATCATCTCTGTAATATAGTTGTTTGTGTACTTTACTAGTCTAGTTTAGAAGCTTTCATTGCCAAATGGAGCACAGGATTTCCGTCCCCTGTTAAATACCAATACTGTTTTGATTGATTGTTGTTTTAATCTTTTGGGAGCAATTGTTGTTAAGTACCAATGTACCATTGCAATTTGTTCGTGAAGTAATTGTAATATATCGGGAATGCAACTTTTTTTTTTTTCCGTAATAATGCCGGTTTGTTTTGGATGATTTGGTGTCGCTATTTCCCCTACGGCTAGTACTAGTTGAGTTGGCGATAAATTGGGAATGCAACGTTTCTTCTTCTTAACATAGATACTAGGTAGAAAATCTCTCATAAGATCTAAGATGAAGTCAAGAATACATATTGTAGATATGACTATGAGATTGGTTAACCAATTTTGCTAGTTATTATACAAAACTAGAATAGCTGCCCGCGCTTTGCCGCGGTGTTTTGTCTGTTTATATACTTAGAAGAATTAGAGATAAAATGAAGATCAGAAGATAACATTTAGTAGCAAAGAACATATATTACAATGAAGCTGGAGTCATTCAGTTCAAAATAATAAGGTTCCAATTGTTAGCAGTAGAAAGCAGAGAGCATAGTGTGGAACATGATCAAAAAGTTAACTCCAATTTTAATTATACAAAATACTTTGTTGTTAGCCAAAAATGCAGTCATAGCTCTGCATGTTCACAACTTAGATAAGTTAAACAAAAGTTGTATATACACAGTAGGGTTCACATTTAGTTAATCTTCTACTTATGGTTTTGGTTCTTTCTTATTGAGGATGATATTGGTTCGCTGATTTCCCTGTCACATCAAATTGAATAATTATTAACATGTAGATTAGAGAAAACGACACTAATAAATATATGTGAATAAGTACTAATATAGATGTGATTGTTATCAAGTTTTGTGGACAAATGGAGATATCTATGTATAGTTTATGGAAGTTTCAGGAGAGCGAGAGAGAACAATGAGATCGACTATGCAAGTTTCAGGAGACCCTAAATCAAAACATCAGCCCAAAGCTATGCCGCTCAAAGCCGATGCCAAGCCGAGTCACCTCGGCCTCTATCTGTCCTCTTGCTCATTGGAGGACGATGCTGGCGAAATTCAAACGAATAGGGCAAAGGGAAGTGTCCGAATTCCTAAAATCTTGGTGGAGTCGAAAGCAGATTTCTTCTTATGCTCCCATGTTATTTGCAGCCAGCAAGATGATTGATAGCAGCATGGAAATTGTGAACTATGGCGGGGATATGCTTGTCATCTATGGCGATGATGAGGTTGTGAACTATGGCGGCGCTGGTGGGATGATGGTGCCTCCTCCGAAACAGATGGCTGTTGGAAAGAGGCAGCACTAAGATCCTAGGGTTTGGGTGTGGACTTAGGTCATTGGGCCTTGGCCTGGGCTCACTCCAAAACAAGATCAAATTTGGGGTTAGGTCATTGAGTCTTGCCCTAACACTCTTCTAAGCCCTAACCTAAAGGGCAAAGACAAAATTGAGTAAGTATTAGTGCATGGATAGCTTGGCAGACTACGAGCTAGATGCAGCGAGATGGTCTCATGGAACTTGGAGTACCGTAATTGAGCGTCTTGGCTCTAGTTTTATATTTATCTAGTATATTGTGTGTAACTAGTTTTATCGTCTGATAAGCTCACAATAAGTGAGTTAAATGTCTAATGTAATAACACTATTATGATCCTTGTGATCATTGTAACCTCGTCATATATATGAATGATTTATTACTTCCAAAAAAAAAAAAAACCGAAGTTATGGTTGAAAAGTTATCGACTCATTAGACCACGTGACGCCTTCATCTTTTACAAATGTGTTATTTTGCAAAGGTAGATTCAAGTCTAACTAACTAACAAACAAACAAGCTAAAGGAAAGCTTAGAACTTAATTCAAATCTAGCAGCGACACTTAATGTACTAAAAGGAAAAATGAAAAAACTTATCTCAAACACTTAATTTACTCCAATATCTCACTAATAGATATAAAAATAAAACAACACTATATAACTACATAGGATTAATTCATATAGTATCGTTAGAGTACTATTGGTCAATAGAGAATTATAATAATTGAGAAGCTGAAAGCTGAATATAAACAATGTTGTCACGCATGCAAATATAATGTCATCATTGTCATGTACTCTCGGCCAACTTATTATAAGTTGTGAGTTAACAAAATAAGTTTTCCACCAGCATGTAACATCCATGAACAAGTGTCTTAGGCCCAGTTATTTTTATACCAACTAGCATAACCAAGAGTTAAAAAAATATCACTCTTTTTTTTTTTATTGAAAGTTAAAAATATTACTACGTTGCCTTTGCCTGTAATGTTAAATTGGGTCTCGACTTTAACAAATTATAACAAACAGATAAGAACAATGTTAAATTCACATATTTGAAGCGAAATTCTTAAAAGAACAAAACACTAATCTCAAATTTGTAGAGGCAAGCAAATTATCATATTGATCGACATCGAGCGTAAGCAATTAACACTAATCTCAAATTTGTAGAGGCAAGCAAATTCATATGATCCGTGTAATTCTTAGGTCTTCAAAATAAGTTTTCCACCAGCATGTAACGTCCATGAACAAGTGTCTTAGGCCCAGTTATTTTTATACCAGCTACTATAACCAAGAGTTAAAAAATATTACTCTTTTTTTTTTTATTGAAAGTTAAAAGTATTACTCTTTTCTTTACCTGTAATGTTAAATTGGGCCTCGACTTTAACAAATTATAACAAACAGATAAGGATCCGACTTTGACTCAAAATATAACCCGACACGGAGAGGGATTGGCCCAAACTATATATACACACCCCATTCGTTGGTTTCATTCTCCTCAATCCTACCGAACTCTATTTCTTTTTCTCCGCGTTCTTCTCCTTTCGCTCTCGATCAGTCTCCTCCTCGGATTTAGGTCGCTCAATTTTCTAGGGTTTCTACTCCGATCAATATCTACGGTTTTGCAATTTCAATTAGGGCGATCCAAGTGATGCAGATATGCTCGACTACTTGAGAAGCTCCGTCGCGAACCGCAACCTGGAATCCGATTGGTACTCCGACACCTGTGAAGCTTTCTCTGAACACCTCCATCGTCGTTTCTTGAAGCTTTCCTGACTTTTCGTTTTCTTTTCTTGAAAGAGAAAGAGAAAAGTAAAAAATTAAAAAGAAAGAAAAGAAAGATTTGATTCTTTGATGATGGAGCGTACCAAATCCGATACGAGTGACTACGACGAGTTTGTGGAGCAAGACCCCACCGGGAGGTACTTCCGTTACGACGACGTTTTGGGGAAGGGGGCTTTCAAGACTGTCTACAAGGCCTTTGACGAGGACGAAGGTATCGAAGTGGCCTGGAGCAAAGTCAAGCCTGCCGACGATGCTGAGCTTCACCGTTTGTTTTCCGAGATTGATCTTCTCAAGTCTTTAAAACATGATAACGTCATCAAGCTTTTCAGCTGGTGGGTCTCGGAGGATGATGGTAAAGGGAAGAAGAAGAAGACTGTGAATATGATCACGGAGTTGTTCACCTCCGGGAGCTTGAAGCAGTATCGAAAGAAGCACACCAATGTCGAAGTCAAGGCCATCAAGAAATGGGCCAGGCAGATTCTCAAGGGCTTGAGCTATCTGCATTCTCATGACCCTCCCATTGTTCATAGGGACTTGAAGTGTGACAATGTGTTTATCAATGGCTTCAATGGGGAGGTCAAGATTGGGGATTTTGGGTTTGCGTTGGTGATGCATGGGCAGGGTAGTACTGAGCATGAAGTGATTGGCACGCCGGAGTTTATAGCGCCGGAGATGTATGAGGAGCATTATAATGAGTTGGTGGATATCTATTCTTTCGGGTTGTGCTTGCTCGAAATGGTGACTTGTGAGTACCCTTATAAGGAGTGTCAAAGTCCGGCGCAGATTTACAAGAAGGTTATCTCTGGTGTAATGCCGGCTGCGCTAAGTAAAGTCAAGGATCCTCAAGTCAAGCTGTTCATTGACAAGTGTCTAGTTCCTGCATCAAGGAGATTGTCTGCAATAGAGCTCTTGAATGATCCATTCCTTGTAGCTGATGATTCAAAGGAGCCTAGATCTTTTCCCACGGACATTGATACCGCAAGTGACAGAGTGAGCTCCAAATCATCTAGCTCTTCAATCATGGAGTGTCAGAGGTTCACAAAGAATAATGTATTGACATTAAGAGCAAAGAGGAATTCTGATAGTAGTAAAGCTATTGCTTTGACATTGAGTGTTGCTGGTAGCCGTGGGAAGAAGAAAACTATTGAGTTTGATTTCTATCCGAATTCGGATACTGCTGTTTCGATTGCTGGGGAGATGGTTGATCAGGAGCTTGGTCTTTCAACTGAAGATGTTTCTGCCGTGGCTGAGTTGATCGATAGATTGGTTATGAAGATTGTGCCCAAGTGGAGACCCACTTCTTCAGTTGGAGCATATAGCTCATTTACCACTATTAGCTCAGATTCAAGTCATTCAAGAAAGAACTCTGCTGTCTCGAGCATGGAAATATGGAAGAGCTTTAGCATGTCAAGCAATTGTTCGTTGCAGTCAGCTGAGTTATCTCTACTGGACAAACATCACTATGATCATCTAAAAGCGGAGCTCGATTCTATTGATGCACAGTTTCAAGAACGTTTTGTTGATCTGGTGAAGAAGAAGGAAGAAGCCATCCAAAGTGCAAAGAAGAAGTTGGTTGGTCCAGTTTAGCATCCATTCACAGATTGGTAGCATATAGAAATGTGATGAAATAGCATTCACTTCAATATCATCTCTGTAATATAGTTGTTTGTGTACTTTACTAGTCTAGTTTAGAAGGTTTCATAGCCAAATGGAGCACAGGATTTCCATCCCCTGTTAAGTACCAATACTGTTTTGATTGATTGTTGTTTTAATCTTTGGTAGCTTTAGGAAGTGAATGAAAGTCTTGACTCCATACTATTATTTGTGTAGCACTTACGAAAATTGGGAATGCAGCATTTCCTTCTTTTATTTGAAGGAGACATTTGTTTCTTTGTGCTCCTGTTGTCATCCACAAATTTAGTCATCGATCGAGTTTCAAGTCATTACTATGAGTTCAAAAGAATACATATAGGAGAAATGAGATTGATGTACATTTAATACTTGACACTCCATCCATTTTATGCGTTATAAAGCTAATTGTTTGAGAATCCGACTCAATTTATACAAAATCCACAAAGGCGACAACTACGAAGTGATGTTGCCACGATTTTTTGACACGTTGTTACATATAATTACATATGTATCCTTGTAACCCTAATTGTTTTCTCTTTTGTTTCACTATATAATAATATCTCACTGCCGCATTCTCAGACCAACCAAGATCTTATTAATTTTTTCTTGCTTTGTTTCTGCCTCATAGACATGTCTGTTTTCTCTTCATTTTTGGATCAGTGCTCTCTATGCTTCTATTCTCAATCTTCGTGATCTAACCGCCTACTGGATTCCAGACATCAAAAAAATTAGGTAATCAAGCACTCTTCATCGATGCTAAAATGTATTTCAAAGTGTTATAATCCAAATTTGTCTATGTTAGTGTTTGATTATAGAGTTTTATCTATGTTGATTTTTCTTTATTATATAAAATGATGGATTCATATTTTTTTGATTTCATTAAAAATGAAAATAGTGATCGAGGCTCAAAGCATCTACAATTAGGCCATCGGCAACATTGATTTGACCGCAACTGCATCATGCAGATCTAGTCAAGAATAGGCGACTTAGCTCGACCTAACAGAATATAGATTAAGTTTGAGAAATTAGTAAAATAAAGTCAATGTTGGTAGTGATTTTGATTAAACCAAAATATATAATTCAATGGTCGTGAAATTATTGAATCAATGACACATATTCCACTCCCTTGTTTAAGCAGGATATATAGTTGAGCAATGTATCTTCCTAAGACTTATGAGCGACTAGACTAACTAAACGAAAGCCAAAGTTCTAAGAAATAAACATAAAACATTGATCCTTTAATGCATGCTTCAAGAGCTGGTTTGTTCATAATAAGTTCATTCATGAAGAATTACAAAACAATTACTATATACATATCTTTTGATCCTTTGAATCTACCCCTCAAAGGTATTCAAAAAATAGGTCTATGCGTGTGAGTATCCTTTGAATCTACCGCCTACTATATACGTATCAGAGTTTCATCTGTGGTATGAGTATCTCTGTTTTCGTCTGTAAATTTTCTGTAACCGAAACTGGGAGAAGCACCAACCTCGTGTTCTCTGTGTTTCTATCTATAACTAAAACAAAGTCTGTCGTTTGAAATGGAACAACTCAGAGCCTTCAAATAGGGACGCGCGACTTAGGTAGGAACAATTTCAAACATGTCAGAAAGGCGCGATGCATGGAGGCCATTCGTCAAGTCTGAGAGTGAGAGTGACTTAGGAAGGATCCAAACCTTCCCTATAAAGCGGGTGTGAATCTGCAACACAGAGCATCAGCATTCTCGTTTTCAGTGTACTAGTACTCTGTTTGTATCAGTAACTGAAGCGAGTGTCAGACTTGAGAGTGAGAGTTCTCATGTTCTTTGTGGACTCTGAAACTGAGAAAATCAAGTCTCTGAATCTGAGATAAGGAGCAGTTTCTGAAACCGATAGGAAGAGAGAGTTTAGAGTTCTTTAGTGATTTAAAATCTATCTTGTTCTCTTCCTCGAAAAAAAAAATCTATCTTGTTCTTTTATTTTCTGTGAAAAAAAATGCCCGGAGAAGGAGTATGCTGTCACCAGGTGAGCTTTTCCCGAATGGTTTTGGACTGAAGAGCAAAATCTCCCTCTTCATATGCTTTCTTGATCACCAGATAGTTTTTGCAAAGAATTTATTGTTTGTGTTTTGGTCATTTTATTGATTCATTGAATGACTAACTTGTGGGTTGAACTGTTTCAGTGCCGCCAGAAGACCACCAGACGTGTGTTCGTGTGCCACAACGTCATGGGGAGATGCCAACTCAAGATCTGTGACCGGTGCCTCAAGAAAAGGTCAGACTTCCGATAATCATTTTTTTTTTTCAGTCTTTCAAAATAGAGTTTGTGAAATGATAAAAAATTTGCCTACTAATGGTTCTATTTATACTGAAAACAGATATGACGGAAGTGTAGATGGTACTGTCATTACAGAAGAGGAGGCTGCTGCAGATGATTGGAAGTGTATGAAATGCAGGGGGGAATGCAACTGCAGTGTGTGCAAGTAAGACTAAAATGTGTTGTTTAATTTGCTATACATAATATTCATTTGGGTCTTGTAATGCGGATGTTTTGCTGATTAGAAATTGCGTTAATTTCACAGGTTGCGAGCCGGTCAAAAACCTCATGGTCGAGTTGTGCCTGGCTCAGCAAAGCCTTCTGTGGAGGTTTGGCAATACGTATGTTGAAATTGGAGTTGCAGCATATTGTTATCGTTCATCTCATTTTGAATTTTTTATGTTTATGCTAACTTTGAATTTTGACATTAGGAGCCTGCGGAAGGGTCTGAGCCAAAGGGAAAGAGGAAGGCCAAGGCTCCTAAGGAACCCCGCAGAGTGAAGGCAAAGGAGGAAGTAGTTGAGCCTGAACTTCCTCTGCCTTTAGGGGTTCCTCTAACAACTGTTGCGGGCATTGAACTACATCCTCAGGATATAGGACATGCCCTACAGTTCATACAGTTCTGTGTGGCCTTCGAAGAGGTGATCTATTTGAAATTCTGTTCTAATTTAATTGATCACCCTAAATGCTTAGAACTGAGCTCACCTGTTATATCATAAGAAATTTTGTTACTTGGTGCATATTTGTTTTTGTTGGGCTAATTCATTAAATTAATGTGTATCATCTTTTGTGCTTTACTTCAGGTTTTTGGATTCAGCAAAGCACAAGCTGAATCTCTTCTCAGGGACCTGGTGCTTCAACAGTACACCTCCGTATTTCAATTCCACGCCAGACTCTTATCTGTACAGGAGGTGGAATTAAAAGAAGAGTAAGACTTCTATCTAGTTACAACTTTATATGAAAACTCATTCGAATGTTTCAGTCAGTTATTATACTCAGTTTTGCCTTAGCAGATTTGTGATCAGATTTATTTACATAAAAATGTTTGTAGAATCAGGTCTTTGAACGAAGATTCCTGGTTCGAGCATTTGAGGTGCTACTTCTCTGAGTCTCAACTCCTACTGAAGGAACTGCCCTCAGATTTCTTTAGTAGAGGAGTTGAGGGGTACCACTCCTTGGACTTCTCCCAGAAGCTTAGAGTCCTGAATTTCCTTTGTGATGAGGCTCTTGACACTGAGTAAGTATGATCAGCTTATAACTCTATATGTCTGCTGTTAAATTTTGCTGATAAATTTGCAATGTCTCCTCCAGAAAACTGAGCAAATTTATAGAAAGCCAAGAAGGAATATTCACTCAGAGTAAGAAGGAAGCAAACCAAAAAGTTTCGGCTGCAAAGGCTAAGGTAACATCAATTTAGTTTAAGACAAATTCTATCGGAGCATACATGTAGTTTCTGCTTTTAACTTAATCGGTTAATCCTTTGCACAGGAGCTAAGTCTCAAAGGGGAGCTGAAAACTGAGGTGGCCAAGATCAAGGCCATTGCTCCAGAAGAAAATGCTGCTTCATCTTCAGATCACGAAACTACTATTTCGCGATTAAAGAGTGAAGCAGCTCAAGCTCATGCAGAATTGCTTAAAGCCAAAGCCTTGAAATCAAAATGTATGTACCCTTTCTAGTATCTTCAACATGTTCTTTTTTTAAGAATAGATTAAATGTGTTTTTGTTTTCTTAATCATTGATGTTTGGTTTCCACTTTGCTAATTGTTACTTTACAGTGATAGGACATGATTCAATACGAACAAAGCCTTATCTGTTTGATGAAAATGGTCATGCGTTTTGGAGATTGACAGGCTATGATGCTGGAAAGGATATGTTGCTTCAAGGTTTGATTTTACCTTTGTCAATGTGTGTTATATGGAGTTTCAGTCTTGTAAGCATGGATACTAAAAGTTTTATACGGTGCAGATGTGGGAACTTGGGATCCATTTACATCTTCTGATGAGAAGTGGTTCCTGTATGAAGAAGAAAAGAAAGAAGCAGTAGAGAAGTACTGCTCTTCTGTAAGGTATGCATATTCAGTTGTGTTATATATATTCTGCTTAGTTCTCATGAAAAGTTTGTGACAATTCTTTTTTTTTTTTTTTTTTTTTTTCAGAACTAGGAAGCTTATGAATGAAAACCTGTCTCAAACACTTCCTTCAAGTTCTGGAAGCAAGGAGGATGAGGAGAAGCTTGAAAATGCGACTACTGGAAGCGAAGAAGAAGGCATAGCCAAAAGTAGTGCAGAAGAGTAATTTACTCAGAGATTTTACATTTTTGATTTGTAGCATGTTTATAAATGCACAAGAAATTGTAGAACTTAGATACACGGTTGTAACTTAGAATAGTTGTATAGCAACTCATATCAAGTATTGTAAATCCTCTTTTGTTTGGTCTGGTGTAATTGTATATAATTCATCAAATAGTAAAAGGAAATCTCTGAATCATTTACAGCACCTCTCTTCTGATAATTTTTTTTTTTTTTGGAAAAGGGGACCGACTCTTCTGATAGTTTTGACTTCATAGTCTTGCCTCTTCTGATTTCAGTTTTTATTGGACATTTTGAGCTCGTTCCAACAATAAGAAGGTCCAGAAGATTCCAGCCTGGTAAAAATCAAATTCGAAAAGTAAAAACACTAGCAATTGAGTAATTGACAAAATTGTAGTAGAAATCAGTGGAGGGGTTAAATCCTGGTCCGAGTGGGCAAGCCAAACGGAGCACCATCAATGTACAGTGCGTACTCCACATAGAGTGGCTTGTTTTTTTTTACGCAGGCGGAAGTTACTGGGTCTGTTAATGATGAAGATAATCGGCCCGAGTTTCATATGATTACTTTGGTCATGGTGAGAACTTTGGATCTTTTCTTTGAGTGCAAGAAAGTGGGTGGTTTTTCTGGTGTGAAGTTCTTTTGGTTTATCATTCACTGAGAATGGTTAGGTTGGTTTTTATGTGTTTGAGAAATGGCAGTCTTGGATTAGTTTCTAAAGAAATTGTATGCAAGTTGCTTCTGTTTCTTCACCAGTCGAAGTCGATGCCAAGGCTGCTAGAGTCGCTTATCCTTTTGGCTGTTCAATCATAGCTTGCTGCTATCGGTTTTTAAGGGCATAGTTTGCAGGTCATTCATGCTGTCAATTCTAGACAGGATGACACATCTATTTGGGGTCGTTTGATTGATGATTCGTCATTTCTTTCTCCCATGTTTTTCAGAGAAAGAGTTAGCTAGATTAGCTCTTTTTAGTCAGCTCTTTTTAGTCAAGTTCATATTTCTTGGCTTGGTTGCATTCCCACAGAGGCTAGGGGGTTTGTCACCCCGCATTGTATGCTCTGATTCTTGATCGGTAGTAAAGAAGAAATGAAGTACTTATGTGATGTTGGGGGTATTCCCACGAAATCAGTATACGGCCAAGAACTGGTATACAAGTCTGAAAACTCTGAATCTATATATAACAGCCACTTTCATTTACAATTTACATGTTATATTACATAAAAATGTTCTACTCAAACAAACATGTTACAATGTCGCATGTAGAATATTTAAGCACTGCCTCAAGCGCAGTACAAAGGAGATCACAGATCGCAGACTTTTCTTTTGTCAAGTCTTCAGACACTGAAAATTGAGATATTTGGACTAAACAGTAATACATGTCTCAAGGGAAGACTTGGCAAGCCACAACAAGCCTGGATCATCCCGCTTCAACACGAGATAAGTTTCTGCTCGTCCAATTTCGTCCACAACATTTTCATTGAAGCCAATCAGAGACAGAAATTCCATGGCAGCTGCAATCACAAGAGAAGGGGAAAAGGAAAAGGGTAAACACCACTGCTCTAACAATGAAAACATTCTTGGAAACTATGAAATTTCAATGTAAAAGTTGCAGACCTTTGTAGTTTGCTACATTCTTTTGAATCATGGGATTGGCCTGCAGTGGATCAATCATCAGCACTAGGAGAAAAATTACAAGGAAATTCTAATATCAAAAGTTAAGCACATTGTAAGAATTTAGGACACAGATGTCTGTACCTTGCGCAGTCTTCGGTATTTCGATTCAGCTGGGTGTTCGAGAACATTCCTGCCCAAAGATCAAATTACCCGTGATCAACAATTTAACGCACAAGGTACAACTACAAGACCAATTAAAATGTATTTCTATTTATTTTGCGGGCTTTTTAAGTTTTAAGTTGCCTTGGAGAAAGAATTGAAAATAATGTCGCCCACTATCCCATGCTGGTTGCTATACAGTTGGATAGTTGTGTGCAGTACTGATAGAGTTTGTGTTCGTGAAGAAAAGGAATGAATCAAAGTTCAAATGAAGCTATTGTACCTTACTATTTTAAATAGAGTTTGAAGGACTGTGGTAGCTTGTGTGGGATTAACCTCAGCTTGCAACATCTCAATGGTCTTCTGGATACGTTTACAAGCAGCTGTAACAGGGTCTTGAATTATTTGAATTTCTTGATCGTCTGGATCTGGTTCATCGATCTGCATACTGGATATTTCATTTGGAAGCACCAAAATATCATCAGAATGAGATACTGGTTGAATAATGCCATCTGACATAGAGGCATCCGGATCAGGTTCTTCATAAGCCTTCCTCATATTGTCTTCATATTTTGTTATTTCAGTAACTACAGGCTCATCCTGGTCAGGTCTTATGATATTTCCATTTGAAATAGATGCCAAATCATCTCGTTTTACATCGTAATCATCGGGATCAGGTTCGTCTACTTGATTCCTTGGCTGAAAGCTGCTTAAAATCTCCATCTCCTGTGGGTGTAAGGGTTCAGGTTCAGCCACAATACCACATTTCAAACAAGCTTCAAGATTATCAGGATCAGGTTCAACATTTTTCTTCCGTCCCGTAGATTTTGTGCAAGATTCATCAGGTCCTTGTGAATCTTCAGGACTGGGCTCGTATTTGTTCTCATTGCCAAAACAGTCATCAGGATCAGGCTCCAGATCATTTTGCCTCTGAACTGAGTAAGAACTTTCAACCTCCATGTCCCTTTTATCTGAAAATATCTTAGGCTCGTCTTCTTCATGCACATGGAACCCAGACCCATCAAGATGTGACTGTCCATGTACTTCGGAAATGCTATTGTCGGAAGCAGTTGCTAGTCTGTGATAAGCAGCCGCCACTGAAGATGCACGAGCACTGGCCAGTTGATCAGGCATATTTCCTCCGAGCTTGTGAGAAGAATTACTTCTCTCTCCAACATAGGAATTTTCTTCATAACTCTCTGTATACCTAGATCCACTTAGTGTGTGACCCGTTGATCTCGTCCAATCTAAACTCTCAGCTTCTTGGTTCAACTATCCACAAAAAATAAGATATAAAACAAAAGTCCACCGAAATGCATAACAATAATGGAAACCCAACACGCAGTCAAAAGAACATGCATGCACGACATCTTACCTGTTTATCCAAAGCATAAAAGTTTGCATCATGCTCAGAGTATATCATGTGAGCCTGAAAGAATATAAGAACAGTATGAGGACCCGAGGCAACATCAAAGTGTCGATTATCACCAAAACCAATCAAAAACCACACAACGCCTTTGCACCCATATAGATAACTTATATCCATACAAAATATATGGACAAGCTGGAAATGTCATAAATATATACTTACAAGCTCATGCAGAAGAGTTTTCTTGATACTTGCATATTTCCGGAAACCCTTGAGGTCATCAGTCCGAAGACGCAGAGATATCTCCTCTCCCTTATTCTGTAACATCCAACAAGAGTCAAAAATAAAATAAAGAGTAAAGAAAATGCAGTGCTGATATTTCCATTCTGATGCAGTGTTAATACCTTGTTAAAACCGAGGATGCATTTGGGACTTATGCCAACATAACCGACCGGGGCCATCTCAGTCATGATTCCCACGTGCCAGTGATGCTTTTAAAAAGAACAAATAGGAGATAAAATATCAGTGATGGCCCTAGCAGAATATACCAGGGAATTCCATTATCAAAACTATACACAGCATACTGATATTCTGTTAAATATATATGAACATGTAGTCAATGGTACCTTATTCATGATAGCTACAATTCCGGGATCTGCAGCAAGCATGTGCATTATTTTCAGGGCCTCGGATGCTGGAGGGTTCAACTGCAGACAAGTAATCATAAGTTATTAACACAGATGATAAAGAAAGGCTAATACAATCCAAGCATACTTGAGATAAATGCAGTGTTTTGTCTGAAAAATATGGTGTATGTTTGATATTGGATGAATCTCTCTACACCCAAAAATAGGATCATCAAGATCTGAAAGCGAACATTCCTTCCAGTAATTATTTAATTACTTCTATGCCTAAAAATTAGGAGCTCTATTAAGTTTCAAGACTAAATGCACCATCTCCGTAATATACAAGTCAACGATGCCATTTCTGCATCAGATCTATATTTATCTGCCTATATGGCTCATGACTTGCGGTATATGCATCATACCTTGTGTCTATATAGTTCATTACTGGATGTAAAACTACCGAAGAACTTACTCAACAGGTGAATGGATTGCATCTAGGTGTATTTTCTGTTTAACAAGTAGATGGGTAACTCTAAGGTTGATAATATACCAATATCTTCCAAAAATGCTTTCTATATATAATTTTTGAGTAGGATAAAAGAACACCTCAATTCCTGGAAGTGTAAGTGTGCGGAAACCACTAAAGGTATAAGGTCCTTGTGGAAGTTTCAGGGAAGTATGAGGCCCATCATACATTCTCTGCCTCAATCTCTTTTCCTCTTCATCAAATCCTGCTATCCTTAAGTTCGCCTTTGAGTTCTGTAGAACTTCATCTACCTCATTCTCGAATGCTCCCATCATCCTAATGGACCTCCCCTGAAAAATAACAAAAGAAACAATTTTATCAGCGGGAATTCTGGAAGTTCACTTGCAGGAATTTAATCTGTAGCAAGTAAAGCCACTCTTTATTGCCTTCATCACATTTACGCACATTGCTTAAGCATATATGTTGTCTTAGTCAATAGAATAGACCTTTCTTGAACAGAAATAAAATTTGTGAAAGCAAAGAACACATGAAATATTGCCAATATAAGAGAACTTAATACAAGGACTGCACACCGGCAAGTCTCATAGACAAGTAAAATTACCATAAAAATACAAGCAGTATCAATATCTAGACAACTCTTTACATATCAGGGAGATAAAAAAACCATGTATTCAAAGACATGGACTGTAACAGAATAACAACCGCATATGCTACCTCAAGGATTGAAGTTTCTCGTAAATTCAGGTGCCCATGCTCATCGGAGAATGGAGACAGCAACCTCGAGGTTTTATCAAGCAACTGTGGAACAATTAGCCTCATCGTATCTGCTTTGACATTAGTTAATCTTTGCAGTTCGTGCCCGAGCTCCTTGAGAGTTGAACCAGAATCAATCTCTACACTAATCTTGTTTCCTCTCCATATTACGTCAACATTCTGCACACTCTTCATGTTGTCCCTGCAACACAAAAGGCCTGAGAAAACTTGTGTTGGACCATAAATTCCATGCTTAAACTTTCGAATTATATCTACGGATATGAATCAAAATGGAGTAATGATCACCCATAAGCATAAATTCTCTACCTATTTCTTTATAGATTCTCCACATAACAAATTCATTTCTTGCGTTCTACCATCAAAGGTTCAAGACCCAAAGACAGAAATTGACATAACAAAAGAAACCAACATAAAGTCTTCAACTTTAATAGTAATTAGCATCACCCATATGCTGATCAAGCTCCTACAGACTTGGAGCCAAAGCAAAACTACAATTCAGCTCAAAATTCAATGAAATTCAGCTCAAACTACAATTCCAAATTCTGAGACTTCCAAACCTAATTAAGCCCTAAATCGTGGAATTGAAACGAACCCAGATTGAGAATTGTGAGGGACTTACTCAGATTTTGAAGGGACTCTGTCCAAGATTGAGAATTCGGATTGTGAAAGCGGATATTCTGAGAGAATTGGGTTTTGTACTAGATATCAGCTCACAGGTTTAGGATTTGTAAAGTGGAAGACTTTTGGAGGTCAATTGATTATATAGGCATGGGAGCGCAGGATAGGAGTCGGCGCACGTTAGTTTTTATATTTAGGAAAGGGTGCTAAAATCAACGGAGGTCTGTGTTACGTCTGTGCTGACGTAACCACAAATAATCCTTTTCCTTTCTTTCCTCTTTCCACCTTGGATCCGCCACGGCGCCACCTCACCTCAGCCGCCTCTCACCCACCTCCGGCAAGGGTGACACTTCTGAATTTTTATTGTATTACGCCAGACGGTTAGTGATTATATTTTCTGGTTTTTCGATGAAATTAGGTAACAAACAAACAATTAAATTTACGTAAGGCATACAGAATCATATCATGCATATGATTTTTGGTTTTCTTAGCATCAAAATGCTTCATTAATTTCTCGGTGCTACTTTGTTGATAGTTTGATACACTTGGAACACCAACCATGCATATTTTTGATCTGGGATTAACTCTCTAAGCGGATGGAAAAGTTCAAAAAAAAAAAAAATGAACTGCATTGCATGTATGTTGATGAAGCCAATTAGTATCATCTGCTATTGGGCAGCATTTTGATATCGTATCTCATGACTCTACATATGTGCAGCAAACAAAATCTTGAAATTGGTTACTATGCTAAATAATCACATTGATTAATTTCTGAAGGGTGATCTTTATCGTGTGGCTCTGCTACAACGTACCCCTGTTATATGGGTTTGCTGCTACTTCTCATAACAAGCGTCCTCGTTTAGAAACGGTATTCGCCTTGTTGTTAATGTAGTGCTTGCTATTGATCTCGTAAGTGTCGTCGTCGTCCTCATCGTCGTCACTTTTCAGCCGTCTAGACTTGGAGATTCTGAGTACGCTTCTGAATTTTGGACTAGTAAGACCGGTACCGCCTCTAGAAATAAGTTCCGACCTCCCCGCCTCTCCTTCTTCAACCAAAATCGACAACATAATCACGCCAACGACAACGCCTACCCAGAAAACAGTAGCAGTTCTGCTCCTCATTGTCGTTATCAATTGCCTACTTTCGATCTGGAGGTTATAAGCTTAATTGAATTGCCATTTGATCTTGTGCAAAAATAGCAAGCAGAGGCATTGCACAAAATTAACTAGGGTTAGGAATGATTTGCTTTAATTGGTGTGCTAAAGTATTTTGGAGTTTGGACAGCTTTGCATACATAGATAGGTGATTAAGGTAGAGGGTTTCTCTAATGCAGATGTTTTAGTGGATCTAAATAAACACCAATCATGTTCTACTCCCAATTAGCTAGAGGCACAGGTTACATCATATAATAGCTAAAGATAAATTGAGACTATTGGCCTTCATTGTTCTCTGAAGCAGCTAATTGGTCTTTGGAAGATAAGTAGTCATGCCTGGAAAATGAAGATTACTGATTAGTTAATTTGATCAATATATTGTCATTAGATTTTGAAGCAAGGGAAACAAAAGTTTTAAACGACAAGTTGATTTAGTTAAGTTCTTACTGAGTTTTACGCGCAAGTTGAAACATGGAAGTGACAGCCATCCCAAAGTTGACGCTGACTAGATTCCAGTTCTTCTGCAAAATTATAAACAAAATTTGCTGATTATACTACAATTTAATTTGTTAATATAAAGAACTCTTGCGAGGTTTAGAATCAATTACTGGGGTGATTACTGTGCCCCATCTTGCCCATATAAGTCCACTGCCCATTATCACTGTGTGTCAAACAAACTTCTATCAGTGTGTGCATGACCGTATATAAAGTCGAGCTTAACATCGAGATGAGAATCAAAAAAATGGATAAGAGAGACAAAGACCTCAAACAAATAAGCTTGGTATCCGAAACCATTTTTGAAGTTTTGATCGACAAAATATATATAACCTAAAGATAAAGGGAGAACCTGTTGATCGAACTCGGTTAAACACATATAGATTTTGCGATGCTGTTTGAGAATGGTTGAATATGAAGCAAATAATAAAGGGAGCAGTGTTTTGACCTGTTTGTTGAGCATAGGAAACTTGGTCAGGTGGTTTAGAGGAGTCGAGAATATTTGCAATGGTTATTCCCCATTTGAAAGTTGGAGCCCAGAAATGAACTGCCCAGAGCAAAAGAAATCACATATATAAGTAAAACCCCCATAACATAGATAAATACATATGCAGCTTAATTTTCCTGATTAGTTTTCCCATGATCATTCATTGGACATGCATAATATATCGAATTAACTAGTATTAATTTTCTTTTGAAAAAACAAAAAAAAAAAAACTTTTTTCTCATAACAGCAAGGCGTATATGTGCTTGATTTGAGTAAGTTGACTTTATTCAGGAGGAAAAGACCGAAAGAAGAACAGTGATCGATCATGCTGGGTTCATAGATACCGCCCGGCCCTTTCTCTTCATTAAAAACTAAATCTGGATCTTCCTGTAATTTCAGTAATTCATTCATGCTGTATATTACTATATGATAATATCTGCAGTGATCGAATCAGGGAATCGAAACAGATCGGAAACAAGAAAAGAATTATAAAGGGTAGACAGAAAACGAACTAGTTTTAGGGCCGGCAGGGTGGTTCCACAGCGCTTGCAGCTTAGAATTTGCCATGGAAATCAGGATCTGCTATAAGTTCTGAGTAGCTAGCTTTCTCTTTTGACTGGAATAATGGATAAGTGTGGCTAGCTAATAAAGCTCGGTATAGCTGGGACATTGACCACATCATGGGTATTAGCATCATGTATGACGTGTATTCATTTCTTATTAGTCAATCATTCATTTGGAGATTGATTCCCATCGTTTTGGAATACTAAATAATTCTAGTTAATTGTTTGATCTGTGACCTGAAGAGGCGAAGACCATGGTTTTTCGTAATCTAAGGTTAATAGAAAGGAAATAGCAGAAACCTAGAGAAACGGGGGAGTAGATGGAGGCTACATTGTTCTTATTGATTATAAAATGTATCTTAGAAGAGTATATATAGCTAGGTTAAGAATAACAAATAACCGAACACGATATTACCCTACAATCCTAGTGTTCTAAGCGGTGATTTAACACGACTTCTACATGCATTGTTGTATTGCTTAAAAATGAAAAAGTTGATTATGACACCTCCTACATTTCCAGCAACCCTGCTAAATTGTGTTACTACTTCATCGTTTTGGATTACAAATACGTAGGTAACCCGCTGTACAAATTTCTTTCTTTCTTTATCAGGATTAATGCTTTCCAAGTTTCCAATAAGCACTTGTACCTAAAAACTGAACTAAAAACAAACAGATATATGTGCAAGCATATCTAACAAAAATACTAATCGCAAGTGCGAAAATATATAAAAGCATCAGCTAGCACTAGGCACCATGGCTGGCTCGGTCAGTGTCCAACTATGACCATATTATTCCCCATATTTTTATCAATCTCAACATCAGGGTTGGAGTCGGCAGGCGCCTCCGCTGCAGGCTGGTCGTCGTCTGGTTCGACACCGACTTGAGTAGTTCTCTTCACTGAAATAAGTTGCTTCCTCACAAGCTTCCGGTTGCCGCCCTTGCCACCCTTCCCCCAGAATAAGCAGCTTGGATCATTCACGCCACCCTTTATACATGGACTGATCATGTCTGAAAATCCTTCTACTTGTTTAACCCAAACGGCACACATAACCACCACGACGGCCATGCCTGCCCAGAAACCAGTAGCATTACTCCTCTTCCTGATGATTATTGCCATTGTTTTGCTATGGTAATTTGCAAATGGTGCGCATTAATAATTCGATCAGCTGCTTTCTGGAAGTTATAACAACATTCTAGCTACATTTCCAAAGATAGGCAGGCTTGCGCAACACTTGACTACGCCTAGGGCTTGGGATGCTTTGCTTTTATTGGCATGCATGCTCAAAATTGGCATGCATACTCAAAATTGGGTAACTTATTGAATACCTATTTAGCCTCACATTTTATGTGATGGTAAGGTTTCTTAGCTAGCGGGTTCCTCACTGCACATCTTTTAGTAATGCTAATTCAGATTTAAGAGCCACATATGTATTGGGAGGGAGAGACTTAATTAAGATGAACGATCAGAAATCCAAAGATGTGAGTACGTCGTCCAACAATTAGACAAGAGAATCAGGCCCCAAGCAATTAAGAGATTTTTTTTTTTTTTTTGAGTTAAGATATTTAATTTATTCATTAAAAATAAAGAATATATCATGAATCGATATACTGTCTTGCGTATATAGGGCAAATAAGATCAAGTAATTCAAGTAAGGTAGCATCCTCATTACACTTTTCTCGCTCATTCATCATCACACTTATAGTCATAAAAAAACTATGGACAATTACTCTAAGGAAAAGGGAAACAACAGATCTATAATCTATGGGAAACATAGGTTATAGGTAATTATTCTAGAAATAATGCATACAATATATATAGTAGCTAAAAGCGCGGTCATATATGACTTAGACTCAGTATTGTCCTAACGTATGAGCATATTTTTTTTACAAATCAAGTAGAAAATATCATTGATGACTACCAAAGTAGTAGGATTACAAAGATAGAGGTTACAAAGCAAATCATTTCACTATCTTGCGTACATAGGGCAAATAAGAACACGCGATTTACCAGGGACTGCATCCTCGTTACAACCATTCAAGCTCACTTAACCAAGCAAGCCTATAATCTTAGGCAAAAAACTTACATGCAAATCAACAACTAAAGTAAAGTTCAACCATGCCACCTAGGGCAGACTTGTTTGCAAAAGAACCTATTATCTATGGTGTTTCTGCATAATCCCGGAGACTATGTAGAATCACCGTGAAACATATAAACAAGAGACAATCATGCACAGGAGACTCAAGGACATATATGGTTCACCATGTCATCAGAGGACATGGCTACGTCCGCTTAAGATTTAATTATCATGGCCAATATGCCTTTGGGATCGGGAGAGAGAGATTCAGTCAGCCAGCCAGCCAGAGAGTTTCTACATATGGGAAGCCTTCCTTTTATAGCTAAGGAAGGTTCCCTCACATATTATGTTTCTGATGTGGGACTAACTACACATATATCTTCTTATGATGCCTTCTTGTGGAGCTTGGGAGAGCACCTTCCCGATGTGGTATTGACGATCTTTCATCATGGCGAAGTAAGATATACATCGTATCTACAAACTTCTTGACTGGTCTATGAGCGGGGAATGTAGTTTCTAACTACCAACTACATACGGGAAAGCATAGATGATAGACAAATGTGGGGAACTTGACTCTTTGTCATATGGTTTTTTTTTTTGGGACTAAACTTTGTCATATGGTTGCTAGTTGCAACCTTCGATGGCAGGGTGAAACTCAATGTTCCATATTTGTTATCTACTTTGCCGTGTCTGATTGAACATCAGACAACATATATGCTCTGTTGTGCGAGGTAAAATCAGACAACAAAAGCGTTTTGGTTGTTTGTTGTGTGATTTTATCATTCATCAAGAAGATCAGAAATCTGGACAAAGAATAAAGTATTTGATCATCCGAGTTTTTTATAGTTGGCATGTTCTTAATTGACATCATTTAGAATAATACAAGTTTCTTCTGTCTTGTATATTAGCAATGACTGCTGACACAATTTACATTGTTTCTCTATATGTTTTATAATAGTATATATGTAATTGGTACATTGTTGATCACTATAAGCTCATCACATCAATTTTGATATAGATATGATTGCAAATTCGTCACTGCATGCATATTGGTGTCATTTGGACGCTCTTACAACTTCGCTTTTCGGGATGTTTGGCCTGTCCTGCATCGTGTTGTTGCGCTACAACCTCTTTGATATGGATTCGCACTTCCTGGCTCTGGCTTTTGCATTCCTTTATTGCAGTTTTGTGGATTTTCAGCGCTACATTTATGCTTTGCAATAGCACCGTAGTCTATATACTTCTTGTCATCTGCTCCTTCAACCAAAACTGATACAAACATGATTAGGAACAAAACACTCATTGCTTTGAACGCGGCTGCCATTCTTACTTTTGGATGAGAGATTGTTTTTTATTATTATTTAATTTATAAGCACGCCGTTGGTCTTAAATTAGACACAAATTCAAAGACTGAATTAGAAGTGTGATATGAGTTAAAATTTGTTATTGCCTATTGGCCTAGATTAAAACCTCTTAGCTACATATATCCTAAATATAACACTATCTTTGGAATGTATAGGCTAAGTTAAGATATTGTTTGTTCGCCTCAACTTTTCTAGGTTATGTTGTTATATATGCAAAATCTAGGTAAGATGATCTTGAAACTTCGCCTATTGGCATGCATGGCCTCACATTGCAAACAAACATTGCTTTGGGTCACCTTGTAGATTACACGATTCTTAAGGAATAGAATTATATATGGTTCAAATTACATTACAGAAACATTGCAACTTCAGAAATATGCGAAAGTTAATTATGTTTTTGTTTCTTGTGGATCGGGTATGAGGATGAGCGTATTTCTTACATTATCGATATCCATCCTCGAAGAACTAATATTGCTTAATCTTTTATTTATATATTTGATAAATATGTGCTTGTTTATGAGAAAAGCTCTTGTACGTACGTATTATCATTCACGAGAGCTATCTTACTTCAATAAACGTTGAAAATGAGGGATGTGCAATTAAGCATCACCAACAATGAAGGGAACAATATCTCATAATAACTAGACCCGTCTAATATTTGATAATATGGCTAGAATAGAACAAACTCCAAATAACAAAAATGCAAATGCTAAATTATGTATTTGAAACAAAAAATCTATAAAATTCAAGCATGCATGTCAGCTTAGCTAGCTAGCACCGATTGTTTCAGTGTCCCAGTACGACGACATGCGGATCTTGCTCATCAAGTGTCCCTGTTGCTTCTGAGTTTTCTGTTTCCCGGTTTGGATTAACTGCATTTCTTTGCGTGAATGTCACTGCAACCTTGTTCACCGCCTTGTATGTGTCATCGACATCTTGATCATGTTCTAATTCATCACTGGGACCTTCCCGGCATTGGTCACCTTTGTCCGACTCCTTCCCTCCACAGCCTTCGATGTGAGCCTGCTCGCTGACTTTGATACAGCACAGGCTGATGAAAAGAGTAACTAGGCAAAATAAAAGCACTCCTCTTGACACAGTCATTCTTAATGTTGCAACAAAGAGACTTTTCGAGCTTTTTTGAGCTGGAGGAGTGTGTGTTGCTGTGCGTGTGTGTGTGTGTGTCTGTGTGTGAAGTGTGAACCTTCGGATTTCAGGTATCTGATGAGCTTAAATTGATAGCGAAAATTGGAGTGATAATGGAGTTGGGGATTATTTTGTGATGATGGAGTTGGGGATTTTAAAGAAATTTGTTTACTAAATTAAGCTGTAGTTTGCCTTGAGGGGTTGAGGAGTTTGTTCTAGTTGAGCTAGTCTTGAGGCTTAGCTTGCTTTTGAAGGGGAAGACTGCCCTATATGTCAGCCTTGTGATGTGCATCATGGATCTGCAAAATGCCGACATGTCGACATGTAATGCGTACATGACTTGTCTCAGATTTGATACCAAATTCAAGCAATAAGTAGATACAATGCTTAAAATTTGGTTACCTAATGAGAAAGGACGATTGTCTAGCTAAATTCTGTTTCTTTTATTTGGTAGTTAGTTCTGTTCTTACATACACTTTAATGGAAAACCAAGATAGCCAAAGTCTTCTTACAAAACTGTTCGTTCATAAAACAACACTATCTTGTATGGTACTTTTGTTATCTAAACAAATCAAGTGCTACTGTGCTAGTCCATATTAATCAGATATAGAAAATTTTATAACTGACCAAAAATACATAAATACATTGTGTTACACAACAATGGTTTGCTTTCAATTTCATTTTACAGTCGGATGGTTAACTTTTGATTTGCAATTGGATGCTGTATAACCAGTGTCAGTACATAGTATCCATGTCAACCCTGCACACCTAAAAGGAAATGACCGAGGATATGTGCCTAGCAGAATCAGGGTGATCGCCCAAATCCACTGTCGAAACAATTCAAAGCATGTTTTTACTTGAAAAAGGCTACTCATTATGACTTCACATGGTACAGTATTGTCGATGCTGCTATCATACTCGGTGTGTAACACGGTAAGCTCAATCTTTGATGCGGCTCTTCCAAGTTATGTAAATTTTTAGGTGATGCACACAGAAGTCTGGTAACCTTTTCAGCAGCAACAATCTGTTTTTCTCGGAGGCCAGTGTCATGTATCATTTTCCTGTGGTGGATCATAAACTAAGTTCATGTGTATTATGGAAAGTACAAACCTATGAAATTATAGATTACCAGTATTTCAATACAACACTTAAACCAAAGAAAAGAGGTTGTGCCTATGTTCGGAATTAAATGTCAATTAAACTTACGAAGTTAATGACGCAAGCATTGCTGGAGTGCATGCATGAAAGAGTGCTTCAGGTATAATAGCTGAATCCAACAAGATATTTGGGAGGGAGATATAAGATATCTTGGCTTTATAGCGGATAATCCACTCAGTTAGGAAATGAGCTCGATAAGCAACTACACATGGTAGCCGTGCAAGCTGCAACTCCAAAGCAACTGTTCCAGAAGCACATAATGCAACACTACTTGCCTGCAAAAAATGCACCTCAAATTATCGAGTAACAACTAACAACAGATAATGTAGAATATACATATTTAAACCACTTACAGAAATCCAAACTACGAGTTTAAAACTTGGTTTCAGAAAAAGATACATGCCTTGTTTGTTATGTTCAGCATACCACTAGCTATGGAAAAGAAGTACCAATATCACATTTTGCCAATAGACTGGTAGAAGTAAGAGAACACAATCACCACCACCCAAACACAAATAGATATGAGCATATCTAAGTTTCTAATGATCAATATATGTAAAGTTATAAACTTCTATCCACTTTATCCAACACATAAGCTGACTGTTATAAAGGATAGTACCAGTATAGATGATCAATAACTTCTAATTTAATCCCTTAGTAATAAACTATTTATCAGCAGAAAACTTTGCTGACTACTTGATTACTATACACTAAATATTAAACAATTTTGCTTATAAGGACCATCCTTCCATATGTTTGGGCTAATGCCAAGAATAGACCTATTAAATTACAACACAATGTGACACAGGAACTGCTATTCTTTGATTTGCATCCACAGAAACCAATAGGTAAACTTATAATGGTAGTCTTAACAAATGAGTATTATCATCCACAGGATTTATTTGTCCTTACACTGAATGCGTCATATTTCTGCTGCAGAGATCCTCCCGGAATCAATATAGCAGGCACATGCCACTTGTTGGTAAATCTAGTGACAAAGTCCTTCACATGCTGATTTGAAGCGACGTGGATCAGTGGTACCAACTCAGGCAAGGAGACTTGTAATACTTCAATGGTATTTGCAAAGAGTGAAAGCATTCTGGTGACCTCCTGCAATCTGCTTCCCGGAAGCAAGGAAATGATTGTGGCTCCTTTGCAAAATAAAATTCACAAATATTAGGTTTTTAATATTGATAGAGAAAAACAGCACCATCGCACACACAATGTCACAAACAAGTGTGTAAATAGAGTTAATGGAGAAAAAATTATCAGACAAGATATGAACTTCAGTAAATCTTACCTGTAGGTATTGCATGATTCCTTCTGAAAATTTCAGAGTTTCCTTCTATTTTCCATTCATGTGGTAAAGTATCCTTGCAGAGACAATATGATGTATTAGTATTCATATACAAATGAAGTTAACTTGAACAGCAAAGTTTAGTTGTATACTATGTTTATGTTTTTGTTGTATACTATTTTATGTTTTGCTCTCGACCTTTTGCAATGAAGAAGATCAAAATAGGGATCTGCTACATCCAGTGCGAAGTACTATTCAGTACATTTACCAAAGAAAGAAAATGGCATACCAAATTCAACTCGCACACATCCTCCAGTATAGGATGGCCAACAAAGGTTGCAACCAATCCATTTGATCTGCAAACTTCTTCTTCATTTGGAAGTATACACAGGAGATGATCCACAAATCCAGCTAAGCCTCTGAGTCTTGCTTCACCCCCTTTCCAAGCCCAGAATGATGGTGCTACATAATGGAAGTGTACTGGAATCTCGAAGCTTTTTTGACTGTATCTAGCTGCAAAAAGCATGTCTCCACTTTCCAAACCATGCATATCACTAGAGGATGACTAAAACTCCAACAAGGTGGTTTATATTACCCCGTAACTGCTTCAGAAGACGGAAAGAGAAACCCTTGGAATCCACTGTTACAACAACATGAGGTTGAAACAGAAGAGCAGCTTCTATTGTCTCCTGCAACTTCACCTGACACAAATGTTACAGAATTATAACCCTTGGCCAAAACAAATGCCAGGATGCACCAATCCAACAATAAATTCTATGAAATATAGAATATTAAAAGACACAAATATAATAGACTTGGACAGTAGGCCTATGACACTCACTCTGAGTTTATTTAGATGAGGCAATAACTCCAACAATCCCATCACAGCAATATCCTCCATATGAAATACTGATTTTAATCCTTGACTGGACATCATAGTCCTGAACAATATGGAGCGGGTGAGAGAAAAAAATACCTCCTAGACAGTCAGAGAAGTGTTTGTCCAAAATCATTGAAACAACAATTTTGTTAGGAAAACCACATTTTTCTACAAAGTGCATAATGTCATCTCTATGAAGATTTCTTTCATTAAGAAAAGATACGGACACAGTTAACGTAAAGCCAATCTTCAACAACTCAATAATCAAGTAGTCAGGTACATTAGATACATTTGGCTAGATAGAAAGAAATAGTCAACTTGGATTGACATGAAGAAGCTACTACAATAACCACATTGAAAAGGATCTCCAAAGAGAATCACTTTTAACTTTTAATAAGACTGCCCGGACAGTAAATGCTTACCCTCCGACACCAGAAAAGCGGACTGGCACAGGAGAGAGCTTCTTTAGAGATGACATCAGACGAGAGCCAATAGTGTCACCAGAAACCTCTCCAGAAACTACAAAGACCCTCAGCTCCCCATCTTTAGCAGCCATGTCTAATACACTTCTTCTTACTGATGTATATCTTCTCATCAGCCTTGAGAATCCGACAATATTCCCACCACCCACATTCCATGTTGTTCTGAACCACATACCGAATATCTCAGCATTCTGGTTCATAGCCACAAGAAAACAACTTCATTAACAACAATCATAGGAGCCCACAAACGCAAAGTTACTAGAATCATATCAGTTCAACTTAAATATAGCTTCTTTATCTTCCGTTTCTCTTATCAAATTCCTTTCGTTGATGTAAATAATTTTCGAAAACATCCATACTGAGATATGTATCAACCATTTGGGGAATTAATTGCAATTTCAAACGAATCACGTCTATCAGGTTAAATGAAAACCAGTGAAAGCATTATACTAACAATCCCAGTCCTAAACTCCTAATCATCTTTTACAAGTATCTTTTCAAACCAAAACCTTGACATTACCGAACTTGGTAAAGCAGAATAAGAACAGTACAAAAGTAACTGTAGTTGAGTTTACATTCAGATTCCATAAACAAAACAGACCCAGTTAAATTATCTTCAGTTAAGTTGAATTAAGTGATTTCTAAGAGTGAAAAAAACTGAAGCAGAGTTCAAAGTTAGAGAGGAGAAACTTACAGTTGAGGAGAGACGAAGTGGAAGAAAGTGAACAGGTGAGAGTCTCAGCTGGCTTTGCTTAAATATGTGATAAAAAAATATAAAAATATAAAATAAAAGGAAATGTGGGCCTCAGTGGGTTACGCAGAGCCCATGCACGGCTAGGCGGAAGTAGAGGAAATGGGCCCATGCGGGCTGGGGTCTCACCTTTAATAAGAATTGAACAATAAAATGAAAGGTAATCTGGGCCTAAACGGGCTAGGCGGATCGTAGGTTAATGGACCCACACGGGCAGGAGGCCGCAGGTCGGGGACCCACCTGAGGCATGGGAGGAGGCCTGCTCAGCGTTGGAGGAGGCCGCAGATTAGTCCCATAATTGTTCTCTCTCGATGGCCAACCGAATCTGCGGCCTCCTCCAACGCCGTTCTGCTCGCCGGCGACCCGACCTGACCGTAAAACATTGATGGGACTAATCTCCGAACGGTGTGAATTCGAATTCAAAGTCTCAGTTTTGATTGTTATCAATATGTTGAACATGACTCATTGAAATTCATTTCTATTCGATCATCCATGCATGGGAAAGTGCTCGAAGAGAATGGCTTCATCATAATTATCTGTTTTGGTTCCTACAGTTCCCATGAGCGATCAATCAATCTCTTAGAAAAGGAAGGAGTAAACGCCATTTCATCAGGTTCTACAAATTTTGTTGCATAGTTATTTTGATTCTTCCTTATGCCTCTGTACGTGCTGATTGTTGTTTGCATAACAATACAGAGATATTTTACAAGATTTGAGGATGATTACCAAAACTGCAAATCTAAACACATATTATTCATGTGACATGAACATTTGTAACGTTGTCGCATATATATTAGTATGCTGGCTATATGTAAATAAGCACCTTTCCTATGCTAAGGTGCTTCGTTACAAAAGCAGGGTAGATGGTGAGTGGAGATTCCGACTCATATTTTGGATGTGTGGTAAATGCTTTTGATCAACAACTAAAATGACAAGCCATCGTCAATATGTTGATATATGATTTAGGATCTACGCTGCTCAAGACACTCTTGTCACACTGCTCGAACTTGTTCTCAGCGATCTTCTCTCCTAGGCAAGTCGTTGCCACTGGTTTTTCTCTACAATGTCAGATTTGCTTCAAGAGGGGTCACCGTGCAGCAGAGTGTTTTACATGCATCATTATGATTTGTGTTTTCATCAAATCCATGTTCTTCATTGCCACATGGTATTGTTTCTCAATTACTGCCACCTTCTTTTTTTTCCTGGTTAGACTACCTACTTGGTCTGTTATCTTCATCAAATGCTTGTGGTTTCATCTTCAGCAGATTTCTATCGATTTAGGCTCCTTGTAGCGTTTCTAAATCTTTTGTTGCTGCTGCAAACATAACATATGTTTGAGGGGGGATGTTAATTAAGGTTATATTAGATAATAGGTTGTTGTGGTTATTTTAGAAATAGTATAAAAGCATTCGACAATGTAATATTCATCTCAAGTCGATAAAAACCCATTTAGTCTTTTACGTTTTCTCTCTCTCTTTCTTATGTTCTTCTTTCTTCATCTCTGATTCAATAGCTCAGCTTTCAGCCTTTCGCAAAAAAAAAAAAAAAGCAGATGTTTCTCTCAGCGTTCTTTTTCTTTGCAACAGCTTGATGCTCGAATCTCTCACATCAATATGAGAAGGGGTGTTAGTAAAATAGTAAAAGTACGTACACTTTTATTACTGCAAATAGTTACTCGTAGTTAGCAGCATATATAGTTAGTTAGCTAGGAGTCTTTTACAGCTGCACAGCATGCACTGCTGCTATCTAATAGATACAAATATAAATAGATTATAGATTGTATTTTCTTCGATTCTCTCTATCTCTTCTACTTTTCACATATCAATTTGCCAAACAAAGTAAAGGGTCGATGAAATGCAGTAGTGTTGTTAAATTTAATTAAATGATCGATCAAGAACTGTGAATATTGGTACGTTGTATAAATAGTAACTACTAACAAGATACATGGAGCACAAACAAGAAGTTGGTACTTTGTTGATTGCTGTGTTTTATAGGAACTAACCCTTTCTGGTATTTTGCTCTTCTCTTGCACTTTTTTGTTGTTGGCATAGATATTATCATGGATCATTAAACCAGTGAGGAAGTAATGTCCGAGAGTTTTCCAAGGGAGAGCAGCTGACAAAGTCTCATAACTTCTAAGAAAGAAATCTGGTTTAAGACTTCAAGACACCTTGTAATTTGTAAGCACATTTGCCAATTCACAGCAGAAAAAGGTCCATACAAATGAGCATCACATGAAAGCCAGCAGTTATGTGACGACAATCTTGATCACCCCATTCAATTCTTACAACTACTCTCTCTGTCCATCATTCATCCGAAAGTGATCTTTCTATTTTACTCCACCGTGACCCAAACTGGTTGCGATTTATAATTACCTCTTCCTTCCTAACATTGTTAGGAGTTTAGGACCACAGCTTTATAGTCAGTTAATATGCCAACGTTGCTTGATCAAGCTTTTTGATACATTTGTTTGCTTGTGTGAGCTAGCTAGGTGCTGAATACTTGAACAAAACAGTGATAGAGCCGCAAATAATAAAACTTGATGTCTAACTCCTTTTTTGAAGTTAGGCAGAAAAATGTTCGATGAAATGCCTTAACGACGTTATAGAAATCCATGGCCGAAATGCATTGTAGCAGCTAGCGCTAGCTGCTCTCTATCAAGCTGTAAGTTGAGTACATAGATACAATTAATAGTGCTTCTATAGTTGGTTTTTGTCTAACTTTGCATCAAATCATGCAACTGACCTAATTGAATTGACCTGCAGCGAGCAAACTTATGTGTCTGTGTTGCCTTGGTGTGATAATTACTCATCCTATCTTTTATTTCCTTCGATGGTAATCATAAAACTTAGTATCAACATTACAGCAAAGGCCTTGTGACATTGAAGCCCTGACATGTCGTGGTCTTCTGTAACTAACCATTAATAGTTTACACTCATCTACCTAAGTACCTATTCATTCGGCTCCACAAATGCCATTAATATATATATCATCCCTCTCAATCTCTCATGTTGTTATATCCCAGTTGCCTATCTCTCATCTTGAAGCTTTGCCACTAGCCACTAACTCAAGAGGAAGGACTAGAATGGCATGCATGTACGTTCCATGGCTCTTGTTGACTCAAATCCTACTACAAGTAGCAAAACACGAGGCCAAGGTTCCGGCCATTATTGTCTTCGGAGACTCGACCGTGGATTCTGGAAACAACAACCGGATTTCGACACTTTTGAAGAGCAACTTCAGGCCATATGGGCGCGACTTTGCTGGGGGTCAACCCACAGGCAGGTTCAGCAATGGTCGTGTTCCTCCGGATTTCATTTCTGAGGCTTTTGGACTCAAACCATTCGTTCCGGCTTACTTGGATCCCAGTTTTGGGATTTCGGATTTTGTCACTGGTGTTTGCTTTGCTTCTGCTGGAACTGGCTATGACAATGCTACATCTGACGTACTGGTAAGTCAATCTCTATGTTCATTACTTGGATTCTAAATATGGTAACGTTCTTTTATCTTAGTGTCGAAATTGACAGTGTGATATAAAATATGTTATGCATCAATGTCAGACTGTCTACTGACAAATTCTTATACATTACTTGTTCATGCAGAATGTGATACCTTTGTGGAAAGAAGTGGAGTACTACAAGGAGTACCAAAGCAAATTGAGAGACTATGTTGGACATCACAAGGCAAGAGAAATTTTGACAGAGGCTCTGTATTTGATAAGCTTGGGAACCAATGATTTCCTTGAGAACTACTACACGATTCCTCGCCGGAGAGTCCAATTCACAGTCCAGCAGTACCAGGATTTCCTGGTGGGACTTGCTGAAAATTTCATGAGGGAGATTTACAGTCTTGGAGTCAGAAAAGTTTCCCTAACTGGGCTCCCTCCCATGGGGTGCTTGCCCTTAGAGAGGGCCACAAATTTCATAAATCATCATGGTTGTGTGGAGGAATATAACAAGGTGGCTGTGGAATTCAACGGGAAGTTGAACAACATGGTAGCACAACTGAATCAAGAGCTTCCAGGCTATACAATACTATTTACTGCAAAAGTATATCAGTTTTTCTATCAAATCATTAGCAGCCCTTCTTCATATGGTAAATTCATAGTTTCTATCAATTAATAGTTTCAGATTTTGATGCTTACATAGAACTGAATGCCATAGCGAGATTTTGACTGAAATTTATGTCCATGAAAGCATCTTCTTGTTAGGCAATTCATTGTCTTATCACCTGCTCTCTCCTCAATATATTTCCTAATAGGAGATAATAATCAAGATATTTTTATCACACTCTGCTCAAACTTGAGTCATCTGAACCCAGATAGTACTCACCCTTATATCATAATTCTCTTTCTTTGATTTCCATAGTAATGTTTGCAGTAACTATATGTTTCACCGACACAGGTACACTTATTAAGTTGCAAAGATTAATTAAATATGTAGGCTGGAGGGCTTGAGGCCCCAATGCTAATTCAATAGATTTATACAGGATACCAACTGATATATTAAAGCATATATGCATATATATATATATATATATATATATATATATATATATATATATATATATTTAAGCATGAACTGGCAATATTGTTGATACAATTAGGTGAGAAATTCAATGTGAGCTTAAATAAGCATGCAATCAAGTCAAGTTTGACAAATGACTAAGTTGCAGCAAATTCATTGTATCATAAATTTATCATTGTAAACTTTTGCTAATGCTGAGATGGTGACCCTAGGAGTGAATATTACTTGGTAGTTGGTACCTCTTAAAGTTCTTATTTTGCAATATACCATTTTTATCTCAGTTAATTTAGTTTTACCAGCTGATGAGGTAGTGTCACCTAATTTGAAGTCCTGCACTAACTTTATCTTGGCATTACTGTTTGAGGAGTCATGCTGTTTGAATCATTTAGTGTTTAAAAGTTTGAAGATTTTGGCAGGATTTGATGTTGCTGAAGTGGCATGTTGCTCTACTGGGACATTTGAGATGAGTTACCTCTGCAATGAGCATAATCCATTTACATGCACAGATGCAAATAAGTATATATTTTGGGATGCCTTTCATCCTACTGACAAAACAAATCAGATGATAGCTAGCTATTTGATTCCAGATCTTCTAAAATTGTTCAATTGATTTATTATTCTTTTTTCCTTTCTCAAGAGAAAGAAATGCTTTCATAGTTTGCTGTAGAAACTAGAAGGCGAGCGCGGTTCTGTATGTTTCCAAGATTTTATCAATCAATGTATGATATATTACAGAGTTTGTCTGTACACTTTTTTCCTCTGATTGTTCTATTACACTGAGAGCCTTAACTCTATAATGTATGTAAATGTGTGAAGTATGAACTGATCTTTATACATGAATCATACCTTGGTGTATTGGTGTTTGGCGAAGGAAAGCGAGGTTAATTAGGCGATTTTTTTGTCTGTTTTTGTGACGAAAGGTATATAAGTAATTAACATACAATTTCATCAACTCTCTATAACACTGAATTTTCATTTAACTGGTGGCGGAAGGTATATGTTGGAAGGGGTTTATCTCTTCTTGATTGTAAGGATATATTGAGACTCACAAAAAATGTTTAGATATGTTCCAGTTGAGCTCCTATCGGTTCATGTCGTTGTAATCATTGTACGAATAGAGTATAAAAGGTTTATATTTGACGAAATGTTATATCATGAGATAATCGAGCGGCCAGATCGATCAGGGACACGTATGTTGATTTCACAAGTTTAATCTATCATATACTAGAAGCAGATCGAACTCGGAAATGCAGCTCTTATTGTTGGTTGTTACCAACAGCCAAGAACAAAGTATTGCCTTCTGTATTGGGTTAGTCCCTCAGTAGATGAGTTTTCAACCAAACTCGGAACGTGACATGAATGAATTGGCCTCCAGCAGACTCAGATCCTTGTTGGTTTATCAGTCTCCACCCAGCTTTGATACATAAGGTCATATTAATTCAGCAAATCCATTTAGAATTTCAACAAAAAAAAAAAAAATTATATTCAAGCCCTGGCATATTGCATGCAAGGCCCATTGCACAGTTTACAATCACCTACCATTAAATACGACCTCATCGACTCGTCTCAGGTTATCAAAACACAATATATTGCTCATCTCTTATCATCTTGAAGGTTGCCACTAGCTAGCCAGAGAGACAAGACAAAGTTGTAGCTAGGTACGATGGCATACATATACATTTCATGGCTCTTGTTCTCTCAAATCCTCCTGCAAGTAGCAAAACATGAGGCTAAGGTTCCGGCCATTATTGTCTTCGGAGACTCGACCGTGGATTCTGGAAACAACAACCGGATTTCGACACTTTTGAAGAGCAACTTCAGGCCATATGGGCGCGACTTTGCTGGGGGTCAACCCACAGGCAGGTTCAGCAATGGTCGTGTTCCTCCGGATTTCATTTCTGAGGCTTTTGGACTTAAACCATTCGTCCCGGCTTACTTGGATCCCAACTATGGGATTTCGGATTTTGTGACTGGTGTTTGCTTTGCTTCTGCTGGAACTGGCTATGACAATGCAACCTCTGATGTACTAGTAAGTCTCCTAATCCAGAGGTCACTTGTTTTGTTAGTTACATGCATACCATATGCTAATCTAAGGTATATATTACTGCATGCCCGCTCTAATGACGATTTTATTTGTTTTGTCACGGCGGTGATATAATAGAAAGAAGTGCATGTCTAACAAATACTAATATTGTAATTTGTGATCACCATGCAGAATGTGATACCTCTATTGAAAGAAGTGGAGTACTACAAGGAATACCAGGCCAAATTAAGATCCTATGTTGGCCATGACAAGGCAACAGAAATTTTGGGAGAAGCTTTGTATGTTATAAGCTTGGGAACCAATGATTTCCTGGAGAACTACTACTTGCTAACCCTCCGGCAAGTCCAATATACAGTCCAGCAGTACCAGGACTTCCTCGTCGGACTAGCCGAAAACTTCATGAGGGAGCTTTACAGTCTTGGAGTCAGGAAGATTTCCCTAACTGGGCTCCCTCCCATGGGGTGCTTGCCCTTAGAGAGAGCCACAAATTTCATAGGTCACCATGATTGTGTGGAGGAGTACAACAATGTGGCTGTGGAGTTTAATGTGAAGTTGAACAACATGGTGGCAAAGCTTAACACAGAGCTTCCGGGATATAGAGTTCTGTTTACGGAGAAGGTTTATCAGTTCGTCTATCAAATGATCAGAACACCTTCCCAGTTCGGTGAGTTTATAATTTTCGATCAATCATATCAGATTTTGATTAGTATGATCGCTTACATGATAGTATATCTATGCATATACATGAAAGCGTCGAGCATAAATGTGGCATTAAGTATGCATTCATTTCATTGTGATTGATCACTTATTACTCTCCTCAAGTTTAAAGTACCGATCTTGATGCTGTCAACATTGGGACCCTCAGATCATTGTCACTTTCTTTCTCTTTGAATAACGGTCTTACTGAAAAATTGTATATCCATACTCTAGAGTACTATGGAATATATATTTTACGCGTATATAAGAGATAGAACGTAAAACTCTATAACCGAGATTTTCATATTAAAATTCGATATATAGTTTAGATGATCTAAACCCTGAAAATAGTCAATAACCTCGAGAAATAGTGTATACTGGCCATCATGTATATTGTTAAGTGTCTTAAGTATAGAGTTTGAAAGAACGTACCCATCTACCTATGGCATTTGATTGTCACAAGGTACACTCGGTTACTTGCGAGATCAGACATGTAGCAGGCTATAGCTGTAAGGTTCAAGACCCCAACTGAGGTACCAAGATATTTACATGATACCACGGGCAAAGAGTGGCGTATTTATGCATGAATTGGCTAGTCGAAAATAGTTGTTGAGAAAATTAATGTCACAGAGCAATCCAGGTTTGGCACATGGTTCGATTCTATTGCCGCAGAATAACTGTTTCAGATATGAACTGTGTATCATTTTATCTCGATCAGTTTATTTACTTTTACCAGCTGAGATAGGTTTAATTTTAACCCTTTACGCTTTCGAAGTTTATGAATTTGTCATTGATTTTGGCAGGGTTTGAGGTTACTGAAGTGGCATGTTGTTCTACTGGAACATTCGAGATGAGTTACCTCTGTAGTGAATCAAATCCATATACATGCAAAGACGCAAACAAGTATATGTTCTGGGATGCCTTCCATCCTACAGAAATAACAAATAAGATAGTCTCCGACTTTTTAATTCCAGATCTTCTGGCATTCTTCAATTGATTTATTGTTTCATGAAAGAAAAAAAGAATATATATATATATATACAGCTCTTCTCTGCTGCGGACGTCCGCACTAATGGTTTTGATGCGAATTTTCATTTTGCACCACTTTTCGATCGAATTTTCTCATCTCGACTGTCTAGTATCTAGATAATATTATGTAGATCATCTCTCCAAAATTTCAGCCAATTTGGTAATCGTTAAGGCCCTCAAAATGGTGTCTTTCTGTTACAAGCATGAACGGTTCATGTTTGACAGAATTCAGTCCGTCCATTGGTTTTTCGAGTTTGAGTGCCTTAACGATTACCAAATTGGCTGAAATTTTGCAGAGATGATCTACACAATATTATCTAGATACTAGACGGTGGAGATGAGGAAATTCGATCGAAAATTGGTGCAAAAATGAAAATCCGCACCAAAACCATTGGTGCGGACGTCCACAGCTGAGAAAAATCATATATATAGTTATATGTAGTTATATATATATATATATATATATATATATATAGCTTGGAATTAATATATGTATGTACACAGTACTGTTACTATTTCTGTATTAGTACAAATGTGATGCGATAATATGATATTCTTGTCAAATTTGTGATAAAAGAGCATTATGATGACGATGACAACACTCGTAATACGGTTTGCATATCAAATATGTATGCCCAAAACAAGGCCTGACTAAAAGTTGAGGCTTTGGGGACGACCCACGACTCAACTATATTTCGATTCTCTGAGAGACATAATGAGCTATATATGTACTAATCACAAACTTAGCAGCTACAACTCTGTTGGAAGAGGTATGAATAGCAAGCTTAAGAGCATCTTCAAAAGCTTCCCAATTTTCTTAAACTTTTCAATTTTGGGGAATATAAGAGCTGTTTTTAGGTTCAACCGTTTCCCCATCTCATTTTCCAAAATGGGGATAGAGAAGAAAGAGAAGTCTTCATTCCCCAAATTTGCAGCAAAGTCTTCATTCCCCAAAATTTAATTTTTCACGTGCTCCAACGAATTCAAGACAACAATATAATATTTTATTGGGTATTTTATTGTTACAATGAAATATATAATGGTCTTTTGTTATAATTAAAAATGATATAATATATTTTATTGTTGTATTAAATGCCCAAATCTCCAAAATGGAGAAGCTGTTGGATTTTAAGCATAATTTTTTGGAGATTTTAGCTTTTGCTTCCTCATTTTAGAGAAATTTTAGGAAAGCTGTTGGAGATGCTTTAATTACTTTAGTAAGGCACCATCACTTTCATCACGATGAATAATCTTTAAATGCTAAAATGCTCTTCGAGATAACGAAGAATGATCTAATGTTTGTGCATAGACAAAAACAGATTCCAAAATGTGGAAGCCAAAGACAAAGGGCAGCATCAGGTATTTGTTGCACACTAATTATGTTTGAATGAGGCTAGCCATGTATGAATACTTCTAAATGAAGAGAGATGAGTAGGATGTTTGCGTTCATGTCTAGGTTATCAATTCCAACATCACTAATGGTTTCAAGGTTCAAAAACTCGTTAAGCGCTAGTCATGTTGTAGGCAGGCTTTACATGCCACGTGACACAAATGTGACTACTAAAGTTAGATATATTCTTAGGCCGACAACAACGGAACTAATACAATGTATTATAATTCTCTCAAAACCATATATTATTACTTTAGTTATATCTCAAAAAATATGCGGTTTTCTTTAACAATTCCAAACATTATAAAACATCGTGTTACAGAAGGAGCATACATTCGTTACACATTAGATTGCTTGGCCAAAACTAGCCTGAAATTAAAGTTTTAACTGAAATTTGAGGCGTTGTGGACAATCCAGCTAGATTTCTCTAGCAAAAAGTACAATGAGATGTATATTAATCACAAACTTAGCGCCTCCATTTCTGCTGGAAGACTAGAGGTTTGAAAAATAAGTCCCGTTTTCAGTATGGACATCATCACTTCCATGGATGGTTACAACCACATGCTGCTTACAGGCATTAACTATGCCTCACTCAATTTCCATACTCAGCTGCATTTCTGGGTGGTGGTGGTTGTGACTTGTGAGAGCTAGCGTATACTCATATTTGCTCCTAAATTGTCAGTCTCAGATTAAAAGTTGAGGGCCATATATGATCATAGTATTATTATGATCATAATGCACCATCCAATTGATGAAAATACAAGATATCAATAATCAATGCCTACATATAAGTTATAAGTTAGTAGAGAAACGATGTATCTAGTTTCTCTATATCATGTTAATGAATTATGAGTTGTATCGGTAATTTTTTCTTGTTTTCTAAATAAAATAAAATCTGAGCGTGAAACTGAGTCTTCCGGTTAGGCTGAGTTCTAACCATTTTAAAAAATATATATATATAATAATAATAATAATAATAAATTATGAGTGGTATCGAACTTAATTAATTCATCGATTTTTTTTCTTCTTCTACAAACACTAAATCAAACCCTGAATATTTTCTAAAATAACGGTTTGATCGTAACTATTATATGAGTAGAAAAGTTAGAAATCAAGAAATTTTAACCCTCAAATTTGTCCTTTTTGTTATTAAAGGTACCTTCGCCAATAAAAACGAAATATATATGGATTTCGGAACGTAAAACAATTCGAGACTTCATATCTGTTCATATCACTAAAAATAGTTCTGTATACTATAATGGAGCCAATGATTCTTGTGCGTGTTTGAATTTATTAGTTTGATATTTTCCGTCTGCACCCTGCAGAAATATTAGATCTATTTCTACAATCAATTTGATGACGATAGTCATTTATGTTTTCCCCCTCTGAGTATTGACATCAATGCAATAAACTAAGAAGAAGTACAAATCTATCTCTCGAATTTGTACAAAGAATTCGAAAGATTATGAATTTGTACAAAGAATTCGAAAGATTATTAGTCTTTTTTTTGGCCGGCCATATATTGATCTACACCAACCTCAGTAAAGTTAGTGAACCTAAAACCCCCAACAACATCTTTAAACCGATGCCTATCAGTTCAAACTTTCGAATTTATTATGTTCCAATCAAATAGATATTTATAGAGAAGTCTCCTCCTCACTTCACTTCAGGCAAAAAACCAACACGCTTGCAGGAGAGCTATGGCACCCTCGCACATTTCATTTTTGCTCCCAACTCTCCTCCTAGTTCTACTATTAGTCACCAAAGTAGCAGCAAAAGTTCCGGCAGTCATAGTGTTCGGAGACTCCTCCGTCGATGCTGGGAACAACAACCAGATTCCCACCATTGCCAGAAGCAATTTCCAGCCTTATGGCCGTGATTTCTTTGGTGGCAAGCCAACCGGGAGGTTCTCCAACGGTCGAATTGCCACGGACTTCATCTCTAAAGCTTTTGGACTCAAACCGACCATTCCGGCCTACTTGGATCCTTCCTACAACATATCGGATTTCGCCACTGGTGTCACATTTGCTTCTGCTGGCACCGGCTATGACACTGCAACTTCAGACGTGCTGGTATACATCTTCCAAATATTTTTGTAAAGTAAAGCTCACTCATGTTTCTATGTATTATTGCATGTTAGCATGTATATGTACGTATGTAACTCTGTATACTACCTACATGCATACCATTTCCACAAACTATATGTACATTGTTTTTTTTTAGGGAAACGGAAGACGAATCCATTGATAATAATTAACACGGCCTCACTCGGTCAATCTCGAGACAATCCTCTTATTGCTCATTACAAATCGATGCTCAACTTACATTGTTGGTATAATTCTTATGGCTTTAATTTCTAAGGTCAATTAATTGATTATCTAATTAATATGGTAAAACTCTGGTTAAAAGAAAAATACGTTTTGTGTGGTAAACTACATATTATCGATCTATTTAATTTTCTCAATAGATATTTAATTATGTGTGTCCTATGTCTTATTCTTTTCATCTCCATATATTCATGAATTTAGGAATCTTCAGCATAACGGGATTTGATATGATCTTGCAGTCTGTAATACCACTGTGGAAGCAATTGGACTACTACAAGGAATACCAGACTAAACTGAGAGCTTACCAGGGAGGAAATAAAGCAAAGGAAACAATCAACGAAGCTATACACATGATGAGCTTAGGAACCAATGACTTCCTGGAGAACTACTACTCCACATTTCCACCATCTGGCCGATCATCCCAATACACTACCTCCCAATACGAAAACTTCCTCATCGGAATAGCTGGGAATTTCGTGAGAGAACTCTACAAGCTCGGAGCTCGGAAAATTTCGGTTGGAGGACTACCTCCAATGGGGTGCTTGCCATTGGAGAGAACCAGTAATTTCATGGGTGGAAATGACTGCATTTCGAGTTACAACGATGTGGCTTTGGCGTTCAATAACAAGCTGAATAACTTGACTGTAAGCCTCAACAAAGAACTTCCTGGGAGCGCAGTGGTGTTCTCAAATCCTTACTTCATTTTCCTGCATATGATAAAAAAGCCTTCTTCATATGGTAAGTGACTCAAACGCTTCATGTTTCAATGATTTGCTTATTTATGTGTCCACGTACATAATCATCTTGTTTTTGGGTCCAAAATAGTGAAGATAAATACCAAACCAACTTACTACAACCTGAAAAATATTTAAGAAGAGGACATACGTCTCTTTAGCATTTATGTAGTCACATTGTTTGGGTGGTTGGAAGTTTTGAGATCCTATTGTCCTCAGATCACCGGCCGATTGTCCTCACTCACCGGTAGATCACTTGGCTAGTTTTGCCGAAACCTAAAACGTACTCAGTAGATCAGTATCAGAAATAAAGAGAAAACTTGTTGCATATGTAAGAGTAAGACGACAAATACAATGCTCAATCTGATCGACCCTTTTGTGTGATGTAATTGACAGGTTTTGAAGTGACATCCACAGCTTGCTGTGCCACAGGAATGTTTGAGATGGGGTACGCATGCAACCGAAACAACATGCTCACATGCACTGATGCAAGCAAATACATCTTCTGGGACGCTTTCCATCCTACAGAGAAAGCAAACCAGATCATCTCTGATCACCTTGTCAATCATGTCCTGGCTCAGTTTCTTTAATATTCCTTCAATATATGAAACCTAGGGCATAAACTACTAAAGGGTTCCTATCCCTAATTTTAGATAAGTTGATATATGGCTTTATCCCTAGCTACTTAATATATTTGTGCCCAACAACCATGTATTGGTTGTTCAGGATGCATTGTGGTTGGTGTTTGACAACAACAACAAAAATCATTGTGCGTGATAATCAGGGTGTATTTAATTAGGGGTTATAATTTAAGTATGATTCTAGTGTACGTGAATAATGGATTCCAATCCTCTCTTTTTGATCTTACATACAATGTATTTTCAAGTCGATGAATATAAGCTATATATATATATAAGCCGCGTACGTACGTATGGGATAACTTTATAGGACATTATAACAAGAACCAAATAATGACTTTTGAATGAACGGTTAGATGCGTGTTTTGACTTTGGTTAATATTTTCAGTTTTCAAGATACATATTATCAAACCGTTCATTTAAAATTTAAAAGTCATCACTTATTTCTTATTTAAGGTCATTTGTGTGTGTATATGTTGTTCTAGTCATAGATACATTTCTGCATAAAAACTATATAGTTAAATATTAACATATATATGTTGTGATGTATATAAATCTCACATGAGAAAACTGAATCGTAGCTATAAGTCTTATAATTTTCTGTGTCAATGGCTGAAACTAGAACATCCACCCCTTCTTGTACTACTAAGGACCATGACACCTCTAATGAACGAGTGACCGAGTCTAGATTCGAATCTAAATGTTATGCAGGTTAGGTTAATTGATAATTTATGTCTGTTTGATGCTGATAATCGATGTGGAAGTATTTGAATTGGTCATCTATATCTATGAGACAGAATGGTGTAGAAGGACGATAGAATCAAAATTTCCCATAAAGCTAGAATGTCCAAATTGATAAACATCAGAATTATCATACATTACACATACACCAGTTTCTTTATTTTCAGGTTTTGGAGTATTAATTTGTCGAACTACAAGTATCAATTCTTCTCTGTATTGTGCGGGGCTCAGTGGAGTAGAAAAAATCGAACTTCGCTATATATAAACGGACAGAGGATTCTAGGGGATGCCTTGTTATACCGTATCTAATGTATAGTACTACAATGAGTTTCTTGTTTTGCACAGTAGAAATGTGCGCGGATGATCGATGACGATACTTAGATTAATTAGAGATGATCTTAAACATTTCAATGTAGTAGCAAATCATTGAAATTAACTACACTATGTTCTTTTTTCTTGCTGTCTCAAATACTTTTGCAACTCAACTGATGCGGATCCGAGCTTAATTATGTGTGCCTAGTTTGACTTGATGATCCCACAAGTCATTGAGAGAAAACAATAGTAGCTATTAAAGTAATTCTACGTTATTATGTTGCCTACGCACTTGCTAGTTATGAAGACAATGTAACTAGAGATTGGTATCTTCATGCTCCTGAATTCATTTAGGCAAGGATGCTCTCATGTACAACATTCGTATTCGTTAATAAGAATTCTCTTTTCCCTTGAAAAAAAAAAAAAAAAAAACTCGATGTTATATTGTAAGTGGCCGGTTCTTTCTTTTCCTTTTGATAGGAATGATGCCTTTTGATTTCATATTCATGGCGAATACATTTTTCTCTGAAAGGAGGGCGTCGATTCATTAAAGTAGTAAAATAAATTATAGTTGCATAGAGATAACTACGACAAAATTAAGGCCCTAGTTAATCTATAACCAATACATAAAATACGTGTACAACCTAATATAATATAAACGAGTGATCTCAAACAATAATTTCTCATAACTCAAATCCGAGTGCTAATTCAGGTGCCATTTACAATAATTTAAAAACAAAATCTCAACACTTATAAAACAATTACGTTTACTTTCCCCAAATAGAGCGCGTGAGCTGATAAGTCTTGGCTTGTTAACTTAGATGCCACGAAACAACAAAATTCCAAAATGATCGACAGAGAAGTCGAGAGGCCTTCAAAGTTGAACCAGTCATTCTCTTTCTTCCTAAGCAAACCACTCCACCAAATCAAAACCCCATTTCTCAGTGAAAGAAGAAGCACACCAACTCTGAAACTGTCCCAACAACCACAACAACACCATGAAGAAGCTCTACAACAAGAAAGGCAAGGTCCACCCGTCGCCACCTCCTTCCACACCCGACCCGTTCGCCCTTCTTCCGGCCACCATTCTGACTCTGACCGCCGCTCTCTCCGTCCAGGACCGAGAAGTCCTCGCCTATCTCATCTCCTACACCAACAACAACTCGACCAATATCTACACCAGCAAGAAGGCTAGGGTTTCCCATGAAGCTGGAAAAGACCACCCTGACCCTCCGATGTCCCAGTGCGACTGCTTTAGGTGCTACACGAGCTTCTGGGCACGATGGGATGCATCCCCCAACCGGCAGCTCATACATGAAATCATCGAGGCGTACGAGGAAAAGTTGGCTGAGAAGAAGAGGAGAAATCCCAAGGTGAAGAAAGTGAGGAAGAAGAAAGTTGAGGAGGAAATTACTAAGGGTAATAATATGGATAACCTACCCGCCATGAAAGAGGAGCTAGATAATAATCCAGAAGTGGATGTGGAAAGCTGCGATGGTGATGAAGAAGAAGGCTGTGGGGTTGAGATTGAGAAAGGGTCCTCCATGAGGAGCAGGCTGGTGAGCTTCATTTGGGGTGTTTGGAATTAAGGTTTAGGTTTAATAGTCTTCAACACAGATAAGTTTTTTCGATCTTGCAAATCCCATTTTCCTTGATTTTTGTCTTACCTATGTACATTAGATGACACCCATTTTGTTAAAAGAGCAAACAAAAATAATGGGGCAATAGCGGTTTCAGTTAGGTTTTTAGTCCAAACAATGCTTCTACAGGATTGCAAATATGTAATTTTCAATCTAGTGGTGAGTTTTTGGATTACCAAAGGGTGTTCCTCTTGTAAATTAATGCTCTGTGTTTTTGCTTAATCATGATACTTTTACTCTGTGGAATTGATTTGCGACATCATTGCTACTCAATATAGTACTGTAATCTCTATGTTTTCATTTGTTATAGAATGGAGTATATTTCATACGAACAATATTATTAATCAGTTGCAGCAGAGTTATAATGGTGGTGGAGTACTAACAGGAACGTCTCTCAATTTGTTGGTTTTTTTTTTAGTGGTAATAATCATGTTTAACTAGAATAAGAGACGGTGGACAGTGATCGAGTTCAAGTTGAAATCGTCAGAGGTCAATGTTCATGGGCGCTGAAATGGTCAATATTCATCAACTATTCTTCATTTTGACCATGCACGAGTCCAAGAAAATTCCTACTGATTTGTTTTCTAAAAAGCTTCATGCATGAAATTACCTGGAATTCAATTCAAACCCAGATAGTGAGATCGAAGAGAAGGGAATCTTCTCTGATTACTTATAGCTGAGGTTACCATATATTCCTTTTACTTTTATGTTTTTGGCATGACAAACTGCTAACTGTAATGGTTAAAATGTTACACATCGATCATGCTGTTTTATACATGGTTTGTTCTTGAACTGTTTCTCTGTGGGGGTGTGAATTTGGTACTATATTATATCATTTGCACCATATGCAAATTGAGACCAGACCAATTTCTTTTGCTTCTCTCAAAATTTCAAAGGACGTATGCGTTGTCTTGAGACGTAAGGCCTCGTATATTTGTCTGGTGCGCGGAAGAAAAGACGTTATTTTGTTTTTCACATGAGAAAAGAAAAAGAAGAGAAATGAAATATCCGAGAAGTTATCGTTCTGATGTATGTTTAGTAACATAAGATAGAACACCTGGTCAGTTGCTAAGTAAATAAATTATACTCAATCACTCATAGGTGTAAATGTTTTTTTTTTTTTTTTTGACCGGAAGAAAAATATTACAACCGGAAACCCCTACAACAACCGTTTCCTAAAAGATCAAAGTAAAAAGCCGAACTAGCTGATAAGGGAAGAGAAGCATTCCAGGCGTTTACAGAAGTGGTATGACCAAGTTTTGCTATAGCGTCTGCCACAAAATTTTGCTCCCTCTTGATATGCCGAATAGAAGAGATTTGTAGAAGCGAAGCAAGGTGCTTAATGTCCCGAACAAGCGTGAGGCCTGCTCGTAAGGCTAGTGCTTCAGCTGTAAGGATGTACGTCTTGTTCTCCAACATGTTTCGTGAATGCCATGATTGGATTTCCTTCAGAATTCCGAAAAATAAATCCAGAAGCTGCTGAATGGTTGATAACCGATCCATCAAAGTTAAGTTTAAGACAATTGGGAGGAGGAGGATAGCATTTGAAAACAGTTGTGGAAAAGAAGTGTTTACGAGAAGCGATAAGATGACAATTTTGGTAATGTTTAAAGAGATTGGCAGCTGAGAAGACAACTTTGGGCCGTATATTGGGCTTTATTAAATCAACAAGATGATCCACTAGGGCCATATATAAAATTTCCCCGCGAACGGTAACAGCCGAAATCAACACCAGCGTGGCTAAAACCTCCCGTTCTCTTTTCTTCTTCCACAACTAACCGCACTCTCCTCCGTCCGGCCTCTCCCGGCCGTCCGATTGGCCGGAATGGACGCCCTCCTCGACTCAATCAACGTCCGGGAGCTCCTCTCGGCGCAGGACCTGAGCGACCCCACCACACCACTCTCCGCACCGGATCTCCGCCTCCTCATCCAACGCCTCGACTCCCACTCCCTCAAAATCAAGTCGAAAATCCAATCCTACCTCCTCTCCCACCACCACGACTTCGCCGACCTCTTCTCCCTCTGCAACGACGCCGTTTCCCGCTCCCACGCCATCTCCGACGACGTCGCTCACCTCCTCGCCTCGCTCTCCGACCGCCCCGTAGAGGCCGAGATCGGCCAGATCATGAAGCAGATGAGCTCCGCGACGAAGGAGGCCAGGGAGAAGCGCGAGCTGCTGGAGCTGGTGAGGGCGATTTTGGAAATCAGCGAGAAATTGAAGGCGGCGAGGGAGGCGGTGAGGAGCGGGCGGCTGAGGTTCGCGGCGGAGCAGGTGAGGGAGCTGAAGAAGGCGCTTAGGGTTTCCGGTGATGATTTGGTTGATGAGGGAGAGCCTGTGGTTTATGGCTTGCTGAGGAAGGAGTGCTCCGACTGCTTTGATGAGGTAAATCATGTTTTTTTTTACTGGTGGTTTTCAGTAAAAATGTGACTGTTACAGTGGTGGTTTTTGAGCTTGTTATTGTGGTTGTTTTAGAGGAATTCGGTTTCGGTTTGTAGATTCAAGAGGTGCTGATGAGGTTCATGGACAATGCGGTGCGTTTCGAGGGTGAAACTAATAGAATTCGGGTCAAGTACGTACTGAGCATTGATGGGAACGATGGGATCGAGCTCAAGACAGTGTTAGAAGCTTTGGATGTAAGTGAAAGTCGAAACCTTGACTAAATATATGTTAGAGTTGTAGTCTATTTAGTGACAGTAATTAGAAGTATTTTTCAGCCACGGAATTCGGCATTGCAAGGAATTCAATTTCTGATTTTGTAGGTCGTTGGCGTTTTAAACTATGGACTTGCTAAAGTAGCTGACTTGATAATCAAGCACACCGTCTCTCCAGCACTAAACTTTGGAGCGCCTGTGTCCTTTGTAACAGAAATAAATCCAGACTCACAAGCAATGACGGAGGCTATACTGAAGATTGTACCATCAAATGATCCTAAGGTAGGCATTGCAATTCATAACTGTCTAAATTATTCTCGGAGCTCATGTTTTGATTGTTTAGTCTTGGAAATGTTTAGTGTTGAACATGTAATTGTTTGGGGGAAATGGGTATAGCTCAGTGTATCATTTATTTAGTAAATTTTGCACCGTGATGATAGCAATGGGGAAAGCATCTGTTAGTTTTTTTTATTTTTATTAGGGGTTATCCCACAAATTTGTTCTCAGAGGATTCTGTGAAATGGTGTGTTGACATGTTTTCTCTTGATTTCAGATCAAAAAAATGGATGGGGAGGCTATCTATTCAAGGATTATTGAGGTTATAAAGTTTATTAACATATATATTTGCTTTCAAGAGGGTTCTTGGACTCGATGCTTTGGAAGATTGACATGGCCAAGAATATCAGAGTTGATTATTTCAAAGTTTCTTTCCAAGGTTATTCTTTGTAACTCTTCCCCACCCTTCCCTTTTGTATATGGTTTTTCTCTCTTGAAATCTATTATTAAAATACTTCTATTTGGTTATATGTTATCGGAACACTTTTAATAATTCTAAATATCAATCCAATATTACTTTGAAATAGGTGTTTTATCTTTTTCTTTGAGTCTATCCTTTGGTCAATCTTTTCATATGAAGTGATTTGCTACGTAAAAGAAAACACTAGTTGTGTCATTTGATTTTTTTTACACATTTGCTTCACTGTTATGGTCATTAATGCATTGGTTGCATTTAATTTTTGGGGAGTGGGCGATTTCAGTGTTAAGTTATATATCCATGAGTTCTTTTCACTAGTAGAAAGTTACAATTTTGCTTCCACTCTGATCAATAAGGGGAGGAATCTCACTACATGCTCAAATTTTCTTGGTATATGAACTATATTTTGCTCTGGTTCATCACATTTGTCATTTTGCATATTTCTTGCATCAGGTTGTCCCCCAAGATGCTTCGAAACTTGCAGACTTTCTAAAGATTATCAATTGTACTTCTGAGTTTGAGACTGCTTTAAGGGAAATGAAGTTTATTTCAGTTTCTGAAAACAAAGATAACCAGTTGAGTAGTTTCGCTGAAAACGTCGAGGTTCACTTTGCATCCAAGAAGAAGACAGAAATCCTGGGAAGAGCTAGGAATTTGCTTCTACAATGTGACTTTGCTATTTCTCAAGTAAGCTTTTAGGATAAGATGAAGATCTTTGTAGATTATTTATATGATATCCTCTGAATGATACATTTGTTTCCACAGGAGAATACAAGGAGGAAAGGTAAGCATGATAGTGCTGCTGCCAATAATCCAGAAGACGTTGACTTATTATTTCTGTCGGAGCGGTGTGTGGTGTCCAAAGCAGCAATTCAATTAATGAAGTTAGTGCATGACACACTCAAGGTATATATGTGTAAATTTCGGTTCAGAACATAATGACCTTTACCTGTCATTCCTTATGGGAAATATTAAAGGATGGATTGACTTGTGCAGGATGTTTGCTTGTCATCCCCTAGAGTTGCATTGGAATTTTATCGTGCTGCTAGGGATGCACTACTTCTATATGAAGTTGTCATACCTGTCAAGGTTAGTGCATGGAATCCAGTGGTAGAAACATTACCTCTACAAGACCTTTTGTCAATGACGTTGCTAAGGAAACTAAAAGCAAGGGTTTGATGTTATGTCTTGTCAATTGTTGTCATTTTATTTTATTTAGAAGTCGGAGATTCTGTATTCACCTTCTCACACACACAAACATTTGGATGAAGTTGTGCTATAGAAAGGCTAGGAAAAGGAAAAGATTGAGTTGGTACTCAATCTCTAAGTTTATAGTGAAGTCATCCTCTGTGATATTTCTAAAATATCAGAGCCATCAGTACATTAGTATTTGTGGTTAATTTGAGGTAATTTGTTTCTGTGTGAGTAAGCGTATGTAAAAGCTTCGTTGATGAAGGGTACAAAAGAGGTCATTGATGATGGCGAAAGTTATGTTTATATTGATGAAAATGGTGACAGTTATGTTACCATAAGGATTTGTATGAACTTTAGAAACCACAAACATGTTCTTAAGAATTCAATTTCAGGAATTGTGTCATTGTTGCAAATCATTGTCGACTTATTTATTTTGGTTGCTTCATATTACCTGTTTTCTGTGACGATATCTCTTAGTTTTTGAGTTCCATTATTTAGTGATAAATTATGTACTTAATATGTATATCTCAATGTTAATAATCTTCTCTCTTAACTTATGAAGCTAGAACGGCAGCTTGATGGCATCAACCAGGCCCCTGTTCTCATGCACAATGATTGCCTTTATCTATCTCAGGAGGTTCTTGGGCTTGCATTTGAGGTATGCTATGCATGAGCAATCATAATGCGCTCATGTTATTAATTTTTAGATCCCTACACTCAGAACCACCACATGTGTGAATTCATCTTTTAGTTCTGAGATAGATATGGTCCGAGCATCTGGATATCCAATGTGCAATGTCCTATATGTGCCAAAAAGTTAGATATTTCTAGGGTATATATATATATATATATATACACACACACACACAGTCCTTTTCAAATAAGGACCTCCTTACCTTAGTTAAGGTACGGATTTCCTTAATTTGACCTACTTTCCGATCATATTTTCTCATCATAGCCGTTTAGTATTTAGATATACATGATTAGGTCATCTCTGCAAATTTTCAGCTAATTTGGTTATCGTTAAGGTATCGAAAATGTATTAAATCAATGAATGAACCGAATCTGTTCATCCTGAACCGTACGTTCTTTTAACTCTAAATCACAGTTTTGAATGCCTTAACCATTATCAATTTGGTTGAAAATTTGTAGAGATGATCTACTCATATATACCTAGATACTAAACGGTTAAGATGAGAAAATGTGATCAAAAAGTGTGTAGAATAAAGAAATCCATACCTTAGCTTAGGTAAGGAGGTCCTTACCTGATCAGCATTGTATATATGTATATATAGGATTTTTCTCAGCTGCGGATTTTCATTTTTGCACCACTTTTCGATCGAATTTCCTCATCTCCACCGTCTAGTATCTAGATAATATTGTGTAGATCATCTCTGCAAAATTTCAGCCAATTTGGTAATCGTTAAGGCCCTCAAACTCGAAAAACCAATGGACGGACTGAATTCTGTCAAACATGAACCGTTCATGTTTGTAACAGAAAGATGTCATTTTGAGGGTCTTAACGATTACCAAATTAGCTGAAATTTTGCAGAGATGATCTACACAATATTATCTAAATACTAGACGGTGGAGATGAGGAAATTCGATCACCACTTATATATATATATATATATACAGGCTGGATGTGGAGCGGACGTCTGCATTGTCCTTAAAGTGCGGACGTTCCTCCGTACGGTGCCGGCGAGGGCGCGCCTCCACCCTAGCGGACTCCAGCAGCGTCCCCGACCTCTTTCCATCCCCGGCGAGTCCGGCGAATTCCAGTTTTCCGGCGAGATCACCCAAAACTTCAAACAAGATCGATCTGGCCAGAAAACTGGAATTCGCCGGACTCGCCGGGGATGGAAAGAGGTCGGGGACGCTGCTGGAGTCCACTGGGGTGGAGGCGCGCCCTCGCCGGCGCTGTACGGTGGCGAACTGAGGGACGTCCGCACTTTAAGGACCGTGCGGACGTCCGCTCCACATCCTTTTCGTGTGTATATATATATATATATATATATAGGACCGTTCGAGAGCGAACGTCCGCACTCTGCTTAAAGTGCGGACGTCCATCCGTTCGTCACCGTACGGCGCCGGCGAGGGCGCGCCTCCACCCCAGCGGACTCCAGCAGCGTCCCTGACCACTTTCCCTCACCGACGAGTCCGCCGAATTTCAGTTTTCCGGCCAGATCACCCAAAACTTCAAACAAAGTTGATCTGGCCGGAAAACTGGAATTCGGCGGACTCGCCGGGGATGGAAAGTGGTCGGGGACGCTGCTGGAGTCCGCTGGGGTAGAGGCGCGCCCTCGCCAGCGCCGTACGGTGGCGAACGGAGGGACGTCCGCACTTTAAGCCGAGTGCGGACGTCCGCTCTCGAACGGCTCCGTGTATATATATATATATATATATATATATATATATATATATATATATATATATATATATACGGAGCCGTTCGAGATATATGAGTCCGCTCCTTAAACTCTTAAAGTGAGGATGTATTTTGACAATCAAAGCCACACATTCCCTAGTTACTTATCCACATATGAATCCTACAAAAAATTAGCCAAAATGAAAAACGTTTTACCATTTGATTAGCACAATATTTTATCTAACGGCCTACAATTGTTTACGTCAATTTGAATGACCAAATGATTATGGAATTAGTTGAAATTTTATAGACATGTTTCTTGCATACAAATCTAGTGGATCAACGGTTGAGATCGTTAAATGAAGTCATCTACTAATGTAAAATAGTAGAAATCCTCAAATTTTTAAAGTAAGGAGGTCCTCTTTAGATCCTCCCTCTCTCTCTCTCTATATATATATATATAGCCCTTCTCAGCTGTGGACGTCCGCACCAATGGTTTCGGTGCGGATTTTCATTTTTGCACCACTTTTCGATCGAATTTCCTCATCTCCACCGTCTAGTATCTAGATAATATCGTGTAGATCATCTCTGCAAAATTTCAGCCAATTTGGTAATCGTTAAGGCCCTCAAAATGACGTCTTTCTGTTACAAACATGAACGGTTCATGTTTGACAGAATTCAGTCCGTCCATTGGTTTTTCGAGTTTGAGGGCCTTAACGATTACCAAATTGGCTGAAATTTTGCAGAGATGATCTACACAATATTATCTAGATACTAGACGGTGGAGATGAGGAAATTTGATCGAAAAGTGGTGCAAAAATGAAAATCCGCACCAAAACCATTGGTGCAGACGTCCGCAGCTGAGAAAAATCCTATATATATATATATATTTTTTTTTTTTTAAGTATTGGAATACTGGAACTCAGGTGATCTGAGTGTGTGTAGACAAAAGGTATATTCAAAAGGAAGTTTAACTTTGATATCCTTTCATATTTCAATATCTCATTGGCCTACAATTATTCTTTGTCGCAGTATCGCTCAGACTTTCCAACTTCAATGAAAGAGCATGCTGTATTTGTTGATATGGCTCCAAGATTTCATCTGTTGGCGGAGGAAATACTGCAGAGACAAATCCAACTTGTGGTTCGTAGCTTGAGAGAGGTATGATTGTTGAAAGGTCTCAATAAACATAAGTTTCAGATAATTATGTCATTTACTTTATGAACTTGTAATTTCTCTTTAGCCTTATGCAAGTTTGTTATTTATCAGGCTCTAGATGGTGCTGATGGATTCCAGAATACCCATCAAATGCAACAATTCCAATCTGCAAAATTTAGTATAGATCAGGTGATATTGCTGTGAACTTTGTTGAATGCCTTTGTTTCGTATTTGCTATCTCTCTTAAGGATCTAGTGCCTTAATTGACTTGTGGTGACGTAATACAATATGATCAGGTTGTTTTCATTTTGGAGAAAGCACACATTATATGGCAGCCGCTCTTATTGCCTTCAACTTACAAGAATAGCATGTGTACAGTTCTAGAGTCAGTTTTTTCTAGAATCACAAAAGACATACTCCTTTTAGATGATATGGCAGCAGAAGAAACATTAGAGGTATAATCGACAGTCTCTTCATAGCCAGTGCTTTAATATAATGCCCATCTGTCAGCAGGTATCTTAAACATTGTTGTTACAGCTTCAAAGACTGATTCACTTGATGCTGGAAAACCTAACTTCTTTGTTGGAGTCTTTGGCTGCTCTTCAAATTGAGAAGTCACAAGAGGGCATGACATATCTTGATGATCTTATACCATCATTACGAAAAATTCGTAAATTGGCAGGCATGTTTTCTCTGATGCTGAAATTTTGGATTTACTAGAAGATTAGTGAGTCTAGTATATGTCTTGCGAGGGAAAGACCTAATGCCTCCTTTTCCTTTTTCTCGTTTAATTTTTCAGAATTATTAGATATGCCCTTGAAAGCGATCACTAATGCTTGGGAAACTGGGGAACTTCTAAATAGTGGCTTTACTTCGTCAGAGGTATAACTTCACTTGAGCACATATCTTTTTGGACTCTGCTTATAGTTTCATTGGTTTCATAAGCCACTTGTTTTGGCAGGTAGAAGATTTCATCAAAGCAATCTTTCAAGACTCACCTTTACGGAAAGACTGCTTATGGAGGATACATGGCAACTTTTAAAGACTCATTTTATTTTCATAGAGTTTTTTTACCCAGGCATGGTGTTCTGTTTTAACCTTGCTGTTATATCAAGGAGAATTCAGAATTATGTAGAAAGGGGTGGCTGTAGAGTGTATATTCGTCATATATCTTACCTTATGGAATCGAAATTTGAACCCAAACATCTCTTTAGACTCTGGTACATCACTAACAGAACTCGAACAAAAGTTAACTATTGATGTAAAGTCTAGCAAAATTCATATACCTTTTCAGGTCCCTAAATTCATGAACTATTATAAACTTGCATTCAAGATGAGACTTGAGTACTTCCTTTAGTTATAGAGCATATTTACCTCCAATGTACTTCACTTCATTATTAACTATCAAGAATTAGAGCATAACAAGCGAGGTGACAAACCCCCTAACCTCTAGGAATACAACAGAATTGGACTCTACGAAACATGGGAGCAAGAAGAACCAAGTCCGAATCATCAATCAAACGACCCCAAATAGATGTGTCAAGTGACTTTCAGACCAGTGAAGAAACAGAAGCAACATGCATACAAATACCTCCAACTTTGTCACCGTTTGAGTCCCTCAACATCACACCAATACCACCGTTACCCAAGCTTCCACATAATTAGTAGTACTTCATTTGGTTACAGTCTAGTCTTTTATTTACATCCCATATTACATTGTTCAATTGAATTGACAACAGAAGACGCAAGTCTTTGGAAGTAAAACTATCAGAAGAACGGGTGCTGAGAATGATTCAGAGATTGCTTTTACTATTTGTATACAATTGCAAAACTGGGTATAAAATACTTGATATGAGCTATTATACAACTCTTCTAAGTATACAAACAGCTGAGTCAAATACTTGCAGCTGTGTATCTAAATCTATTTCTTCTGCATTTATAAACATGTGTATAAATCTATAAATAAAAAATGTGAATCTTTGACTATATTACTCTTCTGCACTACTTTTGGCTATGCCTTCTTCTTCGCCTCCAGTACTCGCATTTTCAAGCTTCTCTTCATCCTTACTTCCAGAACTTGAAGGAAGTGTTTGAGACAGGTTTTCATTCATAAGCTTCCTAGTTCTGAAAAAAAAAAAACAAAAAAAAGAATTGTCACAAACTTTTCATGAGAACTAAGCAGAATATATATAACACAACTGAATATGCATACCTTACAGAAGAGCAGTACTTCTCTACTGCTTCTTTCTTTTCTTCTTCATACAGGAACCACTTCTCATCAGAAGATGTAAATGGATCCCAAGTTCCCACATCTGCACCATATAAAACTTTTAGTATCCATGATTACAAGACTGAAACTCCATATAACACACATTGACAAAGGTAAAATCAAACCTTGAAGCAACATATCCATTCCAGCATCATAGCCTGTCAATCTCCAAAATGCATGACCATTTTCATCGAACAGATAAGGCTCTGTTCGTATTGAATCATGTGCTATCACTGTAAAGTAACAATTAGCAAAGTGGAAACCAAACATCAATGATCAAGAAAACAAAAACACATTTAATCTATTCTTAAAAAAAGTACGTGCTGAAGATACTAGAAAGGGTACATACATTTTGATTTCAAGGCTTTGGCTTTAAGCAATTCTGCATGAGCTTGAGCTGCTTCACTCTTTAATCGCGAAATAGTAGTTTCGTGATCTGAAGATGAAGCAGCATTTTCTTCTGGAGCAATGGCCTTGATCTTGGCCACCTCAGTTTTCAGCTCCCCTTTGAGACTTAGCTCCTGTGCAAAGGATTAACCGATTAAGTTAAAAGCAGAAACTACATGTATGGTCCGATAGAATTTGTCTTAAACTAAATTGATGTTACCTTAGCCTTTGCAGCCGAAACTTTTTGGTTTGCTTCCTTCTTACTCTGAGTGAATATTCCTTCTTGGCTTTCTATAAATTTGCTCAGTTTTCTGGAGGAGACATTGCAAATTTATCAGCAAAATTTAACAGCAGACATATAGAGTTATAAGCTGATCATACTTACTCAGTGTCAAGAGCCTCATCACAAAGGAAATTCAGGACTCTAAGCTTCTGGGAGAAGTCCAAGGAGAGGTACCCCTCAACTCCTCTACTAAAGAAATCTGAGGGTAGTTCCTTTAGTAGGAGTTGAGACTCAGAGAAGTTGCACCTCAAATGTTCGAACCAGGAATCCTCGTTCAAAGGCCTGGTACTACAAACATTTTATGCAAATAAATTTGATCACAAAACTGCTCAAACAAAATTAAGTATACAAACTGATTGAAACATTTAAATGAGTTTTCATATAAAAGTTGTTACTAGATAGAAGTCTTACTCTTCTTTTAATTCCACCTCCTGTACAGATAAGAGTCTGGCGTGGAATTGAAATACGGAGGTGTACTGTTGAAGCACCAGGTCCCTGAGAAGAGATTCAGCTTGTGCTTTGCTGAATCCAAAAACCTGAAGTAAAGCACAAAAGATGATACACATTAATTTAATGAATTAACCCAACAAAAAAAAAATATGCACCAAGTAACAAAATTTCTTATGATATAACATGTGATCTCAGTTCTAAGCATTTAGGGTGATCAATTAAATTAGAACATAATTTCAAATAGATCACCTCTTCGAAGGCCACACAGAACTGTATGAACTGTAGGGCATGTCCTATATCCTGAGGATGTAGTTCAATGCCCGCAACAGTTGTTAGAGGAACCCCTAAAGGCAGAGGAAGTTCAGGCTCAACTACTTCCTCCTTTGCCTTCACTCTGCGGGGTTCCTTAGGAGCCTTGGCCTTCCTCTTTCCCTTTGGCTCAGACCCTTCCGCAGGCTCCTAATGTCAAAATTCAAAGTTAGCAAAATGAGATGAACGATAACAATATGCTGCAACTCCAATTTCAACATAAGTATTGCCAAACCTCCACAGAAGGCTTTGCTGAGCCAGGCACAACTCGACCATGAGGTTTTTGACCGGCTCGCAACCTGTGAAATTAACGCAATTTCTAATCAGCAAAACATCCGCATTACAAGACCCAAATGAATATTATGTATAGCAAATTAAACAACACATTTTAGTCTTACTTGCACACACTGCAGTTGCATTTCCCCCTGCATTTCATACACTTCCAATCATCTGCAGCAGCCTCCTCTTCTGTAATGACAGTACCATCTACACTTCCGTCATATCTGTTTTCAGTATTAATAGAACCATTAGTAGGCAATTTTTTTTATCATTTCACTGAAAAAAAAAAATGATTATCGGAAGTCTGACCTTTTCTTGAGGCACCGGTCACAGATCTTGAGTTGGCATCTCCCCATGACGTTGTGGCACACGAACACACGTCTGGTGGTCTTCTGGCGGCACTGAAACAGTTCAACCCACAAGTTAGTCATTCAATGAATCAATAAAATGACCAAAACACAAACAAGAAATTCTTTGCAAAAACTATTTGGTGATCAAGAAAGCATATGAAGAGGGAGATTTTGGTCTTCAGTCCAAAACCATTCGGGAAAAACTCACCTGGTGACAGCATACTCCTTCTCCGGCCATTTTTTTCACAGAAAATAAAAGAACAAGATAGATTTTTTTTTTTTTTTTTTTGAGGAAGAGAACAAGATAGATTTTAAATCACTAAAGAACTCTAAACTCTCTCTTCCTATCGGTTTCAGAAACTGCTCCTTATCTCAGATTCAGAGACTTGATTTTCTCAGTTTCAGAGTCCACAAAGAACATGAGAACTCTCACTCTCAAGTCTGACACTCGCTTCAGTTACTGATACAAACAGAGTAGTAGTACACTGAAAACGTGAATGCTGATGCTCTGTGTTGCAGATTCACACCCGCTTTATAGGGAAGGTTTGGATCCTTCCTAAGTCACTCTCACTCTCAGACTCGACGAATGGCCTCCATGCATCGCGCCTTTCTGACATGTTTGAAATTGTTACTATCTCAGTCGTCCCTGATTGGCCAAAATTTGAAAGCTCCGAGTTGTTCCATTTCAACCCACAGAATTTGTTTCAGTTATACATAGAAACACAGAGAACACGAGGTTGATGCTTCTCCCAGTTTCGGTTACCTTTTACAGCGAAAGCAGAGATACTCATACCACATAATTCTTATATGGTATTTTGGTAGGATACATGCATAGTCCTATTTTTTGAATAAGTTTGAGGGTTAGATTCAAAGGATCAAAAGCTATGTATTGTTTTGTAACTCGTCATGGATGAACTTATGAACAAACAACTCCTGAAGCTCTGTATTAAAGGATCAATGTCTATTTATCTATTAATTAACGGATTAAAGGCTATTCATCAATGGATTAAGGGGAATTAAAAAATCTAGCCGCTCTACCCCCTTCTTCTCTCGACCCTAGCGCTCTGTTAGGGTTTGTTTATCGTCGACCTCAACCGTCTTCGACCATAATTATGATGAGAGCCCTCACTCTCTCACTTTTGCGGCGACCATTCCTAGGGTTTTTACGTCTGGATTCCTTGAACTGTGTCGTTCCTGATCCTAGTTCTCAGTTGACTAGCCTCTCGGTCTCGCAAACCTCTCTAGCGCAAGCCTCGACCTGCTGCAACCTCTTTCGTTCCTCCTGACGACTCCTTGTTGTCGTTTCTTTTTGCAGGTTTGATGGGGGACAACATAAGTTTTCTCCGGCAGATCAGAATCAGATTTGGGATCCAGGGTCTGTCAAGATGCATGTCGTTGGCATCACTCAACCCTTCTTGGTGGTGGTTTAACGTGTTGTTGCGCTTGCTCGGTGTAAAATCTCAGATCTTCCACGGCGACGGTTTTGCTTCTGGTGGAAAGAGCTTTTAGTTATCGAACCAGATTTCTTTAAGCTAATTGGAAAAGCTACTTTTGTTGTTGTTGACCGTGTGTGTGCACGATGGTGTGGTTCGGCTCGGGGGCAACGAAAGCCTAGTTGGAAGCGGCGGCGACGCACTTGGCGGAGGCGCTGGGTTGGCATTAACGGTAGCGGCACAAGCATGCTGGTTGTTTAGGGTCGACCTAGAGGGAGTCGGGCTCAAGTTTTTTGTTTGAACTTGGGTCTAAGTTCTAACGTGAGACCTAGAGCACAAACATTTAGGCCTCTAAAGTTTTGGGTTCAAATTTGGGATCCAAGTGGTTTAATGATAAAAGTTTGAGACCCAAGACTTCTTTTAGTTCGGTACAATTTTTTTCTTGTGATCAATACCTGCGAGGAATTACCGGGATTATTGATCGAAGGTTGTCAGCGATTATTCTAATGGATGATGCGAAAAAAATTATTGTAAGTATTTTATTAGTTTACTCCCTCGTAAGCTTCACTCAATATGTGAGTTGTATTATGTTTTAACGGTGTCTTTTTGTGACGGCCCTGCAAGAGCGGGTCACTGTGCATGTAATATGGCTTGTGCTTATTGAATAAATTGTCTGATCTCCTTTTATTCAAAAAAAAAAAAATCTATGGATTAAGGGATCAAAGCTATGTAGATAGTTATTTTCTTATCCATCAGTTGTTTTTTTTTGCTACATTATCCATCAGTTGTTGGTCTCTTTCTTTGTAGAGTTTTCTGCAAAAAGAAGATAGTGTTTCTGGATATTTGTTTTTAAGAGGAGTTATATTGTATGATGAAGTGTATTTTCCTGAAATTTATTTTCAAATAATGTGTTTTTGAAATGAGGTCTATGATAAGCTCCAGAGCATCAATAAGTTATTGACTTCTTTTGCTAAATGTGCTAATGACAATTCTAGCCAGATCCGATCTAGATCTGGATTAATTTCGGGGGAGAGATTCATCGACCACATAAAATGTCCAGCGATTTTTTTTTAATCATTTATCATTTTTTAGAGCTTTGGCTTCCGTTTAGTCAATTCGGTCACTCATAAGTCTTAGCTCAACTATATATCTTGCTCAAACAAGGGAGTGAGATATGTGTCGTTGACTCAATGATCTCGTTGGTCGCTACCATTGAACTTAATATGTTAGTTAAATCATTTTCAGAATAAACACCAACATTGACATTATTTTACTAATTTCACAAACTTAATCTTTACTCTATTGGATCGAGGTTAGTTGCTTATTCTTGATTAGATCTGGTAAGATCTAAGGCCTAATTGCATGTGTTTTGAGAAAATTGTGGGTCTCGGTGCCTAAATGCTCACCGCTAAATCACTATTTTTAGTTTTGATGAAACAAAAAGAGAATATGAATCCATAGTTTTAGATAATATATAAGAATCAACATAAATAAAATATAAAAAACTATAAAATCAAACAGCAATACAGATGAATTTCAACTATATATAATACTTCGAAATGCAATTTAACATCAAAGTGAAGAGTGCGAGATTTTACCTAATTCTTTTGATGTTTGGAATCCAGTAAGTGGCTACACCAAGATCGATATTAGAAGCATACAGAGCACATATCTAGGAATGATGGGAAAACAGACAAATCTATGAGATAGAAACGAAGCAAGAGAAAATTTATAAGATCTTGGTTTGTCTGATAATGCGGCAGAGACATATCATTATGTAGTGAAACAAAAAAGAAGACATTTAGGGTTAAAAGGGTATTGATGTAATCATATATAGCAACGTGTCAAAAAATTGTGGTAGCATCGTGTCAAAAAAATTATGGTAACAACGCTTTGTAATTGTCCGCTTTAATGCAATTTAACCTATATATATTTTATGTGCTGACGTCAGCATTGTTCATTAAACATTGTTCACTAAGCACTGTTCCCGTGAACAGTGTTGCGAAGATTTATTTATTTATTTATTTTTAAATTTAGCTGCGTCTATAGTTCTCTTTCGCTCTCTCACAAACTATTTAGATCCTTCATCAGAAAAAAAAATTAAATCTCTAGATCTTTCTCGCTCTTTATCTCTCTATTTATCTCCCTCAAGATTTGATCTCCTCATACTGCAACTGGATTCGATCTCTCTCCTTGCTGGAATTTGTATCTCTGCTCTGTCGAACTCTCACTCTCCATCAAACTCTTGCGAATGCAAGTTGAGTCGAAGGCGCATAACAATAGGTTTGGCTTGCAAATTCTTATCTGGCCGGATTTGACTTAACTTTTGCGATCTTGAATTTTGATTCTTGCTTGGTTGCCTGGGTTCTCAAATCGGATAGATACATTACTTAACTTTGTCAGATCTGACAAAGCTTCTGGAAGAAGAGTGCATCTTCAAGCTTCTGGAAAAATAGTGCATCTGAATGCTCTATAATAATTTGTGAACTATTCTGGGTCTGGGTAAGACTCTCCCTTTCTCTGATTTACTTTGGCTATGATTTCTCACTTCTCCATTGGTAGGGTTCTGAAATTTGCTGGGTTTAGTTGGGTTTGCTGAACCTGAAGCTTTCAGCAGACCATCACAAGGTATCACTTCTCAATTTGAATTTTGATATCAGTGTTATACACTTGGTATATCCTACGTGAATTGAATTAGAAGCATGATTTTACTTTTCTTCTTATTGTTTTTTTTTAATCAATGGTCACTACGCCAATTTTGCAATCAGACGACACGAATCAGACGACAGAAGTGGTTTTTACTGTTGTCTGATAAAATTTTACGACAAACATTTAAAATTCTGTCGTCTGAATATAGCAACACGCAGACAGTTAAAACTAGCGTGTTCATGAGACGACAATCATCTGTCGTCTTAAAAACAAAGGAATTTCTGTCTGATACCGTGTTTTTAAAGACGATAGAAAACTGACCTATTTGAGAGACATAGGTTTTTTTTTTTGGCGTAAACGTGGATAATTTTTTGACACTTAAACTTTCTCATTAACTACCCCGAATCCCCGATACACTTTAACCTAGCAGCCTCACCCTTTCTCATTCAACTATCTCTAGCAGCCTCAGTCTTAATTTCTCTCTGTTCCAGCCTCACTCTTTTGATCTCAAAACCCAGCCTCACTCTTTCGATCTGAAAGATGAATACCGATCTCAACACCCTCCATCCCCCGCTAGCTTCGAAAACCCAGATGTGACCCAAATCCTAAACAACTCATCTGGCTTCGATTTCACCACTCGGTCTTCAACAAAGGTAAACCTTTTTCCCCTCAGATCTCTCGAACCCTAGCTATGGGCTTTCTGAAATTGTGGACTTTTTTTAGAAGGAGGAGGCAATTTAGACGCGCAAATAGAGCAATTGCTCAACTTAGAGAAGCATATGACTTGTGGTAGATCTCCGCTTCCGTTTCTCTCTCTCCTCCATCTCCGTCGCTTCTCCTTTCGCTCATCCGTTGCGGCAAGTGCTGCCCCAAGGTAAGGGTTAGGGTTTGGGATTCATAGATATGCATCTATATAACATATTTAGCTGTAAGCATGTGAAATTGACGCGGACTAGATTTTGATTTGAGTGTCTTGGTGAGGAACATCGTGGAGCAAGATGCGGTGAGAGATGTGCAGCAGGCTTGTGTCTATGAGCGTAAGCTTTTTCAGTTTCATATTGATTTGTATCTGAAATTGTGATTTGGATGTTGGATTTGGATGTGTGAATGAGTAGCTGAGTGATTTGGACAAACTGGAATCTACAAGGGTTTCATGTTTAGGAGTCCCAGTGTAATTTGTACAGCGCTAGAAACATGCAAAAGAGTTTTGACAGATGATGATGCATTTCAGCCTGGTTGGCCTGCTGCCACTGTTGAACTTATTGGAAAAAAAATCTTTCGTTTCCATACCTTTTGAAGAGTACAAGCGTCTAAGAAGGCTAACAGCAGCTCCGATTAACGGTCATGAAGCTTTGTCTATGTACATACCATATATTGAGGAGATTGTTATCTCTTCTCTAGAAAAGCTGGCCACCATGGGACAGATGGAGTTTTTAACTCAACTCAGAAAGATTACTTTCAAAATTATTATGCATATCTTTCATTGGTTGAGTTGAGTTTCGGTTTCTGTGTTATGTTTGTTTGAATCTCTCTGTGTTTGGTCTGGTAAAAGATAGAGCAAACAATGTTTCCAAAGTTATAGGAGAGATTGAGATAATGTTGTTTACATTAGGGGTTGTTGAAATGGTTGTTAGATTAGTGAAGGTGAAGGCAGATATGTATGTGTTATGCATCAAAGTAGTTATCTTGGTCACTCTGTAGGACCTAAGTTCTAATATTAGTTCATTACAATAATGAATTCGTTATTGTGTACCTGTTGCAGGTCGAGAATTGCTGTTGCTCCATTGGAAAGACTGAAATTTTGCTCCAGGTACTTTTCCTTCTTTGTTTACAGGATGTGCAATTTAGATCAATACCCTACAGATAGAAGATTACTCGTGAATGTTATATTCACTGAAGAGTAGTAAATGCACTTCTTTTTTGATAGACAAGTAGTTGGGGGTCGGGGTTGGTTAAGGTGGTAGCATTTTACATTTTCTATTATGTTAAGCTGGAGTAATTTGGATTCTCATATGCCATTATGCAGGTTCAAAATCCTCATAGTATTAAATACAGTGGGACAGTTCAGGGCTTGAAGTATATATGGAGAAGTGAGGGTTTAGGGTTTAGACAACAGACGAATGCAATTATTTGCTGATTAATTCTTCTTTCAACGACAGGGAACTGTCGTTGTAACGATTTCTTAACGACAGATTCATTTTTTGTGTTATGAACCTGGATTCATAAAGACGACATACAGTATGTCGTATAACCTTCCTCAGACGACAGATTATGCCTGTCGACTTAATCGTTATCAGATGACAGCTCGATAGACGATACGCAAAAAAGTAATCAGACGACAGGCATTGCCGGTCGTCTGAAGGCAAAATTGGCGTAGTGGGTATTCTATTGTTTCTCTCTTGGTCCTTAGATACTCTTCTTCATTTACACTTTCTTTTGTTTCTCTTTGAATGTGTTTGTGTATAATTGTAACATGCTAGTTCTTCTTTAGTATTATGAATGGATTTCTAAGGAAATATATTCTCCCAAATCCTAATAGGAAGTTAGTGTTTAAATTGATCGCATTCTCATGAGGGGTACTAATAACAGAAAAATGATAGTTTTTAAGGTAACCGATATGAGATTTATCATGGTCTATTGATATTGTTCATGCTAGGTTGAGTTTGTCTAAACATGGTTGAATGTAATCTTACATCTTCTTATTTTACATCTTTTATTTTCATTGTTAGTTTTTTTTTTTTTTTTTTTTTTTTTTTTTTTGGATTTTGATTGTGTATTTTGTTATGTAGGAATTTGCAGGACATCAATATCTGTATAAGGATAAAGTTAATGCCTTCTTGAATCAGCTTTTGACTCTCTCATTGAAGGTAAAGTTAACAAATTGCAGTACCCTTTTTGAGGTTTTTGTTCAGTTATGTTTTGAATTTTGTGATTTGGTGTATAAGTTTGGGTATATTCATATGCAATTCTATGAAAGTTTGACAGCAAATTGCATATTCATGTGAGTTCATTTAAGTTTGTTTGAATGTTTTGTTTGGTCATGATCTCTCATTAGGCTTCCATATTAGGTGCTCTAGCTTTGGGCTGATGTTTTGATTTAGGGTCTCCTGAAACTTGCATAGTCGATCTCATTGTTCTCTCTCGCTCTCCTAAAACTTCCATAAACTCTGCATAGATATCTCCATTTGTCCACAAAACTTGATAACAATCACATCTATATTAGTACTTATTCACATCTATTTATTAGTGCCGATTTCTCTAATCTACATGTTAATAATTATTCAATTTGATGTGACAGGGAAATCAGTGAACCAATATCATCCTCAACAAGCAAGAACCAAAACCATAAGTAGAAGATTAACTAAATGTGAACCCCACTGTGTATATACAACTTTTGTTTAACTTATCTAAGTTGTGAACATGCAGAGCTATGACTGCATTTTTGACTAACAACAAAGTATTTTGTATAATCAAAATTGGAGTTAACTTTTTGATCATGTTCCACACTATGCTCTCTGCTTTTTACTGCTAACAATTGGAGTCTTATTATTTTGAACTGAATGACTCCAGCTTCATTGTAATATATGTTCTATGCTACTAAATGTTATCTTATGATCTTCATTTTATCTTTAATTCTTCTAAGTATATAAACAGACAAAACACCGCGGCAAAGCGCGGGCAGCTATTCTAGTTTTGTATAATAACTAGCAAAATTGGTTAACCAATCTCATAGTCATATCTACAATATGTATTCTTGACTTCATCTTAGATCTTATGATAGATTTTCTACATAGTATCTTTGTTAGGAAGAAGAAACGTTGCATTCCCAATTTATCGCCAACTCAACCAGTACTAGCCGTAGGGGAAATAGCGACACCAAATCATCCAAAACAAACCGGCATTATTACGGAAAAAAAAGAAGGTTGCATTCCCAATGTATTACAAGTACTTCACAAACAAATTGCAATGGTACATTGGTACTTAACAACAATTGCTCCCAAAAGATTAAAACAACAATCAATCAAAACAACATTGGTATTTAACAGAGGATGGAAATCCTGTGCTCCATTTGGCTATGAAAGCTTCTAAACTAGACTAGTAAAGTACACAAACAACTATATTACAGAGATGATATTGAAGTGAATGCTATTTCATCACATTTCTATATGCTACCAATCTGTGAATGGATGCTAAACTGGACCAACCAACTTCTTCTTTTCACTTTGGATGGCTTCTTCCTTCTTCTTCACCAGCTCAACAAAACGTTGTTGAAACTGTGCATCAATAGAATCGAGCTCCGCTTTTAGATGATCATAGTGATGTTTGTCCAGTAGAGATAACTCAGCTGACTGCAAGGAACAATTGCTTGACATGCTAAAGCTCTTCCATATTTCCATGCTCGAGACAGCAGAGTTCTTTCTTGAATGACTAGAATCTGAGCTAATAGTGGTAAATGAGCTATATGCTACAACTGAAGAAGTAGGTTTCCACTTGGGCACAATCTTCATAACCAATTTATCAATCAACTCAGCCACGGCAGACACATCTTCAGTCGAAAGGCCAAGCTCCTGATCAACCATCTCCCCAGCAATCGAAACAGCAGTATCCGAATTCGGGTAGAAATCAAACTCAATAGTTTTCTTCTTCCCACGGCTACCAGCAACACTCAGTGTCAAAGCAATAGCTAGCTTTACTACTATCAGAATTCCTCTTTGCTCTTAATGTCAATACATTATTCTTTGTGAACCTCTGACACTCCATGATTGAAGAGCTGGATGATTTGGAGCTCACTCTGTCACTTGCGGTATCAATGTCCGTGGGAAAAGATCTAGGCTCCTTTGAATCATCAGCTACAAGGAATGGATCATTCAAGAGCTCTATTGCAGACAATCTCCTTGATGCAGGAACTAGACACTTGTCAATGAACTGCTTGACTTGAGGATCCTTGACTTTACTTAGCGCAGCCGGCATTACACCAGAGATAACCTTCTTGTAAATCTGCGCCGGACTTTGACACTCCTTATAAGGGTACTCACAAGTCACCATTTCGAGCAAGCACAACCCGAAAGAATAGATATCCACCAACTCATTATAATCCTCCTCATACATCTCCGGCGCTATAAACTCCGGCGTGCCAATCACTTCATGCTCAGTACTACCCTGCCCATGCATCACCAACGCAAACCCAAAATCCCCAATCTTGACCTCCCCATTGAAGCCATTGATAAACACATTGTCACACTTCAAGTCCCTATGAACAATGGGAGGGTCATGGGAATGCAGATAGCTTAAGCCCTTGAGAATCTGCCTGGCCCATTTCTTGATGGCCTTGACTTCGACATTGGTGTGCTTCTTTCGATACTGCTTCAAGCTCCCGGAGGTGAACAACTCCGTGATCATATTCACAGTCTTCTTCTTCTTGGCTTTACCATCATCCTCGGAGACCCACCAGCTGAAAAGCTTGATGATGTTATCATGTTTTAAAGACTTGAGCAGATCAATCTCGGAAAACAAACGGAAAAAAAAGAGTGATATTTTTTGAACTCTTGGTTATAGTAGCTGGTATAAAAATAACTGGGCCTAAGACACTTGTTCATGGATGTTACATGCGGGTGGAAAACTTATTTTGTTAACTCACAACTTATAATAAGTTGGCCGGGAGTACATGACAATGATGACATTATATTTGCATGCGTGACAACATTGTTTATATTCAGCTTTCAGCTTCTCAATTATTAGAATTCTCTATTGACCAATAGTACTCTAACGATACTATATGAATTAATCCTATGTAGTTATATAGTGTTGTTTTATTTTTATATCTATTAGTGAGATATTGGAGTAAATTAAGTGTTTGAGATAAGTTTTTTCATTTTTCCTTTTAGTACATTAAGTGTCGCTGCTAGATTTGAATTAAGTTCTAAGCTTTCCTTTAGTTTGTTTGTTTGTTAGTTAGTTAGACTTGAATCTACCTTTGCAAAATAACACATTTGTAGAAGATGAAGGCGTCACGTGGTCTAATGAGTCTATAACTTTTCAACCATAACTTCGTTTTTTTTTTTTTTTTTTGGAAGTAATAAATCATTCATATATATGACGAGGTTACAATGATCACAAGGATCATAATAGTGTTATTACATTAGACATTTAACTCACTTATTGTGAGCTTAGCAGACGATAAAACTAGTTACACACAATATACTAGATAAATATAAAACTAGAGCCAAGACGCTCAATTACGGTACTCCAAGTTCCATGAGACCATCTCGCTGCATCTAGCTCGTAGTCTGCCAAGCTATCCATGCACTAATACTTACTCAATTTTGTCTTTGCCCTTTAAGTTAGGGCTTAGAAGAGTGTTAGGGCAAGACTCAATGACCTAACCCCAAATTTGATCTTGTTTTGGAGTGAGCCCAGGCCAAGGCCCAATGACCTAAGTCCACACCCAAACCCTAGGATCTTAGTGCTGCCTCTTTCCAGCAGCCATCTGTTTCGGAGGAGGCACCATCATCCCACCAGCGCCGCCATAGTTCACAACCTCATCATCGCCATAGATGACAAGCATATCCCCGCCATAGTTCACAATTTCCATGCTGCTATCAATCATCTTGCTGGCTGCAAATAGCATGGGAGCATAAGAAGAAATCTGCTTTCGACTCCACCAAGATTTTGGGAATTCGGACACTTCCCTTTGCCCTATTCGTTTGAATTTCGCCAGCATCGTCCTCCAATGAGCAAGAGGACAGATAGAGGCCGAGGTGACTCGGCTTGGCATCGACTTTGAGCGGCATAGCTTTGGGCTGATGTTTTGATTTAGGGTCTCCTGAAACTTGCATAGTCGATCTCATTGTTCTCTCTCGCTCTCCTGAAACTTCTATAAACTCTGCATAGATATCTCCATTTGTCCACAAAACTTGATAACAATCACATCTATATTAGTACTTATTCACATATATTTATTAGTGTCGTTTTCTCTAATCTACATGTTAATAATTATTCAATTTGATGTGACAGGGAAATCAGCGAACCAATATCATCCTCAACAAGAAAGAACCAAAACCATAAGTAGAAGATTAACTAAATGTGAACCCCACTGTGTATATACAACTTTTGTTTAACTTATCTAAGTGGTGAACATGCAGAGCTATGACTGCATTTTTGGCTAACAACAAAGTATTTTGTATAATTAAAATTGGAGTTAACTTTTTGATCATGTTCCACACTATGCTCTCTGCTTTCTACTGCTAACAATTGAAACCTTATTATTTTGAAGACCTAAGAATTACACGGATCATATGAATTTGCTTGCCTCTACAAATTTGAGATTAGTGTTAATTGCTTATGCTCGATGTCGATCAATATGATAATTTGCTTGCCTCTACAAATTTGAGATTAGTGTTTTGTTCTTTTAAGAATTTCGCTTCAAATATGTGAATTTAACATTGTATTTTTATTTATTTATTTTTTATTTTTAAAATTTCGTTTCAATGTGTGAATTTAAGATTAGTGTTTTGTTCTTCTTAGGATTTCGCTTAAAATATGTGAATTTGACCCTATAACATTTAAGGAATTTCAATGTCTGATTTTAAGAAAATCTTTGAAGTTGAGGCTGGGTTTAACAAATTTAAATTTGAATGTGCGAGTTTAAGGCTGTGTTTTCAAATTTTCGTTTCGCATGATTGAAATAGCTCTTTAAGCGACCCAGTAACTTCCGCCTGCGTAAAAAAAAACAAGCCACTCTATGTGGAGTACGCACTGTACATTGATGGTGCTCCGTTTGGCTTGCCCACTCGGACCAGGATTTAACCCCTCCACTGATTTCTACTACAATTTTGTCAATTACTCAATTGCTAGTGTTTTTACTTTTCGAATTTGATTTTTACCAGGCTGGAATCTTCTGGACCTTCTTATTGTTGGAACGAGCTCAAAATGTCCAATAAAAACTGAAATCAGAAGAGGCAAGACTATGAAGTCAAAACTATCAGAAGAGTCAGTCCCCTTTTCCAAAAAAAAAAAAATTATCAGAAGAGAGGTGCTGTAAATGATTCAGAGATTTCCTTTTACTATTTGATGAATTATATACAATTACACCAGACCAAACAAAAGAGGATTTACAATACTTGATATGAGTTACTATACAACTATTCTAAGTTACAACCGTGTATCTAAGTTCTACAATTTCTTGTGCATTTATAAACATGCTACAAATCAAAAATGTAAAATCTCTGAGTAAATTACTCTTCTGCACTACTTTTGGCTATGCCTTCTTCTTCGCTTCCAGTAGTCGCATTTTCAAGCTTCTCCTCATCCTTGCTTCCAGAACTTGAAGGAAGTGTTTGAGACAGGTTTTCATTCATAAGCTTCCTAGTTCTGAAAAAAAAAAAAAAAAAATTGTCACAAACTTTTCATGAGAACTAAGCAGAATATATATATAACACAACTGAATATGCATACCTTACAGAAGAGCAGTACTTCTCTACTGCTTCTTTCTTTTCTTCTTCATACAGGAACCACTTCTCATCAGAAGATGTAAATGGATCCCAAGTTCCCACATCTGCACCGTATAAAACTTTTAGTATCCATGCTTACAAGACTGAAACTCCATATAACACACATTGACAAAGGTAAAATCAAACCTTGAAGCAACATATCCATTCCAGCATCATAGCCTGTCAATCTCCAAAATGCATGACCATTTTCATCGAACAGATAAGGCTCTGTTCGTATTGAATCATGTGCTATCACTGTAAAGTAACAATTAGCAAAGTGGAAACCAAACATCAATGATCAAGAAAACAAAAACACATTTAATCTATTCTTAAAAAAAGTACGTGCTGAAGATACTAGAAAGGGTACATACATTTTGATTTCAAGGCTTTGGCTTTAAGCAATTCTGCATGAGCTTGAGCTGCTTCACTCTTTAATCGCGAAATAGTAGTTTCGTGATCTGAAGATGAAGCAGCATTTTCTTCTGGAGCAATGGCCTTGATCTTGGCCACCTCAGTTTTCAGCTCCCCTTTGAGACTTAGCTCCTGTGCAAAGGATTAACCGATTAAGTTAAAAGCAGAAACTACATGTATGCTCCGATAGAATTTGTCTTAAACTAAATTGATGTTACCTTAGCCTTTGCAGCAAAAACTTTTTGGTTTGCTTCCTTCTTACTCTGAGTGAATATTCCTTCTTGGCTTTCTATAAATTTGCTCAGTTTTCTGGAGGAGACATTGCAAATTTATCAGCAAAATTTAACAGCAGACATATAGAGTTATAAGCTGATCATACTTACTCAGTGTCAAGAGCCTCATCACAAAGGAAATTCAGGACTCTAAGCTTCTGGGAGAAGTCCAAGGAGTGGTACCCCTCAACTCCTCTACTAAAGAAATCTGAGGGCAGTTCCTTCAGTAGGAGTTGGGACTCAGAGAAGTAGCACCTCAAATGCTCGAACCAGGAATCTTCGTTCAAAGACCTGATTCTACAAACATTTTTATGTAAATAAATCTGATCACAAATCTGCTAAGGCAAAACTGAGTATAATAACTGATTGAAACATTCGAATGAGTTTTCATATAAAGTTGTAACTAGATAGAAGTCTTACTCTTCTTTTAATTCCACCTCCTGTACAGATAAGAGTCTGGCGTGGAATTGAAATACGGAGGTGTACTGTTGAAGCACCAGGTCCCTGAGAAGAGATTCAGATTGTGCTTTGCTGAATCCAAAAACCTGAAGTAAAGCACAAAAGATGATACACATTAATTTAATGAATTAACCCAACAAAAACAAATATGCACCAAGTAACAAAATTTCTTATGATATAACAGGTGATCTCAGTTCTAAGCATTTAGGGTGATCAATTAAATTAGAACAGAATTTCAAATAGATCACCTCTTCGAAGGCCACACAGAACTGTATGAACTGTAGGGCATGTCCTATATCCTGAGGATGTAGTTCAATGCCCGCAACAGTTGTTAGAGGAACCCCTAAAGGCAGAGGAAGTTCAGGCTCAACTACTTCCTCCTTTGCCTTCACTCTGCGGGGTTCCTTAGGAGCCTTGGCCTTCCTCTTTCCCTTTGGCTCAGACCCTTCCGCAGGCTCCTAATGTCAAAATTCAAAGTTAGCATAAACATAAAAAATTCAAAATGAGATGAACGATAACAATATGCTGCAACTCCAATTTCAACATAAGTATTGCCAAACCTCCACAGAAGGCTTTGCTGAGCCAGGCACAACTCGACCATGAGGTTTTTGACCGGCTCGCAACCTGTGAAATTAACGCAATTTGTAATCAGCAAAACATCCTCATTACAAGACCCAAATGAATATTATGTATAGCAAATTAAACAACACATTTTAGTCTTACTTGCACACACTGCAGTTGCATTTCCCCCTGCATTTCATACACTTCCAATCATCTGCAGCAGCCTCCTCTTCTGTAATGACAGTACCATCTAAACTTCCGTCATATCTGTTTTCAGTATAAATAGAACCATCAGTAGGCAATTTATTTATCATTTCACAAACTCTATTTTGAAAGACTGAAAAAAAAAAATGATTATCGGAAGTCTGACCTTTTCTTGAGGCACCGGTCACAGATCTTGAGTTGGCATCTCCCCATGACGTTGTGGCACACGAACACACGTCTGGTGGTCTTCTGGCGGCACTGAAACAGTTCAACCCACAAGTTAGTCATTCAATGAATCAATAAAATGACCAAAACACAAACAAGAAATTCTTTGCAAAAACTATTTGGTGATCAAGAAAGCATATGAAGAGGGAGATTTTGGTCTTCAGTCCAAAACCATTCGGGAAAAACTCACCTGGTGACAGCATACTCCTTCTCCGGCCATTTTTTTTCACAGAAAATAAAAGAACAAGATAGATTTTTTTTTTTCGAGGAAGAGAACAAGATAGATTTTAAATCACTAAAGAACTCTAAACTCTCTCTTCCTATCGGTTTCAGAAACTACTCCTTATCTCAGATTCAGAGACTTGATTTTCTCAGTTTCAGAGTCCACAAAGAACATGAGAACTCTCACTCTCAAGTCTGACACTCGCTTCAGTTACTGATACAAACAGAGTACTACTACACTGAAAACGAGAATGCTGATCCTCTTTATAGGGAAGGTTTGGATCCTTCCTAAGTCACTCTCACTCTCAGACTTGGCGAATGGCCTCCATGCATCGCGCCTTTCTGACAAGTTTGAAATTATTCCTACCTAAGTCGCGCGTCCCTATTTGAAGGCTCTGAGTTGTTCCATTTCAAACGACAGACTTTGTTTTAGTTATAGAAAATTTACAGAGGTTGGTGCTTCTCCCAGTTTCGGTTACAGAAAATTTACAGACGAAAACAGAGATACTCATACCACAGATGAAACTCTGATGTGGTATTTTGGTACGATACACGCATAGACCTATTTTTTGAATACCTTTGAGGGGTAGATTCAAAGGATCAAAAATATAGTAATTGTTTTGTAATTCTTCATGAATGAACTTATTATGAACAAACCAGCTCTTGAAGCATGCATTAAAGGATCAATGTTTTATGTTTATTTGTCTATGGATTTAAAGGATTAAAGGATCAAAAGCTATATCGATTTTTCTTTTATCATTTCTTAGAACTTTGGCTTTCGTTTAGTTAGTCTAGTCGCTCATAAGTCTTAGGAAGATACATTGCTCAACTATATATCCTGCTTAAACAAGGGAGTGGAATATGTGTCATTGATTCAATAATTTCACGACCATTGAATTATATATTTTGGTTTAATCAAAATCACTACCAACATTGACTTTATTTTACTAATTTCTAAAACTTAATCTATATTCTGTTAGGTCGAGCTAGGTCGCCTATTCTTGACTAGATCTGCATGATGCAGTTGCGGTCAAATCAATGTTGCCGATGGCCTAATTGTAGATGCTTTGAGCCTAAATCACTATTTTCATTTTTAATGAAATCAAAAAAATATGAATCCATCATTATATATAATAAAGAAAAATCAACATAGATAAAACTCTACAATCAAACACAAACATAGACCAATTGGATTATAACACTTTGAAATACATTTTAGCATCGATGAAGAGTGCTTGATTACCTAATTTTTTTGATGTCTGGAATCCAGTAGGCGGTTAGATCACAAAGATTGAGAATAGAAGCATAGAGAGCACTGATCCAAAAATGAAGAGAAAACAAACATGTCTATGAGGCAGAAACAAAGCAAGAAAAAATTAATAAGATCTTGGTTGGTCTGAGAATGCGACAGTGAGATATCATTATATAGTGAAACAAAAGAGAAAATAATTAGGGTTACAAGGATATATATGTAATTATATGTAGCAACGTGTCAAAAAATCGTGGCAACATCACTTCGTAGTTGTCGCCTTTGTGGATTTTGTATAAATTGAGTCGGATTCTCAAACAATTAGCTTTATGACGCTTAAAATGGATTGAGTGTCAAGTATTAAATGTACATCAATCCCATTTCTCCTACTATGTATTCTTTTGAACTCATAGTAATGACCTGAAACTCGATCGATGACTAAATTTGTGGATGACAACAGGAGCACAAAGAAACAAATGTCTCCTTCAAATAAAAGAAGGAAATGTTGCATTCCCAATTTTCGTAAGTGCTACACAAATAATAGTATGGAGTCAAGATTTTCATTCACTTCCTAAAGCTACCAAAGATTAAAACAACAATCAATCAAAACAGTATTGGTATTTAACAGGGGATGGAAATCCTGTGCTCCATTTGGCTATGAAAGCTTCTAAACTAGACTAATAAAGTACACAAACAACTATATTACAGAGATGATATTGAAGTGAATGCTATTTCATCACATTTCTATATGCTACCAATCTGTGAATGGATGCTAAACTGGACCAACCAACTTCGTCTTTGCACTTTGGATGGCTTCTTCCTTCTTGAAGAAATTCATGTTGAGAAAATTTGAACTCAAAAATGTATTAATGAAAAAACCTGCTGTACAAAGCTAGCAGCAAAAAATATATATGCAGATGGGAGAGAGAACCACCCTCAACAACTAAAAAACTAAAGCATGGATCACCACAAATCACAAAAGATTTTCTCTAACAACTATGCCACCAGAAGACATGAAAGAAATTAGAGAGGATGTTGAGTGCCCTGCACTCAACCATTTTAGCTGTTCCAACTGCCTCAACATCAACAATATCTCAATACTCCCCCTCAAGCTGGATCGAGATAAAATCTTGATCCAAGCTTGGACAACAGTTGCTCAAACTGTGCTGAAGAAAGAACCTTGGTGAAGAGATCAGCAAGTTGATCACAGGATCTGGTGTACACTGTCTCAATGATTTTTGCTTGAACTTGATTTCGTATAAAATGACAATCAACTTCGATGTGTTTGGTTCGTTCATGAAACACAGGATTAGCTACAATATGCATAGCAGCCTGATTGTCACAATATAACATGATAGGGGAAGAATGAGAAATATCAAGATCAAGCAGCAATGCCTTCAACCAAATAAGCTCACAAGCTATAGATGCCATAGCCCTATATTCAACTTCTGCACTGCTCCTTGCCACAACTGACTGCTTTTTGCTCTTCCAAGTAACCAGATTACCTCCAACAAATGTGCAATAACCTGTTGTACATTTTCTATCCAATGCATTGCCTGCCCAATCTGAGTCTGAGTAGCCAATAATTTGAAAATGATCATGCTTCTGCATTGCAATGCCTCTACTCACACTACCTTTGAGATAGCGCAAGATTCTCTTAACAATACTGAGATGAAAAGAGTTAGGAGCATGCATGAATTGGCTAACTAAGCTTACTGCATAGGTAAGATCAGGTCTTGTGATGGTGAGGTAAATCAGCTTGCCTACAAGGCGTTGATACGAACTAACATCATCAAGAGCTGTACCAGGGGTGTCCAAATCAATTTTGCTGTTCAAAGGAGTTCGAGCAGGCTTACAAGCTGACATTCCTGCTCCATCTAGGAGATCAACAACATATTTTCGTTGATTTAAGAACAATCTATTGGGAGTGTGACTCATCTCAATTCCCAAAAAATAATTTAGGGAACCAAGATCTTTGATTGCAAAAGCATCATGAAGTGCAGCCTTCAACTTTTGAATCTCACTTTCATTATCTCCTGCAACAATGAGATCATCCACATAAACAAGAACAACAAGCTTTCCAACTGTGTACTTCTTACAAACAAAGAAGAATCAGAATGACTTCTTTTAAACCCTGAGGAAATGAGAACTGAACTGAGCTTTGAATACCAAGCTCGTGGAGATTGCTTCAATCCATAGAGCGCTTTGTGGAGCTTACAGACCATACCAACTTCATTTTCTCTTGGATGGCCTGGTGGGATCTTCATATACACATCTTCTTCAAGTTCTCCATGTAAGAATGCATTTTTGACATCCATCTGAGACAAACACCAACCAGAGTTTATGGCAACAGACAAAAGCACCCTTACAGTGTTCATCTTTGCTACTGGTGCAAATGTTTCCTTATAATCCACTCCAAAGGTCTGTGTAAAACCCCTAGCCACCAACCGAGCTTTGTGCCTCTCAAGAGAACCATGAGAATTATATTTGAGCTTATAAATCCACCTAGCTCCAACAAGCTTCTGCCCTTTGGGAAGAGGAACAATACTCCAAGTTTTGTTTTCATCTAGAGCCTGCAGCTCATCTTGCATAGCTCTTTGCCACTCAGGAAATTGCATTGCATCAGAAAAATTTCTTGGTTCATGATCTGCAAGAATTTTAGTGAGAAAAACACATTGAGCACCATCAACAGAATCAAGACCAAGATCCACTAGATAACGTGTGGCATAAGTAACAAAATCATTCAGCCTTGAAGGAGGATTTCTCCTAGGTACCACAAGAGAAGATGGAGCAGATGAGGGACTACTTAAAGAAGTAGAAGTGGACTGAGAAGATTCACTTTCATCAAGACTTGTAACTTGTTCCCTCTGGTCATCGTTAGAAAACTGTAACTCTTGAGTTGTTTCAGCTTCTTCAACAATCTCACTAAAATCAGAATACCTTGGAGGAGGAAATAAATCACTGAGATTCTCCCCCTGAGACTGACCATCAGCAACACAATAAAAAGGAAAATCTTCATGAAATTGCACATCTCTGGACACAATAACCTTCCTAGTTACAGGATTGTAACACTTGTAGCCTTTCTGTGTTGATGAATATCCAAGAAACATGCATTTTATTGCCCTTGGATCAAACTTATCTCTTCTATCAGCTTGAACATGCACAAAACAAATGCACCCAAAAGTTCTGAGATGGCTAATGTCAATTTTCCTTCCCTTAAGGACTTCAAATGGAGATTTAAATTGAAGAACACTACTAGGTAACCTATTGATCAAATATGCAGCAGTTTGTACTGCATTAGACCAAAATCTTTTTGGAACATGATTTTGCAGCAGTAAGGCCCTAGCTTTTTCAAGTAAATCTCGATTTTTCCTTTCTGCAATGTCATTTTGTTGTGGTGTGCCAACACAACTAGTTTGATGTAAAATGGCATGTTCACTTAGATAATTAGCCATGGTATTAGAAGTGTACTCAGTGCCATTATCAGATCTCAAAATTGAGATTAAAGAGTTAAATTGATTTTTAACAAGATTGTGAAAATCCTGAAAGCTTTGAAAAACTTCACCTTTGTGTTTCAACAGATAAACAAAAGTGGAACGAGTATAATCATCAATAAAAGTTACATAGAAACGATATCCATCGAATGAATTAACTGAGGCAGGACCCCATACATCAGAGTGAACAAGCTCAAAAGGCTTGGTTGCTCGAGAGTGTGAAATGGGAAAGGGAGATCGAGTTTGTTTTGCCATATGACAAATTTCACACTCATGAGCAACCTTATAAGAATCTGGAAATATCCTAGACATAACAGGAAAAGATGGATGAGCAAGTCGTTTGTGCCACAAAAGTTGCTGAGAAGCTGACTTGGAGGAGGAAAGAAAACATTCTGAAAAGCTGGAGAGTCTTGGACTGGTGAAGATATAGTACAAACCATTCAAAAAAAATCCCTCACCAATCTTCATCTTCGTTACTCGATCCTGAAAAATGATGTCATTAGAAGAGAATATAGCTAGACAATTTAGTAACCGAGTTGTTTTTCCAACTGAGAGAAGTTTAAAAGGAAACGACAGAACAAACAAAACATCCGACTCAATATTTTTTGAAAAAATATGTAATTTTCCTTTACCACAAACTGGAACAAAATTTCCATTTGCAATGGAGACATGAGAAGGATTTTTTAATTTTTCAAAAACTAACAAATTTGAAGAATCATTTGTAATGTGTTCTGAGGCTCCTGAGTCCACTATCCAAACATCACCAATTTTGCTAATATCTAAAGCAGTAGAAAAAGCAGCAATGATACCTGGAATATCTTTCTCAGGAGTAAGATTAGAGTTCTCCAAAAAACCTGCAAATTTGCCAAGTAAAGCTGTTGTATTTCCACTTTCACCACTGCTTATGCCTCCTTGCTTGCTATTAATGAAGTTGGCAAACTCATTGATAAGAGTTATTGGATTTGAAGTGAAATTCACCATTGGTTCAAATGCACCGCATAGATTGGCTTTATGCACATATCCCTTTTGACTTTCATTCCATTTAGGCTTTAGCTCTGGATGGAGTATCCAGCAAGTTTCCTTTAAATGGCCAATTCCAGCTCTTCCAATAGATTTGCAATGAGTGCAGAATAGATCTGGCCTTTTTCCTTTGTGTACTCGAGTATTTTCCGCAGGCTGGCTTGCAGCAAAAGCTCTAGCATTAGCACTTCCTGATCCCACTTCCACATTCATGACTTTCTTGCGAGTTTCTTCACTGTGTATGACAGTAGTAACAGTAGAAAGTTTTGGAAATTCTGCACTCATCATGAGATGACTCATCAAATCCTCATATTCTGGTCCAAGACTGGCTAGGAGTTGAAAGACCTTGTCTTCATCAGCTCTCTTCCTCAATATAGCTCCATCAGTTGTATAGGGTCTGAGAATATCAATCTCATTCCATTTGGATTTTAAAACACCAAGGTGCTGAATAAAGGAGTTTGTACCTTGTTGAATTTCAAACAATTCTCTCTGCAGTTGAAACACCCTTGCAGCATTGTTAACACTTCCATAAAGCTCTTTTAGTGCTTCCCACAAGTCATATGCAGACTCATGATAGTTGAACACTTCTGCAATGCTTGGATCCATCGAGTTGAGAATCCATGCTCGAACTTGTTGATCCTTGCTCAATTCTTTTTCATAGTCCTCAGCATCAGCAACTGGAACCTTGTTCTCCTTAATGTAACTTGCCTTGGATCTTCCTCCAAGAGCGAGCTGTATGTTTCTCGACCAGTTCAAATAATTGAACTGATTGAGTCTGGTGGCCACAATGCTCTGATTCGAAACTGTATCAACATACCCAGTTATCACTGAAGATGGATCAACATGAACCATTTCAGAAGAAGAGCCTCGATTTTGAGGTGCCATGGTTAGCTAAGAGGATGAGGAAATGGGTGGTAAGAGCATAAGCAGGTCCTATGAGGATCACTGCTCTGATACCATGAAGAAATTCATGTTGAGAAAATTTGAACTCAAAAATGTATTAATGTAAAAACCTGCTGTACAAAGCTAGCAGCAAAAAATTTATATGCAGATGGGAGAGAGAACACTAACCACCCTCAACAACTAAAAAACTAAAGCATGGATCACCACAAATCGCAAAAGATTTTCTCTAACAACTATGCCACCAGAAGACATGAAAGAAATTAGAGAGGATGTTGAGTGCCATTTTAGCTGTTCCAACTGCCTCAACAGCAACAATATCTCAATACTTCTTCTGCACCAGCTCAACAAAACGTTGTTGAAACTGTGCATCAATAGAATCGAGCTCCGCTTTTGGATGATCATAGTGATTTTTGTCCAGTAGAGATAACTCAGCGCAAGGAACAATTGCTTGACATGCTAAAGCTCTTCCATATTTCCATGCTCGAGACAGCAGAGTTCTTTCTTGAATGACTAGAATCTGAGCTAATAGTGGTAAATGAGCTATATGCTACAACTGAAGAAGTAGGTTTCCACTTGGGCACAATCTTCATAACCAATTTATCAATCAACTCAGCCACGGCAGACACATCTTCAGTCGAAAGGCCAAGCTCCTGATCAACCATCTCCCCAGCAATCGAAACAGCAGTATCCGAATTCGGGTAGAAATCAAACTCAATAGTTTTCTTCTTCCCACGGCTACCAGCAACACTCAGTGTCAAAGCAATAGCTAGCTTTACTACTATCAGAATTCCTCTTTGCTCTTAATGTCAATACATTATTCTTTGTGAACCTCTGACACTCCATGATTGAAGAGCTAGATGATTTGGAGCTCACTCTGTCACTTGCGGTATCAATGTCCGTGGGAAAAGATCTAGGCTCCTTTGAATCATCAGCTACAAGGAATGGATCATTCAAGAGCTCTATTGAAGACAATCTCCTTAATGCAGGAACTAGACACTTGTCAATGAACTGCTTGACTTGAGGATCCTTGACTTTACTTAGCGCAGCCGGCATTACACTACAGATAACCTTCTTGTAAATCTGCGCCGGACTTTGACACTCACAAGTCACCATTTCGAGCAAGCACAACCCGAAAGAATTGATATCCACCAACTCATTATAATCCTTCTCCTACATCTCCGGCGTGCCAATCACTTCATGCCATAGTTCACGATTTCCATGTTGCTATCAATCATCTTGCTGGCTGCAAATAGCATTGGAGCATAAGAAGAAATCTGCTCTCGACTCCACCAAGATTTTGAGAATTCGGACACTTCCCTTTGCCCTATTCGTTTGAATTTCGCCAGCAACGTCCTCCAATGAGCAAGAGGACGGATAGAGGCCGAGGTGACTCGGCTTGGCATCGGCTTTGAGCGGCATAGAATCGGCGCAAAAATCCCTGGTATCAGCGACAAGCGCCTTGGAATTGACGACGAGCGCCTTAGAATTGGTGACCAGCGCCTTAGAATTTGTGATAAGCGCCTTGGTGTTGGCGCCGAACGCTATAGTTGGGTGACTCTGTTAGGGTTTGGGAGAGAATTGGAGAGTTGGGACATGAGAGGAAGGCGCATAGTCATCTCTCCCGTTAGGGTTTTTCTTTTTCTCGTTTAGTTGTTACGCTGTTCATTTACCTGATGGGTCATTTCACCTAACTTTTGTTTCTCCACTACCATAACTTCTTATTTCTTGTAGATAGTAGATTATATCAAACTATGTTGTTTATGTTCTAATGGAACTGGATTCAACTAACGCAATAGATAGCTTATGAGAATATTTTGCAGACTTTATTTTCATGTTGATGGATCAATAGTCACATAAATTGTTGTTAAAGCACTTCCACGTTATTAGATGAGACAATAATCAATAGTTATTGGATTGGGGTTTTGAATAAGACAACCCAATCATTTTCTTTTTTTCATATTGATAATTGATAAGATTTGCATTTGACGGGATGTGTTTTTAGTTATCGGTCAGTGAGTACCCGAGTCGAAAATTATTTTCTAACATTTTCAAACTCTAGAAGATTAGTTTAACACCAGACAGAAAAAAGAAAAAGGTTTAACATGGTTTATACACTACACTAAAAACTGTTGATTGCAGTAGCAAAAAGTGTTCGGTACATGAAACAGTTGCCGAAGAGAATGAAAAGGATGTGTTCAGTGAAGTTTGTGCACTCTAACGTTCAAACACAAAAATACCAATCTCATGTGAATTTTGAACACTATAACGTGCAAACACAACGCCTCAGGATACATTCGATCTTCCACAATCTTTCTTTCATTAGTGAGTGCATATACAAAGTCTCAAGATACATTCCATTTTCCACAATCTTTCATTAGCAAGTAAGATGCCGGGAAAGGTAGCAGAGCGGAACAACGATGTAGATTGGGTCAAAGTAAGCTTGTAAATACAGAATAACACAACTTTGTATTAGGTCATGCGCAATCAATCGGAAAAAAATTTCCCAGTTACAGGACTAAAACTGAGGAGGAAAAACCCATTCATACTTTTACCACCCTGTCAAATATTGTAAACTAAAGATTCATCGAAAGTCAAGAAAGTATGAGCAGTCACTCCCACTTTACATCCAAAAAAAAAAAACTCGTTGGAATCAGCACTTAACTTCCTTCCCTCCAACAGTTGATCCGCAAAAGGGGTATAAAAGCAGGAATCTCAAGTACTATCCATAGAAATATCACTAGCATTTGGATTTGGAGGATTGACATTGAAAGGGCTTCCTGAGATATTACTTTGAGTCTGGCCAGCTCCAAATGTAAACTCCTGCGGAGGGATATCTAAGGTGGGTCTAGCAAAAATGGAGGGAGCGCCCACATTGTTGAATGCAGGGATAGGAACTCCATTATTAGCTTTGGGGAAACCAAAGCCAAATGAAGGTGCAGCTACCGGAGGGAAGGCCAACGTTTGGTTGGTGGTGTCAATTGACCCAAAGATCTTCTCCTCATACTCCTGCAGTTGCTGGGAAACAGCTACATCCAGAAACACAAATGAAAGTAAGCAGTGATTGTTCTAACATATGCATCATGCTCTAAGAAAATAGGCTCTTGGCTTGAGCATTAGGAGGCCTTTGAATTTTCAAACACTGCGAGGGAGGGAAGAGAAATAGGCTGCTGTTGTTTATGTTAAGATGTGACAAGGATTTTTATCTTAAATTTGCCAACCAAAAAGACAAAATGAACAAAAGGTGTCTTGTATAATGAAGATACTGAGATGCTGAACATGCAGATATCCCATCTAGATGGAACATGTAGAAACAAGATGCATTTCCAATTTCCATTTCCAATTTCCACATCCAATCCAATCAAATCACGGACAGCAATATCAGTATTTATCTTTCTCAATACACTCAAGATAGTTTCAAAAATATGATTGGCTTAGCGTATTCATAATTTCCCACTCGTATACTATTGTTGTTCCAATAAAATTATCATTCAATTGAATGCCCCATGAAAAGGTTGGAATATATTTTCCATAAAAGCTGTGCATACCTTCAGTTAATTCAACAGCTGGTCTTCGTTCTTTGACCCACTGATAAGCCTGTGCTAGTCTCCATCCTCTAGATTTCATCAAATAAGCTATTACAATGGCTGGGGACCTGTCAGAAAGAACCATATTAGATATCAGAAAACAAACAAGAAAAATCTTCTATGACAGGAAGAACTCTTCAGGTGTGTACACTGATAAAATAGTAAATAGATAAATAATTTCAGAAATTCACCTATTTTTTCCTGACATGCAGTGCACTAAAACTCGAGCTTTATCCCTTTCACATTTCTCTGCAAGACAAAGCACAATTTTTTCAAGTACTGCACTGTAAAGCTGAACTCCTAATTAGTCTAACACCATACAAGCTTGAATGTAATTCTAAAGTCCAACAAAAAGAATATTTACTAGTGAGAATTGAAAAACTATTTGTTTTTGTTTACTGTATTTAATTGCTGCAATCCATTTCATGTTTGTGCAACAAAAAAAAATAATCAATTAATGTACATCATCGACTGAGTATATGTTCTTCTCAACTACTGCTCTGTCAATATTCAAAAAAGTGTCTTTCAACAAATTATCAGAAGGTAAGGAGTTTATCAAATAGTCACATTATGCCAATTCTCTTCCTGCACAGGTTATGAAAAGGAAGGGAAGCTGTAACAGCTGATAAGTAACCTCAAAGGTGTTGCATTGCAAAAAAGATGAGCCCAGCCGATCAAAACAGAATGTGACTGGAATTAATATAGTTGATCAAATAAAATTAGAAATCAGATAAGGTGTTAATCAGGTTTACCGCACATATCTTTTCATAACAGCAACAGTGTAAGGATTAAATCTGAGCGTATTTTAATAAAAAATCAATGAAACTCGGTACTTAAATCAGGGAAAAGGGATTTAAATGCTTTGAAGTATACATGTCAGTAACGAAGGTGAAGATTGGTCCCCACTACTTAATGACACTTATGCAAAAGAGCCCCAAATCCTTCAACTGAAGGATATTGGCTGTCAATTACCTTGACTGAAGTATCTTGGACATATAGTTCAAATTTATGATCAGTACTGTTGAAATATGCTTATGAGTGAAAGAATACTAAATTAATAACCAGCATAAAACCATAGCAAGTACTAGAATACTTTTAAGTCTTCAACCAAAATCCATTGTGCAAAGAATATGTCTAGCTTATATGAATCCATCGTGCAAAGAAATCGTCTTCTCGAACAAGAAATAAAAATGCAGAGAATACACACCTAAAAATTGATTTGCATCCTCAAACTGCAAAGTTTTGTCATCTTCAAGGTAATGGTAGGTGAAAGAGTTCTTGTAGAGATTTTGACAAGTAGGCACCGTCTGCAAAAGGAGAAAGACTGGAACGTCAGACCTTCAATAATTGGACACTATATCAAACCAATAAATAGAAAGGGAAGTTCCCACATAGACATCACATGGTAGTTCAAAAAATATATCGTTTAGGTCCATTCTACTAATAGCCCCAAATACACCTTCGTCTTTTCACACTTGTAAGTGCTTACATATCCTTAAGCATTGAAATACCTGCTGAGTGAAGCATCTTTCACCGGAAAGAAAAGAAAAAAACTTAACATACATGATCACCTTTACCCTTCTCTTCATCATGATAGTAACTATTGAATTCACTGCTGTTTTCACATACAAATCCTCATCCTACAACTTCTCTTAATAGTTCCGATCAAAACAGATATAATGTGCATTAAACAGGCATCAATCCAAACACAACAAAAACCGAAAAATGGATATGAAAAAAAAAAAAAAAAAAAAACCCGAAAAACTCCTTACATTGAGGACACGAGAGATGCCCTGAGTCTTGAGAAGCTCGGAGCGAGAGGCGTTGTCGTAGCTGCCCAGATAGAGAAACTCCGGCACAATCACCGACGGAAAGGCGCTAACTTGGATCGCAGTTTTCTCGGAAACCGCCGGAACACGGTGGCCGCAGATCCCGCAGACCTCTCCCTCCTCGAATTTGTGATAGTGCCCACAAACCCCACACGGATTCTCTCTCTCCCTCTTCCTCATAATTAGGGCAAAACCACCACCGACCCAGATGAGAAACACGCCTCTGAATCAAAAACCAACAGAGACCCAGATCAATTGACACGAAATCAAAAGCGGGTCTGGAAAGTCGAAGTTGGGTAATTGAGATTGTGAAGAAGCCCTAAAAGTTTGAGAGAGAAAAAGAAGAGAGATGGAGGCGTTTCAAGGAAGGCTCTTTGCTTTTGGGGGTTTGGGTGTTGTGAGATTTGTATAAAGGCTTCGGCTTTGGTTTTGGGGATTAAGAAGATGAAGAAAACTAAGGACGGTGGCGAGCGACAGAAGGTAAAATAGCCACGAGAGAGAGAGATCAAAACGCAGCGCGTGCGTTTTTCTCATTTTATATATTTCTAGAGAGAGAGAGAGAGATTGCACTTGAGGAGTTGAGGGCCGTGTGATATATAGAGAGAGAGTGTTTAGTTATGTACGGTGGGTGATCATCATCAATCCCAACTAGGGTGGGCCATGAATTAGGGTCTAGCCCTATCCATTAGTACCAATCATGGTGGTGTTCAGGACCATCGTCTTGCCATGTTGCCTAGTTGGTTTGGGCAATGGTACGGTGCCATGTGGATTCAAAGGCTTCATGGGCAAATTCTAGTTTATTCACTTTCTTATTTGGTTTGATCTTGAATTGGGATCAAATGATGAACATTGACTAGGACATTTTATCCTCACTAGTTAAACTCAATGCATAAGATAATCAATGGTTAACAAAAATGGAGAAGTGATCTATGTGATGGTTAAGTGGCAATAACACCACTTTTGTATCTCGTATTTTAGTGATGAACTATTTTAGACGTACATAATCAACACAAATTAGAAAAAAACGATCACTACATACATTGCATCTCTTAATGGTTCATCAACTTTAACTTTGTCATGCTCCTTTTCCCTTTCTCCATATTCAATGAACCACTTTCACTCTCTTGATATTAGTGATCCAACTTCCAAGTACTACAAATGCATTGCACTTCACCTTCAAAGGTCTTCTAGTGATCTTGTCAATTTAAAGCTTGTCTCTCTTTATTGGGCTAATGCCCAAAGTGGTGAAAACCCACACTCCCAATAAGGCCCAAAACCATCCTCACTATACCAAAGAGGAAGCTGAAGCACTCGAAATCAAAAACCTTGGCTTTCTTGGGTTTATCACAGTATAGGACTAAAGGCTCTGCCTTTTGAAGTCATGAGAGCCCTGAAAGCTATGGCAGCTTGTTCTGGTTGGCGCAAGCTCTTCACACGTCGCATTTCATCTTCTTCTTTCGACCCACCTCCACTTGTTCACTCTCGCAGAGTCGTCGTTACCGGTATTAATTCTCAGCCCCCTCTCTTTCTTTCTCTGTTTGATTCTGAGTTTGATTGTGTTCATGAGGTTAATGGTGGATTTGGGCTTGCAGGATTGGGCCTGGTGACGCCATTGGGGTGTGGGGTGGAGACTACATGGAAGAGACTCGTAGACGGTGCCTGTGGCGTTAGGGGATTGGCACTTGAAGATCTTAAGATGAATGGGTTTGATGCAGAGACTCAAGCTCACTCTTTTGACCAGCTCACTTCCAAAGTCGCCGCAATTGTGCCCACCGGAACCTATTCAGGTGAATTTAATGAAGACTTGTGGCTCAATTCTAAGGTAATCAATGTAATATGGACCTTTCTGGTGGTTAAGTATACTGTTTAGCAATGTTGTTACTGAAATGTGTGTGTGTGAATGATTTGTGGCAGGAGCATCGTTCGATTGCGAGGTTTATAGGGTATGCATTGTGTGCTGCTGATGAGGCACTAAGAGATGCTAATTGGATGCCTACTGAGGCTGAACACAAAGAAAGAACGGTAATTTCGGAAAAGATTATGACTGTGAAAGTGTTTTTATGAGGGTAGTTATGTTTTGGTGATGTGTATTAACTTGAAGAATGGCAGGGTGTCTCAGTTGGTGGGGGAACTGGAAGCATAAGTGACATATTGGATGCTGCACAGTTGATTTGTGAGAAGGTTGGTTTTTTTTTATTACACTGTGATGATGGTATTTAATCATTGTCATCATTTTTTAGTTAGAAGAATCTTGATGTACAAGTTACGGCCTAAAGATGTTTGACTTGATTTGGCTGTTTCTGTCTTTCTATCCAGCGTCTACGTCGGCTTAGTCCTTTTTTCATCCCACGGATATTGATCAACATGGCAGCTGGTCATGTCAGCATGAAATATGGATTCCAGGTGCGTGAACAACTTTAAAAACTGAAGTGCATTTTACAGTATACGATAATGGGCCTTTTATGGACAAGGGGCTAGGCATGCAACTATGGTGCCTTGACCTCACAGGCCATTGAACTGGAAACATTAGCTTGCAGAGTTTAGTAGCCAAAACACTTCAATTCTAGTGAAGTTACAAAAAATTCAAAGTTACCAACAATTAGACTGAGATGTAGGTCATTAGTTTGGAGTTAGAAGAGTGCCAAGAACAAGAACATAGTGCATCTCATTGTTCTTATTAAGCCATGAATCTTATATTTCTCTATTTCAATTGTTCAAACCAAAGATGTCCCTAGTTAGAATGCTTACGCTGTTGCTTTTCGATAATAAAAGAAATCCTTGCAAGTAATCTGGTATTGATTCTGATCATAGGGACCAAACCATGCTGCAGTAACAGCGTGTGCCACTGGTGCACATTCTCTGGGTGATGCCACAAGGATGATTCAGTTTGGAGATTCAGATGTTATGGTGGCTGGAGGCACAGAGTCTAGTATTGATGCTTTATCAATTGCAGGATTTTGCAGGTATGGTGTAGGTAATAAGTTAATAATACTATAGGCCTTTATCTGAGGGCGCCATGTGCTGCAGTCCTTGTTTTCTTTTCAATATCTTTTGGAAGTTGCTGGCTAGTTTTTTTAATGGGCAAGTATAAACCTAATTGATGCATCTTTCAGTTCTCCCTTCACCTTCATCCAACTTTTTAAGATTTTGTGCATTGCTCTTTTTATTTTCTTGTCTAATTTCTTTTTTCCTTTCTCAATTTACAGGTCAAGGGCTTTGTCTACAAAGTACAATTCCTCCCCAGAAGAAGCATCACGACCTTTTGACTGTGGTCGTGATGGGTTTGTGTAAGTACATATTCTTAAAAGGTTTGTTCCATAAATTGCATATTACCTTTTGCTTTTTCTGATGCTTCCTGTTATCTAAACCTTTACTTTGAACCCAGGATAGGTGAAGGTTCCGGTATCTTGGTGTTGGAGGTAGTTGTGACTTTTATTTCTTAAAAAGACACTTCTCTCTAAATTCTTTCTCTCCAGGTCTTAGTTGGTGTAATTTTTATTGTTTTGTGATGGGTTTAATATTTTCCAATGAAGGAACTTGAGCATGCAAAGAATCGAGGTGCAAAAATCTATGCAGAAGTTCGTGGTTATGGGATGTCAGGTTGTTTATCTTATTCATAATCATCACGAGTTACAACTATATATATATACAGAAATGCTCTGGTAATTTCATAATATATTAGTTTTGAAATTAGATACTCTGTACAGGTGATGCATATCACATTACTCAACCTCATACTGATGGAAGAGGTGCCATTCTAGCCATGACTAGTGCGTTGAGACAGGTAATTACATGATGGAATGCATGCTTATTCTTCAAAACAAATTTCTCATATCAGTGGAACTTGGTATATTCTTGGAAAGGGACAAACTGCACTTGGGTCTTGAAATTATGTTTCAAACTTGGTATGTTTCTTCAGTGGTACCACATATATCTTGGGCAGATTAGGCAGCCAGTTGTGTGAGAAGGGATGAAGAATCATGATGTGTGTCCTTGCGTGATAATTTTGACTCGCGTTAGAAATTGAGTAGGGATATCATAGATTGCAGTGAATTTTTAAAATTTGATACCTACAGAAAGTATAGTAGTGTGATCCTTAGTAGGCTTCCCAACAAACTCTTCCCTCAATAGTTTTCTGAGATCATCATGCATATCAAGATAATGGTGGTTTCTAGTAATGCAACTTCCTTTCACTTGCAGTCTGGGCTTCATCCTCACCAAGTGGATTATGTAAATGCCCATGCTACCTCGACACCTTTGGGTAAATCATTTCAAACTTTACAAATTCTACAATTTAACATTTTCAGATGGTTTCTTTAGAATGTTAGTATGTGCTGAAACTAGTATAGCTGTGGCTAATACTGATATTTCTGTGATTATTCAGGTGATTCAATAGAAGCCAATGCTATCAGAAACGTTTTCTCTGAACATGCAACATCAGGTTCTCTAGCTCTGTCCTCCACAAAGGTAAACATGAAGTCTAGACATGATAACTTATAGAACATATGTCAGTTGCATATTATTGTCAAATGCATTTCTTAGTCATGATATGAGATTAACGCTTATTTTTTTTCTTACTTTTCTTTTCTGTGTGTTTGTCAGGATATATCTTGTAAATTTTCTTTTGGTAATTTTTTCATATTAGTCATTGGATAATACATGTATTTTCTTATAGTTTCTAGCTTCAAAGTACAGTTTAGATTTCATGTATTCACTGAAAGTCTTCTGTGCGAGTATTACATTTGCAAAGAAGAGATAGTTGCTGTTCCTAATATAGGATTGGCAGCAGCAGAATTTCCACTTCTAGATAAAGTTCTTCAATTTTGTTATTCATAGTGCCTTGCGAGCAGAGATCATACAGTATCTAAGACTCTAAGTAGTATTTTGTTCTTTTTTGTTTGTTATTAACTTTCAGGGAGCTGTTGGTCATCTCCTTGGTGCAGCTGGGGCTGTTGAAGCAATATTTTCTATATTGGCCATACACCATGTAAGTTACTGTTTTGATGACTTACATGAAATAACCGACTGATATAGCTTCTTTGTAAATTTATGAGAAGTTCATATACTAGCATTACCCTTTAGAGCTTGTATTCTGAATCAAGAAGATTCACTCGGATAATAATAAATAACTAATAGTTTGTGGACTTGTATTTTGACATATAATAGGAATCATTAGTGATCTGCTACTGAATTTTTGCACTAATGGCCTTTCCTTTTGATTTAATACTTTCTTTGTTTTATTGCAGGGAGTTGCACCATTAACACTTAATCTGTCAAAACCAGACCCACTATTTAAAGATGCTTTCATGCCTTTGACAGCTTCAAAGGAAATGAATATAAGAGCAGCTTTGTCCAACTCTTTTGGCTTTGGGGGAACAAATGCATCCCTGCTGTTTACGTCTCCTCCCTGACAATGTAGCTGGTTGAATCTTCTCTTCAAAATTTTGTACCATGAATATAATCCCCAAATGCAGATGGAGTTCATGGAATGCTCCGGAGTCACAGTTGTAATGCAGTATGGGTAACAATCCTTTTAATGAAATTCGGATAGGATGAGGTAGGTGGGCTTGAGCCGAATCAGTGTCAAGCTTGGGTAGCTGCCATCATCGTTAGCTGGATATGGAGATCAGGGGATCAGATAGCGTTTCTTGGTAGCCAAATCCTCATAGTTTTCAGGTTACTTAGACGTTCAGTAGAAGGCTACCACCTATATGTTTTGTTGGACAGAAAAAAAGAAAAAAAGTTGAAAGGAATATTATTGTACTGAACTCTACTGATAATGCAATTTTGTCTGACAAGCTTTTTCTTAGACGCTTTGTTATAGCTTTTGCTGATGATCGAAAGCATCTCTTTTTAGCTCAATATAAATTTTTTGAATCTTTTCAACTATTGTTCCGGGCAAGAAATATGAAAGTTGGAAACAAATGGTTGTATTCATTTCATGAAGTACAAAATAGAGTTTGTGTCTAACTCTGAACATCTTCCAATTTCCAAAGACGTGAATTCTAAATCTTGCATCTGCTATGCTACCTACAGTTCATTCACTGCCCAATTGCTCACATCTCTATTTTCTTCTCTATCACTATACATATTAAGCTAAGACAGCACCAAAATAGCCCCAAAATATCTTAAAAGCTAAGTGTGCATGGATTTGAAACCTTCTGTAAGAGGGACCACTTTTGCCGACACCTTAGACTGCAACCTTGATACGGCTTGACGAATATCCTGCAGTAGGCGGGAGCCATTTATTCAGTAATTTGAGAAACAAAGTAATATAGCATATGGTTGCTACCAATAGTCTCAAGTCTATCATATAGATGAGAAAAGAAAATATCCCGAAGTTCATAAGCTCCCCATTATTCAGATATACACAAAAAGATACCATTCAGATATGTGATTACCTCTAAATGATAGCGGGAGGAGAAATGGGTTAACAAAATAGCCTTATTTCTAATCCACTGAGCATTTTCAATGATCTGCATTTGAGACAGACTGAATTTAGTGTCCTAAAATATGTGATATAAGAAGCAGTATACTCATAGTCAAACATCCAATCAACATGCAGTATTCAGAAGGAAACGTAAAACCAAATAGTTCACATGCCTCATTTATATGAGTATGACCATGTTGTCGTGCATCCTCAATAGTGAATCCTTCATCCAGAAAAGTTGCCTGTCAAAGATCATCACCCATCAGAACTGATGTATTTTTGTTTCATCAAATTATGAGACTTAATGCATGTGAATGAATCTGTGAATTAATACAATAAAGAGCATTACAACATTGTGAACATATATGTGGATGTGAAAACAACACTGCAATGTCTAGCATCATCTTCTAGGATGGTTCAGATATCCTTCCTGTTTCCAGTCTTCAAATCCAACAGAATCAGTCATAAAGGATAAAATGTCATCATACCTCAGTTATAAGAATCTTTGCCCTCAGGGCATCAGCATTACGTGGATCCAGCATATACTCTGATGTTGTATCCCCTGTGAAGGCCACCTCTGGTGACAATATAGTGTCTGTAATCTGGAAAGGAGAGTTCAAGATTAATACAACACTAGTAAGTTCAGTTCATTAAAGACAAATGCAATAGGAAGGTATCACAAACCTCAGTACCAGACTTCTTTAATTTCTCAATCTGTTTCCCTTTCAGATGCATGTACTGCTTCTTCAGCTTCTTTCTAACTGAGTATATAACATAACCCTGAAAAATAAATATAGAAAACGCAACCAACATTATACATAGTTTTGAGCTTTTCTAGGTAACTTGCTAAAATAAATGCAACACCATATGTTAACAAGCAACAACAATATGTGAAACAGTCAACAGTAGTAAAAACTCTATAATCCTGACTTATATGTGTCAGGGACTCTGGGGAAAGCCTCCCAGGACTTGGTGTACGAGTAAAATGCACTTCAGCCAAAGAAACCAAAGAACCTTTAAATTTAAAAGCCATTTACAAAAATTTACAATCCATTACAAACCTCTGGAAAATATAGTTAATTCTCTCTCAAATTCGGACAGTATAGCAGACTAGTCATAACCTATAACTTGTTTCTTATCTTTGGTTCGGAAATGGAGCTTCTGCAGATGTGTTTACTGAGATTTATTTTGAGCTACTCTTTCGCTAATACTGCAAATATTCAAGTAAATTGTCAAAATAAACGATAATATAGTGAAACACACCTGACTGGGTATGGCATGATGAGTCCTGAATGGCCGCACCACAAGGTTATTCCGCAATTCATATGTTTCATCTGAAACCCAAAAGATTTATCATTCCGATATAAAACAGATAATAACTAATCCCATTACAACCAGTGCTACATACCCACATCCAATGCAACCAACTCAAGATCCAGCTCCACATGTCCCATACTCCTGTGAATGTCCATCAGCTTCTCCACATCCTCTTTAATACAAGGAGGCACAAACACAGTCGGCGGCTTTAAGTTGTACAAACCACGGCTGGCTACATACATCGGCAACCCACCCTGACACAACACATCACATTTTAATCACACACACACACACTAGCATTCCAACTTCTAACTCAACTAAATAGCTCAAATGGTGGATACACCAATTCGAGATCAAGCTACACATCCCACATTCAATTAAAATTAACACAATCCAACTCGACTACACCAACCTAAACTACACATTGCACATTGAATTAAAACCCAGTTCAAGATTAACAATAAATGAAGCAAATTTAACTTTGGCCACTCAAAAACCAAAAGCAAAAACAGTTAAACTCACAATGTGGTCAAGATGGGCATGAGTGATGAACACAAAATTCTGATGAATGGCTCTGGGGGGACACCTTCCGATATCGAAAGCACACTTAAACTCAGGGATGATAATGCAAGTCTCGTGACCCCCAACAGAGACCCCTTCAATGGAATAGCCCTCCAAGTCCACACCCTTCCGGAGAACCTGGTTCCGGGCCGCCCGGTACTCGTCGTCCTCAATGGCCCGACCCACTGCAGACAGATAAGGCGACGAGGCTTTGACGGAGTTGAGGGGATTGGAGAGGCTTGGGAGTGAGGCTCTCTGAGGTTTTGGGGTTTGGGGAAATGGGAAAATTAGAGGGGCTTTAGAGGGTGAAATGGTCAGAGAGATTTGCATTTTGGGGTTGTGGGTTTGGAACCCAGAAGAGAGATGAGGGTTTTAGGGAGGTTTTTGGGTCTGGAAATTCTGATGGGTCTCTGTGTCAACTTATCTGATCTGGGTTCAACTTGGAAGAAAGGTTAAACGGTGCGTTTAAGATGGTTGTGTCACTTGTGTTTGGCAAAGGTGTACAAAACGCAGCGTTTTGATAGATTTTAGGATTGTGGAGAACCAAATGATGAACTCTACCTTCACAGATGAAGACACTATTTTATTATAGACAGAGTATACTTTGCAACATTACATTTTCGGGTTTTCCCCGAGATTACATTTGAGGGAGTTAAAGCCTTTGACAACAAGTGGCTTTTAAGCTACAACATGTACAGTGGTGGAGTCGTGATGTTCGAGAAGTTCCGAGACAGTTTCTCAGTATTCAAGGATTGTTCTTGCACTCTGGAACTTTACATGCTGAACGTTGAGAGCAGTGTTGTACAAAGCAGGGAAGCTGATGCTTTGCCTCCTCATGGAGTTATGTCGCATGCGTGTATTTGGACAAACTTGGTAGGAGCCAATTGAGATTGTGTAGATCTGATGGTTCGTAAGTCACGTCGCTGCAAACCATAATTCTTGAATCTGAGCAGAGGAGTTCGCCGTTTTGAATGGTGAAGCCGTGAACGATTGGTAGAGGAATTCCCTTACCAAGGTGTTTGTTCACATATGGCACAAAAACAGTCTGAATGCCTGTCCACACCACCGGCTGCAGTAAGAGATGACGAGCAAGTATTAACAGTTAAGGTCCACATCACGGCCTGAAGAGGAAAAATGTGCAGTGACTAAATTTGACTCGAGTAAAGTTTGTAGATGTATTATACCTGAATTAGATACATGCGAAGATTGCCAATATTACTCCACTTCAATGACATAGAAAAGTCGTCTACTTTCATGTTACCAGCAAGGTTATTGCCTGAGATTTTAACTGAACTTGATCCACGAATGACCTTAAGAAGTATCAAATACTTATTACAGTTTGTTGTAAGAGGTCAAACATGTATATTTGAATACATTAAACAAACAACGAAAAGTACCATATGGAAAAACTCACATGGTAAAGAAACAAAAATGTAACATGCATAGAAAAGGTTATGAATCAGATTATCATATAACATGATCAAATAATTTCCCATTGATAAACTTACCAATGAGATGCATGCAACTGGTATTACACCGTCTTCATCCAATACATCAATGATCAAGTCAGCATAGATGATAGCACCAATATCATGCTCTGAGATCTTTATGATCGGTGGAGAAGATAAAGAAATATTCAAGTTCATATCCTGGTTTGGGTATTTCTTGTATAGTTGAGGAATAATGAATCTGTATCCAGCAGTGTTCAAAAAAGACTGATCTGGTATCTTGTCCACAATCCATTGCATAAACTCTGCCTGTCCAAAGATAGAGATTGCCACTCTTAAGACATCTGCATACTAGTTTAGCATAAAAACAAATTTTCAAAGTACTTCAAGCATATTTGCAAACTTACATCAAAGTATGTGGCTGCTACAGAGTTAAACACAGCCTCATCCAATGCTATTCCAAGCATTTTAGATGGATCCGAGCATGCAACTAATGCTTTTGTATCCTTGTTAAGGTACTCAGACACTGAAGGCTTTCTACGTGCAGTAAATAAACCATTAATCTCAAATCCTATGGAAGAATTACTCAAAACTGGGTCATTTACGAAAGTTGCATTCAAATAAGTATCATCATCCAATGGGATTTCCTTTGGAAGAGCTTGGAGAAGTGTATCCAGCTTTACAATCCCATCTTTAAGTTTTTTCGTGATAGCATTTTCCACTGCAGATCCAATTTGTTCTTCAAATGCATTGATCATCCTAAGCAATTAATGACAAGGAAAAATATCATTCACGAAAGGAAAATCAAAAAACTGATAAGGACCTTGAAGTAAAAGATGCATAATCCATGCACAAAGGAACCGAAATCAAAAACTATAAAAACTTGAGATAATGCCATCTTGTGAAAGTGAAACAGACCAGTAACTGATATGATAAAGAGAAATAGGTGCCATCATTATATGGGAAGTGAAATCCACACTCCCCAAATTGAAATACACACTCCCTCTTTCCATTTTTAGTCATCATTCTAAAAAACAATACAAAATTTGAGTCACTAAGGACAAAATTTAAGTTACCACAAATGGGAAGTGGGGGTGTGGATTTCAATTTGGGGAGTGTGGATGTCACTTCCCCATTATAGGTGATTAACAAAAAGTAGAACAATGAGAATCAAAAGCCTAGAATTTAGACAAATTTGTAACCATGAATACAGGTAAATGGCACAAACCAGATGCACTGCTAACCTTACTAGTATAAAGTTGTTGATGCAGGGACAGAAAGGGAAGAACAACTAAAACAATTATAAAAAGTTCCCCACAACTAACAAGATAAAATTGCATACCCTTGATAAAACCAAGAGGCTCCTCCATCCAATTTTATGGAGATCTCCTGAACATAACAGCCACAATCCTTTAGGGAAAGCTTCAGAGTTCCTTCTTGGATCTCCAAGCCTAATGTAAGTCCAACTTCCACGCCCTCAACCTTACCCATAATGAAAACTTATCAATCTTTGTTAAAAGGACATAAAAGTGAGCAATACAGAGGACACAAAAACTTTAGTAGTCCAGAAATCTCATGTACTTTTCAATTTCTAAAGAGGAACAGAAAATCTTTGACATGTTCAGGAAAAGGGAGGATATTGCACGCCATAAGGCCGGTAATCATTTCCTTAAAAATCAGTGCCTATTCCTAAGTTTCTAACAAGCTCAATTAACAAGAAACTAAACCATTCCTATATAATTTTGAATGCAGATGATGATAACCACATCAAAATCACTCCCTGAATGTTTCAGATGAAGCAGAACTCCACTAACTCATACACACAACAAACACAAATTCCTTTCAAAGTCAATAACATCTAAGAAGCAAATGAATCATACAAACAAGCTAACCACTAACAACACAAACTCTTGAACCACACTATTAATCGATAATCTAACATCAACAAGCTACACATCAACAGTAACACCAATTTCTCCTCCAACATCACAATAACACTACTAACTTAGCTCACAAGCATCACAAAAACCAAAACTCCATCATACCTGAACAGACGCACTGCCTTCATCCTCCACCTCAATCGGCGCAACCCAAGTAGTATACGAATAATACCAATTCATGCTCAAATTACAAGTCGTCTTGGAAGCAATAATAGCAATCCCATCATCACCGAGCTTAACATAAGACGAACCCACATCGATTCCATAGATTGTGATATTCGAAACCACCATTTCAACACTACCCAGAAACGGAAACCTCACTGATTTCTCAATTCTGGGAATCTGGAGTGGAATTATTGAAGAAACAGCTTCGGTTACAAGCAATTCCTTCAGAAAGTCAAGACCCTTTTGGGATATGACTATGGAGGTAAAGGCTTCATCTTTGGCTTCTACTTGGAATTGGGTCTGCGTTGGAATCAAGAACGAAGTGAGAAGAAGCAAGAGCATTATTGGCGGTGCCATTGAAATTTGGTTTCTGGGAAGAACAAAAAAAAATGGTTTTTTGGCACAGGAAAAAAAATTAAAGCTGAAAGCTTTAACTTCAAAGGAAACTCTTTGTCAGTGAAATGACGAGAACGCCCCCGAATATATTTATACATTATATTGGTCTTGGTTGAAATTAAAAATTGGATCTTTTTGTGGGGGAGAAGAAGAAAAGTAGAGATGGCCTTGCAGGCTGGTTCTGGGGTTTCGACCTCTCAGGTTCTCGTTCTTGTTGGAGCAGGTCAGGTTTTTACTTGAAAATTTAATATACCCTAAACCCTATTATTCTTGGTTGCTTTGTGCTTTCACTGTTGTGATTATCAGCGTTGATCACTTTGTTTTGGATTTTGATGTGAATTCTGGAAGTTTCAATGAATTGAGAAACTGGGTTACTTGGAATATGAATATGGTTCAAGTTTGATTTGAGTTATTTCTAGTTGTTGATTATGCATAAGGCTAAGTTCAGTTTTGTCCTCTGAATGAGAGTTTCACTATGAATTGAAGCAAAGCTGTTTTACAATTTTCTTTGTAATTATCAGCAATTTTTTAGAAAATGATAATCTATAAGCAGGTATTTTGAGTACCTGTGATTTTCCATTACTGTTGTCGTTTAACATAGTTTGTACCCTTTTGCAACTTAGGCCTGACAAGTTCGATCATTTTGAGGAGTGGAAAGTTGTCTGATCTTCTTGCACAGCTTCAGGAGTTATGTAAGGGTGTAAATGAAGTTGATATCTTGCCGGAGAAATTTGATAGTTCAATTCTCAGAGCTCAGGTATTGCCAGTTATCCTTGATTAGATTCAGAGTAGTATTCTATGGCTCCATAAGTATTGGCATCTACTTCAAGTCTTCAACTAAGAATATTATAAGAAAAACCAATGAGCTGTTTCTGGATTTTTGAACTCTTTAGGAGGCGCATGTAAGTATGTAGTTATATTACCAATCTTATAAGTATCTTGCTTCTTTTTTGAACGGTTTAATCACTAACTCTAGTTTCATCATGCTCGTAGATCATAGATATGTCATAATGATCATACATTTCATCTTTCCAGGGTGTTTATAACTGATACTAATATGTGTTTTTACCCTCAGATTCAACAGTTGTCGGAAGAAATCAGGGAGCTAACCTTATCTGGCCCTGTTACCATCTACAATGGGAATTCTGACTCTGGTGGTATACACATAAATCCCTTGCATATTCTTTATTAAAAAAATACTTGATTTAATAAAGAATACTTGATTCTGTCACAGTCTATCTGCTTCCTTTTCACTTTTTTGAACATTTGAGTAATTATAATATTATTCTTCTAATTATTTCTCTTGTTAGCCTAGTTATAGCCACCTTCTGTAGACATTGTGAAACTCTTAAATTCTAGTTATTCCACCCCAGTTAACCCAGTTATAGCAGCTATCTCTGTTACATCATTCAAGATGATTTAATCTTAGCTGTGGGCGTTTTTTTTATACATCTCCTTTTCATAGTTCATATATTCTTTATATGGAGAAATTGTTCAATAGTCTTCGGTTTCTGATCAATAAAGAATGCAGCTGTGTTTCCTTGCAATAACCATCAAATGGAAGATATCATAAGTAAATAACTGAATTGTGAATTAGACATTCTGAAACCATATGTTCTGACTTCTTCACATTCTTGTGTTTACTTACATACTAATTTACTATCACAAGAAAAGAAAAAATACAGACTGTCAAGTACAAGGTGAGAATGGGATGGTTTGTGAGGAAGGCCTTACGAACCAGTTTGGTTTATTTTATATATGGAGTAGAATATATAAGAATTAATCTTCAAATTATCCTCTGGGTGTATGTTACTCATTTATATTACTACCATACGTGTACTTCATTTCATTTCATATGTATCTTCTTTGGTCTCACCAGGAGTCGATGCATAATATGTGGGCAGGTTTTATTTAGATTATGTGCTCACATGTTTCATTCTCAACAGGGAGTTACGCCTCGTACTTAATTCCAGCTGCTGCACTTGGTGCTATGGGATATTGCTACATGAAGTGGAAGGTTAGACCTACTTATGACTTCTTTCAGATGATTTGTGGTCGCAATCAGAAACACATATACTTGTAAGGATTTGTAATTTTGCTTTATGATTTACGTTTATGTTTGCTGTATTGTGCAGGGATGGTCATTTTCTGATGTAATGTATGTAACAAGGCATAATATGGCAAATGCTGTTGCAACTGTGTCAAAACAATTGGAGACTGTGCATGAAACATTGGCTGTAAGTCACTTTTGTTAGCCACCTTGTGGTTGTTCCCGAGATGGTTATCTTTGGAATGTGTCTGGACTCTGGAGCATACTAGTATCTTAAATATCGTTCTTTTGCAGATAACAAGAAGACATCTGACCAAAAAGCTGGAAGAGTTGGATTGGAAGGTGGAGGAGCAGAGGGAAACAACACAGCTTATTGCAAATGGTGTATGGAACTTTTAACTTGCACTTTAATGTAAAAAAGACATAAATAAGCTGTGCCATAATTAGGTATTTTATTATTGAAATGGGGTTAATTTGTTTCCTCGTCCACTTCCTCCTCCTGGGATGAATCATAAGGGAAGATAGGAGATTCATTGGCCTTCCATTCTGATACTAATAAGTTCATCACCTTGCTACCAGCAAGATAAACGCATTTACTTTGGATGTTAGATATTACGAAATAAAACCCCTTTTGTAAAAACTGCTTCATAGTGTCATTCAGACTTGGAGGCAATGGTAAATTTCAAGTAATGAGGGGAGATCTTAAAGCACACTAATAACTCTGCCTATATTACTCTAATATATTATTTGCATACAGGTGAACGAGGTGAAATCAAATCTGTCTCAAATTGGGTTTGATGTTGATGTGATTCATCAACTGGTCTCTGGATTGGTGAGCTTCCTTTTTTTCCCCTCTTTATATATGTTTATGCCACTCTTATTGACATAAGCTTGTAGACTTATGTGGTAATTTGCTAATTGGCGTAAGTGCGTAACAGGAAGGGAAGGTCGATCTTCTTGAGAGCAAACAGGTTATATTTTTGGTTTTTCAGTTATCTCTATTACTTCTTTGTTTTCTAATTTCATTTAGTTTCTTTACTGATTGATTTCCCCTTTGTATCTCATACTATAGGATGTGACAAACTCAGGTCTGTGGTACCTCTGCCAAGTAGCTGAAGCCTCCAAAGATCGCCCGGAAACTAAAACAATTCAGGTCAGATATGCTATATGGGTTTGATTGAAGTCTGTCTGCATTAGTTCTTCTACTTCTGATGACCACAACAGTCTTATGCCTTCTGGTTATTACAATTGTTTTCAGTGAGATTTGCCCGAATGTTCATCCAAATTGGCATGGACTAATTGTCTCTCTCCTCATTCAGTTACTAAGTCATCTTATTTTGAAATTGTTAGGATGTCTCTGCTAAGGTGACAAAGTATTTAACAATGACATCAGAGGACAAATCACTCAAGGTAATGTTTTTCATTGTCTTCTGTGTCCTGTGCTCCACATAAGGTTTGCTTTTATTCACCCAGTGGCATTACTACAACTTCCACTAATATCTCAGGGCCTCCAATTCATTGCTGAAACTAAAGACCCAAGCAAGGTTGAAAAATCAATGACAAGCACGGAATCTACTGATCCCAGCAACTTCCCTGGCCAAAAAGTTCCAGCCATGAAAACAAGAATACACAGATCGTTTCCTATTGGGATATCTTTGCACCAGAACATAAAGAGCTTGGATTCATGATTTTTTTTTTTTCTCTATTCCTTTTTGTTCTGTTTGCCCTTTCCAATTGATTCTTGAAAATGTGTGGTTTCTGGAACTCACTTGCTTGGCTGAGTTTCATGAAATGGGTGTTGTTTCATTTTAGTGATTTTACACTGTTTTGATGCTTAGGTGAAATATAGACAAAAAAAAAAAAAAAAAACGGTGGTTGTAATTCACAGTTTCTACCGCTTCACTAATATATAGACATGTATAATACTCTCAAAAATACATGCTTTTGAAATAATTTGTATCATTGACCAAATAGAAGAAGTATATGATGTTTCATCAGATAACTCATTGGTTTTTGTCTTTTTCATTACAAAAGTTAACTCGATCAAAAGAAATGGATCGAACACATTTACATGACCTTTTTTACTCGTGGTGTAAAACTGTAAATAAAAACCCTATGCGGTGGTGTACATAAATTTTATCCAGTGGTATTCGAGCAGCAATCAGTATGAAAGAGTCACTCTCAATGTCAATGTCGTCTCAATCTTGATGGTTCTCATCAAGTAAACCAGCTCTACACACCTCCACTTTCATATTAAGAACCTGAGTGTACATCAGTGCATGAGTACCCTTACCAGTATCATCTCTGACCACTATTCCAATGCCTCGACAACCATTTTCAAGTCTGCCTTGAAGCGGGGTCTCTCTTTTTTCACAGCTTTGGGTGAACTTCTGGCAATCTTCCAAAAACACGAACCGACCATTTTGTTCCGCTCAACCCAGATGGTCCAAAGACTAATCAAAAACATTTATCCCTGAGATCCACTGGTAACACATCCAACATGTCCTGATGTCCATAACCCATGTAATCTCATCCCTTGTCGGGAGTTCAATAGCACACTACAACATCTATCTTTCTGTTGATGATAGTAAATTGTATAGTTCAGCTATCAATGAAGAATGCATTCAGTACAAAAGAATCTTTAATGTGTATGAGAGAGCTTCTAAACAAAAAATGAAATTTCATAAAAGCATTGTTGTTTATAGTAACAATGTCAGCAAGTTTTTGGGGTACTCCGTATTTGGGTTGAGCGAACAAGGAAGCTTACAAAGAAGTAGGTTAATTTGAAAACAAAAATGCTCATCAGTGTAGCAGTCAAGGTAAGGCTATCGCTCAAACGATGTCACTCTATTCTATGAATTGTTATATGTTGTTGAAGAGTTTGTACGATGACATATATCAATGAGAGCATCTCCAACCTTTGGTCTAAAACCTATAAATAGGTTTAAGTTTTGTAAAATTTCATCTCTAACCCAGTCTCCAAGTTGAGTTAAAATAAGATTTACCTAAAATGTGTTATATTTTGACTCAACCAAATAAGACCAAACTTATAATTTATGAGGGTGAGAGTGGATGTGGGCCTCTTGTCAGATTTTATTAATATATAATAGCTATGTGTGATAAAATATGATTAAATAATGATCAAAATGATTAATTATTAAAATAGATTTGGGTTTCATTCCATGTGTGATTAAATGATAATATAAAATGATTAAATAGGTTTGAGTTTTGCTTCAATGAGTTAAAGATGTAAAACCTATATGAATATTATAGGTTTGGGTGACCTAAACTTTGAATATAAGTTTGAGTTTTAGACCAATTGTTGGAGATGTCTTTATGTATATTTTTTTTTAGGGGTAACACTAAGACAAAAAAAAAAGAATTCATTGGCGAAGTTATGAGAGACGGGGTCCTACATAAATGGGAGGGGGAATGAGTTTCAAAACCATGCAAGCTAAGCTAAGTACACTCATATGGAGGGAGGTAAAAAGTATGTTTCTTGACATTCGAACTCAGCTAGATCTCTCCCTTATGTCACATTGTAGTTTGCTCCTCATGATTGCAATCATATCGCTCATAGATCGGTAGCAATAGCTTATTAGAGCGCATTTCGGCTAGATAGACCTCCATATTGCATTATGAACATTCTAAACGCCGAATGTAATCAACTTGGGCAATTTGCCTTTTTATTGAATAAATTTTTCATTACTCTGAGAAAAAATGACCAACACAAGTATATTGGGAATTAGGGAAAAAAGGTCAAAATTCTGAAAGTAGCTATATATATATATATATATAAATGTGTCTCGCTCGACATAAAGTCTCATAGATTAAAATTAAATCTAGTTGCTTCACTTCTTGGTAGCACAAGCAAGAGCCGGTGGCACTTGAGTAATCTTTGGCTGCACGTTTGCGCAATGAGATGTAAGAGTGCCTTTGCCACTTAACTTGAGATCTATGTCACTCAGTACCACTTTGTCACAAGGCAAGCCTTTAGCACATACAATCTTCACGGCCTCTGCGGTTGTAGTTGTCCCTCTAATGTTCTTGAAGCTCACATTGCTGATCTTGACTTTTGATGGAGTCTTTAAACAAGAAACATCACAAATTAAACTTGGCTAGAATTAATGTCATGCATAATGGAATTATGTTATTTCTATCGTCATGTAACCAAAACGTGAAAGAGAAGCAAATAAACCAAAAGGTTCAACTCTAGAGTTAACCAATCTATACATACAACATCTAGCAAGTAATTAAGATGGGGATGCATGCAATAATACCTTTGTATTACACTGCCCGTATGGGCAGTATTCTTGGTCTATGAGGATCGGGTTACCAACATTATTCATTGTGATGTGCTCAAAGTGAATATCTGAGGCGGTGGTAGCTTTAGGAGAATTAGGCCATGTCTTGATTCTAACACCATTCATTGTATTACTAATGGTACAGTCCTTAACATTGATTCCAGTAACGTGGTCTTCGTTGTTGTACCTTCCCAGACTTCCGATGCTTATTCCATGACCTGGTCCACAAGTTACTTTGTTTATTGTTAGTTGCTTGGTACCATCACCGATTGATATGCAATCGTCTCCGGTTCCAATGTTCGTGTCCGTAATGTTAATCCCGGTTGAGCGCCCGATATGGATTCCATCTGTGTTAATACTATCTCCAGGTGCTTTGACGGTGAAATGTTGGAATGTAAGTTGCTCACACCCCAAAACATTAACGTGGAAGTTTTTGCTGTTAAGCGAAGTTACATCCTTAACTAATGAATGTTTGACAGAGTTGAACCTCAAATTCTGCACACAAATAGAAAACAATATTAAATATTGTAAATCAGATTTAACTCAAATAAATTAGCAGAAAATACAATTCATTAGCAAAAAGAAGTCGAGGTTACATGGACTTACAATGGCAATAGATGAACACTTCGGATTTTTGTGGCAGTCGTTTTCTTTCCAAGCTTTTTGTCCTTGACCATCAAAGGTTCCAGTACCCATTAGAGTGAGCCTCTCAAGGTTTGCGAACTCGATCCAAGTATCTGCCTTCGTAAGTTGCGCACCATCTTGGGGCGCCTGCAATGTGCCATCAACCTGAAACTCAATCGGACCTTTGCAAGGACCTCTGAAAGACGCTCCTTTTAGTTTGAATGTCCCTTTTGGAACAATGATTCTACTGGGCGACGTTGATGCGCATGCATCGCTCCAAGCCTTTGCCAAAGGCTATGAACAAAGAAAAATAAAATCAGTGATTGAATTTTGCAGAATTCGCACATTTATAATATGTTTAGTTAATCACCTGACTAATATCAGAATTAGGCTTTCCACCATACTTTGGACTCGTCACATCGAAGCCTGCATTTGCTATGGATAATAATAAAAATATTGGAAAAATATTCATGACTAGATTGTGACCCATCTTGATGCTTTTGCTTCAAAATTTTGTTCTAAAACGATGATGAAACATCACTACGGTATTGAGAACATTTTATAGTCTGGTTGGATAGATAAATCAGCAAAAATCCTACCACAAATCCATTACTTGCTATATTTGTACTAGTAGAAGAAGTCGCAATGTTGGAATTGGTAATCACCCGATATATATAGTAGCGCTCTAGAAGTAGAACCAAGTAGTTTATGGTGCGGTATGTTTGGAAAGCCTCACAACACTAAAACATCCTCCTATAGAGTATCCTTATAAAATCTAACAAATCTTGAAACAATTTAATCTTATGATTTAAAACGTGATATATCGATCATAATATCCCGGTTTTTTTTTTTTTTTTTTAAAGAGCGCATAATATCCAAGTTAAAGCTTGGCATTTAGCAAGTTTTTTAGGTAATGATATATCAAGATTTATGGAATAGTTTAGGTTACGGTTGAATCCCCATTGTTTTTTATCCACTGTAATCGCTGATATATTCGGGTAGGGAGAAGTGTGGAGAATTTATTTCCACTACCGATATCTCTCATGATTGTATTCTTGAATTTTAATATATAAAATTTACCTTTCTCAAAAGGGTAAATCTAGGGTGTGTTAATGTATGTGATGCATTAACTTTGTCCTCAAGTTGTAAAAAAATTATTTCATCTTTAATTATACGTACGATGGGTTGTTATGTACGTAGAATATTTGAAGCAAAAAAAGAAAAGAAGTACAAAACAGCCTCTAATACAAAAATCCCACAAAACTATTGGCAAATCATGCATTAGTGAAATTTGTTGTCAGTTTTTATCTGAGAGACTATGTGGTCTATTATGGCATGACATTTTAGAGAAAATTAAATTGTTAGAAAGATTCCTTGACCGATAAGTAATAAGGTGATTGGATATTTTGATGAAAAATCATTAAAGAAGCTTTAGGAGCAAGTAATATTTTCACAACTAATTTGTTTTCCTAAATATGAGTTTTGGTGCTTATAAATACATGAAGTCCGTTTCTTGTTCTCCAAGTTTCACATGAACAAAACATTCGCAAGGAAACAGAGAATCAACAATATCAAAGTATATGAAAACCAGACAATATCAAAGTATATGAACTATTCCCACAAGTTTAATCCTTTAGATTCCACCATATTTTTGCCAAAAAAAAACAAAGTACTTGATCGATTGGCGCATTTGGGATTTGTCAGTAGCAGAAAGATTTGCAGGGGAAGAAGCGCAAATGGGTCGATTCAAATCTCTTCTTTTCATGTTGATCATCCTAACTCTATCAAGGTCTTGTATGTGTTGGTGGTTCTCTTCTTCTTCTAGCAAGACTACTAGCCATAAACCTCAAGAAACTCTGCAGATATCCGGTGATGTTCCGGTTATATTCTCCATGGAAGCTTTCCATGATCAAAGGGCAATTCAAAGGAAGGAAGTAGCTGATAGAAGAAAACTTGAATCTTGTTGGTTTGATGCTTACAGAGGACTATTTGCAGCATGCTCCGAAATTTCGAGCGACAAGAATGATATGAAGAAGAGGTTTTCTTGGGAACTAAGCAACTGCTTTCAGAGGGAAATCGGAAGGCCTCCTTTTCCTACATGCCGTGAAGGCTCTCCGATGAAAAATTGCCTTGCGAAATTGGATGACAATGCTATTGAGACTTACAGGGCATTTTTCATAGAGACTGACTCTATTTGCTTTCAGTTACAGTTGAGTCTAATTTGTTTTCAATTGGAATTCGCAAACTTTTTAAGCCTATACTTATCCTTAGCTTGGAATGTGACCCTTTTTTTTTTTGGTTAATGCAGGTCTCATGTATTTAGGGCTGAGACAGAGAAGTTGGTGAATCAATTGGTGAAGTCAGCTGATTATGCAGAGGAAAAACTAGAAACCATAGCAGAACAATCAGAGAAATTGTTGGAGGGCTCAAAAGTTATACACATATCTTTGAGTTCAATTGACAAACAGACACAAGAAATGGCTCAATCTTCCAAGAAAGTCGGTGATCAAATTGGTAATATAGTGAAGCAGTCAGAGGTAATGTATGAGCAATCAGAGGTAATGTTTGAGCAATCTGTGAAACTTGCTGCCTCTCAGTTAGAATTGAAAAATGGGCAAGACAAACTGAAGGAAAATTTGCAAGAGGGCATGGAAGTGATACATGAGTCTTATCATGCTCTAGGTAAGGAAATACACAGTTTACAGAATGAGACTATTGAAATAGAGAAGAAGATAACCGAAGTTGGCGACACCGTGTCTACAAAGATGAACAGCCTGCAAAGTAAGGCTGATGATATTAGCAATGTGACAGAAATTTCCTTGGAAAAGCAAAAAAAACTTCTGGAAGGTCAATCCGAAGCTCTTAGATTCCAGGTTAATGCTCTAGAAGAGAGCAGAGGTATTTTGCAGCAATTGGCTAAATTTGGTCGTGAACAGCAAGAAGCACTTCTTCGGCAACAGGAACAGATTAAACAAGGCCATGACAATGTGGTAAAAAATTCAAGGTCCATATTGGCAGCTCAGGTTAGTAGCGTTTCTCTATGTTGCAATCCAACTAAGTATCCATAATGATTTTACCTTCTCTCATAAACTGGCTCCCTTACTCTTATATATGTTTGCAGGAAGCTTTTGAACAAAAGCAAGAAACCATGTTTGTTGCTTTGGATAAGCTATTCATATTGCACAATGCCTTGTTGGTCGAATCAAGATCAATCAAAGTTTTCTTTCTGTATTCCATATCGATGTTTGTCATCTACTTGTCGACTAGTACAAAGCAAACTTACAAAGTGAGACCTATTCTTTACATAGGTCAGTGTATAGTCATATCTGTTTATATTGGAAGAAGCTTACTTATCTGTAACTACATTAATATCTTTGTTCTTCTGTCACAGGTCTATGCGTTGCATTTTCGATTGAATTAGCAATGCTTCGATTATCAACAAGCGGAGTAGAGCAGCAGGCTATGATTGTCAATGGAATTAGGCTCCTTTATCTGTTGTTTTCTTTAGTTCTGGTAGTCTACGCCGCCTTCACATATAGGTAAGCAATAAAAACTCAGCAAAGACAACCTTATAGACTTGGTTTTTTGTGACATGCTATTGAAAAAGTTTATGTCATTTTGGAATTTTCAGGGACTATGAAATGCTGAACTACAACATGCTGAAAAATCTGACAGATGAGTTCCTAAGGTTTCAGAAAAATGCTGCTTCGCCATGGGATAACAATGACTCATCTGATGATGATCACGATGACTCAGACTGGGTTACATCGGTTGACACTGGCGTAGATGATGGCATTGAAGATCTATTGGAGTATTCCTCCAGTCATTTACAAGAGGAGGTTGGAGATAACTCAAATCTAATCTCTTCGGTTACTAGAAGATATAATCTCCGCCCTGGTCGTTAAACTATATATGTATTCATCTAAAATTATGAACTGTTTATTTTCTTAAGAGCCATAATACATACCCCTACAGAGAGCTTGCTAGAATTGCCTGTGCTGGTTTTTAGTGTGGACTGAAGTATGCTAATTTACTTATCTAATTACTTGTATTTGTACATTATGTGCTTGAATTTCAGAATTTCCCACACTTAATTGAGTGAATCAAATGCTATTTGATGTTCATTTTTTCTTCTGATACACGATGATGGTACTTTTAATATAACAAATGTTTGTGGTTGGGGGTTCTTGAGTGGAAAATCAAGCTCTGATGGTACTATCTTGATCTTCATTGTCCAAGGAGAAGAAAGACCTAGTAGGATTTGTATGATTCAATGAAGTAGGGTTAAGTGGTTAGATGAATCCATGACTTTGATATGTATCCGATATCGACACACATATATACCTGGCTGCAGGGAGCTGAGATAGAATCTCTTTGACGATATGATGTGGAAGAAGGTCTGGCTTGCCCTGCTTCACTAGACAGTGAGATATCATAGTGATCGAGGAACTTGGTACCACCAAATTAGTTCAAGTCTGTCTTCAAAAATGAAGAAACTAGAGGCATTCACTATCTATTACAAATGACTTCAAGCTACAACTATCTAATTATCATGAAACAAAAATATTAGTCAATAAACCTTAACAAGTCTTCTTCTTTTTTTGTCGAGAAGAAATAACTTTATTTATAACGAAAAAAATTACAGCATAATAGAATTATCGATTGTGGTAGCTACACCACGACACATATTCCCATAAAGATTTGTAGTTACGGGTTCGTCGCCAACAACAACATCCATGAGTCAAATGGGCCCAACCTCTAACCCAATTTTACGCTCACAAAGAGCTACATAGTTCTGAGAGTAACAGTATAATCTCGCCACCAACACTAAAACGAGCCAATTCCATTTCTTCAACACCATGACGCCACCGAAATAGCACGCTGACCTGAACACGACACCCAAACCTTCGCCCCAAAAAGGAGGGACCTAGACCTAACCAAAAACCTAGAAAAACCTTAACCAAAAAACAGAAAACAACAAAAGACAGTTGTGCAATTTTCAAAAGAAAAAAATGACAGTTGTGCAAAACTCCCATGATCAGCTAGCGACCGAGTGAACCGGACTGTACTTCCCCACTTGTTTGTGGGACATTTTGTTTTACTTACAAAAAAATAATTACTATTGTTTTGGGCCGCCCATATGTCCAATTTGACCCAAACGTATCATTTTCGGGTCAAATCCTTTTGTCTGACCCGACCCCACGTGAACCGACTCGATCTCTGTGGGTACAAAACTAGGGCTTTTCTTCTATTCGATTCTCAAAACACAAAGGGCTGATTTCTCAGGTTTTGCTCTCGCTTCCAATTTCTCTCATCTTTCGCTAAAACAGAGGTAGATCCCCAATCTTTCCTCTCAAAATTTCAATTTATTCATTCAATATTTGTTCTTTTTTCGATTATCGTCGATCTAGGGTTTGCTCCCTTCATCAATTTTTCTTAGTCGCTTGAGCTTTGTGCTGAAATTTTGTGATCAATGAACAAGTTTCTGGCTTTAATCCGTCTTATCCTTTCATTACCCCCAAATTTTGATGAAAAATTCGTTCTTGCGATTATTTGATATGAATAATTATATATTGAAATTTTTCTCGGAAACGAAATAAACGGTATCCGAATAGGTTAGTGATTTGTTAGTTTCTGTAAGAATATGATGGGTTTAATTTTTAAATTTTGTTTTTAATTTTTATTGATATGTTGAGATTTTTAATTTTAATTGTCTTGAACTCTCATGGAACGGAAAATTTAGTGAATTGTTCATCGATGTGAAGATTGTTCGAGTCGAAATAGAGCCTGATTAGTCTGGGGTGGAGGAGTTGAGCTACTGAAAATATGATTTTTGAGTTTGTAGGATTCGATGTTGTGTCTGATTGAACTTTGGTTGCAGGAGCAGAACCAGTAATCATGCCGAAGAATAAGGGAAAGGGAGGAAAGAACAGGAAGAGAGGTAAGAACGAGGCTGACGACGAAAAGCGTGAGCTTGTCTTCAAGGAAGATGGACAGGAGTATGCCCAAGTGCTTCGGATGCTGGGTAATGGGCGTTGTGAAGCCATGTGCATTGATGGAACCAAGCGACTTTGCCATATCCGTGGTAAGATGCACAAGAAGGTTTGGATTGCAGCTGGGGATATCATTCTTGTTGGGCTTCGTGACTATCAGGATGACAAGGCTGATGTGATCCTTAAGTACATGCCTGATGAGGCTAGGCTGCTCAAGGCTTATGGAGAGCTTCCAGAGAACACACGTCTCAACGAGGGTATTACTGGGGGTCTTGACGAAGAGGATGAAGCTGGTGGTGAGGGGTACATCGAGTTTGAGGATGAAGATATTGATAAGATTTAAGGTTTGCAGATCCACTCTTTTCCAGTGTTATATGTTGGCTTTACCGATTTCGGGTTATTGACATCACTATAAGTCAAACTTGGATTGGCAGCTGGTACTTTTATGGTTTTGTATTTCTAGATGGGCAATTGGTCATGTATCATGTAACATCTATTATTATTAATATATGTATGCTTGTCTCTTTTATGAATAATGGTTCTGGTTTACTGCTGCTTTCCTTCTCCTGTCTTATGTTATGTATAATGGCTTTCCTAACTAAGTCATCCGAGTTCATCTGTGCTCTGGATTATAGCACAGATTATTTATGATTTTGTTGGTTGGAGATTGCTGTCTTTTAATTTTGCTTGTTTCAAAATGTATGAAACCTCTTTCAGCCATTGTCTTGCTCCACCCTGGTATGGGAAAATGTTGTGATGCAAATACAATTCCCCCCTCCTCCTCTACTGGTCCACTGGGACTATTGGCTGGTAGTCTGGTGTGACTGTATGGGGAACTGAATGAGATGGTATCCTGAATCTTTGTGTATCAACAGAAAATCGGTGACGGTGGAATCTCAGACTCGTGCTGTGCTGCTAAGTTAGTTCAGCTGTTCAAATGCTCTGTTGAGTTAATGAGCAGTGGTGAGGCCATAGAAGATTTTTGGGGGAGAGCCAGGTTGATGAAGATTAGCTATAGGGTGTTATAATTTGTTGGCAGATGGGGATTTAGTGCGCGTCTCTTTTGGCTTTTGAGATGATGAGAGGTGTTCCTATCTAGTTAAGTGCTCCTGTCCGGGGTTTTACATGTGATACACGGTAGTACATTGGTTTTTAAGTGAAATTACATATGATGTTTTCGTGTAGAAACATCAAATTCCTATAGAAGGAGATTTTGATTCCAGTTGAACATCGAATTTCCCAACGGTAACAATCAAGTAACTCTATGGAACTAGATATCAGTAACAAGAACTGGACGGTGATCTTAATCTCCACTCATTTGGTAGCGTCGATTAGAGAATCCCTCTGATTCACAACACCCCAAGTGACATGGTATGAGCTCACTGCACTCCAAGACTTCTGAGCCGTGCAATCGACTAGGAGTAAACATCTGATGGGATCAGTACTGGTGGAAACAAAGAGATGCTCATTATTCATCACAAATTACTACTGCTACAGAGATATTTATTGATTTGTTGGTTTCCTTTCTTTAAGCAATGCTTGACGTTCATTGTCCAAATAAAAGGATATTTAGAAGGTTAAATATGATGAACAAAGATGAAATTACAGGACAAAAACATATAATATTTCCATTTCATACCGATGAGTACCGTAATATTTACCATGATATGGAAAGAGATTAGCTACCATAAGTGACCAGGTTCTAGTTCTACTTTCGCTTTTCTCAAGTATAGATGTTTGGTCTAAGAGCAAAATGATTCTGTGTTGCAGCAAGAGCTGTACTTTTTTTTTGAAAGAGCAGTAAGAGCTGTACAAATGGATCATCAGCATATAATTGAAGAAGATGCTTTCTTAGAGAAAATCCAATACCTCTGTTTTAAGAATGACAAGTCAAATCGTAAATGATCAACTGGGAATACACACACAACTTACACAAGTGCTCAACATAATCAGCGGTACTACATTTAGTCTGATATCGAGTTTAATGTGATGGATAAACATTACAGATGGGAAAATGAAAAGCACATTAGGAAAAGGGCCTGGTACTGAAGCACACGAAAAGCAAAAACTAGAACATATATAATATCACCTCTCTGATTGATTAAACCATGAGATATCTGTGTCTAACATACTCACAGGCAGCTAGCTAAACTTGGCTGCTCAAATTATATTAGGTAATAACCATAATATAGGCTTACCATGGCAAGATTATATAGAATATGGTGGCCAGCACACAGAAAGCAAATATTATGTATATCATGTCAGTTACATCTATCCCATAGTCCAGCGGAATGTTTTGATAGCTTGATGTTGGCGATTCTGCAGGTGACAACAATCCACCTTTAGTAGTAGCTTCTTCGTCACTGGATTTCACACAGATGATAAGTTGGGTTAACAAAATAGCACTAGTCATCCAGATGAAGAACAGGAACAAAGATAGGGGATGACGGCGATGAGAGTAATTTGAGTCTGCCATTGTTGAAGAAGTTCAAGGTGGCTGAGGGGAATGAATTTTAAGTCAGGTGAGGCCTTGATCATGTTACATATTAGTGAGAATCTACATTGATGTGGCCAGGCCTAGCTTTCTATCTTTAGTTCCTTCTTCACATGATGAACTGATATATTTGCTAACCAATGGCCCTAGTTATTGCCTTATTGATGACTAGCTAGCTTGTTGCCATTGATTATTGAGAAAATGACATACTACTACTCTAAAAAGAAGCAAAAAACAAATAACCCACCTTTGATAAGATTTAAACAAACAAGGACATGAATTACAGGCCCACAAGAAATATCAAGCACGGCTGACTCCGAATTTCAACGTAAAAATACCAAAATGCATAGATCCTTCAAATATTTACGAGCAGTACCACTCTCTATATGTTCGATCTTTTTGCTGTCTTGCTGATCTATTTGTTCTCTCTGTTCTCTTTCTTAGTCTACGAAGAAGATGATGATCACAGTAGTCACCACCGCCATGATGTCGAAGTCGTTGCTGGTGACAGACTTGCTCCAAAATCCGCCTCCTTTTGAGATGAAGCGGCCACTCATCTAGGTTTGTTGCTTCTACACCGGTCATCTTTGTAAGCTTCTCCGCTTCTTCGCCGTTGAAGCCGGTGCTGATCTCGACGCCGTTGGCGGCGGTGGCGTCTCGGTTGCCGTCGATGGAGATTGGGATTAGGTCGGTGTAGAGAGAAGAAAAGGATATTGTGTCGATGTGGCAGATTAAGATGGATTAGATTCCCTTACATTCCTCTAGAGCAAAGAAAAGGTTGAAATTCCGAGGGAGTAGGCAGGTCTGGTTCGAATTTGCCTCAGATCTTCATGCTGGGATGAACACAGAGGAAGGCGAGGACCGTTGGATGAGCCTTAAAGCTCTCTCATCTCTACAAGCTACTGCCACAAATTCCTCTCTTCTTATTTAATTGATTTTTCTGTTCCAGGAGCTCTTGTCCTTAAAGGTATGAATATTATGAGCCACATCTCTAATCTCTCTCACAGTAATGGAAAACACAAATTTATGAAACTTTTCTCCCTGAAAATACTTTACCTTCAGAAATTGATCGTCTCTGAAGAGGAATTTCGCTGCCTTTGAATTTGTTGGGAAATGATGAGCAGGGGAAAGTACAAGAACAAACCCACTGGTCACCGCCAGTTCTCCACTCATGAAGATCTTCGTAAGCCCTCGTTTCTAATCCTTCCCTTTACAATTGTTTGTTTGATTCCACCGAAAACAGCTTGATTCATGTTTATTATGTTCTCATGATCTCAGAACATGAATAATGCTTTTAGTTCTAGTATTAATGGTGTATTGCTATTTGGATTTGAGTTGGAACCAAGCGAATTCTTATTGATAATGAGAGACCTGAATGTAATAAGCCATTGCATGCTATGTGTTAAGATTTAGTTATATTTGATGTCAATTGCAAGTTGAAGCACTCAAGCACCTCCCAGATCATATATATTTTCATGTATTTGCTGAATAATCCAGAAAAGAATTATGGTTTTATTATAAATTTGTCAATATGATTCTATGTAATGGAAACTTATGGTCGATATTCAGGAATTTCATTGTTGGTTTTCATCGCTTTGGGGATATTGACTCGTTGTAGATGAAATTTTAATGAATCGTACAAATGAGTGTTGATGCTTAAAATAAACTCCTTGTGAGTTTTGTTTGATTTCAGAATGTTCAAGTTTTAAAACTATAGATAAAATGATAAATTGCCAGTATTAAACAACATTGCTATACTTTTAACTTCTCAAAAAAGTATACTACATTAGTAAAAGCAGCAGTAACAGGATTGGACGATTTTGATCGAATACAACGAGTGAGTAGCAGGACTTGACAATGAGGAGTATAGTAGCAGAACTTGACTATAGTAGTTGGTAGTAGCACGGTGATCGAATACATCACGGAGACTATGCCAGTATATTAAAATCCTCAAAGACATCCAATTATAGTTGTGGTACTCAAAACCTGTTACTACACGTACTGAAAATAATTACTATTACATTAGCTGAGTCACTGAAAACATGCTACTGCACTTACGAAAACTGCTACTACACTGGCTGAACTACTAAAACTCTGCTACTACATTTGTTGGAAGTGTAGTAACAGCTAACTTTCTAGCAAAGCATGTTACTACATTATTTGAGCCACTCAAAATCTGCTACTACAATTACTGAACTTGCTACTACACTAGTTAAACCACTAAAACTTCTGCTACTACATTTGTTGGAAGTGTAGTAGCAGCTAACTTTCCAGCAAAGCATGTTACTTCATTAGTTGAGCCACTGAAAACCTGCTACTACAGTTACTGAAGTTGCTACCACACTAGCTGAACCACTAAAACTCTGGTACTACATTTGTTGGAAGTGTAGTAGCAGCTAACTTTCCAGCAAAACATGCTACTACATTAGTTGAGCCACTGAAAACCTGCTACTACAGTTACTGAAGTTGCTACTACACTAGCTGAACCACTAAAAATCTACTACTGTATTTATTGGAAGTGTAGCAGCAGCAACATTCCAGCAAGTGCAGTAGCAGCTAAAACAATACATGATGAGTTTTGATTTAATTTTAGATTAGGTTAATTTGGTAAATTAAACCATGACACATGACAAACATAAAAGAATCCATCATTATTTGTTAAAAATTGTCCTTATTTGTTTAAAAGAAATGTAGATGGATGTTAACCTCTGCTACTACTTCAACTGGAATTAACTGCTACTACACTAAGTTATTGAAAACCTGCTACTGTATTCCATTTATTAAAAAATCTCAAAAGGAGAGACTTTTCTCTTCTAAAAACATATTTAATTAGTGTAGGGTTAGTTTTGTAATTTAAATCATGACACATGGCATGTAGAGAAAAAATTGTCCTTAATTGTTAAAAACTGTTCTTATTTGTTTAACAACAACACAAGTAGATTTATTTGTGTTTCAAATCTTTTTGGAGGATGTATATGTGATTTGCTATTGATTATTGGGGTAAGCTCTTGTAGATCAGTTTAATATTGTCTTCATGTTATTAAAGTTTCCTCTATCAACCTTATTACAATTCATCTACCAATCATGTAAGCTACTGAAAATATATTGGAAAAGTAGGAAAATGATTCTACATAGCTTTAAAGTCTGAAGATGGTGATTTTTTTTTTAACCATCTACACTAACAATCCGACAACAAAAGCAAGAAGCTGATTTTTTACTCTTAAAGTGGCAGATTCCTTGTGAAACAAGTAGATTGTGATTCGATAAGTCCACTAGAATTTCTTGTTCATCTGGAGCTGCCGGAATCAGTCGATCATAGTTAGATGCTGGTTGCCAGAGTTTGCACTTCATGTTAGTGCAAATTTTATTTTTATAGGATACATCAAATTCCATAGTCATAAAAATCATCCATTATTTTTGATGAGTTTCGATCATTTTAATTTCTATAGTTTCTTTCTTACCAAACACTTTATTCAGTTTTAATTTCTTCAATATGTCATCCAAGCAAATCCACCACTATCAAACGATCTGTCACAATAAGGATGAGAAAGCTCATGTGATCCTTAAGTAGTAATTAATTACTTTAATTTTGGTAAATTTACCAAATTGTAAATTATCAATTTGGATACAAATCTAGATGCAATGTAATCTACATATTCCAGTACTACCAGTCAAAAATACTAGTATGAGATTGGTGTTAACATAATATACAAACATAACTGAAGGGGAAAAAAGACCAATATGATGGATTGATAAATAAGATTCAAGGACAAAGTTAGACTTCTTCTACTGCTAGGAAAATAGAAAGCAAAATTAGAGCAGCCTGGATACTCTAATTAACCTACGCAGCTGCTGAGTCTGACCAACACTCACAGAAGCTAGCTTAACTAGTCATGATTTACATGCAGTAATTAGACAGTTAATAATAAGGACAGCTTGACCAACAAGATAAAATCCAAAGACAAAGAGAAGATATATCTTTATCGCATGATCCTTCCCTGAGATTTGAAAGATTCTTCCTTGTACTATTGATGTTGATGGTGCTTCTGCAGGTGACAAAAAGTTAGCTATATCAGTAGCTTCTCCGTCACCAGAATTCACACAGATGATTCGATGGGTTAGCAAAATAGTACTGCTCATCAAAATGAAGATCATGAACAAAGATGGGAGTTCAAAATGAATATCATGACGACGAGAGTAATTAGAGGCTGCCATATTAGAAGAAGTTCAAGGTGGATGAATGGAATGAGGCCATGAGGGATGGATTTAATATATTGTTGGGAGTTGCATCATTGTGTTCCTGTGTTTGGTATTACAATATCACCTATATAGGTTGTTTTGTTGTAACAGTACTACTGAATGACTCCTCAAACTAAGCTCTCCTTTTACCTATTTCACTCATCTCATTGATTTGCCATTGTATTGTGTCTGTGAAAAAGAATGTCATATATTGCTACCTAGTCCCCACTACTACAACCTCTGTAATCCACTTCACTTGGTGCCTAACTGCCTATGTTAAATTACTAGGATAGTTGCATCGTACTACTCTACAATGTGAGGTCGATTCAGTTCCATTGCTCAGCTTAATTATAATTTGAACATGTAAATTGTAATTACCTGATGTTTCAAAGTCTAGCTGTCAGAAAAGGGCTATGAATGGGGGTAAAACGATTCAAAACATAGTAGTAAGTGAAGAAAAAGTGGTAAGAACTTTCTTTCTTACATTTCATTGATACAGTACTGCTATATATACAAGAAGTAGGATCATTTTAGATCCCAAAGATTAGCAATCATATTTAGGATTTGCTGTCAATTTCTCTCCTACAAATATGCATCAATTACATCTCTATGATTATGCAGATCTCCTAAGATAAAGCTGGTTAATAAGAGATAAGAACCAGTGATTATGCAGCAGAAATTTAGCACAAGATTATTGCTTATCACCCCCCCGCAAGCTGATGGGCCGTGGGCGAACAGGAAGCTTGTCAAGAAGATACTGAAATCTGTTGGTGGATAGACCTTTGGTGAATATATCTGCCAGTTGATCTTGAGAACAGATATAGCAAACTTGGACTTCCTTACGGACCACCTTTTCTCTTATGTAATGATAGTCAACCTCCACATGACGTGTGCGGGTATGGAAGACTGGATTGGAAGCTAAAGAAATAGCACTGATGTTATCACACCATAATTTAGGAGGTTGCAGTGGAATTCGTAAGTCACGAAATAGGATGCGAAACCAAGAGAGATGAGCAGCTGTGTAGGCCAGTTGACGATATTCGGCCTCCGTGCTTGAGCGGGAAACACCTGCTTGCTTTTTAGAGCTCCAGGAAATCAGATTTTTGCCTAAATAAATACAGGTGCCACCAGTGGAAATTCTAGTGTCTGGATCCCCAGCATAATCAGAGTCACTAAAGCCAGTGAGATGCAAAGAGCTTGGGGTGTAAAATAAGCCATAGGTAGGAGTGTGTTTTAAGTAACGGAGAATCCGTTTTACAGCAACCCAATGGATAGTAGTTGGAGAATGAAGAAATTGGCAAACCTGATTAACAGCATAAGATATATCAGGTCGAGTGATGGTTAAATACTGTAAGGCTCCGACCACACTGCGATACTGAGTGCCATCTGGAAGAGGAGTTCCGTCAGTGATGCTAAGACGCTTGTTACTTGCTGGTGTAGAAGCAGGTCGTACATCAGTCATATTGGTCCGATGGAGAAGATCCAGAGTGTACTTTGTTTGTGTGAGAGCAAGACCACTGGAGGAGCGCGCTGCTTCAATTCCCAAGAAATAGTGCAAAGGGCCCAAGTCCTTCATTGAGAAAAGTTTACCCAAATTGGCAATGAGAGTGTTGATGTGAGCAAGATGAGTACCCGTAATGAGGATATCATCTACATATATCAGAAGATAAAGCTTGATGGAGCCTGAGTGATAAATGAAAAGAGAGGAATCGGCATGAGAGGCAGTGAACCCCAATTCTTCCAAATAGGCAGAGAAACAAGAGAACCACGCACGAGGGGCTTGTTTGAGGCCATACAAGCTTCGTCGTAGTTTGCAAACATGTTTGGGATACTGGGAATCAATAAAACCTTGCGGTTGCTGCATATAAACATCTTCTGACAAATATCCATGTAAGAAGGCATTTTGCACATCCAATTGTCTTATAGTCCAGCCAAAAGAGACAGCAATAGCTAAAATCAATCGAATGGAAGAGTGTTTGATGACCGGACTGAATGTTTCACTATAGTCAATACCTTCTTGCTGCCGAAAGCCCTTGGCAACCAGCCGGGCTTTGTATCGCTCCACCGAGCCGTCAGGCTTCCTCTTTATGCGATAAACCCATTTATTTGGAAGAATGTTCATAGAACTGGAAGATGGTACAAGCTCCCATGTACCCGCTTGAATCAAAGCATTAAATTCTGCACTCATTGCCGAGCGCCATTCTTCCTGCTTCACTGCTTGACTGAAACACGTGGGTTCAATTTGGTGAGTAAGAGATGTGACTACCATAGCATACTTTGGATTGGGTTTCCGAATCCCCCGTTGACTACGGGTTACAGGTGCAGATGGCTCCAAGGAGGAGGATTGAGGATTGGAGGTAGAAGGTGGTATCTCAGATGGCGCAAGAAAAGGTTGAGAGAGAGGATGAACAGTGGGCGATGAGGATGATACATGCCGGCGACGATAGGTGTGAATGGGTGGGGCATTGGGTTGTGAGATTGTGGGGTTGGGTGGGGGTGCTATTGATGGGCTTGAGGTAGGAGTGGATAGGGTGGTTGTGGTAGTAATTATGGTGAGAGGATTTTGATCATGCCCGGTAGCTGCCGTTGAAGAGAGAGTGCTAGTGGATTCTTGGAAAGGAAACGAGGACTCATCAAATATTACATGGCGAGAGAGGTAAACACGACCAGAAGACAAGTCTAAGCAACGATATCCTTTGTGATGTAAGGAATAACCGAGAAAAACACACTTTGTAGAACGAAAATCCAATTTGTTCTTGTTATAAGGACGAAGATAAGGATAGCAAGTGCAGCCAAATGTACGAAGAGAAGAGTAAGTAGGCGGACTCTGAAATAATTTTTCATATGGAGAAAGAAAATGTAAGACACGAGAGGGAAGTCTATTTATGAGATAAAGAGCAGTGTTAAGTGCCTCAACCCAATATGACTTGGGAACTGAAGCGTGAGCAAGAAGTGTAAGAGCAGTTTCAACAAGGTGACGATGTTTTCTTTCGGCTAAACCATTTTGCTCCGGATGATGGGGACACGAGATTCGATGGTGAATACCTTTTTGAAGGAAGAAATTCTTGAAAGCATTACTGGTGTATTCACCACCACCATCAGATTGAAATTGTTTAATTGTTTTTGAAAACTGGTTGGAAATATAGGTGAAGAAAGCAATGAAAATAGAGAGAACTTCAGATTTATTTTTCATGGGAAAAAGCCACGTATAACGGGAGAAATCATCAATGAAGACAACATAATATTTAAAGCCTTGTATTGATAGATGGGGAGAGGTCCATACATCACTATGAATTAAATCAAATGCAGACAAAGAAACAGATTCTGACAAGGAAAAAGGTAATTTTGTAGATTTTCCCAATGGACATGAATGACACAGCGATGGGAGCTTATTTTCTAACAACAATAACCTAGAGGATAGATGACGGAAAATATTTGATGAGGGATGGCCAAGTCGTGAGTGCCAGACATCTGCAGCTACACGAGTGGCTGAAAGAGTGGTGAAAAGGCTTGATTTATTTGAAGATGGACCAGTATTGACCGGATAGAATCCATTAGCACTCGGACCCTCCAAAAGCGTCCTCCCGGAATGCATGTCCTTCACATAAAAGGCATTGGGTAATATTAGTATATAACAGGAATGATCAGTTAATAATTTGGAAGCAGAGAGGATATTGGCAGAGGAATTGGGGCAGTATAAAACATCGGATAGAGTAATAGGGGAAGTAGAAGAAGGAAGAGAAGTGGTTCCAATTTTGGAGATCTGCAAACCTGGGCCAGAAACAACACCGCCGACAGTGTCTGTGCCATGGTATGGACGAGCATCAGTGAGAGCAGTGGGATCATTGGTGATATGGGTATTAGAACCCGTATCAAGGAGCCAGGCCGAGGATGAGGATTGGGGTGAGGTAGCAGCGGCAGCCATGGCAGAGAGACGATGGGTTGGAGTCCGACCTTCATACGCCATATTGAGACGATGATAGCAATCGATCGCTATGTGACCACCTCGTCCACAGATCTGACAAGGGCCACGGTCATGAGATGCAGGTGCCGGACCAAGAACAGAGCCGCCACGAGATGGGGGTCGAAAGTTGGAACCCCGGTTGGAGGAAGAGGAGCCAGAGAAAGACCCACGTGGAGAATAATTGCCTCGGCCTCTGGGAGAACTATTGAATGAACCACGACCGCGGGAACCGCCGGTGGAGGAGCGGGTTGTGACCAAAGCAGTAGGAGAGGATTCAAGGGTTATATTGTTGTGGTTGCGCAACCGGTTCTCAGCAGCCAAGAGAAGGGCCTCCAGACCATCATAGGTAATCGGTGTTTCTCGAGCTTGGGCAGAACTAATAGTGTGTTCATACAGAGGGCCAACGTTGTTCATAATAATGGAGATGAGATCTTCATCAGCAACAGGATGGCCAGAGAGCGCAAGTGTATCAGCCACTTGGTTGATCTTGTCCAAGTAGTCAGAGATGGACAAATCTCCTCGTGTTGTGCGAAGGAGTGTGCTGCGTAGCTGAAGAATCCGATTATGATTTGATGAAGCATATCGGCGAGAGAGAGAAGCCCATGTTGTGTGAGAGGAGATGGAGCGGGAGACGGTGGACAACACGGAGGGGGTTAAGGAGCCATTGATCCAGCCGAGAATCATTTGATCAGTGGCCATCCAATCTGCATAAGCCGGATTAATAGCATCTGTGAGTTCTCCAGATGCAGAGCGCAGAAATGTTGGAGGACAAGGGTTGGTGCCATTGACAAAACCCATAAGGTTTTTACTTTTGAGGAGTGGAGTGATTTGAGCAAGCCACAAGGAATAATTGTTGCGATCCAACTTAATTGTGAGAAAATTGGCAGTTGTGGTATTGGTAACTGTTTGAGGAGTGGTGGTAACAGAAGCAGTGGTGAGAAGGGGGTTGGTAGGAGAGTTGGTGGTCTCGGGAGGGATCTCTGAGATGGTGGCCATGGCTTTGAAAGAAGAAAAGAAAAAAAAAAAAAAAAAAAAAAAAAAAAAATTGAATTGGAGGAGAGGATCAGATGTCTTTAGACAATGGCTCTGGATACCATGAAGAAAAAGTGGTAAGAACTTTCTTTCTTACATTTCATTGATACAGTACTGCTATATATACAAGAAGTAGGATCATTTTAGATCCCAAAGATTAGCAATCATATTTAGGATTTGCTGTCAATTTCTCTCCTACAAATATGCATCAATTACATCTCTATGATTATGCAGATCTCCTAAGATAAAGCTGGTTAATAAGAGATAAGAACCAGTGATTATGCAGCAGAAATTTAGCACAAGATTATTGCTTATCAGTAAGTATTAATCAGTCATGATAAAATTTACTTCACCAAGCTGTCATATTCTAGATGCATGATCAATTGGAAATGCATACATAAGTGCACAATATAATCCGCAGATTCAGTGCTACTACTACAGCAAACTAATATCAAGTTGGTGTTAAAACTTACTACAATGGATAAAATAACAGATTAATAGAAGTGAGCTAGACAGAAAAGAACATTATGATTCTAAGCTAAGCAATTTCTGAATCAGACCAACACTCACAGCAGCTTGATAGCTAGCTATAAATCTGGATATATAGTCAATTACAGTAGCTGATGCTCCATTAATTCTCTCTATCTCTGACGCAATGCAAGTGCTCCATGGCGGTGTTTAGAATTTTGAAAGTGAAGGCAGAAGCACTGAGGCCCAAGGTAATGCAGATGGTCAAGCGAACGGATATGCTATAAAGTATTTCCATCTTATGATCCAGACTAGAGTTTTCATATCTTCTTCTTCCTTGTACTAATTATGTTGCTGGTGCTTCTGCAGGTGACAAAAACAGCTAATTCAGCTGTAGTAGTAGATTTTCCGTCACCGGCATTCACACAAATGATGAGTTGGGTTAACAAAATAGTACTACTCATCAAAATGAAGAACAGGAACAAAGATGGGGGATGACGATGATTATGAGACTAAGTAGAGGCTGCCATTATAGAAGTTCAATGTGGATGATCAGAATGCAGAATAAATATAATGTATTGGTGGGAGGTTAATCACTGATGCATGTATAGCAATGTAGCTAGGTTGCTGTAGACATGGTCATAATTATGAAGAATTTGGTTTCTGTTGTAAAACATAAAATATAAGAGATTGAGAGAGAAGAGGAACGATACTTAGAATGAGAATGAAAATGAGGGAATATATGTGTATTATTGAGTAGAGAACCATCTCTTATATAGAAATGTAATCAGTATGTAAATTACATGAATATCCCTATTAAGCTAATTACAAGAATGTCCATTAAATAAACTATTTACAACACTCCATGATTTGGGTATTCTCTGTTTCTACCTATTTGGCTAACATGACCACTCCATGATTTCCCAAACTATGCATTCCTTTTACCTATATATACTTCTCATTTCATTTTCTTCAGTGTTGAAATTGCTCTTGCATTGTTTGTGAAAAAGTACTAGCTAATGTCCCCACTTATTGATGATTTGATAATGAACTTCTTGTTGGTTCTACAGTTACTGTATTTCACTATATGCTGATTATTTTCCGTTCATTGGTATAGAAGCAGGGACTTTTATAGAGTATTTAGCTATCTTCATTATTCCACTCTATGTTGTGAGGTCAAATTTATTTCACCTCTAACATGGTAATTTTAGCGCGTAGCAAGTTACTGTTTCAAAGTTGCAACAATTTTATTCTTCATATTGAGTTGGTAATCCAATTATGCTGTCGACGTGACATCTAGATCTTGAAATTTATGTACAAAGACAGTATTCAGTGGGATCATTTTGACACAAAGTGTCCTCTTACAGTTCACAGCTGTTTTGAACTTTAGATACTACTCAATGGACTCCTCTGCAGGACCACAATAGAACAACAGTGCAAATTTCATGGTTGCGATTTTATAAGCCAACTGATGTCTTAGATTTTGATCATTAGTGATGGAGGTAACGATTTTTGCCATTATGAAACCAGAGGTTGCAAATCTGCAATGCGTCAAGAAAATAGCTCGAAACATGTACAGTACTGAGCATGTTCAGAATTCTAGCGGGATGATTCTTCATTGCTTAACTAAATTTACAAGAGTCATCAACGAAAACACTTTAATCCACACAACAAAGCAAGGATCTGCTTATTTATCTTACAGTAGCAGATTTCGACATTACTAGTGAGAAAGCTGTTATCGTCAAAATGAAGAGTTTTTGCACTTGACCCTCCCGGTTTTCTTCGACTTGTTGATTGCATCTTCCTCAGCCTCCCTTGAACAATCCTTGTTGCTTACCTGTGCCAATGTGAAAGTCACATGAAAGTCACATGAAAGTCACATCATTACAAGTGGATCATGTAAGCCGTTTCTTTCTACTAGCGCAGCTTGGATATTACAGTTCAATTTGAGTAAATCCGTACCTTGACGTAATCTTTCCCACACTCATAACTCGGCACAGTTTTTCGCCTAGATACACCTTTTGTAGCCTTGAACCTGTTTTGATCAACTGAGTTGAAGCTGATGTTCTCCTCTTCTGTTGTTACTGAAAAGTTGTCAAATGCAACAGTCACATCATTAGATCCACAGCTCTCTTTCTCTTCACCCATTCCATCAAATAACCTCTTCCTGATCATCACAATTCTTTGGTTGCTGTTAATTGGCTCAACCAGCTGAATATTGCTTGTAGGAGTTTCGACCAAGGAGCTTGAGCTTTCGGGGAGGCGGGTTGCCATCCATCGTTCTAGCCAGCTCCACCCCATATTCTGTTCTGTGCCATCAGATCTCGCATGTCTTTTCTTTGAACAGATCCGTAGCTACATTTACAGGGAAAAAAAAAAAAGTACTAAGCTAATTGTCAAAATTTTACTATGAACTCATTCTGGACTTGATGAATTTCAGATGTACCTGTTGTGAAAAAGCATAAGCTAATGCTCTCTCGCGCCTGGTTGTGGCTTCCAACCTGTTCTGCATCCTCATTTTTGACATGTTGCTACTCAATGTGCTATCATCCCAGTCTTCCTGCAAGTGATAATGTATTACTGGTTATAATGATAAAAGTTGAATTTTCAGTGTGATCTAGCTAGTTCTAAGAAATTAAAAGCTAAATTTGTTTGTGGTCTACCTTAAGCCTTAGCACTTGAGCTCTAGCTTTCTGTTGTGTCAGCCGGTTTTGAGCAGCCAAGTTTTCCTCCTGTACCGAGTGCACTTCCACCGAATTTCCTGTTTGAACTTCAACTGATGTCCCCAGAGACTCCATACTTGGACTTTCTGATCCTACAATATGCTCCTGTTTACCACCCTCTGATTTGATCCCTTCATTTTGATGCCTAGTCTGAAATTCAAGGAGTCTAATGACTATCAATGAACAATTATCTAGCATTCCGAAAACAGTTTGAGATGACCAAGTTCTAACATGCCAATCATTCTTTACCAAAATTCTATAGATACCTTCACAAGTAAGTTTGAACTTTGAACTATGAGTAAAAAATATTCTGAATTTGGGACTATGAACTAACCAGAAAGCCCCTAAATGCTGACTGGATGATGATTGCTGCTTGCTCTTCAGACATTGTGTTGTAGATGTGCATATCTTCCTTGTCTTCTAAGTGATCTTGCAATGGTTGTGTAACAGTGGCCTCAGAGCTATCAGCAGAGCAAGAATCCACCTCTACAAGCACCGAATTGAGCTGTGATATATTTGCTTCATAGCTCTTAACTGAAGCTGAATCCTTGTCTGCAACCACTGAATTGAATTCATCCCCACATAGATATGATCTCAGTCTAACTGAGCTCCATCTTCTCCTTTCTGTCATATTGTTCCTCCCCTGATCATTTCATTTAACAAAAAGCCAAACAGTATAAATATATACTCACATAGTAGAATAAGAAACAATAGAGGCTTGAATCATGAAGGTACAAGTATGATTGGACTCACATTGCTCTCCTTAGTCTTAAAAGATCGATTTCTCGAGAACACACTCCTGACCAAACCTCCATGGATACCCATCTCAACTGAGAAGGCACACCAAGCACAAAGAAGATGCTCTAGGAGAGCTAGTGTGTCCTAAATCATATATACTTCAGTGAAAAGCTCATAATTGAGCTGACATTTCTCACTCAGTTATAGTAAGTTTCACTGTATAGAATTGTATAAGAAGTTATTACTAACAACTAATACATTTTGATTAGAGGGGAAGCACATGTTAGATAGAATTAAGTCAGAAAACTGCAGGGTGTTAATTGCTTTAGAGCTGGATCTGATGCACTTTAATCACAAAAATAATAGAAGCTGAAAAGTGAAGGTTAGATAAGAAAAGATGGATATGATGAAGGAGGGGGGGGGGGGGGTGGGCATGGTTGTGTTTTTGCTTTTTCACCTGCTTTATGCACATGGCTTGAAGCACATTGCCTCTCAAAAAGTTTGCTTGCTGTTAAGGCTATGCCTATTCCTTTCTGCTTACTTCTTCTCCTCCTCCTCTGTTGTCTCATTGTAAAATATGTGATCAGACTGGATTTCATAATTTTCTGAAATTTCACCCATACATATCCCTAAAACTTCAGCAACTTATCCTTCTGTGTTGTTGTGCCAAGTGCAAAAAGAGGATTAGCTTTTATCTTTTGTGAAAAATTAAAGCTTGAAGTAACTCAGATGCTTGTGACTATAGGATGTCACAGTCACAGATCTATGATACTTGCCAAGTTGCAACCTTTCCTTTCGATCTGACCCCAAATGTTTGCTTTGGAATGGTATGTGAATCCGAACATGCTAAGCGCTGATGCATTCGATCTGTGAAAACTTTGTCATCAGATCGATCATTTGTCAAACCCTGATCGTCATTCCTACTACTCCAAAAAGGTTTGCAATGCACACATTTTGGCAGCCTACGTGCTAAGCTAATCAAAAGGCAGTTGGGAAATTCATTTCTCAAGTCAAGCATGTATTCATTCAGAAACTTTTACAAACAGTTGGAGGCTTGGAGCTCATCCCTTCTCCTCTAATGAAGCCATAAAAACAAAACCAAGTACTACACAAACTAAAACCCCAATATGAAACCTGCATAAAAGGACTCGATTCTCCAAAGCTAAAACATGACAACATCATCTTAATTCTCAAGGTCTTTGAAAGACCAATCACAAATAAACTTGTACCTCACACATCTTCTAGTGCTCTCTTGCATTTGCGGCAATATCTGCCGTCCCAAATACTCATCCACCACAATGCACTTCAATGTCGGACACTCCAGCACCAAGAGCTCCAAATCAATCCCAAAAAACTTGAAACAATAATGCAAAACAAGAGTATTCAAGCATGTGTGACCCGAAAAGGCACGAAGACCAGCTCCAGTCACGCTTTGACAGTCACTCAAATTAAGCACCTCCAAGTTGAGGCAATTCTCAGCAATAGCAACAACTGTTTGGTCTGTCAGTGACATCAACCCAGCCAAGCTCAACCTCTTCAGAGTTTTAATCTCCGATATCGCAACACCGGCTACGTCAGTGATTTTGTCCCCATAGTTAGCCAAACTCAGATTCTCCAAGCAACACATGTACCGCAAATCCGAAACCCCCCAGTCACTGATCTTACAACACCCTGCAAGCACCAATGTCTTCAACGTTTTCGAACATGACGCATCCGACAGAAACTCCAAACCTCTATCTGTGACACAAAAACAACCTTCCAAGTTCAAATAGGTAATCGAACTCGCTGCCGACACAATGGCTTCAATGTCTTTGTCCTCAACCTCATGACAAAGTCCTAAGTCCAAATGCGTCAAGTTGGGTAACAACTTCGCAACCGCAACAACTCCTGTCTTCAATCTTCTTCTAAGCAAAAGCTTTGTTATGTTCGGACACCGATTCGCCAGAGCGTAAACACCGTCAGAAGACAACAAAGGTTCAACCTTGGGTGTGTGGTCCCAAACACTGAGGTTGATGACTTCGAGCCTGGGACATGTTTGGGCCAAGAATTCGAGGTCGGCGTCCGAGAGGGACTCCTGGTTTTGGAAGGAGATCAAGTTTGGGCATCTGGCTAGAACACGGCGGAGGAGACCAGGTTGGAGAAGACGGAGGGATGATCGGTTTAGACCCTCGACTTTGGACCATTGCTTGCAGACTTCGGAGAAGGATTTTCTGTCATCTGGGTCGGTAACCCACTTGAGGATTGACCCCAGTTCGTCGTCGCTCAAAAGAGAAGCTTTGCCTGGTTGTTCTTCGGTGTTCGAAGCCATTGGGTGAGTCACAGTAGCTGAGCTGAGAGCCTGAGAGCCTGTTGCAAGTTGTAACCAAGGACATGTAGTTTGGCTTGATTTTGACGCGACTCAAATAGACAGTATTGCCCCGCGTTACGTAACCGGCGGTTTTCCGGCCGTAGATCGACTTTCCCGGCCATATTTGCGCTAGCCGGTGCCTTGTAGAGTTCGGAAATCCGTCGGAAACGGCCGGAAACGTGTCGGAAACGTCTGGAAACATGTCCGTAAAAAGATTGAATAATGGGAGCAATAATGACTTTCAGTTAGTGTATTAGTGTTTATACCTAAACTCATAGACGGTATTGCCCAGCGTATCCGTGTTATTTACAAATGTGTATCCGGCTGTTTCCGGCCGTATATCGACTTTTCTAACCATACCAACGCGTACCCGGTGCCTTGTAGGTTCAAAATGAGTTCTTAGATACGCCAGAAACGTGTCGGAAAAAGCCAGAAACGCATCCGTAAATAAATTAGATCTTGGAGGTAATCCTGACTTTTTCTGTTAGTGTATTAGTGTAAATACTCTAATCCTAGAGTAAAAGACAGTATTGTTGCCCCACTTATCCGAGTTATCTACGGATACGTACCCGACGCGTTTCCGACTGTTTTCGGCCGTATATCAACTTTTTAGGCCATACCAGCGTATACCCGGTGCTTTTTAGGTTTAAAATATGTTTGTTCTTAGATACGCCGGAAATAAGTCGGAAACGGTTGGAAACGCGTAAATAAACATGATTGTGGGGTTAATACTGACTTTTCCTGTTAGTGTATTAGTGTTTATCTGCCTCTTCGCAGAACGCAGTGTAATCACGGGTTAAACGACATGTCGTTTTCCTGTCTAGGCATTAAACGGGTTACAATTCGGGTTCGACATATATATGACCCATATCGCCGGAAAATCAATCCTCCTCCTTCTTCTGACAGTGACCCTCTTCCCCAGCTCAACCTTCAACTCTGTCTCTTTTAGGGTTTCCTCCAACTCTGTCTTCCCAGAAATTTACTCTTTGAGAAAACTAACCCCTTGTGGGTATCACTCAAAGTTCCAATTTTTACTGCAAAAAGTTGAATTCTTGGCCTTGTTGAGGTCAGCGGCAGAAGAAGCTTCGAGAATGAGCATTGTGCCCAAGGAGAACATTGAAGTAATATCACAGAGCATTGGGATCAACAATTTGTCTCCAGATGTCGCTCTCGCTCTCGCCCCTGACGTCGAGTATCGCCTCCGTGAGATCATGCAGGTAATTTTTCAGCCCCGTTTACCATCAATTTAATCTTTACAAAGAATAAAGTTACCTTCTTGTTACTGAGGTGGAGTGTTGGGGTTGATTTTGTTTTGCTTAGGAGGTTTATGCTTGTGTTGAAGTAATGAACTTGAAAGATATATAATGTGGTTTAGTTTAGGTCAGTGGATTGAGGGACATTGTTATGATTTACTTTGTAATGCAAGTGCAGGAGGCTATCAAATGTATGCGTCACTCGCGGAGAACTAAATTGACAGCTGATGATGTCGATGGTGCGCTCAATTTGAGAAATGTCGAGGTGAGTCTTGCAATGTGTGAAGTGTAGGAGGATTTTTTCTGTGGTTTTGCTTTTGTTAACTAGTCTCCGCAAGATATTGTATAGGGTTTTTCATATATGGACAGTTTACCTTTTGTGCTGGACTTTGTATACTTGATCAATGTCAGTTGAATGTTTTTGGTCCGCAATGTTGTTTGGTTGAAGAAAACACTGTGAGAGCATGTTTGTGTAGGTTGTGTTCACTTTAGGGCTCAATTGGAACAAGCTCATTGGTGATACTTTGCATCTTGTAACTTATGATTGTGTGTCTAGGAGCCCTTTGCTTCAGCCACTGTATTCATCTTGAATTAGTTTATCTTCAATCTGGTTTTGTTTTTATTCTTCTTGTACCAGCCACTATATGGTTTTGTGTCTGGAGGCCCCTTGCGTTTCAAAAAAGCTGTTGGACATAGGGATTTGTTTTACATCGATGACAAGGATGTCGATTTTAAAGATGTAAGAACTTCTGAGTAAACTAATAAAACTCTGTACTTTGATTTGGTATGTTCTGTTGTAAAAGCTCCATTTTTTTTGTTTGATTTAGGTTATCGAAGCTCCTTTACCAAAAGCACCACTTGATACTGGACTTCTTTGTCACTGGCTAGCTATAGAAGGTGTACAACCTGCGATTCCGGAAAATGCACCTGTAGAAGGTTTGTCTCTTAAAGTTTCGGGATTGCACCTAATCTTTTGTGCCCCTAATTGCTGCTCAGAATTCAGCCTTCCACTTTATGAATATGAATATGTTAAGCCTTTAGCATTCCATACAGCTTAGAACAAAATAAATATTGATGGGGTTCATAGCATTATCTGATGCTGGAAGTTATATTATAGCCTGAATGCTAATATCTTCACTGCTAGAGAGTATAAAATGCTCTGTAGTTTATGACATATGCTTCTTATGTATTATGGAATTTAATCTACAAACACACGAAGTCGATCTACTCTCATTCATGATTCTTCTGAACTAGAATATTTTTGACGTCTCTTTATTTTTAGCTGAAGTTTGGGCATCTTAATTGTTGTGTTTTTTTGTAGTACTTACAGCTCCTTCTGATGGCAAAAAGTATGAGCAAAAGGATGATGGACTTCCTGTTGAGCTCAAATTACCAGTTAAGCATGTATTATCTAGAGAGCTTCAGGTACATACTCCAATCGTCTACTTATATGTTTAATTACTTTTTACAGTTTGCAGCTTGTTGACATTGATATTTATTTATTTATTTGTTTATTTATTGTGTCGTTGGCTTTGCAGCTATATTTTGACAAAATCACTGAGCTTGTCGTGGGTAGGTCCGACGATATTCTTCTTAAAAAAGCACTATTGAGCTTGGCTACTGATTCGGGACTTCATCCATTAGTTCCTTATTTCACATGCTTTATAGCTGATGAGGTGGTAACTCTTGGCATATTACTGATAGCCAGAGGATGATAGATAGCCATTTGGTAATAGCTGTTTTGCTTAATGTCAGGTTTCTCGTGGTTTGAGTGATTATCCACTTCTTTTTGCTCTGATGCGAGTTGTCCATAGCCTTCTCCAGAATCCTCACATTCACATTGAACCTTATGTAAGTGTTTCTTCTCTCTTTCTTTTGGTAGACGAACCTATGTTAGGTTTACTCTGAGAAGGCTTTTTTCTTTGTCAGCTACACCAATTGATGCCATCTGTAGTTACTTGCCTTGTGGCAAAAAGATTGGGCAATAGGTTTGCTGACAACCATTGGGAACTTAGAGACTTCACAGCGAATCTGGTTGCTTCAATTTGTAAAAGGTTAGGCTTGCTACATTGCTTGTGGCATCTCTTGCTGACTTTGTTGTAGCAAGGGGGTGATGCTACGTTCATACATTATCTTCGTAAAGGTTGTTATTTATGCTAGATTTGAAGGTTCATGACTTATCTTTTGATAATTTTTATAGCCTCATAGTCTTCTCACGGTCGTGTCCCGGCCCAGTTGACTCTTAGCTTGGCACATTAAGCTACCTTAATGGAGATTAAGTGCACATACTGTTGAGTTTCTGGATATCGGTTATTAGCTGTGTTAGATTATTAGAACAGAACACTTGTTTTAGTGGTTTCTCTGATCAGAAACTAAACTAACACACTCATTGTCGTTGCTATCAGTCTGCCTAGCTAAAATTCTCCAAATTGCCTAGCAAAATATAAAATACTGCTCCACATGCAACTCTTTCAAATTCATAAAGCTATGTTGTTGTAAGATTCACATCTTACCCGTGGAGTTCAACTTTTTCTTTTGATGTGTTGCAGGTTTGGTCGTGTCTATAACACTCTCCAGTCACGACTTACAAAAACTTTGGTCAATGCATTTTTGGACCCAAAACGGACCTTGACTCAACACTATGGTGCAATTCAAGGTTTAGCTGCTCTAGGGCCCAGTGTGGTAATATCTTAAGCTCCTTGACTAAGAACCTTTTAATTATGCGCCATGAACTGCTTGTAAACTTGAAAGTGTTTTTGATGTTTCTCCTGTTAAGTTTCTTCTTGCCCTTTTAGTATTTATTGCAACAACCACAAGAAAAATTAAAGTATCTAACAGTTTCTGTTTTTCCACGAGTATCTAACAATTTTCAGTATTGTTAGGTTCGGTAGTTTGTGAATATCCTTCAACTTTATTAATCTCGTTTTTTTTTTCTTTGAAAGTTCAATATGGTGGAACCGAAATTCTTTGCAAGACCTTTTTTTTTTCTCAGTATAGCTGCACATCTAACATGTTTAAAACTAGTATCTAAATAAACCACGAAAATTGGAGATCAATTAGTCATTTCAGTGTTTACCTCTAAAGTCTATTGTACCCCTTTTCCTAGGCTCTGCTGATTTTTCAATCTCTTTTATTAAAAATATTCACTTATTAACTTTCCTTAGTGTGGGAAATATCATCCTAGTCTCCTAGATATGGGACAGTAGTTCCTAGAATGTAGTTTTTTTTTTTTTTTTTTTTTTTTGTGTTGAAATATCAACCTAGTCTTACTTGGGGCCAGGATATTCTAACTGTTAATGCTTCTTTTTCTATTTAGGTCCACCTTCTGATATTGCCAAATCTGGAGTCATATCTGCGACTTCTTGAACCAGAGCTGCTTTTTGAGAAGCAAAAAAATGAGATCAAGAGGCATGAAGCTTGGCGTGTTTACGGAGCGTTGTTGGTGATTGCCTTTTTATACATGCGTATCATAGACTAGTGGATAAATCTTATGAAATGCTTCCTAATGATATGTTTCTTATTGCAGAGTGCAGCAGGGCAATGTATATATGATAAGCTGAAGATCTTCCCAACGTTGCCATCTCCTGTACCACAATCTCTCTGGAAGACCAATGAAAGAATTGTTCTCACTACGCCAAGTAAGAAATTTAATTCCTTGTGTTTTCTTAAGCACCATTTCAACCTGTCAATTTGGGACTGTTCACTGTTAATGTATGCTTGCTTTGAAGTGTATTCAGTTCCAAATGATCTTGCTTTGTGTAATGATATTTTTCTTTGCTACCTAATTGAAAATACATGCATATAAATGGTTGCACACCATTCTTCTTTGTACCTAATGCATGCCTTCTAATTACAACACATCAAAATTTGAAATTTGTAAAGATACGAGTTACGATTATGTATGAACTAGAGTTTGCTTGAAACATTTCTCTATTTCTCGAAGAAATATAAAATGGTACAGTCCAGTGTAGAGGTTAGGTTCCTCCTCTATACGCCGATTGTAGATTTTGTATGCTTTCATATTGCAACATCAGAATCATGCTTGAATCAGTGAAGAAGTGGTTCTTTTTTTGTATTTCCCTGCTATCCTTTTCGTGCTCGAAAGATAGTTCTTATATGTAGTCGTTTTTTATGTAATTGAAAAGCTGATGAACTAAGACACTTCTCCAAGATAGAGAAATAGAAATTTAGTTCTTATATGTAGTCGTTTTTCATACACCCCGTTCGTTTTGTATATGCGCGAATGAAAACAGTATAAATCTCATATTTCAAGATAATTATTTAGCAAAGTTTAATTTTTCTTCTCTTTGTAAATCACAAGATAAACGGAAGAGAAGTGTGGAGCCCATGGAACAGCAACCACCCTTGAAGAAAATTGCAACTGATGGCCCAACTGGTTTAACTAATTCTTCACCATCTCCAATGCAAGTAGACACAGCAGCTCCAGCTCCTTCAGGTGATACCAATAAAGGCCCCTCATCATCATCTACGAGTTTGTCTAATGAGAGCATTTCAAATAGCAGAGGTAGAAGTGACGGGGCTGATGCTCAGTCTCTAAAGAAGTCAGCTGTCCTCAATCAGGTCTGGAAGGATGAATTGAATTCTGGGAAGTTACTGGTATCGTTGTTTCAGTTGTTTGGTGAAGACATTCTCCCCTTCATTCCAGCTCCAGAGATGTCTTTGTTTCTGTAACAGTGTAGAACTGTTGGAACTTGTGATTGATTAAGTGTACATAGTAAAGGTAGAATGAAAGATACCGGAAGTAACTTCTGTAAATTGCAGCACAAACTTGTATGGATGTATTGATACCTTTTTGTTCTAATTCAGTGATTCTGGTCCTCTTTCCATTACAAATAACAAACATGGTATCCTTGGGACTGGGGAGAACCCCATCCCATTGACCATGTAGCAAGCATTATAAGGTTGGTTCAGCTTTGAACTCCGCCATATCAACAGCCCCATTTGAGCAATTGAGCCATGGAAAATGATTAGGTATTGAAGTGCATTATTGCAGGCTTTGCATCACTATTGACAAATGGTTACTTGGTTAGATATATCGGAAAATTAGCTCTTGCAGACGACTAGTTTTATTGGCAGATACTGCATCCCATCCTGAAATTTTCATGTGCAATTCATGTTCATGCTCAATGAGTCAATGGGTGAATGCTGTACCAAAATTATTGTAAGGTCGCAGTACCAAAATTCAACAGGTTGAATATCGTTTAGTCAATTGAGCAAGAATACTATATCCTACCTGGGTTGGCTATAGATCTCCAACGCCCAACTACACAGTACGTGTCTCATCAATGTCTGTGAGAGGGGCCAGTAGGGTTGTCATCGTGTACAGTACGTTCCCCCTTATCTCTTGCTCGATCTCTTTCTCACATTCTCAGTGCTTGATCTCCCAATAAATAGGGAGGAGGAAGCTCCTTCATTTCCAAGCTCGATCGATCTCGATCTCTTACTCACATTTGAAGAAACTGAGAGATATCAAAATGGGTTCCAACAAGGCTCTTCTTCTCTTGGCTCTTTTGGTTGCTCTTGTTCTTGTAGTATCCGCAAGCAGAGACCTCGCTCAGACTTCTGCTGAGAAGGAAAATGGTACGTAATTAGTAATGCTTAGTGAATAATACAAGTAGCATTAGAAGCTTATTCAAATGTTGATTAAGCTTTATTGCATGCAGGGGTGACCACTACTGAAACTTCCAACGTAGGCGGCCTTGATGATGCAAAGTATGGTGGATATCAAGGCGGTAATAATGGTGGATATGGAGGGTACCAAGGTGGTAATGGCGGCCGTGGAGGGTACCAAGGAGGTAATGGCGGCCGTGGAGGGTACCAAGGAGGTAATGGCGGCCGCGGAGGCTACGGTGGAGGAAACCCTGGTTATGGAGGAGGACGAGGAGGAGGGTGTTACTATGGCTGCTGCAGGCGCTTTAACTATGGAAGAGGGTGCAGAAGGTGCTGCGCTTACGCTGGTGAGGCTGTTGAGGCTGCAGAACCCTAAACCAAACCTGGATCACAAGCCATAAAGAATAAAAGCGCAACCATGTAGATCAATATGATCAATGTGCAATTGTGCATGTTTAGATTCAGGCTAGTAATAAATAATGCTCAAAGCTTCAAGATTTTCTGGCACTGTATGCTAGGGAATCTTGGCCTAGCTAGCTTGTTTTGTTAATGTATGTTTGTTTGCTTCGTTTACGTGGAACTGGTGGAAGCTCAAGCTGTTAGAGCTTCCCCTCTTCTATATGCAATAATATTATCCAGCTACTATTTTGAGTATTTTCCTCAGCTTAATTTTATTTTCTTCTGGCATATATAAGATCAATCAATTGCTCTTGTATCTGTTCTAGTGGTGATTTTCTGTGCAATAGTTCATCTTTTTTAAATTTAGAATATATGCATACATATCATATATACTCAGAGATATAGCAATCAGCAACGGGATTTGGATTTTTGATTAAATTAGTAAAATGCAAATGGCCTCCGGTAGATTTTTCCATTCAATGCCTTGCCGGATTCAGAAGCATGATCATCGACTTGATAGTTCGATCGTATTCATATCTAAAGGGAGAAACAAGTACTGACACCATGACACACTATTAATCAATGTTGCATGGGACAAGTTCGAATAGCTAGATTCGTATAAGTCAACTCGATAATGAACCAACTAGCTAGATAGATAAGGGCATTGGTCAGGTGGATAAGTACATGCATTAAGTGTGTTATGTCCACATTGTCCAGTGGGGTTATATATGTCTCTTGATTAACTGCACAAATATCTGTCCAAGTCTTCTACTAACAGAGATAAGGTAAACCCCCTTGGTCTCCAAGCAAACACTCCTCCTCGCATCGATCAAGTCTTCTACTTCCAACAAGGCTTCCTAGCTTCTATTTGCTCTTGTTTTTCTCATCATCTCCTTTGAGGTAGCCGCACGAGACCTCCTCGGCCACAGTACTTCTACTCATGCCAAGATGAAAGGTGAGCTAGCTACTTCTGTAGTGGAAATTTTGTACAGTAATGAACTTGCAGCCACTTTGCCTGCCGAGAGCTAGTATGGTGGAAATGGGAGAAAGCTTGTTTGTAGTATAATGGTGGGGAGACTCTAGTCCCCGGCAAGCCTGTTAACCCTGGTAAGGGAAACTACGGGCGCCGAGGAGCGAAAATAAGAAGCTGCTCATCTTTCCAGATCATGATCAGCGCGCAACTAATAAGTATAGGCCGATCAATGCTTGAAATTATTGATCGATTCCTCTCTTTTGTTGCTTCCCTTACTTAGGACATGCATGCAGTATATATACGTACGTGCTGTAACTTTCATCGAATGAAAGCTCAATATGTAAGCAGCTCCTGCAAGGGCGGCTGCGGAGAAGGAAAACCCAGAACGAGGCTGACCAATTTGCTTGAATCCCACGATTTCGCCATTCGAGGATAAAAGAGCTGCTTTGGAATCAGTCACATAGACCTTCTTCTTCCTCGGATTGGAAATGAAAGGAACTTCTCCGTTGTGTAAAGTTGCCGTCGTACTGCTGCGGGGAGAAAAGAGAGAAGTGGTATCTGGTCCGACAATGGAAATGCAGAAGGGTTTGGGCCTTTCCAAGAAGAGGGTTTGGGCTTTTCTAAAAGAAAAGATGTTGGGCTTTGGATTTAAAGGTATTTTGGGTTTAAAAGATGAATATTCCAATTCTCTTGTTTTTCACCGATTCGTCGCCGTCTTAAGTCGTCGGGCTTGAGTTTCGGGCCCAAGACCGAAACTACTTAATGATGTTAAATCAACGGACGAGCGTTATGTGCCTCCGTAACCTTCCATACCATACCCACTTCTACAAGCTCCAATGATGCGTGTATGTGACTTGGGCCCACATCAATGCATGGGCATGTTTACTTGGCGGGTTAAATCGAGAATTTAACTTAAGATTGTATGAATTTCATAACAAATTATCGCGTGATAAAGTGTTAGTTGATTGCATAATTTTTCGGGTATCAACACTCCTTTATCTCCTCACATGTTATAATTTACAATTCATTGGGAAAAAAAAAAACCAAATTACACACACTTTCTACTATGGGAAGATAGGGTCTCTGATGCGGATCAGGTATCGAGAACATGTCTCCAACAGTCACTCAACAGACACCAGAAATAAGGAGTAACAAATTCGTGGAAAATGGCAAATGCTGCAAATAAACTGATTTAATTCATAAAACATAAGCGGCCTAACAACTATTACAATACTCATAATTATATGGGTTACAATACTTAGAGAATCAGTAGGCTCAAGCTAAAAAGGAAACATAATTAAATGTAAATCCTAATAATTATAAAATAATTTTCTAAAACTATCTTCATAACGAAATATCAAAGATTACGAATCTATAATATAATATTGTCTTATATGCTCCTGCATCAGTCTCAATAAATAGAGCTAAACATGCATGCATGTTTTGGTACTATAGTCTATAGCTATTGTCGTAAAATTGATATAAGCTGCACGTTACCAATAGATCAGATTCTAACTTAGTCGATTTAATTAATACATTGATTTATCGAATGCTCTAGTTTTTGCAAGTATATATATAGGGAAAATGCCTACTAGCCCTAAATTAGAAGATTTTTTAAATGAATAAAATTAAATGCACCCTATCGCCGAAGTCCGGTCAAAGTCCCCTAGAGTCCGGTCAACGTCTCCTGGAGCCCGGTCAACGTCATCGGCTGTGAGAATTCGGTTATAGAATCTTTATTTTATAATTAACTCTTATAATGGTCTATTATAGTTTATTTAATTTATTAATGGTAAAATTGTCTTTGTGTTATTTAAGTTGGCTCATGAGAATTTAAAAATCTAATTTTGTTAATGAGAATAAAATTCTTAAAATTAGAGCTAATGGGTATTGACCCATATATATGTCCTAAACTCCTAATTGGTTACTCCTATCTACGTAATTGGTTAAAACCTCACTTGTCGTCATCAGGTGCATCATGCAATGCTTGGATCATGCATTTGTGTGTATTTTATTTTAAAATTTAGTAAATTATATATTAGTTACTAACCAAATTTCAGTTTACAAATCCATCATTTACACATTATCTTATACATTTTAGGAGAAAAATTAACAAATTAGGACAAACTAATGTCCACATGCCATCTGTCATTACATATTTTACCAAACTATCATTCACTACATATTCTATTGCTACTGCCGTGTCGACATGAGACGTGCTACTACCGTGTCGACTGGAGACGTGTTACTGCCGTGTCGACCGGAGACGTGCTACTGCCTTGTCGACCGGAGACGTGCTACTGTCGTGTCGACCGTAGACGTGCTACTGCCGTGTCGATGAGAGACATGCTACTGCCGTGTCGACGTGAGACATGTTACTGTCGTGTTAACCGGAGACGTGCTAGTGCCGTGTAGGAAGGTGCTACTACCGTGTCGACTGGAGATGTGCTACTGCCGTGTCGACCGCAGACGTGCTACTGCCGTGTCGACGAGAGACGTGCTACTGCCGTGTCGACGAGAGACGTGTCATGTCAACTAGAGACGTGCTACTGTCACGCCCCGACTCTTAAATTTTACCTTAATTACTAGAATTGTGGTAATAAGAGTTTTACCGTCTTCGTCATTAAGTGGATAATTTAATTGGTCCCCAGAGAGGTTATGGGGTACAATTATTTTGTAGGATTTATTCGAAAGAAGAAATTGTGACGACGGTAAAAATGATAATTTTTGCTAGTAAAAGGTAATTTTTATTAAGGTATTATTTCGGGGTGTTAAATTTTGAAGTGGGTTTATATTTGGTGGGTTGGAACTGGTTGAGCCAAGCCCAAAATCATTTTCCCCTCTCTCCTTTCTCTCTCTTCCTCCCGATTCTCTCTCCCAGAGCCTCTCCCTGCCGGGAACTTTCGGCCGCCCGTTCGCCGCCGTCCGGCCGCCCCAGACCGCCGCGCCAGTCCCAATCTATCGGTCTCCGACCCAGCTTCCGTTCTAGACCGGTGGCAGCCGCTCTAGCGCCGCCGTGTGAGAGAGAAGTCGCCTGAAAGGTCCGATTGCCAGAAGTATTTTCTCACCGGAACTTCCTCCTCCGGCCGCCATAGCTGGCGATCCTTGGCTCAAAAGGAAGCCCTACTCCCGTGCTCCAATCCCTCCAAAGGATTCGCTCCCACTTGAGCTAGGTAAGGAGAAATCGGTAAAGGAAATTCTAAGGTTTTTATTGTTGTTTTCGTTCGATTGACTTGGTTAGGCTTAGAATTGGAGTTTGTGCTAGTTAGGAATGTTGTAGAGGAGGTTGAGAGGAAGGTGCTGCCAAATTTTGGTGGGCATTGGAGGTCGCTGGAGTTGGCCGCCGGCGCCGCTGCTGAAAAATTGTTTTTGGTGGAGATTTGTATGAGGAGTTTAATGGAATGAGTTTTAGAATTTTTGGAGGAGTTTTGGATAGGTTTGGAAATTGTTAAAGTTTGGTATTTTTGGCGGATTAATAAGTTAAAAATCCGGCCATTGGATTATTTATGGTTAGGAAGGTGGGAGGTGATTTTCAGGATGTCGGAAAAATTGTGGAGCTTTATGGTTGGCAGTGAAGTAAAGATTTAGGGCGATAGGCATGGTTGAACACGAGAAGCTCATATTTAATTATGACTATTTTCTCTAAGCGTCGGTGTTTTATTTAAGGATTTATTTATGTTTTGGAACAGGACGTGAGGAGGCCCGAGCGGAAGAAACCTCCGACCGACATCAGGCTTAGGCCTAATTTGTGAGTGGACCTTCGTTTTAAATAATGTGCTTGAAATGTTTTAATGTTGATTAATTTATTTTGTTGGAATTTATCCGGAAATTGAGAATTTCGGTGTTTATACTCATTTATTGACGTTTATGAGAATAGTATGTATATAAGTAAATGCTAGCTAGCTATATGTGATTTCCCCCCATAATGAGGTAAAATGCCATTATGGGGTGACGTGAGCGTTAGACGCCAGCGTCGTAGCCTTGTACGACTTTCTATTTTCCGTATTCATTCATAAAATTCGTACAAGGAGTCAACACGTATATATATCCACTTGTGCGATTCCCCCATAATGAGGAAAAATGTCATTATGGGGTGACGTGAACGTTAGACGCGAGCGTAGTAGCCTTGTATGAATTTCTGTTTTTCTTTTATCTCTTCAAAGAAATCATACAAGGAGTAGACGAGTGTATATACATACTGATATATTTATAATTTTAGCCTGAGAGGCTGTGTCCTTACCAGTTTTTGAGCTGTCGCTTGCATAGCGCTTTCCTTGAAAGTTTTCTTGGGGAAATATTATTGTTTGTCGAGATTACTTTTGTCCACTCACTCTGACGTAATTAAATATTTTCCCCTGGGCTTTTCCTTCGTTTTTAAATGCCCAGTCTGCAGAGTTTGGGTGGGGTCTAGAAGGAGGCGACGAGGCATAGTTACTAATCTTTCCGCTACTGTTCGTCAGTAGGTTGTCTGTTTAACCCACTAGGATTTTTATCAGCTTCCGTTGTCTTTCTTGTAGTAGCTCTGAATACTTTCGGAAAAATAATTGTGTATTATTTTATTCGGTTATTTGGATTGAGTTGAAGATTGATATTTTGGTTAAGAGGGTGTTCTATATTTTTCCGGGTTAGGGTTGTCCATTTTTAAGGGAGGTTTGCCGAGTTCTTTGGTAAATTTTCCTTGGAGGTGGTCCCCGCAGGACTTACCTCGGGTTTCAGGGTGAAATTCGGGGTGGGTCTTGACAGCTACTGCCGTGTCGACGAGAGACGTGTTACTTTCGTGTCGACCGAAGACGTGCTACTGCCGTGTAGGAAGGTGCTACTCCCGTGTCGACGAGAGACTTGCTACTGCCGTGTCGACGAGATAGGTGCTACTGCCGTGTTGACAGGAAACGTGCTACTGTCGTATCGACAGGAAACGTGCTACTGTCGTGTCGACCAGAGATGTGCTGCTGCCGTGTCGACAGGAAACGTGCTGCTGCCGTGTCGACAGGAAACGTGCTGCTGCCGTGTCGACCAGAGATGTGCTGCTGCCGTGTCGACCAGAGACGTGCTGCTGCCGTGTCGACGAGAGACGTGCTGCTGCCGTGTCGACGAGAGACGTGCTGCTGCCGTGTCGACGAGAGACGTGCTACTATTGTGTCGACGAGAGACGTGCTACTATTGTGTCGACGGGAGACGTGCTACTGTCGTGTCGACGAGAGAGAGGTGCTACTGCCATGTCAACCAGAGACGTGCTACTGCCGTGTAGGAAGATGATACTACCGTGTCGACTGCAGACGTGCTACTGCCGTGTCGACGAGAGACGTGCTAATGTGGTGTTGACCGGAGATGTGCTACTGCCGTGTAGGAAGGTGCTACTACTGTCGTGTCGATGAGAGACGTGCTACTGTCGTGTCGATACTGCCGTGTCATTTTGCGTAAATTTATTTGAAAAAGGGATATTTTAGTCATTTTGCCTATGAAAGTCTAGATCAGATCTAGTACCATTAGTTTAGGTCTGGACTTATGTACTAATTTATACATAAAATATTAAAAGTGGGATTTTTGTGTTTTTAAATTTGGTCATCTGTTATTATGTAATTTTCTCTTTAAAATTTCATCTGCATCCTTCTCAGTTTTTGTTGTAACTAATTTGAAATCGAAATTGTAGGGTTTATTGGACTGGAAAATTGATATGCGGGCATGTCCAAATTCACATGCAAGCGGCAGTACGTGGCTACCGCATTCATCAGTACTAGCTTGCATGCAATGCTCACCTCAACCTAAGCCAAAACACATGTCAATGCTCGAACTGATGTATGGTTTCTCTCAAGAAGATCAAGTGATAAGAACTTAAAACCTGCTAACATCAGTCAAAAATATACTACTGCCGAACTAACTTTTGACTCTTTCAATAGATTTAAGGATCGGTATGTCCTCGTCTTTTCTCGACTTCATTCACTATAAATTGACAACGTACTCGAGGAGCAAACCTAGCATTCCATCCTGAGATTCTAAACAGTAGTATCCAAGTTTCAGAGAAACCATGAAGAATTTCAAGGCTTTCAGTTTGCTAGGGCTTCTGTTTGCCCTTGTTCTCATCTCTTCCATTGTCACAGCTGATGAGAAACCCAAAGAGGAGGATAAAGGTAACTACGTACAGAAATAACGACTTGAGAAATTTACATATAGGTTCTCTAGTGCAAGTGGGTTTATATATATACATTCGTACATAATTTATATATACATTGATAAATACACCACGGATTAATGATCAATGTTATCTTACATATATATACTTGCAGCTGTAGCAGGTGATGTCGGAAAAAAAGGATATGGCGGCGGAGGCGGAGGCGGAGGTTGCGGCTGCTGCAAGAAATACACGCACGTTTGCGGTCAGCAGTGTTGCTACCCTCAGAACGAAGGAACAGAAGCTGTACGTGAGGCCGCCGCTGATGCCAACCCTGATCGATATGGCTATGGAGGCGGCAGAGGAGGCGGCAGAGGAGGCGGCGGAGGCGGCAGAGGCGGCAGAGGCGGCGGTGGCGGCAGAGGAGGCGGTACCTGATCGAAGCCAGAGTAGTAGGCTTATGGAAAAATTATGTACATAAATAACATGTCCGATCATAAAGCCGATCATCACAAAGCATGTTTGGCAAAAACCTAGAGAGTAAAAGAACTATATATGTACGTAAGTTTGAGAAAAATAGGAGTAAGCTGGCTCCATGACAAGCATGCATGCAAGGGAGAACGAAGATAAAGGGTAAAATGTCACCGGAATTCTGAAAGTATTTGACCCTTAAAACCTAGCTAGCTAGGGAGCTCCAAACTACAGAGGACAGCCCTCGTTGTCCCTGAAATATGTAATCTCCTTTATGCTTGTGAAACACAATCTAGCTACACTCTGTGAGCATAATGATACGTACGTGCAATGTTAATGTTATGAAGCATATATATATCCTATCTGGTGTTCTTCTTCTCTGATCAACCTGGCCATTTTGTTACATTACGAAAATACTTCTTTACCAAAATCCCTTGTTTCATGCAATCGACATAACCCCTAGTCCTAGACATCATGTCTTTTAGCTAGCTGCATGTCAATCCTCATCAGGAAGTGCAGTACGTAGTAGTGTCAATCCTCGAGGAGGCTGAAGCCCAAAATCCTACAAACATATACATTAGAATCAATATATTTGACGACTGGACTTGTCGACTCTAACCAGATCAAGCAGTTGCAATCTGTAAACGTTGTCAGTTCTGCAATCCTAGTGTCTGCTTGCAACTAATTCTAAAGACATATGGATTCTGAACAACAAAAACATAATATATCGGGCTGGTAAAAGAAGATCATGACCCAACATCCAATAGGATTTGAAAATGATTTATATAATTTTGATAAGCAAACACAAGTGATTTCAAAATGATTTATATAGTTTTGATTCTAATTTAGTCCATTCAACATCCTGATTTATTGAATGCGCTCTAGAAAAGTCCGCAAATTAAGGTGATCGATGATCGAGTTTCTGCAAATATAGAAAAGCCTTAATTGGTTAAAGATATATACCTGTCTTACACCTATCCAATTAGTTAAAACCTCACTTGCCGTCATCAGGTGCGTCATGCAATGCTTGGATCATGCATCTGTGTGTATTGTAGTTTAAAATTTCATATGAGGTGAGCATTGCATGCAAGTACTAATAAATTAGGGAGCTCCAAACTACAGAGGACAGCCCTCAAACTAAAACTAAAATTGGGAAGAAAAATATAGAAGGTGTAGGGTTTATCTGGATTGTAGTTTTAGTTTGAAATCGAAATTGTAGGGTTTATCTGGATTGGAAAATGATATGCGGGCATGTCCAAATCAACATGCAAGGCAGTGACTACCGCATTCATCAGTACTTGCATGCAATGCTCACCTCAACCTACCTAAAACACATGTCATTGCTAGAACCAGTACATGTGTTCCTCTTAATAGAAGATAGTGATAAGAACTTAAAACCTGCATGCATATCTAACTTAGTCAAAAATATACTACGTTCTTCTCACTACTGCCGAACGACTTCTGATTCTTTCAAGGCTGGCTAATAAATTCTAAGGATCGGTATGTCCTCGTCTTTTCTCGATCCCATGCACTATAAATTGACATGTCAAGGACGAACCCTAGCATTCCATCCTCAGATTCTAGAGTAGTATCCAAGTTTCAGAGAAACCATGAAGAATTTCAAGGCTTTCAATTTTCTGGGGCTTCTGTTTGCCCTTGTTCTCATCTCTTCCATTGTCACAGCTGATGAGAAACCCAAAGAGGAGAATAAAGGTAATGAACGTACGAAATCACGACTTGAGAAATTTACATATAGGTTCTCTATGACATTCGTACATACATTTACATATACATTGATAAATAATGATCAATGTTATCTTACATATACATGCAGCTGTAGTGGTTGAGGCAACAAAGGAGACGAATCCGGTGCCAGGAGATGTCGAAACAAAAGGATATGGCGGCGGAGGTTGCGGCTGCTGCTATAAATATGGCAGCAAATATTGCGGTAGTCAGTGTTGCTGGCCTCAGAACGAAGAAACAGAAGCTGTAAGTGATGAGGCCGCCGCTGATGCCAACCCTGATGGCTATGGCTGGGGAGGGGGACGAGGCGGCGGTGGCTACGGAGGGGGACGAGGCGGCGGCGGCTACGGAGGGGGACGAGGCGGCGGCGGCTACGGAGGGGGACGAGGCGGCGGCGGCTACGGAGGGGGACGAGGCGGCGGCGGCTACGGAGGGGGACGAGGCGGCGGCGGCTACGGAGGGGGACGAGGCGGCGGCGGCGGCTACGGAGGGGGACGAGGCGGTGGCGGCGGCGGCGGTGTCTGGGGAGGAGGCGTTACCTGATCGAAACCAGAGTAATAGGCTATGGAAAAACTATGTACATAAATAACATGTCCGATCATAAAGCCGATCACAACGCATGTTTGGCAAAAACCTAGAGACTAAAAGAAGATGTACGTAAATTTAAGAAAAATACGAGTAAGCTCAATCCATGACAAGCATGCAAAGGGAGCATGAAGATAGGGTTAAGTATCACCTGAAAGTATTCGACTCTAAACCTAGCTAGCTAGGGAGCTCCAAACTACAGAGGAGAGCTCTTGCATGTTGTCCATGAAATATGTAAGCTCCTTTATGCATGTCAAACAGAATCTACACTACTCTGTAAGCATGATGATATTTACGTGCAATGTTAAATTGTTAATGTTATGAAGCATATATCCTATATATGGTGTTCTTCTCTGATTAATCTGGTTCATTTTGTTACATTATGACGATATTTCTTGCCAATATAAGGCTGTCGACTAGGAAATAATACTAATCAAGGGAAAAACAAACAAAACTCCCACTGCAATCCTCATCAGGAAGTGAAGTGTGAACGAATTCTTATCTTCTTTCTCGGGTTCAAAGAAGAGGCTGAAGCCCCAAAATAGATACATAGGAATGACAGGATCGATATACCTGTTAATCAACCTAATTATAACCATTATTTGGATCATAGATGGGAAAAGATATCCGACACAGTGACTATGGGATAAGATATCCAACACCGTGACTATTCTAGCATCAAATTAACCAAAATTAATTCCTAATTAGTGCAGGTTGAATTGAATTATATAATTTGGTCGATCTGTGTTAGTTATATTTCTTTTGTCACTTTTCTGATGTGGGATCTATTCCTCTCTAATCAACAATCTGGTATGAAAAAAGCACGTCATAACCAGGTAGCCATTGCCAGAAAAATGGAATATTCAGATCGCATTGAACTCCTACGTACATGCATATTGTTTGAGACTGTTTTTGGATCTTCTCGATTTTTTATTGTATCACCTTAGTTGTAATTCAAAATTTTATCTTTTGAGGAAGAAAGAATTATACATTTATTTTATTTTATTCGATTATAGGACTTATGATTTCTTTCTGTATTATTTGTACTTCTTTATCACAGTTCGAGTCTAATTAGTTAAGTCTCATTTTAGGTTTTCTCGAAGTTAATTCGAAAGAATTAAGTCTCATCTAAGTTTCTTCACTGGCCTTCTCAAACATATATAAGACACTTGTCTTGCATGCACCCTAAGCTCGCTATTCTTTCACCAATAATTAGTGAACTAGTGAAAGTGATAAGAACTCAGAATGCATATATATCCTCCATATGTATCTCAAGCCTCAACCATGAATTGAAAAACATATATTTGGTACACGTATGTACAATTTCTGTGCTAAACAAATGACAATTTAAGGTGCACGAAAACTGAAAGAACCACACCTGGCATGGAAAACTCAATTAAAGAGCCTGCAACGAAGGAGATGTGTCAACAACAGAGATATTATAACTAGTACATGATACAATAATAGGACTTCCTAGTCGGTCGAAGCACACTATAAAATTATACTAGCACAGAGGAAACCTAACGTAGTATTCTCATACATCTTTCTCCTATCCCAGCTAGATAAACCTTTCATAATAGAAAGTAGTGAAAATGAAATTCAAGGGTTTCATTTTGCTAGGGCTTCTGTTTGCAGTAGTTCTCATCTCTTCCATTGACGCAGCTGCTGAGACAACCAAACATGAGAAAAAAGGTAACTCTAATAGACAATTGTGCTCCCTTAATTTTCTTCATGGAATTATGTCCCCTAGCTAATTAGCTTCGATTATTAGTGGATGCCAGGGTAGGTGAAAAAGAAACGAAACCAAACACAATAGAGGATTCAAAGCCGGTCGAAATTGGCCGATGCGGTTGTTGCTGTCGTCATAACTTGTGGGGATGCGGTTTGCACTGTTGTGACGGTAGAGGACCTGGCACTGGCTGTCCAAACCGGCCACCTAATGCAGCCACCACTACAGGTGTCGGAGGCGGTATTCCGGGTGTTGGAGGAGGCAGTCCAAGTGTAGGAGTAGGTGAAAAAGAAACGAAACCAAACCCAGTAGAGGATTCAAAGCCGGTCGACATTGGCCGATGCGGGTGTTGTTGTCGTCATAACTTGTGGGGATGCGGTTTGCACTGTTGTGACGGTAGAGGACCTGGCACTGGCTGTAATGTAGCCAGGACTACAGGTGTTGGCGGCATTCCGGGTGTGGGAGGAGGAGGCGTTCCGGGTGTGGGAGGAGGAGGCGTTCCGGGTGTGGGAGGAGGAGGCGTTCCGGGTGTGGGAGGAGGAGGCGTTCCGGGTGTGGGAGGAGGAGGCGTTCCGGGTGTGGGAGGAGGCGGCATTCCGGGTGTTGGAGGAGGCGGCATTCCGGGGGTTGGCGGCGGCATTCCAGGCATAGGAGGCGGTGCTCCAGGGGCTGGTGGAGGAGGAGGAGGCAGCAGGCCAAGCATGCCCGGCCGTGGAGGAATTGGAGGTGGCGGACAAGGTGGTGGGGGAAGAAACTGAAGCCGGCCGGACCGCTTCTTTATGAAGATTTAGATGTATGTCTTATATAGAAATTACACTATGTACAAAAATAAAAGTCTTTCCACGATAGACTAGGAGAGGAAATATGAGTGAAACTACATATATATGCGTAGATGTTCCACAATGACAAGAGCTTGAGAAACAGAGATCGAGTCCAGTGCTCCATGTAGTAGGATTAATTTCCATGTCATGTACTATTGGTTTTATATGAAGTTAGCACTTTCATACGTTTCTAATTCCATCATATCGTGAAAACTAGTGTTCGTGTGTTTTGAGTTGTGACAGAATTATTCTAAAAAAAAGAATGTCTTGCATATATAGAATATTAATGTCTTGAATTTTACTTGTTTCGGTTGGAATATGTACAATTAACGTTTTTCTTTGGAAGATTTAATTCAAAAAACTTTGTTTTTTTTTTTTCTATGAATAAAAAAAAAAAAGCAAATTACATATACATCCTTTAAAAGGACTTGAAACACAAATAAATCCACTAATGTTGTTAAGCAAATAAGGATAGTTTTTAACAATTAAGGACAATTTTTTCTCTGCGTGTCATGTGTTATGGTTTAATTTAGGGCTGGACATGAGACGGGATTAGGGTCATCCCATGGCCCGTCCCGGACATTGCACACGGGACGGGATCGGGACGGGCCTTACGTTTTTAAGACTTGATCTCACGCAAGTCCCGTCCCAAACGGGACCGGGACGGGACAGGCCTAATCCCGCCATCCTGCCCCAATATTACCTGATAATAATATAAAGATTGCATCATATGAATCCATAATTCATAACTAGAATTAAACTAGAGTAACATCAATAATCCACAAGTACTTAAGTTCACACATCATAAAGTTCAAAAGAAAACAAGAAAGTAGTGAATCTGAATACAAGTTGCTCCAAGCTGCTCCAAATACAAACAAATTCAACTCTAATCATCGATGACAATACCGGTTGCAACAGACTTGCCTTTCCCTTAGAGGTGGACAATTGTTCTTTCTTGAAGCAGTGCTCTCATGCTCTGCAAAAATGAAAAAGAGTTAATCCATGCATATGAAAATAACCAAAAAGTATAAACACTTCAAAATTCATATCTCGCTCAACATCGTAATAAAACTCTGTGTTTTCAATTGTTGGTTCATCAATATCTTCGATAACCTCTGCAATATCATCACCTAACATCCAGTTTTGCATGCAAATGAGTCCCTCCACTGATTTAGGAGTTAACGAGCTCCTAAAACAATCAATAACTCTGACCCTGTTGAGAAGCATGACTCAGAGGCCACTGTAGATGTCTGAATTGCAAGAACATCTCTTGCAATTGCTGCTAAGACTGAAAACTTGCATTCATTAACCTTCCACCAACACAGGATGTCAAATTGATCTTCTTCATCGGTTGGATCTAATGCAGCATCTAAGTATTGATCAACTTCATGAGCTGGGACCGCTTCTTCATTTTCTTGCACAACCTTCTTCCAATTACTAAGTCGTTGGCCCCTATGGCCACAGCTAATGCTGCTTCTACTTGTGATAGTGCTAGATGAAGAGGTTGGAGATTGCGGCCTCTGCATGTGTATACCTCCATCTACATGAACCACATACTAAGAAAAAAAATACAGAAAGCCAGGATCAGATATATACAAGTGAATATATATATATTCTCAACCACTATTAAACCAGTCTACAAATAATAACAGATCAGTAATAGATTGGATATAAGCAATAAAAAAAATATCAAATTAAAAAGATGTTCATCCTACCTGATTATAGAGAGCCATAAGAAGGTCTTTAATCATCTTTATTCTCCTCTCCACCTCATCAACATGCAAATTTTGTTCCGTATACATGTGAGTCACATTCTTCAACTTAAATCTTGCATCTGAAACTAGTCCAATGATCAATATGTTGTTAAGGTCCCCAAAAGAGCCAAAATACTTCATCCATCTGCTTCTCATATTGCCTGCCATATCGTGCAATGTCTTTTCAGTTTCTGATCCAGTTGCCCACTCCAGCGCCACAAACAAGCTATTTATGTTGTTTTCCATATCAATCACATCAGCAAAAACAGTGTGCACAGTAGGGTGCAATGATGCACTATTCCTTAGAGTCACTTCCCAAAAAAACTCTTAACATATCAACAAACACAGCAGCCTTTAACCAATCTCCTTCTTCTGGAGGTCCCACCCTAGCTCTCTTATTGTTACTTGATAAAGAACTTCATCTTCATCATATTCTTCCTCTGGTTCTTTAAAGTAACTCATAAAATTCGAATCATCATCTTCAGCCAAAACTGTAAATGCTTTCTTGAACCTCAGAGCTGCTTCTAGCATCAAAAAGGTGTCGTTCCACCTTGTTGGGACATCCATACATACAAGTCCCTTACATCCAAACTTTTCTCTCTCTACAACCTTCTTAAAACTCTCTAATATGTTTGGAGAAGATCTCACAAACTTCACACAATTCCTAATTGCCAACACTGATTTCTGCAACCTCTTCAAACCATTCCCCACTATTAAGTTAGTGATGTGAGCAGTGCATCTCACATGCATGTATTTTCCATTTAAAATCTGTTCGTAAGCAGCCAAATTGTTCATCCTAGCAACAAGCCACTCTAAAGCACACTTGCACTACAAAAATTAATTCAGTTAGCCACGGCAAAATACCGTCGCCAAAAGTCATTCTGCCGTCGCAAAAGACCAACGGCGACGGCGTGGCGACGGCATTTTTCCCGTCGCCGTTGAGGGCGTGGCCGTTGCTTTTGGCGACGGCAGTGAGCCGTCACAACCATATTTGCGACGGCAAAGCCCGTCGCTTAATTAGCGACGAAAATTGGCTACTGAACTTGCCGTCGCAAATACCTCTATTGGCGACGGCGATTGCCGTTGCTGTGATATTTAAAAATTTTCAAATGTGAACTGGAATTTTCAAATTTTCCCGCCAAAACTATTTGCGACGGGACTCTGCCGTCGCCAACTGCAGAAAATGCCAAAACGTTGGCCACGGGACTCTACCGTCGCCAACTGCAGAAATTGTTACCACAGCTGTTTCAAATCTCATTTTTACCAGAAACCTGCAAATTCAAATCTCATTCAATCCACAATAGCAACAACCATAATCAACAAGGTACTAACACCACCATCAACTAGCATTCATTCCAACAAAATCAACACAATGACCAACATTCATTTCATAACCAAATTATCCAACATAAACATTATTCCACATGATGGAACCTAAACCATACCAACAAAGTTCTACAACAATAAAAAGAGCTTCATAAAGGGACAACAATATTCTAACATAATCTTGTTCTAATACATTCTAAAACACAACAATATGACCTGGATATAGTGGCTGGTTTGCACCTTTCATTAATTTCAAGAACTCTTTAGTAGACTCATTTGGGCCACCAGCAAGAGGATCTGAATTTTCTTCGCCACCATTCTCAGCATCTGGTCTTGCAACATGTGCAGTTCCTAGAGCTTCTTGGACTAGTCGAACCATATCTACATCCATATAATCGTCTGACCCCAAAAGAACTTCCTCCCTATGCAGTGAGCCATCATAATCCCTAGACTCACCATGTTTCTCCCATATCTTATACTTCTTCCAAAACCCATTATCTCGAAGATGCTCTCGCACAATATCTATTACAAATAAATCACGATTTTCGTATTTTCTACAAGGACAATATATCCTTGAACTTATATCTCTACTAGCAGATGCAAAGGACAAGAACTCATCTAACTTCTCATAGTATGGCTTAGAACATTTAGTTCCCCAATCAATCCATGACTTGTCCATTTTTCTCCCTACTGAAGTATATATGCACACAGTAAGCATAAGTAAACTATAGATTTCAGATTACACAACAAAGCATGAATGAGTATGACATGCTTAATAATAAAGTTCAGCATATACTGAAAGTGTAACTCTATGCGATAATAACTATTCTAGCCTTCAAAAAATTTAGTATGACTGAGTATTTTAGAGGCAAACAAAACCAGCACCAACAGAATGAAGGAATGAATTACTAGTCCAAACCCATGATCGAAAATTCTTGGAGCATTATAGTACCACATCAAAAATTTGACAACGATAATATTCACATCTAAATTGAACTCATTCAACAACCTATGAGACAAAACTATAATCCCAACTAAACCCACCACTAATCAAACACTAATTTGCATAAGTGCAATTTTGTTTTGTGCTCATAAATATTAGGTGATTCATCTGGGATAGTGACTCAATATAGTTCTAATCATTTCAGCTTTCACTCTCCTAGCTTTATTTGTTGTCATTTCTTATTCACATGATCATGGTTATCATAGGCATTACAATTTTTGAGGTGACATATAAACCAAAATTCAATCATATATTATCCTGTTATGCAATTATTTTAATTTTAGGTAAAGACTATTGCATTTTATACAAGCGACAACTAAATATAGAACACAAATATTTAAACAATCATGATCCTCTCAGAAGGGGCAGGTTTTCACTATAAACACACAAATGGCTTATCTTATCCTTTTCACTCAATATTTTGAAAAGAAGTTGAAATGAATTTCAGATTTCACAACCAACATCTTATATATATCCAAAACATAAATTAAGAGACAGAGAGAGAGAGAGAGGGATAAGATTTTCATTCACATACCCAATTTGAGATGAGTCAATCTTCAGACAAAAGGTTCCAACTTCAAGGCGAGTTCTTCAACTTGAGATGAGTTTGGTGTGCCTGAAATCAAAGGCGTAGTGAGGCAAGTATTCTTAAAGAATCCAAACTTTAACTTAGATTAATTTTCTATCTCAACTCTCAACCCTCAACTCTCAGGTAATATCTGCATTGCTTCTCTGCATTGCTTCTACAAGTGAAATTAAGCTAGAAGAAAATGGGTTTTCATGTTCAACATAAGACACAGATAGATAGCTTACTAAGTATACTCAAACCCCAAACTATATAGTTATGTTCTTCCAAAGTTATTTCTCAATCCCCAAACCAAAGTCTTAAACTATATATATACACACAATCATGCACAAATACAAAAAAAATTCACAAATACAGTACTTAAATGACCAAATGACTACTCACATGACCCCACTTAAGCAAATTCATTGCATATCAAATACAAGAAAGTTAAGTAAATATTGCCACTGCACATGACAAAGAGATCAACTGCAAGAAGCAAGATCCCATTCACAAAGAGATTAACTGCTCTTCTTCATGCTCTCTTTAACCTTGCCCATCAAAACCAGTTGTTTTGACATCCCACTCATCCCAATTGATTCAGTTATCCTCCCAATTCAAAGAATCACACCCCTGAAGTAAGGCACAACATTTTTGGGAAATCATTGGTTTCACATGCATATCAAAATTAAATATACAACTAGTATACAACAATAAACAAGTACATAGCAGCACACTGCTCAAATAGAGCAAGTAACTATACATGATATAAGTATATAGCTGAACTGAGCAAACTGAATTAAAAAGTCACTACTGATACATAACCAAAAAGCTGAACTGAGCATATCTGAATTTAAGTAAAAAATTGAGTACTTCGGTAATTTAAATAAAAAACTGAGTATTTGTAAAAAACTGATTCAGGCTATCTCTTTATCAAGCTAATCTACCAGAAAAAGAAGCTAATCTACATATGTATCAATCCGGTAGCTTTTATAAAATTGCTATTCTGATTACACATGTAGACCAAATTTAAATGTTGATAAGCTGCACCGAGCAAGACAACACTAAGCAGAATAGCAACCAACTAAAATAAAAGGTGAACACGAGAGCTGCAGAAACAGAAACAGCAATGAGCAATCCAAAAACCAAATCAAAATATAAAATGAACTTAAACAGTATTCTGAAAATATAACTTAATATAACTTATTAAAGTATCAGTCAAGAATGTAAAATAGAACAAAGACATGCACTACAACCAAGAAATGCAAGTTGCAATCATAATTGTAGTTCTTGACAGATACACAGCAAACATAACTCAACTGTCTGTTTGCTTATACACACATAAATAACCACATGTCATTATTCTGCTCATCATATTTTTAACTTCTTACTCAGAAAAATCCCGTGAAGTAATGACCAAATGGTAACAACACCTACATAGAGGCCCAGAATATGAAAATAATCATGATCATGGCTGCAGCTACAAGATTGATGGCCTTTATCCTTTGTTAGTTTCATCATATCTGTCCCAGACTAATTTAAGTAAAACCATGATTAGCCTCTACTCATAGTTCTTCACCGTTTTTGCTGCTGGCAATTCTATAGAACTGAACAGGGCACTTGATACCCAACGTTACAATACACACAAAAGGCAACAGACTAAAACAGATAATTCTCATTATTTATGATGGATTATAACAATGATTGGATGTACCATTTGATTAAGAAGTCGGACATGACTCATCAACCAGCCCCAACTCAAAATCCTTCTTATTTACAAATTTACAATACACAGTTTTATAAGTCTCTAAGTAATTAAGCATACAGTTTCCTGGAAAGGATATATAGCATTGTTCAGTTCTCACATACAGCTCAGGAAACAAGAAAAGGTTCTAACTGAAGAGATAGATGTTTCTATATTTTTTTTTCAAGTAAATGAGCTACTAGTTTTGTCATTTCAGGTATCATCGTGAATGTGTGTTTGCAGTTTCATTATTTTAAAGTTTTTCAGACTTTTAGGGGACCAAAACTATGAAATGGCAGGTAATGAATAATTACCACTACAATTATATCATTCTGAAACAGTTAGGTATGCACATATACTCGACGCCAGAATGGTCTGCAACATTGTGATGTAAGATGTAAACAATCAAGTTCAAGATTCCATTTATAAAAAATCATTTGTCAGTAGGAGATGCTCAAATCATTAGGCAAAAATTATTGGTTTCAGCAAAGAAAAGAAGACAAGGAAGCTTTATGCAAAAAATGAATAGCAAATAGTAGACAATAGGTGCAATTGTCATCCTAACATTGAAAAAGTATAAGGCTTAGGGACATAGCACTAGTTGCTTGCAATGGTTTCTAACCACCAATTCTAGTTTCGGCCTCTAAGACAGAAGATCTTAAGAGAGTAATACAATAACTAAACAACAAGTGTAAACACAAATCTAAAAATACTTAATACACTTCAGTGTAAAAACAAAGTATAAAAAAAAGAAAACAGATGACTCATGTATACCATTCATTACGTAAACAGATGACTCATGTATACATGATAAAGCACAACAAAAGTACAAATTAATACGTTTGTAATGTAATGGCAATCACCTTGTGTAGTAGAATGCAAGTTGACAACGGTACCAAACTCTAACCATGACTTCTAACCAGAAGAAGAGTCGAATATGACTCTGAAATTGTTTCAGCTTACCCCACATTAAAAGATCATCCAGATATGGGACTAAGCATGGAACATGAATCACAATAGTGTTGCATGTGGTACTACACGGTATATGGTATCAAACATGGAAGAGAAACTAAAGATCATGAATCACCAAACTGAATAAATTTCATAAGTATGGTAATGTGAACTTCCTTCGGTATGTTAATACACATGTTTAACTCCTGTTAAGTTTGACAAAGTAGATAACATTTCGTCTGTCTCATCCAGTAATCTTCAACTAATCAGTAGAATACTAATATGAAATCATTTGTCAAACACATTATATAATTTAAACAGTTTAAAACCCTTAATGAACAAATTCTAATATAAACTTGCAAATAGAATGGTAAACTTCAAACAAACTGCTCAATGAATCAAAAATTTCAATACTTGAACGATAATGTGACCAATCTATCACAACAGCATATTTCATTCACCGTAACTAAACAAACCAATAACAGTAAAACTCACCGCTTTGCGAAGCTTCTTGATCATTAAATCGGCTTGCGCTTCAGACCCCTCTGGAACCTATCAAAAATCCAAAACAAAACCAACTCAAACCCAATTCACAAAACCACAAAACGCATCAAAAAAATCAGTGAAGAGATGGGCGAGCTCGAGCAGGGAAGAGAGTACCTTCTGCGAGCTCGAGCAGGGAAGAGATGGGCGATTAAGGTTGACCGAAGAAGCTGACGCCGTCAACCTCTAGAGATTCGACACGACTTGACCGAAGAAGCTGTTGCTAGCGCAAACCCACCACCAGTGCAAACCCGCCGATGCCTTACCAATCTACAACCACCGCCGATGCCTTACCAACCACCGTCGACAAGCTCTCCTTCCACCGTCGCTGATTTGTGTTTCTCACTGCCAACCCCAATTTCATTCAACGTATTTGACAAAATGGGGGTTATGGGGATGGGCGATTTCTAGAAGAGAGGAATTAGGTTCGTGGGATAGGGGTTATGTCTGAGGACAGTTGGTTTAATTTGGTTTTAGAAAATTGACTTCTGTTTTTTGTCAAAATGGAGAGCGGGATAATTGGCGCCTTCCATTAATACCGAAAGAACATAGGCGACGGCGAACGCAACCGTAGCAGCAAATCAGAAATAAAATTGGTTTTTTGCCACGGCACTCATCTGTCGTCGCCGTTGATAAAAACAGACGCGACGGCGCCAGTTTGCCGTCACAAATTTTGCGTTATTTAGCCACGGCAAGATGTTGCCGTCGCAAACTGGTTTTTATTTAGCAACGGTATGTTTGCCGTCGCTTCGCCGTCGCAAATTTAAGATCAATGGCCACGGCAAATCCGAGCCGTGGCGATTTCCAGTGGCTAAATGAATTCTTTTTTGTAGTGTTGTTTGCAGTAGGATTATCAACAGTAATGCACATCACTTTCTCAATTCCCCACTGCAGCAAGTAAGACTCAATAAGCTTCCCTATAGTTGGCCCTTGATGATTTTGAATCACACAAAAATTAATGACCCTCTTGTGCATTTTCCAATCTGCGTCGATAAAATGGGCAGTAAGCACCATGTAATTGATGTTTTGAACACTTGTCCAAGTGTCAGTGGTCAGACTCAACCTATACATCTTCAACATCTTCTTAAAATCTCTTTTCTGGGTGTCATACATACCTAGAAAGGCGGTACACAATTTCCTTCTACTTGGAACATCAAATAGAGGACACACTTTATGACAAAATCCGCGGAACCTTTTCTTCTCCACAAAGCTAAAAGGCAGCTCATCAATCACAATCATCTCCACACAAGATTCTAAATAATCTGTTTGGTTATAAGCTACCATGCTCAATTTATTTGACTTAGACCTATCCTCAGCTAGATTTTTTTGCGACTTATCAACATTACGTGGAAAATACCTACAGTTATGGTTGATGTGCCTAAGCAATCCAGAGGTGCCACTCTTACTCTCAACAGAAAAGTCTCCAATCTTACCCTTAGGACAGTAGATGCAATGAGCCCTTTTATGAACTATCTCAATTATCTTTCCCTCTGCATCTTTCACTCTCTCAATTTTCTCATACTCTTTGAAATACTCCCAAACATGACTAGTACGTTTCATACCTGATTGAGCAGGACCACCACCACCCTCGCCTACAAATGCAGCAGCAGAAGCCACACCACCCTCGCCTACATATGCAGCTGTTTTGGCCACGATCCTCAGCGCGCGGAGCAGAGGTTTCTAGCAGACAAAGAGAGGGCAGTGTTGCGGGCGTGCCACCTCGCGGACGAGGAAAAGGTTGATGGGGCGTGCGCTTGACTTCTTGATCAGGCAGAAAGGGGTCACAGGTGCCACCTCAGAGGAGGATTTACGAGCACAAGCGGGTCGATACTCACGGCGGTGCAAGCAGAGCAATCAACGGGGAGTTCGGAGAGAAGCGGGGATGCAGAGTCCGGAGAGCTCTGGAGAAAAGCCTAAGCGGCGGCGCTTAGGGTTGGAGTTTCGAGGAAGGCTCGAAGGGAACTGGGTTTCAGTTTTGTTTGTTTGAGAGTTGTCTCTGAGTTGTTGTTGTAAAAATTATGTCCCTGTGTGAGAGCTTTCGAACCCTTTATATAATGGAGCTTTACTTGCGGCAGAAGAGAGAGATAATCCTACTTCAAGTTGGATTCGGAAAACCTAATAGCACAAGGGCACTGTTTCATCCATGCAAACCAACCAACCTGTGACACATGTCCAGTTCGCACACTTCATTCCGCGCCACCAACTGTAGACTCCTATGCGAACTGGAATTAGGAGCATCCTCATCTCGCGGGCTATTGCAGCTCGCGAGCCTTAAAAGGGCTTTTTATATTTAATGGGCCACAGGGATTGGCCCGAAGCATGTCAAAGACTTGTCGAAGTCTTCAACGTTTGTCGTGGTGCGCGCGGACTCCGCATGTCGCTTCCCCGCGAAGTCTCCTACGCGAGCCAGTTCGCCATCTCGCCTCGCTTCGCCTATGCGGAGAGTCCATCTCGCCTCGCGAAGAGGACTGGCAATCTCGCCTCGCCTCGCGGAGCGTTGAACAGTAATTCCGCGCGAAGTCATTCCGCACCCGGGCTAAGTTAAGTCGAATTCTCATGCAGTTCGTTCCGCGCGAAGTCTAACTTGGCTCGCGTGGTCTTACTGGCGAGCTGTCACTTGTAAACTTGGAGAAACTCCATCTCGCCAGTATGACCTGGTCCAAGAAATAATTAATATTTACATAGACATTTACTGTCCAGTAAAATATTAATTCTGGCGTAAACAGCAGCAACTTTACCAACTTCAATCTCGGGTTCACTTGAAGGAGGCTAACTTGAACTTCGGTTTGTAGCTTCGAGCAGAGGGACTGATGTAACTGGAAGAGATTGTGATGCTATTGATGTCGCCGTTGACGAATTCTGAAGGCTAGAAGCAGAACGGTTGGGTCGCACAATTACTTTCTCTCCTCTCGCCATCGTTTTCGAGTAATTCCCTCTGCATTCAGCCATTCACAAATCACAATCATGCTTTCAAGTATCAATCCACAATATGACATTCATAAGGAGAATGGACATAGCATAATCAACAGTATAACTAATTCATATAAACTATTTGCGTCTAAACTAATGATCTTGCATGACGATTTCTCTAACTAATGATAGATTTTTCTCTAACGATTGCCATAACACTCAATATCAAGTATCCAAATCTCACTTCCACTGCATCTCTCAAAGCCTAAATTTGATCGCAACCATCCTAATCAAAAAACAATCAAAACAAGCAGCGAGCTAGACAGAAGCAAACACAGTGAGAAAAATAATGGACTTGATTCATGAGTTTCAGTGAAATTAGAAGTAGAGCTACAGAATTGGGTACACTGTGAAGCTAAAAGCATGAGAGAGAGAGAGAGAGAGTGATAGTGAAAATAATCTTGCCTGACGGAGGAAGCGGAGGAGGAGGAGGCGCCGTGCTTGTTGCTGCTTCTTCGTTTGGAAGACCCAGTCACGCTCCGAGAAGTCGCGCTGGTCCCGGGAAGATTGGGGTTGCCTCGTCGCCGGTTATAGTTCGTGATTTCTTCAGGTGAGGAGGAAATGGAGGAGGAAGCGGGCGCCGAGGAGGAAGCGAAGGAGGAGGAATCGGGCGGTGGAGGAGTTCGAAAGAGAGACTGAGAGAGTGAGGAGGAAGCGGCCGATTGGGATTACTGGATTGGGTTCGCGCGACAGAGATAGTGAAAGACTGCAAGAGAGTTGGTATTAGGGTTCAAAAATGAAAGGTTGAGATCAAAACATCTAAAACAATCAATGGCTGAGATTACTCTATATTTTACATGGGATGGGACGGGCCTCAACTTTTCAGTCCCGCGTCCCGTCCAGTTGTTTCTCTATGGGACGGGACGGGTGTTTTTAGACATAGATCCCGTCTCATCCTGTCAAATTTTAGGACGGGACCGAGATTTAGGTTTTTTATGCTCATCTCTAGTTTAATTTACCAAACTAACCTTACACTAATTAAATATGCTTTTAGAAAAGAAAAGTCTCATTTTGAGATTTTGCAGTAAATGAAATACAGTAGCAGGTTTTCAATAACTTAGTGTAGTAGTAGTTAACATCCGAGTAGAAGTAGTAGCAGGGGTTAACATCCGAGTAGAAGTAGTAGCAGGGGTTAACAGCCCATAAATAGCACAAGTATGCTTGGGCAATCCTCTAGTTCTGCTGCTACTGCTTGAAGACTAAGACAATGAAAGAGTCATAGGAGAGGGCGAAAGCTTTGCTACTGCTACTTTCTGTTATTGTTGTTGATACAAAATAACAACAACATGAATCAACAACATGCAGTGGCAGCACACAACAACAGCACACGTAGTAGCGGCAACATGAATCAACAACTTGCAATAGCAGCATACAACAACAACACACGCAGTAGCAGCACACATCAACAACACACATAGTAGCAACACACATCAACAACAACATGAATCAAAAACTTGCAGTAGCAGCACACATCAACATCACACACAATAGCAACACACATGAACAACAACATGAATCAACAACATGCAGTGGCAGCACACAACAACAGCACACGCAATAGCAGCAACATAAATCAATAACATGCAGTGGCAGCACACAACAACAACACACGCAGTAGCAGCACACAACAACACACGCAGTAGCAGCATACAACAACATCACACGCAATAGCAACATACAACAACATCACACGCAGTAGTAGCACACAACAGCACACAATAGCAGCACACAGCAACACGCAGTAGCAGCACGAAGCATGAGCACAGATTAGCTACAAATGATCACTTTTTGTTGTCAAATTCAAAACATATGCGTTTTAATTCCAAAGACTCTTTGAGTAAACCAAGTTGTAGAGATCGAAGAATAATCAAATCAGATCTGGTTGGAATCGGCGAAGCCTTACTCAACATTCATCCTTTCATTATTCGGCGAGAGAGAGAGAGAGAGAGAGAGAGAGAGAGAGAGAGAGAGAGAGAGAGAGAGAGAGAGAGAGAGAGAGAGAGAGAGAGAGAGAGAGAGAGAGAGAGAGAGTTTCTCATATCTGAAAATGGTGTTTTGCGTAAAAGAATGGTTTGAGGCAGTGGTAGTTTTGTAGATATTTTAGAAAAAAATGGTTTTTTTGGGTATTTTGTGTAAAAATTGCTGACAAGGTGTTGGTATTATGCAGTGTGGGTCTGGGCTTATGTCCTTATTTGCTTAAATCTGTTGAAAGATGGTTTTTCTGTGTTTTGCAACTGTCTATGGTAGTGGGATGTCATTTTCTAATAAAAAAAACTTCGTTCTTTTGAAGATCAAGAATGATTAAGATGAGAGCAAAGTTAATCTCATGTCTTTTTCATGTGTGCATGTCCAAAACCTATGCAGTGTGTGGTTTATTGTTTTTTGAAATCGCTAATTGACTAGCTTACGATGAATTGTTTTTCAGAAATCTACTTACGTCTTTTTTCTTTTCTGATGTACTGACGTATCTTGACCGTGAAATCCTAAGAAGTAAGAGCATTTTTAACAATGTTAGCCATTTTTGAGTTAAATTTAATCAAATTAGCTAAAATGTCATTTTGGCTAACCACTTTAGATATGTGACTACATCAATGCTCTCTATTTTAGCTAGCATTACATCAACAATAATATTCTTCAAATAAATATTAATTAGTTTAAATATATTTATATATCATGTAAAATATTTTACAAGGAATGTATTAAATTATAGCTAGCTAGCCTCATTTGAGTCATCTCGCTCTTTATATTTAGCTGGCGAGCAGTAGTGTTCACATGGTCACCTAGTGACCAAGAAAATCATGATCAATCACCGTTGGATGTAAATCCAAGGGTGGGAAGTATTATTTTAAATTTAAGTCGTTTTGTTTTTCACCCTTGGATTTACATCCAACGGTGATTGACCATGATTTTCTTGGTCACTAGGTGACCATGTGAACACTACTGTTAGCTAGCGAGATAGCTAAAAATCATAATAGCTCAACTTTAGCTAGTCTGTTGAAGCTCCGAAAATATTAAAAAAAAGTTAAACACGTTCTTTAAAATAGCTAAAATAGAAAGTTTGCTGAAGTTGCTCTAAAAACCCTAGTTGCCTAATTATTTAGTTTTGAGTACGTAATCCAACTACTTTCCATTTCGGAACCATTATCATAGTTTCTTGGTAGAAAAGAGAAAACAGTAAGCTCAAATAGTGTTACTTGCAAACCATATCTAGCAAGTGAATTGTTGTTACATTTTAATATTTTAATTTATTTTGAATTTATTTTGGGTGTTATTTTCAGTTTTTGTTTTTGGAAAAACCATTTTGACATTTATTTGTGTAACTCATGGTGGTTATTTGTTTTTATTTTCTTTTATCTTCTTATAACCTATGGCTATTGGTTACTACCCTATTAATCATAGGGAGTGTCCTACAAGCCTATATATACAACCATTTGTTGCATGAAGAGATGTACCACATGTACTACAACTACATATTCACTTATCAATTTTCCATCAAAAATTCCTGAAAGTGTCATTGTGTGTTTAGTCGGCCAAAGAAATGTGTTCTTGTGGTGGAGCTTTTCGTTCCTCTAATTTGTGTTAATTTATGTGAGTCATACAACTTGTTGTTGGGCTGTTATATCATGGAGGGGAAAAGTTAAGAGTCTGATCCACCGTGTTATTCCGCAGAGATAACCCGCGCCTTAGCCTATTATCAACAAACTTTTTTTCTTTGATTTTATAATTTTTATCGTAATTTTTTTAATTTCTCTAACGTTATGTTTGGATAAAGTAATTTCAATTTCCATAGAAATTTCAAAATCATGGGAATTACAATTCCATGAATTTAAATTTCATTAATTAAGAATTTCGTTGTTTGGATTTCATGACGTAGAGTTTTAAAATGACAAGAATTTGTATTTAAACTAACCTCAGTCAAGGGAATTGACAAATGACACTTATTTTGTGAAGAATTCAAGTCGGGAATTTAAGATTTCAAATTCCACGATTATTTTTCAGTGGAAATTATTAATTCCACAGGATAAGAATTCAACTAGGGGAAACAATCCTAAGAAATTGACAATTCTCCATTTTTGATTAGATTCCTAGAAATTCACCCGCATTAATTAGTTATAAAGATTGCAGACCCGGCCAAAAGGAAAGAATTTGAGCGTGTTTGAGATGAAGATACACATTCATTAACTAATTTCTTTAGCTTATTTCTTTTTCCTTTTTATGAGAAAGAAGTTTCAAAACAGAACTAGGCAGATAGTTGTCCTAATTCAAAGTAGAGGTCTTTTGCCTCGCATTTGCAGAAGTTTGATTCTAAAGAAGTTAAAAATCAAAGTAGAGGTCGCGCGCACTTGCAAAGTTATATGTTCACTCTACGACTCTACGTATCTTTTCTGTATATGTTTGAGACTGATGAAATTAAAATTGGAAAAGGAAACCGATTAATCGGTCTCCTCAGCAAACCTTTTTTTTTCGATGAAACTCCTCGGCAAGCCTTGATCTTCAACCAGATTTTACATTATTTATTTTTAAATATATACAACAGATATATGCATCGGTGAACAATCTGGAGTCTCAAAGATTCTCTTATCAATCTGCAAACTAATGAGGTAGCAACGTGCGAGCAGCTGGCCCTGTTTGCTCAGCTCAACATCGAGGCACGCGCAGCGGTGGTGATATGCACATGAACGACCGCTATGTGCCATTGTGCCAATTCCCAATTCATCCAACACCCAACACCCAACTACGTGTTGCATGCACAAACAAAAACTCCAACTCGCTATATCCACATTGCTATTTTGGATTTTGCCACAACATATCGATCTAATCCTCCAAAGCAACCTCTTTAGTAACTCTGCTTGATTCTTTTCATTTTTACAGTAACTCTGCTTGATTCTTTTCATTTTTATTCATTTGTTATATTATATATACCATCCGATCTCTCTCTACTTTAAACAAATTCTATTTAAATAAACAAAAACTAGTTTTGTTTTTATTCTATTTTTATTCACCGATGTACTATAGTCGCACACCACATTAAAAATACAAAAATTGCTTCTCATCTCAAAGGCAGGCTTCCACCATGTCAAGGTGACACTCTACCGCTGAGTTATATCCCTTTCCTTGCCCCCATCGAGAAATAGAACTGACTGATCCTAAGGCAAAGGGTCGAGAAACTCAACGTCATTATTCTTGAACAACTGAACAACTTGAAGCTGGATCTTTTTTCGCACTATTACAGATACGAAAAGAACTAGAAAAATTGGATTCAAGTGTCAACTGTTCCTATCGGAAGTAGGATTGACTATGGATTCGAGCAATAGCACATGGTTTCAGAAAACCGTACGATTTTCCCGATCTAAATTCTAAATGATCTAAATTCAAAAAATTGATGATTACGGATGAAATAGGGAAAACATTGTGTGAGTACAACAAAGATAATGAAAGTAGCACTCAGAAGCATTTGCAACAGTGTGTATTAGAAAAGTTCGACTTACAAGTTCATTAAGGGACGATATGAAATCGATCAAGCGATCAAGGTGACCTCAATTTTCAAGAAGAAACAAGTCACAATTGACTCATTCTTTATGAAATCCTTATAAATGAATAATTAATTCTATGTATTAAGGAATTATTAATTTATATATTCATTGGGGTCTATGTGAATTCTCACATTTGTATTATCTTATAAATTTAGCGAATTATTAATTTAGCACGTTGTCCCCAACTCGGTACTGGCAAAAATTATTATTTTAGTGAGGTTATTAATTAATCGAGTATTAAATTATCAAAGTTCCACTGTAATAGTAAAATGAGTGTATAGTAGTATACATCTCAATACCGTAGAAAAGTATATATCTTCGTAGGCCCAAAGAGAGGGTAGGAGGCAATGAAAAGGAATATCTGTAAAATCTCCTAAGATGAACACAGGATATAAATATATACCAGAACCGATGAAGGCTAGGGCACAAAATCTGGAATCCAAAATGAACTGAACGAGGGTTTACCTCTAATTTTATGGACTGTATATTGTGAATCGTCTGTAGAGTAAAAGTACGTACTGCATGTATCTGATATAGTACGTGCTTCGACAAGAGGAAAAGAATTATGGAAAATGCATGATTAATTGCCCCCTATGTTTGAATTTCTAAAACTATAACTGTTTAAGCATGTTCAGAGAGGCTAATAATCTGGCAGATGCAATTACAAAGATGATGAGATATCATGGCTCAGCTCAGTCCTGGAGAAATTATTTACCCTTATCGGCATCTCATGCTTTTCATTTTGATTCACTAAACGTAGCTATGTGATTAAGTACTTCTCTATGGAGCTCAACCCGTACACGTACACGTTATTGTCTTACTATGTTCGCGTTCCAGGCAGCTAAGTATTGTTTGGTAATCGCATGCACAGGGGTTATGTGGCGAAGTGGTGAGGAGCCAAGTCAGTCCTTAGGAATTTAGGATTCTAGATCTGGGCCCCAGATGCCCCCAAGTATTCCTCTTGCGACTTTGCCTTTGTACGTATTTCACAACCCCCTCCTTACTATAAATAACGTCATCTTCTATCCCACAGAGTAGTTCGACCCCAAACAGGTTAAGTATGTCGCCCAGGAAAATGAGTTTCAAGCTTCATGTTTTCCTATGTCTCCTTCTCGCGATCGGTCTTATCTCTTCGGCAGTGGCAGCTGGTCGGATAGTTCCCAAAGATGAAGAGCAAGGTTATTTCAATGCATTGATAAGATTTCCTTATGATTTAGTTATGTCTAAACGGAACGCATGTATAGGTATATACTGACCAAGTTTATTTTATTATGTGTACGTGTGCAGTAGTAGACAATTGCAGTCTCGATGGTGATCGACCCGATAGCTGTCATAACTACGCCGGTGAGCGTCGTGTGACTGCGAACGATGAAGGAGTCGTGCCACAAACAGGTGAGTCATAGAAAATGAACTTCGTTTTATTCTCTTCCCGAGTTCAACATCATCTTAGACAACGTACTTACGTACGCTCATTTTGTGCAGAAGACGAAACAAAAGAATCAAACGACGTAGATCACCATGGTGTTGATAGCGATACTGATGGATATGGAATTAATCAAGGCGGACAAGGCGGAGGTAGAGGCGGACAAGGCGGAGGTAAAGGAGGCGGACAAGGCGGAGGTAAAGGAGGCGGACAAGGCGGAGGTAAAGGAGGCGGACAAGGCGGAGGTAAAGGAGGCGGACAAGGCGGAGGTAAAGGAGGCGGACAAGGCGGAGGTAAAGGAGGCGGACAAGGCGGAGGTAAAGGAGGCGGACAAGGCGGAGGTAAAGGAGGCGGACAAGGCGGAGGTAAAGGAGGCGGACAAGGCGGAGGTAAAGGCGGACAAGGCGGAGGTAAAGGCGGACAAGGCGGAGGTAAAGGAGGCGGACAAGGCGGAGGTAAAGGTGGCAAAGGAGGCGGCGGTGGACAAGGCAGCGGTAAAGGAGGAGGGGGCGGTGGTGGCAGAGGAGGCGGTGGTGGCGGACAACCTTGAAGCTGAACGTGGACCCCTAGCTGCTTCATGAATATTAGATATATATGTAGCTACAGAAAAAGATAGTGTATATAAATAACGTGTCATTCCATGAGAGATTAGGAGATGTTCCACGATCATGAGCAGTACTTGAAAATGGCAGTCAAGTTTTTCATGTAGTAGCTTGAATTTATCATATGTACGTACCTGTTTCGTTTTATGAAGCTATATATATGTTGTGTACTTGTTTGGTTTTATGAACCAGCAGTTTGAAATGTTTCTAGTTCCATCATCTTTCAGGAATCTAATGCCCTGATGTTGTTCATCGATAGTAGTTTCTCCCACGTACTTGTATGCGTGTTTCTCTCTTTCACCAATATTTTTCTGCTATTTTACTTTAATTTTGTATTTCTTACTCTATTATGAGTATTATCCTTGTCTACTTGGACGTGTTACTCAAGGATCGAGTTACTTGCAGACCAAAACTCATCATTTTTGTGTCTGAGATGAAGGTGCAGATATAATCAAAAGAAGAGTTGATTGATGTACGAGATGAAGGTTCATTAGTGTATGAGATGAAGGTGCAGATGTATCAACTAATAATATATGTATGTTCTTTTTATGAAGAAAAATAAATTACAATACAGAACTTAAATGGCAGTCTTTCCCTGTTATTTCAAATGAAAACTCAATAGTCAGGACACAGATGGCAAATAGTTAAACCAAATATCTTCAGTGTGACACCAAAAATGCGCAAGCTTATTATCTGTAGAAAAATTTGAACTCCTACAAATATGTTTAAATCAACTGATTAAATCGATCCCTGCAGCCAAGCCTTAATATGAAGAACCGGAGAATGCATTTAACTAATTTTTATAGGTGGTTTTCGACAAAATATATTAACGCCCTCTGTATCAATGCATACTTGCAATCTGTCAACTACTGAGGTAGCAACATGCCAACGGTTTGGCCATGTTTGCTCAGCTCCACTCCAGTGCACGCGCAATGTTGGTGATATGCACATGAACGTACGATGTGCCAATTCATCTGATCAACAGCCAAGTGTTGCATGCACATTATATATATATATATATATATATATATATATATATATATATATATATATATAAAGAGTTTACAACTTACTGGTTTAAATCAATGCATGAGTAGAACCGGAGCTCTCTATGCTAACTTAAGTTTTTCTAGAGAGAGAGAGAGAATAGAAAAATGAAAGTCACTACGAAGCTGGGGGCTTCTATAAATAGAAATTACAAAGTGATGAATAGTAAAAAATGACTGTAGATGAATAGTAACTTGTCTGCCACGAGTGACTGTTGATGAATAGTAAATTGACTGTAGATAAATAGTAGCTTGTCTGCCACGGATTTGCTGTTGTTATTTTCGGTGGAATTTTGTCTGGACTTTGTCTTAACTAGAATTCAGCATATGGGTCTTGGCTATCTTCATAATCAGCCCACTTGGTTGGTTGATTGGGAGAACTTTCATGACTATGTGATGATGATGATTTTGATGGAGAGTGTTCTCCTTCATCATCTGTTAATAAACTGGCCGTTTGTTGTAATAACTGCTTGGCTAATTCTTTTAATTCATCTGCTTTGGAGGATGAGGATGAACTGGAGGCTTTATTTTTAGAAGGAGATGGTAACTGAGGTTTTAACTGAGGGATCGGAGATGCCGGCTGGATAGGGACCGGAGCTCCTGAACTGGATGGAATAACTGAAAATTCTTCACTAAATTAGGATAAAACTCTGTTAGAATTGAATTTATCCCACCATTTGACTAAGAGTTGTCGTAAGACCATATGATCTTCAGTTTCAATTTTATACTGCCATTTGAAGATCCAAGGAATTTTATATTTGGCCATGAATTGGAGAGTAGGGGGAAACCCTTTCACGTATTCTGCAAAGGTCATGACTGAAGCAAATTTAGTGACTGCATTTTAGAGATTTGAGGGTAGAAGGTCATAAGGGCACCCATGATTATTCCACCAATCACCGAACCACATGGGGAATTGGCGATTGAACTTTCTATCAAAATTGAGAAACCATGAATGAGAAAAATCTTCTGTTTGGTAGAGAAAGATTTTACTCCATGCTTCAATGTACTCATGATAAGTAAATGTAATGGATTCTAATTTGTGAGGAGTAGAGGGGGAATCACCCCATTGGGATAATGAAATGATACGAATTATGTAAAGAGAATGGTTTAATATTTTGGATGGGTCTTTTGGGTCATGGATTGGTTTAATAGATAATGACTAAGATTTGAATAGAATTTCTTTATAGAATGCTAATGGTTTACCGGGAAGGTAGTGAGTATTTGGGCCAAAATAATTTTTTACTAAAGAGATAGGATTTTTGAGATGACTCATAGAGGGTTCAATATAAAACAAGAACTGTTCGGCCCTGTTAAAGTAAGGGGATGATGATCTATAATTGCCTGGAGGGTTTGATGAGGAATCTGTCTTGTAGGAGTCATATTGGTTTACTAGAGCTGACTGGTAGTTGGGTTTATTCAGACTGAGGGTGCTACCAAGAGCACTATATTGATTGACTATCGAAATGGGGGAATGGCCTGCATAGGGAACTATGCTGGGGTTTGACTCAGGTGATTCTTTCTTAACTGGGGGAGATGACTTATATACTGATTTTTCGGGATTTCTCCCTTTGGATGAGCTGGGCTTCATTTTTTGGTGCCCTGTAGAAATTCACGAGTTAGGAAATCTGGGATGTGATTGTCACTTCCTTTAATGAATGCAATTTCAAAATCAAAAATACTTAAAATTACTTTCCAACGGGCAAAGATTTGTTTACTAGCAATGTTTTGAACATCTTTTTCCAAAACATCTTTTGCACTTTTACAATCAACTCTGATAAAAAAAATTTGATTTAATAAATCATCTTGAAATTTACTGATACATAGTACAATCGATAAAATTTCTTTCTTAATAGTATTATAATTTGATTGAGCTGGGTTCCATATTCCAGAATGGTATCGAACAATTTGTTCTGGATGATTGGGAGAAATTTGTTGTTTGAGGATACCTCCATAACCAATTTCAGAGGCATCGGTTTCTACGATTTTATAGGAACTAGAAAGAGGGATGCCTAAGCATGGTAGAGTTTTAACATGACTCTTAATTTCTTTGACTAAGGATGTATGAAGTGATGTCCAGGGGGAAGGTTTTTTTTGTAGCCTATCAAATAGGGGTTTGCAATGTTTCCTAAGATTTTTATAAAAATCAGCTACATAATTTAAAGATCCTAAGAATCTTTGTAATTGATTTTTATCTAAAATGACATCTGGAAATTTATCAGTAAATTGTATTGCTCTATCGACGGGTCTAATTTGGAGTTGGTGAATGTTGAACCGAAGAAACGAATATTGGTTTGAAATAGTTTGATTTTTGAAGCAGAAACAACTAGACCATTATTCTTTATTATGGAAAAGAATTGGTGTAAATGTTTCCAGTGCTAGTCAATTGATTGTGAAAAGATCAGAACATCATCAATGTAGACGATGGAAAAATGACTATAAGGGTTGAAAATATCGTTCATTATATTTTGGAATTCACTATGAGCATTTTTTAGGCCGAATGGCATAACATTCCATTCATAATGACCAAAAGGTGTGACGAATGCAGTTTTGTATTTGTCAGCTTCACTGATTTGGATTTGCCAAAATCCTGACTTCATATCAAATTTACTAAAGATAACAGATTTGTTTAATCTATTAATGAGATCTCTTTTATTGGGAATAGGATACCTGATCCATTCCAAGACTGAGTTAAGAGGTTTATAGTTAATGACTAACCGAGGAGTTCCTCTTTCGAGTTCAGCATTTTTCTTAACATAGAAAGCAGGGCAAGACTAAGGGGATTTGCTATGGCGAATAATGTCTTTAGCAAGTAAATCATTAATCTCGTTTTTACATAAATCCATAATTTCATGACTCATTTGGATTGGACGAGTTTTAGTAGGGATATTTTTTTCATTAAATTCATGGATGTAAGGAAGAGAAACAATATGTTTTTTCCTATGCCAAAAGGCAATAGGGATATTAGAACATATTTCTTTGGTAATTTTTTCTTCAAAAGTTTTGATTTTTTGCTGAAGAGAAGAATTTTAGAGTTGGTTTTCAATTCTTTTAAAATTAATTTCTTCTTGAAGAAAGGCCATTTGTTTATTTTTTGCTTAAATGCAACGGACGGTTTTTGAAATACTATTTTCTTGGAATGCTTTTAGAGTATGGATTTCAGGGTTAGAAAGAAAAGCTAATTTGACTGGTTCATTAAAAGGGTAGGTAATAATACCATCATATTCGGTATTGAAGGGATAAATCAAAGTATTGAAGGGAAGTCCTAAAATTACTTTATCAGTTAAATTTTTTTACTAAGACAAACGGAGTTTTGAAACAGACATTGTTCTGGCATATATGAGCTTTAGGGATTTCATATTTAATATCTATTTTTGTTCCATTAGCTAAACGTAAAGACTCTTTTGTTTTTTCAAAATATTTTGAAGGTATTAAGCCTTCTTGGATGCAGTTAAGATCTGCACCGGAATCAATGAGGGCTGGTATTATTAATTGGAAATCTTTTATTTTGAGTTGGACTGTAACAGCCCGACCCAGTCCATTGAGATATTGTCCGCTTTGGGCCCAATGACCCTCACGGGTTTGCTTTTGAGGTTTCACCCCAAAACGCGTCTCTATGAAAGGTGCTAGCTCTGCACATATAAACATAGCAACTTGTATCCCCCGGGCGATGTGGGAGGGATGCACCTACTAGCTTGCCTGCCTAGTTAGGTCATCAAAATCCACCCTCCGTAGGGCCCGACGTCGGCGTCGGCACACTTCCGGCCGGGGACAGGCTTTGATACCAAATGTAATAGTCCGGCCCAGTCCATTGAGATATTGTCCGCTTTCGGCCCAACGACCCTCACGGTTTTGATCTTGAGGTTTCACCCCAAAACGCGTCTCAAGAGTGACGCAGCAGCTCTGATACCAAATGTAACAGTCCGGCCCAGTCCATTGAGATATTGTCCGCTTTGGGCCCAACGACCCTCACGGTTTTGCTCTTGAGGTTTTACCCCAAAACGCGTCTCGGTTAGAACCTCATTAGCTGCGTCATTGCCTCTCTCGCCCCAATTTATTTTTATTGTGATGACCTAACTAGGTAGGCAAGCTAGTAGGTGCATCCGTCCCACATTGCCCAGGGGATACAAGTTGCTATGCTTATATGTGCAGAGCTAGCACCTTTCATAGAGACGCGTTTTGGGGTGAAACCTCAAGAGCAAACCCGTGAGGGTCGTTGGGCCCAAAGCGGACAATATCTCAATGGACTGGGCCGGGTTGTTACATTTGGTATCAGAGCCTGTCCCCGGCCGGAAGTGTGCCGACGCGGACGTCGGGCCCTAAGGTGGGTGGATTGTGATGACCTAACTAGGCAGGCAAGCTAGTAGGTGCATCTGTCCCACGTCGCCCGGGGGAGACAAGTTGCTATGCTTATATGTGCAGAGCTAGCACCTTTCATAGAGACGCGTTTTGGGGTGAAACCTCAAGAGCAAACCCGTGAGGGTCGTTGGGCCTAAAACGGACAATATCTCAATGGACTGGGCCGGGCTGTTACATGGACAGTAGTGTACCATTTTTTAAGTTGGATTTGGTGTATGATACTAATAGTGTTGTTTTCAGAAGTTTCAGCTTCATTATTTACTGGAGACTGATATGGAGGAGGATTTTCAGGGAGATCCTGTAATTTGAGAAATTGATTATTTATTTTAAGTAAATTTAGTTCTTGTTTAATTTCTTTATTGTCATTCGTAAGTTCTAAATGTGTTTGTTGTAGGGCATGTATTTGACACTTGATTGATTTTACTTCATGTTGCAAATCTTGGATTGTTATTTCCTTTTTACTAGTAGCAAATTTATCAAAAGTTGTAGTGAGACTAATTTTTTGTGGGGGAGGATTAATTATATTTTCTTGGGTAATTAATTTTTTTAATTTTTTAAGGTACTCAACTTTAAGTTCAGGATTATCTATTTTTCCTATTAAATCAATTAACAGTTCTTCTTGCTCTTCCTGCTTCGAAAGAACATTGATTGTTTTACAATTACAAGCATCCTTACACCCGAAAGTAATATCGGGGGAGGAATGTTCATCGGATTCCTGGGAAGAAGATTCTATTAATGTGATGTCATCTTCACTCATTTCGTTTTCTGAATCGGTATTTCGTAATTCTAAGGTTTGTATAAGTTTTTGTTTTTCTTCTTGGCTGATTTTTAATTGATTAATAGTACTTTTAACTGGACAATTATTTGCAAAGTGACCGGTTTTATTGCATTTAAAACATTTGGTTTTACTTTTATCGAAGGATTTACTTTTTAGTTGACGATTTGGTTTTTTGAACCAATTTTTTCGAAATTTATTTTTGGAATAAAAGTTGGTTTATAAGGTTTAGATTTTTGTTTTGAATGATATGGAATAAATTTATTGCTTGACTTTTTTCTTCTTGAAGGAGGTAAGGGAGGTAAGCCATATTGTTCACAAAAATTTCCTAATTCATATTTAGCTGTTTTCTTATCTGATTTCATTTGAGCATTTAGTTTCATATCTATACACATTTTTAATCCTTCTTTTTGGATAACTGTAATTATATTTCCATAAGTTAAAGAATCATAGTCAATGTGATCTGTGTTTAAATTTTGAAATATCTGGTTTAATTCTGTAATTTGGCTAGTGGTATTAAAATCGCTATCAGATGAAGTGGTTTGTTGGGTGTGAATTACTGCAATTCTACTAGATTCAGGTGTTTCTGTTTTAATTTTCTACTAGTAAAAAGGAAATAACAATCCAAGATTTACAACATGAAGTAAAATCAATCAAGTGTCAAATACATGCCCTACAACAAACACATTTAGAACTTACGAATGACAATAAAGAAATTAAACAAGAATTAAATTTACTTAAAATAAATAATCAATTTCTCAAATTACAGGATCCCCCGGAAAATCCTCCTCCATATCAGTCTCCAGTAAATAATGAAGCTGAAACTTCTGAAAACAACACTATTAGTATCATACGCCAAATCCAACTTAAAAAATAGTACACTGCTGACCAACTCAAAATAAAAGATTTCCAATTAACAATACCAACCCTCATTGATTCCGGTGCAGATCTTACCTGCATCCAAAAAGGCTTAATACCTTCAAAATATTTTGAAAATAACTGATAAAACTCTGTTAGAATTGAATTTATCCCACCATTTAACTAAGAGTTGTCGTAAGATCATATGATCTTCAGTTTCAATTTTATACTGCCATTTGAAGATCCAAGGAATTTTATATTTGGCCATGAATTGGAGAGTAGGGGGAAACCTTTTCTCGTATTCTGAAAAGGTCATGACTGAAGCAAATTTAGTGACTGTATTTTGGAGATTTGAGGGTAGAAGGTCATAAGGGCACCCATGATTATTCCACCAATCACCGAACCACATGGGGAATTGGCGATTGAACTTTCTATCAAAATTGAGAAACCACGAATGGGAAAAATTTTCTGTTTGGTAGAGAAAGATTTTACTCCATGCTTCAATGTACTCATGATAAGTAAATGTAATGGATTCTAATTTGTGAGGAGTAGAGGGGGAATCACCCTATTGAGATAATGAAATGATACGAATTATGTAAAGAGAATGGTATAATATTTTGGATGGGTCTTTTGGGTCATGGATTGGTTTAATAGATAATGACTGAGATTTGAATAGAATTTCTTTATAGAATGCTAATGGTTTACCGGGAAGGTAGTGAGTATTTGGGCCAAAATAATTTTTTACTAAAGAGATAAGATTTTTGAGATGACTCATAGAGGGTTCAATATAAAGAGGTTTTTTTATTAAATTCATGGATGTAAGAAAGAGAAACAATATGTTTTTTCCTATGCCAAAAGGCAGTAGGGATATCAGAACATATTTCTTTGGTAATTTTTCAAGTTATCACATTCTTGAAGGAACCCAACCTCTAGCCTTAATATATAGAATCCATTATAAAGTCACTGGCACAAATATGAATTTCCAAGCTATTAGCAAAAGTTCTAAAAATCATACTCTCTTAATTCAAAGCAGTCAAAAAAACGCCAATATTAGTGTTCCACACACAATCATATGGTCTGTTACCCAAATTATACAGAAAACGAAACTCAAAATATTTCAGTCACAGATGAAGAGCAAACTTCTCTCACTACTTCTGATTTTTTAGTTACTCCCCCACTAAATCCTCAATTAAGTACACTCACCCAACATTTCGTAATCAATTATTCTAAATTAGATAAACATCTTGATTCAAAAGAAAATATCCTTAGAAGAAACCTCTATAGGATGAAGTTCCCTTTTTTGACTCAACGAAAGCAATTATTTCGTGATTGGCAAGCATTTATGCTTGAAACAGAATCTGAAATATTCTTTCTTGATTTTATAGATCAACTAAACAATCAAAAAATTGTTCAAACATTAACAAAAGCAAGATGGAAAACCTCCACTAGCTCGGTCTTTTCTAGTCATCCTCATGTCGAATCAATAGTAATTGATTATCTTAACAGTCCAATCATAGCCTCACCTTTTAAAATTGCTATAGAAGATCCAGAGACTAAGAAAATCAACCAAGAAACTAAAAAAATTATTGAACAAAATAATTACACAAACCAAAGCCTAGTCACCATAGGAGCCCAGTTAGATAAAATAGAAACAAAGGTCGATAACATATCCTCCAAAGTCAACATTCTACCTCAATCCAAACCAGAAATCCTTTAGTTCATTTCAGTGAATTAAATAAACCTACTCTCATCCCTACTTCTTCCATTCAAAAGATCGAACGAATGCTAGAAAAATTAAAAACCGAAACACCTGAATCTAGTAGAATTGCAGTAATTCACACCCAACAAACCACTTCATCTGATAGCGATTCTAGTACCACTAGCCAAATTACATAATTAAACTAGATATTTCAAAATTTAAATACAGAATCCTTAAAAATAGATAGAATAATTCATCCCAAGAAACGACCTTTTAAAACTTGGACAGAACGTCCTCTCCCTTTAGATATACAGCCTAGTAATCATTTTAACAATCAATTCTCAGTTTCTTTCGATAAAACTTATGAATGGAACATTGATAATTTATCAGAATAAGAAATCTTAAATAAATTACACCATATGTCTATGGCAGCCAACAGCTATGTCACTAATCATAATTTCAGCCAGCCCGAAATAATTGACATACTTTCCACAGGATTTACAGGAATGCTTCATTCCTGGTGGGAAAAACATCTCACTCCTGATTCTAAATCATCCATTAAACATGTCATTAAACGTGATGAAGATGAGACTCCCATCTTTGATGATAACGCAGGAATAAGGATTTTTGATGTTGTTAATACTTTATTTTACACAATTATCCAACATTTCATAGGTACCCCTAGTCATATTACTTCCAGAATTCATGATCAACTCAGTAACCTTAGATGTCCTACCTTAAGTGATTTCAAATGGTACAAAGATGTATTCATTTCTCGAGTTATGCTTAGAGACGATAGTAACCAACCATTTTGGAAAGAAAAATGCATAAATGATCTCCCAAAATTATTTGCCCATAAAATCAGGCAAGTCCTTAGTAATGAAACATGTCACATTGACTATGATTCTTTAACTTATGGAAATATAATTACAGTTATCCAAAAAGAAGGATTAAAAATGTGTATAGATATGAAACTAAATGCCCAAATGAAATCAGATAAGAAAACAGCTAAATATGAATTAGGAAATTTTTGTGAATAATATGGCTTACCTCTCTTATCTCCTTCAAGAAGAAAAAAGGCAAGCAATAAATTTATTCCATATCATTCAAAACAAAAATCTAAACCTTATAAAACCAACTTTGAACCAAACAACTTTTATTCCAAAAATAAATTTCGAAAAAATTGGTCCAAAAAACCAAATTGTCAACTAAAAAGTAAATCCTTCGATAAAAGTAAAACCAAATGTTTTAAATGCAATAAAATCGGTCACTTTGCAAATAACTGTCCAGTTAAAAGTACTATTAATCAATTAAAAATTGGTCAGACGTCAATCTTCCTTCAAAATGGTCTCTCATAGTGAGGATCACCCATCTAATGCACAACATAGTCTTGCTGATTTAGACTGTATTCAACAGTTTAATGATGGCACAGTAAGAATTAATTTTCAAAACTCCAGGATAAGTCAAAACTCAAGAATTCAAGAAATAGGAAATTCCTCTAGACATTCTTTTGCAACTGCTAGACATTCATTTACAGGTTCCACTACAGCTGAAACAATGTCTAGACAAGATTATGATTTGGATAAAGAAATTAAATATATTAGGATTAAAGAATTAGAAGAAGAATTGTAAAAACTCAAAATTAAAAACATCAGAACTAATTCCCAAGTTAGTTACCCAAATTATACAGAAAACGAAACTCAAAATATTTCAGTCACAGATGAAGAGCAAACTTCTCCCACTGCTTCTGATTTTTTAGTTACTCCCCCACTAAATCCTCAATTAAGTACACTCGCCCAACCTTTCGTAATCAATTATTCTAAATTAGATAAACATCTTGATTCAAAAAAAAAAATATCCTTAGAAGAAACCTCTATAGGATGAAGTTCCGTAATTTTTGGACTTCCTTTCATTACTTTGATTTATCTCTTCAATACCGAATATGATGGTATTATTACCTACCTTTTTAATGAACCAGTCAAATTTGCTTTTCTTTCTAACCCTGAAATCCATACTCTAAAAGCATTCCAAGAAAATAGTATTTTTGAAGCCCATGTGTGTATATATATACAGCTTTTCTCAGCTACAAACGTCCGCACCAATGGTTTTGGTGCGGATTTTCATTTTTGCACCACTTTTCGATCGAATTTCCTCATCTTCACCGTCTAGTATCTAGATAATATTGTGTAGATCATCTCTACAAAATTTCAGCCAATTTGGTAATCGTTAAGGCCCTCAAACTCGAAAAACCAATGGACGGACTGAATTTTGTCAAACATGAACCGTTCATGTTTGTAACAGAAAGACACCATTTTGGGGCCTTAATGATTACCAAATTGGCTGAAATTTTGCAGAGATGATCTACACAATATTATCTAGATATATACTAGACGGTGGAGATGAGGAAATTCGATCGAAAAGTGGTGCAAAAATGAAAATCCGCACCAAAACCATTGGTGTGGACGTTTGTAGCCAAGAAGCCATGTATATATATATATATATATATATATATATCATATTATATGTTATAAGTTAATATATAATTTGTCGGTGAGCCGTGACTTGATTGATTAAGGTGTTTAACTGACAACTTTGAGGTCATACTTTCAAACCTCATTGACATATGTAGGGTGTATGAGTTATTACTAAAAAGTTTTTTTTTTAAATTAAAAAAAAAAGTTAATATATAATCTTTTCTCAACATTGTAAATTTTGAATACCCTAGACTTCCGTATTTAGTTCTGTGTATTTTCTATAATATAAAATAAACATATAATCTAAATAAGTGTCGTATCTATGATATCCGGCAACATGTGCATACTATTTCCGATAGTTATCTGATCCTCTCCCTCGAGGTTTACCTTGTATACATGAACTCGAGTTGGTAAAGGTAAAACACTTCCAATGGTTATATGTACTTCATTTCACTTAACACAAGCTATTGATGTATTTATTTTAAATCTGGTCATTCATAGAAGCAACATTTATTGCAGGCAATGTGGTGTGTACTCGTTCTTCATGTGTTAAGGAAGAACGGGTTCCAAGGATTCATGGGATCTCCTAAGACGATAATGGTGTTGAATCTTCCGGCGGCGATGTTGGATATTCTGATGGTGGTGAGGCTAATTGGTGGCTGGCGGCGCTATTGCTTTTGAGGAGGTTTGAGGATGGCTTGTGTGAACTTAAGTGGGACTAGACTCGTTGTGACTTATGAGTTTTGGGCCTGCTAGGGCTTATATTTGTCCAAGTGATCAAAAACATTTTATGTTGGCTCTCACTTTGTTGTGGGTTTTGCAAGATCTAACCTTTAGATCTAGGGCAAACTCGACTTATTTGGTTGTTACCTACTTACCTTACTTTTAAATCAAACTACTAAGTGTATCAAGTCTGTTGAAATAAAAGTGTTATAAGCTGCTTTTAGAAGGTGAATATACTTATAGGGAGTAACTCATTTATGTTGGACCCTATATGTGTTATTTCTTCTATTGTTTGTGCTATTAAATAAATAAATAAACTAAACCTTATTTAGAGTTTTTTTTTTTTAGGTTTTTTTTGATAAATGGACGTTAGCCATGAGTATATTGATAACTAAAAGTCGGATTACAACATGAACATAAAAAACCCTCACAGGCAGATGTTAGATATTGAATCATGCAAAAGTACCTAAGAACTACCCTAGGTAATTTCTATGCTGGAAACCATATGAGTTGCACCTCTAAAAATGTAGCAAGTAACCGAGTAACCAAAGAATCCTAAATAAACAACCCCCCCCCCCCCCCCCCCCCCCCCCCTAAAAAGCCGAGCTAGCAGCAGAATGATCCAGCAGAATCTTTAACCTAATCGGTCCAGAGCCTTTGCAAACGCCTTGGAGGCCAAAGCCCAATCCACTCTCCAAACCCTAGCAGAGCTTCCAACGCCGCCTTGCACACCCAACCTTGACGCTCCATCTCCGTCGTCGACAGCCACTCCCAGAGCAAGCCAAGGCCAAACCGTTATGCTCCTTTGGCCGCCTCAACAATTGCATTGCCTCTGCCATAAGAAACAACAGAAAAGCCCATGCAAAAACCACCACCGAAAAAACTCCTTACAGTTGGGTCGCTACCAAGATCTGGAACCCCAGCCAATCCACCGAAACCAAAATCACTATCATATCGAGTTAGCCAACCCAGCCTAACCCTCCACCAGTAATCCTGCCACCAAGGGTCGTCACCCACAATAACCGTCTCGGCTAAGCCGATGAAGGATTGATGAAACCAATCCTAAAATGAATTTGCTGCCACCCCTTCGACCGTGATCTAGAGAGGAGGAGGGAAAGAGAAGGTGGTTGTGTCCGCCCCGATGCATGAATCCGACCTGGGTCGTCTTCAACAGATTTGTCGTTGCCGTCATCAGAGAAGGTAAGCAGGATTAGGGCGAGAAAGAGAGAGGACCTCATCTGATTTATCATTAAATCTTATTTAGAGTTAAGAAACCTAGAGCAATTTTACAACTTCTCTCTTTTTCTTTTTCTTTTTTCATTTATAGTTCAAGAAAATATATTTGATATGTCTATTTTAAAAGTAAATAACTGTTATAAACTAAGAATGAGATACAAAGAAAAGAGAGAACAGAATGAAGAAGGAGAAAGAAGTGTCATTTTCATTCTCATTAAGCTCCTTTATATAGGAGTATGATTTACATCGTAAAGACATAACTAATGAATATTTACAAAGACATCCACATATATTATAATATTTACAACACTCCCCCTTGGATGTCCACCAATGAATGATATGGTGTTGGACACGCTTATTTGTTGCCTCGTTAAAAACTTTGTCAGGTAATAAAAACCCTGTGGGAAAAAACAACATTGGTCGAAAGAGAAAAAGAGTGCAACACGCATATATGTCCTAGATAGCATACTTCAGTCGAAAGAGAAAAAGAGTGCAACACGCATATGTCCTAGATAGCATACTTCTGGATGCTCCCCCTGATGAGATTCTCCCCCTGATTGTTGCAAGCTTCATGTACCATAAATAGCGGTTTGTTTTGTCTATCACTGAAGTGAGATTTTGTTTGTTTTCCATACAGGGGCTCATCACAAGATTTGCATACCTGCAAAGTGAAAAGCAATACCAACAGAGTTATACAATTTAATAGGTCTTACCTCATTTACTAATGTTAGAAACAACCTCACATGTTCAAATTCATACACTATGTAATAGCTAAACAACATAAGCTAATTGACACATTTAACTATGTATGGTTCAAAACATTAGAAAACATCATGACATATCTAGCCATACACATCAATATATTTGTGTACTGATAGGTTTTATATGAGCTCTTCAGGAGCTTCAAGTAATTCATAACTTCGCGAAAGTTAGAACATGTAACAACATAATCCGAATTCAGTTTTGTAGTCTAATCATAATACTCATTGAGGCAATTTTGATCACATTAACTATAACAGAATGAATATATATGAGCTAGCTTTAGACTATGGATTGCATGTGTTAACTTTAGTTTAACAGCCCAGCATAACTAGATATGCTCGCCTTTGGGCCTCCCCCTCATGGCTTTCTTCTTGGGTTCCAACCCAAGACACGTCTCACTAATGGGAGTTGTGTTTCCATGTATAAGACACATTACGTCATTTCCCTTAGGCGATAAGGAATCTCACATTCAAACTCTCAAGTATTCATGGATCGATTTACGTTCGAATCATTCATATACTTAGATCCTTTAAGGATTTGATAAGCGATACGCTTATAATGACGTTTTACTTTTGGGATTTTGCTTTTAGCAAAGTCTTTTAAAATCCTCATAATATATGATGACAACTGCCGTAAGTCTCTTGTCAATATCTATATGTAACACTGTACTTACAGAAAATTGTCACGTATAAGGAAAGATATTCGTAATCCCCATGTCTCTTGTAGACATTGTGTCATAATGATTTATTTTCACTGTGATTAATACCCTTTTGTATCATGTAGGGTTAAATGTCTAAGTATCTCATTACGTTTTAAATATTCAGTTTAATTGGAATTGACTCTATCCAATTTGGCCAATAATATGCTTTGTCGACATTCATAATGAAACGTGGTATTGCATCATACAGTCCTTAATGGTCTTTGGTAGCTACCATATGTAAATTTTCATTGATGATCATCATTCATAGATCCCACACATTTTTATATGCATGTATTAGCTACTATGAGCTTATTGATATTGGGTACCCATGCCACTTCTAGAGCAAATACTGTCACTTCTACGACAAACATCTCTCAGTCAATTATATCTAGCGAATGTGGATCTATATGGATAATATCATAAAACATTATAGGACTTATATAATCTTCCATTTTCAGGAGCATAAAACTTTAGATCTGGTGGATACATTCCACTCAAATTCACGTCATTATTCAAATGACAGTAGTCTTTTCTCTCCCCCTAACGGCGGGAAGACTGTCTTATTATGACCATGCATAAAAATGCGTTTAAATGTCTATCACTTCCTTTCGAGTGAAGATGTCCATTGGCTGGTGGCGAACCCAAACCAACTTTAAGGTCAAAAACATTAAATTCATGAGTATCAACCATATTGATGTATTGTTGTATCACCAAGATATCATCCTCTGATGGTGTACTTTTAACCTTTGTATGTGTAATATTGTAGCCGCCATATTAGGAACTTGGATATTTTTGATGACATTCTCGTCAGGAGAACCATGTCACTTAGATACACATTCATTCCACAAATGGGGTCAAGGTTGTTTTGTTAATATGGTTAGTCTCATAGACTTTAACCCAAGAAAATGTTTTTGCACTAACATATAGTTTTGTCATCACTAACTTTAATAAATCACTAGCTAAGATATTTATCCACCTACAAAATGAGACAGTAGGTAAATATCCTACAACAATTCATGTCGTTTTTCAAAAATAATTTTTCTCCCCCTCATAACAAGAAGAGTGTCCAAGCCTGGGAATGTCTCATTAAGGTGACAAACTAAAACAGGTATGCGGCAAATGAACAATTTTCTTAGAGTAACGTTAGCTAGCGGTCATCAAGATTTGTTAATGATTCCAAGTAACACTTTATGTAAAATATGACGTAACTAGTCAATGAACTTTTGGTTCATGACATTATGTGTCTCACTTTTCTGTAGAATTTGACACGTAATAGCCCGCATAGCGAGATACTGTGTGTTTTGGACCCTGCTTCACAATTTTGTTCTTGGGTTGCAACCCAAAATGCATCACAATATAAGGAGGTATGTTTGCAACATGTTAGACACATCTCCTGCCCTCTCTCGGGTGAGGTGGGATCCCACATCACAGTATGTGTTATATATTCTTGAGACATACTTGGGGCACTTAATATAAAGAGGGGATAATATGTGCTCTTCTGGAGCCATCATTCATATATGTAATTGAAGTTTCAGGCTCGATTTTATAATGTTATAACTACAGGTTCTCATAATGTTAACTTCAAGTTAACTGTTTCTCGAAACATCAGGCTCGAGTAACAAAAGTGAAACTTTTAATTCATTAATATTTTATACTTAAAACTTCAGGTTTGAGTTTCTACTGTTAGAACCTCGGTAACTCTTATGAAAATTTGAAAAATATTTCACTCGAAATTTATATGTTCGAGATATAGGACCGTTAGCCCTTATGAGTAACAATAAAGTTTAGAAGAGGAAAATAATTAACAAACTCTAAAATGGTAAGGAATAAGTATAAATAAAATGTGACAATGGAAACTTCTGGTTCCATAAGAAGTGCAAGAACTTCTGGTCTAGTTACCTTCACGAATATGATAATCTTGTTTCTCTTATCTAATTTAACAATAACATTGCATCAAAATAAAGATGAGCTTCAGGCCCTCGTATCATTAGGAATCACAAGATGTGATTTCGATGATCATTTAACTATGATGAACTTCTGGCCCTCGTTAATTGCATAAGCTCTGGAAAACTTCATATCACAATTTTCATTAGATCATTCTTAAAGAACTTCAAGCCTCTATAGTTCAATCAAGAGACATCATGTCTCGCTTTATGAACATAAAATGCACAAATAGATAATGATATTGCATAAGAGGGTGTAATTATCAGCTTTCATTGAGAACAATCTTGACAAGGGTTGTCGCTTGGCAAAATTATATTTTTTTATCAATAATGGATGACCATTGGAATTTCCAAGTATTCTACGCATCATTGTAGATATGGTGTGACATAAATAGTCATGCCAAAACATAAATGTATTGTTGTCCTTGAACTTCTGGATCATGGCATGTTACGTCTGAATAGACTTAAATACCGGTGTAATATTAATCAGATGATAGGCCAAACAAACTTTCCAATATGTGCCTTTAGCTGCATACATGGAAATTAGTGTAAAGATATTCCACATTCGTGTCATTTGTGGCATTTCCATGAAATTCATTCAAACAAATATCCTTGAAACTTAGGAAATTCTTTCTTGGTCTAGGAGATTACAAGGACTATTTAATGGACAATTGTGTTCCATTTGGAAGACTAATGTGGGCTCTTCCGAAGCTTTCAACCAAATTTAGCAGTTCCAGATATGGTGGTCACATTTGTTTAAGAATGCACTAATTAAGATGGAGAAACATTTTCGATCCCTGAGGATTGTATGTGTGGTGGCATTGTCCGCAAGACAAATATCTTCTTCATTTATAAGTTGAGCATGTTCATAATCATTTTTCATACATTCATAATAAAATGAAAATAGATAAGCAACAATGAATATATAATCACAATAAATGAAATTAAACGTAATAATACGATAAATATCATCAATAAATAGGCACAAAACAAATTTAACATTATACTATTTTCCGTCAACTGTGCACATAACACGATTCACTGTTCAAAGCACTGTTCCTAATTACTGTTCATAGAACAGTGTTGCGTGGATTTTCTTCTCTGGGATCTTGCTATTGACCTCTCAGCTTATGCGACATATGGTTCTCGCGTCTTCCATAAACAGAGAGAAAAACTAAGAGTGGCCCAGGTAAAGAATTGAAGCTCCTCAAGGTAAACTCTGTGAGATTTTAGCTTCCTCAGACGGTCTGAGTCAGACCCCTGAAAATTTTGACTATGGGTGTTTGTTGTTTTTGGTCGGTTTAATATAGGATATGCCCTCCCTGATTTCCTAACCCCGACCCTTCTTTTTCCTCTCTCTTCCTTCTCTGATCCACCGCTTCCTTAATTCTTTCCTCCGTTTCGGTCAGTTCCCAATTCGGGAATTTCCATTCTCTTAGAATCATCAGTGAAAGAGTTGTTCCAGTGTTTGAATGACCCGTCATTTTCTGAATTTCGGGTTTGTAAATTGGAAAACAGGAGGTAGGTAGTCGTTTTGATTTTGTACGCTGTTGATTTTTTTAGGGATTTGGATTTGGATTGTGGGGTTTTGGATTTTGTGTAGGGGTCAAATTTGGGGCATGACGACCAATGTTTCCCGTGGGAGGAGCAATACCATGAATGTAAGAATGGCCACTGTTTTTGCCACGATCCTCAGCGCGCGGAGCAGAGGTTTCTAACGAACAAAGACATGGGGGAAGTTGCGGGCCTGCCACCTCGCGGACGAGGAAAAGGTTGATGGGGGTGCGCTTGACTTCTTGATCAGGCAAAGGGGGGTTACAGGTGCCACCTCAGACGAGGATTTACGAGCACAAGCGATCGATACTCACGGCGGCGCGAGCAGAGCAATTATAGGGAGTTCAGAGAGAAGCTGAAAGGGGTAGAGTCCGGAGGGCTCTGGAGAAAAACCTAGGCGGCGGAGCTTAGGGTTAGGGTTTCGAGTAGCTCGAAGGGAACTGGGTTTCAGTTTGTATTGGTTTGTGTTTGTATTGATTTGAGAGAGTTGTCCTTTTCCTGCAAACCCTAAAGCCCTTTATATAATGGAGCTCGACTTGCGGCAGAAGAGAGAGATAATCATATTTCAAGTTGGATTCGGAAACCCTAATAGCACAAGGGCACTGTTCCGTCCATGCGAACCAACCATCTTGTGACATATGTCCAGTTCGCACACTCCATTCCGCGTAGGGCATTGCTTCCGTGCTGCCAACTGTAAACTCCTATGCGAACCGGAATTAGCAATATCCTCATCCCGCGGGCTGTTACAGGATGCTATCTCGCGTGCTCCTGAAGCTCGCTTCCATTTCGCGGGCTATTGCAGCTTGCGAGCCTTAAAATGGCTTTTTATATTAAATGGGCCACAGGGATTGGCCCGAAGCATATCAAAGACTTGTAAAAGTCCTCAACGATTATTGTGGTGCGCGCGGACTCCGCCTGTTTGCTTCCTCGCGAAGTCTTCTACGTGAGCTTAGTTCGCCAGCTCGCCTCGCCTACGCGGACTGGCAAATAGTAATTCCGCGTGAAGTCATTCCGCGCGCAAGCTAAGTGTTCCACGCGAACTGCGTAGTCCGCCTATGTCCATTCCACGAGCGAGCTAAGTGAAGTCCAGTTCGCATGCAATTCGTTCCGCGCGAAGTCTAACTCGGCTCGCGTGGTCTTACGGGCGAGCTATTACTTGTAAACTTAAAGAAACTCCATCTCGCCGGTATAACATGGTCCAAGAGATAATTAATATTTACATAGTCATTTACTGTCCAGTAAAATATTAATCTAGGCGTAAACATTGCCCCCTAGCCTCGAAGTCATGAATGTCAAGAATGACTGAAGAGGTTTATGTTCATGCTGCGGTATGGGTCGGGTCATACAAAATGAGTGTGAGTAGACAAGCCTGTGAAAAGGCCTTGAAACCCAAGCACCCAACAAGGTATTGCAGCGAACTGCTGCACGGCTCGCCTAGGCACTTTGGACTTAGACTTGAACTTTGCCTGCATTCGCCTGCTCCACTTTTGCATTCGCGTGCTCCGAGCCCGCATTCGCCTGCTCTGCTCAGAAGACATAGTACCTTGCACATACCGCGAGCGAATGCAGCTCGCATGGATGTATTTGAGCAGACGTTTGACTTGACTTGATTCAAAAAGTGGCCCTTCGCGAGCTCTTTGCAATGGCGAACCAACTTGGTGATTAACACTGAATTATAATGGTTATGTACCTCACTGCCCCCCAGTGCGAACCAGTGAGAGATGAAAAAATTTTGGAGGTCATGCACTTCGCTGCTCCCCAGTGCGAACCAGTGAGAGGCAAGCATAGGAGTCGGCGAACGGCCGCATAAAGATGGCGAACTAAGTTTGGAGGCCACAGGGATTGGCCTAAATAATGACTAAGACACTTGAAGAATGTCTAAAGTCTGAAATTTCTAGAACACAACTACCCAATGTGCCCCCCAGTTTTGATGTATGTTCGCCGATGCTTGAGAAGAAATGGAGGACATTAAAACTTTAGCATGCCCCCCAGGGAAGGATTTGTGGTACCAATGCCCCACAGTGAGGAAACCAGGCTGCGAGGTCATGGAAACACATTGAAAATGCACATTGCAAATCCGCGCGTATCCTGACCTGTCTGTATTCAAACTGCCATAACTCTCTCCAGGAATGGCGAAATAACAAACCGTAAAATCCTCTGGAAAGTAGACATCCAGGGTTTTCTGTTGATATAAGGCGCGCTGGCTAATGCTTCTTGGATCATGCCAATGGAGTCCGCGAAGTGGACTGTCTGGTGGTGGCTGGTGCAACGCTTCAGAATTGCAAACTAATTGTATTGCCTCTCTGACTTGACTTCGCTGGTAGTAACTCGAAGGCATGTGGAATGCCTGTTGTCTTCAAGCCTCAGGGATAGGCTCCTATGTAAAGTTCAAGCCTTCAGAGGCAAGAACGTTGTCTTGCATTTCAGCAAGACCAAGGATCTCTTTTTGTGTTTTCTGCTATTTGATTTTTTTTGTATTTTCTTTTTTTAATGCGAGAAAGAAAGAAACTGAAAACAAACAGAAGTAAAAACTGAAGGAAAGCTAGGAACTAAAAGAAGAGGGTATCATAGCTTGATTAGGTACCCTTCGTTAGGCCACGGGGGAGGCCTCCCACGCTTCACTCCGAGCCTCGATGTTGTTGTGTTCTCGGCATGAGACTTCTTGTGTTGAGAAACTCCAAGTGTGGAGCTGAGATGTTGCGCGCCAACAACTTTGAAGCCTGAATGAGGCAGCTCGTAGGGAAGGCGAGCTATGCAGAACGATGACTGGCTTGCAGGGAAGCCATGCAACCGTCCAGCAGTTAAGTTGCGTTGATCAAATCCTTGATTATGATCAGACTCAGTGGCTTCTTGACTAACACCTTCCTTGATAAGGCCAGAAACCCCCTCGTATAAGCCAAATTGGGCAAACTCGGGTTTTCCTTGGCCAGTAAGATCATCCCCTTGGTGAGGACGTGTGAGGACACGGGTTTGCCCCCCACGTGTTTGACCTGTGTCCACATATTCATCCCGCACAGGAAGATTGTTTGCTTGGTCAAACCTCCTATGGATTTGCAGTTCGCCATCAGAGTTCGAACCGACCTCTTCCTCTAAGATGTACTTTTCTGTCCTCCTTTCCAGTTCATCTTTCTGAGGAACACCGTGAAATCTCGAGATGGGATTATTATCCATAATCTCGCCGGCCTCAACCTCGGATACTTTGTCATTGATTGACAAAGCAGTTTCTTCCTTGGACGTAAGTTCATCCAAAGAAGAATCTTCACCAGCCGTAGGCTTCACTTTCTGGCGTTGTAAAGCCCTTTCATTTTCTTCAGCAGCTGCTCGCGTATCTAGTTGCTTGCGGCAGGCTGCCCACAGTTCGTCAGATCTGCGCCATGATGTGTTTTAAAATGTTACTCGCAAGCGCACGAATCAGTTGCAGCACAGATATGCAAGAGCGAGGTCGAACCCACAGGGAATGTATGAAAATAGGAAAAACTAATCGAATCTAAATTAATTTAACACTAACCTAGTTGAATGAAAGTTGATGGTGAAGTAGCTAAGACAAATAAAATAGATAAAAGATTACCTTGATGACGAAGTAACTAAGGCATCGGATTCCACCACATTACTTGATAAGTCTCTAAATATTATCTACTAATTCCCGAATTAGGAGTAGCAATCTAGAAATCAATCTACTGCTTTCTCAAGATTTAACAATGAAGCACACATGAAATATATTTAAAGTAGACTATTCTTCGCTTCTTAATTATGAACATCAAAGCATCACATGTACACAAACTTATTGAAACTACAAAAGATCAAAGTGTTTACAAAGCATCAAATGTGAAACAAGCTCATTTGAATGACAAGAGATCAAAGGAGTTCATATTAAATATTTTACAAAGCCAAGCATGGATTAATAAAACTGACTTCCAAACTACCAAAAATGCATGACATTAGAGGTGAAAAGAACAAGGATTTTATTAATGCATTTTGAAGCAAGAGTCATAGGCATGGATAACATAACTATGGGAATTGTAGATAATTAAAAGAAACTTATTTCATAATGTGGTTTCCTCCTTAACCTTAGTTAAGGAAATTAGCTAGACATAGTACAAATTGAAAACATATTTAAAACAATACAAAACATCATACAAAAAGTAGCTAAAGAAAGAGAAGAACTAAGAGCAACAATGTGTCTCTAATTCTCTACTCTCTCCTCCTCTCTTATTCACTTGAAGCAACCTCTATTTATAGGGCAACAATGATCTTCATTCCATCTTCATCTCCATGTGAATGTGATTTTTCATCTTTCAAACTTCTCAAGCTTGATAGCTAAAGTCTCCATCCATAAATGCTTCCATACATAGCTTCCTTCTCTCATTTTTCATGTGAATGAAGAGAAGATACGTACACAATCTTTGAAGATTTAGTTCCTAGAATCATGTTTGCTTGCTTCTTGCCTCCTTGTTTCATGGTACATGTCCTTGTAAATTCTTCATACTCTCTTCCATTTGTTTCAATGCATCTATATACCTATGAATCAAACAAGCAAAAGTGAATTCAACAATGGATGCCATGGTAATATTTTCACACATCACACTTAATGCATGAGAAAATAATCCACCAATTTAACACATGCATATATGCATACATGCTACTAGAATAAGAAGAACATGTGTTGCAATTATTCATCTAATTAAAGGGAAAAAGACTCATGTTAAAACAAAGGCTCAATTTACTATATGAAAATAAGTAAATTGCTTCCATAACTTTAACATTTTATTTATTTAGACAAAACATCTATAAGAACACAAAAACAAACTAAATAACTCAAACTAATTAAAGACAAATAACTAACACATATAAATTAGGGATAATAATATGATATAAAATGTGCTCATCACGCCACTCCATTATCGCAGCTTCATTTTGCTTGTCATGACTTGGGGCAGCTTCTCGATCACGTCTAGTAATTGGACAGAGCTTGGGTTGATCATGCCCTTGATCACGGTGGTTAACTAAAGAAGGAAGGCGAGCTCCGCCTTGCCCCCCATGCATCTGACTCGTGTCCACGTATACATCTCACATGAGGAAGCTGGATACTTGGAAGTTGTGGTTCGCCATCATGCAAAGTTGTGGTTCGCCTTCAATGTGCGAACCGATTTTTTCTTCAAAGATGGACTGTTCTGTCTTATCTTCAGGCTTCTTTTCCTGAGGAGAACCATGAAATTTCGAGATGGGATTATCATCCATAATCTCGCCGGCCTCTACCTCAGGCTCCTTGTCATTGGTTGACAAAGTAGCTTCTTCCTTGGACGTTGGCCCGTCCAAAGGAGACTCTTCGTCCTTAGATTGACTACTAGGCAGTTCAATCTGTTTAGCAGGGTCAGTGAGTTTGTTATGACTGGCCTCCCAAAGGACTTTGTCTGGTCTGACCTGTTCAGCTAGGTCAGTGACGCTCTGTTGAGTGGCCAAACCCCTGATTAGGCCTTCCAGCTTGTCAAGCGTCTGGAGGATTCGCTCCATAGGCTGAGCGGAACTTGTGTCTTGGGTCGGCTGAGAGCCTACCATGGCGCAGAATCGCAGGTTTTCTTGGTTTCCCTATGATGAATCGCTTGTACTCCCTGTCCCACTGGGCGTGCCAATGTTTTGGTCACGATCCTCAGCGCGCGGAGCAGAGGTTTCTAGCGAACAAAGAGATTGGGGAGTTGCGGGCGTGCCACCTCGCGGATGAGGAAAAGGTTGATGGGGGTGCGCTTGACTTCTTGATCAGGCAAATGGGGGTTACAGGTGCCACCTCAGACGAGGATTTACGAGCACAAGCGATCGATACTCACGGGGGCGCGAGCAGAGCAATTATAGGGAGTTCAGAGAGAAGCTGAAAGGGGTAGAGTCCGGAGGGCTCTGGAGAAAAACCTAGGCGGCGGCGCTTAAGGTTAGGGTTTCGAGTAGCTCGAAGGGAACTGGGTTTCAATTTGTATTGGTTTGTGTTTGTATTGATTTGAGAGAGTTGTCATTTTCCTGCAAACCCTAAAGCCATTTATATAATGGAGCTCGACTTGCGGCAGAAGAGAGAGATAATCATATTTCAAGTTGGATTCGGAAACCCTAATAGCACAAGGGCACTGTTCCGTCCATGCGAACCAACCATCTTGTGACACATGTCCAGTTCGCACACTCCATTCCGCGTAGGGCATTGCTTCTGTGCTGCCAACTGTAGACTCCTATGCGAACCGGAATTAGCAATATCCTCATCCCGCGGGCTGTTACAGGATGCTATCTCGCGTGCTCCTGAAGCTCGCTTCCATTTCGCGGGCTATTGCAGCTTGCGAGCCTTCAAATGGTTTTTTATATTAAATGGGCCACAGGGATTGACCCGAAGCATATCAAAGACTTGTAAAAGTCTTCAACGATTATTGTGGTGCGCGCGGACTCCGCCTGTTTGCTTCCTCGCGAAGTCTTCTACGCGTGCTTAGTTCGCCAGCTCGCCTCGCCTCCGCGGACTGGCAAATAGTAATTCCGCGTGAAGTCATTCCGCGCGCGAGCTAAGTGTTCCACGCGAACTGCGTAGTCCGCCTATGTCCATTCCGTGAGCGAGCTAAGTGAAGTCCAGTTCGCATGCAATTCGTTCCACGCGAAGTCTAACTCGGCTCGCGTGGTCTTACTGGCGAGCTATTACTTGTAAACTTAGAGAAACTCTATCTCGCCGGTATAACATGGTCCAAGAGATAATTAATATTTACATAGTCATTTACTGTCCAGTAAAATTTTAATCTAGGCGTAAACAACCGCCTTTTGCGATCCGGTGGGATTTTCCCTTCTCTGCTACAAGTCTGGGTAAGATTTCGATTCCCATTTGTAATTTCATAGTTTTAATTTTTCAGCTAAAGTTGATTTTTAAAGTGTTGTTGGTTTGATACAGTGCTGAGAGGGCATTATGGGATATGAGTTTTGGTTCTTAAAGTTGAGTTTTACGTGTATTCTAGGTTCATTTGTGTGGAACTGTGGGTTGATTGGATTTTGCTGAGAGCAAAGCAAGAAGCTGTCTCTGAAGAAGTTTCCTTTTGTTTTTTTTCTTTTTCACTTACTGAATTGGATATAGTTTGATGAAAAGCTATTAGGTAATGTGTGATATTGGCAATTGAGTGTACTACTGCTGATCGCAAAAATGTATCTCAAACTGCAGTTTCGCTGCAGGGTTATGCCTCCTGCTCCGTGCTATAAAAATCCATATGTAAAGGACGAATGGAGATTGATCTTTTTACCAATCAAAGTTTGAAATGTGCAGGTACTCTTCGATCAGTTTTCAAAGATGTTTTGTACTTTCGTTCGCTATAATCGTATGAATATAAGTTGTATATCAAAATTAGCTTGAGCATGTAAAAGTACACACACACACACACACACATGAAACAACCTAATTTTTCAAACTTATATCTCCTTTGTTCTCATTTACTGTGTTCTTCGGTTTTGGTTTCATGTAGGGATTACATTTTCGCAAGTAGTTGAGAGTGTTGTTGGGAGAATTTTTCCAACTAGATCTCATTGAAAATTTTGTTATAATGAATTTGATTGTGATTCATGTTCTTTTGAATTTTGTGACAATTTTGGTTGACAAAAATATGCTAAAAAGGGTTTCGATTCTTTTTGATATATATGGAAGCACTCCATGATTAATAAGTAAGATTAATCCTATTTACCGCTGAAGAATATGATGACACAAACCTGATTAATAAACTTGATTAAGTATGAAATTAATACTAGTATTAATGACAGTTTATATACCACTATGAAATAGATTAAAGCCTCACAGATGAAGTTGAACATGGGTCCCTGAGCTCTAGCATAATAATCACTGTAAATCCAACCCCAATAATAGCTAAGAAAATGTTTTCATATTATTACTCCAAATCATTGAAGTATGCCAAATTGTTTTGAAATAAGCTTTTAGCTGTGTTACTACATTAAAACCGCTTGCCTTATGTTCATTGTCTATAATTATTTTGTTCAATTTTCAAGCATCCACTTCAATTGTTGATAAGCTTTATATTTAACCGACCTTCATTGATCAATGAAACCCCCTTTTACCTTCAGTTATCAGCTATCCAATTACTATTATTCATTGTTTATTGCCTGAACATTGTGCTTTCCATATGGTTATATACAAAGGACATCATAGTACCTTTGCAGCCATTAATTTGTTTGCAGACTTAAAACAAATTTACTTATTTCCATATCATTCTACATCTGATATTGCCTTCTATCATGTGCTCTTCTTATGTGATATGCTAGATGTGACTGGACAGAATAAGATAAGTTCAACCACCTGAAGAGACCACTATTTATGGGAGGTTTACATATAGATGTCATGTCCTCCTCCAAAAATACCAAGTACAAAGTCATTCTCACAATCGTGTTAGGCTCAGATATTTCATTACATTTTATCTTCCCTTATACCATCAATTGTGACAATGATTGTATTCATCTGATGTTATTATTATGCTTACCATTGTTACAGGAGAGAGAGTGTAAGGGTGATTCTCTGGGAAGATCTTGCCACCAACTTTGATATCCAAAATATTACCGGGTTAGGATTATAAATTGAGTTAGATGAATGGTAAAAACGGATATTGTTCAATTTTCCTTATGATACAAATGAAATGGTAGTTGGTTGAAGAAAAATGGGAAGAATGAAGCGGGCACTGATTGTGGGTAATGAATATTTCAAGCTACAATAAGTTCTCATCTCTGGGAGAAAGATGATAAATCGGGTGTATATATATTTTTGATGGCATACAGTCAAGAGTAGAAAAATAGTACGATATAATGGAAGGACTCTTTCAAATCCCTTAATTTTGGTTTTGGTGGTAGCAATGATAAGAGTGGGTTTCATGTCATGAATTTTAGATATGGTTCATTTTAACGTGGATAATCTCATACTATTTGTGGTTTAAGAGGTGAGTTTGTGATATAGAAAACATATTGGAACTTCTAGAATTGATAGGTGTTATGAACCTTCTAGAATTTTTTCATGTACCATGAAACTGATGTGAAAGCAACTTCTTCCTTTTCTTGGCAGCTCTGAAATTAATCTATCTTGGTATATATACTTTTATCTGGTCTGGAGCTAATTAAATTATATGTAGTTTCATGCACATGTTGGATTGATGTACATTATATGACAATCCGATGTTTCAGGCTTTAATCATCTTCTGTTAATCATCGTGACACTTCGGTTAAATCTACAGATAATACAAATGTTAAATCTACAGATAATACAGATGAAAGTAGCTTTCGTATGTGAGAAGCAAATGGGGCGAAAACAGCTTTCCTGAACTCTATTCTAAATTTCTTTTCCTTTTGTGATTCAGAGATAAACACATGAATGAGATCGACCGAGAAAAGCAGGGGAAAACACAAGAGCAACGTACGGAGACAAGTGCAAAAAATAACTACCTGTTGAATAGCTTCCTTGCCCGCAGCAGAGCGCGAGTGATTGACCAGTATATATAACTGTCTGTATCTGTATACAGGGGGTTACTTTTCACGGAACAGTGACCTCACTCTATATTAGATGAAGCCACGTACAGCCACAACCAAAGGTCCAAAACCCACTTCCATCTTCTCTTTAATAACGATTTTGCCATTTGCCCTACATATATCGATTTCTTCCCATCTCGCCATCCTCTTCCCTCACGCTCTCTCTTCCCGCTTTCTCTTATGTTCAGCTCCCATCGATCGACACACCTCCAATGATACCTCCCCGGCTTCATCTCCATCAAGGCAGGCAACGGCTTCTGCAATAGTTCCAGGAAGAAAAGAAAAGAAAAAAGTCTGGTGAACAATTGGGTATAACTTCTCAAGGTATTGCCAATTCCACAATCTCGCCAATTTGATCGCGACTTAATTTTGAATTTAATTGGGCTTTTAGGGTCTATTGATGAAGTATATGTCTTCAATTGGGATGAATAGACTAATCGATTCGGATGAATAGACTTCTAGGTTGGGAATGACGATCTAGAGTTGAAATAGGAAACTGGGAATTTGAAATTTTACAGTATATTGTACAGACGTCTAATATTAGAGGCTTGGTTTGTTTTTGTTTCATCAAATTACCAAAGTAAACAGGTCAGGAACCAATTTTATTTGATCAAGTTGGTGGTCAATCGTGTGAGCATTCCCCTGTTGAAAATAGTACGAATTGACCTTGAATTACTGTTTGTGTCCTCACCCCCTATTTAGCCTATCATTGATAAAACCTTGAATTACTTTGAATTGTACATTTTGATAATGTACTTCTCCTATGTGTATATTGTCGAGCTGAGCAATTGAGTTTTTGTTTAATGAGATAAAAATAAAGTAGTTCTCCTATGGTGTACATACATGGTATAATGCCATTTTGATCGCTTTCTAATCCTGATGACATGGCCTTTCAAAAACACCAGTTTATTGATCTAAAAATGCTACAAAAAGGTTGGGCTTAGAGTTGCAATTACGTTTGGTTTCCTTTGTTGTTTTTGTGTTGAATCGATTTTGTTTGAATTTAGCTACCATGCCATCTTTTGAATTCGCTCTCATCAAACCAATTAAGTCCTCAGTCTAAACCAAAGCGATGCCTCCACATATTTTGTCCTCATGGAATAGCAGGGATGGCAGATGTGTTTCCACTCCATTTAGGTTGGCAATGTGTACGTTCAGTTCTGTGCTTTGGTATCTCACTGAGGTTCTATGCAGGTTAATTTCTAATGCATTATAGACATACAACTGTTACAAGTTTAGATGCACATCAAAATTGAAATTAAGGAACATGATAGATTCATGTCTTTACTGGCTGTCTCCTCATTCTTCAATTGGTTTTTTTGTTGAACCATTAGGTGACGTTTTTTTGTTTGTGTCTTTGATAATATGAATCAGGTTATGCATAAAATAGGGACACATGTAAGGGTGTGTGAGTTATTTAATATGTTTTTTATTTTACAGAAAAGGGCATTGTTTCTGTTCATAGTTTGTGCTTACAGTTTTTGGTTGAGTCTCAAGTGTTCTTACAATTTCAACTGCCCTTTATCCCTATCAGTTTTCATTTTTTTTCTGTTGCGACTTAAATGCAATTTAAGTGAGTTTCATATTCTGAAACTGTAGAGACTTCTTTCACCTTTGTCGAGAATAGGCAACAAACTGGAGTTGTTATTGGAAAATTCAGCTCTTGGTCAGATGATAACCATAATTGTGCATTCAACCAGCTGCGAGTTGTCAAAGTTGTGATTGAGCTCATCATATCTCTGCTTTTAGATTCAGTTGTGACCTCTTCCTTGACAATTTATTTGATATTAGGATCTCTTCTATTGGTAGAATGGTAGATATGATCTCTTCTTTGACAATGTATTTGATATTGGGATCTCTTCCAGATTTTACTCTATATTTTACAATGGCGGGTATGAAACATAGCTGAAAAAAATGAAACGGACTTTCTTCTTTCATGTTTTCATCTATCAATTTCACATTTTACTAAGCAGTTGCTGATCATTTTCTTATTTTTCTTATGTTGTTCGTTATTTTTTTCAGGTTGCGATTGAGCTCCCTACAATATTTTTTTTTTCAGGTTGCGATTGAGCTCACTTAATAGTATTTCCCAAACAATTCTCTGTTTCTTCAGAGCCTAGAACAGTAGAATGTACTCATTTTCTGATACTACAATTCTTGATTTCGGCTACTTGCAAGGAGAAATATGTCCAGCCTATAAAACTGAGCATTTCTGGAATGTTATGGTCTTTAATTTGCTCATTTGGTATGGAAACGAGGATATTGGATAATGGTGTTGGAGCAGCACTATAATGGCTATAAAGTATGTAAATGGAATATGTTGTCTTATTCTCAAGTTAGGATCTACCATGATATTCTCGTAAAGTTTTTTTTTTTTTTTTTCAAAAGTATGCCGCATTTCTGCACGCGCGGGCATCAAGGCTAGTATATATAATTTGTAGAGATATTTATGACTTAAATGTTTATTAAGTGGTGCACAGAGTGGTCAAAAATAACTTTTGATTGTCAAATTTATGACTTTAACAGTATTTGGAAGGTAAAGTAATCAACTAATCATAATCACTCATAATAATAATCTCAAAATTAGTCATGTTAACAATTTGAAACGGTTGCATCATTAATGTAATATGTACTAATTGCAATAATAAACATATTAATCATATAGAAATGTGTGTCACATATTAAGTATGTTAAATATACTTAATTGTATTTATAACAGAATTCTAAACAAATTGTTGGTCAACATTGTACCCAAAAAAAATGTATATGTATCAATTGTACATAATAACATAACATAATATATATCATGTGACACATACATGAGAATCCAAATTTTACATAGTGTGCACTACTAGAATAAAGGACTTTTGCGACGAAAACACGGCGAGGAAAACATTTTCGTCGCCTAGGTAAGCAGTTAGGCGTCGAAAACTTCATTCGTCACCTAAAATAACTTAGGTGACGAACCAAATAATGGTTCGTCGCCTTAGATTACCAATGAGACAAAAGAATAACTCATACTATTTTCGTCGCCTTGGTAGACATTAAGGCGACGAATATGGTTTCGCTGCCTAAACTATCAACCACTGAGGCGACTAACATATTGTTTCGTCGCAAGTTTATCTTAGGTTATAATCTCATCTTTATGAACCAACTATATATAGTAAGCAATATTTTCAAAAATCTTGTGAAATAGGATGTGATCGGTATGATGAAATACGGCTATAGTTGAAAAATCACATATTTCCGGTAACTTTTGGTCCCCGATAGAAGCGGTCAAACTCATTTACGCTTATGCCTCCTTATGAGGAGTCTTATCGTCGGGAAGTGAACGTCCCTAAATTTTTACATAGGTGGTTAGATCTCATCAATGTGAGAGTTTTGTGTGTGGAAGAATCAACCAAACTAGGCCATATAGGAGTATGTAAGAGCATTTTCGTGTAAGAAGTGGCGTTGGTCTAGGTTTGACCGTGTGGATCGAGACCCGAACCTTATCGAAAACAAGTGAATTTTTTTCCATAGCCGTATTTAAGTATACTGATCATATCGTACGGTTGAATTTTCATTTTGTGAAATTTAGCCATCAGAACCACAGCGTGCCTACTAATGTGGTATAACTTGTTTAGTAGGTTATATTGTAAGTGTGCATCTTTGTGAACCAACTATATATAAGAAGCAATATTTTCGAAAATCATGTGAAATAGGATGTGATCGGTATGATAAAATACGGCTATAGTTGAAAAATTACATATTTCCGGTAACGTTTGCTCCCCGATAGAAGCGGTCAACCCCATTTACGCTTATGCTTCCCTATGGGGAGCCTTATCGTCGGGAGATGAACGTCCCTAAATTTTTACATAGGTCGTTAGATCTCATCAATGTGAGAGTTTTGTGTGTGGAATAATCAACCAAACTAGGCCATATAGGGGTATGTAAGTGCGTTTTCATGTAATAAGTGGCGTTGATTTAGGTTTGACCGTTGAATCGAGACCCAAACCTTATCGAAAACATGTGAATTTTTTTCCATAACCATATTTAAGTATACTGATCATATCGTACGGTTGAATTTTTATTTTGTGATATTTAGCCATCAGAACCACAACGTGCCTACTAATGTGGTATAACTTGTTTAGTAGGTTATATGCAAGTGTACATCTTTGTGAACCAACTATATATAGGAAGCAAAATTTTCAAAAATCATGTGAAATAGGATGTGATCGGTATGATGAAATACGGCTATGGTTAAAAAATCACATATTTCCGGTAACGTTTGGTCCTTGATAGAAGCGGTCAACCACATTTACGCTTATACTTCCCTATGGGGAGCCTTATCGTCGGGAGGTGAACATCCCTAAATTTTTACATAGGTGGTGAGATCTCATAAATGTGAGAGTTTTGTGTGTGGAAGAATCAACCAAATTAGGTCATATAGGGACATGTAAGAGCGTTTTTATGTGTTGTAGAGTAGCTCTGACGACGAAACTGATATTTTAGTCGCCTACTTAGCTAAATTTGGGCGGGTGAATAAAAAATTTGGTTTACTTCAGCGGCGAAATACTTCACCTTCGTCGCCTAAGTCTCTAAATTGGGCGGCAGCGTTTTGCGCTCAAAATTTAGACCCATTTTTCAAAACTCGTTCGGGCTACTAGGGGACGAAATTTTCGTGTGATGGTCGCCTGGTGTAGATTACTAAACCAAAAACTCACCCAAAATTTCTTCCTCTGCTATCGAACCCTGCAAAGTGCAAACCCTCTCAATCCCTAATCGATCTCTCTCTCATCTCTCCTCCCATCTGCGCCTCTCTCTCATCTCTCCTTCGTATTCAAACGCAGAAAGACCTAGAGGACGTCGCTGCCTCTCCGGCCGTCCCTATCCGGTCTCCCGGTCGCCCGCCAGCACACAACACCACAGCGCACAACCTCTCTCTCTCTCTCGATCTTTCCGGGCAAGGTATGTTTATGTTTTTGATTTTTTTTTTTCAATCTTCAGTTCTTCACTCAATCTTTACATCAATCAGTTCAATGAGTTCAAACTAATTATGGGTTCTCACTTTTCAATTCTAGATTTCCAGGTCTTGAAGTGTTCTGGGTTTTCAATTTTTATCAAGTTCGTTCTCTGCCAAAGAAAAGAAAAACTGTACTTTTCTGGGTTCTTTTTTTAGATAAGATTATGTTGTCTTGAGATCATGTTTAAATGTTTAATGTTTACTTGATCAGCTAATTAGCTTATTCGATTTGTGATTTGCAATTTTGGATATAATTAATGATATATACGTACAGTAACTCAGTCGATGAATTTTCTACCAATTTTGGCATGAATGGATGATGCAATGAGTTCAGTGAGTTGTGATTGGTGAAATTTGTGATTATATTAGTTAATGGTTATGTGGTTTTGACGTTTACCTAAACAGCTACATACATAATATGCAATATGAATATATGATTATATGAATCAATGCATCTGTTTAAGTGGATAACAGCTACATACATAATATGCAATATGAATATATGATTATATGAATCAATGCATCTGTTTAAGTGGTTTGTTATCTTTGGATTTGCAATTTTGGAATATGAGATGTGTTATTCTGCCAATTTTGGTGAATTATGAGGTTAATGAGTTGTGATTACATTATTCTGCCAACTTGGTTAAATGGTTCGATATTGCAGGAGCAGGAATTTTCTTTGTTGTTATTGGCGACTTAGACACTGGAAAAGTTGATCTTTCTGGTGAAGAATGGACCTACCAGGTTAAACTCTAACAGCTTCTAAATGAGAACTATTGAGTTTCAAAATCCTTCCCTGTGTTTTCGATTTATGCTACAAGTATGATATCACATTATATACTTAATATTTCCTGATTTTCAGGTACGACTTGAAGGGGAATACCTTAGATTGGCTAACATAAGTCTTGCAAATAGTTCACTATGGACTACAGGAGCAAATCCACCAGTTAGTCAAACTTTGATATGGTACAAGGTAAACAATAATTGACATGGTTGGATGTTCTTTCTTTTCACATGCCTGGGTTGATGACTTTATGTTCTTACCTGATTCTCAGGTTTCATTCCTTGCTCCTGAAGGAAAGGGTCCCTTGGCATTAGATCTTGCTAGCATGGGAAAGGGGCATGCTTGGGTTAATGGGTAGGGCATAGGGAGATATTGGTCCACCTATCTCTCATCCTCTACTGGTTGCAACAGTAGTAGTGGTTGCGACTACAGAGGAGCCTATGATGCAAATAAATTTCTAAAGACTTGTGGACAACTAGCTCAAACTTTGTAAGATTGGATATATGATTTACTTCTTTTAGTCATTTCTATAATCATGGATTTTAGCTAATGAGAATGAGGATATTATGATGTTTAGGTACCATATTCCTCGTACTTGGGTACATGATGGAGAGAATCTTCTAGTTCTCCATGAAGAGCTTGGGGGTGACCCTTCAAAGATTTTTATGAGGACACGAACTGGCCAGGAGATATGTGCATACATATCAGACACTGATCCTCCGCCTGCCAATTCTTGGAAACCAAACTCTGAATTCATCTCTCAAAAGCCTGAAGTTCAATTAACATGTGACCAAGGATGGCACATTACTTCAATCATCTTTGCTAGCTATGGAACTCCTATAGGACTATAAGAGGCTAGGGTATTAGGGAGGGTTTAAACTATGAACTTTGAACTTGCTCTTTTGTTTGTGTATATATACCTCCTGAAAATTTACTAGTTTTTGAGTTTGAACTTCTTTTGTTATGATTTTGATTTGCACCATAGGTTTTTAACTTTGAATGTGAACTTGAAAATATGCACACATAATTACTGTGTGCATATCAGTGATAATTAGATTTTTTAATAATATATAATTATAATTTAAAAGCATATATATAAAATGTTGAATTAAGTCTTATGCAGCGAAAAATGAGAAACCGTCACTGGGGTTGGATCATCGCCTTAAACATAGCGACGATTAATAAATGGTCGCATAAAAGAAAACTAAGGCGACTATAATTTCCTTTGGTCACCAATTGTTGGCGACAATAATTTCGACGCCTAAATGTATCGGTGTTCCTCACCTTACACTTATGCGACGATGAATAAATAGTCGTCTAAGTATCTATTTAGGCGACCATTATTTTTTATTCGTCACCTAAGTTCTTACGGGTCCATACTGATACAACGACTGTTAGGTGACGAACCTTTCATCGCGTGAGAACTTAGGCGACGAAAATGAGCATTTAGGCGAAGAAACCTGTTTGTCACCTAAGTCTTTTATTCTAGTAGTGGTGGTTACTATAGCCACATCTATAACCATATCAGGTTACATATCAGAAAACGCAAATGCATCTATTCATGGTTCTTGGTAGAACAATGATTTTCAATGTCGCATATTGAACATGTGTTCAAAAGTTCCATAAAATTATCCACAGAAATGCATAGAATTGCACCATGATATTGCAAAACTCATCCAAACAAATGGGAATAAGAACCATAGATTATTTATCTAAATCAATAATATACAAACCACCTATAATCTCATAGATCATGGTTCATGGTTTTAAGCAATAATCTTGCATCATAGACCACATCGATCACTGATCCACATGTACTTCTGAGATGTACATGTGATCCACATCGATCGTCATGGATCCAATCATGCTGTTTAGAATTTCATGTTCATAAGAAAGAAATATCAATATCGAAACTTTAGGTTCGAATCTTGTGAACAATGGATCACATGTATATGCACAAAACTTCAGGTTTATCCAAACAATTAGAATTGCAAGTCTAATGTAATATTTGAACTTTAGGTTCATAATTTCGAAAAATTTCAGGTTCGAGTATTATTAGTGAAACTTCTGGCTCACTAATATAAGCAATCGTACTACACAAAGTGATGGTGTTGATGATTCTGGGTTTGGGATGATAGTTGCAGACATTCGACGCAATTCTTCTTCTTTTTGCGTTCATGTTTATAGGGAAGCCAACTTACTTGCACATAGAACAGCTAAATTCGGGCTTCTTTCTGATCGCTGGTATGGTTCTGTTCCACCCAGTGCACAAAGTTTTGGTCTATATCTGTAACAACTGATTCTCTAAATAAAATTACGGTCGTTTATCAAAAAATAAGAAATGAAACTGAAGAAATAAATGGTGCATGTCATTTGTTCTATCAAATGATAACGTTGTAAAAGTGTGTAAGGGGGTTGCATATATGGCCAATATTCTAATAGTGAGTTAAATATTATTCTAAAACAAACGCACAATAGGGTGATTGTGGAAACTCTACGAGCTTGTGGAACGTACATTAAGGAAAAGAGATGAGGAAGACAAACATGATATGTACATATGACAAGATTATGACCTCAGTTTCATTACTGTTCTCAAACTAGTTCACCGCCAAGCATGAAATCCCGGCAGGTTCATCGTAACAGTTGTGTCTCGGAGGCCAGATGCCACCATTTTACCTTTTGTGCTGAGCTCAACCTATACACACGTCCCGGTTTACAATATTTCCGTCTAAGGAGGTGGTAGCCTTCACATGCTCAAGGGTTATCTGCCAAAATGCTCAAGGGCCAAGTAAGTCCTTACTAGTCTAGATCTTTGTCCCAAGTGCATAAGTAACTACCTACTTTACTTAATTTCTTTTGTATGTTACTACTCGCTCTGTACTATAAATAGCGTCAAGCATAGGCTATGTATTCCACACAGAATCAGAAGTAGTACGACCTCAAATAGGTTCAGTATGTTGCCCAGGAAGATGAGTTTCAATGTTTTCCTATGTCTTCTGATTGCTCTTGGTCTCGTCTTTTCAGCAGTGGCAGCTGGCCATATTGTTCCCAAAGATGAGAAGCCAGGTTACTTCAATGCATAGATCAAATTTCCTTTCCGTTTAGTTATGTATAAACTGCATGCATGTATAGATATACTAGCTGACCAAGATAATTTTATGTTTACGTGTGCAGTAGACGATTGCAGTGGTGTTCTTGGTCGACGCGGTAGCTGCCATAGCTATGCCGGTGAGCGTCGTGTGATTGTGAGTGATGAATCAGTCCTGCCACAAACACGTGAGTCAGAGAATATTCACATACTTATTTTCTTCTCCTAAATCTACAATATCTTAAACATTCATCTTTTCATGCAGAAGACGAGAAAAAAGAATCAAATGCAGTGAGCCGTGGTGATAATATTGAAGTTGATAATGGACGCCATGGTGGATATGGTGGTAGTGGAGGACAAGGAGGTGGTGGCAGTGGTGGAAGTGGATACGGAGGTGGCGGTGGTGGTGGAGGAAAAGGCGGCGGACATGGAGGAGGCGGTGGACAAGGTGGAGGACATGGAGGCGGCGGTGGACAAGGTGGTGGGCATGGAGGCGGCGGCGGACAAGGTGGTGGGCATGGAGGCGGTGGTGGACAAGGTGGCGGACATGGAGGAGGCGGTGGACAAGGTGGAGGACATGGAGGTGGTGGTGGACAAGGTGGAGGACATGGAGGCGGTGGTGGACAAGGTGGAGGACATGGAGGCGGTGGTGGAAAAGGTAGTGGACATGGAGGCGGTAAAGGAGGTGGTAAAGGCGGTGGTGGAGGACAAGGAGGCGGCGGACAAGGTGGTGGGGTTGGACAAGGTGGTGGAGGACAAGGAGGCGGCGGACAAGGTGGTGGTGGTGGATATGGAGGTGGTAGCGGCGGACAAGGTGGTGGAGGACAAGGTGGTGGCGGACAAGGTGGTGGAGGACAAGGAGGCGGCGGACAAGGTGGTGGTGGTGGATATGGAGGTGGTAGCGGCGGACAAGGTGGTGGCGGACAAGGTGGTGGAGGACAAGGAGGCGGCGGACAAGGTGGTGGTGGTGGATATGGAGGTGGTAGCGGCGGACAAGGTGGTGGAGGACAAGGAGGTGGCGGACAAGGTGGTGGCGGACAAGGTGGTGGAGGACAAGGAGGCGGCGGACAAGGTGGTGGTGGTGGATATGGAGGTGGTAGCGGCGGACAAGGTGGTGGAGGACAAGGAGGTGGCGGACAAGGTGGTGGCGGACAAGGTGGTGGAGGACAAGGAGGCGGCGGACAAGGTGGTGGTGGTGGATATGGAGGTGGTAGCGGCGGACAAGGTGGTGGAGGACAAGCAGGCGGCGGACAAGGTGGTGGTGGTGGATATGGAGGTGGTAGCGGCGGACAAGGTGGTGGATATGGAGGTGGTAGCGGCGGACAAGGTGGTGGAGGACAAGGAGGCAGCGGACAAGGTGGTGGTGCATACGGAGGTGGTAGCGGTGGAAAAGGAGGCGGTAAAGGAGGCGGTAAAGGGGGCGGTAAAGGCGGGGGCGGTAAAGGCGGCGGCGGGGGTGGCGGTTTCTAGACCTAGAATGAGACTTCCGACCTCCTTTATAAAATAGACTATGTACGTAAATAAGAACAATGTACTATATGTACTGTACGGAAATATGAGTACGTGGAGTTGCATCACATATATGTTGTTACAATCTTGGGCAATAATGGATCATATATGCAAGTGTTTTGGAGTTCTATAAATGCATATTTTAAAGATACGCAACTTTTCTACTGAACTTATCATGTATTTTGCATATTCCTCCAGTCATGTTTGTCTTCATCATCGTTCCTCATCATATCGATATGTATTCGAAACGATGTCGACGACCTTATATAACTTGTTTCCCGACTCTGAAAGACGACGATCCTCTTCGTCCTCGGGTCTTATTATAATAACCTTGGATCTGGCAGAGGAAGATGAAACTCGTGCAGTTAACTAAACTAGACGAGCCAAATTTTTTAGTTCAGACACTTAGGGTTAGTGATCACTGTGGATACTACAACACTGCTGCAACAACAGCCAGATATATACGTACGCGCACACAAAGACACATAAAACAGGAGCAGGAAACCAGGAATTGAAGCAGCTAGGGGTTACCTTTTATCTATGTGAGATGCATGTCAAAGTTCTGGCCTAGCTTGAGCAGAAATCTCGAACTTTCATATTTTTCAACGGTACAGTTACAGACAGTACCTAGTTAGCTTCCTCGATCGAGCTCATCTCATATCCCGTCGTTCACTTCGAACTGGTTTCTGAAACTCTTGAATAATTTCCAATGGCCTCTCTCCCTCTCCAAAGGGGCAGGTTACCACTTACCAATTGACTTTGCAGTCATTGACTCTTCGGCTACATTGCCAGTTTTTATAGGGTTTGGTAGGACTGTAGGAGATAAATTAAGGGTCTGTCCCAGAATCTACCACTGGAGCATTATAGTCAACTCGATTGTATAACTTGAGTTTGGTAAGCAACAAAAATTTATTTTATAGTGCTCAAGTAGTATTATTAATCTACCACAAGTGTTATATATATGGTGTGGAACTGAGCATAATCATACAGTAATTACAGTTAGCTAGTTAATCACAATCCAATTTCTATGTATCAAAATTAACTAAAAGCAAAGGTGGTTGAATTTTCTTTCAAATAACTTGAATCCAACTTATTCCCTTGAAACAAAATTTATCCATGATTTGTAAACGCCATATATATATATATATATATATATATATATATGTGTGTGTGTGTGTGTGTGTCTGTATCCCACACGGCGTGTGAATACAAAACAAACCTAACCTTCATTTCATTAATCATATGATGATCGATGTTGGTGCTGCAGATGACAACAATATACAAGTTAATTCTTACCAAAATTTGACCAAATATGGAGACCCTCCAAGACATGAAGACAATGAAAATTGTCGTGGACAGATGTCAATAAACAATTCCTCCAAACATTTAAAATCCCATAGATTATGCGTATAATACATTGCATAGGGTACCTATCTATTCCTCAAAGCTGTTTCATTGTTGCTTGAAATCTTTTTGGATTTACATTGTTCCCTAATTCAAGCTTGTTTTGCTGAGGAAAATTATACCAAATCGCAGAAAAGCTAAAACCTCAGGCTGTTTTTGCAGCTGGAAGACAAAGGTAATAGCCCCAAAGTGTGAAACAAAAAGGGTTTGCAATAGCTATATTAAAACAACAACTCCTCCTCCCCTCTCCTTCGAAAACAACATCAACGGGAAACGCTCGTCATCATCTTCTTGGGAACAAACCAGAACTCTTCCTCCTTCTACTCTGTTTCTTATATATTTTCCCCATTCTTTATTTCCCATTAGCTGTATAAGAACTGTATATATATAAATACATATACAAGCACACACATACAATTGAGTAGTCCCAACAACAGTCTTCCCACCTCGTTAAAACTAATTAGTCCGTGGTTCTGGGTTTTCTTCGAGCAACAGCTACTGAGAAGCTAGTTAGGACCAGAAGTAGTAGTTATGAAGGTGATCAAGAAGAAGAAAAAGAAATTAAAATGGTCGACCCTGCAACTGAAGGCTGATCATATCCCTCTCTCAAGAAGAGCTTCTTATCATGAGGAACATGCGGTGCTAGTACTTTGAGTGGTTCTGGTGGATAATTCATCGGAGCAAAAGATATAGCGGCGTACATGGGAAAGCCAGGCATTTGTTCTTCTTCTTCTTCTTTCTACCTTTTTCTGTTTTATGATTATATTTATATTCATGCACTTTTTTTCTTTGTTCCAACTTAGTATGGGATCGAAATTATATAGATAGTGACTAGTGAGAAAGAGTTCAAGAAAGATTTGTGATTATATCACAAGCACTTCAATGGTGATTGATAGAAATAAGAGATCTGACTGGTTTCCCTGGTCCTAATTTCTCTTTTCCTCTCTTTACTTATGAAACTTTTCTCTTTCTTTAGCATATCGTATTAATCTGATAATTATATGGTTCTTCATCACAATAATAAATATAGATACATTACGTTTTAAGCAGCTTGCATTGCTTATTCCATATATTCCTCCGATTCTGATTGATTACTATGATAAATGCAGACAACATAGAAGAAGAAATTTACAGAAGAAAAAACAAAACCAACCTGGGTGGAGTTTTCTCATGTTGTCTTTGTCTATAATCATCCATTTTTGACATATATGGCATGTTGTTCTTAACTATTATTAGCTGGGTAAATTACACATATTAGTTGAAAACCACCAAACATTTATAAGAAGTAATCATATTTCCCTATTTAAAACCCATATTTTCTTCACAGCAAAATAATGGTTGGTAAAGTGGCAAAATCAGTGGACGAATAATTCAAAAGCATATATGGACATTTCATCATCAGGAGCCAGCATACATATATATCTTTCATCACTTTGAACTAGTATCTGATCATGATCAGCATAGTAATCAATCAATCTGGCTTATATATACCTCTTCATATATTTCTGGAAATTTATTATAATCTTCTGGAATATATAAGTACTAGCTAGTTCTTCATTTCTGGTACTGATTATATGTCTGTATATATAATATTGGTTTGGGGATCATATCCGATCTCGATCAGCAGCACATATATATGCATAACACCCATGTGAACACAACACGTTTGGTTTTGAGATTGTCATGCGCCTTGGGGAGTGAAAAAAGCTATTTGACTTGAAAATTTTGGGGGCAACGTCTGTTTTTTGTTTTTAAGAAGTGAAATAATTTAGATTTAGGGGAGCGGATTCTACGTACGAAGGTGCACTTGCACAATTAATTAATGTGTAAGTGCTCAAATCGCCGTATGAGAAGATCGAATGAAGACTAGAGACCCTAAATTCTTTCATTTCATTTTCATTTTTGATCCAATCAAATTAAATGTTCATAATAATAGTACGTCTTCTTCGACCTAGTGTTCTCATCTCCTGAGTTGGAAACACTTGAGACTATTTATTTGGGTTTCAATTTTGTTAACGGTATTAATATATATGCATGTAGTGCAACGTAGATGACTGGATCAAAATACTGCATATTACTTGCTCGGTTCACTTGCACCTTGGTGCATAGAAGAATTTTCGTAGATTTAGATCTTATATCACTAAGTTTTGAGACATGTATTAACTGCATTCTTTGTTGTGTCCCAGTTTGCTGGGATAAATTGAAACTATGAATTACAGCTAGCCGAAAATGTTTTGAAATATTTTCTTTCCTTTAACGTTTCCAAACGCAGGCAAGAATATAACAATTTTTCTTTTTTAATGGTTAATTTTCGCGAACCAGCCTCAAATCAAAACCATTATTTGGTTTGTTAACTTTACTATTGTTGTTTGGTAAATTGTGATCGCTTTCAAAATAATACGCCTCAGATTGCGCCCGAGGCTTAGTTTGACTTGATCAGCCTCTCGGTTTAAGTTTCAACTTTCAAATATCTTCCATAGTGAACCCTATTCTGTGATACGTGATAGTTATATATATGAAGAAAGGTTGGGATAGTTGATTACTTATTCTGTACGTAATTAAAGGTTCCATGGCTTTCCATGTTCGCAAATATTTTAACTATCGTTTGCGGGGAAACGCAATGAGACTTTGGACCGTCAACGACAAGAATGCCTTGGAAGTTTGTACTCGATTAAGAATCAGGTTAAATCATCAAATTCATGCTTGAATGCATGAATTAAATCAACTATTAACTATTCACACATCACGTATAAGTACTGTTCATGTATATACGAGTTAACATTGAGAAGTGGGATTTGAACGTGGAAGCTCCTATAAGTTCATGCTTAATTGGTACATGTTCTTCAGATCATCTTCTTCTCCACTTGCTCCCCGACAATACACCACGAGTTTCTCTTACATGATGATCGTCGTATAATAGTTGATCATCAAATTGTAGACACTGCTTTCGGTGGGATGGAAGATGGATTTAACATTTTTCAATCTCGTTTGATAAAGGATCATGAAGTGCGATATGAAATATATGGGGCACTTTGGTGCGCATGAAAGTGTTTTGTTGATTAGCTAATTAAACAGGTAGATCATATGAACTCTGAGCAATTGAAATGGTTCAAATTAATGACCAATGGATCGAGTAACTAAAATTTGTTTGAGCCGGGGTGCATATAATACACAGAGAATGTTATATTTGAGATTATAAAAGAGGATCCTAGCTCGTCAGAAGAAACCAAAAGTAAACCCGACAAATAGTTAGAATGATGTACGTTTTAAACCTATGGATTATGATAGTAGACGATCTAATATCATCTTGACAAGAATCTAGTAGATGTTAGAATGTAGATGAACAATAGTATTGCGCCATTGTCACTACAAAACAGAAAATCTGAGCCTAAAAAACTAGAATATTGTTCAGCAAACTTCTGGGTTGAAAGAAGCAAATCATGACCCAACCGGCGAATACAGAAGTAATAAACCATACAGTCGAGAAAACTACATAAGTGGGAACTGGGAACAACTCGATTTCTCGACGACTCTCGTAGGACATAGAAGGAACTCAAGGAAGAGGGCTACTCATACTTCATACGTATCATGCATACATCAACAATGCATGATTACACGCATATCAATAACAACTATGAGACAACGAGGATCAATCTCTAATCCAGAATAAACTTCTTCATTCTGAAATGGGCAGTTTTGTTTTTTCTTCGTATATAGCAGAAATACGAAGAGAAGGACATTAAACACCTCCATCTCTTCCACAATCATACGCACCACTACAGAAGATATCTCTTTCATAACTAATATATAAGCTTAAGACTGTCGGTCTCCATTTCTACCGCGACTATTCTCTGCGTTTCTTTTGCAGGTTACTTTCAATACCGGAAGGCATCAACTCTATAACTTGGTCGTCGAAGTGATTGATGTGTTTGAAGACCACCACTTGGTATTGAGTTTTGACAGATTCATCAGCTAAGAACAAGTTCAATGTGTTTGATCGAATTGGATTGGGGCAACTCCAAAATATCTAATTAACTAATTATTGAGTATCGTATATATATAGTATATACTATATGGCAGCTAACAAATGTTCCTAACAAACACTATATGATCATGATGGGGTCGTGGGGTCACGTAGGTATCCATTCAAAATAGATCATAACGTTGATACTTTCTTGGGATAATTTCTTGGACCATCTCTCTTCGATCTTTCATACTCTTGGTCACGTTTTGATGGCCCTAGCTAGCTAGTTCATAAATATAACATTTACTTTGGTGAACATGATTGGTTGTTAGTCATTTCGATCTAGCTAGTGTTCGATCATTTCAATATAACTTTTGAACAATGCATTATATCGAAATCTTCCGTAACAGTTAATATATATATATATATATATAAATTTATTGTCATTTGATAAGTAATTTGAGAAGTTAGAATGTCTTTACCACCTTTCCTTCTTAATCTCCAAATCTTTTTAGATAAAAATGGTTTGATCACTGTGGAAAAACTAAACACAAATCTTGGAAGGTTTTCTGATATTTCTTCTTGGTAATTAACAAGGTTACAAACCTAAACTATATATAGAATAAATTAGGTGAGAAACATACTTCATCACTCATACATCTCTTACACACACAAAACTAACTTAAAGTAACAAGACAATACAACTGTGGCACTAAGACCGAGACCACCATGCTTCTTTAGGAGATCAGCAGCAGCCACCATGCTGCTGCAGAAGATGAGACCAGCAGCTGTATACAACTCATAAGTAACTGTCACACACTTACACAATCTCACACCTCTAAAGTCAACTTAAACTAGATTAGTTCAAACATAACAACTCTGATATACAAGTAATGTAAAGTGTACAAGTAACATATAAACAGTAAACGGTAAGTTTGGAAGAAGACCACAGCAGCCATGTATCCTCATATTTGGGAGACCACAACACCCATGTATCCTTCAGATACAACCATTCTTGCACACCACAGCCATATCTCCAATATTCCTCCAATAATCACCAATTTAATAGGTAAAACAAACAACTAAAATACGCAATGATGGTCGAATTTTCCTAATATCAAAAAGTGTAATCAAGCTTAGAAAGTGTCAATTGAAAGAGGTCTCCCATCTCTTAGCTCTAACACATCCATGTCCATGAATCATAACTATGGGGCCAATACCGGTAGAACCCTACGTCCATCATTATGATTTCTCATATCCATTCGAGTGATCGTGGAGTTTTATTACTAGTTACTAGTAGCAACTACATTCTTCGGAATAGATCGATGTAGATCGATGGTGACTTTGCTTATAGGGCATACAAGTTCTGTGGCACATAAAGCTTTGGTCCTGTCTTTGTATTAAAGGAAAGAATTCGTAGATGAATTATGAATGCACGTATACGTACGTCTAATGATATTGGTCACCAACGATGATCATGATTGGTTGAACACATTTACATTATATGGATTGTATCTAAAGTATATCGTTGGTAAATATGAGGTCTAGTAACTAGTAGTAAAACGTTCTTTGCAATACCATAACGTTCTTTCCCTTTTCAATTGAATAAACCATGGTTTTTAGCATATACTAAACTTTTTTTTTTTTTTTGCAGCATCTAAATTGATTCCTTCCAATAACAGGAAAAAAAGAAAAAGAAAAAGAAAAAGAGGGGGCAATGTAAAACGTAGCAAAGCGCTGCCGTCGTCCACCGAGGGACCCACAGTACAACCGGGCCAATATCTTTGTAGTTGTAACAATGTAGGCCGGCCCAATCTCCCCCAAGAAGTCCACACATGCCACATGTCATTCTTACGAGGCGCTATAGTCAGAGGCTCCAGTGCGGCACGTCCTACTCCAGACTCGGTGAAGCCGCAAACACTTGTGATTTTGCGAACGCCGTCGTACCACGACCAATCCAACGGTTTAGTACCGCTGGTGACGTGGCACTGTTCCCCGGAGGACACGATCAGGATCGGGTCACATGAAGACACCGCCACGTGGTAGAAGGCAGTGGGGCCCACTCAAATATGACACTCGTGAGTCGTGACTGCTAGCTCACTTCCACTTCGGGCAATCAATCAATCATATCATTCCGCGGGAGGAGCCGTAGAAATTCCAGGTCCCTTGAAATTGCCTTGTTCTCAGCAGGTAATTACGGAAGCGCCATTACCAAAGGTCAAAGCCGAGACGCGTCGTGCCTTGTCAACGGTCCTCTCCTTAATTTTACCCAGCTGCTTACGCTGTAATGAAACTAATCAGTACTTATTACCGCTGTTAATTTCTGTCCCAAAAGGTTTGGTGTTTTTATGATACTACATTTAATGTGTACTTAAATTTCTGAAAAAAATTGGTGTCTGATGAAAGGTACAGAACTAAGCTATCATTCTAATGGACAATTTTCTGATTCATTCAAAATATGGCTTATATTATAAACATATATACAAATACATATGGACAGTTTTAAATTAGAATTGAAATTTGTTTAGTGCTTGTGGTTTGAAGTTGATATCTGTTTAGTCATTCTGGTTTTATTTTAATTTGAATAGTCTTTAAAGTCACAATTTTTCATCCAAATAGTCGTTATGATTTTATTTTAATCTGAATAGTCTTTAAAATCATGATTTTTCATCAAAATAATCATTCCAACAATTTTCTCAGTTGAATCTCAGTTAAAGACCATAATGACTATTTGGATAAAAAATCATGACTTTAAGGACTATTCAGATTAAAATAAAACTATAAATACTAAATAGATGTTTACTTCAAACCATAAGGACTATACAATATTTTACTCTTTAAATTATTATTTTGTGACACCATTAGTAAGCTCGTTTGTAGTATCAATCTTTTGGTTAATGTCACAATTATAGCGAGTGAGTGTTCATAACTTTGATATTGAAGATGACTTGTTGGTGAAACCATCCATTATCCGTTATGGTTAATTGAAGCATATGTATTAATTATTTTGGGTAAAAATTTAAGATGGTATTATTAACACACCATATTTATGATGAGAGCCCGTCATAAAACAAATTCAAGTGACAAGTTTGTAAATAAAATTAAAATATGTGGATATGAAAATAAATAAGATGTTAATAACAAAAAAAAATGTATTAATAACATCAACTAAAATTTAACATTACAAAAGTTAAATACATAAATACGTGTTACACAAATCGTTTATAATAGTTTTTTGTTTTGAGTATGTGACTGCACATGATCATCTTGGATGTTTAAAAAGCATAATTTATGTTGGCATATTTTATTAAGATTATAAATTGTTATCGTACTTGTATCGTTCATACTTATTAAAATCAATAAACGCAACTACGTAGGATCGTGAGAAGTGAGAACTAATTTACAATTACGTACCTTAATCGTGAGCTTACCATGAAAATGAAAATGACAAGAAACCTTCATTTTTATCTCAGTATTCTTTTTTATTTATTAAGATAAAAAATTGAAAATGAAAAGAGGTAAAAGTGAAAAACCAAAAACCAAAAACTTGCACCATAGGCTCCATATAAAAAATTAAAAGAGGGTTGTAAACTAATCTGTTTCACGACCCTACCCTGCTTCACCATTTCCTCTTTGTAAACCAGGGAAGCTCACAGCCTCAGACCATCCATTTTTTCTTGTTTCCGTTTTGTGAAAGCTTAAATTTACCCCCCTCTAATACCGCAGTTTCTTGATTTAATCATCTCTTAATTTAGAAATCTTCCTCCTCCTGAATCAATCCCCATTTCCATTACCCTCTTTCTTTCCTAATCCCCTCTAATTCTTCATCTGCACCCAAAAAAAAAAGATCTGCTTCTGGGTTTTAATTTGGGTTTAGAATAATAATATTATTAATGCCAGAAAAGGTCACAAGGTTTTGGTGAAGATATATCTTGCGCCTGACTTTTGCGGAAGCCACAGAAGCTGCAAGAAAAGCCAAAGTCTTTGAGAGCCTCTGAGGCTCCACTTTCTAGACCAGTTCATGGTTTGGTGGGCTTTTCTAGTTTAACACAAAGGGTCCTCCTATCTTTGTTCTTCTTCTTGTTCTTCTTGTTTGTGTCTTTTGTTTTGGTGATCTGCTAGAAATGTATGGAGGCAGACACAACAGAGAGCTGTCCTTCGAATCCCTGGCTCAAATCCCAATCCTGCGGCCGAGCATCCATGCCCGGAGGGCCAATCTGACCGTCAAGTTCCAGGACCTTTATGGGTTCACGGTGGAAGGGAATGTGGATGACGTCAACGTGTTGAATGAGGTGAGGGAGAAGGTGAGGCAGCAAGGGAGGGTTTGGTGGTCCATGGAGGCCAATAAAGGAGCCAATTGGTACTTGCACATGTCCATTTCTGAAGGTAAATCGCTTAAGGCTTCGTTGAAGTTTTCGGCTTTGGCTAATGCCATTACTCTCAAGAGGTTGATCAGGAAGGGCATTCCGCCTGTGCTTCGCCCCAAGGTGTGGTTTTCGCTTTCCGGGGCGGCTAAGAAGAAGTCCACCGTGCCGGAGAGCTATTATAATGACTTGACCATTGCCGTCGAGGGCAAGGTCACGCCTGCCACCAGGCAGATTGATCATGTGAGTTTGTTGGTTTGAGTCTTTCTTGGATGATATGATGGTTTTGTGGTGAAATGTTGGATCTTGACAGTTTTTCGATCAAGTCGTTTTCGTGTTTGGATTTGTCATATGAGTTATTGAACATAGAGTTTTATTGTGTGGCTGATCTTATGATCCATGGCAGTAGCATTGTGAAATGCTCCATTACATTTTTCTGTGATGATCAGCATTTCTGAGGCTTATAACTTTTATGTCATAATGTCGAAATTGTATTGTGATTGAATAGGTTTGTTGATTGTGTTTATGCGCAGGACTTGCCCCGTACGTTCCCTGGTCATCCATGGTTGGACACCCCAGAGGGACATGCTGCTCTTCGTCGCGTTCTTGTTGGGTATTCATTCCGTGATTCAGAAGTTGGATATTGTCAGGTCAGTCTGCTATACCTTTTGAGAATATACAGGAGGCATTCTTTAGGTTCCTAGTTTATCATGGATGTGAATGGCAGAAAGTTTAATATGTTACAAAACCCATATTGTTGAAGTGCAATTTCGTTGGTTTTTCTCATGGCTGTTACATGAAGGTTTCTCCAAAAGCTGCAGTATGTTTAGCAATTCCATTTTGTCAATGTTATTGTGTTTTGAGAAATGTACTGAACAACCAATTTCATATGTATGCAATGTATTGGACAACTACTTTTTGTTCAGGTTCTGTCAGTCTGAGTTTCTTCCTTATAGCACCTCTAATCAACACAAGTAAAATACACCTAACTGGTATCCCCCCTCCTCCTTTTGTGTTCTCCTTTGCTTTTTCATAACCAATTGTTAACAAGAATTGTTTTGCTGCACCACTCTAAAGAAATGTCCTGTGTTTGAAACTCTGAACTGCACCCAAAACTAGAGACTAATCAGGGGAAAACACTATGTTCTTCCTCAACAGTTACACCCTAATCTCATTAGTTTTTATTTTATGCACCCACTGAAGTATGGGTATGCTCAAATATTTCAGAAGGATCGACTGGAACAGATTATGTAATCACACAATGCTTGGGGGCGGCCATTCTGTCTTTCGTTTAGTATCTTTAGAGAATATATTATTTGAAGTGTTTCCCCAGATAGTTGATAAAGCAACAAAGTTTGTTCTCCTTTATTTACTTGCTTAAGAATTGATTCCTTTTGGCTGTTGGTATTTACTTAAATGGAATGGTTCAACTTTCTTGGTGCAGGGCTTAAATTATGTTGCGGCACTGTTACTGCTTGTGATGAAAACAGAGGAAGATGCATTTTGGATGCTAGCTGTTCTCCTGGAGAATGTCTTGGTCAATGACTGTTATACAAATAATTTATCAGGATGTCATGTTGAACAAAGAGTTTTCAAGGATTTCCTTGCTAAGATGTGTCCAAGGTACCTTCCTTTCTTTTTTTTGGATGTGTTCTTCTGATTTAAGAGCCTTAGCCTAAAATGGCATATATTTCTTCTATATATACTCTAACAATTTGAAGAACAATGCAGGATGGCAGCGCATTTGGAAGCATTGGAGTTTGATGTATCCCTTGTTGCCACTGAGTGGTTTCTGTGCCTCTTTTCTAAGAGCTTGCCTTCAGAGGTTAGATACTCTTTTGCCTCTATCTCTCTTTATTACTTCAATAGAATAGAAACATACTGAAAGTTTTTGTGGCTTTATTCCGCTGCTAACACTTTCATGGGTCTCTTTTACCTTTTTTGCAAAAGACGACTCTAAGGGTGTGGGATGTCCTTTTCTACGAAGGGGCGAAAATTATGTTTCATGTGGCTTTGGCAATCTTTAAGGTACAAGAAATTATGGCCTTTTTCTTTTGCTGGTACTAGTTGTGCAAATTTACTGGCTCTTAAGTTAATCATTGATTTCATGACTCGCAATTGCAGATGAAGGAACATGAGTTGCTTACAACCCATCATGTTGGAGATGTAATTAATATTCTACAGAAAACCACTCATCATCTATTTGATCCGGATGAGCTATTGACGGTAACACGTTTGTGCTTGCTCTTTTATATGATTCACTTGAGCGAAACTTGCATAACATTCATGCAATATTTTCAATAAATCTTTTGGCATGGATCATGACCTAAGGGAATAGCTCATGTTTAATATATAGCTAATGTTAAAAGGACTCATGAGAGGTTGTCCGAGTTTAAGGAAGTTGCTAAACATGGAGTGAAATACATTGTTTTCTAAATCTGTGCCTGTGGACATTGTTTGGTTTCCTCCTAATGCACTGTCATAATCATTCCAGGTAGCATTTGATCAGATAGGTTCCTTTACAACCAACACTATATCGAAGCAGAGGAAAAAGCAAGAACCGGAAGTGATGAAGGAGCTTGATCAGAGATTAAGACGGCTAAATTCCCTGAAATTGGAAGACAGTAATATATCGAGTCAAAATGCGGAATGTCACTCAACCTAGCTGGATCAGTTGCTCCTCTAGGGAAGTAAACTGAGTTTGTTGCCTCCTCCTGTTTGTTCCTGTAAAAAGGAGGAACGAACAAGTAAAGAGAGTTGCCCTGTTGTCTATTATTAGATGTGTTGTAGTAGAGGATCAATGTACATTTCTGACCGTTACCATATATACTGCAAATTAGGGCATTGTTGCACTTGCTTGATTGCCCTGTAATTTTTGCTCCAATGTTGTGCCTACACTTTTCCAGTGACTGAAACTTCAATTCTTTCATTTTATATTCTTGATCTGAATTTGTGGTTATTTCCAAAGCATAGCTTGCTGAGCCTTGAGCTTATAGAGACTTCTTATTACTTGCACATCCACATCTTTCACAAGCAGATGATGATTGCTGCTCCCTAATCCATGTCTAAAAGGCATTTTCTTTCTGTAAAATTGGTGACCAACCGTTTAGTTAGCTAAAACAAAATGAAATAGTGAAAGATAACCAAATATATGGATACACGACCCAAATCTCCCTCCAATCCCAGAACTTGTCATCTTCTCTAGCTCCCTCATAAAAATGCAAACTTCATCGAAACCCATTCAAAGCTTCCATTTTTACTATGAACCCAAAACACCAAATCACTAAACCCTCAAAACCCAGACCCGGAAACCCGACCCAATGTCCCCGGAGCGGCAACCCTGGACCATCGATCCCGACCTGGACGGGATCGACCTCGACGCCGCCGACTTCGCCTCCTCCCTCCCCTTAAAAAAAGTCCCAAACGGCGACGTTTTCGAGGCCTCACGCGCCGGCGACGTGGAGCGCCTCAGGTACTTGCTGGAGTCCGGAGTCAACGTCAACGCGCGTGACCGGTGGGACTCGGTGGCGCTCTACTACGCGTGCCTCGCCGGACATCTTGAGGCGGCGCGTATGTTGCTGGAGAGCGGCGCTATTTGCACGGAGCATACATTTGACGGCGATCGGTGTCATTACGCGGCGTTGAATTTGAAGGTGAGGAAGCTTTTGAAGGCGTTTGAGGCCAGGCCGCCGCCGCTGGGACCGTTGCAGGCGGCGATGAGAGAGACGTTCTTGGGATGTGGGGCTAATTGGGCCTATTTGGAGCAGGCCCAGTTTGAATCTTCAGGTATTTTTGCTTAGATGAACTGCACTTGCTTTTACATTGGTGTGAAGTTTGTTGTGGAATTGAATTGTAGTAATGGGTTGGTGTTAGTTTTTAAGATAAGGGTTTACAGCTGAAGTGGTTTAGGACTCTTTGTTTTTGTTGGTATATACAATTGCATATTGGTTGGAGAAATAGGTTCATTTCTGCCTATGTATTGTTATGAACTTATAATGAAGAAGGTTTTAGTTCATTTCTTTACCAGTATAGAGTGTAGACTGTAGTGTGAAGATTGCTCTATTAAACTGCCCCATGGTACGATGCTCAGGTTGGTCTTGTGAGGTGAATAGGATAGGTTGAGTTTTGAAGAGGCAGACAAGTATAAGCATTTTCTGTTTGTGTTTATATATTCTGAAATATGGCGATGAATTATGACAATGTCAGTCTTGATTGTAGCTTAAGCTAAGATTTGTGTCCATTGCAGTTACATCTGTGTCAATGTCAGCACATATGGTCTTGCATATATGTCTCTCTTTCAAGAAGAATATGTATGTTAAAGTGACACACGGCATTTGGTATTCGTGAGTAGGTCTTCCGGCCAGTGATGGATACTTCCTTCCAGATGTGGTATTTTTTGTTCAAGGCAGAGCCATTGAAGCACATAGAGTCATCTTAAGTGCACGGTCACCATTTTTCAGAAGAAAGTTTGTGACTGATTGGAAAGAGCGCAGAGAAGTGAGATTTTCAAAGGAAAAGTTGTCATATCCTGCTTTATACAGTCTCATCCAATTCTTCTACTCCGACAGACTAGAAGTTGCTGTAGATGATATGGAGGATCTTGTGAGGATCTGCAAAGTATGTAAATGTGAATCTTTACAAAGGGTTCTTGAGAAAGAATTGATTCACCAAAAGTATGCTGAGTACAAGGCATTGAGAGACATAGACAGCTCTGTAAAACGATTCATCTTACAAGGTGCGTCTCTTCCTGAAGAAGATCGGCTTCCTGTGACTTTGCATGAGATCCTTCAGATTTCCCTTGCCAATTCTACTGGTGAACTTAACATAGATAATGGTATCAAAGAACTAATATCTTCTGTTGGTACCATGGAAATCAGTGTTTTTGTAGAGGATCTTGCGGATGTTTGCATTAGAGTTGATAAAAAGAGTTTCCGATGCCATCAAGTGGTTTTAGCATCAAGGTCTGAGTATTTTAAAGCAAGATTATCCCGCATGAAGGACTTTCATGAAGGAAAAAGTGATATACCTGTTCATACCCTTCCATGTCTTGAGGAACATGATTTAAGCTCTGAAGCATTCGAAAAGATGATCGAGTATATGTAAGTCTTTTAATATCGAAGATGAATTAGATTATATGAAGAACTATGCTTACATTTTGTTATTTGGTTGTTTATTTTCTGGTGTTATTTTATTACATAATAACAATAACTGATACTTGCCTCGTGAGCATCTGATTGTACTTGTGTGATCAACATGCTCTTTTTGTTTGGGTTTTTCGTCTCATGCAACTTTCTGACTCCTTTGGCTGGTTCAGGTACACTGACGGATTGAAGGATATAGACCCGGATCAGGTAGACTATATGTTAATATGAGCTTCTAATTTCCAGCAAGGAGGAAAAAAAAAAAAAAAATCCTGTGACATTATTTTTATCTTTATTCCTGAAAGAAATACACTTGCTTCTCCAGTGCTTTAATTCTGATCGTTAACTATGCAGGCTGGGGAACTCTTTGATGCTGCCTCTAGATATTTATTATTTCCTCTTAAGCGTGCTGTTGCTGATGTACTGCTGCCACACCTGGAAAATGTCTCACCAGCAGAATTGTGCAATTGGCTGATATTGTCAGACATGTATGGTTCTCCTTTATCTCACACTCAGCAGATTTCTCCTCCTTGGATATTTTTATCAATAGCCTGTGATTTTGATTCATGGCATTTGTGTATAGGTATGGTGTCTTGAAGATAAGAGAATTTTGTTTAGATACAATAGCTTGTAACTTTGAGACATTTGCTGACACTCGTGAATTCCGAGCAATGCTGTTGACACTCCCTCCACCATCTGGGGATTCATCACTTCGCACCACTAATCCAAGTGCACCGGGAGCTGAAGTCAATACAGACCAACACAATGTTCTTGATGACTTGCGAGAAAAATGGCTTGAAGCTGAAGCTGGGGAGCTTGACAAGAGAGATGAGAGCGCACTAATCTTTGATAAGCGACTTGAGATGCTTATGGTTGTTGCAGAACAAGAAAAGTCTGATGCAGATCTTACTGATGATATCAATGGCACCTAGAACATGCGTCTCCATATGGTACATTGGTACTACAGTGAACAAGAAGACAATGTAGGTTAGCCAATTTTATTTCTTTTCCGCTATACTATAAATAAGATACTTGTACTCTTCAAGTCTTTTCGAATTGGAATATAGTAAAAAATACATTTGTGTTGAAGTTGTTCCTGCAAATGAATTATTAGTCATACCTTAAAAAGTATATTTATTTGATGTTTAAATTAATAGAAAATTACTCCACAACAGATGAAATGTATCAGCACAGTTTTATACCAACAAATACTTCAAATTTCAGAAAGATCAAGAGTGTTGTCTCATAGAAGAAATGTTGGAATTTCTGAACATATAGGCCTGTGACAACTTCTCTCCTATTCATTATATTCACAGCTATGCTTACTATCCTAGTTGAGTTTCACAGAGTTGATGTCAAATCCTCACTGGTACAACTTTCATTTGCCTGAAGCAGAAGCAGTTCTGGCATTTCCTGGAGCGCGCATTTGTAAGCTTAAGGAGAATGCAGTAATCATTCACCATGTACCTAAAGAGAGTTGAATCTGTACGTACGTACTGAGTCGTCCTATCATGATAGGGGACAAGATGAACATCATAGCTTCCAACAGGACGAGAATTTCCCCATTAGCTCCACAGTAGAAGTCTCTCTCCACAAACTGCTCATCGAAACTTCACAAGTTCCATTTCTTTCGTCAAAATGTCAGTGAAGTAGATCGTGAATGTTTGCAAGAGCAGCAAGACGGCATAGGAACATGAGCATGTCGTTGGCCATATGACACTGTTCACCGGAAATATGACATTGTTCATGGCTCAAGGTTCGAATGCTAGGAAACAATGTTGATGTCCTCCCGTGAAGGCAAAATGTTGAAACTGTTCCTTATTTATCTGTGGGATGTGAGTTCACTGATTTGCATTTCTGCTTCAAGTACTTGGCCTTGTTTATTTGTATCAAAATGATTACCATTTGTTGCTTGCCGTGCAAGCTTTAAGTTGAACAAAGTTGACGGTCTAAAATTTAATATTTTCTGTATAAATAACGCTTTCTCCCGCTTCACATTATTCAACAAGAAATGCCCCGTTGAAAGAATATATATAACCTGATAGGAAAATTAAACTAACAGAATTTACAAAAATTTTCCTTTTCCTCCTGTGGTTTATGAGCCCCATCAAACAATGAGTCCCTGCAAGATCAAGAGCAAGAGCAGGAGAGTGACATGGACAAGTTCAATTTCCTTTTCCTCAGCTAGAAGATTAATTTCCTTCTTGTTGGGAAGTAGTGTCGTCATTGATGGACAAGTTCGAGGCTTCACTAGCCAAACCTGCTTCGCTCTCACCCGCATCAGAAGCTTTAGTAGGGGATCCCATGCCCGACTCTGATTCTCCTTGTGCTTGCTGCATACTCCAGTACATGATGCTTGCAGTCAAAATAAGGATCATCTTCTGGTTTACCTGTCATATCACAGGAGATGGTGTACTTGGAATGTCATACCAACTTACGTAACAATACATTTGAGAAACGGAAACATCCATTTTGGTCGAATTAAGTACAACTAGAACTTCAGAAGAAAGTTTCAGACATCATCTAATGGTCTTTTTTTGCCTAAGTAGTTCTGAGTATCAACGGACAAACAAATCAGAATTTCGGCAACACCAGCTTACAAAATTAGTTTCACGTATGATAGAGGTTAAGTTATATGAACTGTAAGGGACACAGCAACAAGCTCAATGAACTGGCCCAACGAACATTAAAGATACTTTTATGAATTTAGAGTACATAGTAATGCTTCAATATGCTGCTCTTAATTCAGAATTTTGGGATCTAGTGATCTAATGGATAAAAAGCCATTGATGCTTATATATATGACTCATAAGATGGATAAATAGTCATTACTACAGCTATAATATCCTTACCTCAATGATGTCCTCAGGTAACAAGAAAATGGAGCAACCAAGCTTTCGAGCGACACTAATTATATATGTTGCATTCAGCTTCTTATCTTCCTCTGCAATGTTGATGGTGATGAAGTAAAATAACTCACAAATAACAAAGGAAAGATAACTTATTAGATCAACTGAACATTTCCCCATGTTTATTTTTAAGAGTGTCATTCATCATGCATAAGTAAGCTGTTCCGGTCCCTAGGAAGCCCACAACTTGTGAGCTTAATACCTTCATTTCTTGAGAAACAACAATTAAACTTCTGATAATCCAGTTCAACAGGCCTACAAGTTTTTCAATAATAAAAAAAAATACCAAAACCAAACCATGCGATGAATGACAAAATTATATACCAGTTTCTCCCTTGGTGGCAAGAGTCCAATTGACCACCCTTGGCTCCACAGCACTAAGAAGCTCGAGGAAGAAAATTCCACTTGAGAGGTTTTTATCCTAAAAGTTCAAGAGAGAACCACAGACACTAAATTGATCACCAACTAAGAGATGGATGTCATCTTTTTGTCAAAAGTAAAGAGCATTGTATTAGATTACCTTGAAACTCTCCATTTGGGAGGTTCTACCCGCCTTCTTCACCTTTTTGTTTGCCCAGTCTAGAATTTCAGCATCACTTATCTCTTTACCAGCTTTACCATGGGAATGTGATCTCAAGTTTCTCAGGAGTTGAAGCATACTAAACCTCATCAACTGCCACAAATAAGCTGGGGGAAAGGGGGTACTTAACATTAAATGGAGCTATAAAATGGCTTCCAAATTCACTTCTCTGCCCAAGAAGTATCTCCAAATGTTTATTAAGCTATGAATTAAGAAAACAGTAGAAATCCTCAAAATAAAACGCCTAAACAGAAAAGCACAACTTACTATTAGAAGCCCAATATTTGTTTCGAAGTCATGTCATAAAATTCTTGTAGTGTATCACAATTCACAACTTAGTAAGTTTTTAATGTTGCTGTGTTTTCAACAAAAGAAACTGTAAAGGAAAACTTTTCGACTTACCCAGTATGAGCTTCTTATTTCCTTGCACGATATCATTACCAGCTACATTCACAAGCGAGAAATTTAATTCCTTCCCAATCGCTATAACTTGGTTACAATTCTCAAGCTTTTTGAATGGCATTTTTATTGGAGGCTTTGAAGCTGCTTTCCAGTTGACTAATCCAGAAGCAATTTTGTCAAGCAGTTCCAAAAGAACCCATCTGCATGCAAAAGGTATATATAGTTCAATCACAAGTTAACCAGGCTAGAATGCATGTGCTTCTATGGAGTCAGAGGGAGGATGGATACAAAATCTCACCCATTTCTAACATCTTCGAAAAGATTGTTAACGTAGGTTGCAGTTCCAAGGCTGTTAATCCACAGTCGGAAGCATCTCTCTTCCCGAGAAGTTTGTGCATCATCTGTCATCATCTCAGCGAACGATATTTTTTTACTATCTGCAGTCAATCCATTCCTGCAGAGAACCCACACGGCATACATACAGATTTCAATAATATGCACCAGGGTCATTAATTAGTTCAGGAAGAACTAAATATTACGCTGCACAAAAAAGCACTAGGCATTATACAGATTACTGTGGAATACAAAAATTGAAATCAGGAGCATGAAAGTGAAAGAGAAGGAAAAGTAAGTTAAAACACCAATAGATGTGTTTACCGGGTGGCCAGGGTACCAGCAGTTGCATGTTTCGCATTGACAAAATAATTTAAACAGAGAACATCATATTATTTCTAGAGGAATAAAGGATGGTGATTAACGATAGAGGAAACAACTCTTCATATTCAGAATGAAAATTATGCAAGTGAACAAAAGAGGAAACAACTCTTCATATTGCAGGTTTAAACAAAAGCACTTTTGAACTATTCTTGCTTGCCTGTGCTGGAAGATTTGTGCAACAAATGCAAGATTAAGATTTGGTGAGCCCTCAACAATGTCTTTAGCGGTGAGATATCTTTTGCAATCCAATTTCTCAGCTTGCTCAAGAACCATTTTTGCTCTTTCCATAGGATCTTTTGTATTCAAGGAAGCTGGGCCTGAGACCTCGGGTGCAACCGCATTAATCAAGTAAGCATAAGCCGCTCCATCCTGCAAAAGCATAAAATTGATATGTGGTTCAAAGACAATAAATAACAAAAAACAAAATTAAAAAGAAAGATACCCTATACCATACTTAGACAAGAAAATCATGTTGAATAATTCAAAGTATTTGCTTTATATGCAAAGAAGCAACAAATTCTAGTGGTACAGTGACCAAAATACAATGTGATGATGAGGAGCATGCAGAAACATATAAAAGTTTCTAAGAGAGTGTCCCTAAATGAAGAGTTGCATGCAAATACATTCAATCAAAAAAAGTTATTCTCATTCTAAACTCGCCAAGTCATTTAGCCATGCCAACTTACAACATGGAAGTTTGTGGAGATGTAAGTACTCTGTATTTGTGGAAAAATAACATTTACTAAGATATATTGGTAAAGTACGGAAACAGATAAGTGGCATTTTGCATCAGATCTGTCCACATAAAAAGGACCATACCAGTCAACAATGTGGAAGGTTACATGAAATGTTGATCATTTCAGTGTCTACATTATGAAACTGATCACAATGGAAGAAACACTGTTGCAATCAAGCTGATGCATACAGTGCTCATCCTCAATCTAATCAGTCAGCTTGCTCTTACCTTGATATCAGAAGAGAAGTTTGTCACTTGTTTTTCATATCCAGCTTTCTTCAGATGAAAATTCATCCATTTCAGTAGAACCTTCTCTGGTGGTAGACCCAAGAGCTCCTCCACCTCCTGCCCATTAACAGAATATCTGAAGTAAATCATCAACATATGTAACAATGTCTAACCACAGAAAATCCACCCTCATTTAACCAAACCTCAAAAGAAACATATATAAACTATGTGACCTGGCTGTCATCCACCAATTCCACAAGCTGTGGAGTTTTCTTGAGATTAAGATCAGCTAACAGTTGAATCTGATATTTCCACGAAATGAAAGGATGAGTCAGTAGTTTAAGCTTTCATAAACCAAATTTTAGGCATTACGGTTTGCGCAAGCTAAGAGACACGGGCAAGAAGGGATCAGTACTCAATACCTTGATTATTTGAGAGATCAAGCCGAGCAGAAGATGAGGCTGCAAAGTATGGATATGATAGCAAGTTAAGAAAAGTGGTAAGCTAAGACCAAGTTGGAAGACTAAGAAGTTTTAATGGGGAGCTCATGGTGCTAAACTTACCCTTCCTTCAGCCAAATCCTGTGTGCCAATGTTAACCACAGTGCAGCCAATAGCTTTTGCTGAATTAAGACAAAGTGTATGGTTCTCATTTCTCTCCCATGGATTAAGGACTGCTTTAGTGTTGATAGCACGCTCATCTATAGTCCCAGGAACTGCTATGTTGATAAGCTTACTACACGAAGCAACTAAAATAATCAACAAACTTGAAAATGCCTTGTCAACATATTGAACAGAAATTGTGGAGTGGTTCCAGCATCCTTACCAAAGGAGAACTCCATCTTTTGCAAGATTAAATAAAGCATTTGTAGCTGGATCTAATGGAAGATACTTCTTCAAGAACGAATCTTCTGCCAGGTAGCTGTTAACGTGGGCGACATAAGAAGCCTTTTCATTCTCATTGATCGAGTGATGAACAGTTGTAGTGGTTGCCTTGAGAAATGAAGTCACCCTTTTGTAACCGCCACCAGTACGACCAGATTTTTTCACTGCACGGGCTTGCAAATTCAAATGCGCCTGCCAAACACAGTCAATTTTCATACCATACCATTGTATCCAACAAATGTTAGTACTTGATGTACAGTTAAAAATAACAAACTTCTGGTTTGCTAATTTCACAAGATCCCACTTGTTGAATCTGTTTCAATTTAGCTAAACCAAATCCTTGTTCCAACTACCAACATCAATTACCTATGCTTCAGACACTTACCCGCAGAAAGGTCTCGAACTCAAGATCTTCACCACTGTCCAAATTTGACTCCTCCAATATGGTCTTAATCTCATCTTCTGAGAACGTTTCAGTAAAAGCCCTCAGTTTTGCAAAAATAGCCGGCAAATCTTTAACCGTGACGCGGCCATTCTGAGTCTTAGTTGAGAGAAACTACAACCAACACAACAAACCCCATTGCATATATCACCACAAAATCATGCAACAAATCCCATTTCACATATCACCACAAAATTACTACTCGATCATGTAATTTTTTTCATAATACATACATATTTTCAGAACTCTACACAACAAAAAAGTAACGTTTTGAGAACAAATCAGAATAGAAGCTTACTTTTGATTTGAGGGTACGAAGCTCAACTTGGGTGAATTGAGCCTGCAGCTCTGTATCATTAACAACTACACCCACAAAGCTAGACATCTTGGCCTTTGTGCGCAAAACTAACCCTGATCATCCAAAAACAATCACAACTAGTCATACACAGACCTAAACATTAAAATGCTCTAGGAATTACCCTCACCAGATCCACACATATCAAAAAAAAAGAAAATACCAATTGAGGAACCATGTCAATATGTCATAGATGGAAATCAACGTGCATGCAATCAAAGAACGCGTCTTTATGATTGACCCAGAAATGGAAATCAGACAGAAAAAAAAAATGGAAACACAAATGAGTATCCATGTACCTTAAAACAGATGAAGCTGGCTCAAAAGCCAAAACTCAAATCATCAAAACTCAGATTGAAAGAGTATCTCATTGTGTTTTGTCGTGGTTTCATAAATGGAGAGAGAGAGGGCAGGAATGCGTGTGTGTTTTGATGAAGAAAGAAAAAGAAAGAGAGGAGAGAAAAAGGTGCAGGGCGATCGGACGCGCGAAGAGACAGGGGAGTGGGAAAGCAGAGGAGGGAGAGGCTTCAGTTTTGTGTCTCTCTCGGGAAATGCCTAATAATATTGAATGTAAACACACCACATCCTTCTTTTTTCATACAATTTTCGTGGGAACGTCCGTTTGGTATCCAATTTTTGAAGCTTAGACCAAAATGGGATTTGAAATTTCTTGAGAGTAAAATAAAACCAGTCTTTCTCACACGTTTTGTACGAGTTTTGGACAGTCTGATTAGACTGTTTGCTAACCCAGTACGTGTGGTCAAGTTAGTAAGAGCCTAGACATAGAATTTTCATGCCCATGTTCGAATCCTGACGACGTTGATTGAAGTTAAATCTCAATCTATTCTTAGCGTTTAGTCACGGATTAGTTTTTTTTTTTTTGAAGGGAAAAGGGGCAGCAGCCCCAAAAATTTCATTGATAAACTCAGGCCAGAATGACATCAAAAAACTATTACATTAGACAATTAGCTCACTTTTTCAAGTGAGTTTAGTAGAAGATTAAACTAGCTACAAAATAAGATACCAAAGAAACATAAAAACTGGAGCCAAGACGCTTAATTGCAGTACTCCAAGCCTCATGAATCCATCTAGCTGCATTGCTCAGTCTGCCAAGCTATCCAAAACACCGCGACTTAAGCCATAATCATATTGAAATTAGACCCATAGGCCCAATTCCAAAATTGACCTTTTTAGGCTTCAGATCAAACCCAGGCCCAAGACCCTGAGTCCAATCCCAAACCCTAGCAGGTATGCTCCTCCTCTCGTCAACCGCCATCATCAGCACTGACGGCGCCCATGATTGATCAGCCGCTAGCATCCAAGGCCACGCCGGCGTTTTCATCCGTTCGTCCGGCGGCTGCCAGACTTCTTTCGTCGACACCTCAATCGCCGGCGTTGGCAGGTTGACCACCATCTCTTCAGCCCTTTGCCCCTTACCATCACTCGCAGCGACCTTATCAAATTGAGCGCCGTTCGGATTTGCTACCATCTCTTGATCTCGGTCATCGGATCTCGCTGTCAACGGAATAAGAACCATCAATTTTCTTCCATTAGAAATCTTCTCCCCCGCAAAGAGCAACCGCGGCTGGAGGCTTAGTACGGCTGGGATCTCGTGACCGCCGTCGCTTGAGAGGATCACTCTCCTTCGAACTGCCGCCGTCGATATCTCGTCACTGGATGGTCGGGGAAACACGTTGTTTCTCACCGCCGTTAGCAGAGATCGGGTTTGAAACCCTAAGAAGCTCCCTGAAAGGCGGAGCATCTCTTCTCTTTGCGAACTTAGTCACGGCTTAGTTTATGACCCTAGAAAGCCTTTATGAAAACCGGTGATCTCGATACAAAAACAAAAAGAAAAACAAAAGTAGCTAGATCCTTGATTGAAGTAAGGGAAAAAATGTGAATCAAAATAGACAAAACTTCGAGGTGACGATTAGTGGCTTCACTATCCCAAACTAAATACATTTTTCTAGAGAAAATGACATGTTTGGTAATCAATTTACAAAATAAATCGTTGTTTTTTAGATTAGAAACAGATGTAAAATGCATTTGTTTGCACATAGCTATTGGTTCTACGTACGAAGCAATTTAGGTCAAATGAATTATGGTCGTATGCCATAAGTATGTGCTTGTTGATTCTTAGTCACGAAGCTTACCGACAATTTTCAATTCGTTCATCATATCAAAACAGATTAGTTGTACCTTCTAATTATTAAGAAAAGAGAGGCTACAATTCTAATGCAAGACAGTGCATCGATCTGCCGAACTTTTGCTGGTGTAAAATAGTTGACTAATTCACCTGACTCCAGTGTGTTGATGAAGTAAACTGAGATGCCCAATGTTTCTGTGTGATTGCTGAGGGGATGAATCACACGGAATGCGGAAACACCATCTTCAAGACCCATAATCTGTCAATCATGAATAAAGGGCGTCAGAGAGAAGACCAGGTTTGCCGGCCTTCGACCCTCCGATGTCTAAGTTAGCCATATGTGAGTAGAAATGAGGTGTGAATAGGGTGGAAAATGGAGAGTCCCCAAATGAGGGGTGAAGAGTGCTATTTATAGAGATAAAGTGGATGCACCCTAAAAATACAATTTTGCCCTTATTAGAGAGTGTATTACCATTATGCCCTCAAGGGATAGTGTAGGTTTCTTGGGCTTAGTTAAGGCCTAAGCCCCTTATATGCGGCAATACGTGTCTTCTTAAGCGAGTATGACCGATATTCTACGATGTACTAACAAGTCCCCAAGTCCGCAGTCAAGAGACTCTCTTGGGTGGGGACTTTATCTGATAGGATATCGGGAGTACGAGTCTTACTAGTGGCGACATAACCAGTCCCCAGTCCCCCAAGTCCCCATGCAAGGGAGGGGATGGACCGGCTTCCTCTAAGTGGGGTATGTCGTGCGTTGCTATATATGATTGAGACACTGGGGTCGTTGCTCCCATGTAGTGTCTGGGGATTGCAGGGCGATCGGGGGTCGAAGTTGAGGTACCGCTTGCAAGCATCTCGCGTGGGCAACGGGTACCGGCATGTTTGTATGCCTTAGGCGTTTTAGTAGCCTTTGATTTGTACCAGCTATGTGCTCTAGCTAGCTGAGCTATTCCAGCATGCGTTCCAAGGGGAGATTGTGGTGATATATTTTGTGGTTGCCTCTAGGTGAGTGCTAGAGTGCCTACGTACCCGTTTATGAGATCAAACCAAACGTAGTTCATCATTTCGCCATCGAGGCAAGTGTGCCATCAAGATGTGGCGAGGAGTGCTGCTAGGGCATAATGATGTTGCCGATAGGGCATGTGTAGAGCTGTCAAAAGGTGACAATCGATGTGTCGTAGCGAGAGCACGCTAGGGAGCGTAGCCAATATGCCGATGGGGCAAGGCGGGTGGTGCCAAAGTGTACCGAAAGCACGTCATGAGGTGCGGTAAATGCCGGCATATAAGGCTGTTGCCCAAGTCCCCCAGTGCCGGGAGAGAACATGGTGGCGGGGCGTGACGGTTCACGCTAGTGGCGTAACGGTCCGTGCTAATGGCATGACGGTTCGCGCTAATGGTTCGCGCTGGTGGCATAACGGTCCGCGCTGGTGGCGTGACGGTTCGCGCTAATGACGTAACGGTCCGCGCTGGTGGTGTGACGGTTCGCGCTAATGGCGTACACTCGTGGTGTGTGTGGCATGAGATTGCACCTTTGGGTGCTGGTTGTTTACACATGTTGTGTGTAGCTTGAGGTTGCACCTTTGGGTGCTGGCTGTTTACACATGTTGTGTGTGTAGCCTGAGGTTGCACCTTTGGGTACTGGCTGTTTACACATGTTGTGTGTGTAGCCTGAGATTGCACCGTTGCGGGCTGGCTGTTTACACATGTTGTGTGTGTAGCCTGAGTATGTAGCATGAGTATGTAGCATGTAACGCGTATAAAAAAGATTGTTTTAGGTAACTCTCTATGCCATGTAATAAGCATGCTCAAGGATATGATGATGTATGAGACATGTTATTTGTATGATAATAACTCAATTAAATAGTGTAAAGTAGGACTTATCTGGAGCCGTGTAGAGCCGCTATAGATAATGTAGAAAAATTGGAGTTGTCGATATAAGTCTCGATGTCGACAAAAGAGCTCGGTATAAGAATCCCAATGGAGTAGTCATGATGGCCAAGAAGATAATATTGGAGTGCATCATTGAAGTCATGATGGCCCAAGTATGATAGTCTGTAGCCTGTGCCTGTCATATTTGGCAAGTAGATAGGTAGACGAGGCGTGGCCATTGATAGGGGCATGACTCATGAGAATTTATTGTCATGTTGCCCATTGATAAATCATAGAGAAGTATGTAGCATTGTAGGTGAAATGTTGTTGACAACTCGTTGTTGGAGCTTGGCTTGATATGATTTAAATAGTGCCGAGGGGGCATGGTAAAGTGGCAATTGATCACTATCAAGGTAGCGAGCTGGATTGGATACGAACTTGTTGACATACGAACCAAATAATAGACAGCGCCTATAGTCACGTGGTCTCGGAGAGAAGTATTCATCCAGAGGCATAGATTGTAATCACAGAGTGGGATAGATGCATTATGTATGTGTCAATGCATGTAGCATAAAATATATGTGACTATCGATTAGCCTTCAAAGAAATAATGGAAGTATAGTGTGTGGTGTCTCTGCTTGTGAAGGGGAGGTGCCGGAGCAGGCTGCTGGGTGTCAAGACCACAACTCTGTTTGAGTTGTTGTGGCGGGAACCAGGAAGGGGAGGTGCCGAGAGCAAGCTGCTGGGTCCTGAGACCATCTTCTTCTTCTTCTTTTTTTTCTTTTTTTTTTTTTTTGTGTGGTGCGAACCAGGGAAGGGTGGGGGCTATACAGTTGGTCCCGGGAGGAAGAGAAGTTTGGCCTTGGGAGAGAGGTACTGAGACCCGGGGGGGATCCCCGAGATTGAGGTCGCGAGACCAGGGGAGTCCGCTCGCGAGACGAGGTGAGTCCGCGGGGACTGGCGAGATCGAGGTCGCGAGACCAGGGGAGTCCGCGGGGACTGGCGAGATTGAGGTCGCGAGGCTAAGGGGAGTCCGCGGGGACTGGCGAGATTGAGGTCGCGAGACCAAGGGAGTCCGCTCGCGAGACCAGGGGAGTCCGCGGGGACTGGCGAGATTGAGGTCGCAAGACCCAGGGAGTCCGCTCGCGAGACCAGGGGAGTCCGCGGGGACTAGCGAGATTGAGGTCGCGAGACCAAGGGAGTCCGCTCGCGAGACTAGGGGAGTCCGCAGGGACTAGCGAGATTGAGGTCGCGAGACCAAGGGAGTCCGCTCGTGAGACCCGGGGAGTCCGCGGGGACTGGCGAGATTGAGGTCGCGAGGCCAAGGGGGTCCGCTCGCGAGACTTGGGGAGTCCGCGGGGACTGGCGAGATTGAGGCCGCGAGACCAGGGGAGTCCGCGGGGACTGGCGAGATTGAGGTCGCGAGACCAAGGGGAGTCCACAGGGACTGGCGAGATTGAGGTCGCCAGACCAAGGGGGTCCGCTCGCGAGACCCGGGTAGTCCGCGGGGACTGGCGAGATCGAGGTCGCGAGACCAGGGGAGTCCGCGGGGACTGGCGAGATTGAGGTCGCGAGACCAAGGGAGTCCGCTCGCGAGACAAGGGGAGTCCGCCAAGAGGTTCCGAGATTGAGGTCGCGAGACCGGGAGCATATCCCTGCCGGGACCTTGTGTGGCCGCCGTGACTGGCGTGGCTGGTCTCGCTACTGGAATGGGTGTCCAGATCAGTTTTTTGTATCTTACTGCCGGGAGAGAGGATTCCCGGGAGGTCGGGATGGAGAGCTGTGTATGGATGGGGGTCCGGCAGGGGAGTCCGCAAGGTAGTCCGCGAAGGGGGTCCGGCAGGGGAGTCCGCGAGGTAGTCCGCGAAGGGAGACTGCCAAGGGAGTCCGCGAGGTAGTCCGCGTAAGGAGACTGCCAGGGGAGTCCGCCAGGGTAACTGGCAGTGAGGGTGCCGAGATTGGGACTTGAAAAACTGATTTCCAGAAAAAGGAATTCCAGCCGGATCATGAATACGCTCATGGTGAGCCATGCGTGGGTTACCACTTGAGGCCCCCTCCTTCTAGCGCCAATTGTTTCTATGTGATTGCTGAGGGGATGAATCACACGGAATGCGGGAACACCATCTTCAAGACCCATAACCTGTCAATCATGAATAAAGGGCGTCAGAGAGAAGACTGGGTTTGCCGGCCTTCGACCCTCCGATGCCTAAGTTAGCCATATGTGAGTAGAAATGAGGTGTGAATAGAATGGAAAATGGAGAGTCCCCAAATGAGGGGTGGAGAGTGCTATTTATAGAGATAGGGTGGATGCACCCTAAAAATACCATTTTGCCCTTATTAGAGAGTGTATTATCATTATGCCCTCAAGGGATAGTGTAGGTTTCTTGGGCTTAGTTAAGGCCCAAGCCCCTTTTATGCGGCAATACGTGTCTTCTTAGGCGAGTATGACCGATATTCTACGATGTACTAACACCCAACATTAAGATTTTTCTGTTTCTCTTGAACTTGGAGTCATTGCTTGCAAGCTACTAGTTTCGTGATGCGGATTTAACAATCAGCTTATTAATCACACAAAGCATTCCTCATCAACAGTGAACACACTCATACAACGAATTTTCCGATTTTAGAGTTTCAATACTTCGAAGTATCATAGAATAGTCTCACGAACTATTCATATGAAATCACTAACATATATAGTTATTGTTAATGTGAGTCTCAATCCTAGTATATTGGGAATATGTATATTCTGTAATCAACTAGGATTATGTAAATCTTTCGGTGTAATTCGTTTCCTTCTAGGGTTAGAACTGTGCTTGTATATATACCCGACTTGGGGTTTGTTTAATACATTAGAAAATTCTCAACATTTTGTGTTCTGTTTGACTTGGCATGCCTAAGTCGATCCTGGCAATCTTGGTAATATGACCCTGTTGTTTTCCGCTGCAAATTTGTTCTAAACCTGTCCCAATTTGATCTGTTCGACGTGTCGAATGAAGCTTTCGATTTCGTCGAATTCTGTCGTACTTGTTCTGTTCCTCTGTCATCAAATCCTCTTTGCAATAGATCTTGCAATCTTTGGTGATCAACCTGAAGTTTCCCGTGAACCTGATTTCTATGGAGTAGGAGGACAAGACCTCACCACAAGTATGTATTCTCAGGAGAAAAGAGGTAAAATTGGTATTGCATTAAAAATTTCTGACTTTACTGGTAGTGATACATGGATAATTGATTCTGGTGCGTCTGATCATATGACATTTGATAAGTCCTTTTTCTTATAGTCTGTCCCCATCTCTCATACCTGAAGTGTCTAATGCAAATGGGGTGTCCTTCCCGGTCCTAGGTATAGGGTCAATTCAAGTTACTCCAACAATTGTGTTAAACAAAGTCATTTATGTTCCTGCTCTATCACATCACTTATTGTCTGTTTCTGAATTGATTTCACAAAACAAATGCTCTGCAACCTTTTTTCCTATGTATGTTATCTTCCGAGACCTGTCATCTCAGGCGATAATAGGCAAGAGGGATCTGCGGAGGAGACTGTTTCACTTAGATTGCATGTACAACGAGGAAGTAAGAGCACCGTCACCAACCGTTGCCCTGCCATTGAGTTCTGATCGAGTAAAAGAAATTTGGCTATGGCATCGCCAAATGGGTCATCTATCTTTTGGAGTCATGAAGAAGTCGATGTCATCTTTGTTTTTTGGAATAAAAGAGTCAAGTCTCCATTGTGAAACTTGTGTTTTTTCTAAGAGTCATAAGTCCAGTTATTCTCCTAGTTTTTCTTCTAGTTCTGCACCATTCGAGTTTATTCATTCTGATGTATGGGGGCCTTCGAAGAATTTGACATTGACAGGAATGAAGTACTTTGTTTTGTTTATTGATGACTTTACAAGATTAACTTGGGTTGTGTTATTGAAAAAGAGAGATGATGTGTTTTCGGCTTTCACCGCTTTTCATAGTCTCATCCGAACTCAATATGATGCTTGTGTGAAAATATTTCGATCTAACAATGGAGGAGAGTTTGTTAACCACTCTTTCCGAGACTATTTTCAGCAACATGGAATTATTCATCAGACTACTTGTTTTCAGACACCAGAACAGAATGGGGTATCTGAGAGGAAAAATTGACACCTCTTGGATATTGAAAGAGCTCTCTTACTCAGTGCCAATCTACCCAAATATCTATAGGGTGAAGCTGTGTTGTGTGCCTTTCACCTTATCAACCGTCTACCATCTGCAACTCTTCAGAATCGGGTTCCATTTGAGGTATTGTCTGAACATGTTACTATTTCATCTCTCAACAAACTTCCTGCTCATATCTTTGGTTGTATGGCCTATGTTCATCTTTACAAAAATCAGAGATCTAAGTTGGAGGCTCATTCCCTTAAGTGTGTGTTTGTTAGATACAGATCCCATCAGAAAGGATATAAGTGCTACCATCCTCCGTCTCAACGATGCTATGTCACCATGGATGTCACATTTAGTGAAGACCTGTGCTATTTTTCTCTTACGGTATCTCCGAGTGAGGAGGAGAAGCATGTTTTTTATGACGATTAATTTGGAGAACTGGAAGATTGTGTAATTGTTGACAGTAACCTCGCTGAAAAGGATCTTCGGCCTGTCACCGACCAGATCCAGAATCTGAGAGATAATACTCTGAAACCTCAAAAAGTGGTTCAATCTGTTGAACCTGCCCAAGTTAAGGCATATGTTCCATGTTCTGAAAGTGTTCGACATGACGACCAACTGTCCGACACGTCGAAAGGAAGAGAATTGAATAGTAATCAGCCGCCAATTGTTGAAGATGTACATGCAAGTTCAGTCTCTCCCCCTACATCAACGATCTCTCCGGACTTGTCATCACCTGAGGTATGTAGTACTATTCCGTTGTCATCCTCCAATGTCCCTGAATCTAGTAGAGTCTTGCCTGCTAGGTCAACCCGTGGTCAACCTCCTAAAAAATATGAGCCTCTCTTGTCAGCTAAAGCCAAGTATCATATAGCCAACTACGTGTCAACTCATAGATTGTCTAAACCTTATGTAGCCTTTGTGAATCAATTGTCTATTGTGTCTCTTCTAAGTAAAATGCAGGATGCAATCAAGGAGGAGAAGTGGGCCAAAGCAATGGAGGTTGAGATGGATGCTTTCAAGAAGAATGGTACTTGGGATTTGGTGCCATTACCACCTGGAAAGAAAACCGTTGGTTGTAGATGAGTTTATACTGTGAAGCATAATGCAGATGGCTCAGTTGACAGATTTAAGGCAAGGTTGGTTGCAAAAGGATACACTCAAAAATATGGGGTGGATTATAATGAGACGTTCGCACATGTGGCAAAGATCAATACCATTCGAGTCCTTATGTCTTTGGCAGCTAATCTGGATTGGCCCTTGCAGCAGTTTGATGTGAAGAATGCATCTCTTCATGGAGATTTGAATGAAAAAATTTACATGGATCTTCCTCCAAGATATAATACTTCTACGGGCGAGAAGGTGGTGTGCAGATTGAAAAAGTCCCTTTACGGATTGAAGCAATCTCCAAGAGCTTGGTTTGGAAGGTTCACGTCTTTCATGAAGAAGATTGGGTATAGGTAGAGTAACTCAGATCATACTTTGTTCCTGAAACACCGACAGGGTAAACTTACTGCCTTGATCATTTATGTAGATGACATGGTAGTGACAGGTGATGACATTGGTGAAATTAAAAGATTGAAAGATCAGTTGTCTTCTGAATTCGAGATGAAGGACCTTGGAAATTTAAAGTATTTCTTGGGAATTGAGGTAGCCAGGAACAAGGACTGTATCATGCTGAGTCAAAGAAAATATGTTCTGGATTTGCTAGCAGAAACTGGTATGCTTGATTGTACACCAGTTGATACACCGATAGAACAGAACTATCAGATTGCAGAGTATCCTGATCAAGTTCCGACTGAAAAATCTCGATATCAAAGGTTAGTTGGAAGATTAATTTACTTGTCGCATACTAGACCTGATCTTGCTTATGCGGTTAGTGTGGTGAGTCAGTATATGCACAATCCTAGTGAAGATCACATGAATGCTGTGATGAGAATCTTGAAATACTTAAAGTCTGCTCCTGAAAAAGGTCTGGTGTTTCGTAAGCATGGACATTTGAGGACTAGTGGTTACACTGATGCGGACTGGGCAGAGAACATCACTGACAGGCGTTCTACTTCTGGCTATTTTACATTTGTTGGTGGAAACTTAGTCACTTGAAGAAGCAAGAAACAGAATGTGGTGGCCCGTTCTAGTGCAGAAGCTGAGTACAGAGGTATGGCTCAAAGAGTCTGTGAGTTGTTATAGTTGAGAAGTTTATTATAGAGTTTGGGTTTCAAGTAAGAATGGTCAATGCCTCTTCACTGTGACAATACTGTTGCGGTTGAAATTGCACATAATCTTGTTCAGCATGATCGGACAAAGCATGTAGAGATTGACAGGCACTTCATCAAGGAAAAGCTAGATGTTCGCATAATCTTGTTCCCATTTGTTCCTTCGGAGGAGCAGCTAGCTGACATCCTTACCAAAGCTGTGTCGTCCAGGGCGTTCAGTGACTCACTTGACAAGTTGGGCATTCAAGATTTGTATGCGCCAACTTGAGGAGGAGTGTTAACGTGAGTCTCAATCATAGTATATTGGGAAGATGTATATTCTGTAATCAACTAGGATTATGTAAATATTTCGGTGTAATTAGTTTCCTTGTAGGGTTAGAACTGTGCTTGTATATATACCCGACTTGAGATTTGTTCAATACATTAGAAAATTCTCAACCTTTTGTGTTCTGTTTGACTGTTATGTATACATAGGCATACTTTTGAGACATCGCCTTCACTTCCTGTTCAAGAAACAAACTTAATATTCTAGATGAAAGGGAGGGTTTGGGTTTTGGGTTGATCTTTGTAATAATGTGGAAGCTTGAAAATGTAGGTTCTTTTGTATCCTAGCCATTCCCTCCCTAATCTTCATAGATCACTTTCATGGTGAGGGGAGGGTTTCCTAGAGCCTCAGTGAAGCAAAAGCTTCATTACAGTTTCATGACATTGATATGTTTTCTTGTCTATTCCCACAAATATGTACCTTCTTTTACTTCCATGCTTTCAGCATCATGTGGAACTTCCATGAGGGGCTGGGGACCTTGATCTGCTTAAAAGAAGCAGTAACAGTAGGGAATGGAGTTCACATAATATCTTTATAATATCTTTATAATATTATGCAAATAGGAAACAGAATACAAACCATATATTCTTCTGTATAAACAATAGAACAAACATAATGCCATTTACTCATACCAGAACTCAAATTTCTCTTAAACAGAAGAGATCCATTCACATATGTCCAGAAAAAATGGTTTCAAATCAAACCAATTGAGCAAAATACCAATAAACCCGCCTCTTAAATTAACTTAAAGATTTTAATTTTTCAGGGCTCCATTCCTCACAAGAACAGGACCAGTCCACCTGAGATTGCCAAAACCAATTGACCCCAACTCATAATTCTGTAAGAAGAAGATTTATCTGGTGAAGATCCTGGAGACGAGTCACTGTCTGCAGCTTTTGGAGCGTCTGCAGCTGGAGCAATATCCGGAGATGGTGCTGGGGCAGGGGTTGGGGGAATGTCAGTGCCAAAGATTGCCTCTGGAAGAAGAACCTTGTCAACTTGGTAAACAGCTACAGGGTCTGTGGAATGCACACTGCTGCTCACTTTTGTGTCCGACCATCCCGAGGTAAGATGTGCAGTGCCTGAAACATCAGTGAAGTTCAAAGTGAATTGTCCACCGGCCATTGTAGCCACAGGGCTCATGTTACTAAGGTTTTTGAAATCGGCCAAAGAGTAGTAATGTGGCAGAGCATGGAATAGAAACATTGATTTGAGCTGGTCAGCAGTGAGATTGGACAGAGAAGGGTTTTTAAGAGCTTTGAAAGCACTATCTCTGGGGACAAAGATGGTAATGCCTTCCTCAGTCGTGTTGGCTTGGTCTTGAAATGTCTCAATCACTTTGGTGGACTCAAGGTAGCCAAGGAAGGTGTGGAAAGGGCCAGCCACAGAGAGCAAATCTGTGAGATTCACGAATTCCGGAGCTGGTGCCGGGGCAGGAGTAGGGGTGAGAGAGGAGGGAGATGGGGCACTTTGAGCATATGCTTCTGATGAACACATAACCAGTAGAGCCATGAAAACCACAGGAAGTTCCATTGTTCCAAAAATTGAATGATACTTTTCAGTATCTGACCAGACTCTCCAAATTCCTGCAACAATTGCCAAAACTGAAATAAGTCCCAGTTCCGCAAAAAGTGGTAACAGTCTAAATCACACAATGAGCAGCAGTTTGTTCCAATCAAAACTCCAAGATCTGAACTTTTCACATTTCACCTTCCTCCAGTGCCATAGAAATGTTCAAATAATACCCAGCTCAACAAATCTATGCAAGACTAACAGTCTAAAAACCCAAACTGAAGAAATCCAGATCTTTGTAAACACATTATAAAAACGAAAACTGAGCCATAAACTGGTAGACGCAATTAAATAAAAGATCTAATATACAGAAAACAGTTCATGAAAAGCAATGAGCAACACTTTCAGGCAAAATAAGTAATCAAAACATGACCCAATTCCCAGTCTTTGAACCCTGAATACTAAAACCTCAACCCAGATCAAATTTGACTTCAGTGAGCACTTACAGTAAACCCAAGTCAAGAAATCTCTTAAGAACAAGAAAAAGAGTCCACAGTCACACAATGCACATCAACAAATCAGATCTAGATCAGCACATTTCAAAATCCTACCAACCATACCACACAATAACACAAATAAACTACAATAGAATACCAACTAAGAAAAGATTACCAATCTGAGAGTAGTAGTCAAAAAATGTACCCAAAAACCTGAAAAAGCTGCAGCCTGAGACCAAAGGACACTGACCTCAAGCAGAGGAACTCAGAGAGAAAATGGGTTCTTGAGGGAGGATGTAATGCAATAAAGGCTGAAATGGTTTGGGACTATATAAAGTAAAGGTGGTAACTTTGGTGAGATACAAACAAAAGCAAGAAAATGCAGTGGGGGATGGCACCAGCTGGTGCCTGGTGGTTTGGAAATGAGGAGGCTTCTAAGAATAAATAAAAGAGATTAATTGGCATGAAGAATAGGAAGGTGGCCTTTCTGAATCACTTGCATCTAATCACTTTTTTAATGACCCTAAAACCCTTTCACTCTACACCATCATTGACATCTTAAACTCTTCTTCTCATGAGAATTTGGAGGGTTTGCTACTCTCTCTTTTGTAACTTCAATGGAGGTGGAAGGACAAGGTTTCTTAAACATTTACTGTTGTGTCTGAGGTTGGAGGAAGTAGGAAAATGACAAGCTACTCACTCCCTGACTCCCTGCATTTAACTCCAAAGGAAAGGAAGAGGCTAGAGAATGTTTCTTGGTAAAGAGTAAAAGATCTAGAAGGGTTGCTAGGATTATGATTCACCTGGTCAAAAAAACATAAAGGGTTTAACTTCTTCAGCTTTTCATGGATTTTAGTTTTGTTACATGGTGCTAGCTTTCAGGGTGCATTGCTTCAAAGCAAAAGACAATGTAAAATCGAAGATGCAAAAGAATAGTAACCATCAAAACTTTAGGGTGAATGAGAAACAGTTTGTCTATTATAAACGGATTTTTTTGAGTTTACATATAAGCAAAAATGCTGCTAATTAATAGGTTTCATTCCGCACTGCTAATTAATAGGTTTCATTCCGCAGGAATGAGACATTGAAGCCAGTTACATCGCGCGAATGAATCCCTATCATGAGTGCTTAAATTGGCTTTATTTCATAACTTTAACCTAGATTTTGTCAGAGTAAATAATTTTTATCCAAAACATGTATCCACGAAATATAGTTCTACTCATACGATCACGTGAAAATATTGACTCATTCGATAATATTTGTTTCTTATACTGCTTTATGCTGAGTTTATGAAATTCTTACTTGTGAATAGTTTCAGAAGTGAGCATTAATTCTTTTGGGGTGATTCAATCAATGTATGATGTTAAAACTTAAAAATGATGATTACCACGAAAAGTTACCAGACATATGTATGATTGTGAGCAATGAAAACTGAAAATATCGTGGTGAGAAATAAGCATATATAGTTAGAGTGGGGGTCCAGCATGAGATTTGGGCCAACAGAAGTTTGCTGTCTGGTTGTTGCAACAAAAGTTTACGGTGCCAACTGTGAGCCAAATGATTCGACAAACATGCGCACTTGGCTCACGAGAAATTACGGCACGCCGTTAATATTTGCGGTCCAAATTTCTAAGCCTACGACACTCTTTCCCCCTGTCGTACTCAATACTCCCGCCGACACACCCACCGCCGCATTATTTACCTTCCCGTTTAGCTATTACATAAAACACCGATTATCCATGTCTAATTAGAAATGAGTATCCGAGTGGGCACGAGTCTCCTCTTTGTAAGTGAAAGATTATGTGTTCGACTCACAACAGACTAGTTGAGATTTAATCATTGAATAAAAATTGACATTTAAGAAAAATTAACTTTATAAGATGGTATAATTTGAAATTTAATCAGGTTTGACAACTCATTAGATGATAGTTGGGCAGTGGGCAGGGTTGTGACACTTAGGGGGCTTTTAAGCGGGTTGGGCATCATTATTTTAGAACACTGCATATATCCAATATTCGAAAACTCGCTCGGCGCTACTCGGGCGGTGGACAGACTTCTAGGTCCCCGGCACCGTTTAAGCAGTTGGACGATCTTATTTTAGAACACCAAATCTGATGATGAATAAAATAACATAATATTATTTCTAGTTCATGTTCCATTCAATGAAGCTTTCTGGAAATCATCAAAATGATTGTGTGGTTCGGTCGTGACGGTTACGTATTGATTTGTATTAGCTGTTCTGCCTGTTCAAAATCTAGAGTTACCTGAATAGTCAGATTATGTGGTTTGTCTTTTTCTTCAATGGGGGATTACGTGGTTTGTCTAGCATTGAAATATTTTAGAGTTTGATTCTTAACATTTTTTTACATTTTTGTTATTTGATCATTTTGATGTAATAGATCTCTATTACCTGCTATTACCTGCGTAAGTAAGATTTTGTTGTCTAATAAATTCTTTATTAGGCATGTGAAAGTCATTGGTATTAGCGGTCAAAACCAGCTTAATGCGTGGATTAATCTATCAAATTGGTGATCTTTGTGGGGAAGGTGGTGGCAATTTTCAATCTAATAGTTGGCTAGCTAGGATTTGGGGTTTGGCACATGAGCTACCTTAAATCTATTTACATTTTCAACTACATGTCAAGCTTGCATTACCTTTGCTCTAAGAAGAAGTTAATCAACACATTTGCATTGAAGTACAAGTTATGAAAAAAAATCTTGGAGGAAGAGCGCAATCACCAGTCCAAGAACATCAATGTTACAAGTGACAAGCCTATATGTATGTTATGAGTCAAGAGGTGAGAGGATGATGGGTTATTTTCAGGTGCAGCTGAGATAGCTCAATCATGCTGATTCTTCTGATACCAATCAGTCTTGTCAGTTCCTTTCATCTATGGTTGTTGATATTTGAACCTTATACACCATCTTCCTCATTAAAAAGGGCAATGCCACTTTCAACTGAGAATGACTATTTTGAACAGTACAACCCCTGCCCTGTTTTCATACTAGAAAAGGAATGCTCACCTGGAATCTGAACTCAGTATTAATAAACTCATGCCTGTGTGAATTGCAAGCATCCTTCACCAACTCAATGCAACAATGGCTTCTTAAAATCGTCTTCAAAAAAGAATAATTGTCGATTAAGTTTAGCTCATATTGCCCAACTGCTTAATGAGCTATGATCAATTTGACCTTCAGCATGGCCGAATACTATGATTATTATCAATGATATCAGTTGGGAAAGACCCGTTTGGAGATAATTTCAGAGATAAAGCAAAGCATGTGTGAGTTAGCTTCGGCTCAAGAATCCAAAGAAATGTAGACTGCAAACATTTGTTACCAGATAGTAAAACCAAAATACCATACAAATGCTAGTATCAAAAATACAATCTAAAGCTCATATTTTATTACAGGTAGTAACGTAACCAAAGAATCCCCTCACAAAAACAATCTCTCTTTCCTTGCAATCCAGTGTTAAGAAAATTAACCACATGCAGAAAAAAAAAAACTAGTAATTAACTTCACATAACCATGTAAGTGAATAGTAAGTGGATGTCATTAATGGGAAAAATTTCAAAAGTAATTGCGGAGTAAGAACATCAGCTGGATGAAAGAGATATGCTAGCGCGCAGCCCATTCCTTTCGAATATCGAAGGTGTAATTGATTTCCAAGTAGCACTTGTTATCATCGTCGAGAAACTACAAAACACAGATCAGAAGAGAGAACAGAATGAGACTTGGGAGTTATGACTATATTACAGTTGAACCGGTACTTCAAATCTTCAATCAGTTGAAAGCAATTTTGACTGCTAAATTAAATGATAAATACTGCACTCTTCTGTAAGTATTAACTGGTCAGGTTTTACCTTTGATCTTGCAGAGTATGATCCTCTGGCAAACATGCCGGAAGGTGTGACCTCTTCTGGCATCACATGTGTGTATGGCTCTGGCTGAGGACTGAAGGTTCCAATCATCTCTTTTGTGCTGTCCACTGAAATTATAATCCGTGTGAATGGACCAATCCAAGTGCATGATGTTTCAAAGTAACTTTTGGAAAAGAATTAAGATGCAAATTAATTACCCTTGACGCCGGTTTTCCAAACAGTGTTGGTGTACTTGAGGCCGGATACAATGTTATTGCTGACTTGGAAGGAGAATTTCAAGTTGTGACGACTACCTTCCTTCAGAGTAAACCATAAGCCTTTGGGTTTTCCATTTTCCGGAACTTCAAGAACAATGTCAGGTCTGTCAGGAGTGAGGATTGAGAGGCTAATAATCTTTACTTCTGGGTCAAGAGTTTCTGTAGTAAAAGAAAAAAAGAAGCGGCATAAGCAAGAAGGAAACAATAAAATGATTTAAACAAAAGAGAAAAACAGATGGATAGCGAATACTTTATATTGAAATTCATTTTCATCAGAGTTTAAGATACTAGAGAAAGAGCCTTGGATTGCAGAAAGCCAAATAATTATTTCCATATATACAGGCTTATTATGAAATTAGTGAAGAATGATACTTTGAAGAATTATCTAATACAGATGACCCACTGTGCTAGTTAATTGAATGCAGAATGAGGGGGAAAAGAAAGCAACATGACAGATTCCTCTTCTTTACTTTCTATAAGATTGGAGGAAACAAGCTTTTGGAAGCTTGGAACACTCTAGTGAAATGAAAGATGAGTGAGCAATCATTAAATTCCTTAAATGAAGAACTGCAGAAATTATACTAAATTTCTACCATACACAGGTCTCATATGCAGCAAGTTCTTCCTTATCGGAATGGGGTTGGGATTTAACTTTAAACCATCCACAAACAGCAACATCAAATGGCAGGTTTTAGAAATGGTTAAATTCTGAGACAAGGGTGATGAAGGGTTCTGATTCATGTATGATCAAAAAGCAAACTGATGCACATAATCATTTAATTCCAAATTTAACATAGTATTTGCACATTATAGGCTGGCCACACATAATGCGATTGCATCACATATTTACATCAAAGGGCTTCAATCAAAATTAAGTTTACATATAGGCATATGTCTAACAGTGTCTAAGATGATCTGTAGTCTTTTCTCTACCTCCCTATATAAGTAAGAAGACAAGTGATAGTGGAATTATAAGAATCAAATTGAAAACACGCACAATTCTGGCATAGCAAGAAAACTTCGAGTCTCCATAGTGATCGATACTATTCTTAAGATAAGGAATCATTATTAAAGCAAGAAAAAGACAAGACCTTGAAGGAAACAGTCTCAGAAAAAAGTCACACCAATTATTTTCAGAACCACTTTGCTCCTTGGCAAATCATCATCAACAGTAAAAAGAAATAGATGTCAAATTCAGATATTTGAAATGCAATTCTAGTAAAACTTTGATACCTCCAACACTCTCAAAATCCACAGCCCCAAGAAGCTGTTCTTTCCACCTCCTCAAGCTCTCATCATCCTGATACAAAAAAGTCAACCACCACCAGAGTAGAAAAAACAAAGTCAACCACCCATTAATAATTCAACAAAAAAGAAAAAGATACAACCTTTGAGGGTAAAAAACACACACCTTATCCTTCTCAATCTGTTCTTTGAGAGTACATTGAGGACCCAACTGGATTTTATTGCTGTTTTCTTCATCATCATCATCCTCAGCTGCAGAAACAGAGGTCTCACTCATCTGTCTGGTAATTCCCTCACCTGCTTCATTATCAGTTTCTTCTTCCTCCACTTTTTCCTTGTTACTCTTCTGCCCTCCACCCATGTCTTTCCTTTGAACTCAAAAAACAAGACTAGCCCCCAAGAACCGAAAACACCAACTTAGCTATGACCACTTTTCACAAGAAACAAAGAAACCCATTACAGAACAAAAACCATAATCAAAGCTTCTTGCTTTATGAACCAGAGGAGCAAAATGAGAGAAACCCAGTCGGGAAATCGGCACAGAATGACAGAAAGTGAGAGAATTTGCGATGGTTTCAGAAAACCCAAGAAGGATTCAGAGGCAGAAAGAAAGGAGAGAAGAGAGGGGCAGAAGCAGAGGAATAAAGCAAAAGGGAGAATTGGGATTTTGTCTGCTTGGCTTTTTGTGTGGTGGGTTGTTGTTGAAATTCTCAAAAGGCTGAGAGAGAGGTTGATGGGTTGGGATTATTGAGCTGAGAGAGAGAGAGAGAGAAAGGGTCTTGTGGTGATCCGAAATGCAAGTGAGGGAGGAGAACGTGGAGGTCACTAATGTGCCAATTGCGCTGACATTCACGCACAACACGATTCAAGATTATTGAGTATCAGACTGTCACG